>OX387716.1:23753751-25170626 GCA_947577245.1 Andrena bucephala | reverse complement strand
TGGTCAAAAGTCACTGGTCACTTGTCACTGGTCAGTGGTCACTGGTCTCTGGTCACTGGTCACTGGTCACTGGTCACTGGTCACAGGTCAGTGGTCACTGGTCACTGGTCACTGGTCACTGGTCACTGGCCAATGGTCACTGGTCACTGGTCAATGGTCACTGTCGCCAGTCAATGGTCACTGTCGCTGGTCACTGGTCACTGGTCACTGGTCACTGGTCACTGGTCACTGGTCACTGGTCACTGGTCATTGGTCACAAGTCACTGGTCACTGGTCACTTGTCACTGGTCGATGGTCACTGGTCACTGGTCAATGGTCACTGTCGCTGGTAAATGTTCACTGTCGCTGGTCACTGGTCACTGGTCACTGGTCACTGGTCACTGGTCACTGGTCACTGGTCACTGGTCACTGGTCACTGGTCAATTGTCCCTATCGCTGGTCAATGGTCACTGTCGCTGGTCACTGGTCACTGGTCACTGGTCACTGGTCACTGGTCAATGGTCACTATCGCTGGTCAATGGTCACTGTCGCTGCTCACTGGTCACTGGTCACTGGTCACTGGTCATTGGTCACTATCGCTGGTCAATGGTCACGGTCGCTGGTCACTGGTCACTGGTCACTGGTCACGGGTCACATGTCACGGGTCACTGTTCACTGGTCGCTAGTCACTGGTCACCGGTCACTGGTCACTGGTCACTGGTCACTGGTCACTGTTCACTGGTCACTGGTCACAAGTCACTGGTCACTGGTCACTGGTCACTGGTCACTGGTCACTGGTCACTGGTCACTGGTCACTGGTCACTATCGCTGGTCAATGGTCACTGTCGCTGGTCACTGGTCACTGGTCACTGTTCACTGGTCACTGGTCACTGGTCACTGGTCATTGGTCACTATCGCTGGTCAATGGTCACTGTCGCTGGTCATTGGTCACTGGTCACTGGACACTGGTCACTGGTCACTGGTCACTTGTCACTGGTCACTGGTCACTGGTCACTGGTCAATGGTCACTGTCGCTGGTCACTGGTCACTGGTCACTGGTCAATGGTCACTGCCGCTGGTCACTGGTCACTGGTCACTGCTCACTGGTCACTGGTCACTTGTCAATGGTCACTGTCGCTGGTCAATGGTCACTGTCGCTGGTCACTGGTCACTGGTCACTGGTCACTGCTCACTGGTCATTGGTCACTGGTCACAGGTCACAAGTCACTGGTCACTGGTCACTTGTCACTGGTCGCTGGTCACTGGTCACTGGTAAGTGGTCACTGTCGCTGGTAAATGGTCACTGTCGCTGGTCACTGGTCACTGGTCAATGGTCCCTATCGCTGGTCAATGGTCACTGTCGCTGGTCACTGGTCACTGGTCACTGGTCATTGGTGACTATCGCTGGTCAATGGTCACTGTCGCTGGTCACTGGTCACTGGTCACTGGTCAATGGTCACTGGTCAATTGTCCCTATCGCTGGTCACTGGTCACTGGTCACTGGTCAATGGTCACTGTCGCTGGTCAATGGTCACTGTCGCTGGTCAATGGTCACTGTCGCTTGTCAATGGTCACTGCGCTGGTCATTGGTCACTGGTCACTGGTCACTGGTCAAAAGTCACTGGTCACTTGTCACTGGTCAGTGGTCACTGGTCTCTGGTCACTGGTCACTGGTCACTGGTCACTGGTGACTGGTCACTGGTCACTGGTCACTGGTCACTGGTCAATGGTCACAGTCGCTGGTCACTGGTCACTGTTCAATGGTCACTGTCGATGGTCAATGGTCACTGTCGTTGGTCACTGGTCACTGGTCACTGGTCACTGGTTACTGGTCACTGGTCAATGGTCACTGTCGCTGAACAATGGTCACTGTCGCTGGTCACTGGTCACTGGTCACTGGTCTCTGGTCACAAAGCACTGGTCGCTTGTCACTGGTCAGTGGTCACTGGTCACTGGTCAATGGTCACTGTCGCTGTACAATGGTGACTGTCGCTGGTCACTGGTCACTGGTCACTGGTCAATGGTCACTGCCGCTGGTCACTGCTCACTGGTCAATATTCACTGGTCACTGGTCACTGGTCACTGGTCACTGGTCACTGGTCACTGGTCACTGGTCACTTTCGCTGGTCACTGGTCACTGGTCAATGGTCACTGGCCACTGGTCACCGGTCACTGGTCAATGGTCACTGTCGCTGGTCAATGGTCACTGTCGCTGTTCACTGGTCACTGGTCACTGGTCACTGGTCACTGGTCACTGGTCACAAGTCACTGGTCACTTGTCACTGGTCACTGGTCACTGGTCACTGGTCACTGGTCAATGGTCACTGTCGCTGGTCAATGGTCACTGTCGCTGGTCAATGGTCACTGCGCTGGTCATTGGTCACTGGTCACTGGTCACAGGTCAATGCTCACTGGTCACTGGTCACTGGTCACTGGTCACTGGTCACTGGTCACTGGTCACTGGTCACGGGTCACATTTCACGGGTCACTGTTCACTGGTCGCTAGTCACTGGTCACCGGTCACTGGTCACTGGTCACTGGTCACTGTTCACTGGTCTCTGGTCACAAGTCACTGGTCACATGTCACTGGTCAGTGGTCACTGGTCACTGGTCACTGGTCACTGGTCACTGGTCACTGGTCACTGGTCACTGGTCACTGGTCACTGGTCACTGGTCACTGGTCACTGGTCACGGGGCACATTTCACGGGTCACTGTTCACTGGTCGCTAGTCACTGGTCATCGGTCACTGGTCACTGGTCACTGGTCACTGTTCACTGATCACTGGTCACAAGTCACTGGTCACATGTCACTGGTCAGTGGTCACTGGTCACTGGTCACTGGTCTGTGGTCACTGGTCACTGGTCAGTGGTCACTGGTAACAGTCACATGTCGCGGGTCTCTGGTCACATGTCACTGGTCGCTGGTCACAAGTCACTGGTCACTGGTCACTGGTCAATGGTCAATGGTCGCTGGTCACTGGTCACTGGTCATGGGTCACTGGTCACTGGTCACTGGTCACTGGTCACTGGTCACTGGTCACTGGTCAATCGTCACTATCGCTGGTCAATGGTCACTGTCGCTGCTCACTGGTCACTGGTCACTGGTCACTGGTCACTGGTCACTGGTCACTGGTCATTGGTCACTATCGCTGGTCAATGGTCACTGTCGCTGGTCATTGGTCACTGGTCACTGGACACTGGTCACTGGTCACTGGTCACTTGTCACTGGTCACTGGTCACTGGTCAATGGTCACTGTCGCTGGTCACTGGTCACTGGTCACTGGTCACTGGTCACTGGTCCCTTGTCACTGGTCACTGGTCAATGATCACTGTCGCTGGTCACTGGTCACTGGTCACTGGTCACTGGTCACTGGTCAATGGTCCCTATCGCTGGTCAATGGTCACTGTCGCTGGTCACTGGTCACTGGTCACTGGTCACTGGTCACTGGTCATTGGTGACTATCGCTGGTCAATGGTCACTGTCGCTGGTCATTGGTCACTGGTCACTGGTCACTGGTCAAAAGTCACTGGTCACTTGTCACTGGTCAGTGGTCACTGGTCTCTGGTCACTGGTCACTGGTCACTGGTCACTGGTCACAGGTCAATGGTCACTGGTCACTGGTCACTGGTCACTGGGCACTGGTCACTGGTCACGGCTCACATGTCACGGGTCACTGTTCACTGTTCACTGGTCGCTAGTCACGGGTCACCGGTCACTGGTCACTGGTCACTGTTCACTGGTCACTGGTCACAAGTCACTGATCACTTGTCAGTGGTCAGTGGTCACTGGTCACTGGTCTGTGGTCACTGGTCACTGGTCACTGGTCACTGGTCACTGGTCACTGGTCACTGGTCACTGGTCATTGGTCACTGGTCACTGGTCACAAGTCACTGGTCACTGGTCACTTGTCACTGGTCGCTGGTCACTGGTCACTGGTCACTTGTCAATGGTCCCTATCGCTGGTCAATGGTAACTGTCGCTGGTCACTGGTCACTGGTCACTGGTCACTGGTCACTGGTCATTGGTGACTATCGCTGGTCAATGGTCACTGTCGCTGGTCATTGGTCACTGGTCACTGGTCACTGGTCAAAAGTCACTGGTCACTTGTCTCTGGTCACTGGTCACTGGTCACTGGTCACTGGTCACAGGTCAATGGTCACTGGTCACTGGTCACTGGGCACTGGTCACTGGTCACGGGTCACATGTCACGGGTCACTGTTCACTGTTCACGGGTCGCTAGTCACTGGTCACCGGTCACTGGTCACTGGTCACTGTTCACTGGTCACTGGTCACAAGTCACTGGTCACTTGTCACTGGTCAGTGGTCACTGGTCACTGGTCTGTGGTCACTGGTCACTGGTCACTGGTCACTGGTCACTGGTCACTGGTCACTGGTCATTGGTCACTGGTCACTGGTCACAAGTCACTGGTCACTGGTCACTTGTCACTGGTCGCTGGTCACTGGTCACTGGTCAATGGTCACTGTCGCTGGTAAATGTTCACTGTCGCTGGTCACTGGTCACTGGTCACAGTCGCTGGTCACTGGTCACTGGTCACTGGTCACTGGTCACTGGTCAAAAGTCACTGGTCACTTGTCACTGGTCAGTGGTCACTGGTCTCTGGTCACTGGTCACTGGTCACTGGTCACTGGTCACAGGTCAGTGGTCACTGGTCACTGGTCACTGGTCACTGGTCACTGGCCAATGGTCACTGGTCACAGGTCAATGGTCACTGTCGCCAGTCAATGGTCACTGTCGCTGGTCACTGGTCACTGGTCACTGGTCACTGGTCACTGGTCACTGGTCACTGGTCATTGGTCACAAGTCACTGGTCACTGGTCACTTGTCACTGGTCGATGGTCACTGGTCACTGGTCAATGGTCACTGTCGCTGGTAAATGTTCACTGTCGCTGGTCACTGGTCACTGGTCACTGTCGCTGGTCACTGGTCACTGGTCACTATCGCTGGTCAATGGTCACTGTCGCTGGTCACTGGTCACTGGTCACTGTTCACTGGTCACTGGTTACTGGTCACTGGTCATTGGTCACTATCGCTGGTCAATGGTCACTGTCGCTGGTCATTGGTCACTGGTCACTGGACACTGGTCACTGGTCACTGGTCACTTGTCACTGGTCACTGGTCACTGGTCACTGGTCAATGGTCACTGTCGCTGGTCACTGGTCACTGGTCACTGGTCAATGGTCACTGCCGCTGGTCACTGGTCACTGGTCACTGCTCACTGGTCACTGGTCACTTGTCAATGGTCACTGTCGCTGGTCAATGGTCACTGTCGCTGGTCACTGGTCACTGGTCACTGGTCACTGCTCACTGGTCATTGGTCACTGGTCACAGGTCACAAGTCACTGGTCACTGGTCACTTGTCACTGGTCGCTGGTCACTGGTCACTGGTAAGTGGTCACTGTCGCTGGTAAATGGTCACTGTCGCTGGTCACTGGTCACTGGTCAATGGTCCCTATCGCTGGTCAATGGTCACTGTCGCTGGTCACTGGTCACTGGTCACTGGTCATTGGTGACTATCGCTGGTCAATGGTCACTGTCGCTGGTCACTGGTCACTGGTCACTGGTCAATGGTCACTGGTCAATTGTCCCTATCGCTGGTCACTGGTCACTGGTCACTGGTCAATGGTCACTGTCGCTGGTCAATGGTCACTGTCGCTGGTCAATGGTCACTGTCGCTTGTCAATGGTCACTGCGCTGGTCATTGGTCACTGGTCACTGGTCACTGGTCAAAAGTCACTGGTCACTTGTCACTGGTCAGTGGTCACTAGTCTCTGGTCACTGGTCACTGGTCACTGGTCACTTGTGACTGGTCACTGGTCACTGGTCACTGGTCACTGGTCAATGGTCACAGTCGCTGGTCACTGGTCACTGTTCAATGGTCACTGTCGATGGTCAATGGTCACTGTCGTTGGTCACTGGTCACTGGTCACTGGTCACTGGTTACTGGTCACTGGTCAATGGTCACTGTCGCTGAACAATGGTCACTGTCGCTGGTCACTGGTCACTGGTCACTGGTCTCTGGTCACAAAGCACTGGTCGCTTGTCACTGGTCAGTGGTCACTGGTCACTGGTCAATGGTCACTGTCGCTGTACAATGGTGACTGTCGCTGGTCACTGGTCACTGGTCACTGGTCAATGGTCACTGCCGCTGGTCACTGCTCACTGGTCAATATTCACTGGTCACTGGTCACTGGTCACTGGTCACTGGTCACTGGTCACTGGTCACTGGTCACTGGTCACTTTCGCTGGTCACTGGTCACTGGTCAATGGTCACTGGCCACTGGTCACCGGTCACTGGTCAATGGTCACTGTCGCTGGTCAATGGTCACTGTCGCTGTTCACTGGTCACTGGTCACTGGT
This sequence comes from Andrena bucephala, assembly GCA_947577245.1. Lineage (NCBI taxonomy): Eukaryota > Metazoa > Arthropoda > Insecta > Hymenoptera > Andrenidae > Andrena > Andrena bucephala. The sequence continues at coordinate 25,164,267 of OX387716.1, read as the reverse complement.
CACTGGTCACTGGTCACTGGTCACTGGTCACAAGTCACTGGTCACTTGTCACTGGTCACTGGTCACTGGTCACTGGTCAATGGTCACTGTCGCTGGTCAATGGTCACTGTCGCTGGTCAATGGTCACTGCGCTGGTCATTGGTCACTGGTCACTGGTCACTGGTCAAAAGTCACTGGTCACTTGTCACTGGTCAGTGGTCACTGGTCTCTGGTCACTGGTCACTGGTCACTGGTCACTGGTCACTGGTCACAGGTCAATGCTCACTGGTCACTGGTCACTGGTCACTGGTCACTGTTCACTGGTCACTGGTCACAAGTCACTGGTCACTTGTCACTTGTCACTGGTCGATGGTCACTGGTCACTGGTCAATGGTCACTGTCGCTGGTAAATGTTCACTGTCGCTGGTCACTGGTCACTGGTCACTGTCGCTGGTCACTGGTCACTGGTCACTGGTCACTGGTCACTGGTCACTGGTCACTGGTCACTGGTCAATGGTCCCTATCGCTGGTCAATGGTCACTGTCGCTGGTCACTGGTCACTGGTCACTGGTCACTGGTCACTGGTCAAAAGTCACTGGTCACTTGCCACTGGTCAATGGTCACTGCCGCTGGTCACTGCTCACTGGTCAATATTCACTGGTCACTGGTCACTGGTCACTGGTCACTGGTCACTGGTCACTGGTGACTGGTCACTGGTCACTTTCGCTGGTCACTGGTCACTGGTCAATGGTCACTGGCCACTGGTCACTGGTCACTGGTCTATGGTCACTGTCGCTGGTCAATGGTCACTGTCGCTGGTCACTGGTCACTGGTCACTGGTCACTGGTCACTGGTCACTGGTCACAAGTCACTGGTCACTTGTCACTGGTCACTGGTCACTGGTCACTGGTCAATGGTCACTGTCGCTGGTCAATGGTCACTGTCGCTGGTCAATGGTCACTGCGCAGGTCATTGGTCACTGGTCACTGGTCACTGGTCAAAAGTCACTGGTCACTTGTCACTGGTCAGTGGTCACTGGTCTCTGGTCACTGGTCACTGGTCACTGGTCACAGGTCAATGGTCACTGGTCACTGGTCACTGGTCACTGGTCACTGGTCACGGGTCACATTTCACGGGTCACTGTTCACTGGTCGCTAGTCACTGGTCACCGGTCACTGGTCACTGGTCACTGGTCACTGGTCACTGTTCACTGGTCACTGGTCACAAGTCACTGGTCACATGTCACTGGTCAGTGGTCACTGGTCACTGGTCACTGGTCTGTGGTCACTGGTCACTGGTCAGTGGTCACTTGTAACAGTCAGATGTCGCGGGTCACTGGTCATAAGTCACTGGTCGCTGGTCACAAGTCACTGGTCACTTGTCACTGGTCACTGGTCACTGGTCAGTGGTCAATGGTCAATGGTCGCTGGTCACTGGTCACTGGTCATGGGTCACTGGTCACTGGTCACTGGTCACTGGTCACTGGTCACTGGTCACTGGTCACTGGTCACTGGTCACTGGTCACTGGTCAATGGTCCCTATCGCTGGTCAATGGTCACTGTCGCTGGTCACTGGTCACTGGTCACTGGTCACTGGTCACTGGTCATTGGTGACTATCGCTGGTCAATGGTCACTGTCGCTGGTCATTGGTCACTGGTCACTGGTCACTGGTCACTGGGCACTGGTCACTGGTCACGGCTCACATGTCACGGGTCACTGTTCACTGTTCACTGGTCGCTAGTCACTGGTCACCGGTCACTGGTCACTGGTCACTGGTCACTGGTCACTGGTCATTGGTGACTATCGCTGGTCAATGGTCACTGTCGCTGGTCATTGGTCACTGGTCACTGGTCACTGGTCAAAAGTCACTGGTCACTTGTCTCTGGTCACTGGTCACTGGTCACTGGTCACTGGTCACAGGTCAATGGTCACTGGTCACGGGTCACATGTCACGGGTCACTGTTCACTGTTCACGGGTCGCTAGTCACTGGTCACCGGTCAGTGGTCACTGGTCACTGTTCACTGGTCACTGGTCACAAGTCACTGGTCACTTGTCACTGGTCAGTGGTCACTGGTCACTGGTCTGTGGTCACTGGTCACTGGTCACTGGTCTGTGGTCACTGGTCACTGGTCACTGGTCACTGGTCACTGGTCACTGGTCACTGGTCACTGGTCACTGGTCATTGGTCACTGGTCACTGGTCACAAGTCACTGGTCACTGGTCACTTGTCACTGGTCGCTGGTCACTGGTCACTGGTCAATGGTCACTGTCGCTGGTCACTGGTCACTGGTCACAGTCGCTGGTCACTGGTCACTGGTCACTGGTCACTGGTCACTGGTCAAAAGTCACTGGTCACTTGTCACTGGTCAGTGGTCACTGGTCTCTGGTCACTGGTCACTGGTCACTGGTCACTGGTCACAGGTCAATGGTCACTGGTCACTGGTCACTGGTCACTGGTCACTGGTCACTGGTCAATGGTCACTGTCGCCAATCAATGGTCACTGTCGCTGGTCACTGGTCACTGGTCACTGGTCACTGGTCACTGGTCACTGGTCATTGGTCACTGGTCACTGGTCACAAGTCACTGGTCACTGGTCACTTGTCACTGGTCGATGGTCACTGGTCACTGGTCAATGGTCACTGTCGCTGGTAAATGTTCACTGTCGCTGGTCACTGGTCACTGGTCACTGTCGCTGGTCACTGGTCACTGGTCACTGGTCACTGGTCACTGGTCACTGGCCACTGGTCACTGGTCACTGGTCAATTGTCCCTATCGCTGGTCAATGGTCACTGTCGCTGGTCACAAGTCACTGGTCACTGGTCACTTGTCACTGGTCGATGGTCACTGGTCACTGGTCAATGGTCACTGTCGCTGGTGAATGTTCACTGTCGCTGGTCACTGGTCACTGTTCACTGTCGCTGGTCACTGGTCACTGGTCACTGGTCACTGGTCACTGGTCACTGGTCACTGGTCACTGGTCACTGGTCACTATCGCTGGTCAATGGTCAATGTCGCTGGTCACTGGTTACTGGTCACTGGTCACTGGTCACGGGTCACATGTCACGGGTCACTGTTCACTGGTCGCTAGTCACTGGTCACCGGTCACTGGTCACTGGTCACTGGTCACTGTTCACTGGTCACTGGTCACAAGTCACTGGTCATTGGTCACTGGTCACTGGTCACTGGTCACTGGTCACTGGTCACTGGTCACTGGTCACTATCGCTGGTCAATGGTCACTGTCGCTTGTCACTGGTCACTGGTCACTGTTCACTGGTCACTGGTCACTGGTCACTGGTCATTGGTCACTATCGCTGGTCAATGGTCACTGTCGCTGGTCATTGGTCACTGGTCACTGGACACTGGTCACTGGTCACTGGTCACTTGTCACTGGTCACTGGTCACTGGTCACTGTTCACTGGTCACTGGTCACAAGTCACTGGTCACTGGTCACTGGTCACTGGTCACTGGTCACTGGTCACTGGTCACTGGCCACTGGTCACTATCGCTGGTCATTGGTCACTATCGCTGGTCAATGGTCACTGTCGCTGGTCACTGGTCACTGGTCACTGGTCACTGGTCACGGGTCACATGTCACGGGTCACTGTTCACTGGTCGCTAGTCACTGGTCACCGGTCACTGGTCACTGGTCACTGGTCACTGGTCACTGGTCACTGGTCAATGGTCACTGCCGCTGGTCACTGGTCACTGATCACTGCTCACTGGTCACTGGTCACTTGTCAATGGTCACTGTCGCTGGTCAATGGTCACTGTCGCTGGTCACTGGTCACTGGTCACTGGTCACTGGTCACTGGTCATTGGTCACTGGTCACTGGTCACAAGTCACTGGTCACTGGTCACTGGTCACTTGTCACTGGTCGCTGGTCACTGGTCACTGGTCAGTGGTCACTGTCGCTGGTAAATGGTCACTGTCGCTGGTCACTGGTCACTGGTCACAGGTCACTGGTCACTGGTCACTGGTCACTGGTCACTGGTCAATGGTCCCTATCGCTGGTCAATGGTCACTGTCGCTGGTCACTGGTCACTGGTCACTGGTCATTGGTGACTATCGCTGGTCAATGGTCACTGTTGCTGGTCACTGGTCACTGGTCACTGGTCAATGGTCCCTATCGCTGGTCACTGTCGCTGGTCACTGGTCACTGGTCACTGGTCACTGGTCAAAAGTCACTGGTCACTTGTCACTGGTCAGTGGTCACTGGTCTCTGGTCACTGGTCACTGTCGCTGGTCACTGGACACTGGTCCCTATCGCTGGTCAATGGTCACTGTCGCTGGTCACTGGTCACTGGTCACTGGTCACTGGTCAAAAGTCACTGGTCACTTGTCACTGGTCAGTGGTCACTGGTCTCTGGTCACTGGTCACTGGTCACTGGTCACAGGTCAATGGTCACTGGTCACTGGTCACTGGTCAATGGTCACTGTCGCTGGTCAATGGTCACTGTCGCTGGTCACTGGTCACTGGTCACTGGTCACTGGTCACTGGTCACTGGTCACTGTTCTCTGGTCACTGGTCACAAGTCACTGGTCACTTGTCACTTGTCACTGGTCGATGGACACTGGTCACTGGTCAATGGTCCCTATCGCTGGTAAATGTTCACTGTCGCTGGTCACTGGTCACTGGTCACTGGTCACTGGTCACTGGTCACTATCGCTGGTCAATGGTCAATGTCGCTGGTCACTGGTCACTGGTCACTGGTCACTGGTCACTGGTCACTGATCACTGGTCAATTGTCCCTATCGCTGGTCAATGGTCACTGTCGCTGGTCACAAGTCACTGGTCACTGGTCACTTGTCACTGGTCGATGGTCACTGGTCACTGGTCAATGGTCACTGTCGCTGGTAAATGTTCACTGTCGCTGGTCACTGGTCACTGTTCACTGTCGCTGGTCACTGGTCACTGGTCACTGGTCACTGGTCACTGGTCACTGGTCACTGGTCACTGGTCACTATCGCTGGTCAATGGTCACTGTCGCTGGTCACTGGTCACTGGTCACTGGTCACTGGTCACGGGTCACATGTCACGGGTCACTGTTCACTGGTCGCTAGTCACTGGTCACCGGTCACTGGTCACTGGTCACTGGTCACTGTTCACTGGTCACTGGTCACACGTCACTGGTCATTGGTCACTGGTCACTGGTCACTGGTCACTGGTCACTGGTCACTGGTCACTGGTCACTATCGCTGGTCAATGGTCACTGTCGCTTGTCACTGGTCACTGGTCACTGTTCACTGGTCACTGGTCACTGGTCACTGGTCATTGGTCACTATCGCTGGTCAATGGTCACTGTCGCTGGTCATTGGTCACTGGTCACTGGACACTGGTCACTGGTCACTGGTCACTTGTCACTGGTCACTGGTCACTGGTCACTGTTCACTGGTCACTGGTCACAAGTCACTGGTCACTGGTCACTGGTCACTGGTCACTGGTCACTGGTCACTGGTCACTGGCCACTGGTCACTATCGCTGGTCATTGGTCACTATCGCTGGTCAATGGTCACTGTCGCTGGTCACTGGTCACTGGTCACTGGTCACTGGTCACGGGTCACATGTCACGGGTCACTGTTCACTGGTCGCTAGTCACTGGTCACCGGTCACTGGTCACTGGTCACTGGTCACTGGTCACTGGTCACTGGTCACTGGTCAATGGTCACTGCCGCTGGTCACTGGTCACTGGTCACTGCTCACTGGTCACTGGTCACTTGTCAATGGTCACTGTCGCTGGTCAATGGTCACTGTCGCTGGTCACTGGTCACTGGTCACTGGTCATTGGTCACTGGTCACTGGTCACAAGTCACTGGTCACTGGTCACTGGTCACTTGTCACTGGTCGCTGGTCACTGGTCACTGGTCAGTGGTCACTGTCGCTGGTAAATGGTCACTGTCGCTGGTCACTGGTCACTGGTCACAGGTCACTGGTCACTGGTCACTGATCACTGGTCACTGGTCAATGGTCCCTATCGCTGGTCAATGGTCACTGTCGCTGGTCACTGGTCACTGGTCACTGGTCATTGGTGACTATCGCTGGTCAATGGTCACTGTTGCTGGTCACTGGTCACTGGTCACTGGTCAATGGTCCCTATCGCTGGTCACTGTCGCTGGTCACTGGTCACTGGTCACTGGTCACTGGTCAAAAGTCACTGGTCACTTGTCACTGGTCAGTGGTCACTGGTCTCTGGTCACTGGTCACTGTCGCTGGTCACTGGACACTGGTCACTGGTCAATGGTCCCTATCGCTGGTCAATGGTCACTGTCGCTGGTCACTGGTCACTGGTCACTGGTCACTGGTCAAAAGTCACTGGTCACTTGTCACTGGTCAGTGGTCACTGGTCTCTGGTCACTGGTCACTGGTCACTGGTCACAGGTCAATGGTCACTGGTCACTGGTCACTGGTCACTGGTCAATGGTCACTGTCGCTGGTCAATGGTCACTGTCGCTGGTCACTGGTCACTGGTCACTGGTCACTGGTCACTGGTCACTGGTCACTGTTCACTGGTCACTGGTCACAAGTCACTGGTCACTTGTCACTTGTCACTGGTCGATGGTCACTGGTCACTGGTCAATGGTCACTGTCGCTGGTAAATGTTCACTGTCGCTGGTCACTGGTCACTGGTCACTGTCGCTGGTCACTGGTCACTGGTCACTGGTCACTGGTCACTGGTCACTGGTCACTGGTCACTGGTCAATGGTCCCTATCGCTGGTCAATGGTCACTGTCGCTGGTCACTGGTCACTGGTCACTGGTCACTGGTCACTGGTCAAAAGTCACTGGTCACTTGCCACTGGTCAATGGTCACTGCCGCTGGTCACTGCTCACTGGTCAATATTCACTGGTCACTGGTCACTGGTCACTGGTCACTGGTCACTGGTCACTGGTGACTGGTCACTGGTCACTTTCGCTGGTCACTGGTCACTGGTCAATGGTCACTGGCCACTGGTCACTGGTCACTGGTCAATGGTCACTGTCGCTGGTCAATGGTCACTGTCGCTGGTCACTGGTCACTGGTCACTGGTCACTGGTCACTGGTCACTGGTCACAAGTCACTGGTCACTTGTCACTGGTCACTGGTCACTGGTCACTGGTCAATGGTCACTGTCGCTGGTCAATGGTCACTGTCGCTGGTCAATGGTCACTGCGCAGGTCATTGGTCACTGGTCACTTGTCACTGGTCAAAAGTCACTGGTCACTTGTCACTGGTCAGTGGTCACTGGTCTCTGGTCACTGGTCACTGGTCACTGGTCACAGGTCAATGGTCACTGGTCACTGGTCACTGGTCACTGGTCACTGGTCACGGGTCACATTTCACGGGTCACTGTTCACTGGTCGCTAGTCACTGGTCACCGGTCACTGGTCACTGGTCACTGGTCACTGGTCACTGTTCACTGGTCACTGGTCACAAGTCACTGGTCACATGTCACTGGTCAGTGGTCACTGGTCACTGGTCACTGGTCTGTGGTCACTGGTCACTGGTCAGTGGTCACTTGTAACAGTCAGATGTCGCGGGTCACTGGTCATAAGTCACTGGTCGCTGGTCACAAGTCACTGGTCACTTGTCACTGGTCACTGGTCACTGGTCAGTGGTCAATGGTCAATGGTCGCTGGTCACTGGTCACTGGTCATGGGTCACTGGTCACTGGTCACTGGTCACTGGTCACTGGTCACTGGTCACTGGTCACTGGTCACTGGTCACTGGTCACTGGTCAATGGTCCCTATCGCTGGTCAATGGTCACTGTCGCTGGTCACTGGTCACTGGTCACTGGTCACTGGTCACTGGTCATTGGTGACTATCGCTGGTCAATGGTCACTGTCGCTGGTCATTGGTCACTGGTCACTGGTCACTGGTCACTGGGCACTGGTCACTGGTCACGGCTCACATGTCACGGGTCACTGTTCACTGTTCACTGGTCGCTAGTCACTGGTCACCGGTCACTGGTCACTGGTCACTGGTCACTGGTCACTGGTCATTGGTGACTATCGCTGGTCAATGGTCACTGTCGCTGGTCATTGGTCACTGGTCACTGGTCACTGGTCAAAAGTCACTGGTCACTTGTCTCTGGTCACTGGTCACTGGTCACTGGTCACTGGTCACAGGTCAATGGTCACTGGTCACGGGTCACATGTCACGGGTCACTGTTCACTGTTCACGGGTCGCTAGTCACTGGTCACCGGTCAGTGGTCACTGGTCACTGTTCACTGGTCACTGGTCACAAGTCACTGGTCACTTGTCACTGGTCAGTGGTCACTGGTCACTGGTCTGTGGTCACTGGTCACTGGTCACTGGTCTGTGGTCACTGGTCACTGGTCACTGGTCACTGGTCACTGGTCACTGGTCACTGGTCACTGGTCACTGGTCATTGGTCACTGGTCACTGGTCACAAGTCACTGGTCACTGGTCACTTGTCACTGGTCGCTGGTCACTGGTCACTGGTCAATGGTCACTGTCGCTGGTCACTGGTCACTGGTCACAGTCGCTGGTCACTGGTCACTGGTCACTGGTCACTGGTCACTGGTCAAAAGTCACTGGTCACTTGTCACTGGTCAGTGGTCACTGGTCTCTGGTCACTGGTCACTGGTCACTGGTCACTGGTCACAGGTCAATGGTCACTGGTCACTGGTCACTGGTCACTGGTCACTGGTCACTGGTCAATGGTCACTGTCGCCAATCAATGGTCACTGTCGCTGGTCACTGGTCACTGGTCACTGGTCACTGGTCACTGGTCACTGGTCATTGGTCACTGGTCACTGGTCACAAGTCACTGGTCACTGGTCACTTGTCACTGGTCGATGGTCACTGGTCACTGGTCAATGGTCACTGTCGCTGGTAAATGTTCACTGTCGCTGGTCACTGGTCACTGGTCACTGTCGCTGGTCACTGGTCACTGGTCACTGGTCACTGGTCACTGGTCACTGGCCACTGGTCACTGGTCACTGGTCAATTGTCCCTATCGCTGGTCAATGGTCACTGTCGCTGGTCACAAGTCACTGGTCACTGGTCACTTGTCACTGGTCGATGGTCACTGGTCACTGGTCAATGGTCACTGTCGCTGGTGAATGTTCACTGTCGCTGGTCACTGGTCACTGTTCACTGTCGCTGGTCACTGGTCACTGGTCACTGGTCACTGGTCACTGGTCACTGGTCACTGGTCACTGGTCACTGGTCACTATCGCTGGTCAATGGTCAATGTCGCTGGTCACTGGTTACTGGTCACTGGTCACTGGTCACGGGTCACATGTCACGGGTCACTGTTCACTGGTCGCTAGTCACTGGTCACCGGTCACTGGTCACTGGTCACTGGTCACTGTTCACTGGTCACTGGTCACAAGTCACTGGTCATTGGTCACTGGTCACTGGTCACTGGTCACTGGTCACTGGTCACTGGTCACTGGTCACTATCGCTGGTCAATGGTCACTGTCGCTTGTCACTGGTCACTGGTCACTGTTCACTGGTCACTGGTCACTGGTCACTGGTCATTGGTCACTATCGCTGGTCAATGGTCGCTGTCGCTGGTCATTGGTCACTGGTCACTGGACACTGGTCACTGGTCACTGGTCACTTGTCACTGGTCACTGGTCACTGGTCACTGTTCACTGGTCACTGGTCACAAGTCACTGGTCACTGGTCACTGGTCACTGGTCACTGGTCACTGGTCACTGGTCACTGGCCACTGGTCACTATCGCTGGTCATTGGTCACTATCGCTGGTCAATGGTCACTGTCGCTGGTCACTGGTCACTGGTCACTGGTCACTGGTCACGGGTCACATGTCACGGGTCACTGTTCACTGGTCGCTAGTCACTGGTCACCGGTCACTGGTCACTGGTCACTGGTCACTGGTCACTGGTCACTGGTCAATGGTCACTGCCGCTGGTCACTGGTCACTGGTCACTGCTCACTGGTCACTGGTCACTTGTCAATGGTCACTGTCGCTGGTCAATGGTCACTGTCGCTGGTCACTGGTCACTGGTCACTGGTCACTGGTCACTGGTCATTGGTCACTGGTCACTGGTCACAAGTCACTGGTCACTGGTCACTGGTCACTTGTCACTGGTCGCTGGTCACTGGTCACTGGTCAGTGGTCACTGTCGCTGGTAAATGGTCACTGTCGCTGGTCACTGGTCACTGGTCACAGGTCACTGGTCACTGGTCACTGGTCACTGGTCACTGGTCAATGGTCCCTATCGCTGGTCAATGGTCACTGTCGCTGGTCACTGGTCACTGGTCACTGGTCATTGGTGACTATCGCTGGTCAATGGTCACTGTTGCTGGTCACTGGTCACTGGTCACTGGTCAATGGTCCCTATCGCTGGTCACTGTCGCTGGTCACTGGTCACTGGTCACTGGTCACTGGTCAAAAGTCACTGGTCACTTGTCACTGGTCAGTGGTCACTGGTCTCTGGTCACTGGTCACTGTCGCTGGTCACTGGACACTGGTCCCTATCGCTGGTCAATGGTCACTGTCGCTGGTCACTGGTCACTGGTCACTGGTCACTGGTCAAATGTCACTGGTCACTTGTCACTGGTCAGTGGTCACTGGTCTCTGGTCACTGGTCACTGGTCACTGGTCACAGGTCAATGGTCACTGGTCACTGGTCACTGGTCAATGGTCACTGTCGCTGGTCAATGGTCACTGTCGCTGGTCACTGGTCACTGGTCACTGGTCACTGGTCACTGGTCACTGGTCACTGTTCTCTGGTCACTGGTCACAAGTCACTGGTCACTTGTCACTTGTCACTGGTCGATGGACACTGGTCACTGGTCAATGGTCCCTATCGCTGGTAAATGTTCACTGTCGCTGGTCACTGGTCACTGGTCACTGGTCACTGGTCACTGGTCACTGGTCACTGGTCACTATCGCTGGTCAATGGTCAATGGTCAATGTCGCTGGTCACTGGTCACTGGTCACTGGTCACTGGTCACGGGTCACATGTCACGGATCACTGTTCACTGGTCGCTAGTCACTGGTCACCGGTCACTGGTCACTGGTCACTGGTCACTGTTCACTGGTCACTGGTCACAAGTCACTGGTCATTGGTCACTGGTCACTGGTCACTGGTCACTGGTCACTGGTCACTGGTCACTGGTCATTGGTCACTATCGCTGGTCAATGGTCACTGTCGCTGGTCATTGGTCACTGGTCACTGGACACTGGTCACTGGTCACTGGTCACTTGTCACTGGTCACTGGTCACTGGTCACTGTTCACTGGTCACTGGTCACAAGTCACTGGTCACTGGTCACTGGTCACTGGTCACTGGTCACTGGTCACTGGTCACTGGCCACTGGTCACTATCGCTGGTCATTGGTCACTATCGCTGGTCAATGGTCACTGTCGCTGGTCACTGGTCACTGGTCACTGGTCACTGGTCACGGGTCACATGTCACGGGTCACTGTTCACTGGTCGCTAGTCACTGGTCACCGGTCACTGGTCACTGGTCACTGGTCACTGGTCACTGGTCACTGGTCAATGGTCACTGCCGCTGGTCACTGGTCACTGGTCACTGCTCACTGGTCACTGGTCACTTGTCAATGGTCACTGTCGCTGGTCAATGGTCACTGTCGCTGGTCACTGGTCACTGGTCACTGGTCACTGGTCACTGGTCATTGGTCACTGGTCACTGGTCACAAGTCACTGGTCACTGGTCACTGGTCACTTGTCACTGGTCGCTGGTCACTGGTCACTGGTCAGTGGTCACTGTCGCTGGTAAATGGTCACTGTCGCTGGTCACTGGTCACTGGTCACAGGTCACTGGTCACTGGTCACTGGTCACTGGTCACTGGTCAATGGTCCCTATCGCTGGTCAATGGTCACTGTCGCTGGTCACTGGTCACTGGTCACTGGTCATTGGTGACTATCGCTGGTCAATGGTCACTGTTGCTGGTCACTGGTCACTGGTCACTGGTCAATGGTCCCTATCGCTGGTCACTGTCGCTGGTCACTGGTCACTGGTCACTGGTCACTGGTCAAAAGTCACTGGTCACTTGTCACTGGTCAGTGGTCACTGGTCTCTGGTCACTGGTCACTGTCGCTGGTCACTGGACACTGGTCCCTATCGCTGGTCAATGGTCACTGTCGCTGGTCACTGGTCACTGGTCACTGGTCACTGGTCAAAAGTCACTGGTCACTTGTCACTGGTCAGTGGTCACTGGTCTCTGGTCACTGGTCACTGGTCACTGGTCACAGGTCAATGGTCACTGGTCACTGGTCACTGGTCAATGGTCACTGTCGCTGGTCAATGGTCACTGTCGCTGGTCACTGGTCACTGGTCACTGGTCACTGGTCACTGGTCACTGGTCACTGTTCTCTGGTCACTGGTCACAAGTCACTGGTCACTTGTCACTTGTCACTGGTCGATGGACACTGGTCACTGGTCAATGGTCACTGTCGCTGGTAAATGTTCACTGTCGCTGGTCACTGGTCACTGGTCACTGTCGCTGGTCACTGGTCACTGGTCACTGGTCACTGGTCACTGGTCACTGGTCACTGGTCACTGGTCACTGGTCAATGGTCCCTATCGCTGGTCAATGGTCACTGTCGCTGGTCACTGGTCACTGGTCACTGGTCACTGGTCACTGGTCAAAAGTCACTGGTCACTTGTCACTGGTCAATGGTCACTGCCGCTGGTCACTGCTCACTGGTCAATATTCACTGGTCACTGGTCACTGGTCACTGGTCACTGGTCACTGGTCACTGGTCACTGGTCACTGGTCGCTAGTCACTGGTCACCGGTCACTGGTCACTGGTCACTGGTCACTGGTCACTGTTCACTGGTCACTGGTCACAAGTCACTGGTCACATGTCACTGGTCAGTGGTCACTGGTCACTGGTCACTGGTCTGTGGTCACTGGTCACTGGTCAGTGGTCACTTGTAACAGTCAGATGTCGCGGGTCACTGGTCATAAGTCACTGGTCACTTGTCACTGGTCACTGGTCACTGGTCACTGGTCAATGGTCAATGGTCGCTGGTCACTGGTCACTGGTCATGGGTCACTGGTCACTGGTCACTGGTCACTGGTCACTGGTCACTGGTCACTGGTCACTGGTCAATCGTCACTATCGCTGGTCAATGGTCACTGTCGCTGCTCACTGGTCACTGGTCACTGGTCACTGGTCACTGGTCACTGGTCACTGGTCATTGGTCACTATCGCTGGTCAATGGTCACTGTCGCTGGTCATTGGTCACTGGTCACTGGTCACTGGTCATAGGTCAATGGTCACTGGTCACTGGTCAATGGTCCCTATCGCTGGTCAATGGTCACTGTCGCTGGTCACTGGTCACTGGTCACTGGTCACTATCGCTGGTCAATGGTCACTGTCGCTGCTCACTGGTCACTGGTCACTGGTCACTGGTCATTGGTCACTATCGCTGGTCAATGGTCACTGTCGCTGGTCACTGGTCACTGGTCGCTGGTCACTGGTCACTGGTCACTGGTCACTGGTCACTGGTCACTGGTCACTGTTCACTGGTCACTGGTCACAAGTCACTGGTCACTTGTCACTTGTCACTGGTCGATGGTCACTGGTCACTGGTCAATGGTCACTGTCGCTGGTAAATGTTCACTGTCGCTGGTCACTGGTCACTGGTCACTGTCGCTGGTCACTGGTCACTGGTCACTGGTCACTGGTCACTGGTCACTGGTCACTGGTCAATGGTCCCTATCGCTGGTCAATGGTCACTGTCGCTGGTCACTGGTCACTGGTCACTGGTCACTGGTCACTGGTCAAAAGTCACTGGTCACTTGTCACTGGTCAATGGTCACTGCCGCTGGTCACTGCTCACTGGTCAATATTCACTGGTCACTGGTCACTGGTCACTGGTCACTGGTCAATGGTCACTGGCCACTGGTCACTGGTCACTGGTCAATGGTCACTGTCGCTGGTCAATGGTCACTGTCGCTGGTCACTGGTCACTGGTCACTGGTCACTGGTCACTGGTCACTGGTCACAAGTCACTGGTCACTTGTCACTGGTCACTGGTCACTGGTCACTGGTCAATGGTCACTGTCGCTGGTCAATGGTCACTGTCGCTGGTCAATGGTCACTGCGCTGGTCATTGGTCACTGGTCACTGGTCACTGGTCAAAAGTCACTGGTCACTTGTCACTGGTCAGTGGTCACTGGTCTCTGGTCACTGGTCACTGGTCACTGGTCACTGGTCACTGGTCACAGGTCAATGGTCACTGGTCACTGGTCACTGGTCACTGGTCACTGGTCACGGGTCACATTTCACGGGTCACTGTTCACTGGTCGCTAGTCACTGGTCACCGGTCACTGGTCACTGGTCACTGGTCACTGGTCACTGGTCACTGTTCACTGGTCACTGGTCACAAGTCACTGGTCACATGTCACTGGTCGGTGGTCACTGGTCACTGGTCACTGGTCTGTGGTCACTGGTCACTGGTCAGTGGTCACTTGTAACAGTCAGATGTCGCGGGTCACTGGTCATAAGTCACTGGTCGCTGGTCACAAGTCACTGGTCACTTGTCACTGGTCACTGGTCACTGGTCACTGGTCAATGATCAATGGTCGCTGGTCACTGGTCACTGGTCATGGGTCACTGGTCACTGGTCACTGGTCACTGGTCACTGGTCACTGGTCACTGGTCACTGGTCACTGGTCACTGGTCAATCGTCACTATCGCTGGTCAATGGTCACTGTCGCTGCTCACTGGTCACTGGTCACTGGTCACTGGTCACTGGTCACGGGTCACATGTCACGGGTCACTGTTCACTGGTCGCTAGTCACTGGTCACTGGTCACTGGTCAATGGTCCCTATCGCTGGTCAATGGTCACTGTCGCTGGTCACTGGTCACTGGTCACTGGTCACTGGTCACTGGTCAAAAGTCACTGGTCACTTGTCACTGGTCAATGGTCACTGCCGCTGGTCACTGCTCACTGGTCAATATTCACTGGTCACTGGTCACTGGTCACTGGTCACTGGTCACTGGTCACTGGTCACTTTCGCTGGTCACTTGTCACTGGTCGATGGTCACTGGTCACTGGTCAATGGTCACTGTCGCTGGTAAATGTTCACTGTCGCTGTTCACTGGTCACTGGTCACTGTCGCTGGTCACTGGTCACTGGTCACTGGTCACTGGTCACTGGTCACTGGTCACTGGTCACTGGTCACTGGTCAATTGTCCCTATCGCTGGTCAATGGTCACTGTCGCTGGTCACAAGTCACTGGTCACTGGTCACTTGTCACTGGTCGATGGTCACTGGTCACTGGTCAATGGTCACTGTCGCTGGTGAATGTTCACTGTCGCTGGTCACTGGTCACTGTTCACTGTCGCTGGTCACTGGTCACTGGTCACTGGTCACTGGTCACTGGTCACTGGTCACTATCGCTGGTCAATGGTCAATGTCGCTGGTCACTGGTCACTGGTCACTGGTCACTGGTCACGGGTCACATGTCACGGGTCACTGTTCACTGGTCGCTAGTCACTGGTCACCGGTCACTGGTCACTGGTCACTGGTCACTGTTCACTGGTCACTGGTCACAAGTCACTGGTCATTGGTCACTGGTCACTGGTCACTGGTCACTGGTCACTGGTCACTGGTCACTGGTCACTATCGCTGGTCAATGGTCACTGTCGCTTGTCACTGGTCACTGGTCACTGTTCACTGGTCACTGGTCACTGGTCACTGGTCATTGGTCACTATCGCTGGTCAATGGTCACTGTCGCTGGTCATTGGTCACTGGTCACTGGACACTGGTCACTGGTCACTGGTCACTTGTCACTGGTCACTGGTCACTGGTCACTGTTCACTGGTCACTGGTCACAAGTCACTGGTCACTGGTCACTGGTCACTGGTCACTGGTCACTGGTCACTGGTCACGGGTCACATGTCACGGGTCACTGTTCACTGGTCGCTGGTCACTTTCGCTGGTCACTTGTCACTGGTCGATGGTCACTGGTCACTGGTCAATGGTCACTGTCGCTGGTAAATGTTCACTGTCGCTGGTCACTGGTCACTGGTCACTGTCGCTGGTCACTGGTCACTGGTCACTGGTCACTGGTCACTGGTCACTGGTCACTGGTCACTGGTCACTGGTCAATTGTCCCTATCGCTGGTCAATGGTCACTGTCGCTGGTCACAAGTCACTGGTCACTGGTCACTTGTCACTGGTCGATGGTCACTGGTCACTGGTCAATGGTCACTGTCGCTGGTGAATGTTCACTGTCGCTGGTCACTGGTCACTGTTCACTGTCGCTGGTCACTGGTCACTGGTCACTGGTCACTGGTCACTGGTCACTGGTCACTGGTCACTGGTCACTATCGCTGGTCAATGGTCAATGTCGCTGGTCACTGGTCACTGGTCACTGGTCACTGGTCACGGGTCACATGTCACGGGTCACTGTTCACTGGTCGCTAGTCACTGGTCACCGGTCACTGGTCACTGGTCACTGGTCACTGTTCACTGGTCACTGGTCACAAGTCACTGGTCATTGGTCACTGGTCACTGGTCACTGGTCACTGGTCACTGGTCACTGGTCACTGGTCACTATCGCTGGTCAATGGTCACTGTCGCTTGTCACTGGTCACTGGTCACTGTTCACTGGTCACTGGTCACTGGTCACTGGTCATTGGTCACTATCGCTGGTCAATGGTCACTGTCGCTGGTCATTGGTCACTGGTCACTGGACACTGGTCACTGGTCACTGGTCACTTGTCACTGGTCACTGGTCACTGGTCACTGTTCACTGGTCACTGGTCACAAGTCACTGGTCACTGGTCACTGGTCACTGGTCACTGGTCACTGGTCACTGGTCACTGGCCACTGGTCACTATCGCTGGTCATTGGTCACTATCGCTGGTCAATGGTCACTGTCGCTGGTCACTGGTCACTGGTCACTGGTCACTGGTCACGGGTCACATGTCACGGGTCACTGGTCAATGGTCACTGCCGCTGGTCACTGGTCACTGGTCACTGCTCACTGGTCACTGGTCACTTGTCAATGGTCACTGTCGCTGGTCAATGGTCACTGTCGCTGGTCACTGGTCACTGGTCACTGGTCACTTGTCAATGGTCACTGTCGCTGGTCAATGGTCACTGTCGCTGGTCACTGGTCACTGGTCACTGGTCACTGGTCACTGGTCATTGGTCACTGGTCACTGGTCACTGGTCACAAGTCACTGGTCACTGGTCACTGGTCACTTGTCACTGGTCGCTGGTCACTGGTCACTGGTCAGTGGTCACTGTCGCTGGTAAATGGTCACTGTCGCTGGTCACTGGTCACTGGTCACTGGTCACTGGTCAAAAGTCACTGGTCACTTGTCACTGGTCAGTGGTCACTGGTCTCTGGTCACTGGTCACTGTCGCTGGTCACTGGACACTGGTCCCTATCGCTGGTCAATGGTCACTGTCGCTGGTCACTGGTCACTGGTCACTGGTCACTGGTCAAAAGTCACTGGTCACTTGTCACTGGTCAGTGGTCACTGGTCTCTGGTCACTGGTCACTGGTCACTGGTCACAGGTCAATGGTCACTGGTCACTGGTCACTGGTCAATGGTCACTGTCGCTGGTCAATGGTCACTGTCGCTGGTCACTGGTCACTGGTCACTGGTCACTGGTCACTGGTCACTGGTCACTGTTCTCTGGTCACTGGTCACAAGTCACTGGTCACTTGTCACTTGTCACTGGTCGATGGACACTGGTCACTGGTCAATGGTCACTGTCGCTGGTAAATGTTCACTGTCGCTGGTCACTGGTCACTGGTCACTGTCGCTGGTCACTGGTCACTGGTCACTGGTCACTGGTCACTGGTCACTGGTCACTGGTCACTGGTCACTGGTCAATGGTCCCTATCGCTGGTCAATGGTCACTGTCGCTGGTCACTGGTCACTGGTCACTGGTCACTGGTCACTGGTCAAAAGTCACTGGTCACTTGTCACTGGTCAATGGTCACTGCCGCTGGTCACTGCTCACTGGTCAATATTCACTGGTCACTGGTCACTGGTCACTGGTCACTGGTCACTGGTCACTGGTCACTGGTCACTGGTCGCTAGTCACTGGTCACCGGTCACTGGTCACTGGTCACTGGTCACTGGTCACTGTTCACTGGTCACTGGTCACAAGTCACTGGTCACATGTCACTGGTCAGTGGTCACTGGTCACTGGTCACTGGTCTGTGGTCACTGGTCACTGGTCAGTGGTCACTTGTAACAGTCAGATGTCGCGGGTCACTGGTCATAAGTCACTGGTCACTTGTCACTGGTCACTGGTCACTGGTCACTGGTCAATGGTCAATGGTCGCTGGTCACTGGTCACTGGTCATGGGTCACTGGTCACTGGTCACTGGTCACTGGTCACTGGTCACTGGTCACTGGTCAATCGTCACTATCGCTGGTCAATGGTCACTGTCGCTGCTCACTGGTCACTGGTCACTGGTCACTGGTCACTGGTCACTGGTCACTGGTCATTGGTCACTATCGCTGGTCAATGGTCACTGTCGCTGGTCATTGGTCACTGGTCACTGGACACTGGTCACTGGTCACTGGTCACTTGTCACTGGTCACTGGTCACTGGTCAATGGTCACTGTCGCTGGTCACTGGTCACTGGTCACTGGTCACTGGTCACTGGTCCCTTGTCACTGGTCACTGGTCAATGATCACTGTCGCTGGTCACTGGTCACTGGTCACTGGTCACTGGTCACTGGTCAATGGTCCCTATCGCTGGTCAATGGTCACTGTCGCTGGTCACTGGTCACTGGTCACTGGTCACTGGTCACTGGTCATTGGTGACTATCGCTGGTCAATGGTCACTGTCGCTGGTCATTGGTCACTGGTCACTGGTCACTGGTCAAAAGTCACTGGTCACTTGTCACTGGTCAGTGGTCACTGGTCTCTGGTCACTGGTCACTGGTCACTGGTCACTGGTCACAGGTCAATGGTCACTGGTCACTGGTCACTGGTCACTGGGCACTGGTCACTGGTCACGGCTCACATGTCACGGGTCACTGTTCACTGTTCACTGGTCGCTAGTCACTGGTCACCGGTCACTGGTCACTGGTCACTGTTCACTGGTCACTGGTCACAAGTTACTGATCACTTGTCAGTGGTCAGTGGTCACTGGTCACTGGTCTGTGGTCACTGGTCACTGGTCACTGGTCACTGGTCACTGGTCACTGGTCACTGGTCACTGGTCATTGGTCACTGGTCACTGGTCACAAGTCACTGGTCACTGGTCACTTGTCACTGGTCGCTGGTCACTGGTCACTGGTCACTGGTCAATGGTCCCTATCGCTGGTCAATGGTCACTGTCGCTGGTCACTGGTCACTGGTCACTGGTCATTGGTGACTATCGCTGGTCAATGGTCACTGTCGCTGGTCATTGGTCACTGGTCACTGTTCACTGGTCAAAAGTCACTGGTCACTTGTCACTGGTCAGTGGTCACTGGTCTCTGGTCACTGGTCACTGGTCACTGGTCACTGGTCACTGGTCACAGGTCAATGGTCACTGGTCACTGGTCACTGGGCACTGGTCACTGGTCACGGGTCACATGTCACGGGTCACTGTTCACTGTTCACGGGTCGCTAGTCACTGGTCACCGGTCACTGGTCACTGGTCACTGTTCACTGGTCACTGGTCACAAGTCACTGGTCACTTGTCACTGGTCAGTGGTCACTGGTCACTGGTCTGTGGTCACTGGTCACTGGTCACTGGTCACTGGTCACTGGTCACTGGTCACTGGTCATTGGTCACTGGTCACTGGTCACAAGTCACTGGTCACTGGTCACTTGTCACTGGTCGCTGGTCACTGGTCACTGGTCAATGGTCACTGGTTACTGGTCACTGGGCACTGGTCACTGGTCACGGCTCACATGTCACGGGTCACTGTTCACTGTTCACTGGTCGCTAGTCACTGGTCACCGGTCACTGGTCACTGGTCACTGTTCACTGGTCACTGGTCACAAGTCACTGATCACTTGTCAGTGGTCAGTGGTCACTGGTCACTGGTCTGTGGTCACTGGTCACTGGTCACTGGTCACTGGTCACTGGTCACTGGTCACTGGTCACTGGTCATTGGTCACTGCTCACTGGTCACAAGTCACTGGTCACTGGTCACTTGTCACTGGTCGCTGGTCACTGGTCACTGGTCACTTGTCAATGGTCCCTACCGCTGGTCAATGGTAACTGTCGCTGGTCACTGGTCACTGGTCACTGGTCACTGGTCACTGGTCATTGGTGACTATCGCTGGTCAATGGTCACTGTCGCTGGTCATTGGTCACTGGTCACTGGTCACAAGTCACTGGTCACTGGTCACTTGTCACTGGTCGCTGGTCACTGGTCACTGGTCAATGGTCACTGTCGCTGGTAAATGTTCACTGTCGCTGGTCACTAGTCACTGGTCACAGTCGCTGGTCACTGGTCACTGGTCACTGGTCACTGGTCACTGGTCAAAAGTCACTGGTCACTTGTCACTGGTCAGTGGTCACTGGTCACTGGTCACTGGTCACTGGTCACTGGTCACTGGTCACAGGTCAATGGTCACTGGTCACTGGTCACTGGTCACTGGTCACTGGCCACTGGTCACTGGTCACTGGTCAATGGTCACTGTCGCCAGTCAATGGTCACTGTCGCTGGTCACTGGTCACTGGTCACTGGTCACTGGTCACTGGTCACTGGTCATTGGTCACTGGTCACTGGTCACAAGTCACTGGTCACTGGTCACTTGTCACTGGTCGATGGTCACTGGTCACTGGTCAATGGTCACTGTCGCTGGTAAATGTTCACTGTCGCTGGTCACTGGTCACTGGTCACTGTCGCTGGTCACTGGTCACTGGTCACTGGTCACTGGTCACTGGTCACTGGTCACTGGTCACTGATCACTGGTCAATTGTCCCTATCGCTGGTCAATGGTCACTGTCGCTGGTCACAAGTCACTGGTCACTGGTCACTTGTCACTGGTCGATGGTCACTGGTCACTGGTCAATGGTCACTGTCGCTGGTAAATGTTCACTGTCGCTGGTCACTGGTCACTGTTCACTGTCGCTGGTCACTGGTCACTGGTCACTGGTCACTGGTCACTGGTCACTGGTCACTGGTCACTATCGCTGGTCAATGGTCACTGTCGCTGGTCACTGGTCACTGGTCACTGGTCACTGGTCACGGGTCACATGTCACGGGTCACTGTTCACTGGTCGCTAGTCACTGGTCACCGGTCACTGGTCACTGGTCACTGGTCACTGTTCACTGGTCACTGGTCACACGTCACTGGTCATTGGTCACTGGTCACTGGTCACTGGTCACTGGTCACTGGTCACTATCGCTGGTCAATGGTCACTGTCGCTTGTCACTGGTCACTGGTCACTGTTCACTGGTCACTGGTCACTGGTCACTGGTCATTGGTCACTATCGCTGGTCAATGGTCACTGTCGCTGGTCATTGGTCACTGGTCACTGGACACTGGTCACTGGTCACTGGTCACTTGTCACTGGTCACTGGTCACTGGTCACTGTTCACTGGTCACTGGTCACAAGTCACTGGTCACTGGTCACTGGTCACTGGTCACTGGTCACTGGTCACTGGTCACTGGCCACTGGTCACTATCGCTGGTCATTGGTCACTATCGCTGGTCAATGGTCACTGTCGCTGGTCACTGGTCACTGGTCACTGGTCACTGGTCACGGGTCACATGTCACGGGTCACTGTTCACTGGTCGCTAGTCACTGGTCACCGGTCACTGGTCACTGGTCACTGGTCACTGGTCACTGGTCACTGGTCACTGGTCAATGGTCACTGCCGCTGGTCACTGGTCACTGGTCACTGCTCACTGGTCACTGGTCACTTGTCAATGGTCACTGTCGCTGGTCAATGGTCACTGTCGCTGGTCACTGGTCACTGGTCACTGGTCATTGGTCACTGGTCACTGGTCACAAGTCACTGGTCACTGGTCACTGGTCACTTGTCACTGGTCGCTGGTCACTGGTCACTGGTCAGTGGTCACTGTCGCTGGTAAATGGTCACTGTCGCTGGTCACTGGTCACTGGTCACAGGTCACTGGTCACTGGTCACTGGTCACTGGTCACTGGTCAATGGTCCCTATCGCTGGTCAATGGTCACTGTCGCTGGTCACTGGTCACTGGTCACTGGTCATTGGTGACTATCGCTGGTCAATGGTCACTGTTGCTGGTCACTGGTCACTGGTCACTGGTCAATGGTCCCTATCGCTGGTCACTGTCGCTGGTCACTGGTCACTGGTCACTGGTCACTGGTCAAAAGTCACTGGTCACTTGTCACTGGTCAGTGGTCACTGGTCTCTGGTCACTGGTCACTGTCGCTGGTCACTGGACACTGGTCACTGGTCAATGGTCCCTATCGCTGGTCAATGGTCACTGTCGCTGGTCACTGGTCACTGGTCACTGGTCACTGGTCAAAAGTCACTGGTCACTTGTCACTGGTCAGTGGTCACTGGTCTCTGGTCACTGGTCACTGGTCACTGGTCACAGGTCAATGGTCACTGGTCACTGGTCACTGGTCAATGGTCACTGTCGCTGGTCAATGGTCACTGTCGCTGGTCACTGGTCACTGGTCACTGGTCACTGGTCACTGGTCACTGGTCACTGTTCACTGGTCACTGGTCACAAGTCACTGGTCACTTGTCACTTGTCACTGGTCGATGGTCACTGGTCACTGGTCAATGGTCACTGTCGCTGGTAAATGTTCACTGTCGCTGGTCACTGGTCACTGGTCACTGTCGCTGGTCACTGGTCACTGGTCACTGGTCACTGGTCACTGGTCACTGGTCACTGGTCACTGGTCAATGGTCCCTATCGCTGGTCAATGGTCACTGTCGCTGGTCACTGGTCACTGGTCACTGGTCACTGGTCACTGGTCAAAAGTCACTGGTCACTTGCCACTGGTCAATGGTCACTGCCGCTGGTCACTGCTCACTGGTCAATATTCACTGGTCACTGGTCACTGGTCACTGGTCACTGGTCACTGGTCACTGGTCACTGGTCACTGGTCACTGGTCACTTTCGCTGGTCACTGGTCACTGGTCAATGGTCACTGGCCACTGGTCACTGTCGCTGGTCACTGGTCACTGGTCACTGGTCACTGGTCACTGGTCACTGGTCACAAGTCACTGGTCACTTGTCACTGGTCACTGGTCACTGGTCACTGGTCAATGGTCACTGTCCCTGGTCAATGGTCACTGTCGCTGGTCAATGGTCACTGCGCAGGTCATTGGTCACTGGTCACTGGTCACTGGTCAAAAGTCACTGGTCACTTGTCACTGGTCAGTGGTCACTGGTCTCTGGTCACTGGTCACTGGTCACTGGTCACTGGTCACTGGTCACAGGTCAATGGTCACTGGTCACTGGTCACTGGTCACTGGTCACTGGTCACTGGTCACGGGTCACATTTCACGGGTCACTGTTCACTGGTCGCTAGTCACTGGTCACCGGTCACTGGTCACTGGTCACTGGTCACTGGTCACTGGTCACTGGTCACTATCGCTGGTCAATGGTCACTGTCGCTGGTCACTGGTCACTGGTCACAAGTCACTGGTCACTGGTCACTTGTCACTGGTCGATGGTCACTGGTCACTGGTCAATGGTCACTGTCGCTGGTAAATGTTCACTGTCGCTGGTCACTGGTCACTGGTCACTGTCGCTGGTCACTGGTCACTGGTCACTGGTCACTGGTCACTGGTCACTGATCACTGGTCAATTGTCCCTATCGCTGGTCAATGGTCACTGTCGCTGGTCACAAGTCACTGGTCACTGGTCACTTGTCACTGGTCGATGGTCACTGGTCACTGGTCAATGGTCACTGTCGCTGGTAAATGTTCACTGTCGCTGGTCACTGGTCACTGTTCACTGTCGCTGGTCACTGGTCACTGGTCACTGGTCACTGGTCACTGGTCACTGGTCACTGGTCACTGGTCACTATCGCTGGTCAATGGTCACTGTCGCTGGTCACTGGTCACTGGTCACTGGTCACTGGTCACGGGTCACATGTCACGGGTCACTGTTCACTGGTCGCTAGTCACTGGTCACCGGTCACTGGTCACTGGTCACTGGTCACTGTTCACTGGTCACTGGTCACACGTCACTGGTCATTGGTCACTGGTCACTGGTCACTGGTCACTGGTCACTGGTCACTGGTCACTGGTCACTATCGCTGGTCAATGGTCACTGTCGCTTGTCACTGGTCACTGGTCACTGTTCACTGGTCACTGGTCACTGGTCACTGGTCATTGGTCACTATCGCTGGTCAATGGTCACTGTCGCTGGTCATTGGTCACTGGTCACTGGACACTGGTCACTGGTCACTGGTCACTTGTCACTGGTCACTGGTCACTGGTCACTGTTCACTGGTCACTAGTCACAAGTCACTGGTCACTGGTCACTGGTCACTGGTCACTGGTCACTGGTCACTGGTCACTGGCCACTGGTCACTATCGCTGGTCATTGGTCACTATCGCTGGTCAATGGTCACTGTCGCTGGTCACTGGTCACTGGTCACTGGTCACTGGTCACGGGTCACATGTCACGGGTCACTGTTCACTGGTCGCTAGTCACTGGTCACCGGTCACTGGTCACTGGTCACTGGTCACTGGTCACTGGTCACTGGTCACTGGTCAATGGTCACTGCCGCTGGTCACTGGTCACTGGTCACTGCTCACTGGTCACTGGTCACTTGTCAATGGTCACTGTCGCTGGTCAATGGTCACTGTCGCTGGTCACTGGTCACTGGTCACTGGTCATTGGTCACTGGTCACTGGTCACAAGTCACTGGTCACTGGTCACAGGTCACTTGTCACTGGTCGCTGGTCACTGGTCACTGGTCAGTGGTCACTGTCGCTGGTAAATGGTCACTGTCGCTGGTCACTGGTCACTGGTCACAGGTCACTGGTCACTGGTCACTGATCACTGGTCACTGGTCAATGGTCCCTATCGCTGGTCAATGGTCACTGTCGCTGGTCACTGGTCACTGGTCACTGGTCATTGGTGACTATCGCTGGTCAATGGTCACTGTTGCTGGTCACTGGTCACTGGTCACTGGTCAATGGTCCCTATCGCTGGTCACTGTCGCTGGTCACTGGTCACTGGTCACTGGTCACTGGTCAAAAGTCACTGGTCACTTGTCACTGGTCAGTGGTCACTGGTCTCTGGTCACTGGTCACTGTCGCTGGTCACTGGACACTGGTCACTGGTCAATGGTCCCTATCGCTGGTCAATGGTCACTGTCGCTGGTCACTGGTCACTGGTCACTGGTCACTGGTCAAAAGTCACTGGTCACTTGTCACTGGTCAGTGGTCACTGGTCTCTGGTCACTGGTCACTGGTCACTGGTCACAGGTCAATGGTCACTGGTCACTGGTCACTGGTCACTGGTCAATGGTCACTGTCGCTGGTCAATGGTCACTGTCGCTGGTCACTGGTCACTGGTCACTGGTCACTGGTCACTGGTCACTGGTCACTGTTCACTGGTCACTGGTCACAAGTCACTGGTCACTTGTCACTTGTCACTGGTCGATGGTCACTGGTCACTGGTCAATGGTCACTGTCGCTGGTAAATGTTCACTGTCGCTGGTCACTGGTCACTGGTCACTGTCGCTGGTCACTGGTCACTGGTCACTGGTCACTGGTCACTGGTCACTGGTCACTGGTCACTGGTCAATGGTCCCTATCGCTGGTCAATGGTCACTGTCGCTGGTCACTGGTCACTGGTCACTGGTCACTGGTCACTGGTCAAAAGTCACTGGTCACTTGCCACTGGTCAATGGTCACTGCCGCTGGTCACTGCTCACTGGTCAATATTCACTGGTCACTGGTCACTGGTCACTGGTCACTGGTCACTGGTCACTGGTCACTGGTGACTGGTCACTGGTCACTTTCGCTGGTCACTGGTCACTGGTCAATGGTCACTGGCCACTGGTCACTGGTCACTGGTCAATGGTCACTGTCGCTGGTCAATGGTCACTGTCGCTGGTCACTGGTCACTGGTCACTGGTCACAGGTCAATGGTCACTGGTCACTGGTCACTGGTCACTGGTCACTGGTCACGGGTCACATTTCACGGGTCACTGTTCACTGGTCGCTAGTCACTGGTCACCGGTCACTGGTCACTGGTCACTGGTCACTGGTCACTGTTCACTGGTCACTGGTCACAAGTCACTGGTCACATGTCACTGGTCAGTGGTCACTGGTCACTGGTCACTGGTCTGTGGTCACTGGTCACTGGTCAGTGGTCACTTGTAACAGTCAGATGTCGCGGGTCACTGGTCATAAGTCACTGGTCGCTGGTCACAAGTCACTGGTCACTTGTCACTGGTCACTGGTCACTGGTCAGTGGTCAATGGTCAATGGTCGCTGGTCACTGGTCACTGGTCATGGGTCACTGGTCACTGGTCACTGGTCACTGGTCACTGGTCACTGGTCACTGGTCACTGGTCACTGGTCACTGGTCACTGGTCACTGGTCAATGGTCCCTATCGCTGGTCAATGGTCACTGTCGCTGGTCACTGGTCACTGGTCACTGGTCACTGGTCACTGGTCATTGGTGACTATCGCTGGTCAATGGTCACTGTCGCTGGTCATTGGTCACTGGTCACTGGTCACTGGTCACTGGGCACTGGTCACTGGTCACGGCTCACATGTCACGGGTCACTGTTCACTGTTCACTGGTCGCTAGTCACTGGTCACCGGTCACTGGTCACTGGTCACTGGTCACTGGTCACTGGTCATTGGTGACTATCGCTGGTCAATGGTCACTGTCGCTGGTCATTGGTCACTGGTCACTGGTCACTGGTCAAAAGTCACTGGTCACTTGTCTCTGGTCACTGGTCACTGGTCACGGGTCACTGGTCACAGGTCAATGGTCACTGGTCACTGGTCACTGGGCACTGGTCACTGGTCACGGGTCACATGTCACGGGTCACTGTTCATTGTTCACGGGTCGCTAGTCACTGGTCACCGGTCAGTGGTCACTGGTCACTGTTCACTGGTCACTGGTCACAAGTCACTGGTCACTTGTCACTGGTCAGTGGTCACTGGTCACTGGTCTGTGGTCACTGGTCACTGGTCACTGGTCTGTGGTCACTGGTCACTGGTCACTGGTCACTGGTCACTGGTCACTGGTCACTGGTCACTGGTCACTGGTCACTGGTCACTGGTCACTGGTCACTGGTCAATTGTCCCTATCGCTGGTCAATGGTCACTGTCGCTGGTCACAAGTCACTGGTCACTGGTCACTTGTCACTGGTCGATGGTCACTGGTCACTGGTCAATGGTCACTGTCGCTGGTGAATGTTCACTGTCGCTGGTCACTGGTCACTGTTCACTGTCGCTGGTCACTGGTCACTGGTCACTGGTCACTGGTCACTGGTCACTGGTCACTGGTCACTGGTCACTGGTCACTATCGCTGGTCAATGGTCAATGTCGCTGGTCACTGGTCACTGGTCACTGGTCACTGGTCACGGGTCACATGTCACGGGTCACTGTTCACTGGTCGCTAGTCACTGGTCACCGGTCACTGGTCACTGGTCACTGGTCACTGTTCACTGGTCACTGGTCACAAGTCACTGGTCATTGGTCACTGGTCACTGGTCACTGGTCACTGGTCACTGGTCACTGGTCACTGGTCACTATCGCTGGTCAATGGTCACTGTCGCTTGTCACTGGTCACTGGTCACTGTTCACTGGTCACTGGTCACTGGTCACTGGTCATTGGTCACTATCGCTGGTCAATGGTCACTGTCGCTGGTCATTGGTCACTGGTCACTGGACACTGGTCACTGGTCACTGGTCACTTGTCACTGGTCACTGGTCACTGGTCACTGTTCACTGGTCACTGGTCACAAGTCACTGGTCACTGGTCACTGGTCACTGGTCACTGGTCACTGGTCACTGGTCACTGGCCACTGGTCACTATCGCTGGTCATTGGTCACTATCGCTGGTCAATGGTCACTGTCGCTGGTCACTGGTCACTGGTCACTGGTCACTGGTCACGGGTCACATGTCACGGGTCACTGTTCACTGGTCGCTAGTCACTGGTCACCGGTCACTGGTCACTGGTCACTGGTCACTGGTCACTGGTCACTGGTCAATGGTCACTGCCGCTGGTCACTGGTCACTGGTCACTGCTCACTGGTCACTGGTCACTTGTCAATGGTCACTGTCGCTGGTCAATGGTCACTGTCGCTGGTCACTGGTCACTGGTCACTGGTCACTGGTCACTGGTCATTGGTCACTGGTCACTGGTCACAAGTCACTGGTCACTGGTCACTGGTCACTTGTCACTGGTCGCTGGTCACTGGTCACTGGTCAGTGGTCACTGTCGCTGGTAAATGGTCACTGTCGCTGGTCACTGGTCACTGGTCACTGGTCACTGGTCACTGGTCACTGGTCAATGGTCCCTATCGCTGGTCAATGGTCACTGTCGCTGGTCACTGGTCACTGGTCACTGGTCATTGGTGACTATCGCTGGTCAATGGTCACTGTTGCTGGTCACTGGTCACTGGTCACTGGTCAATGGTCCCTATCGCTGGTCACTGTCGCTGGTCACTGGTCACTGGTCACTGGTCACTGGTCAAAAGTCACTGGTCACTTGTCACTGGTCAGTGGTCACTGGTCTCTGGTCACTGGTCACTGTCGCTGGTCACTGGACACTGGTCCCTATCGCTGGTCAATGGTCACTGTCGCTGGTCACTGGTCACTGGTCACTGGTCACTGGTCAAAAGTCACTGGTCACTTGTCACTGGTCAGTGGTCACTGGTCTCTGGTCACTGGTCACTGGTCACTGGTCACAGGTCAATGGTCACTGGTCACTGGTCACTGGTCAATGGTCACTGTCGCTGGTCAATGGTCACTGTCGCTGGTCACTGGTCACTGGTCACTGGTCACTGGTCACTGGTCACTGGTCACTGTTCACTGGTCACTGGTCACAAGTCACTGGTCACTTGTCACTTGTCACTGGTCGATGGTCACTGGTCACTGGTCAATGGTCACTGTCGCTGGTAAATGTTCACTGTCGCTGGTCACTGGTCACTGGTCACTGTCGCTGGTCACTGGTCACTGGTCACTGGTCACTGGTCACTGGTCAATGGTCACTGTCGCTGGTAAATGTTCACTGTCGCTGGTCACTGGTCACTGGTCACTGTCGCTGGTCACTGGTCACTGGTCACTGGTCACTGGTCACTGGTCACTGGTCACTGGTCAATGGTCCCTATCGCTGGTCAATGGTCACTGTCGCTGGTCACTGGTCACTGGTCACTGGTCACTGGTCACTGGTCAAAAGTCACTGGTCACTTGTCACTGGTCAATGGTCACTGCCGCTGGTCACTGCTCACTGGTCAATATTCACTGGTCACTGGTCACTGGTCACTGGTCACTGGTCAATGGTCACTGGCCACTGGTCACTGGTCACTGGTCAATGGTCACTGTCGCTGGTCAATGGTCACTGTCGCTGGTCACTGGTCACTGGTCACTGGTCACTGGTCACTGGTCACTGGTCAAAAGTCACTGGTCACTTGTCACTGGTCAGTGGTCACTGGTCTCTGGTCACTGGTCACTGTCGCTGGTCACTGGACACTGGTCCCTATCGCTGGTCAATGGTCACTGTCGCTGGTCACTGGTCACTGGTCACTGGTCACTGGTCAAAAGTCACTGGTCACTTGTCACTGGTCAGTGGTCACTGGTCTCTGGTCACTGGTCACTGGTCACTGGTCACAGGTCAATGGTCACTGGTCACTGGTCACTGGTCAATGGTCACTGTCGCTGGTCAATGGTCACTGTCGCTGGTCACTGGTCACTGGTCACTGGTCACTGGTCACTGGTCACTGGTCACTGTTCACTGGTCACTGGTCACAAGTCACTGGTCACTTGTCACTTGTCACTGGTCGATGGTCACTGGTCACTGGTCAATGGTCACTGTCGCTGGTAAATGTTCACTGTCGCTGGTCACTGGTCACTGGTCACTGTCGCTGGTCACTGGTCACTGGTCACTGGTCACTGGTCACTGGTCACTGGTCACTGGTCACTGGTCAATGGTCCCTATCGCTGGTCAATGGTCACTGTCGCTGGTCACTGGTCACTGGTCACTGGTCACTGGTCACTGGTCAAAAGTCACTGGTCACTTGCCACTGGTCAATGGTCACTGCCGCTGGTCACTGCTCACTGGTCAATATTCACTGGTCACTGGTCACTGGTCACTGGTCACTGGTCACTGGTCACTGGTCACTGGTCACTGGTCACTTTCGCTGGTCACTGGTCACTGGTCAATGGTCACTGGCCACTGGTCACTGTCGCTGGTCACTGGTCACTGGTCACTGGTCACTGGTCACTGGTCACTGGTCACAAGTCACTGGTCACTTGTCACTGGTCACTGGTCACTGGTCACTGGTCAATGGTCACTGTCGCTGGTCAATGGTCACTGTCGCTGGTCAATGGTCACTGCGCAGGTCATTGGTCACTGGTCACTGGTCACTGGTCAAAAGTCACTGGTCACTTGTCACTGGTCAGTGGTCACTGGTCTCTGGTCACTGGTCACTGGTCACTGGTCACTGGTCACTGGTCACAGGTCAATGGTCACTGGTCACTGGTCACTGGTCACTGGTCACTGGTCACGGGTCACATTTCACGGGTCACTGTTCACTGGTCGCTAGTCACTGGTCACCGGTCACTGGTCACTGGTCACTGGTCACTGGTCACTGGTCACTGGTCACTATCGCTGGTCAATGGTCACTGTCGCTGGTCACTGGTCACTGGTCACAAGTCACTGGTCACTGGTCACTTGTCACTGGTCGATGGTCACTGGTCACTGGTCAATGGTCACTGTCGCTGGTAAATGTTCACTGTCGCTGGTCACTGGTCACTGGTCACTGTCGCTGGTCACTGGTCACTGGTCACTGGTCACTGGTCACTGGTCACTGATCACTGGTCAATTGTCCCTATCGCTGGTCAATGGTCACTGTCGCTGGTCACAAGTCACTGGTCACTGGTCACTTGTCACTGGTCGATGGTCACTGGTCACTGGTCAATGGTCACTGTCGCTGGTAAATGTTCACTGTCGCTGGTCACTGGTCACTGTTCACTGTCGCTGGTCACTGGTCACTGGTCACTGGTCACTGGTCACTGGTCACTGGTCACTGGTCACTGGTCACTATCGCTGGTCAATGGTCACTGTCGCTGGTCACTGGTCACTGGTCACTGGTCACTGGTCACGGGACACATGTCACGGGTCACTGTTCACTGGTCGCTAGTCACTGGTCACCGGTCACTGGTCACTGGTCACTGGTCACTGTTCACTGGTCACTGGTCACACGTCACTGGTCATTGGTCACTGGTCACTGGTCACTGGTCACTGGTCACTGGTCACTGGTCACTGGTCACTATCGCTGGTCAATGGTCACTGTCGCTTGTCACTGGTCACTGGTCACTGTTCACTGGTCACTGGTCACTGGTCACTGGTCATTGGTCACTATCGCTGGTCAATGGTCACTGTCGCTGGTCATTGGTCACTGGTCACTGGACACTGGTCACTGGTCACTGGTCACTTGTCACTGGTCACTGGTCACTGGTCACTGTTCACTGGTCACTGGTCACAAGTCACTGGTCACTGGTCACTGGTCACTGGTCACTGGTCACTGGTCACTGGTCACTGGCCACTGGTCACTATCGCTGGTCATTGGTCACTATCGCTGGTCAATGGTCACTGTCGCTGGTCACTGGTCACTGGTCACTGGTCACTGGTCACGGGTCACATGTCACGGGTCACTGTTCACTGGTCGCTAGTCACTGGTCACCGGTCACTGGTCACTGGTCACTGGTCACTGGTCACTGGTCACTGGTCACTGGTCAATGGTCACTGCCGCTGGTCACTTGTCACTGGTCACTGCTCACTGGTCACTGGTCACTTGTCAATGGTCACTGTCGCTGGTCAATGGTCACTGTCGCTGGTCACTGGTCACTGGTCACTGGTCATTGGTCACTGGTCACTGGTCACAAGTCACTGGTCACTGGTCACAGGTCACTTGTCACTGGTCGCTGGTCACTGGTCACTGGTCAGTGGTCACTGTCGCTGGTAAATGGTCACTGTCGCTGGTCACTGGTCACTGGTCACAGGTCACTGGTCACTGGTCACTGATCACTGGTCACTGGTCAATGGTCCCTATCGCTGGTCAATGGTCACTGTCGCTGGTCACTGGTCACTGGTCACTGGTCATTGGTGACTATCGCTGGTCAATGGTCACTGTTGCTGGTCACTGGTCACTGGTCACTGGTCAATGGTCCCTATCGCTGGTCACTGTCGCTGGTCACTGGTCACTGGTCACTGGTCACTGGTCAAAAGTCACTGGTCACTTGTCACTGGTCAGTGGTCACTGGTCTCTGGTCACTGGTCACTGTCGCTGGTCACTGGACACTGGTCACTGGTCAATGGTCCCTATCGCTGGTCAATGGTCACTGTCGCTGGTCACTGGTCACTGGTCACTGGTCACTGGTCAAAAGTCACTGGTCACTTGTCACTGGTCAGTGGTCACTGGTCTCTGGTCACTGGTCACTGGTCACTGGTCACAGGTCAATGGTCACTGGTCACTGGTCACTGGTCACTGGTCAATGGTCACTGTCGCTGGTCAATGGTCACTGTCGCTGGTCACTGGTCACTGGTCACTGGTCACTGGTCACTGGTCACTGGTCACTGTTCACTGGTCACTGGTCACAAGTCACTGGTCACTTGTCACTTGTCACTGGTCGATGGTCACTGGTCACTGGTCAATGGTCACTGTCGCTGGTCAATGGTCACTGTCGCTGGTCAATGGTCACTGTCGCTGGTCACTGGTCACTGGTCACTGGTCACTGGTCACTGGTCACTGGTCACAAGTCACTGGTCACTTGTCACTGGTCACTGGTCACTGGTCACTGGTCAATGGTCACTGTCGCTGGTCAATGGTCACTGTCGCTGGTCAATGGTCACTGCGCAGGTCATTGGTCACTGGTCACTGGTCACTGGTCAAAAGTCACTGGTCACTTGTCACTGGTCAGTGGTCACTGGTCTCTGGTCACTGGTCACTGGTCACAGGTCAATGGTCACTGGTCACTGGTCACTGGTCACTGGTCACTGGTCACTGGTCACGGGTCACATTTCACGGGTCACTGTTCACTGGTCGCTAGTCACTGGTCACCGGTCACTGGTCACTGGTCACTGGTCACTGGTCACTGTTCACTGGTCACTGGTCACAAGTCACTGGTCACATGTCACTGGTCAGTGGTCACTGGTCACTGGTCACTGGTCTGTGGTCACTGGTCACTGGTCAGTGGTCACTTGTAGCAGTCAGATGTCGCGGGTCACTGGTCATAAGTCACTGGTCGCTGGTCACAAGTCACTGGTCACTTGTCACTGGTCACTGGTCACTGGTCAGTGGTCAATGGTCAATGGTCGCTGGTCACTGGTCACTGGTCATGGGTCACTGGTCACTGGTCACTGGTCACTGGTCACTGGTCACTGGTCACTGGTCACTGGTCACTGGTCACTGGTCACTGGTCACTGGTCAATGGTCCCTATCGCTGGTCAATGGTCACTGTCGCTGGTCACTGGTCACTGGTCACTGGTCACTGGTCACTGGTCATTGGTGACTATCGCTGGTCAATGGTCACTGTCGCTGGTCATTGGTCACTGGTCACTGGTCACTGGTCACTGGGCACTGGTCACTGGTCACGGCTCACATGTCACGGGTCACTGTTCACTGTTCACTGGTCGCTAGTCACTGGTCACCGGTCACTGGTCACTGGTCACTGGTCACTGGTCACTGGTCATTGGTGACTATCGCTGGTCAATGGTCACTGTCGCTGGTCATTGGTCACTGGTCACTGGTCACTGGTCAAAAGTCACTGGTCACTTGTCTCTGGTCACTGGTCACTGGTCACTGGTCACTGGTCACAGGTCAATGGTCACTGGTCACTGGTCACTGGGCACTGGTCACTGGTCACGGGTCACATGTCACGGGTCACTGTTCACTGTTCACGGGTCGCTAGTCACTGGTCACCGGTCAGTGGTCACTGGTCACTGTTCACTGGTCACTGGTCACAAGTCACTGGTCACTTGTCACTGGTCAGTGGTCACTGGTCACTGGTCTGTGGTCACTGGTCACTGGTCACTGGTCTGTGGTCACTGGTCACTGGTCACTGGTCACTGGTCACTGGTCACTGGTCACTGGTCACTGGTCACTGGTCACTGGTCACTGGTCACTGGTCACTGGTCAATTGTCCCTATCGCTGGTCAATGGTCACTGTCGCTGGTCACAAGTCACTGGTCACTGGTCACTTGTCACTGGTCGATGGTCACTGGTCACTGGTCAATGGTCACTGTCGCTGGTGAATGTTCACTGTCGCTGGTCACTGGTCACTGTTCACTGTCGCTGGTCACTGGTCACTGGTCACTGGTCACTGGTCACTGGTCACTGGTCACTGGTCACTGGTCACTGGTCACTATCGCTGGTCAATGGTCAATGTCGCTGGTCACTGGTCACTGGTCACTGGTCACTGGTCACGGGTCACATGTCACGGGTCACTGTTCACTGGTCGCTAGTCACTGGTCACCGGTCACTGGTCACTGGTCACTGGTCACTGTTCACTGGTCACTGGTCACAAGTCACTGGTCATTGGTCACTGGTCACTGGTCACTGGTCACTGGTCACTGGTCACTGGTCACTGGTCACTATCGCTGGTCAATGGTCACTGTCGCTTGTCACTGGTCACTGGTCACTGTTCACTGGTCACTGGTCACTGGTCACTGGTCATTGGTCACTATCGCTGGTCAATGGTCACTGTCGCTGGTCATTGGTCACTGGTCACTGGACACTGGTCACTGGTCACTGGTCACTTGTCACTGGTCACTGGTCACTGGTCACTGTTCACTGGTCACTGGTCACAAGTCACTGGTCACTGGTCACTGGTCACTGGTCACTGGTCACTGGTCACTGGTCACTGGCCACTGGTCACTATCGCTGGTCATTGGTCACTATCGCTGGTCAATGGTCACTGTCGCTGGTCACTGGTCACTGGTCACTGGTCACTGGTCACGGGTCACATGTCACGGGTCACTGTTCACTGGTCGCTAGTCACTGGTCACCGGTCACTGGTCACTGGTCACTGGTCACTGGTCACTGGTCACTGGTCAATGGTCACTGCCGCTGGTCACTGGTCACTGGTCACTGCTCACTGGTCACTGGTCACTTGTCAATGGTCACTGTCGCTGGTCAATGGTCACTGTCGCTGGTCACTGGTCACTGGTCACTGGTCACTGGTCACTGGTCATTGGTCACTGGTCACTGGTCACAAGTCACTGGTCACTGGTCACTGGTCACTTGTCACTGGTCGCTGGTCACTGGTCACTGGTCAGTGGTCACTGTCGCTGGTAAATGGTCACTGTCGCTGGTCACTGGTCACTGGTCACAGGTCACTGGTCACTGGTCACTGGTCACTGGTCACTGGTCAATGGTCCCTATCGCTGGTCAATGGTCACTGTCGCTGGTCACTGGTCACTGGTCACTGGTCATTGGTGACTATCGCTGGTCAATGGTCACTGTTGCTGGTCACTGGTCACTGGTCACTGGTCAATGGTCCCTATCGCTGGTCACTGGTCACTGGTCACTGGTCACTGGTCAAAAGTCACTGGTCACTTGTCACTGGTCAGTGGTCACTGGTCTCTGGTCACTGGTCACTGTCGCTGGTCACTGGACACTGGTCCCTATCGCTGGTCAATGGTCACTGTCGCTGGTCACTGGTCACTGGTCACTGGTCACTGGTCAAAAGTCACTGGTCACTTGTCACTGGTCAGTGGTCACTGGTCTCTGGTCACTGGTCACTGGTCACTGGTCACAGGTCAATGGTCACTGGTCACTGGTCACTGGTCAATGGTCACTGTCGCTGGTCAATGGTCACTGTCGCTGGTCACTGGTCACTGGTCACTGGTCACTGGTCACTGGTCACTGGTCACTGTTCTCTGGTCACTGGTCACAAGTCACTGGTCACTTGTCACTTGTCACTGGTCGATGGACACTGGTCACTTGTCAATGGTCACTGTCGCTGGTAAATGTTCACTGTCGCTGGTCACTGGTCACTGGTCACTGTCGCTGGTCACTGGTCACTGGTCACTGGTCACTGGTCACTGGTCACTGGTCACTGGTCACTGGTCACTGGTCAATGGTCCCTATCGCTGGTCAATGGTCACTGTCGCTGGTCACTGGTCACTGGTCACTGGTCACTGGTCACTGGTCAAAAGTCACTGGTCACTTGTCACTGGTCAATGGTCACTGCCGCTGGTCACTGCTCACTGGTCAATATTCACTGGTCACTGGTCACTGGTCACTGGTCACTGGTCACTGGTCACTGGTCACTGGTCACTGGTCGCTAGTCACTGGTCACCGGTCACTGGTCACTGGTCACTGGTCACTGGTCACTGGTCACAAGTCACTGGTCACATGTCACTGGTCAGTGGTCACTGGTCACTGGTCACTGGTCTGTGGTCACTGGTCACTGGTCAGTGGTCACTTGTAACAGTCAGATGTCGCGGGTCACTGGTCATAAGTCACTGGTCACTTGTCACTGGTCACTGGTCACTGGTCACTGGTCAATGGTCAATGGTCGCTGGTCACTGGTCACTGGTCATGGGTCACTGGTCACTGGTCACTGGTCACTGGTCACTGGTCACTGGTCACTGGTCACTGGTCAATCGTCACTATCGCTGGTCAATGGTCACTGTCGCTGCTCACTGGTCACTGGTCACTGGTCACTGGTCACTGGTCACTGGTCACTGGTCATTGGTCACTATCGCTGGTCAATGGTCACTGTCGCTGGTCATTGGTCACTGGTCACTGGTCACTGGTCATAGGTCAATGGTCACTGGTCACTGGTCAATGGTCCCTATCGCTGGTCAATGGTCACTGTCGCTGGTCACTGGTCACTGGTCACTGGTCACTATCGCTGGTCAATGGTCACTGTCGCTGCTCACTGGTCACTGGTCACTGGTCACTGGTCATTGGTCACTATCGCTGGTCAATGGTCACTGTCGCTGGTCACTGGTCACTGGTCGCTGGTCACTGGTCACTGGTCACTGGTCACTGGTCACTGGTCACTGGTCACTGTTCACTGGTCACTGGTCACAAGTCACTGGTCACTTGTCACTTGTCACTGGTCGATGGTCACTGGTCACTGGTCAATGGTCACTGTCGCTGGTAAATGTTCACTGTCGCTGGTCACTGGTCACTGGTCACTGTCGCTGGTCACTGGTCACTGGTCACTGGTCACTGGTCACTGGTCACTGGTCACTGGTCAATGGTCCCTATCGCTGGTCAATGGTCACTGTCGCTGGTCACTGGTCACTGGTCACTGGTCACTGGTCACTGGTCAAAAGTCACTGGTCACTTGTCACTGGTCAATGGTCACTGCCGCTGGTCACTGCTCACTGGTCAATATTCACTGGTCACTGGTCACTGGTCACTGGTCACTGGTCAATGGTCACTGGCCACTGGTCACTGGTCACTGGTCAATGGTCACTGTCGCTGGTCAATGGTCACTGTCGCTGGTCACTGGTCACTGGTCACTGGTCACTGGTCACTGGTCACTGGTCACAAGTCACTGGTCACTTGTCACTGGTCACTGGTCACTGGTCACTGGTCAATGGTCACTGTCGCTGGTCAATGGTCACTGTCGCTGGTCAATGGTCACTGCGCTGGTCATTGGTCACTGGTCACTGGTCACTGGTCAAAAGTCACTGGTCACTTGTCACTGGTCAGTGGTCACTGGTCTCTGGTCACTGGTCACTGGTCACTGGTCACTGGTCACTGGTCACAGGTCAATGGTCACTGGTCACTGGTCACTGGTCACTGGTCATTGGTGACTATCGCTGGTCAATGGTCACTGTCGCTGGTCATTGGTCACTGGTCACTGGTCACTGGTCAAAAGTCACTGGTCACTTGTCTCTGGTCACTGGTCACTGGTCACTGGTCACTGGTCACAGGTCAATGGTCACTGGTCACTGGTCACTGGGCACTGGTCACTGGTCACGGGTCACATGTCACGGGTCACTGTTCACTGTTCACGGGTCGCTAGTCACTGGTCACCGGTCAGTGGTCACTGGTCACTGTTCACTGGTCACTGGTCACAAGTCACTGGTCACTTGTCACTGGTCAGTGGTCACTGGTCACTGGTCTGTGGTCACTGGTCACTGGTCACTGGTCTGTGGTCACTGGTCACTGGTCACTGGTCACTGGTCACTGGTCACTGGTCACTGGTCACTGGTCACTGGTCACTGGTCACTGGTCACTGGTCAATTGTCCCTATCGCTGGTCAATGGTCACTGTCGCTGGTCACAAGTCACTGGTCACTGGTCACTTGTCACTGGTCGATGGTCACTGGTCACTGGTCAATGGTCACTGTCGCTGGTGAATGTTCACTGTCGCTGGTCACTGGTCACTGTTCACTGTCGCTGGTCACTGGTCACTGGTCACTGGTCACTGGTCACTGGTCACTGGTCACTGGTCACTGGTCACTGGTCACTATCGCTGGTCAATGGTCAATGTCGCTGGTCACTGGTCACTGGTCACTGGTCACTGGTCACGGGTCACATGTCACGGGTCACTGTTCACTGGTCGCTAGTCACTGGTCACCGGTCACTGGTCACTGGTCACTGGTCACTGTTCACTGGTCACTGGTCACAAGTCACTGGTCATTGGTCACTGGTCACTGGTCACTGGTCACTGGTCACTGGTCACTGGTCACTGGTCACTATCGCTGGTCAATGGTCACTGTCGCTTGTCACTGGTCACTGGTCACTGTTCACTGGTCACTGGTCACTGGTCACTGGTCATTGGTCACTATCGCTGGTCAATGGTCACTGTCGCTGGTCATTGGTCACTGGTCACTGGACACTGGTCACTGGTCACTGGTCACTTGTCACTGGTCACTGGTCACTGGTCACTGTTCACTGGTCACTGATCACAAGTCACTGGTCACTGGTCACTGGTCACTGGTCACTGGTCACTGGTCACTGGTCACTGGCCACTGGTCACTATCGCTGGTCATTGGTCACTATCGCTGGTCAATGGTCACTGTCGCTGGTCACTGGTCACTGGTCACTGGTCACTGGTCACGGGTCACATGTCACGGGTCACTGTTCACTGGTCGCTAGTCACTGGTCACCGGTCACTGGTCACTGGTCACTGGTCACTGGTCACTGGTCACTGGTCAATGGTCACTGCCGCTGGTCACTGGTCACTGGTCACTGCTCACTGGTCACTGGTCACTTGTCAATGGTCACTGTCGCTGGTCAATGGTCACTGTCGCTGGTCACTGGTCACTGGTCACTGGTCACTGGTCACTGGTCATTGGTCACTGGTCACTGGTCACAAGTCACTGGTCACTGGTCACTGGTCACTTGTCACTGGTCGCTGGTCACTGGTCACTGGTCAGTGGTCACTGTCGCTGGTAAATGGTCACTGTCGCTGGTCACTGGTCACTGGTCACAGGTCACTGGTCACTGGTCACTGGTCACTGGTCACTGGTCAATGGTCCCTATCGCTGGTCAATGGTCACTGTCGCTGGTCACTGGTCACTGGTCACTGGTCATTGGTGACTATCGCTGGTCAATGGTCACTGTTGCTGGTCACTGGTCACTGGTCACTGGTCAATGGTCCCTATCGCTGGTCACTGGTCACTGGTCACTGGTCACTGGTCAAAAGTCACTGGTCACTTGTCACTAGTCAGTGGTCACTGGTCTCTGGTCACTGGTCACTGTCGCTGGTCACTGGACACTGGTCCCTATCGCTGGTCAATGGTCACTGTCGCTGGTCACTGGTCACTGGTCACTGGTCACTGGTCAAAAGTCACTGGTCACTTGTCACTGGTCAGTGGTCACTGGTCTCTGGTCACTGGTCACTGGTCACTGGTCACAGGTCAATGGTCACTGGTCACTGGTCACTGGTCAATGGTCACTGTCGCTGGTCAATGGTCACTGTCGCTGGTCACTGGTCACTGGTCACTGGTCACTGGTCACTGGTCACTGGTCACTGTTCTCTGGTCACTGGTCACAAGTCACTGGTCACTTGTCACTTGTCACTGGTCGATGGACACTGGTCACTTGTCAATGGTCACTGTCGCTGGTAAATGTTCACTGTCGCTGGTCACTGGTCACTGGTCACTGTCGCTGGTCACTGGTCACTGGTCACTGGTCACTGGTCACTGGTCACTGGTCACTGGTCACTGGTCACTGGTCAATGGTCCCTATCGCTGGTCAATGGTCACTGTCGCTGGTCACTGGTCACTGGTCACTGGTCACTGGTCACTGGTCAAAAGTCACTGGTCACTTGTCACTGGTCAATGGTCACTGCCGCTGGTCACTGCTCACTGGTCAATATTCACTGGTCACTGGTCACTGGTCACTGGTCACTGGTCACTGGTCACTGGTCACTGGTCACTGGTCGCTAGTCACTGGTCACCGGTCACTGGTCACTGGTCACTGGTCACTGGTCACTGGTCACAAGTCACTGGTCACATGTCACTGGTCAGTGGTCACTGGTCACTGGTCACTGGTCTGTGGTCACTGGTCACTGGTCAGTGGTCACTTGTAACAGTCAGATGTCGCGGGTCACTGGTCATAAGTCACTGGTCACTTGTCACTGGTCACTGGTCACTGGTCACTGGTCAATGGTCAATGGTCGCTGGTCACTGGTCACTGGTCATGGGTCACTGGTCACTGGTCACTGGTCACTGGTCACTGGTCACTGGTCACTGGTCACTGGTCAATCGTCACTATCGCTGGTCAATGGTCACTGTCGCTGCTCACTGGTCACTGGTCACTGGTCACTGGTCACTGGTCACTGGTCACTGGTCATTGGTCACTATCGCTGGTCAATGGTCACTGTCGCTGGTCATTGGTCACTGGTCACTGGTCACTGGTCATAGGTCAATGGTCACTGGTCACTGGTCAATGGTCCCTATCGCTGGTCAATGGTCACTGTCGCTGGTCACTGGTCACTGGTCACTGGTCACTATCGCTGGTCAATGGTCACTGTCGCTGCTCACTGGTCACTGGTCACTGGTCACTGGTCATTGGTCACTATCGCTGGTCAATGGTCACTGTCGCTGGTCACTGGTCACTGGTCGCTGGTCACTGGTCACTGGTCACTGGTCACTGGTCACTGGTCACTGGTCACTGTTCACTGGTCACTGGTCACAAGTCACTGGTCACTTGTCACTTGTCACTGGTCGATGGTCACTGGTCACTGGTCAATGGTCACTGTCGCTGGTAAATGTTCACTGTCGCTGGTCACTGGTCACTGGTCACTGTCGCTGGTCACTGGTCACTGGTCACTGGTCACTGGTCACTGGTCACTGGTCACTGGTCAATGGTCCCTATCGCTGGTCAATGGTCACTGTCGCTGGTCACTGGTCACTGGTCACTGGTCACTGGTCACTGGTCAAAAGTCACTGGTCACTTGTCACTGGTCAATGGTCACTGCCGCTGGTCACTGCTCACTGGTCAATATTCACTGGTCACTGGTCACTGGTCACTGGTCACTGGTCAATGGTCACTGGCCACTGGTCACTGGTCACTGGTCAATGGTCACTGTCGCTGGTCAATGGTCACTGTCGCTGGTCACTGGTCACTGGTCACTGGTCACTGGTCACTGGTCACTGGTCACAAGTCACTGGTCACTTGTCACTGGTCACTGGTCACTGGTCACTGGTCAATGGTCACTGTCGCTGGTCAATGGTCACTGTCGCTGGTCAATGGTCACTGCGCTGGTCATTGGTCACTGGTCACTGGTCACTGGTCAAAAGTCACTGGTCACTTGTCACTGGTCAGTGGTCACTGGTCTCTGGTCACTGGTCACTGGTCACTGGTCACTGGTCACTGGTCACAGGTCAATGGTCACTGGTCACTGGTCACTGGTCACTGGTCACTGGTCACGGGTCACATTTCACGGGTCACTGTTCACTGGTCGCTAGTCACTGGTCACCGGTCACTGGTCACTGGTCAGTGGTCACTGGTCACTGTTCACTGGTCACTGGTCACAAGTCACTGGTCACATGTCACTGGTCGGTGGTCACTGGTCACTGGTCACTGGTCTGTGGTCACTGGTCACTGGTCAGTGGTCACTTGTAACAGTCAGATGTCGCGGGTCACTGGTCATAAGTCACTGGTCGCTGGTCACAAGTCACTGGTCACTTGTCACTGGTCACTGGTCACTGGTCACTGGTCAATGGTCAATGGTCGCTGGTCACTGGTCACTGGTCATGGGTCACTGGTCACTGGTCACTGGTCACTGGTCACTGGTCACTGGTCACTGGTCACTGGTCACTGGTCACTGGTCAATCGTCACTATCGCTGGTCAATGGTCACTGTCGCTGCTCACTGGTCACTGGTCACTGGTCACTGGTCACTGGTCACGGGTCACATGTCACG
Source organism: Andrena bucephala (assembly GCA_947577245.1). Lineage (NCBI taxonomy): Eukaryota > Metazoa > Arthropoda > Insecta > Hymenoptera > Andrenidae > Andrena > Andrena bucephala. The sequence continues at coordinate 25,121,852 of OX387716.1, read as the reverse complement.
GGTCACTGTTCACTGGTCGCTAGTCACTGGTCACCGGTCACTGGTCACTGGTCACTGGTCACTGTTTACTGGTCACTGGTCACAAGTCACTGGTCATTGGTCACTGGTCACTGGTCACTGGTCACTGGTCACTGGTCACTGGTCACTGGTCACTGGTCACTATCGCTGGTCAATGGTCACTGTCGCTTGTCACTGGTCACTGGTCACTGTTCACTGGTCACTGGTCACTGGTCACTGGTCATTGGTCACTATCGCTGGTCAATGGTCACTGTCGCTGGTCATTGGTCACTGGTCACTGGACACTGGTCACTGGTCACTGGTCACTTGTCACTGGTCACTGGTCACTGGTCACTGTTCACTGGTCACTGGTCACAAGTCACTGGTCACTGGTCACTGGTCACTGGTCACTGGTCACTGGTCACTGGTCACTGGTCACTGGCCACTGGTCACTATCGCTGGTCATTGGTCACTATCGCTGGTCAATGGTCACTGTCGCTGGTCACTGGTCACTGGTCACTGGTCACTGGTCACGGGTCACATGTCACGGGTCACTGTTCACTGGTCGCTAGTCACTGGTCACCGGTCACTGGTCACTGGTCACTGGTCACTGGTCACTGGTCACTGGTCACTGGTCAATGGTCACTGCCGCTGGTCACTGGTCACTGGTCACTGCTCACTGGTCACTGGTCACTTGTCAATGGTCACTGTCGCTGGTCAATGGTCACTGTCGCTGGTCACTGGTCACTGGTCACTGGTCACTGGTCACTGGTCATTGGTCACTGGTCACTGGTCACAAGTCACTGGTCACTGGTCACTGGTCACTTGTCACTGGTCGCTGGTCACTGGTCACTGGTCAGTGGTCACTGTCGCTGGTAAATGGTCACTGTCGCTGGTCACTGGTCACTGGTCACAGGTCACTGGTCACTGGTCACTGGTCAATGGTCCCTATCGCTGGTCAATGGTCACTGTCGCTGGTCACTGGTCACTGGTCAGTGGTCATTGGTGACTATCGCTGGTCAATGGTCACTGTTGCTGGTCACTGGTCACTGGTCACTGGTCAATGGTCCCTATCGCTGGTCACTGTCGCTGGTCACTGGTCACTGGTCACTGGTCACTGGTCAAAAGTCACTGGTCACTTGTCACTGGTCAGTGGTCACTGGTCTCTGGTCACTGGTCACTGTCGCTGGTCACTGGACACTGGTCACTGGTCAATGGTCCCTATCGCTGGTCAATGGTCACTGTCGCTGGTCACTGGTCACTGGTCACTGGTCACTGGTCAAAAGTCACTGGTCACTTGTCACTGGTCAGTGGTCACTGGTCTCTGGTCACTGGTCACTGGTCACTGGTCACAGGTCAATGGTCACTGGTCACTTGTCACTGGTCAATGGTCACTGTCGCTGGTCAATGTTCACTGTCGCTGGTCACTGGTCACTGGTCACTGGTCACTGGTCACTGGTCACTGGTCACTGTTCTCTGGTCACTGGTCACAAGTCACTGGTCACTTGTCACTTGTCACTGGTCGATGGTCACTGGTCACTGGTCAATGGTCACTGTCGCTGGTAAATGTTCACTGTCGCTGGTCACTGGTCACTGGTCACTGTCGCTGGTCACTGGTCACTGGTCACTGGTCACTGGTCACTGGTCACTGGTCACTGGTCACTGGTCACTGGTCAATGGTCCCTATCGCTGGTCAATGGTCACTGTCGCTGGTCACTGGTCACTGGTCACTGGTCACTGGTCACTGGTCAAAAGTCACTGGTCACTTGTCACTGGTCAATGGTCACTGCCGCTGGTCACTGCTCACTGGTCAATATTCACTGGTCACTGGTCACTGGTCACTGGTCAATGGTCAATGGTCGCTGGTCACTGGTCACTGGTCATGGGTCACTGGTCACTGGTCACTGGTCACTGGTCACTGGTCACTGGTCACTGGTCACTGGTCAATCGTCACTATCGCTGGTCAATGGTCACTGTCGCTGCTCACTGGTCACTGGTCACTGGTCACTGGTCACTGGTCACTGTCGCTGGTCACTGGTCACTGGTCACTGGTCAAAAGTCACTGGTCACTTGTCACTGGTCAATGGTCACTGCCGCTGGTCACTGCTCACTGGTCAATATTCACTGGTCACTGGTCACTGGTCACTGGTCACTGGTCACTGGTCACTGGTCACTTTCGCTGGTCACTTGTCACTGGTCGATGGTCACTGGTCACTGGTCAATGGTCACTGTCGCTGGTAAATGTTCACTGTCGCTGGTCACTGGTCACTGGTCACTGTCGCTGGTCACTGGTCACTGGTCACTGGTCACTGGTCACTGGTCACTGGTCACTGGTCACTGGTCACTGGTCAATTGTCCCTATCGCTGGTCAATGGTCACTGTCGCTGGTCACAAGTCACTGGTCACTGGTCACTTGTCACTGGTCGATGGTCACTGGTCACTGGTCAATGGTCACTGTCGCTGGTGAATGTTCACTGTCGCTGGTCACTGGTCACTGTTCACTGTCGCTGGTCACTGGTCACTGGTCACTGGTCACTGGTCACTGGTCACTGGTCACTGGTCACTGGTCACTATCGCTGGTCAATGGTCAATGTCGCTGGTCACTGGTCACTGGTCACTGGTCACTGGTCACGGGTCACATGTCACGGGTCACTGTTCACTGGTCGCTAGTCACTGGTCACCGGTCACTGGTCACTGGTCACTGGTCACTGTTCACTGGTCACTGGTCACAAGTCACTGGTCATTGGTCACTGGTCACTGGTCACTGGTCACTGGTCACTGGTCACTGGTCACTGGTCACTATCGCTGGTCAATGGTCACTGTCGCTTGTCACTGGTCACTGGTCACTGTTCACTGGTCACTGGTCACTGGTCACTGGTCATTGGTCACTATCGCTGGTCAATGGTCACTGTCGCTGGTCATTGGTCACTGGTCACTGGACACTGGTCACTGGTCACTGGTCACTTGTCACTGGTCACTGGTCACTGGTCACTGTTCACTGGTCACTGGTCACAAGTCACTGGTCACTGGTCACTGGTCACTGGTCACTGGTCACTGGTCACTGGTCACTGGTCACTGGCCACTGGTCACTATCGCTGGTCATTGGTCACTATCGCTGGTCAATGGTCACTGTCGCTGGTCACTGGTCACTGGTCACTGGTCACTGGTCACGGGTCACATGTCACGGGTCACTGTTCACTGGTCGCTAGTCACTGGTCACCGGTCACTGGTCACTGGTCACTGGTCACTGGTCACTGGTCACTGGTCAATGGTCACTGCCGCTGGTCACTGGTCACTGGTCACTGCTCACTGGTCACTGGTCACTTGTCAATGGTCACTGTCGCTGGTCAATGGTCACTGTCGCTGGTCACTGGTCACTGGTCACTGGTCACTGGTCACTGGTCATTGGTCACTGGTCACTGGTCACAAGTCACTGGTCACTGGTCACTGGTCACTTGTCACTGGTCGCTGGTCACTGGTCACTGGTCAGTGGTCACTGTCGCTGGTAAATGGTCACTGTCGCTGGTCACTGGTCACTGGTCACAGGTCACTGGTCACTGGTCACTGGTCACTGGTCACTGGTCAATGGTCCCTATCGCTGGTCAATGGTCACTGTCGCTGGTCACTGGTCACTGGTCACTGGTCATTGGTGACTATCGCTGGTCAATGGTCACTGTTGCTGGTCACTGGTCACTGGTCACTGGTCAATGGTCCCTATCGCTGGTCACTGTCGCTGGTCACTGGTCACTGGTCACTGGTCACTGGTCAAAAGTCACTGGTCACTTGTCACTGGTCAGTGGTCACTGGTCTCTGGTCACTGGTCACTGTCGCTGGTCACTGGACACTGGTCCCTATCGCTGGTCAATGGTCACTGTCGCTGGTCACTGGTCACTGGTCACTGGTCACTGGTCACTGGTCACTGGTCACTGGTCGCTAGTCACTGGACACCGGTCACTGGTCACTGGTCACTGGTCACTGGTCACTGGTCACAAGTCACTGGTCACATGTCACTGGTCAGTGGTCACTGGTCACTGGTCACTGGTCTGTGGTCACTGGTCACTGGTCACTGGTCACTGGTCACTGGTCACTGGTCACTGGTCACTGGTCAATCGTCACTATCGCTGGTCAATGGTCACTGTCGCTGCTCACTGGTCACTGGTCACTGGTCACTGGTCACTGGTCACTGGTCACTGGTCATTGGTCACTATCGCTGGTCAATGGTCACTGTCGCTGGTCATTGGTCACTGGTCACTGGTCACTGGTCATAGGTCAATGGTCACTGGTCACTGGTCAATGGTCCCTATCGCTGGTCAATGGTCACTGTCGCTGGTCACTGGTCACTGGTCACTGGTCACTATCGCTGGTCAATGGTCACTGTCGCTGCTCACTGGTCACTGGTCACTGGTCACTGGTCATTGGTCACTATCGCTGGTCAATGGTCACTGTCGCTGGTCACTGGTCACTGGTCGCTGGTCACTGGTCACTGGTCACTGGTCACTGGTCACTGGTCACTGGTCACTGTTCACTGGTCACTGGTCACAAGTCACTGGTCACTTGTCACTTGTCACTGGTCGATGGTCACTGGTCACTGGTCAATGGTCACTGTCGCTGGTAAATGTTCACTGTCGCTGGTCACTGGTCACTGGTCACTGTCGCTGGTCACTGGTCACTGGTCACTGGTCACTGGTCACTGGTCACTGGTCACTGGTCAATGGTCCCTATCGCTGGTCAATGGTCACTGTCGCTGGTCACTGGTCACTGGTCACTGGTCACTGGTCACTGGTCAAAAGTCACTGGTCACTTGTCACTGGTCAATGGTCACTGCCGCTGGTCACTGCTCACTGGTCAATATTCACTGGTCACTGGTCACTGGTCACTGGTCACTGGTCAATGGTCACTGGCCACTGGTCACTGGTCACTGGTCAATGGTCACTGTCGCTGGTCAATGGTCACTGTCGCTGGTCACTGGTCACTGGTCACTGGTCACTGGTCACTGGTCACTGGTCACTGTTCACTGGTCACTGGTCACAAGTCACTGGTCACATGTCACTGGTCGGTGGTCACTGGTCACTGGTCACTGGTCTGTGGTCACTGGTCACTGGTCAGTGGTCACTTGTAACAGTCAGATGTCGCGGGTCACTGGTCATAAGTCACTGGTCGCTGGTCACAAGTCACTGGTCACTTGTCACTGGTCACTGGTCACTGGTCACTGGTCAATGGTCAATGGTCGCTGGTCACTGGTCACTGGTCATGGGTCACTGGTCACTGGTCACTGGTCACTGGTCACTGGTCACTGGTCAATCGTCACTATCGCTGGTCAATGGTCACTGTCGCTGCTCACTGGTCACTGGTCACTGGTCACTGGTCACTGGTCACGGGTCACATGTCACGGGTCACTGTTCACTGGTCGCTAGTCACTGGTCACCGGTCACTGGTCACTGGTCACTGGTCACTGTTCACTGGTCACTGGTCACAAGTCACTGGTCATTGGTCACTGGTCACTGGTCACTGGTCACTGGTCACTGGTCACTGGTCACTGGTCACTGGTCACTATCGCTGGTCAATGGTCACTGTCGCTTGTCACTGGTCACTGGTCACTGTTCACTGGTCACTGGTCACTGGTCACTGGTCATTGGTCACTATCGCTGGTCAATGGTCACTGTCGCTGGTCATTGGTCACTGGTCACTGGACACTGGTCACTGGTCACTGGTCACTTGTCACTGGTCACTGGTCACTGGTCACTGTTCACTGGTCACTGGTCACAAGTCACTGGTCACTGGTCACTGGTCACTGGTCACTGGTCACTGGTCACTGGTCACTGGTCACTGGCCACTGGTCACTATCGCTGGTCATTGGTCACTATCGCTGGTCAATGGTCACTGTCGCTGGTCACTGGTCACTGGTCACTGGTCACTGGTCACGGGTCACATGTCACGGGTCACTGTTCACTGGTCGCTAGTCACTGGTCACCGGTCACTGGTCACTGGTCACTGGTCACTGGTCACTGGTCACTGGTCACTGGTCAATGGTCACTGCCGCTGGTCAATGGTCACTGTCGCTGGTCACTGGTCACTGGTCACTGGTCACTTGTCAATGGTCACTGTCGCTGGTCAATGGTCACTGTCGCTGGTCACTGGTCACTGGTCACTGGTCACTGGTCACTGGTCATTGGTCACTGGTCACTGGTCACAAGTCACTGGTCACTGGTCACTGGTCACTTGTCACTGGTCGCTGGTCACTGGTCACTGGTCAGTGGTCACTGTCGCTGGTAAATGGTCACTGTCGCTGGTCACTGGTCACTGGTCACAGGTCACTGGTCACTGGTCACTGGTCAATGGTCCCTATCGCTGGTCATTGGTGACTATCGCTGGTCAATGGTCACTGTTGCTGGTCACTGGTCACTGGTCACTGGTCAATGGTCCCTATCGCTGGTCACTGTCGCTGGTCACTGGTCACTGGTCACTGGTCACTGGTCAAAAGTCACTGGTCACTTGTCACTGGTCAGTGGTCACTGGTCTCTGGTCACTGGTCACTGTCGCTGGTCACTGGACACTGGTCACTGGTCAATGGTCCCTATCGCTGGTCAATGGTCACTGTCGCTGGTCACTGGTCACTGGTCACTGGTCACTGGTCAAAAGTCACTGGTCACTTGTCACTGGTCAGTGGTCACTGGTCTCTGGTCACTGGTCACTGGTCACTGGTCACAGGTCAATGGTCACTGGTCACTTGTCACTGGTCAATGGTCACTGTCGCTGGTCAATGGTCACTGTCGCTGGTCACTGGTCACTGGTCACTGGTCACTGGTCACTGGTCACTGGTCACTGTTCTCTGGTCACTGGTCACAAGTCACTGGTCACTTGTCACTTGTCACTGGTCGATGGTCACTGGTCACTGGTCAATGGTCACTGTCGCTGGTAAATGTTCACTGTCGCTGGTCACTGGTCACTGGTCACTGTCGCTGGTCACTGGTCACTGGTCACTGGTCACTGGTCACTGGTCACTGGTCACTGGTCACTGGTCACTGGTCAATGGTCCCTATCGCTGGTCAATGGTCACTGTCGCTGGTCACTGGTCACTGGTCACTGGTCACTGGTCACTGGTCAAAAGTCACTGGTCACTTGTCACTGGTCAATGGTCACTGCCGCTGGTCACTGCTCACTGGTCAATATTCACTGGTCACTGGTCACTGGTCACTGGTCAATGGTCAATGGTCGCTGGTCACTGGTCACTGGTCATGGGTCACTGGTCACTGGTCACTGGTCACTGGTCACTGGTCACTGGTCACTGGTCACTGGTCAATCGTCACTATCGCTGGTCAATGGTCACTGTCGCTGCTCACTGGTCACTGGTCACTGGTCACTGGTCACTGGTCACTGTCGCTGGTCACTGGTCACTGGTCACTGGTCAAAAGTCACTGGTCACTTGTCACTGGTCAATGGTCACTGCCGCTGGTCACTGCTCACTGGTCAATATTCACTGGTCACTGGTCACTGGTCACTGGTCACTGGTCACTGGTCACTGGTCACTTTCGCTGGTCACTTGTCACTGGTCGATGGTCACTGGTCACTGGTCAATGGTCACTGTCGCTGGTAAATGTTCACTGTCGCTGGTCACTGGTCACTGGTCACTGTCGCTGGTCACTGGTCACTGGTCACTGGTCACTGGTCACTGGTCACTGGTCACTGGTCAATTGTCCCTATCGCTGGTCAATGGTCACTGTCGCTGGTCACAAGTCACTGGTCACTGGTCACTTGTCACTGGTCGATGGTCACTGGTCACTGGTCAATGGTCACTGTCGCTGGTGAATGTTCACTGTCGCTGGTCACTGGTCACTGTTCACTGTCGCTGGTCACTGGTCACTGGTCACTGGTCACTGGTCACTGGTCACTGGTCACTGGTCACTGGTCACTATCGCTGGTCAATGGTCAATGTCGCTGGTCACTGGTCACTGGTCACTGGTCACTGGTGACGGGTCACATGTCACGGGTCACTGTTCACTGGTCGCTAGTCACTGGTCACCGGTCACTGGTCACTGGTCACTGGTCACTGTTCACTGGTCACTGGTCACAAGTCACTGGTCATTGGTCACTGGTCACTGGTCACTGGTCACTGGTCACTGGTCACTGGTCACTGGTCACTATCGCTGGTCAATGGTCACTGTCGCTTGTCACTGGTCACTGGTCACTGTTCACTGGTCACTGGTCACTGGTCACTGGTCATTGGTCACTATCGCTGGTCAATGGTCACTGTCGCTGGTCATTGGTCACTGGTCACTGGACACTGGTCACTGGTCACTGGTCACTTGTCACTGGTCACTGGTCACTGGTCACTGTTCACTGGTCACTGGTCACAAGTCACTGGTCACTGGTCACTGGTCACTGGTCACTGGTCACTGGTCACTGGTCACTGGTCACTGGCCACTGGTCACTATCGCTGGTCATTGGTCACTATCGCTGGTCAATGGTCACTGTCGCTGGTCACTGGTCACTGGTCACTGGTCACTGGTCACGGGTCACATGTCACGGGTCACTGTTCACTGGTCGCTAGTCACTGGTCACCGGTCACTGGTCACTGGTCACTGGTCACTGGTCACTGGTCACTGGTCAATGGTCACTGCCGCTGGTCACTGGTCACTGGTCACTGCTCACTGGTCACTGGTCACTTGTCAATGGTCACTGTCGCTGGTCACTGGTCACTGGTCACTGGTCACTGGTCACTGGTCATTGGTCACTGGTCACTGGTCACAAGTCACTGGTCACTGGTCACTGGTCACTTGTCACTGGTCGCTGGTCACTGGTCACTGGTCAGTGGTCACTGTCGCTGGTAAATGGTCACTGTCGCTGGTCACTGGTCACTGGTCACAGGTCACTGGTCACTGGTCACTGGTCACTGGTCACTGGTCAATGGTCCCTATCGCTGGTCAATGGTCACTGTCGCTGGTCACTGGTCACTGGTCACTGGTCATTGGTGACTATCGCTGGTCAATGGTCACTGTTGCTGGTCACTGGTCACTGGTCACTGGTCAATGGTCCCTATCGCTGGTCACTGTCGCTGGTCACTGGTCACTGGTCACTGGTCACTGGTCAAAAGTCACTGGTCACTTGTCACTGGTCAGTGGTCACTGGTCTCTGGTCACTGGTCACTGTCGCTGGTCACTGGACACTGGTCCCTATCGCTGGTCAATGGTCACTGTCGCTGGTCACTGGTCACTGGTCACTGGTCACTGGTCAAAAGTCACTGGTCACTTGTCACTGGTCAGTGGTCACTGGTCTCTGGTCACTGGTCACTGGTCACTGGTCACAGGTCAATGGTCACTGGTCACTGGTCACTGGTCAATGGTCACTGTCGCTGGTCAATGGTCACTGTCGCTGGTCACTGGTCACTGGTCACTGGTCACTGGTCACTGGTCACTGGTCACTGTTCTCTGGTCACTGGTCACAAGTCACTGGTCACTTGTCACTTGTCACTGGTCGATGGACACTGGTCACTGGTCAATGGTCACTGTCGCTGGTAAATGTTCACTGTCGCTGGTCACTGGTCACTGGTCACTGTCGCTGGTCACTGGTCACTGGTCACTGGTCACTGGTCACTGGTCACTGGTCACTGGTCACTGGTCACTGGTCAATGGTCCCTATCGCTGGTCAATGGTCACTGTCGCTGGTCACTGGTCACTGGTCACTGGTCACTGGTCACTGGTCAAAAGTCACTGGTCACTTGTCACTGGTCAATGGTCACTGCCGCTGGTCACTGCTCACTGGTCAATATTCACTGGTCACTGGTCACTGGTCACTGGTCACTGGTCACTGGTCACTGGTCACTGGTCACTGGTCGCTAGTCACTGGTCACCGGTCACTGGTCACTGGTCACTGGTCACTGGTCACTGTTCACTGGTCACTGGTCACAAGTCACTGGTCACATGTCACTGGTCAGTGGTCACTGGTCACTGGTCACTGGTCTGTGGTCACTGGTCACTGGTCAGTGGTCACTTGTAACAGTCAGATGTCGCGGGTCACTGGTCATAAGTCACTGGTCACTTGTCACTGGTCACTGGTCACTGGTCACTGGTCAATGGTCAATGGTCGCAGGTCACTGGTCACTGGTCATGGGTCACTGGTCACTGGTCACTGGTCACTGGTCACTGGTCACTGGTCACTGGTCAATCGTCACTATCGCTGGTCAATGGTCACTGTCGCTGCTCACTGGTCACTGGTCACTGGTCACTGGTCACTGGTCACTGGTCACTGGTCATTGGCCACTATCGCTGGTCAATGGTCACTGTCGCTGGTCATTGGTCACTGGTCACTGGACACTGGTCACTGGTCACTGGTCACTTGTCACTGGTCACTGGTCACTGGTCAATGGTCACTGTCGCTGGTCACTGGTCACTGGTCACTGGTCACTGGTCACTGGTCCCTTGTCACTGGTCACTGGTCAATGATCACTGTCGCTGGTCACTGGTCACTGGTCACTGGTCACTGGTCACTGGTCAATGGTCCCTATCGCTGGTCAATGGTCACTGTCGCTGGTCACTGGTCACTGGTCACTGGTCACTGGTCACTGGTCATTGGTGACTATCGCTGGTCAATGGTCACTGTCGCTGGTCATTGGTCACTGGTCACTGGTCACTGGTCAAAAGTCACTGGTCACTTGTCACTGGTCAGTGGTCACTGGTCTCTGGTCACTGGTCACTGGTCACTGGTCACTGGTCACAGGTCAATGGTCACTGGTCACTGGTCACTGGTCACTGGGCACTGGTCACTGGTCACGGCTCACATGTCACGGGTCACTGTTCACTGTTCACTGGTCGCTAGTCACTGGTCACCGGTCACTGGTCACTGGTCACTGTTCACTGGTCACTGGTCACAAGTCACTGATCACTTGTCAGTGGTCAGTGGTCACTGGTCACTGGTCTGTGGTCACTGGTCACTGGTCACTGGTCACTGGTCACTGGTCACTGGTCACTGGTCACTGGTCATTGGTCACTGGTCACTGGTCACAAGTCACTGGTCACTGGTCACTTGTCACTGGTCGCTGGTCACTGGTCACTGGTCACTGGTCAATGGTCCCTATCGCTGGTCAATGGTCACTGTCGCTGGTCACTGGTCACTGGTCACTGGTCACTGGTCACTGGTCATTGGTGACTATCGCTGGTCAATGGTCACTGTCGCTGGTCATTGGTCACTGGTCACTGGTCACTGGTCAAAAGTCACTGGTCACTTGTCACTGGTCAGTGGTCACTGGTCTCTGGTCACTGGTCACTGGTCACTGGTCACTGGTCACTGGTCACAGGTCAATGGTCACTGGTCACTGGTCACTGGGCACTGGTCACTGGTCACGGGTCACATGTCACGGGTCACTGTTCACTGTTCACGTGTCGCTAGTCACTGGTCACCGGTCACTGGTCACTGGTCACTGTTCACTGGTCACTGGTCACAAGTCACTGGTCACTTGTCACTGGTCAGTGGTCACTGGTCACTGGTCTGTGGTCACTGGTCACTGGTCACTGGTCACTGGTCACTGGTCACTGGTCACTGGTCATTGGTCACTGGTCACTGGTCACAAGTCACTGGTCACTGGTCACTTGTCACTGGTCGCTGGTCACTGGTCACTGGTCAATGGTCACTGTCGCTGGTAAATGTTCACTGTCGCTGGTCACTAGTCACTGGTCACAGTCGCTGGTCACTGGTCACTGGTCACTGGTCACTGGTCACTGGTCAAAAGTCACTGGTCACTTGTCACTGGTCAGTGGTCACTGGTCTCTGGTCACTGGTCACTGGTCACTGGTCACTGGTCACAGGTCAATGGTCACTGGTCACTGGTCACTGGTCACTGGTCACTGGCCACTGGTCACTGGTCACTGGTCAATGGTCACTGTCGCCAGTCAATGGTCACTGTCGCTGGTCACTGGTCACTGGTCACTGGTCACTGGTCACTGGTCACTGGTCATTGGTCACTGGTCACTGGTCACAAGTCACTGGTCACTGGTCACTTGTCACTGGTCGATGGTCACTGGTCACTGGTCAATGGTCACTGTCGCTGGTAAATGTTCACTGTCGCTGGTCACTGGTCACTGGTCACTGTCGCTGGTCACTGGTCACTGGTCACTGGTCACTGGTCACTGGTCACTGGTCACTGGTCACTGGTCACTGGTCACTGATCACTGGTCAATTGTCCCTATCGCTGGTCAATGGTCACTGTCGCTGGTCACAAGTCACTGGTCACTGGTCACTTGTCACTGGTCGATGGTCACTGGTCACTGGTCAATGGTCACTGTCGCTGGTAAATGTTCACTGTCGCTGGTCACTGGTCACTGTTCACTGTCGCTGGTCACTGGTCACTGGTCACTGGTCACTGGTCACTGGTCACTGGTCACTATCGCTGGTCAATGGTCACTGTCGCTGGTCACTGGTCACTGGTCACTGGTCACTGGTCACGGGTCACATGTCACGGGTCACTGTTCACTGGTCGCTAGTCACTGGTCACCGGTCACTGGTCACTGGTCACTGGTCACTGTTCACTGGTCACTGGTCACACGTCACTGGTCATTGGTCACTGGTCACTGGTCACTGGTCACTGGTCACTGGTCACTGGTCACTGGTCACTATCGCTGGTCAATGGTCACTGTCGCTTGTCACTGGTCACTGGTCACTGTTCACTGGTCACTGGTCACTGGTCACTGGTCATTGGTCACTATCGCTGGTCAATGGTCACTGTCGCTGGTCATTGGTCACTGGTCACTGGACACTGGTCACTGGTCACTGGTCACTTGTCACTGGTCACTGGTCACTGGTCACTGTTCACTGGTCACTGGTCACAAGTCACTGGTCACTGGTCACTGGTCACTGGTAACTGGTCACTGGTCACTGGTCACTGGCCACTGGTCACTATCGCTGGTCATTGGTCACTATCGCTGGTCAATGGTCACATGTCACGGGTCACTGTTCACTGGTCGCTAGTCACTGGTCACCGGTCACTGGTCACTGGTCACTGGTCACTGGTCACTGGTCACTGGTCACTGGTCAATGGTCACTGCCGCTGGTCACTGGTCACTGGTCACTGCTCACTGGTCACTGGTCACTTGTCAATGGTCACTGTCGCTGGTCAATGGTCACTGTCGCTGGTCACTGGTCACTGGTCACTGGTCACTGGTCACTGGTCATTGGTCACTGGTCACTGGTCACAAGTCACTGGTCACTGGTCACAGGTCACTTGTCACTGGTCGCTGGTCACTGGTCACTGGTCAGTGGTCACTGTCGCTGGTAAATGGTCACTGTCGCTGGTCACTGGTCACTGGTCACAGGTCACTGGTCACTGGTCACTGGTCACTGGTCACTGGTCAATGGTCCCTATCGCTGGTCAATGGTCACTGTCGCTGGTCACTGGTCACTGGTCACTGGTCATTGGTGACTATCGCTGGACAATGGTCACTGTTGCTGGTCACTGGTCACTGGTCAATGGTCACTGGCCACTGGTTACTGGTCACTGGTCAATGGTCACTGTCGCTGGTCAATGGTCACTGTCGCTGGTCACTGGTCACTGGTCACTGGTCACTGGTCACTGGTCACTGGTCACAAGTCACTGGTCACTTGTCACTGGTCACTGGTCACTGGTCACTGGTCAATGGTCACTGTCGCTGGTCAATGGTCACTGTCGCTGGTCAATGGTCACTGCGCTGGTCATTGGTCACTGGTCACTGGTCACTGGTCAAAAGTCACTGGTCACTTGTCACTGGTCAGTGGTCACTGGTCTCTGGTCACTGGTCACTGGTCACTGGTCACTGGTCACTGGTCACAGGTCAATGGTCACTGGTCACTGGTCACTGGTCACTGGTCACTGGTCACGGGTCACATTTCACGGGTCACTGTTCACTGGTCGCTAGTCACTGGTCACCGGTCACTGGTCACTGTTCACTGGTCACTGGTCACTGTTCACTGGTCACTGGTCACAAGTCACTGGTCACATGTCACTGGTCAGTGGTCACTGGTCACTGGTCACTGGTCTGTGGTCACTGGTCACTGGTCAGTGGTCACTTGTAACAGTCAGATGTCGCGGGTCACTGGTCATAAGTCACTGGTCGCTGGTCACAAGTCACTGGTCACTTGTCACTGGTCACTGGTCACTGGTCACTGGTCAATGGTCAATGGTCGCTGGTCACTTGTCACTGGTCATGGGTCACTGGTCACTGGTCACTGGTCACTGGTCACTGGTCACTGGTCACTGGACACTGGTCACTGGTCACTGGTCAATCGTCACTATCGCTGGTCAATGGTCACTGTCGCTGCTCACTGGTCACTGGTCACTGGTCACTGGTCACTGGTCACTGGTCACTGGTCATTGGTCACTATCGCTGGTCAATGGTCACTGTCGCTGGTCATTGGTCACTGGTCACTGGTCACTGGTCATAGGTCAATGGTCACTGGTCACTGGTCAATGGTCCCTATCGATGGTCAATGGTCACTGGTCACTGGTCACTATCGCTGGTCAATGGTCACTGTCGCTGCTCACTGGTCACTGGTCACTGGTCACTGGTCATTGGTCACTATCGCTGGTCAATGGTCACTGTCGCTGGTCACTGGTCACTGGTCGCTGGTCACTGGTCACTGGTCACTGATCACTGGTCACTGGTCACTGGTCACAAGTCACTGGTCACTTGTCACTTGTCACTGGTCGATGGTCACTGGTCACTGGTCAATGGTCACTGTCGCTGGTAACTGTTCACTGTCGCTGGTCACTGGTCACTGGTCACTGTCGCTGGTCACTGGTCACTGGTCACTGGTCACTGGTCACTGGTCACTGGTCACTGGTCAATGGTCCCTATCGCTGGTCAATGGTCACTGTCGCTGGTCACTGGTCACTGGTCACTGGTCACTGGTCACTGGTCAAAAGTCACTGGTCACTTGTCACTGGTCAATGGTCACTGCCGCTGGTCACTGCTCACTGGTCAATATTCACTGGTCACTGGTCACTGGTCACTGGTCACTGGTCACTTTCGCTGGTCACTGGTCACTGGTCAATGGTCACTGGCCACTGGTCACTGGTCACTGGTCAATGGTCACTGTCGCTGGTCAATGGTGACTGTCGCTGGTCACTGGTCACTGGTCACTGGTCACTGGTCACTGGTCACTGGTCACAAGTCACTGGTCACTTGTCACTGGTCACTGGTCACTGGTCACTGGTCAATGGTCACTGTCGCTGGTCAATGGTCACTGTCGCTGGTCAATGGTCACTGCGCTGGTCATTGGTCACTGGTCACTGGTCACTGGTCAAAAGTCACTGGTCACTTGTCACTGGTCAGTGGTCACTGGTCTCTGGTCACTGGTCACTGGTCACTGGTCACTGGTCACTGGTCACAGGTCAATGGTCACTGGTCACTGGTCACTGGTCACTGGTCACTGGTCACGGGTCACATTTCACGGGTCACTGTTCACTGGTCGCTAGTCACTGGTCACCGGTCACTGGTCACCGGTCACTGGTCACTGGTCACTGGTCACTGGTCACTGTTCACTGGCCACTGGTCACAAGTCACTGGTCACTGGTCACTGGTCACTGGTCACTGGTCACAGGTCAATGGTCACTGGTCACTGGTGACTGGTCACTGGTCACTGGTCACGGGTCACATTTCACGGGTCACTGTTCACTGGTCGCTAGTCACTGGTCACCGGTCACTGGTCACTGGTCACTTGTCACTGGTCACTGTTCACTGGTCACTGGTCACAAGTCACTGGTCACATGTCACTGGTCAGTGGTCACTGGTCACTGGTCACTGGTCTGTGGTCACTGGTCACTGGTCAGTGGTCACTTGTAACAGTCAGATGTCGCGGTTCACTGGTCATAAGTCACTGGTCGCTGGTCACTGGTCACTGGTCACTGGTCACTGGTCACTGGTCACTGGTCACTGGCCACTGGTCACTATCGCTGGTCATTGGTCACTATCGCTGGTCAATGGTCACTGTCGCTGGTCACTGGTCACTGGTCACTGGTCACTGGTCACGGGTCACATGTCACGGGTCACTGTTCACTGGTCGCTAGTCACTGGTCACCGGTCACTGGTCACTGGTCACTGGTCACTGGTCACTGGTCACTGGTCACTGGTCAATGGTCACTGCCGCTGGTCACTGGTCACTGGTCACTGCTCACTGGTCACTGGTCACTTGTCAATGGTCACTGTCGCTGGTCAATGGTCACTGTCGCTGGTCACTGGTCACTGGTCACTGGTCACTGGTCACTGGTCATTGGTCACTGGTCACTGGTCACAAGTCACTGGTCACTGGTCACTGGTCACTTGTCACTGGTCGCTGGTCACTGGTCACTGGTCAGTGGTCACTGTCGCTGGTAAATGGTCACTGTCGCTGGTCACTGGTCACTGGTCACTGGTCACAGGTCACTGGTCACTGGTCACTGGTCAATGGTCCCTATCGCTGGTCAATGGTCACTGTCGCTGGTCACTGGTCACTGGTCAGTGGTCATTGGTGACTATCGCTGGTCAATGGTCACTGTTGCTGGTCACTGGTCACTGGTCACTGGTCAATGGTCCCTATCGCTGGTCACTGTCGCTGGTCACTGGTCACTGGTCACTGGTCACTGGTCAAAAGTCACTGGTCACTTGTCACTGGTCAGTGGTCACTGGTCTCTGGTCACTGGTCACTGTCGCTGGTCACTGGACACTGGTCACTGGTCAATGGTCCCTATCGCTGGTCAGTGGTCACTGTCGCTGGTCACTGGTCACTGGTCACTGGTCACTGGTCAAAAGTCACTGGTCACTTGTCACTGGTCAGTGGTCACTGGTCTCTGGTCACTGGTCACTGGTCACTGGTCACAGGTCAATGGTCACTGGTCACTTGTCACTGGTCAATGGTCACTGTCGCTGGTCAATGGTCACTGTCGCTGGTCACTGGTCACTGGTCACTGGTCACTGGTCACTGGTCACTGGTCACTGTTCTCTGGTCACTGGTCACAAGTCACTGGTCACTTGTCACTTGTCACTGGTCGATGGTCACTGGTCACTGGTCAATGGTCACTGTCGCTGGTAAATGTTCACTGTCGCTGGTCACTGGTCACTGGTCACTGTCGCTGGTCACTGGTCACTGGTCACTGGTCACTGGTCACTGGTCACTGGTCACTGGTCACTGGTCACTGGTCAATGGTCCCTATCGCTGGTCAATGGTCACTGTCGCTGGTCACTGGTCACTGGTCACTGGTCACTGGTCACTGGTCAAAAGTCACTGGTCACTTGTCACTGGTCAATGGTCACTGCCGCTGGTCACTGCTCACTGGTCAATATTCACTGGTCACTGGTCACTGGTCACTGGTCAATGGTCAATGGTCGCTGGTCACTGGTCACTGGTCATGGGTCACTGGTCACTGGTCACTGGTCACTGGTCACGGGTCACATGTCACGGGTCACTGTTCACCGGTCGCTAATCACTGGTCATTGGTCACTGGTCACTGGTCACAAGTCACTGGTCACTGGTCACTGGTCACTTGTCACTGGTCGCTGGTCACTGGTCACTGGTCAGTGGTCACTGTCGCTGGTAAATGGTCACTGTCGCTGGTCACTGGTCACTGGTCACAGGTCACTGGTCACTGGTCACTGGTCACTGGTCACTGGTCAATGGTCCCTATCGCTGGTCAATGGTCACTGTCGCTGGTCACTGGTCACTGGTCACTGGTCATTGGTGACTATCGCTGGTCAATGGTCACTGTTGCTGGTCACTGGTCACTGGTCACTGGTCAATGGTCCCTATCGCTGGTCACTGTCGCTGGTCACTGGTCACTGGTCACTGGTCACTGGTCAAAAGTCACTGGTCACTTGTCACTGGTCAGTGGTCACTGGTCTCTGGTCACTGGTCACTGTCGCTGGTCACTGGACACTGGTCCCTATCGCTGGTCAATGGTCACTGTCGCTGGTCACTGGTCACTGGTCACTGGTCACTGGTCAAAAGTCACTGGTCACTTGTCACTGGTCAGTGGTCACTGGTCTCTGGTCACTGGTCACTGGTCACTGGTCACAGGTCAATGGTCACTGGTCACTGGTCACTGGTCAATGGTCACTGTCGCTGGTCAATGGTCACTGTCGCTGGTCACTGGTCACTGGTCACTGGTCACTGGTCACTGGTCACTGGTCACTGTTCTCTGGTCACTGGTCACAAGTCACTGGTCACTTGTCACTTGTCACTGGTCGATGGACACTGGTCACTGGTCAATGGTCACTGTCGCTGGTAAATGTTCACTGTCGCTGGTCACTGGTCACTGGTCACTGTCGCTGGTCACTGGTCACTGGTCACTGGTCACTGGTCACTGGTCACTGGTCACTGGTCACTGGTCACTGGTCAATGGTCCCTATCGCTGGTCAATGGTCACTGTCGCTGGTCACTGGTCACTGGTCACTGGTCACTGGTCACTGGTCAAAAGTCACTGGTCACTTGTCACTGGTCAATGGTCACTGCCGCTGGTCACTGCTCACTGGTCAATATTCACTGGTCACTGGTCACTCGTCACTGGTCACTGGTCACTGGTCACTGGTCACTGGTCACTGGTCGCTAGTCACTGGTCACCGGTCACTGGTCACTGGTCACTGGTCACTGGTCACTGTTCACTGGTCACTGGTCACAAGTCACTGGTCACATGTCACTGGTCAGTGGTCACTGGTCACTGGTCACTGGTCTGTGGTCACTGGTCACTGGTCAGTGGTCACTTGTAACAGTCAGATGTCGCGGGTCACTGGTCATAAGTCACTGGTCACTTGTCACTGGTCACTGGTCACTGGTCACTGGTCAATGGTCAATGGTCGCTGGTCACTGGTCACTGGTCATGGGTCACTGGTCACTGGTCACTGGTCACTGGTCACTGGTCACTGGTCACTGGTCAATCGTCACTATCGCTGGTCAATGGTCACTGTCGCTGCTCACTGGTCACTGGTCACTGGTCACTGGTCACTGGTCACTGGTCACTGGTCATTGGTCACTATCGCTGGTCAATGGTCACTGTCGCTGGTCATTGGTCACTGGTCACTGGACACTGGTCACTGGTCACTGGTCACTTGTCACTGGTCACTGGTCACTGGTCAATGGTCACTGTCGCTGGTCACTGGTCACTGGTCACTGGTCACTGGTCACTGGTCCCTTGTCACTGGTCACTGGTCAATGATCACTGTCGCTGGTCACTGGTCACTGGTCACTGGTCACTGGTCACTGGTCAATGGTCCCTATCGCTGGTCAATGGTCACTGTCGCTGGTCACTGGTCACTGGTCACTGGTCACTGGTCACTGGTCATTGGTGACTATCGCTGGTCAATGGTCACTGTCGCTGGTCATTGGTCACTGGTCACTGGTCACTGGTCAAAAGTCACTGGTCACTTGTCACTGGTCAGTGGTCACTGGTCTCTGGTCACTGGTCACTGGTCACTGGTCACTGGTCACAGGTCAATGGTCACTGGTCACTGGTCACTGGTCACTGGGCACTGGTCACTGGTCACGGCTCACATGTCACGGGTCACTGTTCACTGTTCACTGGTCGCTAGTCACTGGTCACCGGTCACTGGTCACTGGTCACTGTTCACTGGTCACTGGTCACAAGTCACTGATCACTTGTCAGTGGTCAGTGGTCACTGGTCACTGGTCTGTGGTCACTGGTCACTGGTCACTGGTCACTGGTCACTGGTCACTGGTCACTGGTCACTGGTCATTGGTCACTGGTCACTGGTCACAAGTCACTGGTCACTGGTCACTTGTCACTGGTCGCTGGTCACTGGTCACTGGTCACTGGTCAATGGTCCCTATCGCTGGTCAATGGTCACTGTCGCTGGTCACTGGTCACTGGTCACTGGTCACTGGTCACTGGTCATTGGTGACTATCGCTGGTCAATGGTCACTGTCGCTGGTCATTGGTCACTGGTCACTGGTCACTGGTCAAAAGTCACTGGTCACTTGTCACTGGTCAGTGGTCACTGGTCTCTGGTCACTGGTCACTGGTCACTGGTCACTGGTCACTGGTCACAGGTCAATGGTCACTGGTCACTGGTCACTGGGCACTGGTCACTGGTCACGGGTCACATGTCACGGGTCACTGTTCACTGTTCACGTGTCGCTAGTCACTGGTCACCGGTCACTGGTCACTGGTCACTGTTCACTGGTCACTGGTCACAAGTCACTGGTCACTTGTCACTGGTCAGTGGTCACTGGTCACTGGTCTGTGGTCACTGGTCACTGGTCACTGGTCACTGGTCACTGGTCACTGGTCACTGGTCATTGGTCACTGGTCACTGGTCACAAGTCACTGGTCACTGGTCACTTGTCACTGGTCGCTGGTCACTGGTCACTGGTCAATGGTCACTGTCGCTGGTAAATGTTCACTGTCGCTGGTCACTAGTCACTGGTCACAGTCGCTGGTCACTGGTCACTGGTCACTGGTCACTGGTCACTGGTCAAAAGTCACTGGTCACTTGTCACTGGTCAGTGGTCACTGGTCTCTGGTCACTGGTCACTGGTCACTGGTCACTGGTCACAGGTCAATGGTCACTGGTCACTGGTCACTGGTCACTGGTCACTGGCCACTGGTCACTGGTCACTGGTCAATGGTCACTGTCGCCAGTCAATGGTCACTGTCGCTGGTCACTGGTCACTGGTCACTGGTCACTGGTCACTGGTCACTGGTCATTGGTCACTGGTCACTGGTCACAAGTCACTGGTCACTGGTCACTTGTCACTGGTCGATGGTCACTGGTCACTGGTCAATGGTCACTGTCGCTGGTAAATGTTCACTGTCGCTGGTCACTGGTCACTGGTCACTGTCGCTGGTCACTGGTCACTGGTCACTGGTCACTGGTCACTGGTCACTGGTCACTGGTCACTGGTCACTGATCACTGGTCAATTGTCCCTATCGCTGGTCAATGGTCACTGTCGCTGGTCACAAGTCACTGGTCACTGGTCACTTGTCACTGTTCGATGGTCACTGGTCACTGGTCAATGGTCACTGTCGCTGGTAAATGTTCACTGTCGCTGGTCACTGGTCACTGTTCACTGTCGCTGGTCACTGGTCACTGGTCACTGGTCACTGGTCACTGGTCACTGGTCACTATCGCTGGTCAATGGTCACTGTCGCTGGTCACTGGTCACTGGTCACTGGTCACTGGTCACGGGTCACATGTCACGGGTCACTGTTCACTGGTCGCTAGTCACTGGTCACCGGTCACTGGTCAGTGGTCACTGGTCACTGTTCACTGGTCACTGGTCACACGTCACTGGTCATTGGTCACTGGTCACTGGTCACTGGTCACTGGTCACTGGTCACTGGTCACTGGTCACTATCGCTGGTCAATGGTCACTGTCGCTTGTCACTGGTCACTGGTCACTGTTCACTGGTCACTGGTCACTGGTCACTGGTCATTGGTCACTATCGCTGGTCAATGGTCACTGTCGCTGGTCATTGGTCACTGGTCACAGGACACTGGTCACTGGTCACTGGTCACTTGTCACTGGTCACTGGTCACTGGTCACTGTTCACTGGTCACTGGTCACAAGTCACTGGTCACTGGTCACTGGTCACTGGTAACTGGTCACTGGTCACTGGTCACTGGCCACTGGTCACTATCGCTGGTCATTGGTCACTATCGCTGGTCAATGGTCACATGTCACGGGTCACTGTTCACTGGTCGCTAGTCACTGGTCACCGGTCACTGGTCACTGGTCACTGGTCACTGGTCACTGGTCACTGGTCACTGGTCAATGGTCACTGCCGCTGGTCACTGGTCACTGGTCACTGCTCACTGGTCACTGGTCACTTGTCAATGGTCACTGTCGCTGGTCAATGGTCACTGTCGCTGGTCACTGGTCACTGGTCACTGGTCACTGGTCACTGGTCATTGGTCACTGGTCACTGGTCACAAGTCACTGGTCACTGGTCACTGGTCACTTGTCACTGGTCGCTGGTCACTGGTCACTGGTCAGTGGTCACTGTCGCTGGTAAATGGTCACTGTCGCTGGTCACTGGTCACTGGTCACAGGTCACTGGTCACTGGTCACTGGTCACTGGTCACTGGTCAATGGTCCCTATCGCTGGTCAATGGTCACTGTCGCTGGTCACTGGTCACTGGTCACTGGTCATTGGTGACTATCGCTGGACAATGGTCACTGTTGCTGGTCACTGGTCACTGGTCAATGGTCACTGGCCACTGGTTACTGGTCACTGGTCAATGGTCACTGTCGCTGGTCAATGGTCACTGTCGCTGGTCACTGGTCACTGGTCACTGGTCACTGGTCACTGGTCACTGGTCACAAGTCACTGGTCACTTGTCACTGGTCACTGGTCACTGGTCACTGGTCACTGGTCAATGGTCACTGTCGCTGGTCAATGGTCACTGTCGCTGGTCAATGGTCACTGCGCTGGTCATTGGTCACTGGTCACTGGTCACTGGTCAAAAGTCACTGGTCACTTGTCACTGGTCAGTGGTCACTGGTCTCTGGTCACTGGTCACTGGTCACTGGTCACTGGTCACTGGTCACAGGTCAATGGTCACTGGTCACTGGTCACTGGTCACTGGTCACTGGTCTGTGGTCACTGGTCACTGGTCAGTGGTCACTTGTAACAGTCAGATGTCGCGGGTCACTGGTCATAAGTCACTGGTCGCTGGTCACAAGTCACTGGTCACTTGTCACTGGTCACTGGTCACTGGTCACTGGTCAATGGTCAATGGTCGCTGGTCACTTGTCACTGGTCATGGGTCACTGGTCACTGGTCACTGGTCACTGGTCACTGGTCACTGGTCACTGGACACTGGTCACTGGTCACTGGTCAATCGTCACTATCGCTGGTCAATGGTCACTGTCGCTGCTCACTGGTCACTGGTCACTGGTCACTGGTCACTGGTCACTGGTCACTGGTCATTGGTCACTATCGCTGGTCAATGGTCACTGTCGCTGGTCATTGGTCACTGGTCACTGGTCACTGGTCATAGGTCAATGGTCACTGGTCACTGGTCAATGGTCCCTATCGCTGGTCAATGGTCACTGTCGCTGGTCACTGGTCACTGGTCACTGGTCACTGGTCACTGGTCAATGGTCACTGTCGCTGGTCAATGGTCACTGTCGCTGGTCACTGGTCACTGGTCACTGGTCACTGGTCACTGGTCACTGGTCACAAGTCACTGGTCACTTGTCACTGGTCACTGGTCACTGGTCACTGGTCAATGGTCACTGTCGCTGGTCAATGGTCACTGTCGCTGGTCAATGGTCACTGCGCTGGTCATTGGTCACTGGTCACTGGTCACTGGTCAAAAGTCACTGGTCACTTGTCACTGGTCAGTGGTCACTGGTCTCTGGTCACTGGTCACTGGTCACTGGTCACTGGTCACTGGTCACAGGTCAATGGTCACTGGTCACTGGTCACTGGTCACTGGTCACTGGTCACGGGTCACATTTCACGGGTCACTGTTCACTGGTCGCTAGTCACTGGTCACCGGTCACTGGTCACTGGTCACTGGTCACTGGTCACTGTTCACTGGTCACTGGTCACAAGTCACTGGTCACATGTCACTGGTCAGTGGTCACTGGTCACTGGTCACTGGTCTGTGGTCACTGGTCACTGGTCAGTGGTCACTTGTAACAGTCAGATGTCGCGGGTCACTGGTCATAAGTCACTGGTCGCTGGTCACAAGTCACTGGTCACTTGTCACTGGTCACTGGTCACTGGTCACTGGTCAATGGTCAATGGTCGCTGGTCACTTGTCACTGGTCATGGGTCACTGGTCACTGGTCACTGGTCACTGGTCACTGGTCACTGGTCACTGGACACTGGTCACTGGTCACTGGTCAATCGTCACTATCGCTGGTCAATGGTCACTGTCGCTGCTCACTGGTCACTGGTCACTGGTCACTGGTCACTGGTCACTGGTCACTGGTCATTAGTCACTATCGCTGGTCAATGGTCACTGTCGCTGGTCATTGGTCACTGGTCACTGGTCACTGGTCATAGGTCAATGGTCACTGGTCACTGGTCAATGGTCCCTATCGCTGGTCAATGGTCACTGTCGCTGGTCACTGGTCACTGGTCACTGGTCATTGGTGACTATCGCTGGACAATGGTCACTGTTGCTGGTCACTGGTCACTGGTCAATGGTCACTGGCCACTGGTTACTGGTCACTGGTCAATGGTCACTGTCGCTGGTCAATGGTCACTGTCGCTGGTCACTGGTCACTGGTCACTGGTCACTGGTCACTGGTCACTGGTCACAAGTCACTGGTCACTTGTCACTGGTCACTGGTCACTGGTCACTGGTCAATGGTCACTGTCGCTGGTCAATGGTCACTGTCGCTGGTCAATGGTCACTGCGCTGGTCATTGGTCACTGGTCACTGGTCACTGGTCAAAAGTCACTGGTCACTTGTCACTGGTCAGTGGTCACTGGTCTCTGGTCACTGGTCACTGGTCACTGGTCACTGGTCACTGGTCACAGGTCAATGGTCACTGGTCACTGGTCACTGGTCACTGGTCACTGGTCACGGGTCACATTTCACGGGTCACTGTTCACTGGTCGCTAGTCACTGGTCACCGGTCACTGGTCACTGGTCACTGGTCACTGGTCACTGTTCACTGGTCACTGGTCACAAGTCACTGGTCACATGTCACTGGTCAGTGGTCACTGGTCACTGGTCACTGGTCTGTGGTCACTGGTCACTGGTCAGTGGTCACTTGTAACAGTCAGATGTCGCGGGTCACTGGTCATAAGTCACTGGTCGCTGGTCACAAGTCACTGGTCACTTGTCACTGGTCACTGGTCACTGGTCACTGGTCAATGGTCAATGGTCGCTGGTCACTTGTCACTGGTCATGGGTCACTGGTCACTGGTCACTGGTCACTGGTCACTGGTCACTGGTCACTGGTCAATGGTCACTGTCGCTGGTCAATGGTCACTGTCGCTGGTCAATGGTCACTGCGCTGGTCATTGGTCACTGGTCACTGGTCACTGGTCACTGGTCACTGGTCACTGGTCACTGGTCATTGGTCACTATCGCTGGTCAATGGTCACTGTCGCTGGTCATTGGTCACTGGTCACTGGTCACTGGTCATAGGTCAATGGTCACTGGTCACTGGTCAATGGTCCCTATCGCTGGTCAATGGTCACTGTCGCTGGTCACTGGTCACTGGTCACTGGTCACTATCGCTGGTCAATGGTCACTGTCGCTGCTCACTGGTCACTGGTCACTGGTCACTGGTCATTGGTCACTATCGCTGGTCAATGGTCACTGTCGCTGGTCACTGGTCACTGGTCGCTGGTCACTGGTCACTGGTCACTGATCACTGGTCACTGGTCACTGGTCACAAGTCACTGGTCACTTGTCACTTGTCACTGGTCGATGGTCACTGGTCACTGGTCAATGGTCACTGTCGCTGGTAAATGTTCACTGTCGCTGGTCACTGGTCACTGGTCACTGTCGCTGGTCACTGGTCACTGGTCACTGGTCACTGGTCACTGGTCACTGGTCACTGGTCAATGGTCCCTATCGCTGGTCAATGGTCACTGTCGCTGGTCACTGGTCACTGGTCACTGGTCACTGGTCACTGGTCAAAAGTCACTGGTCACTTGTCACTGGTCAATGGTCACTGCCGCTGGTCACTGCTCACTGGTCAATATTCACTGGTCACTGGTCACTGGTCACTGGTCACTGGTCACTTTCGCTGGTCACTGGTCACTGGTCAATGGTCACTGGCCACTGGTCACTGGTCACTGGTCAATGGTCACTGTCGCTGGTCAATGGTGACTGTCGCTGGTCACTGGTCACTGGTCACTGGTCACTGGTCACTGGTCACTGGTCACAAGTCACTGGTCACTTGTCACTGGTCACTGGTCACTGGTCACTGGTCAATGGTCACTGTCGCTGGTCAATGGTCACTGTCGCTGGTCAATGGTCACTGCGCTGGTCATTGGTCACTGGTCACTGGTCACTGGTCAAAAGTCACTGGTCACTTGTCACTGGTCAGTGGTCACTGGTCTCTGGTCACTGGTCACTGGTCACTGGTCACTGGTCACTGGTCACAGGTCAATGGTCACTGGTCACTGGTCACTGGTCACTGGTCACTGGTCACGGGTCACATTTCACGGGTCACTGTTCACTGGTCGCTAGTCACTGGTCACCGGTCACTGGTCACCGGTCACTGGTCACTGGTCACTGGTCACTGGTCACTGTTCACTGGTCACTGGTCACAAGTCACTGGTCACTGGTCACTGGTCACTGGTCACTGGTCACAGGTCAATGGTCACTGGTCACTGGTGACTGGTCACTGGTCACTGGTCACGGGTCACATTTCACGGGTCACTGTTCACTGGTCGCTAGTCACTGGTCACCGGTCACTGGTCACTGGTCACTTGTCACTGGTCACTGTTCACTGGTCACTGGTCACAAGTCACTGGTCACATGTCACTGGTCAGTGGTCACTGGTCACTGGTCACTGGTCTGTGGTCACTGGTCACTGGTCAGTGGTCACTTGTAACAGTCAGATGTCGCGGGTCACTGGTCATAAGTCACTGGTCGCTGGTCACAAGTCACTGGTCACTTGTCACTGGTCACTGGTCACTGGTCACTGGTCAATGGTCAATGGTCGCTGGTCACTGGTCACTGGTCATGGGTCACTGGTCACTGGTCACTGGTCACTGGTCACTGGTCACTGGTCACTGGTCACTGGTCAATCTTCACTATCGCTGGTCAATGGTCACTGTCGCTGCTCACTGGTCACTGGTCTGTGGTCACTGGTCACTGGTCAGTGGTCACTGGTAACAGTCACATGTCGCGGGTCTCTGGTCACATGTCACTGGTCGCTGGTCACAAGTCACTGGTCACTGGTCACTGGTCAATGGTCAATGGTCGCTGGTCACTGGTCACTGGTCATGGGTCACTGGTCACTGGTCACTGGTCACTGGTCACTGGTCACTGGTCACTGGTCACTGGTCACTGGTCACTGGTCAATGGTCCCTATCGCTGGTCAATGGTCACTGTCGCTGGTCACTGGTCACTGGTCACTGGTCATTGGTGACTATCGCTGGACAATGGTCACTGTTGCTGGTCACTGGTCACTGGTCAATGGTCACTGGCCACTGGTCACTGGTCACTGGTCAATGGTCACTGTCGCTGGTCAATGGTCACTGTCGCTGGTCACTGGTCACTGGTCACTGGTCACTGGTCACTGGTCACTGGTCACAAGTCACTGGTCACTTGTCACTGGTCACTGGTCACTGGTCACTGGTCAATGGTCACTGTCGCTGGTCAATGGTCACTGTCGCTTGTCAATGGTCACTGCGCTGGTCATTGGTCACTGGTCACTGGTCACTGGTCAAAAGTCACTGGTCACTTGTCACTGGTCAGTGGTCACTGGTCTCTGGTCACTGGTCACTGGTCACTGGTCACTGGTCACTGGTCACAGGTCAATGGTCACTGCTCACTGGTCACTGGTCACTGGTCACTGGTCACGGGTCACATTTCACGGGTCACTGTTCACTGGTCGCTAGTCACTGGTCACCGGTCACTGGTCACTGGTCACTGGTCACTGGTCACTGTTCACTGGTCACTGGTCACAAGTCACTGGTCACATGTCACTGGTCAGTGGTCACTGGTCACTGGTCACTGGTCTGTGGTCACTGGTCACTGGTCAGTGGTCACTTGTAACAGTCAGATGTCGCGGGTCACTGGTCATAAGTCACTGGTCGCTGGTCACAAGTCACTGGTCACTTGTCACTGGTCACTGGTCACTGGTCACTGGTCAATGGTCAATGGTCGCTGGTCACTTGTCACTGGTCATGGGTCACTGGTCACTGGTCACTGGTCACTGGTCACTGGTCACTGGTCACTGGACACTGGTCACTGGTCACTGGTCAATCGTCACTATCGCTGGTCAATGGTCACTGTCGCTGCTCACTGGTCACTGGTCACTGGTCACTGGTCACTGGTCACTGGTCACTGGTCACTGGTCATTGGTCACTATCGCTGGTCAATGGTCACTGTCGCTGGTCATTGGTCACTGGTCACTGGTCACTGGTCATAGGTCAATGGTCACTGGTCACTGGTCAATGGTCCCTATCGCTGGTCAATGGTCACTGTCGCTGGTCACTGGTCACTGGTCACTGGTCATTGGTGACTATCGCTGGACAATGGTCACTGTTGCTGGTCACTGGTCACTGGTCAATGGTCACTGGCCACTGGTTACTGGTCACTGGTCAATGGTCACTGTCGCTGGTCAATGGTCACTGTCGCTGGTCACTGGTCACTGGTCACTGGTCACTGGTCACTGGTCACTGGTCACAAGTCACTGGTCACTTGTCACTGGTCACTGGTCACTGGTCACTGGTCAATGGTCACTGTCGCTGGTCAATGGTCACTGTCGCTGGTCAATGGTCACTGCGCTGGTCATTGGTCACTGGTCACTGGTCACTGGTCAAAAGTCACTGGTCACTTGTCACTGGTCAGTGGTCACTGGTCTCTGGTCACTGGTCACTGGTCACTGGTCACTGGTCACTGGTCACAGGTCAATGGTCACTGGTCACTGGTCACTGGTCACTGGTCACTGGTCACGGGTCACATTTCACGGGTCACTGTTCACTGGTCGCTAGTCACTGGTCACCGGTCACTGGTCACTGGTCACTGGTCACTGGTCACTGTTCACTGGTCACTGGTCACAAGTCACTGGTCACATGTCACTGGTCAGTGGTCACTGGTCACTGGTCACTGGTCTGTGGTCACTGGTCACTGGTCAGTGGTCACTTGTAACAGTCAGATGTCGCGGGTCACTGGTCATAAGTCACTGGTCGCTGGTCACAAGTCACTGGTCACTTGTCACTGGTCACTGGTCACTGGTCACTGGTCAATGGTCAATGGTCGCTGGTCACTTGTCACTGGTCATGGGTCACTGGTCACTGGTCACTGGTCACTGGTCACTGGTCACTGGTCACTGGACACTGGTCACTGGTCACTGGTCAATCGTCACTATCGCTGGTCAATGGTCACTGTCGCTGCTCACTGGTCACTGGTCACTGGTCACTGGTCACTGGTCACTGGTCACTGGTCATTGGTCACTATCGCTGGTCAATGGTCACTGTCGCTGGTCATTGGTCACTGGTCACTGGTCACTGGTCATAGGTCAATGGTCACTGGTCACTGGTCAATGGTCCCTATCGCTGGTCAATGGTCACTGTCGCTGGTCACTGGTCACTGGTCACTGGTCACTATCGCTGGTCAATGGTCACTGTCGCTGCTCACTGGTCACTGGTCACTGGTCACTGGTCATTGGTCACTATCGCTGGTCAATGGTCACTGTCGCTGGCCACTGGGCACTGGTCGCTGGTCACTGGTCACTGGTCACTGATCACTGGTCACTGGTCACTGGTCACAAGTCACTGGTCACTTGTCACTTGTCACTGGTCGATGGTCACTGGTCACTGGTCAATGGTCACTGTCGCTGGTAAATGTTCACTGTCGCTGGTCACTGGTCACTGGTCACTGTCGCTGGTCACTGGTCACTGGTCACTGGTCACTGGTCACTGGTCACTGGTCACTGGTCAATGGTCCCTATCGCTGGTCAATGGTCACTGTCGCTGGTCACTGGTCACTGGTCACTGGTCACTGGTCACTGGTCAAAAGTCACTGGTCACTTGTCACTGGTCAATGGTCACTGCCGCTGGTCACTGCTCACTGGTCAATATTCACTGGTCACTGGTCACTGGTCACTGGTCACTGGTCACTTTCGCTGGTCACTGGTCACTGGTCAATGGTCACTGGCCACTGGTCACTGGTCACTGGTCAATGGTCACTGTCGCTGGTCAATGGTGACTGTCGCTGGTCACTGGTCACTGGTCACTGGTCACTGGTCACTGGTCACTGGTCACAAGTCACTGGTCACTTGTCACTGGTCACTGGTCACTGGTCACTGGTCAATGGTCACTGTCGCTGGTCAATGGTCACTGTCGCTGGTCAATGGTCACTGCGCTGGTCATTGGTCACTGGTCACTGGTCACTGGTCAAAAGTCACTGGTCACTTGTCACTGGTCAGTGGTCACTGGTCTCTGGTCACTGGTCACTGGTCACTGGTCACTGGTCACTGGTCACAGGTCAATGGTCACTGGTCACTGGTCACTGGTCACTGGTCACTGGTCACGGGTCACATTTCACGGGTCACTGTTCACTGGTCGCTAGTCACTGGTCACCGATCACTGGTCACCGGTCACTGGTCACTGGTCACTGGTCACTGGTCACTGTTCACTGGTCACTGGTCACAAGTCACTGGTCACTGGTCACTGGTCACTGGTCACTGGTCACAGGTCAATGGTCACTGGTCACTGGTGACTGGTCACTGGTCACTGGTCACGGGTCACATTTCACGGGTCACTGTTCACTGGTCGCTAGTCACTGGTCACCGGTCACTGGTCACTGGTCACTTGTCACTGGTCACTGTTCACTGGTCACTGGTCACAAGTCACTGGTCACATGTCACTGGTCAGTGGTCACTGGTCACTGGTCACTGGTCTGTGGTCACTGGTCACTGGTCAGTGGTCACTTGTAACAGTCAGATGTCGCGGGTCACTGGTCATAAGTCACTGGTCGCTGGTCACAAGTCACTGGTCACTTGTCACTGGTCACTGGTCACTGGTCACTGGTCAATGGTCAATGGTCGCTGGTCACTGGTCACTGGTCATGGGTCACTGGTCACTGGTCACTGGTCACTGGTCACTGGTCACTGGTCACTGGTCACTGGTCAATCTTCACTATCGCTGGTCAATGGTCACTGTCGCTGCTCACTGGTCACTGGTCTGTGGTCACTGGTCACTGGTCAGTGGTCACTGGTAACAGTCACATGTCGCGGGTCTCTGGTCACATGTCACTGGTCGCTGGTCACAAGTCACTGGTCACTGGTCACTGGTCAATGGTCAATGGTCGCTGGTCACTGGTCACTGGTCATGGGTCACTGGTCACTGGTCACTGGTCACTGGTCACTGGTCACTGGTCACTGGTCACTGGTCACTGGTCACTGGTCAATGGTCCCTATCGCTGGTCAATGGTCACTGTCGCTGGTCACTGGTCACTGGTCACTGGTCATTGGTGACTATCGCTGGACAATGGTCACTGTTGCTGGTCACTGGTCACTGGTCAATGGTCACTGGCCACTGGTCACTGGTCACTGGTCAATGG
This sequence comes from Andrena bucephala, assembly GCA_947577245.1. Lineage (NCBI taxonomy): Eukaryota > Metazoa > Arthropoda > Insecta > Hymenoptera > Andrenidae > Andrena > Andrena bucephala. The sequence continues at coordinate 25,090,688 of OX387716.1, read as the reverse complement.
TCACTGTCGCTGGTCAATGGTCACTGTCGCTGGTCACTGGTCACTGGTCACTGGTCACTGGTCACTGGTCACTGGTCACAAGTCACTGGTCACTTGTCACTGGTCACTGGTCACTGGTCACTGGTCAATGGTCACTGTCGCTGGTCAATGGTCACTGCGCTGGTCATTGGTCACTGGTCACTGGTCACTGGTCAAAAGTCACTGGTCACTTGTCACTGGTCAGTGGTCACTGGTCTCTGGTCACTGGTCACTGGTCACTGGTCACTGGTCACTGGTCACAGGTCAATGGTCACTGGTCACTGGTCACTGGTCACTGGTCACTGGTCACGGGTCACATTTCACGGGTCACTGTTCACTGGTCGCTAGTCACTGGTCACCGGTCACTGGTCACTGGTCACTGGTCACTGGTCACTGTTCACTGGTCACTGGTCACAAGTCACTGGTCACATGTCACTGGTCAGTGGTCACTGGTCACTGGTCACTGGTCTGTGGTCACTGGTCACTGGTCAGTGGTCACTTGTAACAGTCAGATGTCGCGGGTCACTGGTCATAAGTCACTGGTCGCTGGTCACAAGTCACTGGTCACTTGTCACTGGTCACTGGTCACTGGTCACTGGTCAATGGTCAATGGTCGCTGGTCACTTGTCACTGGTCATGGGTCACTGGTCACTGGTCACTGGTCACTGGTCACTGGTCACTGGTCACTGGACACTGGTCACTGGTCACTGGTCAATCGTCACTATCGCTGGTCAATGGTCACTGTCGCTGCTCACTGGTCACTGGTCACTGGTCACTGGTCACTGGTCACTGGTCACTGGTCACTGGTCATTGGTCACTATCGCTGGTCAATGGTCACTGTCGCTGGTCATTGGTCACTGGTCACTGGTCACTGTTCATAGGTCAATGGTCACTGGTCACTGGTCAATGGTCCCTATCGCTGGTCAATGGTCACTGTCGCTGGTCACTGGTCACTGGTCACTGGTCACTATCGCTGGTCAATGGTCACTGTCGCTGCTCACTGGTCACTGGTCACTGGTCACTGGTCATTGGTCACTATCGCTGGTCAATGGTCACTGTCGCTGGTCACTGGTCACTGGTCGCTGGTCACTGGTCACTGGTCACTGGTCACTGGTCACTGGTCACTGGTCACAAGTCACTGGTCACTTGTCACTTGTCACTGGTCGATGGTCACTGGTCACTGGTCAATGGTCACTGTCGCTGGTAAATGTTCACTGTCGCTGGTCACTGGTCACTGGTCACTGTCGCTGGTCACTGGTCACTGGTCACTGGTCACTGGTCACTGGTCACTGGTCACTGGTCAATGGTCCCTATCGCTGGTCAATGGTCACTGTCGCTGGTCACTGGTCACTGGTCACTGGTCACTGGTCACTGGTCAAAAGTCACTGGTCACTTGTCACTGGTCAATGGTCACTGCCGCTGGTCACTGCTCACTGGTCAATATTCACTGGTCACTGGTCACTGGTCACTGGTCACTGGTCACTGGTCACTGGTCACTGGTCACTTTCGCTGTTCACTGGTCACTGGTCAATGGTCACTGGCCACTGGTCACTGGTCACTGGTCAATGGTCACTGTCGCTGGTCAATGGTGACTGTCGCTGGTCACTGGTCACTGGTCACTGGTCACTGGTCACTGGTCACTGGTCACAAGTCACTGGTCACTTGTCACTGGTCATTGGTCACTGGTCACTGGTCAATGGTCACTGTCGCTGGTCAATGGTCACTGTCGCTGGTCAATGGTCACTGCGCTGGTCATTGGTCACTGGTCACTGGTCACTGGTCAAAAGTCACTGGTCACTTGTCACTGGTCAGTGGTCACTGGTCTCTGGTCACTGGTCACTGGTCACTGGTCACTGGTCACTGGTCACAGGTCAATGGTCACTGGTCACTGGTCACTGGTCACTGGTCACTGGTCACGGGTCACATTTCACGGGTCACTGTTCACTGGTCGCTAGTCACTGGTCACCGGTCACTGGTCACCGGTCACTGGTCACTGGTCACTGGTCACTGGTCACTGTTCACTGGTCACTGGTCACAAGTCACTGGTCACTGGTCACTGGTCACTGGTCACTGGTCACAGGTCAATGGTCACTGGTCACTGGTGACTGGTCACTGGTCACTGGTCACGGGTCACATTTCACGGGTCACTGTTCACTGGTCGCTAGTCACTGGTCACCGGTCACTGGTCACTGGTCACTGGTCACTGGTCACTGTTCACTGGTCACTGGTCACAAGTCACTGGTCACATGTCACTGGTCAGTGGTCACTGGTCACTGGTCACTGGTCTGTGGTCACTGGTCACTGGTCAGTGGTCACTTGTAACAGTCAGATGTCGCGGGTCACTGGTCATAAGTCACTGGTCGCTGGTCACAAGTCACTGGTCACTTGTCACTGGTCACTGGTCACTGGTCACTGGTCAATGGTCAATGGTCGCTGGTCACTGGTCACTGGTCATGGGTCACTGGTCACTGGTCACTGGTCACTGGTCACTGGTCACTGGTCACTGGTCACTGGTCACTGGTCAATCTTCACTATCGCTGGTCAATGGTCACTGTCGCTGCTCACTGGTCACTGGTCTGTGGTCACTGGTCACTGGTCAGTGGTCACTGGTAACAGTCACATGTCGCGGGTCTCTGGTCACATGTCACTGGTCGCTGGTCACAAGTCACTGGTCACTGGTCACTGGTCAATGGTCAATGGTCGCTGCTCACTGGTCACTGGTCACTGGTCACTGGTCACTGGTCACTGGTCACTGGTCATTGGTCACTATCGCTGGTCAATGGTCACTGTCGCTGGTCATTGGTCACTGGTCACTGGACACTGGTCACTGTCGCTGGTCACTGGTCACTGGTCACTGGTCTCTGGTCACAAAGCACTGGTCGCTTGTCACTGGTCAGTGGTCACTGGTCACTGGTCAATGGTCACTGTCGCTGTACAATGGTCACTGTCGCTGGTCACTGGTCACTGGTCACTGGTCAATGGTCACTGCCGCTGGTCACTGCTCACTGGTCAATATTCACTGGTCACTGGTCACTGGTCACTGGTCACTGGTCACTGGTCACTGGTCACTGGTCACTTTCGCTGGTCACTGGTCACTGGTCAATGGTCACTGGCCACTGGTCACTGGTCACTGGTCAATGGTCACTGTCGCTGGTCAATGGTCACTGTCGCTGTTCACTGGTCACTGGTCACTGGTCACTGGTCACTGGTCACTGGTCACAAGTCACTGGTCACTTGTCACTGGTCACTGGTCACTGGTCACTGGTCAGTGGTCACTGTCGCTGGTCAATGGTCACTGTCGCTGGTCAATGGTCACTGCGCTGGTCATTGGTCACTGGTCACTGGTCACTGGTCAAAAGTCACTGGTCACTTGTCACTGGTCAGTGGTCACTGGTCTCTGGTCACTGGTCACTGGTCACTGGTCACTGGTCACTGGTCACAGGTCAATGGTCACTGGTCACAGGTCACTGGTCACTGGTCACTGGTCACTGGTCACTGGTCACTGGTCACGGGTCACACTTCACGGGTCACTGTTCACTGGTCGCTAGTCACTGGTCACCGGTCACTGGTCACTGGTCACTGGTCACTGTTCACTGGTCTCTGGTCACAAGTCACTGGTCACATGTCACTGGTCAGTGGTCACTGGTCACTGGTCACTGGTCACTGGTCACTGGTCACTGGTCACTGGTCACTGGTCACTGGTCACGGGGCACATTTCACGGGTCACTGTTCACTGGTCGCTAGTCACTGGTCACCGGTCACTGGTCACTGGTCACTGGTCACTGGTCACAAGTCACTGGTCACATGTCACTGGTCAGTGGTCACTGGTCACTGGTCACTGGTCTGTGGTCACTGGTCACTGGTCAGTGGTCACTGGTAACAGTCACATGTCGCGGGTCTCTGGTCACATGTCACTGGTCGCTGGTCACAAGTCACTGGTCACTGGTCACTGGTCAATGGTCAATGGTCGCTGGTCACTGGTCACTGGTCATGGGTCACTGGTCACTGGTCACTGGTCACTGGTCACTGGTCACTGGTCTCTGGTCACAAAGCACTGGTCGCTTGTCACTGGTCAGTGGTCACTGGTCACTGGTCAATGGTCACTGTCGCTGTACAATGGTCACTGTCGCTGGTCACTGGTCACTGGTCACTGGTCAATGGTCACTGCCGCTGGTCACTGCTCACTGGTCAATATTCACTGGTCACTGGTCACTGGTCACTGGTCACTGGTCACTTTCGCTGGTCACTGGTCACTGGTCAATGGTCACTGGCCACTGGTCACTGGTCACTGGTCAATGGTCACTGTCGCTGGTCAATGGTCATTGTCGCTGTTCACTGGTCACTGGTCACTGGTCACTGGTCACTGGTCACTGGTCACAAGTCACTGGTCACTTGTCACTGGTCACTGGTCACTGGTCACTGGTCAATGGTCACTGTCGCTGGTCAATGGTCACTGTCGCTGGTCAATGGTCACTGCGCTGGTCATTGGTCACTGGTCACTGGTCACTGGTCAAAAGTCACTGGTCACTTGTCACTGGTCAGTGGTCACTGGTCTCTGGTCACTGGTCACTGGTCACTGGTCACTGGTCACTGGTCACAGGTCAATGGTCACTGGTCACTGGTCACTGGTCACTGGTCACTGGTCACTGGTCACGGGTCACATTTCACGGGTCACTGTTCACTGGTCGCTAGTCACTGGTCACCGGTCACTGGTCACTGGTCACTGGTCACTGTTCACTGGTCTCTGGTCACAAGTCACTGGTCACATGTCACTGGTCAGTGGTCACTGGTCACTGGTCACTGGTCACTGGTCACTTGTCACTGGTCACTGGTCACTGGTCACTGGTCACTGGTCACGGGGCACATTTCACGGGTCACTGTTCACTGGTCGCTAGTCACTGGTCACCGGTCACTGGTCACTGGTCACTGGTCACTGGTCACTGTTCACTGGTCACTGGTCACAAGTCACTGGTCACATGTCACTGGTCAGTGGTCACTGGTCACTGGTCACTGGTCTGTGGTCACTGGTCACTGGTCAGTGGTCACTGGTAACAGTCACATGTCGCGGGTCTCTGGTCACATGTCACTGGTCGCTGGTCACAAGTCACTGGTCACTGGTCACTGGTCAATGGTCAATGGTCGCTGGTCACTGGTCACTGGTCATGGGTCACTGGTCACTGGTCACTGGTCACTGGTCACTGGTCACTGGTCACTGGTCAATCGTCACTATCGCTGGTCAATGGTCACTGTCGCTGCTCACTGGTCACTGGTCACTGGTCACGGCTCACATGTCACGGGTCACTGTTCACTGTTCACTGGTCGCTAGTCACTGGTCACCGGTCACTGGTCACTGGTCACTGTTCACTGGTCACTGGTCACAAGTCACTGATCACTTGTCAGTGGTCAGTGGTCACTGGTCACTGGTCTGTGGTCACTGGTCACTGGTCACTGGTCACTGGTCACTGGTCACTGGTCACTCGTCACTGGTCATTGGTCACTGGTCACTGGTCACAAGTCACTGGTCACTGGTCACTTGTCACTGGTCGCTGGTCACTGGTCACTGGTCACTTGTCAATGGTCCCTATCGCTGGTCAATGGTAACTGTCGCTGGTCACTGGTCACTGGTCACTGGTCACTGGTCACTGGTCATTGGTGACTATCGCTGGTCAATGGTCACTGTCGCTGGTCATTGGTCACTGGTCACTGGTCACTGGTCAAAAGTCACTGGTCACTTGTCTCTGGTCACTGGTCACTGGTCACTGGTCACTGGTCACAGGTCAATGGTCACTGGTCACTGGTCACTGGGCACTGGTCACTGGTCACGGGTCACATGTCACGGGTCACTGTTCACTGTTCACGGGTCGCTAGTCACTGGTCACCGGTCACTGGTCACTGGTCACTGTTCACTGGTCACTGGTCACAAGTCACTGGTCACTTGTCACTGGTCAGTGGTCACTGGTCACTTGTCACTGGTCAGTGGTCACTGGTCACTGGTCTGTGGTCACTGGTCACTGGTCACTGGTCTGTGGTCACTGGTCACTGGTCACTGGTCACTGGTCACTGGTCACTGGTCACTGGTCACTGGTCACTGGTCATTGGTCACTGGTCACTGGTCACAATTCACTGGTCACTGGTCACTTGTCACTGGTCGCTGGTCACTGGTCACTGGTCAATGGTCACTGTCGCTGGTAAATGTTCACTGGCGCTGGTCACTGGTCACTGGTCAAAAGTCACTGGTCACTTGTCACTGGTCAGTGGTCACTGGTCTCTGGTCACTGGTCACTGGTCACTGGTCACTGGTCACTGGTCACAGGTCAATGGTCACTGGTCACTGGTCACTGGTCACTGGTCACTGGTCACGGGTCACATTTCACGGGTCACTGTTCACTGGTCGCTAGTCACTGGTCACCGGTCACTGGTCACTGGTCACTGGTCACTGGTCACTGTTCACTGGTCACTGGTCACAAGTCACTGGTCACATGTCACTGGTCAGTGGTCACTGGTCACTGGTCACTGGTCTGTGGTCACTGGTCACTGGTCAGTGGTCACTTGTAACAGTCAGATGTCGCGGGTCACTGGTCATAAGTCACTGGTCGCTGGTCACAAGTCACTGGTCACTTGTCACTGGTCACTGGTCACTGGTCACTGGTCAATGGTCAATGGTCGCTGGTCACTTGTCACTGGTCATGGGTCACTGGTCACTGGTCACTGGTCACTGGTCACTGGTCACTGGTCACTGGACACTGGTCACTGGTCACTGGTCAATCGTCACTATCGCTGGTCAATGGTCACTGTCGCTGCTCACTGGTCACTGGTCACTGGTCACTGGTCACTGGTCACTGGTCACTGGTCACTGGTCATTGGTCACTATCGCTGGTCAATGGTCACTGTCGCTGGTCATTGGTCACTGGTCACTGGTCACTGGTCATAGGTCAATGGTCACTGGTCACTGGTCAATGGTCCCTATCGCTGGTCAATGGTCACTGTCGCTGGTCACTGGTCACTGGTCACTGGTCACTATCGCTGGTCAATGGTCACTGTCGCTGCTCACTGGTCACTGGTCACTGGTCACTGGTCATTGGTCACTATCGCTGGTCAATGGTCACTGTCGCTGGTCACTGGTCACTGGTCGCTGGTCACTGGTCACTGGTCACTGGTCACTGGTCACTGGTCACTGGTCACAAGTCACTGGTCACTTGTCACTTGTCACTGGTCGATGGTCACTGGTCACTGGTCAATGGTCACTGTCGCTGGTAAATGTTCACTGTCGCTGGTCACTGGTCACTGGTCACTGTCGCTGGTCACTGGTCACTGGTCACTGGTCACTGGTCACTGGTCACTGGTCACTGGTCAATGGTCCCTATCGCTGGTCAATGGTCACTGTCGCTGGTCACTGGTCACTGGTCACTGGTCACTGGTCACTGGTCAAAAGTCACTGGTCACTTGTCACTGGTCAATGGTCACTGCCGCTGGTCACTGCTCACTGGTCAATATTCACTGGTCACTGGTCACTGGTCACTGGTCACTGGTCACTGGTCACTGGTCACTGGTCACTTTCGCTGGTCACTGGTCACTGGTCAATGGTCACTGGCCACTGGTCACTGGTCACTGGTCAATGGTCACTGTCGCTGGTCAATGGTGACTGTCGCTGGTCACTGGTCACTGGTCACTGGTCACTGGTCACTGGTCACTGGTCACAAGTCACTGGTCACTTGTCACTGGTCACTGGTCACTGGTCACTGGTCAATGGTCACTGTCGCTGGTCAATGGTCACTGTCGCTGGTCAATGGTCACTGCGCTGGTCATTGGTCACTGGTCACTGGTCACTGGTCAAAAGTCACTGGTCACTTGTCACTGGTCAGTGGTCACTGGTCTCTGGTCACTGGTCACTGGTCACTGGTCACTGGTCACTGGTCACAGGTCAATGGTCACTGGTCACTGGTCACTGGTCACTGGTCACTGGTCACGGGTCACATTTCACGGGTCACTGTTCACTGGTCGCTAGTCACTGGTCACCGGTCACTGGTCACCGGTCACTGGTCACTGGTCACTGGTCACTGGTCACTGTTCACTGGTCACTGGTCACAAGTCACTGGTCACTGGTCACTGGTCACTGGTCACTGGTCACAGGTCAATGGTCACTGGTCACTGGTGACTGGTCACTGGTCACTGGTCACGGGTCACATTTCACGGGTCACTGTTCACTGGTCGCTAGTCACTGGTCACCGGTCACTGGTCACTGGTCACTGGTCACTGGTCACTGTTCACTGGTCACTGGTCACAAGTCACTGGTCACATGTCACTGGTCAGTGGTCACTGGTCACTGGTCACTGGTCTGTGGTCACTGGTCACTGGTCAGTGGTCACTTGTAACAGTCAGATGTCGCGGGTCACTGGTCATAAGTCACTGGTCGCTGGTCACAAGTCACTGGTCACTTGTCACTGGTCACTGGTCACTGGTCACTGGTCAATGGTCAATGGTCGCTGGTCACTGGTCACTGGTCATGGGTCACTGGTCACTGGTCACTGGTCACTGGTCACTGGTCACTGGTCACTGGTCACTGGTCACTGGTCAATCTTCACTATCGCTGGTCAATGGTCACTGTCGCTGCTCACTGGTCACTGGTCTGTGGTCACTGGTCACTGGTCAGTGGTCACTGGTAACAGTCACATGTCGCGGGTCTCTGGTCACATGTCACTGGTCGCTGGTCACAAGTCACTGGTCACTGGTCACTGGTCAATGGTCAATGGTCGCTGGTCACTGGTCACTGGTCATGGGTCACTGGTCACTGGTCACTGGTCACTGGTCACTGGTCACTGGTCACTGGTCACTGGTCACTGGTCAATCGTCACTATCGCTGGTCAATGGTCACTGTCGCTGCTCACTGGTCACTGGTCACTGGTCACTGGTCACTGGTCACTGGTCACTGGTCATTGGTCACTATCGCTGGTCAATGGTCACTGTCGCTGGTCATTGGTCACTGGTCACTGGACACTGGTCACTGTCGCTGGTCACTGGTCACTGGTCACTGGTCTCTGGTCAATTGTCCCTATCGCTGGTCAATGGTCACTGTCGCTGGTCACTGGTCACTGGTCACTGGTCACTGGTCACTGGTCACTGGTCAATGGTCACTATCGCTGGTCAATGGTCACTGTCGCTGGTCACTGGTCACTGGTCACTGGTCACTGGTCACTGGTCAAAAGTCACTGGTCACTTGTCACTGGTCAGTGGTCACTGGTCTCTGGTCACTGGTCACTGGTCACTGGTCACTGGTCACAGGTCAATGGTCACTGGTCACTGGTCACTGGTCACTGGTCACTGGTCACATGTCACTGGTCAGTGGTCACTGGTCACTGGTCACTGGTCTGTGGTCACTGGTCACTGGTCAGTGGTCACTTGTAACAGTCAGATGTCGCGGGTCACTGGTCATAAGTCACTGGTCGCTGGTCACAAGTCACTGGTCACTTGTCACTGGTCACTGGTCACTGGTCACTGGTCAATGGTCTCTGGTCACAAGTCACTGGTCACATGTCACTGGTCAGTGGTCACTGGTCACTGGTCACTGGTCACTGGTCACTTGTCACTGGTCACTGGTCACTGGTCACTGGTCACTGGTCACGGGGCACATTTCACGGGTCACTGTTCACTGGTCGCTAGTCACTGGTCACCGGTCACTGGTCACTGGTCACTGGTCACTGGTCACTGTTCACTGGTCACTGGTCACAAGTCACTGGTCACATGTCACTGGTCAGTGGTCACTGGTCACTGGTCACTGGTCTGTGGTCACTGGTCACTGGTCAGTGGTCACTGGTAACAGTCACATGTCGCGGGTCTCTGGTCACATGTCACTGGTCGCTGGTCACAAGTCACTGGTCACTGGTCACTGGTCAATGGTCAATGGTCGCTGGTCACTGGTCACTGGTCATGGGTCACTGGTCACTGGTCACTGGTCACTGGTCACTGGTCACTGGTCACTGGTCAATCGTCACTATCGCTGGTCAATGGTCACTGTCGCTGCTCACTGGTCACTGGTCACTGGTCACGGCTCACATGTCACGGGTCACTGTTCACTGTTCACTGGTCGCTAGTCACTGGTCACCGGTCACTGGTCACTGGTCACTGTTCACTGGTCACTGGTCACAAGTCACTGATCACTTGTCAGTGGTCAGTGGTCACTGGTCACTGGTCTGTGGTCACTGGTCACTGGTCACTGGTCACTGGTCACTGGTCACTGGTCACTCGTCACTGGTCATTGGTCACTGGTCACTGGTCACAAGTCACTGGTCACTGGTCACTTGTCACTGGTCGCTGGTCACTGGTCACTGGTCACTTGTCAATGGTCCCTATCGCTGGTCAATGGTAACTGTCGCTGGTCACTGGTCACTGGTCACTGGTCACTGGTCACTGGTCATTGGTGACTATCGCTGGTCAATGGTCACTGTCGCTGGTCATTGGTCACTGGTCACTGGTCACTGGTCAAAAGTCACTGGTCACTTGTCTCTGGTCACTGGTCACTGGTCACTGGTCACTGGTCACAGGTCAATGGTCACTGGTCACTGGTCACTGGGCACTGGTCACTGGTCACGGGTCACATGTCACGGGTCACTGTTCACTGTTCACGGGTCGCTAGTCACTGGTCACCGGTCACTGGTCACTGGTCACTGTTCACTGGTCACTGGTCACAAGTCACTGGTCACTTGTCACTGGTCAGTGGTCACTGGTCACTTGTCACTGGTCAGTGGTCACTGGTCACTGGTCTGTGGTCACTGGTCACTGGTCACTGGTCTGTGGTCACTGGTCACTGGTCACTGGTCACTGGTCACTGGTCACTGGTCACTGGTCACTGGTCACTGGTCATTGGTCACTGGTCACTGGTCACAATTCACTGGTCACTGGTCACTTGTCACTGGTCGCTGGTCACTGGTCACTGGTCAATGGTCACTGTCGCTGGTAAATGTTCACTGGCGCTGGTCACTGGTCACTGGTCAAAAGTCACTGGTCACTTGTCACTGGTCAGTGGTCACTGGTCTCTGGTCACTGGTCACTGGTCACTGGTCACTGGTTACTGGTCACAGGTCAATGGTCACTGGTCACTGGTCACTGGTCACTGGTCACTGGTCACGGGTCACATTTCACGGGTCACTGTTCACTGGTCGCTAGTCACTGGTCACCGGTCACTGGTCACTGGTCACTGGTCACTGGTCACTGTTCACTGGTCACTGGTCACAAGTCACTGGTCACATGTCACTGGTCAGTGGTCACTGGTCACTGGTCACTGGTCTGTGGTCACTGGTCACTGGTCAGTGGTCACTTGTAACAGTCAGATGTCGCGGGTCACTGGTCATAAGTCACTGGTCGCTGGTCACAAGTCACTGGTCACTTGTCACTGGTCACTGGTCACTGGTCACTGGTCACTGGTCAATGGTCAATGGTCGCTGGTCACTTGTCACTGGTCATGGGTCACTGGTCACTGGTCACTGGTCACTGGTCACTGGTCACTGGTCACTGGACACTGGTCACTGGTCACTGGTCAATCGTCACTATCGCTGGTCAATGGTCACTGTCGCTGCTCACTGGTCACTGGTCACTGGTCACTGGTCACTGGTCACTGGTCACTGGTCACTGGTCATTGGTCACTATCGCTGGTCAATGGTCACTGTCGCTGGTCATTGGTCACTGGTCACTGGTCACTGGTCATAGGTCAATGGTCACTGGTCACTGGTCAATGGTCCCTATCGCTGGTCAATGGTCACTGTCGCTGGTCACTGGTCACTGGTCACTGGTCACTATCGCTGGTCAATGGTCACTGTCGCTGCTCACTGGTCACTGGTCACTGGTCACTGGTCATTGGTCACTATCGCTGGTCAATGGTCACTGTCGCTGGTCACTGGTCACTGGTCGCTGGTCACTGGTCACTGGTCACTGGTCACTGGTCACTGGTCACTGGTCACAAGTCACTGGTCACTTGTCACTTGTCACTGGTCGATGGTCACTGGTCACTGGTCAATGGTCACTGTCGCTGGTAAATGTTCACTGTCGCTGGTCACTGGTCACTGGTCACTGTCGCTGGTCACTGGTCACTGGTCACTGGTCACTGGTCACTGGTCACTGGTCAATGGTCCCTATCGCTGGTCAATGGTCACTGTCGCTGGTCACTGGTCACTGGTCACTGGTCACTGGTCACTGGTCAAAAGTCACTGGTCACTTGTCACTGGTCAATGGTCACTGCCGCTGGTCACTGCTCACTGGTCAATATTCACTGGTCACTGGTCACTGGTCACTGGTCACTGGTCACTGGTCACTGGTCACTGGTCACTGGTCACTGGTCACTTTCGCTGGTCACTGGTCACTGGTCAATGGTCACTGGCCACTGGTCACTGGTCACTGGTCAATGGTCACTGTCGCTGGTCAATGGTGACTGTCGCTGGTCACTGGTCACTGGTCACTGGTCACTGGTCACTGGTCACTGGTCACAAGTCACTGGTCACTTGTCACTGGTCACTGGTCACTGGTCACTGGTCAATGGTCACTGTCGCTGGTCAATGGTCACTGTCGCTGGTCAATGGTCACTGCGCTGGTCATTGGTCACTGGTCACTGGTCACTGGTCAAAAGTCACTGGTCACTTGTCACTGGTCAGTGGTCACTGGTCTCTGGTCACTGGTCACTGGTCACTGGTCACTGGTCACTGGTCACAGGTCAATGGTCACTGGTCACTGGTCACTGGTCACTGGTCACTGGTCACGGGTCACATTTCACGGGTCACTGTTCACTGGTCGCTAGTCACTGGTCACCGGTCACTGGTCACCGGTCACTGGTCACTGGTCACTGGTCACTGGTCACTGTTCACTGGTCACTGGTCACAAGTCACTGGTCACTGGTCACTGGTCACTGGTCACTGGTCACAGGTCAATGGTCACTGGTCACTGGTGACTGGTCACTGGTCACTGGTCACGGGTCACATTTCACGGGTCACTGTTCACTGGTCGCTAGTCACTGGTCACCGGTCACTGGTCACTGGTCACTGGTCACTGGTCACTGTTCACTGGTCACTGGTCACAAGTCACTGGTCACATGTCACTGGTCAGTGGTCACTGGTCACTGGTCACTGGTCTGTGGTCACTGGTCACTGGTCAGTGGTCACTTGTAACAGTCAGATGTCGCGGGTCACTGGTCATAAGTCACTGGTCGCTGGTCACAAGTCACTGGTCACTTGTCACTGGTCACTGGTCACTGGTCACTGGTCAATGGTCAATGGTCGCTGGTCACTGGTCACTGGTCATGGGTCACTGGTCACTGGTCACTGGTCACTGGTCACTGGTCACTGGTCACTGGTCACTGGTCACTGGTCAATCTTCACTATCGCTGGTCAATGGTCACTGTCGCTGCTCACTGGTCACTGGTCTGTGGTCACTGGTCACTGGTCAGTGGTCACTGGTAACAGTCACATGTCGCGGGTCTCTGGTCACATGTCACTGGTCGCTGGTCACAAGTCACTGGTCACTGGTCACTGGTCAATGGTCAATGGTCGCTGGTCACTGGTCACTGGTCATGGGTCACTGGTCACTGGTCACTGGTCACTGGTCACTGGTCACTGGTCACTGGTCACTGGTCACTGGTCAATCGTCACTATCGCTGGTCAATGGTCACTGTCGCTGCTCACTGGTCACTGGTCACTGGTCACTGGTCACTGGTCAATGGTCACTGTCGCTGGTAAATGTTCACTGTCGCTGGTCACTGGTCACTGGTCACTGTCGCTGGTCACTGGTCACTGGTCACTGGTCACTGGTCACTGGTCACTGGTCACTGGTCACTGGTCAATTGTCCCTATCGCTGGTCAATGGTCACTGTCGCTGGTCACTGGTCACTGGTCACTGGTCACTGGTCACTGGTCACTGGTCAATGGTCACTATCGCTGGTCAATGGTCACTGTCGCTGGTCACTGGTCACTGGTCACTGGTCACTGGTCACTGGTCAAAAGTCACTGGTCACTTGTCACTGGTCAGTGGTCACTGGTCTCTGGTCACTGGTCACTGGTCACTGGTCACTGGTCACAGGTCAATGGTCACTGGTCACTGGTCACTGGTCACTGGTCACTGGTCACTGGTCATTGGTCACTATCGCTGGTCAATGGTCACTGTCGCTGGTCACTGGTCACTGGTCACTGGTCTCTGGTCACGGGTCACATGTCACGAGTCACTGTTCACTGGTCGCTAGTCACTGGTCACCGGTCACTGGTCACTGGTCACTGGTCACTGTTCACTGGTCACTGGTCACAAGTCACTGGTCACTGGTCACTGGTCACTGGTCACTGGTCACTGGTCACTGGTCACTGGTCACTGGTCACTATCGCTGGTCAATGGTCACTGTCGCTGGTCATTGGTCCCTGGTCACTGGACACTGGTCACTGGTCACTGGTCACTGGTCACTTGTCACTGGTCACTGGTCACTGGTCACTGGTCAATGGTCACTGTCGCTGGTCACTGGTCACTGGTCACTGGTCAATGGTCACTGCCGCTGGTCACTGGTCACTGGTCACTGCTCACTGGTCACTTGTCACTTGTCAATGGTCACTGTCGCTGGTCAATGGTCACTGTCGCTGGTCACTGGTCACTGGTCACTGGTCACTGGTCACTGGTCATTGGTCACTGGTCACTGGTCACAAGTCACTGGTCACTGGTCACTTGTCACTGGTCGCTGGTCACTGGTCACTGGTCAGTGGTCACTGTCGCTGGTAAATGGTCACTGTCGCTGGTCACTGGTCACTGGTCACTGGTCACTGGTCACTGGTCACTGGTCACTGGTCACTGGTCAATGGTCCCTATCGCTGGTCAATGGTCACTGTCGCTGGTCACTGGTCACTGGTCACTGGTCATTGGTGACTATCGCTGGTCAATGGTCACTGTCGCTGGTCACTGGTCAATGGTCCCTATCGCTGGTCAATGGTCACTGTCGCTGGTCACTGGTCACTGGTCACTGATCACTGGTCAAAAGTCACTGGTCACTTGTCACATGTCAGTGGTCACTGGTCTCTGGTCACTGTCGCTGGTCACTCGTCACTGGTCACTGTTCACTGGTCACTGGTCACTGGTCACTGGTCATTGGTCACTATCGCTGGTCAATGGTCACTGTCGCTGGTCATTGGTCACTGGTCACTGGACACTGGTCACTGGTCACTGGTCACTGGTCACTGGTCAATGGTCACTGTCGCTGGTCACTGGTCACTGGTCACTGGTCACTGGTCAATGGTCACTGCCGCTGGTCACTGGTCACTGGTCACTGCTCACTGGTCACTGGTCACTTGTCAATGGTCACTGTCGCTGGTCAATGGTCACTGTCGCTGGTCACTGGTCACTGGTCACTGGTCACTGGTCACTGGTCATTGGTCACTGGTCACTGGTCACAAGTCACTGGTCACTGGTCACTGGTCACTTGTCACTGGTCGCTGGTCACTGGTCACTGGTTAGTGGTCACTGTCGCTGGTAAATGGTCACTGTCGCTGGTCACTGGTCACTGGTCACTGGTCACTGGTCACTGGTCAAAAGTCACTGGTCACTTGTCACTGGTCAATGGTCACTGCCGCTGGTCACTGCTCACTGGTCAATATTCACTGGTCACTGGTCACTGGTCACTGGTCACTGGTCACTGGTCACTGGTCACTGGTCACTTTCGCTGGTCACTGGTCACTGGTCAATGGTCACTGGCCACTGGTCACTGGTCACTGGTCAATGGTCACTGTCGCTGGTCAATGGTCACTGTCGCTGGTCACTGGTCACTGGTCACTGGTCACTGGTCACTGGTCACTGGTCACAAGTCACTGGTGACTTGTCACTGGTCACTGGTCACTGGTCACTGGTCAATGGTCACTGTCGCTGGTCAATGGTCACTGCGCTGGTCATTGGTCACTGGTCACTGGTCACTGTTCAAAAGTCACTGGTCACTTGTCACTGGTCAGTGGTCACTGGTCTCTGGTCACTGGTCACTGGTCACTGGTCACTGGTCACTGGTCACAGGTCAATGGTCACTGGTCACTGGTCACTGGTCACTGGTCACTGGTCACGGGTCACATTTCACGGGTCACTGTTCACTGGTCGCTAGTCACTGGTCACCGGTCACTGGTCACTGGTCACTGGTCACTGGTCACTGTTCACTGGTCACTGGTCACAAGTCACTGGTCACATGTCACTGGTCAATGGTCGCTGGTCACTGGTCACTGGTCATGGGTCACTGGTCACTGGTGACTGGTCACTGGTCACTGGTCACTGGTCACTGGTCACTGGTCAATCGTCACTATCGCTGGTCAATGGTCACTGTCGCTGCTCACTGGTCACTGGTCACTGGTCACTGGTCACTGGTCATT
Source organism: Andrena bucephala (assembly GCA_947577245.1). NCBI lineage: Eukaryota > Metazoa > Arthropoda > Insecta > Hymenoptera > Andrenidae > Andrena > Andrena bucephala. Next base: position 25,074,312 of record OX387716.1, on the reverse strand, counting down.
GGTCACTATCGCTGGTCAATGGTCACTGTCGCTGGTCATTGGTCACTGGTCACTGGACACTGGTCACTGGTCACTGGTCAATCGTCACTATCGCTGGTCAATGGTCACTGTCGCTGGTCATTGGTCACTGGTCACTGGTCACTGGTCAAAAGTCACTGGTCACTTGTCACTGGTCAGTGGTCACTGGTCTCTGGTCACTGGTCACTGGTCACTGGTCACTGGTCACAGGTCAATGGTCACTGGTCACTGGTCACTGGTCACTGGTCACTGGTCACGGGTCACATTTCACGGGTCACTGTTCACTGGTCGCTAGTCACTGGTCACCGGTCACTGGTCACTGGTCACTGGTCACTGGTCACTGTTCACTGGTCACTGGTCACAAGTCACTGGTCACATGTCACTGGTCGGTGGTCACTGGTCACTGGTCACTGGTCTGTGGTCACTGGTCACTGGTCAGTGGTCACTTGTAACAGTCAGATGTCGCGGGTCACTGGTCATAAGTCACTGGTCGCTGGTCACAAGTCACTGGTCACTTGTCACTGGTCACTGGTCACTGGTCACTGGTCACTGGTCAATGGTCAATGGTCGCTGGTCACTGGTCACTGGTCATGGGTCACTGGTCACTGGTCACTGGTCACTGGTCACTGGTCACTGGTCACTGGTCACTGGTCACTGGTCACTGGTCAATCGTCACTATCGCTGGTCAATGGTCACTGTCGCTGCTCACTGGTCACTGGTCACTGGTCACTGGTCACTGGTCACTGGTCACTGGTCATTGGTCACTATCGCTGGTCAATGGTCACTGTCGCTGGTCATTGGTCACTGGTCACTGGACACTGGTCACTGGTCACTGGTCACTTGTCACTGGTCGATGGTCACTGGTCACTGGTCAATGGTCACTGTCGCTGGTAAATGTTCACTGTCGCTGGTCACTGGTCACTGGTCACTGTCGCTGGTCACTGGTCACTGGTCACTGGTCACTGGTCACTGGTCACAGGTCAATGGTCACTGGTCACTGGTCACTGGTCACTGGTCACTGGTCACTGGTCATTGGTCACTATCGCTGGTCAATGGTCACTGTCGCTGGTCACTGGTCACTGGTCACTGGTCACTGGTCACGGGTCACATGTCACGGGTCACTGTTCACGGGTCGCTAGTCACTGGTCACCGGTCACTGGTCACTGGTCACTGGTCACTGTTCACTGGTCACTGGTCACAAGTCACTGGTCACTGGTCACTGGTCACTGGTCACTGGTCACTGGTCACTGGTCACTGGTCACTGGTCACTGGTCACTATCGCTGGTCAATGGTCACTGTCGCTGGTCATTGGTCCCTGGTCACTGGACAATGGTCACTGGTCACTGGTCACTGGTCACTTGTCACTGGTCACTGGTCACTGGTCACTGGTCAATGGTCACTGTCGCTGGTCACTGGTCACTGGTCACTGGTCAATGGTCACTGCCGCTGGTCACTGGTCACTGGTCACTGCTCACTGGTCACTGGTCACTTGTCAATTGTCACTGTCGCTGGTCAATGGTCACTGTCGCTGGTCACTGGTCACTGGTCACTGGTCACTGGTCACTGGTCATTGGTCACTGGTCACTGGTCACAAGTCACTGGTCACTGGTCACTTGTCACTGGTCGCTGGTCACTGGTCACTGGTCAGTGGTCACTGTCGCTGGTAAATGGTCACTGTCGCTGGTCACTGGTCACTGGTCACTGGTCACTGGTCACTGGTCACTGGTCACTGGTCACTGGTCAATGGTCCCTATCGCTGGTCAATGGTCACTGTCGCTGGTCACTGGTCACTGGTCACTGGTCATTGGTGACTATCGCTGGTCAATGGTCACTGTCGCTGGTCACTGGTCAATGGTCCCTATCGCTGGTCAATGGTCACTGTCGCTGGTCACTGGTCACTGGTCACTGATCACTGGTCAAAAGTCACTGGTCACTTGTCACATGTCAGTGGTCACTGGTCTCTGGTCACTGTCGCTGGTCACTCGTCACTGGTCACTGTTCACTGGTCACTGGTCACTGGTCACTGGTCATTGGTCACTATCGCTGGTCAATGGTCACTGTCGCTGGTCATTGGTCACTGGTCACTGGACACTGGTCACTGGTCACTGGTCACTGGTCACTGGTCACTGGTCAATGGTCACTGTCGCTGGTCACTGGTCACTGGTCACTGGTCACTGGTCAATGGTCACTGCCGCTGGTCACTGGTCACTGGTCACTGCTCACTGGTCACTGGTCACTTGTCAATGGTCACTGTCGCTGGTCAATGGTCACTGTCGCTGGTCACTGGTCACTGGTCACTGGTCACTGGTCATTGGTCACTGGTCACTGGTCACAAGTCACTGGTCACTGGTCACTGGTCACTTGTCACTGGTCGCTGGTCACTGGTCACTGGTTAGTGGTCACTGTCGCTGGTAAATGGTCACTGTCGCTGGTCACTGGTCACTGGTCACTGGTCACTGGTCACTGGTCAAAAGTCACTGGTCACTTGTCACTGGTCAATGGTCACTGCCGCTGGTCACTGCTCACTGGTCAATATTCACTGGTCACTGGTCACTGGTCACTGGTCACTGGTCACTGGTCACTGGTCACTGGTCACTTTCGCTGGTCACTGGTCACTGGTCAATGGTCACTGGCCACTGGTCACTGGTCACTGGTCAATGGTCACTGTCGCTGGTCAATGGTCACTGTCGCTGGTCACTGGTCACTGGTCACTGGTCACTGGTCACTGGTCACTGGTCACTGGTCACTTTCGCTGGTCACTGGTCACTGGTCAATGGTCACTGGCCACTGGTCACTGGTCACTGGTCAATGGTCACTGTCGCTGGTCAATGGTCACTGTCGCTGGTCACTGGTCACTGGTCACTGGTCACTGGTCACTGGTCACTGGTCACAAGTCACTGGTGACTTGTCACTGGTCACTGGTCACTGGTCACTGGTCAATGGTCACTGTCGCTGGTCAATGGTCACTGCGCTGGTCATTGGTCACTGGTCACTGGTCACTGTTCAAAAGTCACTGGTCACTTGTCACTGGTCAGTGGTCACTGGTCTCTGGTCACTGGTCACTGGTCACTGGTCACTGGTCACTGGTCACAGGTCAATGGTCACTGGTCACTGGTCACTGGTCACTGGTCACTGGTCACGGGTCACATTTCACGGGTCACTGTTCACTGGTCGCTAGTCACTGGTCACCGGTCACTGGTCACTGGTCACTGGTCACTGGTCACTGGTCACTGTTCACTGGTCACTGGTCACAAGTCACTGGTCACATGTCACTGGTCAATGGTCGCTGGTCACTGGTCACTGGTCATGGGTCACTGGTCACTGGTCACTGGTCACTGGTCACTGGTCACTGGTCACTGGTCACTGGTCAATCGTCACTATCGCTGGTCAATGGTCACTGTCGCTGCTCACTGGTCACTGGTCACTGGTCACTGGTCACGGGTCACATTTCACGGGTCACTGTTCACTGGTCGCTAGTCACTGGTCACCGGTCACTGGTCACTGGTCACTGGTCACTGGTCACTGTTCACTGGTCACTGGTCACAAGTCACTGGTCACTGGTCACTGGTCTGTGGTCACTGGTCACTGGTCAGTGGTCACTTGTAACAGTCAGATGTCGCGGGTCACTGGTCATAAGTCACTGGTCGCTGGTCACAAGTCACTGGTCACTTGTCACTGGTCACTGGTCACTGGTCACTGGTCAATGGTCAATGGTCGCTGGTCACTGGTCACTGGTCATGGGTCACTGGTCACTGGTCACTGGTCATTGGTCACTGGTCACTGGTCACTGGTCACTGGTCTCTGGTCACTGGTCAATCGTCACTATCGCTGGTCAATGGTCACTGTCGCTGCTCACTGGTCACTGGTCACTGGTCACTGGTCACTGGTCACTGGTCACTGGTCATTGGTCACTATCGCTGGTCAATGGTCACTGTCGCTGGTCATTGGTCACTGGTCACTGGACACTGGTCACTGGTCACTGGTCACTTGTCACTGGTCGATGGTCACTGGTCACTGGTCAATGGTCACTGTCGCTGGTAAATGTTCACTGTCGCTGGTCACTGGTCACTGGTCACTGTCGCTGGTCACTGGTCACTGGTCACTGGTCACTGGTCACTGGTCACTGGTCACTGGTCACTGGTCAATGGTCCCTATCGCTGGTCAATGGTCACTGTCGCTGGTCACTGGTCACTGGTCACTGGTCACTGGTCACTGGTCACTTGTCACTGGTCACTTGTCACTGGTCAATGGTCACTGCCGCTGGTCACTGCTCACTGGTCAATATTCACTGGTCACTGGTCACTGGTCACTGGTCACTGGTCACTGGTCACTGGTCACTTTCGCTGGTCACTGGTCACTGGTCAATGGTCACTGGCCACTGGTCACTGGTCACTGGTCAATGGTCACTGTCGCTGGTCAATGGTCACTGTCGCTGGTCACTGGTCACTGGTCACTGGTCAAAAGTCACTGGTCACTTGTCACTGGTCAGTGGTCACTGGTCTCTGGTCACTGGTCACTGGTCACTGGTCACTGGTCACATGTCAATGGTCACTGGTCACTGGTCACTGGTCACTGGTCACTGGTCACTGGCCAATGGTCACTGGTCACTGGTCAATGGTCACTGTCGCTAGTCAATGGTCACTGTCGCTGGTCACTGGTCACTGGTCACTGGTCACTGGTCACTGGTCACTGGTCATTGGTCACTGGTCACTGGTCACAAGTCACTGGTCACTGGTCACTTGTCACTGGTCGATGGTCACTGGTCACTGGTCAATGGTCACTGTCGCTGGTAAATGTTCACTGTCGCTGGTCACTGGTCACTGGTCACTGTCGCTGGTCACTGGTCACTGGTCACTGGTCACTGGTCACTGGTCACTGGTCACTGGTCACTGGTCAATTGTCCCTATCGCTGGTCAATGGTCACTGTCGCTGGTCACTGGTCACTGGTCACTGGTCACTGGTCACTGGTCACTTGTCAATGGTCACTATCGCTGGTCAATGGTCACTGTCGCTGGTCACTGGTCACTGGTCACTGGTCACTGGTCACTGGTCAAAAGTCACTGGTCACTTGTCACTGGTCAGTGGTCACTGGTCTCCGGTCACTGGTCACTGGTCACTGGTCACAGGTCAATGGTCACTGGTCACTGGTCACTGGTCACTGGTCACTGGTCACTGGTCATTGGTCACTATCGCTGGTCAATGGTCACTGTCGCTGGTCACTGGTCACTGGTCACTGGTCACTGGTCACTGTTCACTGGTCGCTAGTCACTGGTCACCGGTCACTGGTCACTGGTCACTGGTCACTGATCACTGGTCACTGGTCACAAGTCACTGGTCACTGGTCACTGGTCACTGGTCACTGCTCACTGGTCACTGGTCACTGGTCACTGGTCACTATCGCTGGTCAATGGTCACTGTCGCTGGTCATTGGTCCCTGGTCACTGGACACTGGTCACTGGTCACTGGTCACTGGTCACTTGTCACTGGTCACTGGTCACTGGTCACTGGTCAATGGTCACTGTCGCTGGTCACTGGTCACTGGTCACTGGTCAATGGTCACTGCCGCTGGTCACTGGTCACTGGTCACTGCTCACTGGTCACTGGTCACTTGTCAATGGTCACTGTCGCTGGTCAATGGTCACTGTCGCTGGTCACTGGTCACTGGTCACTGGTCACTGGTCACTGGTCATTGGTCACTGGTCACTGGTCACAAGTCACTGGTCACTGGTCACTTGTCACTGGTCGCTGGTCACTGGTCACTGGTCAGTGGTCACTGTCGCTGGTAAATGGTCACTGTCGCTGGTCACTGGTCACTGGTCACTGGTCACTGGTCACTGGTCACTGGTCACTGGTCACTGGTCAATGGTCCCTATCGCTGGTCAATGGTCACTGTCGCTGGTCACTGGTCACTGGTCACTGGTCATTGGTGACTATCGCTGGTCAATGGTCACTGTCGCTGGTCACTGGTCAATGGTCCCTATCGCTGGTCAATGGTCACTGTCGCTGGTCACTGGTCACTGGTCACTGATCACTGGTCAAAAGTCACTGGTCACTTGTCACATGTCAGTGGTCACTGGTCTCTGGTCACTGTCGCTGGTCACTCGTCACTGGTCACTGTTCACTGGTCACTGGTCACTGGTCACTGGTCATTGGTCACTATCGCTGGTCAATGGTCACTGTCGCTGGTCATTGGTCACTGGTCACTGGACACTGGTCACTGGTCACTGGTCACTGGTCACTGGTCACTGGTCAATGGTCACTGTCGCTGGTCACTGGTCACTGGTCACTGGTCACTGGTCAATGGTCACTGCCGCTGGTCACTGGTCACTGGTCACTGCTCACTGGTCACTGGTCACTTGTCAATGGTCACTGTCGCTGGTCAATGGTCACTGTCGCTGGTCACTGGTCACTGGTCACTGGTCACTGGTCACTGGTCATTGGTCACTGGTCACTGGTCACAAGTCACTGGTCACTGGTCACTGGTCACTTGTCACTGGTCGCTGGTCACTGGTCACTGGTTAGTGGTCACTGTCGCTGGTAAATGGTCACTGTCGCTGGTCACTGGTCACTGGTCACTGGTCACTGGTCACTGGTCAAAAGTCACTGGTCACTTGTCACTGGTCAATGGTCACTGCCGCTGGTCACTGCTCACTGGTCAATATTCACTGGTCACTGGTCACTGGTCACTGGTCACTGGTCACTGGTCACTGGTCACTGGTCACTTTCGCTGGTCACTGGTCACTGGTCAATGGTCACTGGCCACTGGTCACTGGTCACTGGTCAATGGTCACTGTCGCTGGTCAATGGTCACTGTCGCTGGTCACTGGTCACTGGTCACTGGTCACTGGTCACTGGTCACTGGTCACAAGTCACTGGTGACTTGTCACTGGTCACTGGTCACTGGTCACTGGTCAATGGTCACTGTCGCTGGTCAATGGTCACTGCGCTGGTCATTGGTCACTGGTCACTGGTCACTGTTCAAAAGTCACTGGTCACTTGTCACTGGTCAGTGGTCACTGGTCTCTGGTCACTGGTCACTGGTCACTGGTCACTGGTCACTGGTCACAGGTCAATGGTCACTGGTCACTGGTCACTGGTCACTGGTCACTGGTCACGGGTCACATTTCACGGGTCACTGTTCACTGGTCGCTAGTCACTGGTCACCGGTCACTGGTCACTGGTCACTGGTCACTGTTCACTGGTCACTGGTCACAAGTCACTGGTCACATGTCACTGGTCAATGGTCGCTGGTCACTGGTCACTGGTCATGGGTCACTGGTCACTGGTCACTGGTCACTGGTCACTGGTCACTGGTCACTGGTCACTGGTCAATCGTCACTATCGCTGGTCAATGGTCACTGTCGCTGCTCACTGGTCACTGGTCACTGGTCACTGGTCACTGGTCATTGGTCACTATCGCTGGTCAATGGTCACTGTCGCTGGTCATTGGTCACTGGTCACTGGACACTGGTCACTGGTCACTGGTCAATCGTCACTATCGCTGGTCAATGGTCACTGTCGCTGGTCATTGGTCACTGGTCACTGGTCACTGGTCAAAAGTCACTGGTCACTTGTCACTGGTCAGTGGTCACTGGTCTCTGGTCACTGGTCACTGGTCACTGGTCACTGGTCACTGGTCACAGGTCAATGGTCACTGGTCACTGGTCACTGGTCACTGGTCACTGGTCACGGGTCACATTTCACGGGTCACTGTTCACTGGTCGCTAGTCACTGGTCACCGGTCACTGGTCACTGGTCACTGGTCACTGGTCACTGTTCACTGGTCACTGGTCACAAGTCACTGGTCACATGTCACTGGTCGGTGGTCACTGGTCACTGGTCACTGGTCTGTGGTCACTGGTCACTGGTCAGTGGTCACTTGTAACAGTCAGATGTCGCGGGTCACTGGTCATAAGTCACTGGTCGCTGGTCACAAGTCACTGGTCACTTGTCACTGGTCACTGGTCACTGGTCACTGGTCAATGGTCAATGGTCGCTGGTCACTGGTCACTGGTCATGGGTCACTGGTCACTGGTCACTGGTCACTGGTCACTGGTCACTGGTCACTGGTCACTGGTCACTGGTCACTGGTCACTGGTCAATCGTCACTATCGCTGGTCAATGGTCACTGTCGCTGCTCACTGGTCACTGGTCACTGGTCACTGGTTACTGGTCACTGGTCACTGGTCATTGGTCACTATCGCTGGTCAATGGTCACTGTCGCTGGTCATTGGTCACTGGTCACTGGACACTGGTCACTGGTCACTGGTCACTTGTCACTGGTCACTGGTCACTGGTCAATGGTCACTGTCGCTGGTCACTGGTCACTGGTCACTGGTCACTGGTCACTGGTCCCTGGTCACTGGTCACTGGTCAATGATCACTGTCGCTGGTCACTGGTCACTGGTCACTGGTCACTGGTCACGGGTCACATGTCACTGGTCACTGGTCACTGGTCACTTGTCACTGGTCACTGGTCACGGTCACTGGTCACTGGTCACTGGTCACTGGTCACTGGTCACTGGTCACTGGTCAATGGTCCCTATCGCTGGTCAATGGTCACTGTCGCTGGTCACTGTTCACTGGTCACTGGTCACTGGTCACTGGTCATTGGTGACTATCGCTGGTCAATGGTCACTGTCGCTGGTCATTGGTCACTGGTCACTGGTCACTGGTCAAAAGTCACTGGTCACTTGTCACTGGTCAGTGGTCACTGGTCTCTGGTCACTGGTCACTGGTCACTGGTCACTGGTCACAGGTCAATGGTCACTGGTCACTGGTCACTGGGCACTGGTCACTGGTCACGGGTCACATGTCACGGGTCACTGTTCACTGTTCACTGGTCGCTAGTCACTGGTCACCGGTCACTGGTCACTGGTCACTGTTCACTGGTCACTGGTCACAAGTCACTGGTCACTTGTCAGTGGTCAGTGGTCACTGGTCACTGGTCTGTGGTCACTGGTCACTGGTCACTGGTCACTGGTCACTGGTCACTGGTCACTGGTCACTGGTCATTGGTCACTGGTCACTGGTCACAAGTCACTGGTCACTGGTCACTTGTCACTGGTCGCTGGTCACTGGTCACTAGTCAATGGTCACTGTCGCTGGTAAATGTTCACTGTCGCTGGTCACTCGTCACTGGTCACTGTCGCTGGTCACTGGTCACTGGTCACTGGTCACTGGTCATAGGTCAATGGTCACTGGTCACTGGTCAATGGTCCCTATCGCTGGTCAATGGTCACTGTCGCTGGTCACTGGTCACTGGTCACTGGTCAAAAGTCACTGGTCACTTGTCACTGGTCAGTGGTCACTGGTCTCTGGTCACTGGTCACTGGTCACTGGTCACTGGTCACATGTCAATGGTCACTGGTCACTGGTCACTGGTCACTGGTCACTGGTCACTGGCCAATGGTCACTGGTCACTGGTCAATGGTCACTGTCGCTAGTCAATGGTCACTGTCGCTGGTCACTGGTCACTGGTCACTGGTCACTGGTCACTGGTCACTGGTCATTGGTCACTGGTCACTGGTCACAAGTCACTGGTCACTGGTCACTTGTCACTGGTCGATGGTCACTGGTCACTGGTCAATGGTCACTGTCGCTGGTAAATGTTCACTGTCGCTGGTCACTGGTCACTGGTCACTGTCGCTGGTCACTGGTCACTGGTCACTGGTCACTGGTCACTGGTCACTGGTCACTGGTCACTGGTCAATTGTCCCTATCGCTGGTCAATGGTCACTGTCGCTGGTCACTGGTCACTGGTCACTGGTCAGTGGTCACTGGTCACTGGTCAATGGTCACTATCGCTGGTCAATGGTCACTGTCGCTGGTCACTGGTCACTGGTCACTGGTCACTGGTCACTGGTCAAAAGTCACTGGTCACTTGTCACTGGTCAGTGGTCACTGGTCTCTGGTCACTGGTCACTGGTCACTGGTCACTGGTCACAGGTCAATGGTCACTGGTCACTGGTCACTGGTCACTGGTCACTGGTCACTGGTCATTGGTCACTATCGCTGGTCAATGGTCACTGTCGCTGGTCACTGGTCACTGGTCACTGGTCACTGGTCACGGGTCACATGTCACGGGTCACTGTTCACTGGTCGCTAGTCACTGGTCACCGGTCACTGGTCACTGGTCACTGGTCACTGTTCACTGGTCACTGGTCACAAGTCACTGGTCACAGGTCACTGGTCACTGGTCACTGGTCACTGGTCACTGGTCACTGGTCACTGGTCACTGGTCACTGGTCACTATCGCTGGTCAATGGTCACTGTCGCTGGTCATTGGTCCCTGGTCACTGGACACTGGTCACTGGTCACTGGTCACTGGTCACTTGTCACTGGTCACTGGTCACTGGTCACTGGTCAATGGTCACTGTCGCTGGTCACTGGTCACTGGTCACTGGTCAATGGTCACTGCCGCTGGTCACTGGTCACTGGTCACTGCTCACTGGTCACTGGTCACTTGTCAATGGTCACTGTCGCTGGTCAATGGTCACTGTCGCTGGTCACTGGTCACTGGTCACTGGTCACTGGTCACTGGTCATTGGTCACTGGTCACTGGTCACAAGTCACTGGTCACTGGTCACTTGTCACTGGTCGCTGGTCACTGGTCACTGGTCAGTGGTCACTGTCGCTGGTAAATGGTCACTGTCGCTGGTCACTGGTCACTGGTCACTGGTCACTGGTCACTGGTCACTGGTCACTGGTCACTGGTCAATGGTCCCTATCGCTGGTCAATGGTCACTGTCGCTGGTCACTGGTCACTGGTCACTGGTCATTGGTGACTATCGCTGGTCAATGGTCACTGTCGCTGGTCACTGGTCAATGGTCCCTATCGCTGGTCAATGGTCACTGTCGCTGGTCACTGGTCACTGGTCACTGATCACTGGTCAAAAGTCACTGGTCACTTGTCACAGGTCAGTGGTCACTGGTCTCTGGTCACTGTCGCTGGTCACTCGTCACTGGTCACTGTTCACTGGTCACTGGTCACTGGTCACTGGTCATTGGTCACTATCGCTGGTCAATGGTCACTGTCGCTGGTCATTGGTCACTGGTCACTGGACACTGGTCACTGGTCACTGGTCACAGGTCAATGGTCACTGGTCACTGGTCACTGGTCACTGGTCACTGGTCACGGGTCACATTTCACGGGTCACTGTTCACTGGTCGCTAGTCACTGGTCACCGGTCACTGGTCACTGGTCACTGGTCGCTAGTCACTGGTCACCGGTCACTGGTCACTGGTCACTGGTCACTGGTCACTGGTCACTGTTCACTGGTCACTGGTCACAAGTCACTGGTCACATGTCACTGGTCAATGGTCGCTGGTCACTGGTCACTGGTCATGGGTCACTGGTCACTGGTCACTGGTCACTGGTCACTGGTCACTGGTCACTGGTCACTGGTCAATCGTCACTATCGCTGGTCAATGGTCACTGTCGCTGCTCACTGGTCACTGGTCACTGGTCACTGGTCACGGGTCACATTTCACGGGTCACTGTTCACTGGTCGCTAGTCACAGGTCACCGGTCACTGGTCACTGGTCACTGGTCACTGGTCACTGTTCACTGGTCACTGGTCACAAGTCACTGGTCACTGGTCACTGGTCTGTGGTCACTGGTCACTGGTCAGTGGTCACTTGTAACAGTCAGATGTCGCGGGTCACTGGTCATAAGTCACTGGTCGCTGGTCACAAGTCACTGGTCACTTGTCACTGGTCACTGGTCACTGGTCACTGGTCAATGGTCAATGGTCGCTGGTCACTGGTCACTGGTCATGGGTCACTGGTCACTGGTCACTGGTCATTGGTCACTGGTCACTGGTCACTGGTCACTGGTCTCTGGTCACTGGTCAATCGTCACTATCGCTGGTCAATGGTCACTGTCGCTGCTCACTGGTCACTGGTCACTGGTCACTGGTCACTGGTCACTGGTCACTGGTCATTGGTCACTATCGCTGGTCAATGGTCACTGTCGCTGGTCATTGGTCACTGGTCACTGGACACTGGTCACTGGTCACTGGTCACTTGTCACTGGTCGATGGTCACTGGTCACTGGTCAATGGTCACTGTCGCTGGTAAATGTTCACTGTCGCTGGTCACTGGTCACTGGTCACTGTCGCTGGTCACTGGTCACTGGTCACTGGTCACTGGTCACTGGTCACTGGTCACTGGTCACTGGTCAATGGTCCCTATCGCTGGTCAATGGTCACTGTCGCTGGTCACTGGTCACTGGTCACTGGTCACTGGTCACTGGTCACTTGTCACTGGTCACTTGTCACTGGTCAATGGTCACTGCCGCTGGTCACTGCTCACTGGTCAATATTCACTGGTCACTGGTCACTGGTCACTGGTCACTGGTCACTGGTCACTGGTCACTTTCGCTGGTCACTGGTCACTGGTCAATGGTCACTGGCCACTGGTCACTGGTCACTGGTCAATGGTCACTGTCGCTGGTCAATGGTCACTGTCGCTGGTCACTGGTCACTGGTCACTGGTCAAAAGTCACTGGTCACTTGTCACTGGTCAGTGGTCACTGGTCTCTGGTCACTGGTCACTGGTCACTGGTCACTGGTCACATGTCAATGGTCACTGGTCACTGGTCACTGGTCACTGGTCACTGGTCACTGGCCAATGGTCACTGGTCACTGGTCAATGGTCACTGTCGCTAGTCAATGGTCACTGTCGCTGGTCACTGGTCACTGGTCACTGGTCACTGGTCACTGGTCACTGGTCATTGGTCACTGGTCACTGGTCACAAGTCACTGGTCACTGGTCACTTGTCACTGGTCGATGGTCACTGGTCACTGGTCAATGGTCACTGTCGCTGGTAAATGTTCACTGTCGCTGGTCACTGGTCACTGGTCACTGTCGCTGGTCACTGGTCACTGGTCACTGGTCACTGGTCACTGGTCACTGGTCACTGGTCACTGGTCAATTGTCCCTATCGCTGGTCAATGGTCACTGTCGCTGGTCACTGGTCACTGGTCACTGGTCACTGGTCACTGGTCACTTGTCAATGGTCACTATCGCTGGTCAATGGTCACTGTCGCTGGTCACTGGTCACTGGTCACTGGTCACTGGTCACTGGTCAAAAGTCACTGGTCACTTGTCACTGGTCAGTGGTCACTGGTCTCCGGTCACTGGTCACTGGTCACTGGTCACAGGTCAATGGTCACTGGTCACTGGTCACTGGTCACTGGTCACTGGTCACTGGTCATTGGTCACTATCGCTGGTCAATGGTCACTGTCGCTGGTCACTGGTCACTGGTCACTGGTCACTGGTCACTGGTCACTGTTCACTGGTCGCTAGTCACTGGTCACCGGTCACTGGTCACTGGTCACTGGTCACTGATCACTGGTCACTGGTCACAAGTCACTGGTCACTGGTCACTGGTCACTGGTCACTGGTCACTGGTCACTGGTCACTGGTCACTGGTCACTATCGCTGGTCAATGGTCACTGTCGCTGGTCATTGGTCCCTGGTCACTGGACACTGGTCACTGGTCACTGGTCACTGGTCACTTGTCACTGGTCACTGGTCACTGGTCACTGGTCAATGGTCACTGTCGCTGGTCACTGGTCACTGGTCACTGGTCAATGGTCACTGCCGCTGGTCACTGGTCACTGGTCACTGCTCACTGGTCACTGGTCACTTGTCAATGGTCACTGTCGCTGGTCAATGGTCACTGTCGCTGGTCACTGGTCACTGGTCACTGGTCACTGGTCACTGGTCATTGGTCACTGGTCACTGGTCACAAGTCACTGGTCACTGGTCACTTGTCACTGGTCGCTGGTCACTGGTCACTGGTCAGTGGTCACTGTCGCTGGTAAATGGTCACTGTCGCTGGTCACTGGTCACTGGTCACTGGTCACTGGTCACTGGTCACTGGTCACTGGTCACTGGTCAATGGTCCCTATCGCTGGTCAATGGTCACTGTCGCTGGTCACTGGTCACTGGTCACTGGTCATTGGTGACTATCGCTGGTCAATGGTCACTGTCGCTGGTCACTGGTCAATGGTCCCTATCGCTGGTCAATGGTCACTGTCGCTGGTCACTGGTCACTGGTCACTGATCACTGGTCAAAAGTCACTGGTCACTTGTCACATGTCAGTGGTCACTGGTCTCTGGTCACTGTCGCTGGTCACTCGTCACTGGTCACTGTTCACTGGTCACTGGTCACTGGTCACTGGTCATTGGTCACTATCGCTGGTCAATGGTCACTGTCGCTGGTCATTGGTCACTGGTCACTGGACACTGGTCACTGGTCACTGGTCACTGGTCACTGGTCACTGGTCAATGGTCACTGTCGCTGGTCACTGGTCACTGGTCACTGGTCACTGGTCAATGGTCACTGCCGCTGGTCACTGGTCACTGGTCACTGCTCACTGGTCACTGGTCACTTGTCAATGGTCACTGTCGCTGGTCAATGGTCACTGTCGCTGGTCACTGGTCACTGGTCACTGGTCACTGGTCACTGGTCATTGGTCACTGGTCACTGGTCACAAGTCACTGGTCACTGGTCACTGGTCACTTGTCACTGGTCGCTGGTCACTGGTCACTGGTTAGTGGTCACTGTCGCTGGTAAATGGTCACTGTCGCTGGTCACTGGTCACTGGTCACTGGTCACTGGTCACTGGTCAAAAGTCACTGGTCACTTGTCACTGGTCAATGGTCACTGCCGCTGGTCACTGCTCACTGGTCAATATTCACTGGTCACTGGTCACTGGTCACTGGTCACTGGTCACTGGTCACTGGTCACTGGTCACTTTCGCTGGTCACTGGTCACTGGTCAATGGTCACTGGCCACTGGTCACTGGTCACTGGTCAATGGTCACTGTCGCTGGTCAATGGTCACTGTCGCTGGTCACTGGTCACTGGTCACTGGTCACTGGTCACTGGTCACTGGTCACAAGTCACTGGTGACTTGTCACTGGTCACTGGTCACTGGTCACTGGTCAATGGTCACTGTCGCTGGTCAATGGTCACTGCGCTGGTCATTGGTCACTGGTCACTGGTCACTGTTCAAAAGTCACTGGTCACTTGTCACTGGTCAGTGGTCACTGGTCTCTGGTCACTGGTCACTGGTCACTGGTCACTGGTCACTGGTCACAGGTCAATGGTCACTGGTCACTGGTCACTGGTCACTGGTCACTGGTCACGGGTCACATTTCACGGGTCACTGTTCACTGGTCGCTAGTCACTGGTCACCGGTCACTGGTCACTGGTCACTGGTCACTGTTCACTGGTCACTGGTCACAAGTCACTGGTCACATGTCACTGGTCAATGGTCGCTGGTCACTGGTCACTGGTCATGGGTCACTGGTCACTGGTCACTGGTCACTGGTCACTGGTCACTGGTCACTGGTCACTGGTCAATCGTCACTATCGCTGGTCAATGGTCACTGTCGCTGCTCACTGGTCACTGGTCACTGGTCACTGGTCACTGGTCATTGGTCACTATCGCTGGTCAATGGTCACTGTCGCTGGTCATTGGTCACTGGTCACTGGACACTGGTCACTGGTCACTGGTCAATCGTCACTATCGCTGGTCAATGGTCACTGTCGCTGGTCATTGGTCACTGGTCACTGGTCACTGGTCAAAAGTCACTGGTCACTTGTCACTGGTCAGTGGTCACTGGTCTCTGGTCACTGGTCACTGGTCACTGGTCACTGGTCACTGGTCACAGGTCAATGGTCACTGGTCACTGGTCACTGGTCACTGGTCACTGGTCACGGGTCACATTTCACGGGTCACTGTTCACTGGTCGCTAGTCACTGGTCACCGGTCACTGGTCACTGGTCACTGGTCACTGGTCACTGTTCACTGGTCACTGGTCACAAGTCACTGGTCACATGTCACTGGTCGGTGGTCACTGGTCACTGGTCACTGGTCTGTGGTCACTGGTCACTGGTCAGTGGTCACTTGTAACAGTCAGATGTCGCGGGTCACTGGTCATAAGTCACTGGTCGCTGGTCACAAGTCACTGGTCACTTGTCACTGGTCACTGGTCACTGGTCACTGGTCAATGGTCAATGGTCGCTGGTCACTGGTCACTGGTCATGGGTCACTGGTCACTGGTCACTGGTCACTGGTCACTGGTCACTGGTCACTGGTCACTGGTCACTGGTCACTGGTCACTGGTCAATCGTCACTATCGCTGGTCAATGGTCACTGTCGCTGCTCACTGGTCACTGGTCACTGGTCACTGGTTACTGGTCACTGGTCACTGGTCATTGGTCACTATCGCTGGTCAATGGTCACTGTCGCTGGTCATTGGTCACTGGTCACTGGACACTGGTCACTGGTCACTGGTCACTTGTCACTGGTCACTGGTCACTGGTCAATGGTCACTGTCGCTGGTCACTGGTCACTGGTCACTGGTCACTGGTCACTGGTCCCTGGTCACTGGTCACTGGTCAATGATCACTGTCGCTGGTCACTGGTCACTGGTCACTGGTCACTGGTCACGGGTCACATGTCACTGGTCACTGGTCACTGGTCACTTGTCACTGGTCACTGGTCACGGTCACTGGTCACTGGTCACTGGTCACTGGTCACTGGTCACTGGTCACTGGTCAATGGTCCCTATCGCTGGTCAATGGTCACTGTCGCTGGTCACTGTTCACTGGTCACTGGTCACTGGTCACTGGTCATTGGTGACTATCGCTGGTCAATGGTCACTGTCGCTGGTCATTGGTCACTGGTCACTGGTCACTGGTCAAAAGTCACTGGTCACTTGTCACTGGTCAGTGGTCACTGGTCTCTGGTCACTGGTCACTGGTCACTGGTCACTGGTCACAGGTCAATGGTCACTGGTCACTGGTCACTGGGCACTGGTCACTGGTCACGGGTCACATGTCACGGGTCACTGTTCACTGTTCACTGGTCGCTAGTCACTGGTCACCGGTCACTGGTCACTGGTCACTGTTCACTGGTCACTGGTCACAAGTCACTGGTCACTTGTCAGTGGTCAGTGGTCACTGGTCACTGGTCTGTGGTCACTGGTCACTGGTCACTGGTCACTGGTCACTGGTCACTGGTCACTGGTCACTGGTCATTGGTCACTGGTCACTGGTCACAAGTCACTGGTCACTGGTCACTTGTCACTGGTCGCTGGTCACTGGTCACTAGTCAATGGTCACTGTCGCTGGTAAATGTTCACTGTCGCTGGTCACTCGTCACTGGTCACTGTCGCTGGTCACTGGTCACTGGTCACTGGTCACTGGTCATAGGTCAATGGTCACTGGTCACTGGTCAATGGTCCCTATCGCTGGTCAATGGTCACTGTCGCTGGTCACTGGTCACTGGTCACTGGTCAAAAGTCACTGGTCACTTGTCACTGGTCAGTGGTCACTGGTCTCTGGTCACTGGTCACTGGTCACTGGTCACTGGTCACATGTCAATGGTCACTGGTCACTGGTCACTGGTCACTGGTCACTGGTCACTGGCCAATGGTCACTGGTCACTGGTCAATGGTCACTGTCGCTAGTCAATGGTCACTGTCGCTGGTCACTGGTCACTGGTCACTGGTCACTGGTCACTGGTCACTGGTCATTGGTCACTGGTCACTGGTCACAAGTCACTGGTCACTGGTCACTTGTCACTGGTCGATGGTCACTGGTCACTGGTCAATGGTCACTGTCGCTGGTAAATGTTCACTGTCGCTGGTCACTGGTCACTGGTCACTGTCGCTGGTCACTGGTCACTGGTCACTGGTCACTGGTCACTGGTCACTGGTCACTGGTCACTGGTCAATTGTCCCTATCGCTGGTCAATGGTCACTGTCGCTGGTCACTGGTCACTGGTCACTGGTCAGTGGTCACTGGTCACTGGTCAATGGTCACTATCGCTGGTCAATGGTCACTGTCGCTGGTCACTGGTCACTGGTCACTGGTCACTGGTCACTGGTCAAAAGTCACTGGTCACTTGTCACTGGTCAGTGGTCACTGGTCTCTGGTCACTGGTCACTGGTCACTGGTCACTGGTCACAGGTCAATGGTCACTGGTCACTGGTCACTGGTCACTGGTCACTGGTCACTGGTCATTGGTCACTATCGCTGGTCAATGGTCACTGTCGCTGGTCACTGGTCACTGGTCACTGGTCACTGGTCACGGGTCACATGTCACGGGTCACTGTTCACTGGTCGCTAGTCACTGGTCACCGGTCACTGGTCACTGGTCACTGGTCACTGTTCACTGGTCACTGGTCACAAGTCACTGGTCACAGGTCACTGGTCACTGGTCACTGGTCACTGGTCACTGGTCACTGGTCACTGGTCACTGGTCACTGGTCACTATCGCTGGTCAATGGTCACTGTCGCTGGTCATTGGTCCCTGGTCACTGGACACTGGTCACTGGTCACTGGTCACTGGTCACTTGTCACTGGTCACTGGTCACTGGTCACTGGTCAATGGTCACTGTCGCTGGTCACTGGTCACTGGTCACTGGTCAATGGTCACTGCCGCTGGTCACTGGTCACTGGTCACTGCTCACTGGTCACTGGTCACTTGTCAATGGTCACTGTCGCTGGTCAATGGTCACTGTCGCTGGTCACTGGTCACTGGTCACTGGTCACTGGTCACTGGTCATTGGTCACTGGTCACTGGTCACAAGTCACTGGTCACTGGTCACTTGTCACTGGTCGCTGGTCACTGGTCACTGGTCAGTGGTCACTGTCGCTGGTAAATGGTCACTGTCGCTGGTCACTGGTCACTGGTCACTGGTCACTGGTCACTGGTCACTGGTCACTGGTCACTGGTCAATGGTCCCTATCGCTGGTCAATGGTCACTGTCGCTGGTCACTGGTCACTGGTCACTGGTCATTGGTGACTATCGCTGGTCAATGGTCACTGTCGCTGGTCACTGGTCAATGGTCCCTATCGCTGGTCAATGGTCACTGTCGCTGGTCACTGGTCACTGGTCACTGATCACTGGTCAAAAGTCACTGGTCACTTGTCACAGGTCAGTGGTCACTGGTCTCTGGTCACTGTCGCTGGTCACTCGTCACTGGTCACTGTTCACTGGTCACTGGTCACTGGTCACTGGTCATTGGTCACTATCGCTGGTCAATGGTCACTGTCGCTGGTCATTGGTCACTGGTCACTGGACACTGGTCACTGGTCACTGGTCACTGGTCACTGGTCACTGGTCAATGGTCACTGTCGCTGGTCACTGGTCACTGGTCAATATTCACTGGTCACTGGTCACTGGTCACTGGTCACTGGTCACTGGTCACTTTCGCTGGTCACTGGTCACTGGTCAATGGTCACTGGCCACTGGTCACTGGTCACTGGTCAATGGTCACTGTCGCTGGTCAATGGTCACTGTCGCTGGTCACTGGTCACTGGTCACTGGTCACTGGTCACTGGTCACTGGTCACAAGTCACTGGTCACTTGTCACTGGTCACTGGTCACTGGTCACTGGTCAATGGTCACTGTCGCTGGTCAATGGTCACTGGTCACTGCTCACTGGTCACTGGTCACTTGTCAATGGTCACTGTCGCTGGTCAATGGTCACTGTCGCTGGTCACTGGTCACTGGTCACTGGTCACTGGTCACTGGTCATTGGTCACTGGTCACTGGTCACAAGTCACTGGTCACTGGTCACTTGTCACTGGTCGCTGGTCACTGGTCACTGGTCAGTGGTCACTGTCGCTGGTAAATGTTCACTGTCGCTGGTCACTGGTCACTGGTCACTGGTCACTGGTCACTGGTCACTGGTCACTGGTCACTGGTCAATGGTCCCTATCGCTGGTCAATGGTCACTGTCGCTGGTCACTGGTCACTGGTCACTGGTCATTGGTGACTATCGCTGGTCAATGGTCACTGTCGCTGGTCACTGGTCAATGGTCCCTATCGCTGGTCAATGGTCACTGTCGCTGGTCACTGGTCACTGGTCACTGATCACTGGTCAAAAGTCACTGGTCACTTGTCACATGTCAGTGGTCACTGGTCTCTGGTCACTGTCGCTGGTCACTCGTCACTGGTCACTGTTCACTGGTCACTGGTCACTGGTCACTGGTCATTGGTCACTATCGCTGGTCAATGGTCACTGTCGCTGGTCATTGGTCACTGGTCACTGGACACTGGTCACTGGTCACTGGTCACTGGTCACTGGTCACTGGTCAATGGTCACTGTCGCTGGTCACTGGTCACTGGTCACTGGTCACTGGTCAATGGTCACTGCCGCTGGTCACTGGTCACTGGTCACTGCTCACTGGTCACTGGTCACTTGTCAATGGTCACTGTCGCTGGTCAATGGTCACTGTCGCTGGTCACTGGTCACTGGTCACTGGTCACTGGTCACTGGTCATTGGTCACTGGTCACTGGTCACAAGTCACTGGTCACTGGTCACTGGTCACTTGTCACTGGTCGCTGGTCACTGGTCACTGGTTAGTGGTCACTGTCGCTGGTAAATGGTCACTGTCGCTGGTCACTGGTCACTGGTCACTGGTCACTGGTCACTGGTCAAAAGTCACTGGTCACTTGTCACTGGTCAATGGTCACTGCCGCTGGTCACTGCTCACTGGTCAATATTCACTGGTCACTGGTCACTGGTCACTGGTCACTGGTCACTGGTCACTGGTCACTGGTCACTTTCGCTGGTCACTGGTCACTGGTCAATGGTCACTGGCCACTGGTCACTGGTCACTGGTCAATGGTCACTGTCGCTGGTCAATGGTCACTGTCGCTGGTCAATGGTCACTGCGCTGGTCATTGGTCACTGGTCACTGGTCACTGTTCAAAAGTCACTGGTCACTTGTCACTGGTCAGTGGTCACTGGTCTCTGGTCACTGGTCACTGGTCACTGGTCACAGGTCAATGGTCACTGGTCACTGGTCACTGGTCACTGGTCACTGGTCACGGGTCACATTTCACGGGTCACTGTTCACTGGTCGCTAGTCACTGGTCACCGGTCACTGGTCACTGGTCACTGGTCACTGGTCACTGTTCACTGGTCACTGGTCACAAGTCACTGGTCACATGTCACTGGTCAATGGTCGCTGGTCACTGGTCACTGGTCATGGGTCACTGGTCACTGGTCACTGGTCACTGGTCATTGGTCACTATCGCTGGTCAATGGTCACTGTCGCTGGTCACTGGTCACTGGTCACTGGTCACTGGTCACGGGTCACATGTCACGGGTCACTGTTCACTGGTCGCTAGTCACTGGTCACCGGTCACTGGTCACTGGTCACTGGTCACTGTTCACTGGTCACTGGTCACAAGTCACTGGTCACAGGTCACTGGTCACTGGTCACTGGTCACTGGTCACTGGTCACTGGTCACTGGTCACTGGTCACTGGTCACTATCGCTGGTCAATGGTCACTGTCGCTGGTCATTGGTCCCTGGTCACTGGACACTGGTCACTGGTCACTGGTCACTGGTCACTTGTCACTGGTCACTGGTCACTGGTCACTGGTCAATGGTCACTGTCGCTGGTCACTGGTCACTGGTCACTGGTCAATGGTCACTGCCGCTGGTCACTGGTCACTGGTCACTGCTCACTGGTCACTGGTCACTTGTCAATGGTCACTGTCGCTGGTCAATGGTCACTGTCGCTGGTCACTGGTCACTGGTCACTGGTCACTGGTCACTGGTCATTGGTCACTGGTCACTGGTCACAAGTCACTGGTCACTGGTCACTTGTCACTGGTCGCTGGTCACTGGTCACTGGTCAGTGGTCACTGTCGCTGGTAAATGGTCACTGTCGCTGGTCACTGGTCACTGGTCACTGGTCACTGGTCACTGGTCACTGGTCACTGGTCACTGGTCAATGGTCCCTATCGCTGGTCAATGGTCACTGTCGCTGGTCACTGGTCACTGGTCACTGGTCATTGGTGACTATCGCTGGTCAATGGTCACTGTCGCTGGTCACTGGTCAATGGTCCCTATCGCTGGTCAATGGTCACTGTCGCTGGTCACTGGTCACTGGTCACTGATCACTGGTCAAAAGTCACTGGTCACTTGTCACAGGTCAGTGGTCACTGGTCTCTGGTCACTGTCGCTGGTCACTCGTCACTGGTCACTGTTCACTGGTCACTGGTCACTGGTCACTGGTCATTGGTCACTATCGCTGGTCAATGGTCACTGTCGCTGGTCATTGGTCACTGGTCACTGGACACTGGTCACTGGTCACTGGTCACTGGTCACTGGTCACTGGTCAATGGTCACTGTCGCTGGTCACTGGTCACTGGTCAATATTCACTGGTCACTGGTCACTGGTCACTGGTCACTGGTCACTGGTCACTTTCGCTGGTCACTGGTCACTGGTCAATGGTCACTGGCCACTGGTCACTGGTCACTGGTCAATGGTCACTGTCGCTGGTCAATGGTCACTGTCGCTGGTCACTGGTCACTGGTCACTGGTCACTGGTCACTGGTCACTGGTCACAAGTCACTGGTCACTTGTCACTGGTCACTGGTCACTGGTCACTGGTCAATGGTCACTGTCGCTGGTCAATGGTCACTGGTCACTGCTCACTGGTCACTGGTCACTTGTCAATGGTCACTGTCGCTGGTCAATGGTCACTGTCGCTGGTCACTGGTCACTGGTCACTGGTCACTGGTCACTGGTCATTGGTCACTGGTCACTGGTCACAAGTCACTGGTCACTGGTCACTTGTCACTGGTCGCTGGTCACTGGTCACTGGTCAGTGGTCACTGTCGCTGGTAAATGGTCACTGTCGCTGGTCACTGGTCACTGGTCACTGGTCACTGGTCACTGGTCACTGGTCACTGGTCACTGGTCAATGGTCCCTATCGCTGGTCAATGGTCACTGTCGCTGGTCACTGGTCACTGGTCACTGGTCATTGGTGACTATCGCTGGTCAATGGTCACTGTCGCTGGTCACTGGTCAATGGTCCCTATCGCTGGTCAATGGTCACTGTCGCTGGTCACTGGTCACTGGTCACTGATCACTGGTCAAAAGTCACTGGTCACTTGTCACATGTCAGTGGTCACTGGTCTCTGGTCACTGTCGCTGGTCACTCGTCACTGGTCACTGTTCACTGGTCACTGGTCACTGGTCACTGGTCATTGGTCACTATCGCTGGTCAATGGTCACTGTCGCTGGTCATTGGTCACTGGTCACTGGACACTGGTCACTGGTCACTGGTCACTGGTCACTGGTCACTGGTCAATGGTCACTGTCGCTGGTCACTGGTCACTGGTCACTGGTCACTGGTCAATGGTCACTGCCGCTGGTCACTGGTCACTGGTCACTGCTCACTGGTCACTGGTCACTTGTCAATGGTCACTGTCGCTGGTCAATGGTCACTGTCGCTGGTCACTGGTCACTGGTCACTGGTCACTGGTCACTGGTCATTGGTCACTGGTCACTGGTCACAAGTCACTGGTCACTGGTCACTGGTCACTTGTCACTGGTCGCTGGTCACTGGTCACTGGTTAGTGGTCACTGTCGCTGGTAAATGGTCACTGTCGCTGGTCACTGGTCACTGGTCACTGGTCACTGGTCACTGGTCAAAAGTCACTGGTCACTTGTCACTGGTCAATGGTCACTGCCGCTGGTCACTGCTCACTGGTCAATATTCACTGGTCACTGGTCACTGGTCACTGGTCACTGGTCACTGGTCACTGGTCACTGGTCACTTTCGCTGGTCACTGGTCACTGGTCAATGGTCACTGGCCACTGGTCACTGGTCACTGGTCAATGGTCACTGTCGCTGGTCAATGGTCACTGTCGCTGGTCAATGGTCACTGCGCTGGTCATTGGTCACTGGTCACTGGTCACTGTTCAAAAGTCACTGGTCACTTGTCACTGGTCAGTGGTCACTGGTCTCTGGTCACTGGTCACTGGTCACTGGTCACAGGTCAATGGTCACTGGTCACTGGTCACTGGTCACTGGTCACTGGTCACGGGTCACATTTCACGGGTCACTGTTCACTGGTCGCTAGTCACTGGTCACCGGTCACTGGTCACTGGTCACTGGTCACTGGTCACTGTTCACTGGTCACTGGTCACAAGTCACTGGTCACATGTCACTGGTCAATGGTCGCTGGTCACTGGTCACTGGTCATGGGTCACTGGTCACTGGTCACTGGTCACTGGTCATTGGTCACTATCGCTGGTCAATGGTCACTGTCGCTGGTCACTGGTCACTGGTCACTGGTCACTGGTCACGGGTCACATGTCACGGGTCACTGTTCACTGGTCGCTAGTCACTGGTCACCGGTCACTGGTCACTGGTCACTGGTCACTGTTCACTGGTCACTGGTCACAAGTCACTGGTCACAGGTCACTGGTCACTGGTCACTGGTCACTGGTCACTGGTCACTGGTCACTGGTCACTGGTCACTGGTCACTATCGCTGGTCAATGGTCACTGTCGCTGGTCATTGGTCCCTGGTCACTGGACACTGGTCACTGGTCACTGGTCACTGGTCACTTGTCACTGGTCACTGGTCACTGGTCACTGGTCAATGGTCACTGTCGCTGGTCACTGGTCACTGGTCACTGGTCAATGGTCACTGCCGCTGGTCACTGGTCACTGGTCACTGCTCACTGGTCACTGGTCACTTGTCAATGGTCACTGTCGCTGGTCAATGGTCACTGTCGCTGGTCACTGGTCACTGGTCACTGGTCACTGGTCACTGGTCATTGGTCACTGGTCACTGGTCACAAGTCACTGGTCACTGGTCACTTGTCACTGGTCGCTGGTCACTGGTCACTGGTCAGTGGTCACTGTCGCTGGTAAATGGTCACTGTCGCTGGTCACTGGTCACTGGTCACTGGTCACTGGTCACTGGTCACTGGTCACTGGTCACTGGTCAATGGTCCCTATCGCTGGTCAATGGTCACTGTCGCTGGTCACTGGTCACTGGTCACTGGTCATTGGTGACTATCGCTGGTCAATGGTCACTGTCGCTGGTCACTGGTCAATGGTCCCTATCGCTGGTCAATGGTCACTGTCGCTGGTCACTGGTCACTGGTCACTGATCACTGGTCAAAAGTCACTGGTCACTTGTCACAGGTCAGTGGTCACTGGTCTCTGGTCACTGTCGCTGGTCACTCGTCACTGGTCACTGTTCACTGGTCACTGGTCACTGGTCACTGGTCATTGGTCACTATCGCTGGTCAATGGTCACTGTCGCTGGTCATTGGTCACTGGTCACTGGACACTGGTCACTGGTCACTGGTCACTGGTCACTGGTCACTGGTCAATGGTCACTGTCGCTGGTCACTGGTCACTGGTCAATATTCACTGGTCACTGGTCACTGGTCACTGGTCACTGGTCACTGGTCACTTTCGCTGGTCACTGGTCACTGGTCAATGGTCACTGGCCACTGGTCACTGGTCACTGGTCAATGGTCACTGTCGCTGGTCAATGGTCACTGTCGCTGGTCACTGGTCACTGGTCACTGGTCACTGGTCACTGGTCACTGGTCACAAGTCACTGGTCACTTGTCACTGGTCACTGGTCACTGGTCACTGGTCAATGGTCACTGTCGCTGGTCAATGGTCACTGGTCACTGCTCACTGGTCACTGGTCACTTGTCAATGGTCACTGTCGCTGGTCAATGGTCACTGTCGCTGGTCACTGGTCACTGGTCACTGGTCACTGGTCACTGGTCATTGGTCACTGGTCACTGGTCACAAGTCACTGGTCACTGGTCACTTGTCACTGGTCGCTGGTCACTGGTCACTGGTCAGTGGTCACTGTCGCTGGTAAATGGTCACTGTCGCTGGTCACTGGTCACTGGTCACTGGTCACTGGTCACTGGTCACTGGTCACTGGTCACTGGTCAATGGTCCCTATCGCTGGTCAATGGTCACTGTCGCTGGTCACTGGTCACTGGTCACTGGTCATTGGTGACTATCGCTGGTCAATGGTCACTGTCGCTGGTCACTGGTCAATGGTCCCTATCGCTGGTCAATGGTCACTGTCGCTGGTCACTGGTCACTGGTCACTGATCACTGGTCAAAAGTCACTGGTCACTTGTCACATGTCAGTGGTCACTGGTCTCTGGTCACTGTCGCTGGTCACTCGTCACTGGTCACTGTTCACTGGTCACTGGTCACTGGTCACTGGTCATTGGTCACTATCGCTGGTCAATGGTCACTGTCGCTGGTCATTGGTCACTGGTCACTGGACACTGGTCACTGGTCACTGGTCACTGGTCACTGGTCACTGGTCAATGGTCACTGTCGCTGGTCACTGGTCACTGGTCACTGGTCACTGGTCAATGGTCACTGCCGCTGGTCACTGGTCACTGGTCACTGCTCACTGTTCACTGGTCACTTGTCAATGGTCACTGTCGCTGGTCAATGGTCACTGTCGCTGGTCACTGGTCACTGGTCACTGGTCACTGGTCACTGGTCATTGGTCACTGGTCACTGGTCACAAGTCACTGGTCACTGGTCACTGGTCACTTGTCACTGGTCGCTGGTCACTGGTCACTGGTTAGTGGTCACTGTCGCTGGTAAATGGTCACTGTCGCTGGTCACTGGTCACTGGTCACTGGTCACTGGTCACTGGTCAAAAGTCACTGGTCACTTGTCACTGGTCAATGGTCACTGCCGCTGGTCACTGCTCACTGGTCAATATTCACTGGTCACTGGTCACTGGTCACTGGTCACTGGTCACTGGTCACTGGTCACTGGTCACTTTCGCTGGTCACTGGTCACTGGTCAATGGTCACTGGCCACTGGTCACTGGTCACTGGTCAATGGTCACTGTCGCTGGTCAATGGTCACTGTCGCTGGTCAATGGTCACTGCGCTGGTCATTGGTCACTGGTCACTGGTCACTGTTCAAAAGTCACTGGTCACTTGTCACTGGTCAGTGGTCACTGGTCTCTGGTCACTGGTCACTGGTCACTGGTCACAGGTCAATGGTCACTGGTCACTGGTCACTGGTCACTGGTCACTGGTCACGGGTCACATTTCACGGGTCACTGTTCACTGGTCGCTAGTCACTGGTCACCGGTCACTGGTCACTGGTCACTGGTCACTGGTCACTGTTCACTGGTCACTGGTCACAAGTCACTGGTCACATGTCACTGGTCAATGGTCGCTGGTCACTGGTCACTGGTCATGGGTCACTGGTCACTGGTCACTGGTCACTGGTCACTGGTCACTGGTCACTGGTCAATCGTCACTATCGCTGGTCAATGGTCACTGTCGCTGCTCACTGGTCACTGGTCACTGGTCACTGGTCACTGGTCATTGGTCACTATCGCTGGTCAATGGTCACTGTCGCTGGTCATTGGTCACTGGTCACTGGTCACTGGTCATTGGTCACTGGTCACTGGTCACTGGTCAAAAGTCACTGGTCACTTGTCACTGGTCAGTGGTCACTGGTCTCTGGTCACTGGTCACTGGTCACTGGTCACTGGTCACTGGTCACAGGTCAATGGTCACTGGTCACTGGTCACTGGTCACTGGTCACTGGTCACGGGTCACATTTCACGGGTCACTGTTCACTGGTCGCTAGTCACTGGTCACCGGTCACTGGTCACTGGTCACTGGTCACTGGTCACTGTTCACTGGTCACTGGTCACAAGTCACTGGTCACATGTCACTGGTCGGTGGTCACTGGTCACTGGTCACTGGTCTGTGGTCACTGGTCACTGGTCAGTGGTCACTTGTAACAGTCAGATGTCGCGGGTCACTGGTCATAAGTCACTGGTCGCTGGTCACAAGTCACTGGTCACTTGTCACTGGTCACTGGTCACTGGTCACTGGTCAATGGTCAATGGTCGCTGGTCACTGGTCACTGGTCATGGGTCACTGGTCACAGGTCACTGGTCACTGGTCACTGGTCACTGGTCACTGGTCACTGGTCACTGGTCACTGGTCAATCGTCACTATCGCTGGTCAATGGTCACTGTCGCTGCTCACTGGTCACTGGTCACTGGTCACTGGTCACTGGTCACTGGTCATTGGTCACTATCGCTGGTCAATGGTCACTGTCGCTGGTCATTGGTCACTGGTCACTGGACACTGGTCACTGGTCACTGGTCACTTGTCACTGGTCACTGGTCACTGGTCAATGGTCACTGTCGCTGGTCACTGGTCACTGGTCACTGGTCACTGGTCACTGGTCCCTGGTCACTGGTCACTGGTCAATGATCACTGTCGCTGGTCACTGGTCACTGGTCACTGGTCACTGGTCACGGGTCACATGTCACTGGTCACTGGTCACTGGTCACTTGTCACTGGTCACTGGTCACGGTCACTGGTCACTGGTCACTGGTCACTGGTCACTGGTCACTGGTCACTGGTCAATGGTCCCTATCGCTGGTCAATGGTCACTGTCGCTGGTCACTGTTCACTGGTCACTGGTCACTGGTCACTGGTCATTGGTGACTATCGCTGGTCAATGGTCACTGTCGCTGGTCATTGGTCACTGGTCACTGGTCACTGGTCAAAAGTCACTGGTCACTTGTCACTGGTCAGTGGTCACTGGTCTCTGGTCACTGGTCACTGGTCACTGGTCACTGGTCACAGGTCAATGGTCACTGGTCACTGGTCACTGGGCACTGGTCACTGGTCACGGGTCACATGTCACGGGTCACTGTTCACTGTTCACTGGTCGCTAGTCACTGGTCACCGGTCACTGGTCACTGGTCACTGTTCACTGGTCACTGGTCAGAAGTCACTGGTCACTTGTCAGTGGTCAGTGGTCACTGGTCACTGGTCTGTGGTCACTGGTCACTGGTCACTGGTCACTGGTCACTGGTCACTGGTCACTGGTCACTGGTCATTGGTCACTGGTCACTGGTCACAAGTCACTGGTCACTGGTCACTTGTCACTGGTCGCTGGTCACTGGTCACTGGTCAATGGTCACTGTCGCTGGTAAATGTTCACTGTCGCTGGTCACTCGTCACTGGTCACTGTCGCTGGTCACTGGTCACTGGTCACTGGTCACTGGTCATAGGTCAATGGTCACTGGTCACTGGTCAATGGTCCCTATCGCTGGTCAATGGTCACTGTCGCTGGTCACTGGTCACTGGTCACTGGTCAAAAGTCACTGGTCACTTGTCACTGGTCAGTGGTCACTGGTCTCTGGTCACTGGTCACTGGTCACTGGTCACTGGTCACATGTCAATGGTCACTGGTCACTGGTCACTGGTCACTGGTCACTGGTCACTGTTCAAAAGTCACTGGTCACTTGTCACTGGTCAGTGGTCACTGGTCTCTGGTCACTGGTCACTGGTCACTGGTCACTGGTCACTGGTCACAGGTCAATGGTCTCTGGTCACTGGTCACTGGTCACTGGTCACTGGTCACGGGTCACATTTCACGGGTCACTGTTCACTGGTCGCTAGTCACTGGTCACCGGTCACTGGTCACTGGTCACTGGTCACTGGTCACTGTTCACTGGTCACTGGTCACAAGTCACTGGTCACATGTCACTGGTCAATGGTCGCTGGTCACTGGTCACTGGTCATGGGTCACTGGTCACTGGTCACTGGTCACTGGTCACTGGTCACTGGTCACTGGTCACTGGTCAATCGTCACTATCGCTGGTCAATGGTCACTGTCGCTGCTCACTGGTCACTGGTCACTGGTCACTGGTCACGGGTCACATTTCACGGGTCACTGTTCACTGGTCGCTAGTCACTGGTCACCGGTCACTGGTCACTGGTCACTGGTCACTGGTCACTGTTCACTGGTCACTGGTCACAAGTCACTGGTCACTGGTCACTGGTCTGTGGTCACTGGTCACTGGTCAGTGGTCACTTGTAACAGTCAGATGTCGCGGGTCACTGGTCATAAGTCACTGGTCGCTGGTCACAAGTCACTGGTCACTTGTCACTGGTCACTGGTCACTGGTCACTGGTCAATGGTCAATGGTCGCTGGTCACTGGTCACTGGTCATGGGTCACTGGTCACTGGTCACTGGTCATTGGTCACTGGTCACTGGTCACTGGTCACTGGTCACTGGTCACTGGTCAATCGTCACTATCGCTGGTCAATGGTCACTGTCGCTGCTCACTGGTCACTGGTCACTGGTCACTGGTCACTGGTCACTGGTCACTGGTCATTGGTCACTATCGCTGGTCAATGGTCACTGTCGCTGGTCATTGGTCACTGGTCACTGGACACTGGTCACTGGTCACTGGTCACTTGTCACTGGTCGATGGTCACTGGTCACTGGTCAATGGTCACTGTCGCTGGTAAATGTTCACTGTCGCTGGTCACTGGTCACTGGTCACTGTCGCTGGTCACTGGTCACTGGTCACTGGTCACTGGTCACTGGTCACTGGTCACTGGTCACTGGTCAATGGTCACTGGTCACTGTTCACTGGTCACTGGTCACAAGTCACTGGTCACATGTCACTGGTCAATGGTCGCTGGTCACTGGTCACTGGTCATGGGTCACTGGTCACTGGTCACTGGTCACTGGTCACTGGTCACTGGTCACTGGTCACTGGTCAATCGTCACTATCGCTGGTCAATGGTCACTGTCGCTGCTCACTGGTCACTGGTCACTGGTCACTGGTCACGGGTCACATTTCACGGGTCACTGTTCACTGGTCGCTAGTCACTGGTCACCGGTCACTGGTCACTGGTCACTGGTCACTGGTCACTGTTCACTGGTCACTGGTCACAAGTCACTGGTCACTGGTCACTGGTCTGTGGTCACTGGTCACTGGTCAGTGGTCACTTGTAACAGTCAGATGTCGCGGGTCACTGGTCATAAGTCACTGGTCGCTGGTCACAAGTCACTGGTCACTTGTCACTGGTCACTGGTCACTGGTCACTGGTCAATGGTCAATGGTCGCTGGTCACTGGTCACTGGTCATGGGTCACTGGTCACTGGTCACTGGTCATTGGTCACTGGTCACTGGTCACTGGTCACTGGTCACTGGTCACTGGTCAATCGTCACTATCGCTGGTCAATGGTCACTGTCGCTGCTCACTGGTCACTGGTCACTGGTCACTGGTCACTGGTCACTGGTCACTGGTCATTGGTCACTATCGCTGGTCAATGGTCACTGTCGCTGGTCATTGGTCACTGGTCACTGGACACTGGTCACTGGTCACTGGTCACTTGTCACTGGTCGATGGTCACTGGTCACTGGTCAATGGTCACTGTCGCTGGTAAATGTTCACTGTCGCTGGTCACTGGTCACTGGTCACTGTCGCTGGTCACTGGTCACTGGTCACTGGTCACTGGTCACTGGTCACTGGTCACTGGTCACTGGTCAATGGTCCCTATCGCTGGTCAATGGTCACTGTCGCTGGTCACTGGTCACTGGTCACTGGTCACTGGTCACTGGTCACTTGTCACTGGTCACTTGTCACTGGTCAATGGTCACTGCCGCTGGTCACTGCTCACTGGTCAATATTCACTGGTCACTGGTCACTGGTCACTGGTCACTGGTCACTGGTCACTGGTCACTTTCGCTGGTCACTGGTCACTGGTCAATGGTCACTGGCCACTGGTCACTGGTCACTGGTCAATGGTCACTGTCGCTGGTCAATGGTCACTGTCGCTGGTCACTGGTCACTGGTCACTGGTCAAAAGTCACTGGTCACTTGTCACTGGTCAGTGGTCACTGGTCTCTGGTCACTGGTCACTGGTCACTGGTCACTGGTCACATGTCAATGGTCACTGGTCACTGGTCACTGGTCACTGGTCACTGGTCACTGGCCAATGGTCACTGGTCACTGGTCAATGGTCACTGTCGCTAGTCAATGGTCACTGTCGCTGGTCACTGGTCACTGGTCACTGGTCACTGGTCATTGGTCACTGGTCACTGGTCACAAGTCACTGGTCACTGGTCACTTGTCACTGGTCGATGGTCACTGGTCACTGGTCAATGGTCACTGTCGCTGGTAAATGTTCACTGTCGCTGGTCACTGGTCACTGGTCACTGTCGCTGGTCACTGGTCACTGGTCACTGGTCACTGGTCACTGGTCACTGGTCACTGGTCACTGGTCAATTGTCCCTATCGCTGGTCAATGGTCACTGTCGCTGGTCACTGGTCACTGGTCACTGGTCACTGGTCACTGGTCACTTGTCAATGGTCACTATCGCTGGTCAATGGTCACTGTCGCTGGTCACTGGTCACTGGTCACTGGTCACTGGTCACTGGTCAAAAGTCACTGGTCACTTGTCACTGGTCAGTGGTCACTGGTCTCCGGTCACTGGTCACTGGTCACTGGTCACAGGTCAATGGTCACTGGTCACTGGTCACTGGTCACTGGTCACTGGTCACTGGTCATTGGTCACTATCGCTGGTCAATGGTCACTGTCGCTGGTCACTGGTCACTGGTCACTGTTCACTGGTCGCTAGTCACTGGTCACCGGTCACTGGTCACTGGTCACTGGTCACTGATCACTGGTCACTGGTCACAAGTCACTGGTCACTGGTCACTGGTCACTGGTCACTGGTCACTGGTCACTGGTCACTGGTCACTGGTCACTATCGCTGGTCAATGGTCACTGTCGCTGGTCATTGGTCCCTGGTCACTGGACACTGGTCACTGGTCACTGGTCACTGGTCACTTGTCACTGGTCACTGGTCACTGGTCACTGGTCAATGGTCACTGTCGCTGGTCACTGGTCACTGGTCACTGGTCAATGGTCACTGCCGCTGGTCACTGGTCACTGGTCACTGCTCACTGGTCACTGGTCACTTGTCAATGGTCACTGTCGCTGGTCAATGGTCACTGTCGCTGGTCACTGGTCACTGGTCACTGGTCACTGGTCACTGGTCATTGGTCACTGGTCACTGGTCACAAGTCACTGGTCACTGGTCACTTGTCACTGGTCGCTGGTCACTGGTCACTGGTCAGTGGTCACTGTCGCTGGTAAATGGTCACTGTCGCTGGTCACTGGTCACTGGTCACTGGTCACTGGTCACTGGTCACTGGTCACTGGTCACTGGTCAATGGTCCCTATCGCTGGTCAATGGTCACTGTCGCTGGTCACTGGTCACTGGTCACTGGTCATTGGTGACTATCGCTGGTCAATGGTCACTGTCGCTGCTCACTGGTCACTGGTCACTGGTCACTGGTCACTGGTCACTGGTCACTGGTCATTGGTCACTATCGCTGGTCAATGGTCACTGTCGCTGGTCATTGGTCACTGGTCACTGGACACTGGTCACTGGTCACTGGTCACTTGTCACTGGTCGATGGTCACTGGTCACTGGTCAATGGTCACTGTCGCTGGTAAATGTTCACTGTCGCTGGTCACTGGTCACTGGTCACTGTCGCTGGTCACTGGTCACTGGTCACTGGTCACTGGTCACTGGTCACTGGTCACTGGTCACTGGTCAATGGTCACTGGTCACTGTTCACTGGTCACTGGTCACAAGTCACTGGTCACATGTCACTGGTCAATGGTCGCTGGTCACTGGTCACTGGTCATGGGTCACTGGTCACTGGTCACTGGTCACTGGTCACTGGTCACTGGTCACTGGTCACTGGTCAATCGTCACTATCGCTGGTCAATGGTCACTGTCGCTGCTCACTGGTCACTGGTCACTGGTCACTGGTCACGGGTCACATTTCACGGGTCACTGTTCACTGGTCGCTAGTCACTGGTCACCGGTCACTGGTCACTGGTCACTGGTCACTGGTCACTGTTCACTGGTCACTGGTCACAAGTCACTGGTCACTGGTCACTGGTCTGTGGTCACTGGTCACTGGTCAGTGGTCACTTGTAACAGTCAGATGTCGCGGGTCACTGGTCATAAGTCACTGGTCGCTGGTCACAAGTCACTGGTCACTTGTCACTGGTCACTGGTCACTGGTCACTGGTCAATGGTCAATGGTCGCTGGTCACTGGTCACTGGTCATGGGTCACTGGTCACTGGTCACTGGTCATTGGTCACTGGTCACTGGTCACTGGTCACTGGTCACTGGTCACTGGTCAATCGTCACTATCGCTGGTCAATGGTCACTGTCGCTGCTCACTGGTCACTGGTCACTGGTCACTGGTCACTGGTCACTGGTCACTGGTCATTGGTCACTATCGCTGGTCAATGGTCACTGTCGCTGGTCATTGGTCACTGGTCACTGGACACTGGTCACTGGTCACTGGTCACTTGTCACTGGTCGATGGTCACTGGTCACTGGTCAATGGTCACTGTCGCTGGTAAATGTTCACTGTCGCTG
Organism: Andrena bucephala; assembly: GCA_947577245.1. Classification (NCBI taxonomy): domain Eukaryota; kingdom Metazoa; phylum Arthropoda; class Insecta; order Hymenoptera; family Andrenidae; genus Andrena; species Andrena bucephala. The sequence goes on along the minus strand of OX387716.1, from coordinate 25,040,185 downwards.
GTCACTGGTCACTGGTCACTGTCGCTGGTCACTGGTCACTGGTCACTGGTCACTGGTCACTGGTCACTGGTCACTGGTCACTGGTCAATGGTCCCTATCGCTGGTCAATGGTCACTGTCGCTGGTCACTGGTCACTGGTCACTGGTCACTGGTCACTGGTCACTTGTCACTGGTCACTTGTCACTGGTCAATGGTCACTGCCGCTGGTCACTGCTCACTGGTCAATATTCACTGGTCACTGGTCACTGGTCACTGGTCACTGGTCACTGGTCACTGGTCACTTTCGCTGGTCACTGGTCACTGGTCAATGGTCACTGGCCACTGGTCACTGGTCACTGGTCAATGGTCACTGTCGCTGGTCAATGGTCACTGTCGCTGGTCACTGGTCACTGGTCACTGGTCAAAAGTCACTGGTCACTTGTCACTGGTCAGTGGTCACTGGTCTCTGGTCACTGGTCACTGGTCACTGGTCACTGGTCACATGTCAATGGTCACTGGTCACTGGTCACTGGTCACTGGTCACTGGTCACTGGCCAATGGTCACTGGTCACTGGTCAATGGTCACTGTCGCTAGTCAATGGTCACTGTCGCTGGTCACTGGTCACTGGTCACTGGTCACTGGTCATTGGTCACTGGTCACTGGTCACAAGTCACTGGTCACTGGTCACTTGTCACTGGTCGATGGTCACTGGTCACTGGTCAATGGTCACTGTCGCTGGTAAATGTTCACTGTCGCTGGTCACTGGTCACTGGTCACTGTCGCTGGTCACTGGTCACTGGTCACTGGTCACTGGTCACTGGTCACTGGTCACTGGTCACTGGTCAATTGTCCCTATCGCTGGTCAATGGTCACTGTCGCTGGTCACTGGTCACTGGTCACTGGTCACTGGTCACTGGTCACTTGTCAATGGTCACTATCGCTGGTCAATGGTCACTGTCGCTGGTCACTGGTCACTGGTCACTGGTCACTGGTCACTGGTCAAAAGTCACTGGTCACTTGTCACTGGTCAGTGGTCACTGGTCTCCGGTCACTGGTCACTGGTCACTGGTCACAGGTCAATGGTCACTGGTCACTGGTCACTGGTCACTGGTCACTGGTCACTGGTCATTGGTCACTATCGCTGGTCAATGGTCACTGTCGCTGGTCACTGGTCACTGGTCACTGTTCACTGGTCGCTAGTCACTGGTCACCGGTCACTGGTCACTGGTCACTGGTCACTGATCACTGGTCACTGGTCACAAGTCACTGGTCACTGGTCACTGGTCACTGGTCACTGGTCACTGGTCACTGGTCACTGGTCACTGGTCACTATCGCTGGTCAATGGTCACTGTCGCTGGTCATTGGTCCCTGGTCACTGGACACTGGTCACTGGTCACTGGTCACTGGTCACTTGTCACTGGTCACTGGTCACTGGTCACTGGTCAATGGTCACTGTCGCTGGTCACTGGTCACTGGTCACTGGTCAATGGTCACTGCCGCTGGTCACTGGTCACTGGTCACTGCTCACTGGTCACTGGTCACTTGTCAATGGTCACTGTCGCTGGTCAATGGTCACTGTCGCTGGTCACTGGTCACTGGTCACTGGTCACTGGTCACTGGTCATTGGTCACTGGTCACTGGTCACAAGTCACTGGTCACTGGTCACTTGTCACTGGTCGCTGGTCACTGGTCACTGGTCAGTGGTCACTGTCGCTGGTAAATGGTCACTGTCGCTGGTCACTGGTCACTGGTCACTGGTCACTGGTCACTGGTCACTGGTCACTGGTCACTGGTCAATGGTCCCTATCGCTGGTCAATGGTCACTGTCGCTGGTCACTGGTCACTGGTCACTGGTCATTGGTGACTATCGCTGGTCAATGGTCACTGTCGCTGGTCACTGGTCAATGGTCCCTATCGCTGGTCAATGGTCACTGTCGCTGGTCACTGGTCACTGGTCACTGATCACTGGTCAAAAGTCACTGGTCACTTGTCACATGTCAGTGGTCACTGGTCTCTGGTCACTGTCGCTGGTCACTCGTCACTGGTCACTGTTCACTGGTCACTGGTCACTGGTCACTGGTCATTGGTCACTATCGCTGGTCAATGGTCACTGTCGCTGGTCATTGGTCACTGGTCACTGGACACTGGTCACTGGTCACTGGTCACTGGTCACTGGTCACTGGTCAATGGTCACTGTCGCTGGTCACTGGTCACTGGTCACTGGTCACTGGTCAATGGTCACTGCCGCTGGTCACTGGTCACTGGTCACTGCTCACTGGTCACTGGTCACTTGTCAATGGTCACTGTCGCTGGTCAATGGTCACTGTCGCTGGTCACTGGTCACTGGTCACTGGTCACTGGTCACTGGTCATTGGTCACTGGTCACTGGTCACAAGTCACTGGTCACTGGTCACTGGTCACTTGTCACTGGTCGCTGGTCACTGGTCACTGGTTAGTGGTCACTGTCGCTGGTAAATGGTCACTGTCGCTGGTCACTGGTCACTGGTCACTGGTCACTGGTCACTGGTCAAAAGTCACTGGTCACTTGTCACTGGTCAATGGTCACTGCCGCTGGTCACTGCTCACTGGTCAATATTCACTGGTCACTGGTCACTGGTCACTGGTCACTGGTCACTGGTCACTGGTCACTGGTCACTTTCGCTGGTCACTGGTCACTGGTCAATGGTCACTGGCCACTGGTCACTGGTCACTGGTCAATGGTCACTGTCGCTGGTCAATGGTCACTGTCGCTGGTCACTGGTCACTGGTCACTGGTCACTGGTCACTGGTCACTGGTCACAAGTCACTGGTGACTTGTCACTGGTCACTGGTCACTGGTCACTGGTCAATGGTCACTGTCGCTGGTCAATGGTCACTGCGCTGGTCATTGGTCACTGGTCACTGGTCACTGTTCAAAAGTCACTGGTCACTTGTCACTGGTCAGTGGTCACTGGTCTCTGGTCACTGGTCACTGGTCACTGGTCACTGGTCACTGGTCACAGGTCAATGGTCACTGGTCACTGGTCACTGGTCACTGGTCACTGGTCACGGGTCACATTTCACGGGTCACTGTTCACTGGTCGCTAGTCACTGGTCACCGGTCACTGGTCACTGGTCACTGGTCACTGTTCACTGGTCACTGGTCACAAGTCACTGGTCACATGTCACTGGTCAATGGTCGCTGGTCACTGGTCACTGGTCATGGGTCACTGGTCACTGGTCACTGGTCACTGGTCACTGGTCACTGGTCACTGGTCACTGGTCAATCGTCACTATCGCTGGTCAATGGTCACTGTCGCTGCTCACTGGTCACTGGTCACTGGTCACTGGTCACTGGTCATTGGTCACTATCGCTGGTCAATGGTCACTGTCGCTGGTCATTGGTCACTGGTCACTGGACACTGGTCACTGGTCACTGGTCAATCGTCACTATCGCTGGTCAATGGTCACTGTCGCTGGTCATTGGTCACTGGTCACTGGTCACTGGTCAAAAGTCACTGGTCACTTGTCACTGGTCAGTGGTCACTGGTCTCTGGTCACTGGTCACTGGTCACTGGTCACTGGTCACTGGTCACAGGTCAATGGTCACTGGTCACTGGTCACTGGTCACTGGTCACTGGTCACGGGTCACATTTCACGGGTCACTGTTCACTGGTCGCTAGTCACTGGTCACCGGTCACTGGTCACTGGTCACTGGTCACTGGTCACTGTTCACTGGTCACTGGTCACAAGTCACTGGTCACATGTCACTGGTCGGTGGTCACTGGTCACTGGTCACTGGTCTGTGGTCACTGGTCACTGGTCAGTGGTCACTTGTAACAGTCAGATGTCGCGGGTCACTGGTCATAAGTCACTGGTCGCTGGTCACAAGTCACTGGTCACTTGTCACTGGTCACTGGTCACTGGTCACTGGTCAATGGTCAATGGTCGCTGGTCACTGGTCACTGGTCATGGGTCACTGGTCACTGGTCACTGGTCACTGGTCACTGGTCACTGGTCACTGGTCACTGGTCACTGGTCACTGGTCACTGGTCAATCGTCACTATCGCTGGTCAATGGTCACTGTCGCTGCTCACTGGTCACTGGTCACTGGTCACTGGTTACTGGTCACTGGTCACTGGTCATTGGTCACTATCGCTGGTCAATGGTCACTGTCGCTGGTCATTGGTCACTGGTCACTGGACACTGGTCACTGGTCACTGGTCACTTGTCACTGGTCACTGGTCACTGGTCAATGGTCACTGTCGCTGGTCACTGGTCACTGGTCACTGGTCACTGGTCACTGGTCCCTGGTCACTGGTCACTGGTCAATGATCACTGTCGCTGGTCACTGGTCACTGGTCACTGGTCACTGGTCACGGGTCACATGTCACTGGTCACTGGTCACTGGTCACTTGTCACTGGTCACTGGTCACGGTCACTGGTCACTGGTCACTGGTCACTGGTCACTGGTCACTGGTCACTGGTCAATGGTCCCTATCGCTGGTCAATGGTCACTGTCGCTGGTCACTGTTCACTGGTCACTGGTCACTGGTCACTGGTCATTGGTGACTATCGCTGGTCAATGGTCACTGTCGCTGGTCATTGGTCACTGGTCACTGGTCACTGGTCAAAAGTCACTGGTCACTTGTCACTGGTCAGTGGTCACTGGTCTCTGGTCACTGGTCACTGGTCACTGGTCACTGGTCACAGGTCAATGGTCACTGGTCACTGGTCACTGGGCACTGGTCACTGGTCACGGGTCACATGTCACGGGTCACTGTTCACTGTTCACTGGTCGCTAGTCACTGGTCACCGGTCACTGGTCACTGGTCACTGTTCACTGGTCACTGGTCACAAGTCACTGGTCACTTGTCAGTGGTCAGTGGTCACTGGTCACTGGTCTGTGGTCACTGGTCACTGGTCACTGGTCACTGGTCACTGGTCACTGGTCACTGGTCACTGGTCATTGGTCACTGGTCACTGGTCACAAGTCACTGGTCACTGGTCACTTGTCACTGGTCGCTGGTCACTGGTCACTAGTCAATGGTCACTGTCGCTGGTAAATGTTCACTGTCGCTGGTCACTCGTCACTGGTCACTGTCGCTGGTCACTGGTCACTGGTCACTGGTCACTGGTCATAGGTCAATGGTCACTGGTCACTGGTCAATGGTCCCTATCGCTGGTCAATGGTCACTGTCGCTGGTCACTGGTCACTGGTCACTGGTCAAAAGTCACTGGTCACTTGTCACTGGTCAGTGGTCACTGGTCTCTGGTCACTGGTCACTGGTCACTGGTCACTGGTCACATGTCAATGGTCACTGGTCACTGGTCACTGGTCACTGGTCACTGGTCACTGGCCAATGGTCACTGGTCACTGGTCAATGGTCACTGTCGCTAGTCAATGGTCACTGTCGCTGGTCACTGGTCACTGGTCACTGGTCACTGGTCACTGGTCACTGGTCATTGGTCACTGGTCACTGGTCACAAGTCACTGGTCACTGGTCACTTGTCACTGGTCGATGGTCACTGGTCACTGGTCAATGGTCACTGTCGCTGGTAAATGTTCACTGTCGCTGGTCACTGGTCACTGGTCACTGTCGCTGGTCACTGGTCACTGGTCACTGGTCACTGGTCACTGGTCACTGGTCACTGGTCACTGGTCAATTGTCCCTATCGCTGGTCAATGGTCACTGTCGCTGGTCACTGGTCACTGGTCACTGGTCAGTGGTCACTGGTCACTGGTCAATGGTCACTATCGCTGGTCAATGGTCACTGTCGCTGGTCACTGGTCACTGGTCACTGGTCACTGGTCACTGGTCAAAAGTCACTGGTCACTTGTCACTGGTCAGTGGTCACTGGTCTCTGGTCACTGGTCACTGGTCACTGGTCACTGGTCACAGGTCAATGGTCACTGGTCACTGGTCACTGGTCACTGGTCACTGGTCACTGGTCATTGGTCACTATCGCTGGTCAATGGTCACTGTCGCTGGTCACTGGTCACTGGTCACTGGTCACTGGTCACGGGTCACATGTCACGGGTCACTGTTCACTGGTCGCTAGTCACTGGTCACCGGTCACTGGTCACTGGTCACTGGTCACTGTTCACTGGTCACTGGTCACAAGTCACTGGTCACAGGTCACTGGTCACTGGTCACTGGTCACTGGTCACTGGTCACTGGTCACTGGTCACTGGTCACTGGTCACTATCGCTGGTCAATGGTCACTGTCGCTGGTCATTGGTCCCTGGTCACTGGACACTGGTCACTGGTCACTGGTCACTGGTCACTTGTCACTGGTCACTGGTCACTGGTCACTGGTCAATGGTCACTGTCGCTGGTCACTGGTCACTGGTCACTGGTCAATGGTCACTGCCGCTGGTCACTGGTCACTGGTCACTGCTCACTGGTCACTGGTCACTTGTCAATGGTCACTGTCGCTGGTCAATGGTCACTGTCGCTGGTCACTGGTCACTGGTCACTGGTCACTGGTCACTGGTCATTGGTCACTGGTCACTGGTCACAAGTCACTGGTCACTGGTCACTTGTCACTGGTCGCTGGTCACTGGTCACTGGTCAGTGGTCACTGTCGCTGGTAAATGGTCACTGTCGCTGGTCACTGGTCACTGGTCACTGGTCACTGGTCACTGGTCACTGGTCACTGGTCACTGGTCAATGGTCCCTATCGCTGGTCAATGGTCACTGTCGCTGGTCACTGGTCACTGGTCACTGGTCATTGGTGACTATCGCTGGTCAATGGTCACTGTCGCTGGTCACTGGTCAATGGTCCCTATCGCTGGTCAATGGTCACTGTCGCTGGTCACTGGTCACTGGTCACTGATCACTGGTCAAAAGTCACTGGTCACTTGTCACAGGTCAGTGGTCACTGGTCTCTGGTCACTGTCGCTGGTCACTCGTCACTGGTCACTGTTCACTGGTCACTGGTCACTGGTCACTGGTCATTGGTCACTATCGCTGGTCAATGGTCACTGTCGCTGGTCATTGGTCACTGGTCACTGGACACTGGTCACTGGTCACTGGTCACTGGTCACTGGTCACTGGTCAATGGTCACTGTCGCTGGTCACTGGTCACTGGTCAATATTCACTGGTCACTGGTCACTGGTCACTGGTCACTGGTCACTGGTCACTTTCGCTGGTCACTGGTCACTGGTCAATGGTCACTGGCCACTGGTCACTGGTCACTGGTCAATGGTCACTGTCGCTGGTCAATGGTCACTGTCGCTGGTCACTGGTCACTGGTCACTGGTCACTGGTCACTGGTCACTGGTCACAAGTCACTGGTCACTTGTCACTGGTCACTGGTCACTGGTCACTGGTCAATGGTCACTGTCGCTGGTCAATGGTCACTGGTCACTGCTCACTGGTCACTGGTCACTTGTCAATGGTCACTGTCGCTGGTCAATGGTCACTGTCGCTGGTCACTGGTCACTGGTCACTGGTCACTGGTCACTGGTCATTGGTCACTGGTCACTGGTCACAAGTCACTGGTCACTGGTCACTTGTCACTGGTCGCTGGTCACTGGTCACTGGTCAGTGGTCACTGTCGCTGGTAAATGGTCACTGTCGCTGGTCACTGGTCACTGGTCACTGGTCACTGGTCACTGGTCACTGGTCACTGGTCACTGGTCAATGGTCCCTATCGCTGGTCAATGGTCACTGTCGCTGGTCACTGGTCACTGGTCACTGGTCATTGGTGACTATCGCTGGTCAATGGTCACTGTCGCTGGTCACTGGTCAATGGTCCCTATCGCTGGTCAATGGTCACTGTCGCTGGTCACTGGTCACTGGTCACTGATCACTGGTCAAAAGTCACTGGTCACTTGTCACATGTCAGTGGTCACTGGTCTCTGGTCACTGTCGCTGGTCACTCGTCACTGGTCACTGTTCACTGGTCACTGGTCACTGGTCACTGGTCATTGGTCACTATCGCTGGTCAATGGTCACTGTCGCTGGTCATTGGTCACTGGTCACTGGACACTGGTCACTGGTCACTGGTCACTGGTCACTGGTCACTGGTCAATGGTCACTGTCGCTGGTCACTGGTCACTGGTCACTGGTCACTGGTCAATGGTCACTGCCGCTGGTCACTGGTCACTGGTCACTGCTCACTGGTCACTGGTCACTTGTCAATGGTCACTGTCGCTGGTCAATGGTCACTGTCGCTGGTCACTGGTCACTGGTCACTGGTCACTGGTCACTGGTCATTGGTCACTGGTCACTGGTCACAAGTCACTGGTCACTGGTCACTGGTCACTTGTCACTGGTCGCTGGTCACTGGTCACTGGTTAGTGGTCACTGTCGCTGGTAAATGGTCACTGTCGCTGGTCACTGGTCACTGGTCACTGGTCACTGGTCACTGGTCAAAAGTCACTGGTCACTTGTCACTGGTCAATGGTCACTGCCGCTGGTCACTGCTCACTGGTCAATATTCACTGGTCACTGGTCACTGGTCACTGGTCACTGGTCACTGGTCACTGGTCACTGGTCACTTTCGCTGGTCACTGGTCACTGGTCAATGGTCACTGGCCACTGGTCACTGGTCACTGGTCAATGGTCACTGTCGCTGGTCAATGGTCACTGTCGCTGGTCAATGGTCACTGCGCTGGTCATTGGTCACTGGTCACTGGTCACTGTTCAAAAGTCACTGGTCACTTGTCACTGGTCAGTGGTCACTGGTCTCTGGTCACTGGTCACTGGTCACTGGTCACAGGTCAATGGTCACTGGTCACTGGTCACTGGTCACTGGTCACTGGTCACGGGTCACATTTCACGGGTCACTGTTCACTGGTCGCTAGTCACTGGTCACCGGTCACTGGTCACTGGTCACTGGTCACTGGTCACTGTTCACTGGTCACTGGTCACAAGTCACTGGTCACATGTCACTGGTCAATGGTCGCTGGTCACTGGTCACTGGTCATGGGTCACTGGTCACTGGTCACTGGTCACTGGTCATTGGTCACTATCGCTGGTCAATGGTCACTGTCGCTGGTCACTGGTCACTGGTCACTGGTCACTGGTCACGGGTCACATGTCACGGGTCACTGTTCACTGGTCGCTAGTCACTGGTCACCGGTCACTGGTCACTGGTCACTGGTCACTGTTCACTGGTCACTGGTCACAAGTCACTGGTCACAGGTCACTGGTCACTGGTCACTGGTCACTGGTCACTGGTCACTGGTCACTGGTCACTGGTCACTGGTCACTATCGCTGGTCAATGGTCACTGTCGCTGGTCATTGGTCCCTGGTCACTGGACACTGGTCACTGGTCACTGGTCACTGGTCACTTGTCACTGGTCACTGGTCACTGGTCACTGGTCAATGGTCACTGTCGCTGGTCACTGGTCACTGGTCACTGGTCAATGGTCACTGCCGCTGGTCACTGGTCACTGGTCACTGCTCACTGGTCACTGGTCACTTGTCAATGGTCACTGTCGCTGGTCAATGGTCACTGTCGCTGGTCACTGGTCACTGGTCACTGGTCACTGGTCACTGGTCATTGGTCACTGGTCACTGGTCACAAGTCACTGGTCACTGGTCACTTGTCACTGGTCGCTGGTCACTGGTCACTGGTCAGTGGTCACTGTCGCTGGTAAATGGTCACTGTCGCTGGTCACTGGTCACTGGTCACTGGTCACTGGTCACTGGTCACTGGTCAATGGTCCCTATCGCTGGTCAATGGTCACTGTCGCTGGTCACTGGTCACTGGTCACTGGTCATTGGTGACTATCGCTGGTCAATGGTCACTGTCGCTGGTCACTGGTCAATGGTCCCTATCGCTGGTCAATGGTCACTGTCGCTGGTCACTGGTCACTGGTCACTGATCACTGGTCAAAAGTCACTGGTCACTTGTCACAGGTCAGTGGTCACTGGTCTCTGGTCACTGTCGCTGGTCACTCGTCACTGGTCACTGTTCACTGGTCACTGGTCACTGGTCACTGGTCATTGGTTACTATCGCTGGTCAATGGTCACTGTCGCTGGTCATTGGTCACTGGTCACTGGACACTGGTCACTGGTCACTGGTCACTGGTCACTGGTCACTGGTCAATGGTCACTGTCGCTGGTCACTGGTCACTGGTCAATATTCACTGGTCACTGGTCACTGGTCACTGGTCACTGGTCACTGGTCACTTTCGCTGGTCACTGGTCACTGGTCAATGGTCACTGGCCACTGGTCACTGGTCACTGGTCAATGGTCACTGTCGCTGGTCAATGGTCACTGTCGCTGGTCACTGGTCACTGGTCACTGGTCACTGGTCACTGGTCACTGGTCACAAGTCACTGGTCACTTGTCACTGGTCACTGGTCACTGGTCACTGGTCAATGGTCACTGTCGCTGGTCAATGGTCACTGGTCACTGCTCACTGGTCACTGGTCACTTGTCAATGGTCACTGTCGCTGGTCAATGGTCACTGTCGCTGGTCACTGGTCACTGGTCACTGGTCACTGGTCACTGGTCATTGGTCACTGGTCACTGGTCACAAGTCACTGGTCACTGGTCACTTGTCACTGGTCGCTGGTCACTGGTCACTGGTCAGTGGTCACTGTCGCTGGTAAATGGTCACTGTCGCTGGTCACTGGTCACTGGTCACTGGTCACTGGTCACTGGTCACTGGTCACTGGTCACTGGTCAATGGTCCCTATCGCTGGTCAATGGTCACTGTCGCTGGTCACTGGTCACTGGTCACTGGTCATTGGTGACTATCGCTGGTCAATGGTCACTGTCGCTGGTCACTGGTCAATGGTCCCTATCGCTGGTCAATGGTCACTGTCGCTGGTCACTGGTCACTGGTCACTGATCACTGGTCAAAAGTCACTGGTCACTTGTCACATGTCAGTGGTCACTGGTCTCTGGTCACTGTCGCTGGTCACTCGTCACTGGTCACTGTTCACTGGTCACTGGTCACTGGTCACTGGTCATTGGTCACTATCGCTGGTCAATGGTCACTGTCGCTGGTCATTGGTCACTGGTCACTGGACACTGGTCACTGGTCACTGGTCACTGGTCACTGGTCACTGGTCAATGGTCACTGTCGCTGGTCACTGGTCACTGGTCACTGGTCACTGGTCAATGGTCACTGCCGCTGGTCACTGGTCACTGGTCACTGCTCACTGGTCACTGGTCACTTGTCAATGGTCACTGTCGCTGGTCAATGGTCACTGTCGCTGGTCACTGGTCACTGGTCACTGGTCACTGGTCACTGGTCATTGGTCACTGGTCACTGGTCACAAGTCACTGGTCACTGGTCACTGGTCACTTGTCACTGGTCGCTGGTCACTGGTCACTGGTTAGTGGTCACTGTCGCTGGTAAATGGTCACTGTCGCTGGTCACTGGTCACTGGTCACTGGTCACTGGTCACTGGTCAAAAGTCACTGGTCACTTGTCACTGGTCAATGGTCACTGCCGCTGGTCACTGCTCACTGGTCAATATTCACTGGTCACTGGTCACTGGTCACTGGTCACTGGTCACTGGTCACTGGTCACTGGTCACTTTCGCTGGTCACTGGTCACTGGTCAATGGTCACTGGCCACTGGTCACTGGTCACTGGTCAATGGTCACTGTCGCTGGTCAATGGTCACTGTCGCTGGTCAATGGTCACTGCGCTGGTCATTGGTCACTGGTCACTGGTCACTGTTCAAAAGTCACTGGTCACTTGTCACTGGTCAGTGGTCACTGGTCTCTGGTCACTGGTCACTGGTCACTGGTCACAGGTCAATGGTCACTGGTCACTGGTCACTGGTCACTGGTCACTGGTCACGGGTCACATTTCACGGGTCACTGTTCACTGGTCGCTAGTCACTGGTCACCGGTCACTGGTCACTGGTCACTGGTCACTGGTCACTGTTCACTGGTCACTGGTCACAAGTCACTGGTCACATGTCACTGGTCAATGGTCGCTGGTCACTGGTCACTGGTCATGGGTCACTGGTCACTGGTCACTGGTCACTGGTCACTGGTCACTGGTCACTGGTCACTGGTCAATCGTCACTATCGCTGGTCAATGGTCACTGTCGCTGCTCACTGGTCACTGGTCACTGGTCACTGGTCACTGGTCATTGGTCACTATCGCTGGTCAATGGTCACTGTCGCTGGTCATTGGTCACTGGTCACTGGTCACTGGTCATTGGTCACTGGTCACTGGTCACTGGTCAAAAGTCACTGGTCACTTGTCACTGGTCAGTGGTCACTGGTCTCTGGTCACTGGTCACTGGTCACTGGTCACTGGTCACTGGTCACAGGTCAATGGTCACTGGTCACTGGTCACTGGTCACTGGTCACTGGTCACGGGTCACATTTCACGGGTCACTGTTCACTGGTCGCTAGTCACTGGTCACCGGTCACTGGTCACTGGTCACTGGTCACTGGTCACTGTTCACTGGTCACTGGTCACAAGTCACTGGTCACATGTCACTGGTCGGTGGTCACTGGTCACTGGTCACTGGTCTGTGGTCACTGGTCACTGGTCAGTGGTCACTTGTAACAGTCAGATGTCGCGGGTCACTGGTCATAAGTCACTGGTCGCTGGTCACAAGTCACTGGTCACTTGTCACTGGTCACTGGTCACTGGTCACTGGTCAATGGTCAATGGTCGCTGGTCACTGGTCACTGGTCATGGGTCACTGGTCACTGGTCACTGGTCACTGGTCACTGGTCACTGGTCACTGGTCACTGGTCACTGGTCACTGGTCAATCGTCACTATCGCTGGTCAATGGTCACTGTCGCTGCTCACTGGTCACTGGTCACTGGTCACTGGTCACTGGTCACTGGTCATTGGTCACTATCGCTGGTCAATGGTCACTGTCGCTGGTCATTGGTCACTGGTCACTGGACACTGGTCACTGGTCACTGGTCACTTGTCACTGGTCACTGGTCACTGGTCAATGGTCACTGTCGCTGGTCACTGGTCACTGGTCACTGGTCACTGGTCACTGGTCCCTGGTCACTGGTCACTGGTCAATGATCACTGTCGCTGGTCACTGGTCACTGGTCAAAAGTCACTGGTCACTTGTCACTGGTCAGTGGTCACTGGTCTCTGGTCACTGGTCACTGGTCACTGGTCACTGGTCACAGGTCAATGGTCACTGGTCACTGGTCACTGGGCACTGGTCACTGGTCACGGGTCACATGTCACGGGTCACTGTTCACTGTTCACTGGTCGCTAGTCACTGGTCACCGGTCACTGGTCACTGGTCACTGTTCACTGGTCACTGGTCACAAGTCACTGGTCACTTGTCAGTGGTCAGTGGTCACTGGTCACTGGTCTGTGGTCACTGGTCACTGGTCACTGGTCACTGGTCACTGGTCACTGGTCACTGGTCACTGGTCATTGGTCACTGGTCACTGGTCACAAGTCACTGGTCACTGGTCACTTGTCACTGGTCGCTGGTCACTGGTCACTGGTCAATGGTCACTGTCGCTGGTAAATGTTCACTGTCGCTGGTCACTCGTCACTGGTCACTGTCGCTGGTCACTGGTCACTGGTCACTGGTCACTGGTCATAGGTCAATGGTCACTGGTCACTGGTCAATGGTCCCTATCGCTGGTCAATGGTCACTGTCGCTGGTCACTGGTCACTGGTCACTGGTCAAAAGTCACTGGTCACTTGTCACTGGTCAGTGGTCACTGGTCTCTGGTCACTGGTCACTGGTCACTGGTCACTGGTCACATGTCAATGGTCACTGGTCACTGGTCACTGGTCACTGGTCACTGGTCACTGGCCAATGGTCACTGGTCACTGGTCAATGGTCACTGTCGCTAGTCAATGGTCACTGTCGCTGGTCACTGGTCACTGGTCACTGGTCACTGGTCACTGGTCACTGGTCATTGGTCACTGGTCACTGGTCACAAGTCACTGGTCACTGGTCACTTGTCACTGGTCGATGGTCACTGGTCACTGGTCAATGGTCACTGTCGCTGGTAAATGTTCACTGTCGCTGGTCACTGGTCACTGGTCACTGTCGCTGGTCACTGGTCACTGGTCACTGGTCACTGGTCACTGGTCAATTGTCCCTATCGCTGGTCAATGGTCACTGTCGCTGGTCACTGGTCACTGGTCACTGGTCACTGGTCACTGGTCACTGGTCAATGGTCACTATCGCTGGTCAATGGTCACTGTCGCTGGTCACTGGTCACTGGTCACTGGTCACTGGTCACTGGTCAAAAGTCACTGGTCACTTGTCACTGGTCAGTGGTCACTGGTCTCTGGTCACTGGTCACTGGTCACTGGTCACTGGTCACAGGTCAATGGTCACTGGTCACTGGTCACTGGTCACTGGTCACTGGTCACTGGTCATTGGTCACTATCGCTGGTCAATGATCACTGTCGCTGGTCACTGGTCACTGGTCACTGGTCACTGGTCACGGGTCACATGTCACGGGTCACTGTTCACTGGTCGCTAGTCACTGGTCACCGGTCACTGGTCACTGGTCACTAGTCACTGTTCACTGGTCACTGGTCACAAGTCACTGGTCACAGGTCACTGGTCACTGATCACTGGTCACTGGTCACTGGTCACTGGTCACTGGTCACTATCGCTGGTCAATGGTCACTGTCGCTGGTCATTGGTCCCTGGTCACTGGACACTGGTCACTGGTCACTGGTCACTGGTCACTTGTCACTGGTCACTGGTCACTGGTCACTGGTCAATGGTCACTGTCGCTGGTCACTGGTCACTGGTCACTGGTCAATGGTCACTGCCGCTGGTCACTGGTCACTGGTCACTGCTCACTGGTCACTGGTCACTTGTCAATGGTCACTGTCGCTGGTCAATGGTCACTGTCGCTGGTCACTGGTCACTGGTCACTGGTCACTGGTCACTGGTCATTGGTCACTGGTCACTGGTCACAAGTCACTGGTCACTGGTCACTTGTCACTGGTCGCTGGTCACTGGTCACTGGTCAGTGGTCACTGTCGCTGGTAAATGGTCACTGTCGCTGGTCACTGGTCACTGGTCACTGGTCACTGGTCACTGGTCACTGGTCACTGGTCACTGGTCAATGGTGCCTATCGCTGGTCAATGGTCACTGTCGCTGGTCACTGTTCACTGGTCACTGGTCATTGGTGACTATCGCTGGTCAATGGTCACTGTCGCTGGTCACTGGTCAATGGTCCCTATCGCTGGTCAATGGTCACTGTCGCTGGTCACTGGTCACTGGTCACTGATCACTGGTCAAAAGTCACTGGTCACTTGTCACAGGTCAGTGGTCACTGGTCTCTGGTCACTGTCGCTGGTCACTCGTCACTGGTCACTGTTCACTGGTCACTGGTCACTGGTCACTGGTCATTGGTCACTATCGCTGGTCAATGGTCACTGTCGCTGGTCATTGGTCACTGGTCACTGGACACTGGTCACTGGTCACTGGTCACTGGTCACTGGTCACTGGTCAATGGTCACTGTCGCTGGTCACTGGTCACTGGTCACTGGTCACTGGTCAATGGTCACTGCCGCTGGTCACTGGTCACTGGTCACTGCTCACTGGTCACTGGTCACTTGTCAATGGTCACTGTTGCTGGTCAATGGTCACTGTCGCTGGTCACTGGTCACTGGTCACTGGTCACTGGTCACTGGTCATTGGTCACTGGTCACTGGTCACAAGTCACTGGTCACTGGTCACTGGTCACTTGTCACTGGTCGCTGGTCACTGGTCACTGGTTAGTGGTCACTGTCGCTGGTAAATGGTCACTGTCGCTGGTCACTGGTCACTGGTCACTGGTCACTGGTCACTGGTCAAAAGTCACTGGTCACTTGTCACTGGTCAATGGTCACTGCCGCTGGTCACTGCTCACTGGTCAATATTCACTGGTCACTGGTCACTGGTCACTGGTCACTGGTCACTGGTCACTGGTCACTGGTCACTTTCGCTGGTCACTGGTCACTGGTCAATGGTCACTGGCCACTGGTCACTGGTCACTGGTCAATGGTCACTGTCGCTGGTCAATGGTCACTGTCGCTGGTCACTGGTCACTGGTCACTGGTCACTGGTCACTGGTCACTGGTCACAAGTCACTGGTGACTTGTCACTGGTCACTGGTCACTGGTCACTGGTCAATGGTCACTGTCGCTGGTCAATGGTCACTGCGCTGGTCATTGGTCACTGGTCACTGGTCACTGTTCAAAAGTCACTGGTCACTTGTCACTGGTCAGTGGTCACTGGTCTCTGGTCACTGGTCACTGGTCACTGGTCACTGGTCACTGGTCACAGGTCAATGGTCACTGGTCACTGGTCACTGGTCACTGGTCACTGGTCACGGGTCACATTTCACGGGTCACTGTTCACTGGTCGCTAGTCACTGGTCACCGGTCACTGGTCACTGGTCACTGGTCACTGGTCACTGTTCACTGGTCACTGGTCACAAGTCACTGGTCACATGTCACTGGTCACTGGTCAATGGTCACTGTCGCTGGTCACTGGTCACTGGTCACTGGTCACTGGTCAATGGTCACTGCCGCTGGTCACTGGTCACTGGTCACTGCTCACTGGTCACTGGTCACTTGTCAATGGTCACTGTCGCTGGTCAATGGTCACTGTCGCTGGTCACTGGTCACTGGTCACTGGTCACTGGTCACTGGTCACTGGTCATTGGTCACTGGTCACTGGTCACAAGTCACTGGTCACTGGTCACTGGTCACTTGTCACTGGTCGCTGGTCACTGGTCACTGGTTAGTGGTCACTGTCGCTGGTAAATGGTCACTGTCGCTGGTCACTGGTCACTGGTCACTGGTCACTGGTCACTGGTCAAAAGTCACTGGTCACTTGTCACTGGTCAATGGTCACTGCCGCTGGTCACTGCTCACTGGTCAATATTCACTGGTCACTGGTCACTGGTCACTGGTCACTGGTCACTGGTCACTGGTCACTGGTCACTTTCGCTGGTCACTGGTCACTGGTCAATGGTCACTGGCAACTGGTCACTGGTCACTGGTCAATGGTCACTGTCGCTGGTCAATGGTCACTGTCGCTGGTCACTGGTCACTGGTCACTGGTCACTGGTCACTGGTCACTGGTCACAAGTCACTGGTGACTTGTCACTGGTCACTGGTCACTGGTCACTGGTCAATGGTCACTGTCGCTGGTCAATGGTCACTGCGCTGGTCATTGGTCACTGGTCACTGGTCACTGGTCAAAAGTCACTGGTCACTTGTCACTGGTCAGTGGTCACTGGTCTCTGGTCACTGGTCACTGGTCACTGGTCACTGGTCACTGGTCACAGGTCAATGGTCACTGGTCACTGGTCACTGGTCACTGGTCACTGGTCACGGGTCACATTTCACGGGTCACTGTTCACTGGTCGCTAGTCACTGGTCACCGGTCACTGGTCACTGGTCACTGGTCACTGGTCACTGTTCACTGGTCACTGGTCACAAGTCACTGGTCACATGTCACTGGTCAATGGTCGCTGGTCACTGGTCACTGGTCATGGGTCACTGGTCACTGGTCACTGGTCACTGGTCACTGGTCACTGGTCACTGGTCACTGGTCAGTGGTCACTGGTCACTGGTCACTGGTCACTGGTCACTGGTCACTGGTCACTGGTCACTGGTCACTGGTCAATCGTCACTATCGCTGGTCAATGGTCACTGTCGCTGCTCACTGGTCACTGGTCACTGGTCACTGGTCACTGGTCACTGGTCAGTGGTCACTGGTCACTGGTCACTGGTCACTGGTCACTGGTCACTGGTCACTGGTCACTGGTCAATGGTCAATGGTCGCTGGTCACTGGTCACTGGTCATGGGTCACTGGTCACTGGTCACTGGTCACTGGTCACTGGTCACTGGTCACTGGTCACTGGTCACTGGTCACTGGTCACTGGTCAATCGTCACTATCGCTGGTCAATGGTCACTGTCGCTGCTCACTGGTCACTGGTCACTGGTCACTGGTTACTGGTCACTGGTCACTGGTCATTGGTCACTATCGCTGGTCAATGGTCACTGTCGCTGGTCATTGGTCACTGGTCACTGGACACTGGTCACTGGTCACTGGTCACTTGTCACTGGTCACTGGTCACTGGTCAATGGTCACTGTCGCTGGTCACTGGTCACTGGTCACTGGTCACTGGTCACTGGTCCCTGGTCACTGGTCACTGGTCAATGATCACTGTCGCTGGTCACTGGTCACTGGTCACTGGTCACTGGTCACGGGTCACATGTCACTGGTCACTGGTCACTGGTCACTTGTCACTGGTCACTGGTCACGGTCACTGGTCACTGGTCACTGGTCACTGGTCACTGGTCACTGGTCACTGGTCAATGGTCCCTATCGCTGGTCAATGGTCACTGTCGCTGGTCACTGTTCACTGGTCACTGGTCACTGGTCACTGGTCATTGGTGACTATCGCTGGTCAATGGTCACTGTCGCTGGTCATTGGTCACTGGTCACTGGTCACTGGTCAAAAGTCACTGGTCACTTGTCACTGGTCAGTGGTCACTGGTCTCTGGTCACTGGTCACTGGTCACTGGTCACTGGTCACAGGTCAATGGTCACTGGTCACTGGTCACTGGGCACTGGTCACTGGTCACGGGTCACATGTCACGGGTCACTGTTCACTGTTCACTGGTCGCTAGTCACTGGTCACCGGTCACTGGTCACTGGTCACTGTTCACTGGTCACTGGTCACAAGTCACTGGTCACTTGTCAGTGGTCAGTGGTCACTGGTCACTGGTCTGTGGTCACTGGTCACTGGTCACTGGTCACTGGTCACTGGTCACTGGTCACTGGTCACTGGTCATTGGTCACTGGTCACTGGTCACAAGTCACTGGTCACTGGTCACTTGTCACTGGTCGCTGGTCACTGGTCACTAGTCAATGGTCACTGTCGCTGGTAAATGTTCACTGTCGCTGGTCACTCGTCACTGGTCACTGTCGCTGGTCACTGGTCACTGGTCACTGGTCACTGGTCATAGGTCAATGGTCACTGGTCACTGGTCAATGGTCCCTATCGCTGGTCAATGGTCACTGTCGCTGGTCACTGGTCACTGGTCACTGGTCAAAAGTCACTGGTCACTTGTCACTGGTCAGTGGTCACTGGTCTCTGGTCACTGGTCACTGGTCACTGGTCACTGGTCACATGTCAATGGTCACTGGTCACTGGTCACTGGTCACTGGTCACTGGTCACTGGCCAATGGTCACTGGTCACTGGTCAATGGTCACTGTCGCTAGTCAATGGTCACTGTCGCTGGTCACTGGTCACTGGTCACTGGTCACTGGTCACTGGTCACTGGTCATTGGTCACTGGTCACTGGTCACAAGTCACTGGTCACTGGTCACTTGTCACTGGTCGATGGTCACTGGTCACTGGTCAATGGTCACTGTCGCTGGTAAATGTTCACTGTCGCTGGTCACTGGTCACTGGTCACTGTCGCTGGTCACTGGTCACTGGTCACTGGTCACTGGTCACTGGTCACTGGTCACTGGTCACTGGTCAATTGTCCCTATCGCTGGTCAATGGTCACTGTCGCTGGTCACTGGTCACTGGTCACTGGTCAGTGGTCACTGGTCACTGGTCAATGGTCACTATCGCTGGTCAATGGTCACTGTCGCTGGTCACTGGTCACTGGTCACTGGTCACTGGTCACTGGTCAAAAGTCACTGGTCACTTGTCACTGGTCAGTGGTCACTGGTCTCTGGTCACTGGTCACTGGTCACTGGTCACTGGTCACAGGTCAATGGTCACTGGTCACTGGTCACTGGTCACTGGTCACTGGTCACTGGTCATTGGTCACTATCGCTGGTCAATGGTCACTGTCGCTGGTCACTGGTCACTGGTCACTGGTCACTGGTCACGGGTCACATGTCACGGGTCACTGTTCACTGGTCGCTAGTCACTGGTCACCGGTCACTGGTCACTGGTCACTGGTCACTGTTCACTGGTCACTGGTCACAAGTCACTGGTCACAGGTCACTGGTCACTGGTCACTGGTCACTGGTCACTGGTCACTGGTCACTGGTCACTGGTCACTGGTCACTATCGCTGGTCAATGGTCACTGTCGCTGGTCATTGGTCCCTGGTCACTGGACACTGGTCACTGGTCACTGGTCACTGGTCACTTGTCACTGGTCACTGGTCACTGGTCACTGGTCAATGGTCACTGTCGCTGGTCACTGGTCACTGGTCACTGGTCAATGGTCACTGCCGCTGGTCACTGGTCACTGGTCACTGCTCACTGGTCACTGGTCACTTGTCAATGGTCACTGTCGCTGGTCAATGGTCACTGTCGCTGGTCACTGGTCACTGGTCACTGGTCACTGGTCACTGGTCATTGGTCACTGGTCACTGGTCACAAGTCACTGGTCACTGGTCACTTGTCACTGGTCGCTGGTCACTGGTCACTGGTCAGTGGTCACTGTCGCTGGTAAATGGTCACTGTCGCTGGTCACTGGTCACTGGTCACTGGTCACTGGTCACTGGTCACTGGTCACTGGTCACTGGTCAATGGTCCCTATCGCTGGTCAATGGTCACTGTCGCTGGTCACTGGTCACTGGTCACTGGTCATTGGTGACTATCGCTGGTCAATGGTCACTGTCGCTGGTCACTGGTCAATGGTCCCTATCGCTGGTCAATGGTCACTGTCGCTGGTCACTGGTCACTGGTCACTGATCACTGGTCAAAAGTCACTGGTCACTTGTCACAGGTCAGTGGTCACTGGTCTCTGGTCACTGTCGCTGGTCACTCGTCACTGGTCACTGTTCACTGGTCACTGGTCACTGGTCACTGGTCATTGGTCACTATCGCTGGTCAATGGTCACTGTCGCTGGTCATTGGTCACTGGTCACTGGACACTGGTCACTGGTCACTGGTCACTGGTCACTGGTCACTGGTCAATGGTCACTGTCGCTGGTCACTGGTCACTGGTCAATATTCACTGGTCACTGGTCACTGGTCACTGGTCACTGGTCACTGGTCACTTTCGCTGGTCACTGGTCACTGGTCAATGGTCACTGGCCACTGGTCACTGGTCACTGGTCAATGGTCACTGTCGCTGGTCAATGGTCACTGTCGCTGGTCACTGGTCACTGGTCACTGGTCACTGGTCACTGGTCACTGGTCACAAGTCACTGGTCACTTGTCACTGGTCACTGGTCACTGGTCACTGGTCAATGGTCACTGTCGCTGGTCAATGGTCACTGGTCACTGCTCACTGGTCACTGGTCACTTGTCAATGGTCACTGTCGCTGGTCAATGGTCACTGTCGCTGGTCACTGGTCACTGGTCACTGGTCACTGGTCACTGGTCATTGGTCACTGGTCACTGGTCACAAGTCACTGGTCACTGGTCACTTGTCACTGGTCGCTGGTCACTGGTCACTGGTCAGTGGTCACTGTCGCTGGTAAATGGTCACTGTCGCTGGTCACTGGTCACTGGTCACTGGTCACTGGTCACTGGTCACTGGTCACTGGTCACTGGTCAATGGTCCCTATCGCTGGTCAATGGTCACTGTCGCTGGTCACTGGTCACTGGTCACTGGTCATTGGTGACTATCGCTGGTCAATGGTCACTGTCGCTGGTCACTGGTCAATGGTCCCTATCGCTGGTCAATGGTCACTGTCGCTGGTCACTGGTCACTGGTCACTGATCACTGGTCAAAAGTCACTGGTCACTTGTCACATGTCAGTGGTCACTGGTCTCTGGTCACTGTCGCTGGTCACTCGTCACTGGTCACTGTTCACTGGTCACTGGTCACTGGTCACTGGTCATTGGTCACTATCGCTGGTCAATGGTCACTGTCGCTGGTCATTGGTCACTGGTCACTGGACACTGGTCACTGGTCACTGGTCACTGGTCACTGGTCACTGGTCAATGGTCACTGTCGCTGGTCACTGGTCACTGGTCACTGGTCACTGGTCAATGGTCACTGCCGCTGGTCACTGGTCACTGGTCACTGCTCACTGGTCACTGGTCACTTGTCAATGGTCACTGTCGCTGGTCAATGGTCACTGTCGCTGGTCACTGGTCACTGGTCACTGGTCACTGGTCACTGGTCATTGGTCACTGGTCACTGGTCACAAGTCACTGGTCACTGGTCACTGGTCACTTGTCACTGGTCGCTGGTCACTGGTCACTGGTTAGTGGTCACTGTCGCTGGTAAATGGTCACTGTCGCTGGTCACTGGTCACTGGTCACTGGTCACTGGTCACTGGTCAAAAGTCACTGGTCACTTGTCACTGGTCAATGGTCACTGCCGCTGGTCACTGCTCACTGGTCAATATTCACTGGTCACTGGTCACTGGTCACTGGTCACTGGTCACTGGTCACTGGTCACTGGTCACTTTCGCTGGTCACTGGTCACTGGTCAATGGTCACTGGCCACTGGTCACTGGTCACTGGTCAATGGTCACTGTCGCTGGTCAATGGTCACTGTCGCTGGTCAATGGTCACTGCGCTGGTCATTGGTCACTGGTCACTGGTCACTGTTCAAAAGTCACTGGTCACTTGTCACTGGTCAGTGGTCACTGGTCTCTGGTCACTGGTCACTGGTCACTGGTCACAGGTCAATGGTCACTGGTCACTGGTCACTGGTCACTGGTCACTGGTCACGGGTCACATTTCACGGGTCACTGTTCACTGGTCGCTAGTCACTGGTCACCGGTCACTGGTCACTGGTCACTGGTCACTGGTCACTGTTCACTGGTCACTGGTCACAAGTCACTGGTCACATGTCACTGGTCAATGGTCGCTGGTCACTGGTCACTGGTCATGGGTCACTGGTCACTGGTCACTGGTCACTGGTCATTGGTCACTATCGCTGGTCAATGGTCACTGTCGCTGGTCACTGGTCACTGGTCACTGGTCACTGGTCACGGGTCACATGTCACGGGTCACTGTTCACTGGTCGCTAGTCACTGGTCACCGGTCACTGGTCACTGGTCACTGGTCACTGTTCACTGGTCACTGGTCACAAGTCACTGGTCACAGGTCACTGGTCACTGGTCACTGGTCACTGGTCACTGGTCACTGGTCACTGGTCACTGGTCACTGGTCACTATCGCTGGTCAATGGTCACTGTCGCTGGTCATTGGTCCCTGGTCACTGGACACTGGTCACTGGTCACTGGTCACTGGTCACTTGTCACTGGTCACTGGTCACTGGTCACTGGTCAATGGTCACTGTCGCTGGTCACTGGTCACTGGTCACTGGTCAATGGTCACTGCCGCTGGTCACTGGTCACTGGTCACTGCTCACTGGTCACTGGTCACTTGTCAATGGTCACTGTCGCTGGTCAATGGTCACTGTCGCTGGTCACTGGTCACTGGTCACTGGTCACTGGTCACTGGTCATTGGTCACTGGTCACTGGTCACAAGTCACTGGTCACTGGTCACTTGTCACTGGTCGCTGGTCACTGGTCACTGGTCAGTGGTCACTGTCGCTGGTAAATGGTCACTGTCGCTGGTCACTGGTCACTGGTCACTGGTCACTGGTCACTGGTCACTGGTCACTGGTCACTGGTCAATGGTCCCTATCGCTGGTCAATGGTCACTGTCGCTGGTCACTGGTCACTGGTCACTGGTCATTGGTGACTATCGCTGGTCAATGGTCACTGTCGCTGGTCACTGGTCAATGGTCCCTATCGCTGGTCAATGGTCACTGTCGCTGGTCACTGGTCACTGGTCACTGATCACTGGTCAAAAGTCACTGGTCACTTGTCACAGGTCAGTGGTCACTGGTCTCTGGTCACTGTCGCTGGTCACTCGTCACTGGTCACTGTTCACTGGTCACTGGTCACTGGTCACTGGTCATTGGTCACTATCGCTGGTCAATGGTCACTGTCGCTGGTCATTGGTCACTGGTCACTGGACACTGGTCACTGGTCACTGGTCACTGGTCACTGGTCACTGGTCAATGGTCACTGTCGCTGGTCACTGGTCACTGGTCAATATTCACTGGTCACTGGTCACTGGTCACTGGTCACTGGTCACTGGTCACTTTCGCTGGTCACTGGTCACTGGTCAATGGTCACTGGCCACTGGTCACTGGTCACTGGTCAATGGTCACTGTCGCTGGTCAATGGTCACTGTCGCTGGTCACTGGTCACTGGTCACTGGTCACTGGTCACTGGTCACTGGTCACAAGTCACTGGTCACTTGTCACTGGTCACTGGTCACTGGTCACTGGTCAATGGTCACTGTCGCTGGTCAATGGTCACTGGTCACTGCTCACTGGTCACTGGTCACTTGTCAATGGTCACTGTCGCTGGTCAATGGTCACTGTCGCTGGTCACTGGTCACTGGTCACTGGTCACTGGTCACTGGTCATTGGTCACTGGTCACTGGTCACAAGTCACTGGTCACTGGTCACTTGTCACTGGTCGCTGGTCACTGGTCACTGGTCAGTGGTCACTGTCGCTGGTAAATGGTCACTGTCGCTGGTCACTGGTCACTGGTCACTGGTCACTGGTCACTGGTCACTGGTCACTGGTCACTGGTCAATGGTCCCTATCGCTGGTCAATGGTCACTGTCGCTGGTCACTGGTCACTGGTCACTGGTCATTGGTGACTATCGCTGGTCAATGGTCACTGTCGCTGGTCACTGGTCAATGGTCCCTATCGCTGGTCAATGGTCACTGTCGCTGGTCACTGGTCACTGGTCACTGATCACTGGTCAAAAGTCACTGGTCACTTGTCACATGTCAGTGGTCACTGGTCTCTGGTCACTGTCGCTGGTCACTCGTCACTGGTCACTGTTCACTGGTCACTGGTCACTGGTCACTGGTCATTGGTCACTATCGCTGGTCAATGGTCACTGTCGCTGGTCATTGGTCACTGGTCACTGGACACTGGTCACTGGTCACTGGTCACTGGTCACTGGTCACTGGTCAATGGTCACTGTCGCTGGTCACTGGTCACTGGTCACTGGTCACTGGTCAATGGTCACTGCCGCTGGTCACTGGTCACTGGTCACTGCTCACTGGTCACTGGTCACTTGTCAATGGTCACTGTCGCTGGTCAATGGTCACTGTCGCTGGTCACTGGTCACTGGTCACTGGTCACTGGTCACTGGTCATTGGTCACTGGTCACTGGTCACAAGTCACTGGTCACTGGTCACTGGTCACTTGTCACTGGTCGCTGGTCACTGGTCACTGGTTAGTGGTCACTGTCGCTGGTAAATGGTCACTGTCGCTGGTCACTGGTCACTGGTCACTGGTCACTGGTCACTGGTCAAAAGTCACTGGTCACTTGTCACTGGTCAATGGTCACTGCCGCTGGTCACTGCTCACTGGTCAATATTCACTGGTCACTGGTCACTGGTCACTGGTCACTGGTCACTGGTCACTGGTCACTGGTCACTTTCGCTGGTCACTGGTCACTGGTCAATGGTCACTGGCCACTGGTCACTGGTCACTGGTCAATGGTCACTGTCGCTGGTCAATGGTCACTGTCGCTGGTCAATGGTCACTGCGCTGGTCATTGGTCACTGGTCACTGGTCACTGTTCAAAAGTCACTGGTCACTTGTCACTGGTCAGTGGTCACTGGTCTCTGGTCACTGGTCACTGGTCACTGGTCACAGGTCAATGGTCACTGGTCACTGGTCACTGGTCACTGGTCACTGGTCACGGGTCACATTTCACGGGTCACTGTTCACTGGTCGCTAGTCACTGGTCACCGGTCACTGGTCACTGGTCACTGGTCACTGGTCACTGTTCACTGGTCACTGGTCACAAGTCACTGGTCACATGTCACTGGTCAATGGTCGCTGGTCACTGGTCACTGGTCATGGGTCACTGGTCACTGGTCACTGGTCACTGGTCATTGGTCACTATCGCTGGTCAATGGTCACTGTCGCTGGTCACTGGTCACTGGTCACTGGTCACTGGTCACGGGTCACATGTCACGGGTCACTGTTCACTGGTCGCTAGTCACTGGTCACCGGTCACTGGTCACTGGTCACTGGTCACTGTTCACTGGTCACTGGTCACAAGTCACTGGTCACAGGTCACTGGTCACTGGTCACTGGTCACTGGTCACTGGTCACTGGTCACTGGTCACTGGTCACTATCGCTGGTCAATGGTCACTGTCGCTGGTCATTGGTCCCTGGTCACTGGACACTGGTCACTGGTCACTGGTCACTGGTCACTTGTCACTGGTCACTGGTCACTGGTCACTGGTCAATGGTCACTGTCGCTGGTCACTGGTCACTGGTCACTGGTCAATGGTCACTGCCGCTGGTCACTGGTCACTGGTCACTGCTCACTGGTCACTGGTCACTTGTCAATGGTCACTGTCGCTGGTCAATGGTCACTGTCGCTGGTCACTGGTCACTGGTCACTGGTCACTGGTCACTGGTCATTGGTCACTGGTCACTGGTCACAAGTCACTGGTCACTGGTCACTTGTCACTGGTCGCTGGTCACTGGTCACTGGTCAGTGGTCACTGTCGCTGGTAAATGGTCACTGTCGCTGGTCACTGGTCACTGGTCACTGGTCACTGGTCACTGGTCACTGGTCACTGGTCACTGGTCAATGGTCCCTATCGCTGGTCAATGGTCACTGTCGCTGGTCACTGGTCACTGGTCACTGGTCATTGGTGACTATCGCTGGTCAATGGTCACTGTCGCTGGTCACTGGTCAATGGTCCCTATCGCTGGTCAATGGTCACTGTCGCTGGTCACTGGTCACTGGTCACTGATCACTGGTCAAAAGTCACTGGTCACTTGTCACAGGTCAGTGGTCACTGGTCTCTGGTCACTGTCGCTGGTCACTCGTCACTGGTCACTGTTCACTGGTCACTGGTCACTGGTCACTGGTCATTGGTCACTATCGCTGGTCAATGGTCACTGTCGCTGGTCATTGGTCACTGGTCACTGGACACTGGTCACTGGTCACTGGTCACTGGTCACTGGTCACTGGTCAATGGTCACTGTCGCTGGTCACTGGTCACTGGTCAATATTCACTGGTCACTGGTCACTGGTCACTGGTCACTGGTCACTGGTCACTTTCGCTGGTCACTGGTCACTGGTCAATGGTCACTGGCCACTGGTCACTGGTCACTGGTCAATGGTCACTGTCGCTGGTCAATGGTCACTGTCGCTGGTCACTGGTCACTGGTCACTGGTCACTGGTCACTGGTCACTGGTCACAAGTCACTGGTCACTTGTCACTGGTCACTGGTCACTGGTCACTGGTCAATGGTCACTGTCGCTGGTCAATGGTCACTGGTCACTGCTCACTGGTCACTGGTCACTTGTCAATGGTCACTGTCGCTGGTCAATGGTCACTGTCGCTGGTCACTGGTCACTGGTCACTGGTCACTGGTCACTGGTCATTGGTCACTGGTCACTGGTCACAAGTCACTGGTCACTGGTCACTTGTCACTGGTCGCTGGTCACTGGTCACTGGTCAGTGGTCACTGTCGCTGGTAAATGGTCACTGTCGCTGGTCACTGGTCACTGGTCACTGGTCACTGGTCACTGGTCACTGGTCACTGGTCACTGGTCAATGGTCCCTATCGCTGGTCAATGGTCACTGTCGCTGGTCACTGGTCACTGGTCACTGGTCATTGGTGACTATCGCTGGTCAATGGTCACTGTCGCTGGTCACTGGTCAATGGTCCCTATCGCTGGTCAATGGTCACTGTCGCTGGTCACTGGTCACTGGTCACTGATCACTGGTCAAAAGTCACTGGTCACTTGTCACATGTCAGTGGTCACTGGTCTCTGGTCACTGTCGCTGGTCACTCGTCACTGGTCACTGTTCACTGGTCACTGGTCACTGGTCACTGGTCATTGGTCACTATCGCTGGTCAATGGTCACTGTCGCTGGTCATTGGTCACTGGTCACTGGACACTGGTCACTGGTCACTGGTCACTGGTCACTGGTCACTGGTCAATGGTCACTGTCGCTGGTCACTGGTCACTGGTCACTGGTCACTGGTCAATGGTCACTGCCGCTGGTCACTGGTCACTGGTCACTGCTCACTGTTCACTGGTCACTTGTCAATGGTCACTGTCGCTGGTCAATGGTCACTGTCGCTGGTCACTGGTCACTGGTCACTGGTCACTGGTCACTGGTCATTGGTCACTGGTCACTGGTCACAAGTCACTGGTCACTGGTCACTGGTCACTTGTCACTGGTCGCTGGTCACTGGTCACTGGTTAGTGGTCACTGTCGCTGGTAAATGGTCACTGTCGCTGGTCACTGGTCACTGGTCACTGGTCACTGGTCACTGGTCAAAAGTCACTGGTCACTTGTCACTGGTCAATGGTCACTGCCGCTGGTCACTGCTCACTGGTCAATATTCACTGGTCACTGGTCACTGGTCACTGGTCACTGGTCACTGGTCACTGGTCACTGGTCACTTTCGCTGGTCACTGGTCACTGGTCAATGGTCACTGGCCACTGGTCACTGGTCACTGGTCAATGGTCACTGTCGCTGGTCAATGGTCACTGTCGCTGGTCAATGGTCACTGCGCTGGTCATTGGTCACTGGTCACTGGTCACTGTTCAAAAGTCACTGGTCACTTGTCACTGGTCAGTGGTCACTGGTCTCTGGTCACTGGTCACTGGTCACTGGTCACAGGTCAATGGTCACTGGTCACTGGTCACTGGTCACTGGTCACTGGTCACGGGTCACATTTCACGGGTCACTGTTCACTGGTCGCTAGTCACTGGTCACCGGTCACTGGTCACTGGTCACTGGTCACTGGTCACTGTTCACTGGTCACTGGTCACAAGTCACTGGTCACATGTCACTGGTCAATGGTCGCTGGTCACTGGTCACTGGTCATGGGTCACTGGTCACTGGTCACTGGTCACTGGTCACTGGTCACTGGTCACTGGTCACTGGTCAATCGTCACTATCGCTGGTCAATGGTCACTGTCGCTGCTCACTGGTCACTGGTCACTGGTCACTGGTCACTGGTCATTGGTCACTATCGCTGGTCAATGGTCACTGTCGCTGGTCATTGGTCACTGGTCACTGGTCACTGGTCATTGGTCACTGGTCACTGGTCACTGGTCAAAAGTCACTGGTCACTTGTCACTGGTCAGTGGTCACTGGTCTCTGGTCACTGGTCACTGGTCACTGGTCACTGGTCACTGGTCACAGGTCAATGGTCACTGGTCACTGGTCACTGGTCACTGGTCACTGGTCACGGGTCACATTTCACGGGTCACTGTTCACTGGTCGCTAGTCACTGGTCACCGGTCACTGGTCACTGGTCACTGGTCACTGGTCACTGTTCACTGGTCACTGGTCACAAGTCACTGGTCACATGTCACTGGTCGGTGGTCACTGGTCACTGGTCACTGGTCTGTGGTCACTGGTCACTGGTCAGTGGTCACTTGTAACAGTCAGATGTCGCGGGTCACTGGTCATAAGTCACTGGTCGCTGGTCACAAGTCACTGGTCACTTGTCACTGGTCACTGGTCACTGGTCACTGGTCAATGGTCAATGGTCGCTGGTCACTGGTCACTGGTCATGGGTCACTGGTCACTGGTCACTGGTCACTGGTCACTGGTCACTGGTCACTGGTCACTGGTCACTGGTCACTGGTCAATCGTCACTATCGCTGGTCAATGGTCACTGTCGCTGCTCACTGGTCACTGGTCACTGGTCACTGGTCACTGGTCACTGGTCATTGGTCACTATCGCTGGTCAATGGTCACTGTCGCTGGTCATTGGTCACTGGTCACTGGACACTGGTCACTGGTCACTGGTCACTTGTCACTGGTCACTGGTCACTGGTCAATGGTCACTGTCGCTGGTCACTGGTCACTGGTCACTGGTCACTGGTCACTGGTCCCTGGTCACTGGTCACTGGTCAATGATCACTGTCGCTGGTCACTGGTCACTGGTCACTGGTCACTGGTCACGGGTCACATGTCACTGGTCACTGGTCACTGGTCACTTGTCACTGGTCACTGGTCACGGTCACTGGTCACTGGTCACTGGTCACTGGTCACTGGTCACTGGTCACTGGTCAATGGTCCCTATCGCTGGTCAATGGTCACTGTCGCTGGTCACTGTTCACTGGTCACTGGTCACTGGTCACTGGTCATTGGTGACTATCGCTGGTCAATGGTCACTGTCGCTGGTCATTGGTCACTGGTCACTGGTCACTGGTCAAAAGTCACTGGTCACTTGTCACTGGTCAGTGGTCACTGGTCTCTGGTCACTGGTCACTGGTCACTGGTCACTGGTCACAGGTCAATGGTCACTGGTCACTGGTCACTGGGCACTGGTCACTGGTCACGGGTCACATGTCACGGGTCACTGTTCACTGTTCACTGGTCGCTAGTCACTGGTCACCGGTCACTGGTCACTGGTCACTGTTCACTGGTCACTGGTCAGAAGTCACTGGTCACTTGTCAGTGGTCAGTGGTCACTGGTCACTGGTCTGTGGTCACTGGTCACTGGTCACTGGTCACTGGTCACTGGTCACTGGTCACTGGTCACTGGTCATTGGTCACTGGTCACTGGTCACAAGTCACTGGTCACTGGTCACTTGTCACTGGTCGCTGGTCACTGGTCACTGGTCAATGGTCACTGTCGCTGGTAAATGTTCACTGTCGCTGGTCACTCGTCACTGGTCACTGTCGCTGGTCACTGGTCACTGGTCACTGGTCACTGGTCATAGGTCAATGGTCACTGGTCACTGGTCAATGGTCCCTATCGCTGGTCAATGGTCACTGTCGCTGGTCACTGGTCACTGGTCACTGGTCAAAAGTCACTGGTCACTTGTCACTGGTCAGTGGTCACTGGTCTCTGGTCACTGGTCACTGGTCACTGGTCACTGGTCACATGTCAATGGTCACTGGTCACTGGTCACTGGTCACTGGTCACTGGTCACTGTTCAAAAGTCACTGGTCACTTGTCACTGGTCAGTGGTCACTGGTCTCTGGTCACTGGTCACTGGTCACTGGTCACTGGTCACTGGTCACAGGTCAATGGTCTCTGGTCACTGGTCACTGGTCACTGGTCACTGGTCACGGGTCACATTTCACGGGTCACTGTTCACTGGTCGCTAGTCACTGGTCACCGGTCACTGGTCACTGGTCACTGGTCACTGGTCACTGTTCACTGGTCACTGGTCACAAGTCACTGGTCACATGTCACTGGTCAATGGTCGCTGGTCACTGGTCACTGGTCATGGGTCACTGGTCACTGGTCACTGGTCACTGGTCACTGGTCACTGGTCACTGGTCACTGGTCAATCGTCACTATCGCTGGTCAATGGTCACTGTCGCTGCTCACTGGTCACTGGTCACTGGTCACTGGTCACGGGTCACATTTCACGGGTCACTGTTCACTGGTCGCTAGTCACTGGTCACCGGTCACTGGTCACTGGTCACTGGTCACTGGTCACTGTTCACTGGTCACTGGTCACAAGTCACTGGTCACTGGTCACTGGTCTGTGGTCACTGGTCACTGGTCAGTGGTCACTTGTAACAGTCAGATGTCGCGGGTCACTGGTCATAAGTCACTGGTCGCTGGTCACAAGTCACTGGTCACTTGTCACTGGTCACTGGTCACTGGTCACTGGTCAATGGTCAATGGTCGCTGGTCACTGGTCACTGGTCATGGGTCACTGGTCACTGGTCACTGGTCATTGGTCACTGGTCACTGGTCACTGGTCACTGGTCACTGGTCACTGGTCAATCGTCACTATCGCTGGTCAATGGTCACTGTCGCTGCTCACTGGTCACTGGTCACTGGTCACTGGTCACTGGTCACTGGTCACTGGTCATTGGTCACTATCGCTGGTCAATGGTCACTGTCGCTGGTCATTGGTCACTGGTCACTGGACACTGGTCACTGGTCACTGGTCACTTGTCACTGGTCGATGGTCACTGGTCACTGGTCAATGGTCACTGTCGCTGGTAAATGTTCACTGTCGCTGGTCACTGGTCACTGGTCACTGTCGCTGGTCACTGGTCACTGGTCACTGGTCACTGGTCACTGGTCACTGGTCACTGGTCACTGGTCAATGGTCACTGGTCACTGTTCACTGGTCACTGGTCACAAGTCACTGGTCACATGTCACTGGTCAATGGTCGCTGGTCACTGGTCACTGGTCATGGGTCACTGGTCACTGGTCACTGGTCACTGGTCACTGGTCACTGGTCACTGGTCACTGGTCAATCGTCACTATCGCTGGTCAATGGTCACTGTCGCTGCTCACTGGTCACTGGTCACTGGTCACTGGTCACGGGTCACATTTCACGGGTCACTGTTCACTGGTCGCTAGTCACTGGTCACCGGTCACTGGTCACTGGTCACTGGTCACTGGTCACTGTTCACTGGTCACTGGTCACAAGTCACTGGTCACTGGTCACTGGTCTGTGGTCACTGGTCACTGGTCAGTGGTCACTTGTAACAGTCAGATGTCGCGGGTCACTGGTCATAAGTCACTGGTCGCTGGTCACAAGTCACTGGTCACTTGTCACTGGTCACTGGTCACTGGTCACTGGTCAATGGTCAATGGTCGCTGGTCACTGGTCACTGGTCATGGGTCACTGGTCACTGGTCACTGGTCATTGGTCACTGGTCACTGGTCACTGGTCACTGGTCACTGGTCACTGGTCAATCGTCACTATCGCTGGTCAATGGTCACTGTCGCTGCTCACTGGTCACTGGTCACTGGTCACTGGTCACTGGTCACTGGTCACTGGTCATTGGTCACTATCGCTGGTCAATGGTCACTGTCGCTGGTCATTGGTCACTGGTCACTGGACACTGGTCACTGGTCACTGGTCACTTGTCACTGGTCGATGGTCACTGGTCACTGGTCAATGGTCACTGTCGCTGGTAAATGTTCACTGTCGCTGGTCACTGGTCACTGGTCACTGTCGCTGGTCACTGGTCACTGGTCACTGGTCACTGGTCACTGGTCACTGGTCACTGGTCACTGGTCAATGGTCCCTATCGCTGGTCAATGGTCACTGTCGCTGGTCACTGGTCACTGGTCACTGGTCACTGGTCACTGGTCACTTGTCACTGGTCACTTGTCACTGGTCAATGGTCACTGCCGCTGGTCACTGCTCACTGGTCAATATTCACTGGTCACTGGTCACTGGTCACTGGTCACTGGTCACTGGTCACTGGTCACTTTCGCTGGTCACTGGTCACTGGTCAATGGTCACTGGCCACTGGTCACTGGTCACTGGTCAATGGTCACTGTCGCTGGTCAATGGTCACTGTCGCTGGTCACTGGTCACTGGTCACTGGTCAAAAGTCACTGGTCACTTGTCACTGGTCAGTGGTCACTGGTCTCTGGTCACTGGTCACTGGTCACTGGTCACTGGTCACATGTCAATGGTCACTGGTCACTGGTCACTGGTCACTGGTCACTGGTCACTGGCCAATGGTCACTGGTCACTGGTCAATGGTCACTGTCGCTAGTCAATGGTCACTGTCGCTGGTCACTGGTCACTGGTCACTGGTCACTGGTCACTGGTCACTGGTCATTGGTCACTGGTCACTGGTCACAAGTCACTGGTCACTGGTCACTTGTCACTGGTCGATGGTCACTGGTCACTGGTCAATGGTCACTGTCGCTGGTAAATGTTCACTGTCGCTGGTCACTGGTCACTGGTCACTGTCGCTGGTCACTGGTCACTGGTCACTGGTCACTGGTCACTGGTCACTGGTCACTGGTCACTGGTCAATTGTCCCTATCGCTGGTCAATGGTCACTGTCGCTGGTCACTGGTCACTGGTCACTGGTCACTGGTCACTGGTCACTTGTCAATGGTCACTATCGCTGGTCAATGGTCACTGTCGCTGGTCACTGGTCACTGGTCACTGGTCACTGGTCACTGGTCAAAAGTCACTGGTCACTTGTCACTGGTCAGTGGTCACTGGTCTCCGGTCACTGGTCACTGGTCACTGGTCACAGGTCAATGGTCACTGGTCACTGGTCACTGGTCACTGGTCACTGGTCACTGGTCATTGGTCACTATCGCTGGTCAATGGTCACTGTCGCTGGTCACTGGTCACTGGTCACTGTTCACTGGTCGCTAGTCACTGGTCACCGGTCACTGGTCACTGGTCACTGGTCACTGATCACTGGTCACTGGTCACAAGTCACTGGTCACTGGTCACTGGTCACTGGTCACTGGTCACTGGTCACTGGTCACTGGTCACTGGTCACTATCGCTGGTCAATGGTCACTGTCGCTGGTCATTGGTCCCTGGTCACTGGACACTGGTCACTGGTCACTGGTCACTGGTCACTTGTCACTGGTCACTGGTCACTGGTCACTGGTCAATGGTCACTGTCGCTGGTCACTGGTCACTGGTCACTGGTCAATGGTCACTGCCGCTGGTCACTGGTCACTGGTCACTGCTCACTGGTCACTGGTCACTTGTCAATGGTCACTGTCGCTGGTCAATGGTCACTGTCGCTGGTCACTGGTCACTGGTCACTGGTCACTGGTCACTGGTCATTGGTCACTGGTCACTGGTCACAAGTCACTGGTCACTGGTCACTTGTCACTGGTCGCTGGTCACTGGTCACTGGTCAGTGGTCACTGTCGCTGGTAAATGGTCACTGTCGCTGGTCACTGGTCACTGGTCACTGGTCACTGGTCACTGGTCACTGGTCACTGGTCACTGGTCAATGGTCCCTATCGCTGGTCAATGGTCACTGTCGCTGGTCACTGGTCACTGGTCACTGGTCATTGGTGACTATCGCTGGTCAATGGTCACTGTCGCTGGTCACTGGTCAATGGTCCCTATCGCTGGTCAATGGTCACTGTCGCTGGTCACTGGTCACTGGTCACTGATCACTGGTCAAAAGTCACTGGTCACTTGTCACATGTCAGTGGTCACTGGTCTCTGGTCACTGTCGCTGGTCACTCGTCACTGGTCACTG
Organism: Andrena bucephala; assembly: GCA_947577245.1. NCBI lineage: Eukaryota > Metazoa > Arthropoda > Insecta > Hymenoptera > Andrenidae > Andrena > Andrena bucephala. The sequence continues at coordinate 25,005,386 of OX387716.1, read as the reverse complement.
TTCACTGGTCACTGGTCACTGGTCACTGGTCATTGGTCACTATCGCTGGTCAATGGTCACTGTCGCTGGTCATTGGTCACTGGTCACTGGACACTGGTCACTGGTCACTGGTCACTGGTCACTGGTCACTGGTCAATGGTCACTGTCGCTGGTCACTGGTCACTGGTCACTGGTCACTGGTCAATGGTCACTGCCGCTGGTCACTGGTCACTGGTCACTGCTCACTGGTCACTGGTCACTTGTCAATGGTCACTGTCGCTGGTCAATGGTCACTGTCGCTGGTCACTGGTCACTGGTCACTGGTCACTGGTCACTGGTCATTGGTCACTGGTCACTGGTCACAAGTCACTGGTCACTGGTCACTGGTCACTTGTCACTGGTCGCTGGTCACTGGTCACTGGTTAGTGGTCACTGTCGCTGGTAAATGGTCACTGTCGCTGGTCACTGGTCACTGGTCACTGGTCACTGGTCACTGGTCAAAAGTCACTGGTCACTTGTCACTGGTCAATGGTCACTGCCGCTGGTCACTGCTCACTGGTCAATATTCACTGGTCACTGGTCACTGGTCACTGGTCACTGGTCACTGGTCACTGGTCACTGGTCACTTTCGCTGGTCACTGGTCACTGGTCAATGGTCACTGGCCACTGGTCACTGGTCACTGGTCAATGGTCACTGTCGCTGGTCAATGGTCACTGTCGCTGGTCACTGGTCACTGGTCACTGGTCACTGGTCACTGGTCACTGGTCACAAGTCACTGGTGACTTGTCACTGGTCACTGGTCACTGGTCACTGGTCAATGGTCACTGTCGCTGGTCAATGGTCACTGCGCTGGTCATTGGTCACTGGTCACTGGTCACTGTTCAAAAGTCACTGGTCACTTGTCACTGGTCAGTGGTCACTGGTCTCTGGTCACTGGTCACTGGTCACTGGTCACTGGTCACTGGTCACAGGTCAATGGTCACTGGTCACTGGTCACTGGTCACTGGTCACTGGTCACGGGTCACATTTCACGGGTCACTGTTCACTGGTCGCTAGTCACTGGTCACCGGTCACTGGTCACTGGTCACTGGTCACTGTTCACTGGTCACTGGTCACAAGTCACTGGTCACATGTCACTGGTCAATGGTCGCTGGTCACTGGTCACTGGTCATGGGTCACTGGTCACTGGTCACTGGTCACTGGTCACTGGTCACTGGTCACTGGTCACTGGTCAATCGTCACTATCGCTGGTCAATGGTCACTGTCGCTGCTCACTGGTCACTGGTCACTGGTCACTGGTCACTGGTCATTGGTCACTATCGCTGGTCAATGGTCACTGTCGCTGGTCATTGGTCACTGGTCACTGGACACTGGTCACTGGTCACTGGTCAATCGTCACTATCGCTGGTCAATGGTCACTGTCGCTGGTCATTGGTCACTGGTCACTGGTCACTGGTCAAAAGTCACTGGTCACTTGTCACTGGTCAGTGGTCACTGGTCTCTGGTCACTGGTCACTGGTCACTGGTCACTGGTCACTGGTCACAGGTCAATGGTCACTGGTCACTGGTCACTGGTCACTGGTCACTGGTCACGGGTCACATTTCACGGGTCACTGTTCACTGGTCGCTAGTCACTGGTCACCGGTCACTGGTCACTGGTCACTGGTCACTGGTCACTGTTCACTGGTCACTGGTCACAAGTCACTGGTCACATGTCACTGGTCGGTGGTCACTGGTCACTGGTCACTGGTCTGTGGTCACTGGTCACTGGTCAGTGGTCACTTGTAACAGTCAGATGTCGCGGGTCACTGGTCATAAGTCACTGGTCGCTGGTCACAAGTCACTGGTCACTTGTCACTGGTCACTGGTCACTGGTCACTGGTCAATGGTCAATGGTCGCTGGTCACTGGTCACTGGTCATGGGTCACTGGTCACTGGTCACTGGTCACTGGTCACTGGTCACTGGTCACTGGTCACTGGTCACTGGTCACTGGTCACTGGTCAATCGTCACTATCGCTGGTCAATGGTCACTGTCGCTGCTCACTGGTCACTGGTCACTGGTCACTGGTTACTGGTCACTGGTCACTGGTCATTGGTCACTATCGCTGGTCAATGGTCACTGTCGCTGGTCATTGGTCACTGGTCACTGGACACTGGTCACTGGTCACTGGTCACTTGTCACTGGTCACTGGTCACTGGTCAATGGTCACTGTCGCTGGTCACTGGTCACTGGTCACTGGTCACTGGTCACTGGTCCCTGGTCACTGGTCACTGGTCAATGATCACTGTCGCTGGTCACTGGTCACTGGTCACTGGTCACTGGTCACGGGTCACATGTCACTGGTCACTGGTCACTGGTCACTTGTCACTGGTCACTGGTCACGGTCACTGGTCACTGGTCACTGGTCACTGGTCACTGGTCACTGGTCACTGGTCAATGGTCCCTATCGCTGGTCAATGGTCACTGTCGCTGGTCACTGTTCACTGGTCACTGGTCACTGGTCACTGGTCATTGGTGACTATCGCTGGTCAATGGTCACTGTCGCTGGTCATTGGTCACTGGTCACTGGTCACTGGTCAAAAGTCACTGGTCACTTGTCACTGGTCAGTGGTCACTGGTCTCTGGTCACTGGTCACTGGTCACTGGTCACTGGTCACAGGTCAATGGTCACTGGTCACTGGTCACTGGGCACTGGTCACTGGTCACGGGTCACATGTCACGGGTCACTGTTCACTGTTCACTGGTCGCTAGTCACTGGTCACCGGTCACTGGTCACTGGTCACTGTTCACTGGTCACTGGTCACAAGTCACTGGTCACTTGTCAGTGGTCAGTGGTCACTGGTCACTGGTCTGTGGTCACTGGTCACTGGTCACTGGTCACTGGTCACTGGTCACTGGTCACTGGTCACTGGTCATTGGTCACTGGTCACTGGTCACAAGTCACTGGTCACTGGTCACTTGTCACTGGTCGCTGGTCACTGGTCACTAGTCAATGGTCACTGTCGCTGGTAAATGTTCACTGTCGCTGGTCACTCGTCACTGGTCACTGTCGCTGGTCACTGGTCACTGGTCACTGGTCACTGGTCATAGGTCAATGGTCACTGGTCACTGGTCAATGGTCCCTATCGCTGGTCAATGGTCACTGTCGCTGGTCACTGGTCACTGGTCACTGGTCAAAAGTCACTGGTCACTTGTCACTGGTCAGTGGTCACTGGTCTCTGGTCACTGGTCACTGGTCACTGGTCACTGGTCACATGTCAATGGTCACTGGTCACTGGTCACTGGTCACTGGTCACTGGTCACTGGCCAATGGTCACTGGTCACTGGTCAATGGTCACTGTCGCTAGTCAATGGTCACTGTCGCTGGTCACTGGTCACTGGTCACTGGTCACTGGTCACTGGTCACTGGTCATTGGTCACTGGTCACTGGTCACAAGTCACTGGTCACTGGTCACTTGTCACTGGTCGATGGTCACTGGTCACTGGTCAATGGTCACTGTCGCTGGTAAATGTTCACTGTCGCTGGTCACTGGTCACTGGTCACTGTCGCTGGTCACTGGTCACTGGTCACTGGTCACTGGTCACTGGTCACTGGTCACTGGTCACTGGTCAATTGTCCCTATCGCTGGTCAATGGTCACTGTCGCTGGTCACTGGTCACTGGTCACTGGTCAGTGGTCACTGGTCACTGGTCAATGGTCACTATCGCTGGTCAATGGTCACTGTCGCTGGTCACTGGTCACTGGTCACTGGTCACTGGTCACTGGTCAAAAGTCACTGGTCACTTGTCACTGGTCAGTGGTCACTGGTCTCTGGTCACTGGTCACTGGTCACTGGTCACTGGTCACAGGTCAATGGTCACTGGTCACTGGTCACTGGTCACTGGTCACTGGTCACTGGTCATTGGTCACTATCGCTGGTCAATGGTCACTGTCGCTGGTCACTGGTCACTGGTCACTGGTCACTGGTCACGGGTCACATGTCACGGGTCACTGTTCACTGGTCGCTAGTCACTGGTCACCGGTCACTGGTCACTGGTCACTGGTCACTGTTCACTGGTCACTGGTCACAAGTCACTGGTCACAGGTCACTGGTCACTGGTCACTGGTCACTGGTCACTGGTCACTGGTCACTGGTCACTGGTCACTGGTCACTATCGCTGGTCAATGGTCACTGTCGCTGGTCATTGGTCCCTGGTCACTGGACACTGGTCACTGGTCACTGGTCACTGGTCACTTGTCACTGGTCACTGGTCACTGGTCACTGGTCAATGGTCACTGTCGCTGGTCACTGGTCACTGGTCACTGGTCAATGGTCACTGCCGCTGGTCACTGGTCACTGGTCACTGCTCACTGGTCACTGGTCACTTGTCAATGGTCACTGTCGCTGGTCAATGGTCACTGTCGCTGGTCACTGGTCACTGGTCACTGGTCACTGGTCACTGGTCATTGGTCACTGGTCACTGGTCACAAGTCACTGGTCACTGGTCACTTGTCACTGGTCGCTGGTCACTGGTCACTGGTCAGTGGTCACTGTCGCTGGTAAATGGTCACTGTCGCTGGTCACTGGTCACTGGTCACTGGTCACTGGTCACTGGTCACTGGTCACTGGTCACTGGTCAATGGTCCCTATCGCTGGTCAATGGTCACTGTCGCTGGTCACTGGTCACTGGTCACTGGTCATTGGTGACTATCGCTGGTCAATGGTCACTGTCGCTGGTCACTGGTCAATGGTCCCTATCGCTGGTCAATGGTCACTGTCGCTGGTCACTGGTCACTGGTCACTGATCACTGGTCAAAAGTCACTGGTCACTTGTCACAGGTCAGTGGTCACTGGTCTCTGGTCACTGTCGCTGGTCACTCGTCACTGGTCACTGTTCACTGGTCACTGGTCACTGGTCACTGGTCATTGGTCACTATCGCTGGTCAATGGTCACTGTCGCTGGTCATTGGTCACTGGTCACTGGACACTGGTCACTGGTCACTGGTCACTGGTCACTGGTCACTGGTCAATGGTCACTGTCGCTGGTCACTGGTCACTGGTCAATATTCACTGGTCACTGGTCACTGGTCACTGGTCACTGGTCACTGGTCACTTTCGCTGGTCACTGGTCACTGGTCAATGGTCACTGGCCACTGGTCACTGGTCACTGGTCAATGGTCACTGTCGCTGGTCAATGGTCACTGTCGCTGGTCACTGGTCACTGGTCACTGGTCACTGGTCACTGGTCACTGGTCACAAGTCACTGGTCACTTGTCACTGGTCACTGGTCACTGGTCACTGGTCAATGGTCACTGTCGCTGGTCAATGGTCACTGGTCACTGCTCACTGGTCACTGGTCACTTGTCAATGGTCACTGTCGCTGGTCAATGGTCACTGTCGCTGGTCACTGGTCACTGGTCACTGGTCACTGGTCACTGGTCATTGGTCACTGGTCACTGGTCACAAGTCACTGGTCACTGGTCACTTGTCACTGGTCGCTGGTCACTGGTCACTGGTCAGTGGTCACTGTCGCTGGTAAATGGTCACTGTCGCTGGTCACTGGTCACTGGTCACTGGTCACTGGTCACTGGTCACTGGTCACTGGTCACTGGTCAATGGTCCCTATCGCTGGTCAATGGTCACTGTCGCTGGTCACTGGTCACTGGTCACTGGTCATTGGTGACTATCGCTGGTCAATGGTCACTGTCGCTGGTCACTGGTCAATGGTCCCTATCGCTGGTCAATGGTCACTGTCGCTGGTCACTGGTCACTGGTCACTGATCACTGGTCAAAAGTCACTGGTCACTTGTCACATGTCAGTGGTCACTGGTCTCTGGTCACTGTCGCTGGTCACTCGTCACTGGTCACTGTTCACTGGTCACTGGTCACTGGTCACTGGTCATTGGTCACTATCGCTGGTCAATGGTCACTGTCGCTGGTCATTGGTCACTGGTCACTGGACACTGGTCACTGGTCACTGGTCACTGGTCACTGGTCACTGGTCAATGGTCACTGTCGCTGGTCACTGGTCACTGGTCACTGGTCACTGGTCAATGGTCACTGCCGCTGGTCACTGGTCACTGGTCACTGCTCACTGGTCACTGGTCACTTGTCAATGGTCACTGTCGCTGGTCAATGGTCACTGTCGCTGGTCACTGGTCACTGGTCACTGGTCACTGGTCACTGGTCATTGGTCACTGGTCACTGGTCACAAGTCACTGGTCACTGGTCACTGGTCACTTGTCACTGGTCGCTGGTCACTGGTCACTGGTTAGTGGTCACTGTCGCTGGTAAATGGTCACTGTCGCTGGTCACTGGTCACTGGTCACTGGTCACTGGTCACTGGTCAAAAGTCACTGGTCACTTGTCACTGGTCAATGGTCACTGCCGCTGGTCACTGCTCACTGGTCAATATTCACTGGTCACTGGTCACTGGTCACTGGTCACTGGTCACTGGTCACTGGTCACTGGTCACTTTCGCTGGTCACTGGTCACTGGTCAATGGTCACTGGCCACTGGTCACTGGTCACTGGTCAATGGTCACTGTCGCTGGTCAATGGTCACTGTCGCTGGTCAATGGTCACTGCGCTGGTCATTGGTCACTGGTCACTGGTCACTGTTCAAAAGTCACTGGTCACTTGTCACTGGTCAGTGGTCACTGGTCTCTGGTCACTGGTCACTGGTCACTGGTCACAGGTCAATGGTCACTGGTCACTGGTCACTGGTCACTGGTCACTGGTCACGGGTCACATTTCACGGGTCACTGTTCACTGGTCGCTAGTCACTGGTCACCGGTCACTGGTCACTGGTCACTGGTCACTGGTCACTGTTCACTGGTCACTGGTCACAAGTCACTGGTCACATGTCACTGGTCAATGGTCGCTGGTCACTGGTCACTGGTCATGGGTCACTGGTCACTGGTCACTGGTCACTGGTCATTGGTCACTATCGCTGGTCAATGGTCACTGTCGCTGGTCACTGGTCACTGGTCACTGGTCACTGGTCACGGGTCACATGTCACGGGTCACTGTTCACTGGTCGCTAGTCACTGGTCACCGGTCACTGGTCACTGGTCACTGGTCACTGTTCACTGGTCACTGGTCACAAGTCACTGGTCACAGGTCACTGGTCACTGGTCACTGGTCACTGGTCACTGGTCACTGGTCACTGGTCACTGGTCACTGGTCACTATCGCTGGTCAATGGTCACTGTCGCTGGTCATTGGTCCCTGGTCACTGGACACTGGTCACTGGTCACTGGTCACTGGTCACTTGTCACTGGTCACTGGTCACTGGTCACTGGTCAATGGTCACTGTCGCTGGTCACTGGTCACTGGTCACTGGTCAATGGTCACTGCCGCTGGTCACTGGTCACTGGTCACTGCTCACTGGTCACTGGTCACTTGTCAATGGTCACTGTCGCTGGTCAATGGTCACTGTCGCTGGTCACTGGTCACTGGTCACTGGTCACTGGTCACTGGTCATTGGTCACTGGTCACTGGTCACAAGTCACTGGTCACTGGTCACTTGTCACTGGTCGCTGGTCACTGGTCACTGGTCAGTGGTCACTGTCGCTGGTAAATGGTCACTGTCGCTGGTCACTGGTCACTGGTCACTGGTCACTGGTCACTGGTCACTGGTCAATGGTCCCTATCGCTGGTCAATGGTCACTGTCGCTGGTCACTGGTCACTGGTCACTGGTCATTGGTGACTATCGCTGGTCAATGGTCACTGTCGCTGGTCACTGGTCAATGGTCCCTATCGCTGGTCAATGGTCACTGTCGCTGGTCACTGGTCACTGGTCACTGATCACTGGTCAAAAGTCACTGGTCACTTGTCACAGGTCAGTGGTCACTGGTCTCTGGTCACTGTCGCTGGTCACTCGTCACTGGTCACTGTTCACTGGTCACTGGTCACTGGTCACTGGTCATTGGTTACTATCGCTGGTCAATGGTCACTGTCGCTGGTCATTGGTCACTGGTCACTGGACACTGGTCACTGGTCACTGGTCACTGGTCACTGGTCACTGGTCAATGGTCACTGTCGCTGGTCACTGGTCACTGGTCAATATTCACTGGTCACTGGTCACTGGTCACTGGTCACTGGTCACTGGTCACTTTCGCTGGTCACTGGTCACTGGTCAATGGTCACTGGCCACTGGTCACTGGTCACTGGTCAATGGTCACTGTCGCTGGTCAATGGTCACTGTCGCTGGTCACTGGTCACTGGTCACTGGTCACTGGTCACTGGTCACTGGTCACAAGTCACTGGTCACTTGTCACTGGTCACTGGTCACTGGTCACTGGTCAATGGTCACTGTCGCTGGTCAATGGTCACTGGTCACTGCTCACTGGTCACTGGTCACTTGTCAATGGTCACTGTCGCTGGTCAATGGTCACTGTCGCTGGTCACTGGTCACTGGTCACTGGTCACTGGTCACTGGTCATTGGTCACTGGTCACTGGTCACAAGTCACTGGTCACTGGTCACTTGTCACTGGTCGCTGGTCACTGGTCACTGGTCAGTGGTCACTGTCGCTGGTAAATGGTCACTGTCGCTGGTCACTGGTCACTGGTCACTGGTCACTGGTCACTGGTCACTGGTCACTGGTCACTGGTCAATGGTCCCTATCGCTGGTCAATGGTCACTGTCGCTGGTCACTGGTCACTGGTCACTGGTCATTGGTGACTATCGCTGGTCAATGGTCACTGTCGCTGGTCACTGGTCAATGGTCCCTATCGCTGGTCAATGGTCACTGTCGCTGGTCACTGGTCACTGGTCACTGATCACTGGTCAAAAGTCACTGGTCACTTGTCACATGTCAGTGGTCACTGGTCTCTGGTCACTGTCGCTGGTCACTCGTCACTGGTCACTGTTCACTGGTCACTGGTCACTGGTCACTGGTCATTGGTCACTATCGCTGGTCAATGGTCACTGTCGCTGGTCATTGGTCACTGGTCACTGGACACTGGTCACTGGTCACTGGTCACTGGTCACTGGTCACTGGTCAATGGTCACTGTCGCTGGTCACTGGTCACTGGTCACTGGTCACTGGTCAATGGTCACTGCCGCTGGTCACTGGTCACTGGTCACTGCTCACTGGTCACTGGTCACTTGTCAATGGTCACTGTCGCTGGTCAATGGTCACTGTCGCTGGTCACTGGTCACTGGTCACTGGTCACTGGTCACTGGTCATTGGTCACTGGTCACTGGTCACAAGTCACTGGTCACTGGTCACTGGTCACTTGTCACTGGTCGCTGGTCACTGGTCACTGGTTAGTGGTCACTGTCGCTGGTAAATGGTCACTGTCGCTGGTCACTGGTCACTGGTCACTGGTCACTGGTCACTGGTCAAAAGTCACTGGTCACTTGTCACTGGTCAATGGTCACTGCCGCTGGTCACTGCTCACTGGTCAATATTCACTGGTCACTGGTCACTGGTCACTGGTCACTGGTCACTGGTCACTGGTCACTGGTCACTTTCGCTGGTCACTGGTCACTGGTCAATGGTCACTGGCCACTGGTCACTGGTCACTGGTCAATGGTCACTGTCGCTGGTCAATGGTCACTGTCGCTGGTCAATGGTCACTGCGCTGGTCATTGGTCACTGGTCACTGGTCACTGTTCAAAAGTCACTGGTCACTTGTCACTGGTCAGTGGTCACTGGTCTCTGGTCACTGGTCACTGGTCACTGGTCACAGGTCAATGGTCACTGGTCACTGGTCACTGGTCACTGGTCACTGGTCACGGGTCACATTTCACGGGTCACTGTTCACTGGTCGCTAGTCACTGGTCACCGGTCACTGGTCGCTGGTCACTGGTCACTGGTCACTGTTCACTGGTCACTGGTCACAAGTCACTGGTCACATGTCACTGGTCAATGGTCGCTGGTCACTGGTCACTGGTCATGGGTCACTGGTCACTGGTCACTGGTCACTGGTCACTGGTCACTGGTCACTGGTCACTGGTCAATCGTCACTATCGCTGGTCAATGGTCACTGTCGCTGCTCACTGGTCACTGGTCACTGGTCACTGGTCACTGGTCATTGGTCACTATCGCTGGTCAATGGTCACTGTCGCTGGTCATTGGTCACTGGTCACTGGTCACTGGTCATTGGTCACTGGTCACTGGTCACTGGTCAAAAGTCACTGGTCACTTGTCACTGGTCAGTGGTCACTGGTCTCTGGTCACTGGTCACTGGTCACTGGTCACTGGTCACTGGTCACAGGTCAATGGTCACTGGTCACTGGTCACTGGTCACTGGTCACTGGTCACGGGTCACATTTCACGGGTCACTGTTCACTGGTCGCTAGTCACTGGTCACCGGTCACTGGTCACTGGTCACTGGTCACTGGTCACTGTTCACTGGTCACTGGTCACAAGTCACTGGTCACATGTCACTGGTCGGTGGTCACTGGTCACTGGTCACTGGTCTGTGGTCACTGGTCACTGGTCAGTGGTCACTTGTAACAGTCAGATGTCGCGGGTCACTGGTCATAAGTCACTGGTCGCTGGTCACAAGTCACTGGTCACTTGTCACTGGTCACTGGTCACTGGTCACTGGTCAATGGTCAATGGTCGCTGGTCACTGGTCACTGGTCATGGGTCACTGGTCACTGGTCACTGGTCACTGGTCACTGGTCACTGGTCACTGGTCACTGGTCACTGGTCACTGGTCAATCGTCACTATCGCTGGTCAATGGTCACTGTCGCTGCTCACTGGTCACTGGTCACTGGTCACTGGTCACTGGTCACTGGTCATTGGTCACTATCGCTGGTCAATGGTCACTGTCGCTGGTCATTGGTCACTGGTCACTGGACACTGGTCACTGGTCACTGGTCACTTGTCACTGGTCACTGGTCACTGGTCAATGGTCACTGTCGCTGGTCACTGGTCACTGGTCACTGGTCACTGGTCACTGGTCCCTGGTCACTGGTCACTGGTCAATGATCACTGTCGCTGGTCACTGGTCACTGGTCAAAAGTCACTGGTCACTTGTCACTGGTCAGTGGTCACTGGTCTCTGGTCACTGGTCACTGGTCACTGGTCACTGGTCACAGGTCAATGGTCACTGGTCACTGGTCACTGGGCACTGGTCACTGGTCACGGGTCACATGTCACGGGTCACTGTTCACTGTTCACTGGTCGCTAGTCACTGGTCACCGGTCACTGGTCACTGGTCACTGTTCACTGGTCACTGGTCACAAGTCACTGGTCACTTGTCAGTGGTCAGTGGTCACTGGTCACTGGTCTGTGGTCACTGGTCACTGGTCACTGGTCACTGGTCACTGGTCACTGGTCACTGGTCACTGGTCATTGGTCACTGGTCACTGGTCACAAGTCACTGGTCACTGGTCACTTGTCACTGGTCGCTGGTCACTGGTCACTGGTCAATGGTCACTGTCGCTGGTAAATGTTCACTGTCGCTGGTCACTCGTCACTGGTCACTGTCGCTGGTCACTGGTCACTGGTCACTGGTCACTGGTCATAGGTCAATGGTCACTGGTCACTGGTCAATGGTCCCTATCGCTGGTCAATGGTCACTGTCGCTGGTCACTGGTCACTGGTCACTGGTCAAAAGTCACTGGTCACTTGTCACTGGTCAGTGGTCACTGGTCTCTGGTCACTGGTCACTGGTCACTGGTCACTGGTCACATGTCAATGGTCACTGGTCACTGGTCACTGGTCACTGGTCACTGGTCACTGGCCAATGGTCACTGGTCACTGGTCAATGGTCACTGTCGCTAGTCAATGGTCACTGTCGCTGGTCACTGGTCACTGGTCACTGGTCACTGGTCACTGGTCACTGGTCATTGGTCACTGGTCACTGGTCACAAGTCACTGGTCACTGGTCACTTGTCACTGGTCGATGGTCACTGGTCACTGGTCAATGGTCACTGTCGCTGGTAAATGTTCACTGTCGCTGGTCACTGGTCACTGGTCACTGTCGCTGGTCACTGGTCACTGGTCACTGGTCACTGGTCACTGGTCAATTGTCCCTATCGCTGGTCAATGGTCACTGTCGCTGGTCACTGGTCACTGGTCACTGGTCACTGGTCACTGGTCACTGGTCAATGGTCACTATCGCTGGTCAATGGTCACTGTCGCTGGTCACTGGTCACTGGTCACTGGTCACTGGTCACTGGTCAAAAGTCACTGGTCACTTGTCACTGGTCAGTGGTCACTGGTCTCTGGTCACTGGTCACTGGTCACTGGTCACTGGTCACAGGTCAATGGTCACTGGTCACTGGTCACTGGTCACTGGTCACTGGTCACTGGTCATTGGTCACTATCGCTGGTCAATGATCACTGTCGCTGGTCACTGGTCACTGGTCACTGGTCACTGGTCACGGGTCACATGTCACGGGTCACTGTTCACTGGTCGCTAGTCACTGGTCACCGGTCACTGGTCACTGGTCACTAGTCACTGTTCACTGGTCACTGGTCACAAGTCACTGGTCACAGGTCACTGGTCACTGATCACTGGTCACTGGTCACTGGTCACTGGTCACTGGTCACTATCGCTGGTCAATGGTCACTGTCGCTGGTCATTGGTCCCTGGTCACTGGACACTGGTCACTGGTCACTGGTCACTGGTCACTTGTCACTGGTCACTGGTCACTGGTCACTGGTCAATGGTCACTGTCGCTGGTCACTGGTCACTGGTCACTGGTCAATGGTCACTGCCGCTGGTCACTGGTCACTGGTCACTGCTCACTGGTCACTGGTCACTTGTCAATGGTCACTGTCGCTGGTCAATGGTCACTGTCGCTGGTCACTGGTCACTGGTCACTGGTCACTGGTCACTGGTCATTGGTCACTGGTCACTGGTCACAAGTCACTGGTCACTGGTCACTTGTCACTGGTCGCTGGTCACTGGTCACTGGTCAGTGGTCACTGTCGCTGGTAAATGGTCACTGTCGCTGGTCACTGGTCACTGGTCACTGGTCACTGGTCACTGGTCACTGGTCACTGGTCACTGGTCAATGGTCCCTATCGCTGGTCAATGGTCACTGTCGCTGGTCACTGTTCACTGGTCACTGGTCATTGGTGACTATCGCTGGTCAATGGTCACTGTCGCTGGTCACTGGTCAATGGTCCCTATCGCTGGTCAATGGTCACTGTCGCTGGTCACTGGTCACTGGTCACTGATCACTGGTCAAAAGTCACTGGTCACTTGTCACAGGTCAGTGGTCACTGGTCTCTGGTCACTGTCGCTGGTCACTCGTCACTGGTCACTGTTCACTGGTCACTGGTCACTGGTCACTGGTCATTGGTCACTATCGCTGGTCAATGGTCACTGTCGCTGGTCATTGGTCACTGGTCACTGGACACTGGTCACTGGTCACTGGTCACTGGTCACTGGTCACTGGTCAATGGTCACTGCCGCTGGTCACTGGTCACTGGTCACTGCTCACTGGTCACTGGTCACTTGTCAATGGTCACTGTTGCTGGTCAATGGTCACTGTCGCTGGTCACTGGTCACTGGTCACTGGTCACTGGTCACTGGTCATTGGTCACTGGTCACTGGTCACAAGTCACTGGTCACTGGTCACTGGTCACTTGTCACTGGTCGCTGGTCACTGGTCACTGGTTAGTGGTCACTGTCGCTGGTAAATGGTCACTGTCGCTGGTCACTGGTCACTGGTCACTGGTCACTGGTCACTGGTCAAAAGTCACTGGTCACTTGTCACTGGTCAATGGTCACTGCCGCTGGTCACTGCTCACTGGTCAATATTCACTGGTCACTGGTCACTGGTCACTGGTCACTGGTCACTGGTCACTGGTCACTGGTCACTTTCGCTGGTCACTGGTCACTGGTCAATGGTCACTGGCCACTGGTCACTGGTCACTGGTCAATGGTCACTGTCGCTGGTCAATGGTCACTGTCGCTGGTCACTGGTCACTGGTCACTGGTCACTGGTCACTGGTCACTGGTCACAAGTCACTGGTGACTTGTCACTGGTCACTGGTCACTGGTCACTGGTCAATGGTCACTGTCGCTGGTCAATGGTCACTGCGCTGGTCATTGGTCACTGGTCACTGGTCACTGTTCAAAAGTCACTGGTCACTTGTCACTGGTCAGTGGTCACTGGTCTCTGGTCACTGGTCACTGGTCACTGGTCACTGGTCACTGGTCACAGGTCAATGGTCACTGGTCACTGGTCACTGGTCACTGGTCACTGGTCACGGGTCACATTTCACGGGTCACTGTTCACTGGTCGCTAGTCACTGGTCACCGGTCACTGGTCACTGGTCACTGGTCACTGGTCACTGTTCACTGGTCACTGGTCACAAGTCACTGGTCACATGTCACTGGTCACTGGTCAATGGTCACTGTCGCTGGTCACTGGTCACTGGTCACTGGTCACTGGTCAATGGTCACTGCCGCTGGTCACTGGTCACTGGTCACTGCTCACTGGTCACTGGTCACTTGTCAATGGTCACTGTCGCTGGTCAATGGTCACTGTCGCTGGTCACTGGTCACTGGTCACTGGTCACTGGTCACTGGTCACTGGTCATTGGTCACTGGTCACTGGTCACAAGTCACTGGTCACTGGTCACTGGTCACTTGTCACTGGTCGCTGGTCACTGGTCACTGGTTAGTGGTCACTGTCGCTGGTAAATGGTCACTGTCGCTGGTCACTGGTCACTGGTCACTGGTCACTGGTCACTGGTCAAAAGTCACTGGTCACTTGTCACTGGTCAATGGTCACTGCCGCTGGTCACTGCTCACTGGTCAATATTCACTGGTCACTGGTCACTGGTCACTGGTCACTGGTCACTGGTCACTGGTCACTGGTCACTTTCGCTGGTCACTGGTCACTGGTCAATGGTCACTGGCAACTGGTCACTGGTCACTGGTCAATGGTCACTGTCGCTGGTCAATGGTCACTGTCGCTGGTCACTGGTCACTGGTCACTGGTCACTGGTCACTGGTCACTGGTCACAAGTCACTGGTGACTTGTCACTGGTCACTGGTCACTGGTCACTGGTCAATGGTCACTGTCGCTGGTCAATGGTCACTGCGCTGGTCATTGGTCACTGGTCACTGGTCACTGGTCAAAAGTCACTGGTCACTTGTCACTGGTCAGTGGTCACTGGTCTCTGGTCACTGGTCACTGGTCACTGGTCACTGGTCACTGGTCACAGGTCAATGGTCACTGGTCACTGGTCACTGGTCACTGGTCACTGGTCACGGGTCACATTTCACGGGTCACTGTTCACTGGTCGCTAGTCACTGGTCACCGGTCACTGGTCACTGGTCACTGGTCACTGGTCACTGTTCACTGGTCACTGGTCACAAGTCACTGGTCACATGTCACTGGTCAATGGTCGCTGGTCACTGGTCACTGGTCATGGGTCACTGGTCACTGGTCACTGGTCACTGGTCACTGGTCACTGGTCACTGGTCACTGGTCAGTGGTCACTGTCGCTGGTAAATGGTCACTGTCGCTGGTCACTGGTCACTGGTCACTGGTCACTGGTCACTGGTCACTGGTCACTGGTCACTGGTCAATGGTCCCTATCGCTGGTCAATGGTCACTGTCGCTGGTCACTGGTCACTGGTCACTGGTCATTGGTGACTATCGCTGGTCAATGGTCACTGTCGCTGGTCACTGGTCAATGGTCCCTATCGCTGGTCAATGGTCACTGTCGCTGGTCACTGGTCACTGGTCACTGATCACTGGTCAAAAGTCACTGGTCACTTGTCACATGTCAGTGGTCACTGGTCTCTGGTCACTGTCGCTGGTCACTCGTCACTGGTCACTGTTCACTGGTCACTGGTCACTGGTCACTGGTCATTGGTCACTATCGCTGGTCAATGGTCACTGTCGCTGGTCATTGGTCACTGGTCACTGGACACTGGTCACTGGTCACTGGTCACTGGTCACTGGTCACTGGTCAATGGTCACTGTCGCTGGTCACTGGTCACTGGTCACTGGTCACTGGTCAATGGTCACTGCCGCTGGTCACTGGTCACTGGTCACTGGTCACTGGTCACGGGTCACATTTCACGGGTCACTGTTCACTGGTCGCTAGTCACTGGTCACCGGTCACTGGTCACTGGTCACTGGTCACTGGTCACTGTTCACTGGTCACTGGTCACAAGTCACTGGTCACATGTCACTGGTCAATGGTCGCTGGTCACTGGTCACTGGTCATGGGTCACTGGTCACTGGTCACTGGTCACTGGTCACTGGTCACTGGTCACTGGTCACTGGTCAATCGTCACTATCGCTGGTCAATGGTCACTGTCGCTGCTCACTGGTCACTGGTCACTGGTCACTGGTCACTGGTCATTGGTCACTATCGCTGGTCAATGGTCACTGTCGCTGGTCATTGGTCACTGGTCACTGGACACTGGTCACTGGTCACTGGTCAATCGTCACTATCGCTGGTCAATGGTCACTGTCGCTGGTCATTGGTCACTGGTCACTGGTCACTGGTCAAAAGTCACTGGTCACTTGTCACTGGTCAGTGGTCACTGGTCTCTGGTCAGTGGTCACTGGTCACTGGTCACTGGTCACTGGTCACAGGTCAATGGTCACTGGTCACTGGTCACTGGTCACTGGTCACTGGTCACGGGTCACATTTCACGGGTCACTGTTCACTGGTCAATGGTCACTGCCGCTGGTCACTGCTCACTGGTCAATATTCACTGGTCACTGGTCAATGGTCACTGGTCACTGGTCACTGGTCACTGGTCACTGGTCACTGGTCACTGGTCAATCGTCACTATCGCTGGTCAATGGTCACTGTCGCTGCTCACTGGTCACTGGTCACTGGTCACAAGTCACTGGTGACTTGTCACTGGTCACTGGTCACTGGTCACTGGTCAATGGTCACTGTCGCTGGTCAATCGTCACTGCGCTGGTCATTGGTCACTGGTCACTGGTCACTGTTCAAAAGTCACTGGTCACTTGTCACTGGTCAGTGGTCACTGGTCTCTGGTCACTGGTCACTGGTCACTGGTCACTGGTCACTGGTCACAGGTCAATGGTCACTGGTCACTGGTCACTGGTCACTGGTCACTGGTCACGGGTCACATTTCACGGGTCACTGTTCACTGGTCGCTAGTCACTGGTCACCGGTCACTGGTCACTGGTCACTGGTCACTGGTCACTGGTCACTGTTCACTGGTCACTGGTCACAAGTCACTGGTCACATGTCACTGGTCAATGGTCGCTGGTCACTGGTCACTGGTCATGGGTCACTGGTCACTGGTCACTGGTCACTGGTCACTGGTCACTGGTCACTGGTCAATCGTCACTATCGCTGGTCAATGGTCACTGTCGCTGCTCACTGGTCACTGGTCACTGGTCACTGGTCACTGGTCACTGGTCATTGGTCACTATCGCTGGTCAATGGTCACTGTCGCTGGTCATTGGTCACTGGTCACTGGACACTGGTCACTGGTCACTGGTCAATCGTCACTATCGCTGGTCAATGGTCACTGTCGCTGGTCATTGGTCACTGGTCACTGGTCACTGGTCAAAAGTCACTGGTCACTTGTCACTGGTCAGTGGTCACTGGTCTCTGGTCAGTGGTCACTGGTCACTGGTCACTGGTCACTGGTCACAGGTCAATGGTCACTGGTCACTGGTCACTGGTCACTGGTCACTGGTCACGGGTCACATTTCACGGGTCACTGTTCACTGGTCGCTAGTCACTGGTCACCGGTCACTGGTCACTGGTCACTGGTCACTGGTCACTGTTCACTGGTCACTGGTCACAAGTCACTGGTCACATGTCACTGGTCGGTGGTCACTGGTCACTGGTCACTGGTCTGTGGTCACTGGTCACTGGTCAGTGGTCACTTGTAACAGTCAGATGTCGCGGGTCACTGGTCATAAGTCACTGGTCGCTGGTCACAAGTCACTGGTCACTTGTCACTGGTCACTGGTCACTGGTCACTGGTCAATGGTCAATGGTCGCTGGTCACTGGTCACTGGTCATGGGTCACTGGTCACTGGTCACTGGTCACTGGTCACTGGTCACTGGTCACTGGTCACTGGTCACTGGTCACTGGTCAATCGTCACTATCGCTGGTCAATGGTCACTGTCGCTGCTCACTGGTCACTGGTCACTGGTCACTGGTCACTGGTCACTGGTCACTGGTCATTGGTCACTATCGCTGGTCAATGGTCACTGTCGCTGGTCATTGGTCACTGGTCACTGGACACTGGTCACTGGTCACTGGTCACTTGTCACTGGTCACTGGTCACTGGTCAATGGTCACTGTCGCTGGTCACTGGTCACTGGTCACTATCGCTGGTCAATGGTCACTGTCGCTGGTCATTGGTCACTGGTCACTGGTCACTGGTCACTGGTCACTGGTCACTGGTCATTGGTCACTATCGCTGGTCAATGGTCACTGTCGCTGGTCATTGGTCACTGGTCACTGGACACTGGTCACTGGTCACTGGTCACTTGTCACTGGTCACTGGTCACTGGTCAATGGTCACTGTCGCTGGTCACTGGTCACTGGTCACTGGTCACTGGTCACTGGTCCCTGGTCACTGGTCACTGGTCAATGATCACTGTCGATGGTCACTGGTCACTGGTCACTGGTCACTGGTCACGGGTCACATGTCACTGGTCACTGGTCACTGTTCACTTGTCACTGGTCACTGGTCACGGTCACTGGTCACTGGTCACTGGTCACTGATCACTGGTCACTGGTCACTGGTCAATGGTCCCTATCGCTGGTCAATGGTCACTGTCGCTGGTCACTGTTCACTGGTCACTGGTCACTGGTCACTGGTCATTGGTGACTATCGCTGGTCAATGGTCACTGTCGCTGGTCATTGGTCACTGGTCACTGGTCACTGGTCAAAAGTCACTGGTCACTTGTCACTGGTCAGTGGTCACTGGTCTCTGGTCACTGGTCACTGGTCACTGGTCACTGGTCACAGGTCAATGGTCACTGGTCACTGGTCACTGGGCACTGGTCACTGGTCACGGGTCACATGTCACGGGTCACTGTTCACTGTTCACTGGTCGCTAGTCACTGGTCACCGGTCACTGGTCACTGGTCACTGTTCACTGGTCACTGGTCACAAGTCACTGGTCACTTGTCAGTGGTCAGTGGTCACTGGTCACTGGTCTGTGGTCACTGGTCACTGGTCACTGGTCACTGGTCACTGGTCACTGGTCACTGGTCACTGGTCATTGGTCACTGGTCACTGGTCACAAGTCACTGGTCACTGGTCACTTGTCACTGGTCGCTGGTCACTGGTCACTGGTCAATGGTCACTGTCGCTGGTAAATGTTCACTGTCGCTGGTCACTCGTCACTGGTCACTGTCGCTGGTCACTGGTCACTGGTCACTGGTCATAGGTCAATGGTCACTGGTCACTGGTCAATGGTCCCTATCGCTGGTCAATGGTCACTGTCGCTGGTCACTGGTCACTGGTCACTGGTCAAAAGTCACTGGTCACTTGTCACTGGTCAGTGGTCACTGGTCTCTGGTCACTGGTCACTGGTCACTGGTCACTGGTCACATGTCAATGGTCACTGGTCACTGGTCACTGGTCACTGGTCACTGGTCACTGGCCAATGGTCACTGGTCACTGGTCAATGGTCACTGTCGCTAGTCAATGGTCACTGTCGCTGGTCACTGGTCACTGGTCACTGGTCACTGGTCACTGGTCACTGGTCATTGGTCACTGGTCACTGGTCACAAGTCACTGGTCACTGGTCACTTGTCACTGGTCGATGGTCACTGGTCACTGGTCAATGGTCACTGTCGCTGGTAAATGTTCACTGTCGCTGGTCACTGGTCACTGGTCACTGCCGCTGGTCACTGGTCACTGGTCACTGGTCACTGGTCACTGGTCACTGGTCACTGGTCACTGGTCAATTGTCCCTATCGCTGGTCAATGGTCACTGTCGCTGGTCACTGGTCACTGGTCACTGGTCACTGGTCACTGGTCACTGGTCAATGGTCACTATCGCTGGTCAATGGTCACTGTCGCTGGTCACTGGTCACTGGTCACTGGTCACTGGTCACTGGTCAAAAGTCACTGGTCACTTGTCACTGGTCAGTGGTCACTGGTCTCTGGTCACTGGTCACTGGTCACTGGTCACTGGTCACAGGTCAATGGTCACTGGTCACTGGTCACTGGTCACTGGTCACTGGTCACTGGTCATTGGTCACTATCGCTGGTCAATGATCACTGTCGCTGGTCACTGGTCACTGGTCACTGGTCACTGGTCACGGGTCACATGTCACGGGTCACTGTTCACTGGTCGCTAGTCACTGGTCACCGGTCACTGGTCACTGGTCACTGGTCACTGTTCACTGGTCACTGGTCACAAGTCACTGGTCACAGGTCACTGGTCACTGATCACTGGTCACTGGTCACTGGTCACTGGTCACTGGTCACTATCGCTGGTCAATGGTCACTGTCGCTGGTCATTGGTCCCTGGTCACTGGACACTGGTCACTGGTCACTGGTCACTGGTCACTGGTCACTTGTCACTGGTCACTGGTCACTGGTCACTGGTCAATGGTCACTGTCGCTGGTCACTGGTCACTGGTCACTGGTCAATGGTCACTGCCGCTGGACACTGGTCACTGGTCACTGCTCACTGGTCACTGGTCACTTGTCAATGGTCACTGTCGCTGGTCAATGGTCACTGTCGCTGGTCACTGGTCACTGGTCACTGGTCACTGGTCACTGGTCACTGGTCATTGGTCACTGGTCACTGGTCACAAGTCACTGGTCACTGGTCACTTGTCACTGGTCGCTGGTCACTGGTCACTGGTCAGTGGTCACTGTCGCTGGTAAATGGTCACTGTCGCTGGTCACTGGTCACTGGTCACTGGTCACTGGTCACTGGTCACTGGTCACTGGTCAATGGTCCCTATCGCTGGTCAATGGTCACTGTCGCTGGTCACTGGTCACTGGTCACTGGTCATTGGTGACTATCGCTGGTCAATGGTCACTGTCGCTGGTCACTGGTCAATGGTCCCTATCGCTGGTCAATGGTCACTGTCGCTGGTCACTGGTCACTGGTCACTGATCACTGGTCAAAAGTCACTGGTCACTTGTCACAGGTCAGTGGTCACTGGTCTCTGGTCACTGTCGCTGGTCACTCGTCACTGGTCACTGGTCACTGGTCACTGGTCAATGGTCACTGTCGCTGGTCAATGGTCACTGCGCTGGTCATTGGTCACTGGTCACTGGTCACTGTTCAAAAGTCACTGGTCACTTGTCACTGGTCAGTGGTCACTGGTCTCTGGTCACTGGTCACTGGTCACTGGTCACTGGTCACTGGTCACAGGTCAATGGTCACTGGTCACTGGTCACTGGTCACTGGTCACTGGTCACGGGTCACATTTCACGGGTCACTGTTCACTGGTCGCTAGTCACTGGTCACCGGTCACTGGTCACTGGTCACTGGTCACTGGTCACTGTTCACTGGTCACTGGTCACAAGTCACTGGTCACATGTCACTGGTCACTGGTCAATGGTCACTGTCGCTGGTCACTGGTCACTGGTCACTGGTCACTGGTCAATGGTCACTGCCGCTGGTCACTGGTCACTGGTCACTGCTCACTGGTCACCGGTCACTTGTCAATGGTCACTGTCGCTGGTCAATGGTCACTGTCGCTGGTCACTGGTCACTGGTCACTGGTCACTGGTCACTGGTCACTGGTCATTGGTCACTGGTCACTGGTCACAAGTCACTGGTCACTGGTCACTGGTCACTTGTCACTGGTCGCTGGTCACTGGTCACTGGTTAGTGGTCACTGTCGCTGGTAAATGGTCACTGTCGCTGGTCACTGGTCACTGGTCACTGGTCACTGGTCACTGGTCAAAAGTCACTGGTCACTTGTCACTGGTCAATGGTCACTGCCGCTGGTCACTGCTCACTGGTCAATATTCACTGGTCACTGGTCACTGGTCACTGGTCACTGGTCACTGGTCACTGGTCACTGGTCACTTTCGCTGGTCACTGGTCACTGGTCAATGGTCACTGGCCACTGGTCACTGGTCACTGGTCAATGGTCACTGTCGCTGGTCAATGGTCACTGTCGCTGGTCACTGGTCACTGGTCACTGGTCACTGGTCACTGGTCACTGGTCACAAGTCACTGGTGACTTGTCACTGGTCACTGGTCACTGGTCACTGGTCAATGGTCACTGTCGCTGGTCAATGGTCACTGCGCTGGTCATTGGTCACTGGTCACTGGTCACTGGTCAAAAGTCACTGGTCACTTGTCACTGGTCAGTGGTCACTGGTCTCTGGTCACTGGTCACTGGTCACTGGTCACTGGTCACTGGTCACAGGTCAATGGTCACTGGTCACTGGTCACTGGTCACTGGTCACTGGTCACGGGTCACATTTCACGGGTCACTGTTCACTGGTCGCTAGTCACTGGTCACCGGTCACTGGTCACTGGTCACTGGTCACTGGTCACTGTTCACTGGTCACTGGTCACAAGTCACTGGTCACATGTCACTGGTCAATGGTCGCTGGTCACTGGTCACTGGTCATGGGTCACTGGTCACTGGTCACTGGTCACTGGTCACTGGTCACTGGTCACTGGTCACTGGTCAGTGGTCACTGTCGCTGGTAAATGGTCACTGTCGCTGGTCACTGGTCACTGGTCACTGGTCACTGGTCACTGGTCACTGGTCACTGGTCACTGGTCAATGGTCCCTATCGCTGGTCAATGGTCACTGTCGCTGGTCACTGGTCACTGGTCACTGGTCATTGGTGATTATCGCTGGTCAATGGTAACTGTCGCTGGTCACTGGTCAATGGTCCCTATCGCTGGTCAATGGTCACTGTCGCTGGTCACTGGTCACTGGTCACTGATCACTGGTCAAAAGTCACTGGTCACTTGTCACATGTCAGTGGTCACTGGTCTCTGGTCACTGTCGCTGGTCACTCGTCACTGGTCACTGTTCACTGGTCACTGGTCACTGGTCACTGGTCATTGGTCACTATCGCTGGTCAATGGTCACTGTCGCTGGTCATTGGTCACTGGTCACTGGACACTGGTCACTGGTCACTGGTCACTGGTCACTGGTCACTGGTCAATGGTCACTGTCGCTGGTCACTGGTCACTGGTCACTGGTCACTGGTCAATGGTCACTGCCGCTGGTCACTGGTCACTGGTCACTGGTCACTGGTCACGGGTCACATTTCACGGGTCACTGTTCACTGGTCGCTAGTCACTGGTCACCGGTCACTGGTCACTGGTCACTGGTCACTGGTCACTGTTCACTGGTCACTGGTCACAAGTCACTGGTCACATGTCACTGGTCAATGGTCGCTGGTCACTGGTCACTGGTCATGGGTCACTGGTCACTGGTCACTGGTCACTGGTCACTGGTCACTGGTCACTGGTCACTGGTCAATCGTCACTATCGCTGGTCAATGGTCACTGTCGCTGCTCACTGGTCACTGGTCACTGGTCACTGGTCACTGGTCATTGGTCACTATCGCTGGTCAATGGTCACTGTCGCTGGTCATTGGTCACTGGTCACTGGACACTGGTCACTGGTCACTGGTCAATCGTCACTATCGCTGGTCAATGGTCACTGTCGCTGGTCATTGGTCACTGGTCACTGGTCACTGGTCAAAAGTCACTGGTCACTTGTCACTGGTCAGTGGTCACTGGTCTCTGGTCAGTGGTCACTGGTCACTGGTCACTGGTCACTGGTCACAGGTCAATGGTCACTGGTCACTGGTCACTGGTCACTGGTCACTGGTCACGGGTCACATTTCACGGGTCACTGTTCACTGGTCAATGGTCACTGCCGCTGGTCACTGCTCACTGGTCAATATTCACTGGTCACTGGTCACTGGTCACTGGTCACTGGTCACTGGTCACTTTCGCTGGTCACTGGTCACTGGTCAATGGTCACTGGCCACTGGTCACTGGTCACTGGTCAATGGTCACTGTCGCTGGTCAATGGTCACTGTCGCTGGTCACTGGTCACTGGTCACTGGTCACTGGTCACTGGTCACTGGTCACAAGTCACTGGTGACTTGTCACTGGTCACTGGTCACTGGTCACTGGTCAATGGTCACTGTCGCTGGTCAATCGTCACTGCGCTGGTCATTGGTCACTGGTCACTGGTCACTGTTCAAAAGTCACTGGTCACTTGTCACTGGTCAGTGGTCACTGGTCTCTGGTCACTGGTCACTGGTCACTGGTCACTGGTCACTGGTCACAGGTCAATGGTCACTGGTCACTGGTCACTGGTCACTGGTCACTGGTCACGGGTCACATTTCACGGGTCACTGTTCACTGGTCGCTAGTCACTGGTCACCGGTCACTGGTCACTGGTCACTGGTCACTGGTCACTGTTCACTGGTCACTGGTCACAAGTCACTGGTCACATGTCACTGGTCAATGGTCGCTGGTCACTGGTCACTGGTCATGGGTCACTGGTCACTGGTCACTGGTCACTGGTCACTGGTCACTGGTCACTGGTCACTGGTCAATCGTCACTATCGCTGTTCAATGGTCACTGTCGCTGCTCACTGGTCACTGGTCACTGGTCACTGGTCACTGGTCACTGGTCATTGGTCACTATCGCTGGTCAATGGTCACTGTCGCTGGTCATTGGTCACTGGTCACTGGACACTGGTCACTGGTCACTGGTCAATCGTCACTATCGCTGGTCAATGGTCACTGTCGCTGGTCATTGGTCACTGGTCACTGGTCACTGGTCAAAAGTCACTGGTCACTTGTCACTGGTCAGTGGTCACTGGTCTCTGGTCAGTGGTCACTGGTCACTGGTCACTGGTCACTGGTCACAGGTCAATGGTCACTGGTCACTGGTCACTGGTCACTGGTCACTGGTCACGGGTCACATTTCACGGGTCACTGTTCACTGGTCGCTAGTCACTGGTCACCGGTCACTGGTCACTGGTCACTGGTCACTGGTCACTGTTCACTGGTCACTGGTCACAAGTCACTGGTCACATGTCACTGGTCGGTGGTCACTGGTCACTGGTCACTGGTCTGTGGTCACTGGTCACTGGTCAGTGGTCACTTGTAACAGTCAGATGTCGCGGGTCACTGGTCATAAGTCACTGGTCGCTGGTCACAAGTCACTGGTCACTTGTCACTGGTCACTGGTCACTGGTCACTGGTCAATGGTCAATGGTCGCTGGTCACTGGTCACTGGTCATGGGTCACTGGTCACTGGTCACTGGTCACTGGTCACTGGTCACTGGTCACTGGTCACTGGTCACTGGTCACTGGTCAATCGTCACTATCGCTGGTCAATGGTCACTGTCGCTGCTCACTGGTCACTGGTCACTGGTCACTGGTCACTGGTCACTGGTCACTGGTCATTGGTCACTATCGCTGGTCAATGGTCACTGTCGCTGGTCATTGGTCACTGGTCACTGGACACTGGTCACTGGTCACTGGTCACTTGTCACTGGTCACTGGTCACTGGTCAATGGTCACTGTCGCTGGTCACTGGTCACTGGTCACTGGTCACTGGTCACTGGTCCCTGGTCACTGGTCACTGGTCAATGATCACTGTCGATGGTCACTGGTCACTGGTCACTGGTCACTGGTCACGGGTCACATGTCACTGGTCACTGGTCACTGGTCACTTGTCACTGGTCACTGGTCACGGTCACTGGTCACTGGTCACTGGTCACTGGTCACTGGTCACTGGTCACTGGTCAATGGTCCCTATCGCTGGTCAATGGTCACTGTCGCTGGTCACTGTTCACTGGTCACTGGTCACTGGTCACTGGTCATTGGTGACTATCGCTGGTCAATGGTCACTGTCGCTGGTCATTGGTCACTGGTCACTGGTCACTGGTCAAAAGTCACTGGTCACTTGTCACTGGTCAGTGGTCACTGGTCTCTGGTCACTGGTCACTGGTCACTGGTCACTGGTCACAGGTCAATGGTCACTGGTCACTGGTCACTGGGCACTGGTCACTGGTCACGGGTCACATGTCACGGGTCACTGTTCACTGTTCACTGGTCGCTAGTCACTGGTCACCGGTCACTGGTCACTGGTCACTGTTCACTGGTCACTGGTCACAAGTCACTGGTCACTTGTCAGTGGTCAGTGGTCACTGGTCACTGGTCTGTGGTCACTGGTCACTGGTCACTGGTCACTGGTCACTGGTCACTGGTCACTGGTCACTGGTCATTGGTCACTGGTCACTGGTCACAAGTCACTGGTCACTGGTCACTTGTCACTGGTCGCTGGTCACTGGTCACTGGTCAATGGTCACTGTCGCTGGTAAATGTTCACTGTCGCTGGTCACTCGTCACTGGTCACTGTCGCTGGTCACTGGTCACTGGTCACTGGTCACTGGTCATAGGTCAATGGTCACTGGTCACTGGTCAATGGTCCCTATCGCTGGTCAATGGTCACTGTCGCTGGTCACTGGTCACTGGTCACTGGTCAAAAGTCACTGGTCACTTGTCACTGGTCAGTGGTCACTGGTCTCTGGTCACTGGTCACTGGTCACTGGTCACTGGTCACATGTCAATGGTCACTGGTCACTGGTCACTGGTCACTGGTCACTGGTCACTGGCCAATGGTCACTGGTCACTGGTCAATGGTCACTGTCGCTAGTCAATGGTCACTGTCGCTGGTCACTGGTCACTGGTCACTGGTCACTGGTCACTGGTCACTGGTCATTGGTCACTGGTCACTGGTCACAAGTCACTGGTCACTGGTCACTTGTCACTGGTCGATGGTCACTGGTCACTGGTCAATGGTCACTGTCGCTGGTAAATGTTCACTGTCGCTGGTCACTGGTCACTGGTCACTGCGGCTGGTCACTGGTCACTGGTCACTGGTCACTGGTCACTGGTCACTGGTCACTGGTCACTGGTCAATTGTCCCTATCGCTGGTCAATGGTCACTGTCGCTGGTCACTGGTCACTGGTCACTGGTCACTGGTCACTGGTCACTGGTCAATGGTCACTATCGCTGGTCAATGGTCACTGTCGCTGGTCACTGGTCACTGGTCACTGGTCACTGGTCACTGGTCAAAAGTCACTGGTCACTTGTCACTGGTCAGTGGTCACTGGTCTCTGGTCACTGGTCACTGGTCACTGGTCACTGGTCACAGGTCAATGGTCACTGGTCACTGGTCACTGGTCACTGGTCACTGGTCACTGGTCATTGGTCACTATCGCTGGTCAATGATCACTGTCGCTGGTCACTGGTCACTGGTCACTGGTCACTGGTCACGGGTCACATGTCACGGGTCACTGTTCACTGGTCGCTAGTCACTGGTCACCGGTCACTGGTCACTGGTCACTGGTCACTGTTCACTGGTCACTGGTCACAAGTCACTGGTCACAGGTCACTGGTCACTGATCACTGGTCACTGGTCACTGGTCACTGGTCACTGGTCACTATCGCTGGTCAATGGTCACTGTCGCTGGTCATTGGTCCCTGGTCACTGGACACTGGTCACTGGTCACTGGTCACTGGTCACTGGTCACTTGTCACTGGTCACTGGTCACTGGTCACTGGTCAATGGTCACTGTCGCTGGTCACTGGTCACTGGTCACTGGTCAATGGTCACTGCCGCTGGACACTGGTCACTGGTCACTGCTCACTGGTCACTGGTCACTTGTCAATGGTCACTGTCGCTGGTCAATGGTCACTGTCGCTGGTCACTGGTCACTGGTCACTGGTCACTGGTCACTGGTCACTGGTCACTGGTCAGTGGTCACTGTCGCTGGTAAATGGTCACTGTCGCTGGTCACTGGTCACTGGTCACTGGTCACTGGTCACTGGTCACTGGTCACTGGTCAATGGTCCCTATCGCTGGTCAATGGTCACTGTCGCTGGTCACTGGTCACTGGTCACTGGTCATTGGTGACTATCGCTGGTCAATGGTCACTGTCGCTGGTCACTGGTCAATGGTCCCTATCGCTGGTCAATGGTCACTGTCGCTGGTCACTGGTCACTGGTCACTGATCACTGGTCAAAAGTCACTGGTCACTTGTCACAGGTCAGTGGTCACTGGTCTCTGGTCACTGTCGCTGGTCACTCGTCACTGGTCACTGTTCACTGGTCACTGGTCACTGGTCACTGGTCATTGGTCACTATCGCTGGTCAATGGTCACTGTCGCTGGTCATTGGTCACTGGTCACTGGACACTGGTCACTGGTCACTGGTCACTGGTCACTGGTCACTGGTCAATGGTCACTGTCGCTGGTCACTGGTCACTGGTCACTGGTCACTGGTCAATGGTCACTGCCGCTGGTCACTGGTCACTGGTCACTGCTCACTGGTCACTGGTCACTTGTCAATGGTCACTGTCGCTGGTCAATGGTCACTGTCGCTGGTCACTGGTCACTGGTCACTGGTCACTGGTCACTGGTCATTGGTCACTGGTCACTGGTCACAAGTCACTGGTCACTGGTCACTGGTCACTTGTCACTGGTCGCTGGTCACTGGTCACTGGTTAGTGGTCACTGTCGCTGGTAAATGGTCACTGTCGCTGGTCACTGGTCACTGGTCACTGGTCACTGGTCACTGGTCAAAAGTCACTGGTCACTTGTCACTGGTCAATGGTCACTGCCGCTGGTCACTGCTCACTGGTCAATATTCACTGGTCACTGGTCACTGGTCACTGGTCACTGGTCACTGGTCACTGGTCACTGGTCACTTTCGCTGGTCACTGGTCACTGGTCAATGGTCACTGGCCACTGGTCACTGGTCACTGGTCAAAGGTCACTGTCGCTGGTCAATGGTCACTGTCGCTGGTCACTGGTCACTGGTCACTGGTCACTGGTCACTGGTCACTGGTCACAAGTCACTGGTGACTTGTCACTGGTCACTGGTCACTGGTCACTGGTCAATGGTCACTGTCGCTGGTCAATGGTCACTGCGCTGGTCATTGGTCACTGGTCACTGGTCACTGGTCAAAAGTCACTGGTCACTTGTCACTGGTCAGTGGTCACTGGTCTCTGGTCACTGGTCACTGGTCACTGGTCACTGGTCACTGGTCACAGGTCAATGGTCACTGGTCACTGGTCACTGGTCACTGGTCACTGGTCACGGGTCACATTTCACGGGTCACTGTTCACTGGTCGCTAGTCACTGGTCACCGGTCACTGGTCACTGGTCACTGGTCACTGGTCACTGTTCACTGGTCACTGGTCACAAGTCACTGGTCACATGTCCCTGGTCAATGGTCGCTGGTCACTGGTCACTGGTCATGGGTCACTGGTCACTGGTCACTGGTCACTGGTCACTGGTCACTGGTCACTGGTCACTGGTCAATCGTCACTATCGCTGGTCAATGGTCACTGTCGCTGCTCACTGGTCACTGGTCACTGGTCACTGGTCACTGGTCATTGGTCACTATCGCTGGTCAATGGTCACTGTCGCTGGTCATTGGTCACTGGTCACTGGACACTGGTCACTGGTCACTGGTCACTGGTCACTGGTCACTGGTCAATGGTCACTGTCGCTGGTCACTGGTCACTGGTCACTGGTCACTGGTCACTGGTCCCTGGTCACTGGTCACTGGTCAATGATCACTGTCGCTGGTCACTGGTCACTGGTCACGGGTCACTGGTCACGGGTCACATGTCACTGGTCACTGGTCACTTGTCACTTGTCACTGGTCACTGGTCACGGTCACTGGTCACTGGTCACTGGTCACTGGTCACTGGTCACTGGTCACTGGTCAATGGTCCCTATCGCTGGCCAATTGTCACTGTCGCTGGTCACTGGTCACTGGTCACTGGTCACTGGTCACTGGTCATTGGTGACTATCGCTGGTCAATGGTCACTGTCGCTGGTCACTGGTCACTGGTCACTGTTCACTGGTCACTGGTCACTGGTCACTGGTCATTGGTCACTATCGCTGGTCAATGGTCACTGTCGCTGGTCATTGGTCACTGGTCACTGGACACTGGTCACTGGTCACTGGTCACTTGTCACTGGTCACTGGTCACTGGTCACTGGTCAATGGTCACTGCCGCTGGTCACTGCTCACTGGTCAATATTCACTGGTCACTGGTCACTGGTCACTGGTCACTGGTCACTGGTCACTGGTCAATGGTCACTGGCCACTGGTCACTGGTCACTGGTCAATGGTCACTGTCGCTGGTCAATGGTCACTGTCGCTGGTCACTGGTCACTGGTCACTGGTCACAGGTCACTGGTCACTGGTCACAAGTCACTGGTCACTTGTCCCTGGTCACGGGTCACTGGTCACTGGTCAATGGTCACTGTCGCTGGTCAATGGTCACTGCGCTGGTCATTGGTCACTGGTCACTGGTCACTGGTCAAAAGTCACTGGTCACTTGTCACTGGTCAGTGGTCACTGGTCTCTGGTCACTGGTCACTGGTCACTGGTCACTGGTCACTGGTCACAGGTCAATGGTCACTGGTCACTGGTCACTGGTCACTGGTCACTGGTCACTGGTCACTGGTCACGGGTCACATTTCACGGGTCACTGTTCACTGGTCGCTAGTCACTGGTCACCGGTCACTGGTCACTGGTCACTGGTCACTGGTCACTGTTCACTGGTCACTGGTCACAAGTCACTGGTCACATGTCACTGGTCAGTGGTCACTGGTCACTGGTCACTGGTCTGTGGTCACTGGTCACTGGTCAGTGGTCACTGGTAACAGTCACATGTCGCGGGTCACTGGTCACAAGTCACTGGTCGCTGGTCACAAGTCACTGGTCACTTGTCACTGGTCACTGGTCACTGGTCACTGGTCAATGGTCAATGGTCGCTGGTCACTGGTCACTGGTCATGGGTCACTGGTCACTGGTCACTGGTCACTGGTCACTGGTCACTGGTCACTGGTCAATCGTCACTATCGCTTGTCAATGGTCACTGTCGCTGCTCACTGGTCACTGGTCACTGGTCACTGGTCACTGGTCACTTGTCACTGGTCACTGGTCATTGGTCACTATCGCTGGTCAATGGTCACTGTCGCTGGTCATTGGTCACTGGTCACTGGACACTGGTCACTGGTCATTGGTCACTTGTCACTGGTCACTGGTCACTGGTCAATGGTCACTGTCGCTGGTCACTGGTCACTGGTCACTGGTAACTGGTCACTGGTCCCTGGTCACTGGTCACTGGTCAATGATCACTGTCGCTGGTCACTGGTCACTGGTCACTGGTCACTGGTCACTGGTCACGGGTCTCATGTCACTGGTCACTGGTCACTGGTCACTTGTCACTGGTCACTGGTCACTGGTCAATGGTCCCTATCGCTGGTCAATGGTCACTGTCGCTGGTCACTGGTCACTGGTCACTGGTCACTGGTCACTGGTCATTGGTGACTATCGCTGGTCAATGGTCACTGTCGCTGGTCATTGGTCACTGGTCACTGGTCACTGGTCAAAAGTCACTGGTCACTTGTCACGGGTCACATGTCACGGGTCACTGTTCACTGTTCACTGGTCGCTAGTCACTGGTCACCGGTCACTGGTCACTGGTCACTGTTCACTGGTCACTGGTCACAAGTCACTGGTCACTTGTCACTGGTCAGTGGTCACTGGTCACTGGTCTGTGGTCACTGGTCACTGGTCACTGGTCACAGGTCACTGGTCACTGGTCACTGGTCACTGGTCACTGGTCACTGGTCATTGGTCACTGGTCACTGGTCACAAGTCACTGGTCACTGGTCACTTGTCACTGGTCGCTGGTCACTGGTCACTGGTCAATGGTCACTGTCGCTGGTAAATGTTCACTGGCGCTGGTCACTGTTCACTGGTCACTGGTCACTGGTCACTGGTCACAGGTCAATGGTCACTGGTCACTGGTCACTGGTCACTGGTCACTGTTCACTGGTCACTGGTCACAAGTCACTGGTCACTTGTCACTGGTCAGTGGTCACTGGTCACTGGTCTGTGGTCACTGGTCACTGGTCACTGGTCACTGGTCACTGGTCACTGGTCATTGGTCACTGGTCACTGGTCACAAGTCACTGGTCACTGGTCACTTGTCACTGGTCACTGGTCACTGGTCACTGGTCAATGGTCACTGTCGCTGGTCAATGGTCACTGTCGCTGGTCAATGGTCACTGCGCTGGTCATTGGTCACTGGCCACTGGTCACTGGTCACTGGTCAAAAGTCACTGGTCACTTGTCACTGGTCAGTGGTCACTGGTCTCTGGTCACTGGGCACTGGTCACTGGTCACTGGTCACTGGTCACAGGTCAATAGTCACTGGTCACTGGTCACTGGTCACTGGTCACTGGTCACTGGTCACTGGTAACTGGTCACTGGTCACGGGTCACATTTCACGGGTCACGGTTCACTGGTCGCTAGTCACTGGTCACCGGTCACTGGTCACTGGTCACTGGTCACTGTTCACTGGTCACTGGTCACAAGTCACTGGTCACATGTCACTGGTCAGTGGTCACTGGTCACTGGTCACTGGTCTGTGGTCACTGGTCACTGGTCAGTGGTCACTGGTCACAGTCACATGTCGCGGGTCACTGGTCACAAGTCACTGGTCGCTGGTCACAAGTCACTGGTCACTTGTCACTGGTCACTGGTCAATTGTCAATGGTCGCTGGTCACTGGTCACTGGTCATGGGTCACTGGTCACTGGTCACTGGTCACTGGTCAATCGTCACTATCGCTGGTCAATGGTCACTGTCGCTGCTCACTGGTCACTGGTCACTGGTCACTGGTCACTGGTCATTGGTCACTTTCGCTGGTCAATGGTCACTGTCGCTGGTCATTGGTCACTGGTCACTGGACACTGGTCACTGTCGCAGGTCACTGGTCACTGGTCACTGGTCAATGGTCACTGCCGCAGGTCACTGGTCACTGGTCACTGCTCACTGGTCACTGGTCACTTGTCAATGGTCACTGTCGCTGGTCAATGGTCATTGTCGCTGGTCACTGGTCACTGGTCACTGGTCACTGGTCACTGGTCACTGGTCATTGGTCACTGATCACTGGTCACAAGTCACTGGTCACTGGTCACTTGTCACTGGTCGCTGGTCACTGGTCACTGGTCAGTGGTCACTGTCGCTGGTAAATGGTCACTGTCGCTGGTCAATGGTCACTGTCGCTGGTCACTGGTCACTGGTCACTGGTCACTGGTCATTGGTCACTGATCACTGGTCACAAGTCACTGGTCACTGGTCACTTGTCACTGGTCGCTGGTCACTGGTCACTGGTCAGTGGTCACTGTCGCTGGTAAATGGTCACTGTCGCTGGTCACTGGTCACTGGTCACTGGGCACTGGTCACTGGTCACTGGTCACTGGTCATTGGTCACTATCGCTGGTCAATGGTCACTGTCGCTGGTCATTGGTCACTGGTCACTGGACACTGGTCACTGGTCACTTGTCACTGGTCACTGGTCACTGGTCAATGGTCACTGTCGCTGGTCACTGGTCACTGGTCACTGGTCACTGGTCACTGGTCCCTGGTCACTGGTCACTGGTCAATGATCACTGTCGCTGGTCACTGGTCACTGGTCACTGGTCACTGGTCACTGGTCACGGGTCACATGTCACTGGTCACTGGTCACTGGTCACTGGTCACTTGTCAATGGTCACTGTCGCTGGTCAATGGTCACTGTCGATGGTCACTGGTCACTGGTCACTGGTCAAAAGTCACTGGTCACTTGTCACGGGTCACATGTCACGTGTCACTGTTCACTGTTCACTGGTCGCTAGTCACTGGTCACCGGTCACTGGTCACTGGTCACTGTTCACTGGTCACTGGTCACAAGTCACTGGTCACTTGTCACTGGTCAGTGGTCACTGGTCACTGGTCTGTGGTCACTGGTCACTGGTCACTGGTCACAGGTCACTGGTCACTGGTCACTGGTCACTGGTCACTGGTCACTGGTCATTGGTCACTGGTCACTGGTCACAAGTCACTGGTCACTGGTCACTTGTCACTGGTCGCTGGTCACTGGTCACTGGTCAATGGTCACTGTCGCTGGTAAATGTTCACTGTCGCTGGTCACTGTTCACTGGTCACTGGTCACTGGTCACTGGTCACAGGTCAATGGTCACTGGTCACTGGTCACTGGTCACTGGTCACTGTTCACTGGTCACTGGTCACAAGTCACTGGTCACTTGTCACTGGTCAGTGGTCACTGGTCACTGGTCTGTGGTCACTGGTCACTGGTCACTGGTCACTGGTCACTGGTCACTGGTCACTGGTCACTGTTCACTGGTCACTGGTCACAAGTCACTGGTCACTTGTCACTGGTCAGTGGTCACTGGTCACTGGTCTGTGGTCACTGGTCACTGGTCACTTGTCACTGGTCACTGGTCACTGGTCACTGGTCAATGGTCACTGTCGCTGGTCAATGGTCACTGTCGCTGGTCAATGGTCACTGCGCTGGTCATTGGTCACTGGCCACTGGTCACTGGTCACTGGTCAAAAGTCACTGGTCACTTGTCACTGGTCAGTGGTCACTGGTCTCTGGTCACTGGTCACTGGTCACTGGTCACTGGTCACTGGTCACAGGTCAATAGTCACTGGTCACTGGTCACTGGTCACTGGTCACTGGTCACTGGTCACTGGTCACTGGTCACTGGTCACGGGTCACATTTCACGGGTCACGGTTCACTGGTCGCTAGTCACTGGTCACCGGTCACTGGTCACTGGTCACTGGTCACTGTTCACTGGTCACTGGTCACAAGTCACTGGTCACATGTCACTGGTCAGTGGTCACTGGTCACTGGTCACTGGTCTGTGGTCACTGGTCACTGGTCAGTGGTCACTGGTCACAGTCACATGTCGCGGGTCACTGGTCACAAGTCACTGGTCGCTGGTCACAAGTCACTGGTCACTTGTCACTGGTCACTGGTCAATTGTCAATGGTCGCTGGTCACTGGTCACTGGTCATGGGTCACTGGTCACTGGTCACTGGTCACTGGTCAATCGTCACTATCGCTGGTCAATGGTCACTGTCGCTGCTCACTGGTCACTGGTCACTGGTCACTGGTCACTGGTCATTGGTCACTTTCGCTGGTCAATGGTCACTGTCGCTGGTCATTGGTCACTGGTCACTGGACACTGGTCACTGTCGCAGGTCACTGGTCACTGGTCACTGGTCAATGGTCACTGCCGCTGGTCACTGGTCACTGGTCACTGCTCACTGGTCACTGGTCACTTGTCAATGGTCACTGTCGCTGGTCAATGGTCATTGTCGCTGGTCACTGGTCACTGGTCACTGGTCACTGGTCACTGGTCACTGGTCATTGGTCACTGATCACTGGTCACAAGTCACTGGTCACTGGTCACTTGTCACTGGTCGCTGGTCACTGGTCACTGGTCAGTGGTCACTGTCGCTGGTAAATGGTCACTGTCGCTGGTCAATGGTCACTGTCGCTGGTCACTGGTCACTGGTCACTGGTCACTGGTCACTGGTCATTGGTCACTGATCACTGGTCACAAGTCACTGGTCACTGGTCACTTGTCACTGGTCGCTGGTCACTGGTCACTGGTCAGTGGTCACTGTCGCTGGTAAATGGTCACTGTCGCTGGTCACTGGTCACTGGTCACTGGGCACTGGTCACTGGTCACTGGTCACTGGTCATTGGTCACTATCGCTGGTCAATGGTCACTGTCGCTGGTCATTGGTCACTGGTCACTGGACACTGGTCACTGGTCACTTGTCACTGGTCACTGGTCACTGGTCAATGGTCACTGTAGCTGGTCACTGGTCACTGGTCACTGGTCACTGGTCACTGGTCCCTGGTCACTGGTCACTGGTCAATGATCACTGTCGCTGGTCACTGGTCACTGGTCACTGGTCACTGGTCACTGGTCACGGGTCACATGTCACTGGTCACTGGTCACTGGTCACTGGTCACTTGTCAATGGTCACTGTCGCTGGTCAATGGTCACTGTCGATGGTCACTGGTCACTGGTCACTGGTCACTGGTCACTGGTCACTGGTCATTGGTCACTGGTCACTGGTCACAAGTCACTGGTCACTGGTCACTTGTCACTGGTCGCTGGTCACTGGTCACTGGTAAGTGGTCACTGTCGCTGGTAAATGGTCACTGTCGCTGGTCACTGGTCACTGGTCACTGGTCACTGGTCACTGGTCACTGGTCACTGGTCACTGGTCACTGGTCACTGGTCAATGGTCCCTATCGCTGGTCAATGGTCACTGTCGCTGGTCACTGGTCACTGGTCACTGGTCAATGGTCCCTATCGCTGGTCAATGGTCACTGTCGCTGGTCACTGGTCACTGGTCACTGGTCACTGGTCAAAAGTCACTGGTCACTTGTCACAGGTCAGTGGTCACTGGTCTCTGGTCACTGGTCACTGTCGCTGGTCACTGGTTACTGGTCACTGGTCAATGGTCCCTATCGCTGGTCAATGGTCACTGTCGCTGGTCACTGGTCACTGGTCACTGGTCACTGGTCAAAAGTCACTGGTCACTTGTCACTGGTCAGTGGTCACTGGTCTCTGGTCACTGGTCACTGGTCACTGGTCACAGGTCAATGGTCACTGGTCACTGGTCACTGGTCACTGGCCACTGGTCACTGGTCACTGGTCAATGGTCACTGTCGCTGGTCAATGGTCACTGTCGCTGGTCACTGGTCACTGGTCACTGGTCACTGGTCACTGGTCATTGGTCACTGGTCACTGGTCACAAGTCACTGGTCACTGGTCACTTGTCACTGGTCGATGGTCACTGGTCACTGGTCAATGGTCACTGTCGCTGGTAAATGTTCACAGTCGCTGGTCACTGGTCACTGGTCACTGTCGCTGGTCACTGGTCACTGGTCACTGGTCACTGGTCAATGGTCCCTATCGCTGGTCAATGGTCACTGTCGCTGGTCACTGGTCACTGGTCACTGTTCACTGGTCACTGGTCACTGGTCACTGGTCATTGGTCACAATCGCTGGTCAATGGTCACTGTCGCTGGTCATTGGTCACTGGTCACTGGACACTGGTCACTGGTCACTGGTCACTTGTCACTGGTCACTGGTCACTGGTCACTGGTCAATGGTCACTGCCGCTGGTCACTGCTCACTGGTCAATATTCACTGGTCACTGGTCACTGGTCACTGGTCACTGGTCACTGGTCACTGGTCACTGGTCACTTTCGCTGGTCACTGGTCACTGGTCGATGGTCACTGGCCACTGGTCACTGGTCACTGGTCAATGGTCACTGTCGCTGGTCAATGGTCACTGTCGCTGGTCACTGGTCACTGGTCACTGGTCACAGGTCACTGGTCACTGGTCACAAGTCACTGGTCACTTGTCACTGGTCACGGGTCACTGGTCACTGGTCAATGGTCACTGTCGCTGGTCAATGGTCACTGCGCTGGTCATTGGTCACTGGTCACTGGTATCTGGTCAAAAGTCACTGGTCACTTGTCACTGGTCAGTGGTCACTGGTCTCTGGTCACTGGTCACTGGTCACTGGTCACTGGTCACTGGTCACAGGTCAATGGTCACTGGTCACTGGTCACTGGTCACTGGTCACTGGTCACTGGTCACTGGTCACTGGTCACAAGTCACTGGTCACATGTCACTGGTCAGTGGTCACTGGTCACTGGTCACTGGTCTGTGGTCACTGGTCACTGGTCAGTGGTCACTGGTCACAGTCACATGTCGCGGGTCACTGGTCACAAGTCACTGGTCGCTGGTCACAAGTCACTGGTCACTTGTAACTGGTCACTGGTCAATTGTCAATGGTCGCTGGTCACTGGTCACTGGTCATGGGTCACTGGTCACTGGTCACTGGTCACTGGTCAATCGTCACTATCGCTGGTCAATGGTCACTGTCGCTGCTCACTGGTCACTGGTCACTGGTCACTGGTCACTGGTCATTGGTCACTTTCGCTGGTCAATGGTCACTGTCGCTGGTCATTGGTCACTGGTCACTGGACACTGGTCACTGTCGCAGGTCACTGGTCACTGGTCACTGGTCAATGGTCACTGCCGCAGGTCACTGGTCACTGGTCACTGCTCACTGGTCACTGGTCACTTGTCAATGGTCACTGTCGCTGGTCAATGGTCATTGTCGCTGGTCACTGGTCACTGGTCACTGGTCACTGGTCACTGGTCACTGGTCATTGGTCACTGATCACTGGTCACAAGTCACTGGTCACTGGTTACTTGTCACTGGTCGCTGGTCACTGGTCACTGGTCAGTGGTCACTGTCGCTGGTAAATGGTCACTGTCGCTGGTCAATGGTCACTGTCGCTGGTCACTGGTCACTGGTCACTGGTCACTGGTCATTGGTCACTGATCACTGGTCACAAGTCACTGGTCAC
Organism: Andrena bucephala; assembly: GCA_947577245.1. Classification (NCBI taxonomy): domain Eukaryota; kingdom Metazoa; phylum Arthropoda; class Insecta; order Hymenoptera; family Andrenidae; genus Andrena; species Andrena bucephala. The sequence continues at coordinate 24,967,196 of OX387716.1, read as the reverse complement.
TGGTCACTTGTCACTGGTCGCTGGTCACTGGTCACTGGTCAGTGGTCACTGTCGCTGGTAAATGGTCACTGTCGCTGGTCACTGGTCACTGGTCACTGGGCACTGGTCACTGGTCACTGGTCACTGGTCAATGGTCACTATCGCTGGTCAATGGTCACTGTCGCTGGTCATTGGTCACTGGTCACTGGACACTGGTCACTGGTCACTTGTCACTGGTCACTGGTCACTGGTCAATGGTCACTGTCGCTGGTCACTGGTCACTGGTCACAGGTCACTGGTCACTGGTCCCTGGTCACTGGTCACTGGTCAATGATCACTGTCGCTGGTCACTGGTCACTGGTCACTGGTCACTGGTCACTGGTCACTGGTCACTGGTCACTGGTCATTGGTCACTGGTCACTGGTCACAAGTCACTGGTCACTGGTCACTTGTCACTGGTCACTGGTCACTGGTCACTGGTCAATGGTCACTGTCGCTGGTCAATGGTCACTGTCGCTGGTCAATGGTCACTGCGCTGGTCACTGGTCACTGGTCACTGGTCACTGGTCACTATCGCTGGTCAATGGTCACTGTCGCTGGTCACTGGTCACTGGTCACTGTTCACTGGTCACTGGTCACTGGTCACTGGTCATTGGTCACTATCGCTGGTCAATGGTCACTGTCGCTGGTCATTGGTCACTGGTCACTGGACACTGGTCACTGGTCACTGGTCACTTGTCACTGGTCACTGGTCACTGGTCACTGGTCAATGGTCACTGTCGCTGGTCACTGGTCAATGGTCACTGCCGCTGGTCACTGGTCACTGGTCACTGCTCACTGGTCACTGGTCACTTGTCAATGGTCACTGTCGCTGGTCAATGGTCACTGTCGCTGGTCACTGGTCACTGGTCACTGGTCACTGGTCACTTGTCACTGGTCGCTGGTCACTGGTCACTGGTCAGTGGTCACTGTCGCTGGTAAATGGTCACTGTCGCTGGTCACTGGTCACTGGTCACTGGTCACTGGTCACTGGTCACTGGTCACTGGTCACTGGTCATTGGTCACTATCGCTGGTCAATGGTCACTGTCGCTGGTCATTGGTCACTGGTCACTGGACACTGGTCACTGGTCACTGGTCACTTGTCACTGGTCACTGGTCACTGGTCAATGGTCACTGTCGCTGGTCACTGGTCACTGGTCCCTGGTCACTGGTCACTGGTCAATGATCACTGTCGCTGGTCACTGGTCACTGGTCACTGGTCACTGGTCACTGGTCACGGGTCACATGTCACTGGTCACTGGTCACTGGTCACTGGTCACTGGTCACTGGTCACTGGTCACTGGTCACTATCGCTGGTCAATGGTCACTGTCGCTGGTCACTGGTCACTGGTCACTGTTCACTGGTCACTGGTCACTGGTCACTGGTCATTGGTCACTATCGCTGGTCAATGGTCACTGTCGATGGTCATTGGTCACTGGTCACTGGACACTGGTCACTGGTCACTGGTCACTTGTCACTGGTCGCTGGTCACTGGTCACTGGTCAATGGTCACTGTCGCTGGTCACTGGTCACTGGTCACTGCTCACTGGTCACTGGTCACTTGTCAATGGTCACTGTCGCTGGTCAATGGTCACTGTCGCTGGTCACTGGTCACTGGTCACTGGGCACTGGTCACTGGTCATTGGTCACTGGTCACTGGTCACAAATCACTGGTCACTGGTCACTTGTCACTGGTCGCTGGTCACTGGTCACTGGTCAGTGGTCACTGTCGCTGGTAAATGGTCACTGTCGCTGGTCACTGGTCACTGGTCACTGGTCACTGGTCACTGGTCACTGGTAAATGGTCCCTATCGCTGGTCAATGGTCATTGTCGCTGGTCACTGGTCATTGGTGACTATCGCTGGTCAATGGTCACTGTCGCTGGTCACTGGTCACTGGTCACTGGTCACTGGTCACTGGTCATTGGTCACTGGTCACTGGTCATAAGTCACTGGTCACTGGTCACTTGTCACTGGTCGCTGGTCACTGGTCACTGGTCACTTGTCACTGGTCGCTGGTCACTGGTCACTGGTCAGTGGTCACTGTCGCTGGTAAATGGTCACTGCCGCTGGTCACTGGTCACTGGTCACTGCTCACTGGTCACTGGTCACTTGTCAATGGTCACTGTCACTGGCCAATGGTCACTGTCGCTGGTCAATGGTCACTGTCGCTGGTCACTGGTCACTGGTCACTGGTCACTGGTCACTGGTCATTGGTCACTGGTCACTGGTCACAAGTCACTGGTCACTGGTCACTTGTCACTGGTCGATGGTCACTGGTCACTGGTCAATGGTCACTGTCGCTGGTAAATGTTCACTGTCGCTGGTCACTGGTCACTGGTCACTGTCGCTGGTCACTGGTCACTGGTCACTGGTCACTGGTCACCGGTCACTGGTCACTGGTCACTGGTCACTGTTCACTGGTCACTGGTCACAAGTCACTGGTCACAGGTCACTGGTCACTGATCACTGGTCACTGGTCACTGGTCACTGGTCACTGGTCACTATCGCTGGTCAATGGTCACTGTCGCTGGTCATTGGTCCCTGGTCACTGGACACTGGTCACTGGTCACTGGTCACTGGTCACTTGTCACTGGTCACTGGTCACTGGTCACTGGTCAATGGTCACTGTCGCTGGTCACTGGTCACTGGTCACTGGTCAATGGTCACTGCCGCTGGTCACTGGTCACTGGTCACTGCTCACTGGTCACTGGTCACTTGTCAATGGTCACTGTCGCTGGTCAATGGTCACTGTCGCTGGTCACTGGTCACTGGTCACTGGTCACTGGTCACTGGTCATTGGTCACTGGTCACTGGTCAATGGTCCCTATCGCTGGTCAATGGTCACTGTCGCTGGTCACTGGTCACTGGTCACTGGTCATTGGTGACTATCGCTGGTCAATGGTCACTGTCGCTGGTCACTGGTCAATGGTCCCTATCGCTGGTCAATGGTCACTGTCGCTGGTCACTGGTCACTGGTCACTGATCACTGGTCAAAAGTCACTGGTCACTTGTCACAGGTCAGTGGTCACTGGTCTCTGGTCACTGTCGCTGGTCACTCGTCACTGGTCACTGTTCACTGGTCACTGGTCACTGGTCACTGGTCATTGGTCACTATCGCTGGTCAATGGTCACTGTCGCTGGTCATTGGTCACTGGTCACTGGACACTGGTCACTGGTCACTGGTCACTGGTCACTGGTCACTGGTCAATGGTCACTGTCGCTGGTCACTGGTCACTGGTCACTGGTCACTGGTCAATGGTCACTGCCGCTGGTCACTGGTCACTGGTCACTGCTCACTGGTCACTGGTCACTTGTCAATGGTCACTGTCGCTGGTCAATGGTCACTGTCGCTGGTCACTGGTCACTGGTCACTGGTCACTGGTCACTGGTCATTGGTCACTGGTCACTGGTCACAAGTCACTGGTCACTGGTCACTGGTCACTTGTCACTGGTCGCTGGTCACTGGTCACTGGTTAGTGGTCACTGTCGCTGGTAAATGGTCACTGTCGCTGGTCACTGGTCACTGGTCACTGGTCACTGGTCACTGGTCAAAAGTCACTGGTCACTTGTCACTGGTCAATGGTCACTGCCGCTGGTCACTGCTCACTGGTCAATATTCACTGGTCACTGGTCACTGGTCACTGGTCACTGGTCACTGGTCACTGGTCACTGGTCACTTTCGCTGGTCACTGGTCACTGGTCAATGGTCACTGGCCACTGGTCACTGGTCACTGGTCAATGGTCACTGTCGCTGGTCAATGGTCACTGTCGCTGGTCACTGGTCACTGGTCACTGGTCACTGGTCACTGGTCACTGGTCACAAGTCACTGGTGACTTGTCACTGGTCACTGGTCACTGGTCACTGGTCAATGGTCACTGTCGCTGGTCAATGGTCACTGCGCTGGTCATTGGTCACTGGTCACTGGTCACTGGTCAAAAGTCACTGGTCACTTGTCACTGGTCAGTGGTCACTGGTCTCTGGTCACTGGTCACTGGTCACTGGTCACTGGTCACTGGTCACAGGTCAATGGTCACTGGTCACTGGTCACTGGTCACTGGTCACTGGTCACGGGTCACATTTCACGGGTCACTGTTCACTGGTCGCTAGTCACTGGTCACCGGTCACTGGTCACTGGTCACTGGTCACTGGTCACTGTTCACTGGTCACTGGTCACAAGTCACTGGTCACATGTCACTGGTCAATGGTCGCTGGTCACTGGTCACTGGTCATGGGTCACTGGTCACTGGTCACTGGTCACTGGTCACTGGTCACTGGTCACTGGTCACTGGTCACTGGTCAATCGTCACTATCGCTGGTCAATGTTCACTGTCGCTGCTCACTGGTCACTGGTCACTGGTCACTGGTCACTGGTCATTGGTCACTATCGCTGGTCAATGGTCACTGTCGCTGGTCATTGGTCACTGGTCACTGGACACTGGTCACTGGTCACTGGTCACTTGTCACTGGTCACTGGTCACTGGTCAATGGTCACTGTCGCTGGTCACTGGTCACTGGTCACTGGTCACTGGTCACTGGTCCCTGGTCACTGGTCACTGGTCAATGATCACTGTCGCTGGTCACTGGTCACTGGTCACTGGTCACTGGTCACGGGTCACATGTCACTGGTCACTGGTCACTTGTCACTTGTCACTGGTCACTGGTCACGGTCACTGGTCACTGGTCACTGGTCACTGGTCACTGGTCACTGGTCACTGGTCAATGGTCCCTATCGCTGGCCAATTGTCACTGTCGCTGGTCACTGGTCACTGGTCACTGGTCACTGGTCACTGGTCATTGGTGACTATCGCTGGTAAATGGTCACTGTCGCTGGTCACTGGTCACTGGTCACTGGTCAATGGTCACTGTCGCTGGTCACTGGTCACTGGTCACTGGTCAATGGTCACTGCCGCTGGTCACTGGTCACTGGTCACTGCTCACTGGTCACTGGTAACTTGTCAATGGTCACTGTCGCTGGTCAATGGTCACTGTCGCTGGTCACTGGTCACTGGTCACTGGTCACTGGTCACTGGTCACTGGTCACTGGTCACTATCGCTGGTCAATGGTCACTGTCGCTGGTCACTGGTCACTGGTCACTGTTCACTGGTCACTGGTCACTGGTCACTGGTCATTGGTCACTATCGCTGGTCAATGGTCACTGTCGCTGGTCATTGGTCACTGGTCACTGGACACTGGTCACTGGTCACTGGTCACTTGTCACTGGTCACTGGTCACTGGTCACTGGTCAATGGTCACTGTCGCTGGTCACTGGTCAATGGTCACTGCCGCTGGTCACTGGTCACTGGTCACTGCTCACTGGTCACTGGTCACTTGTCAATGGTCACTGTCGCTGGTCAATGGTCACTGTCGCTGGTCACTGGTCACTGGTCACTGGTCACTGGTCACTTGTCACTGGTCGCTGGTCACTGGTCACTGGTCAGTGGTCACTGTCGCTGGTAAATGGTCACTGTCGCTGGTCACTGGTCACTGGTCACTGGTCACTGGTCACTGGTCACTGGTCACTGGTCACTGGTCATTGGTCACTATCGCTGGTCAATGGTCACTGTCGCTGGTCATTGGTCACTGGTCACTGGACACTGGTCACTGGTCACTGGTCACTTGTCACTGGTCACTGGTCACTGGTCAATGGTCACTGTCGCTGGTCACTGGTCACTGGTCCCTGGTCACTGGTCACTGGTCAATGATCACTGTCGCTGGTCACTGGTCACTGGTCACTGGTCACTGGTCACTGGTCACGGGTCACATGTCACTGGTCACTGGTCACTGGTCACTGGTCACTGGTCACTGGTCACTGGTCACTGGTCACTATCGCTGGTCAATGGTCACTGTCGCTGGTCACTGGTCACTGGTCACTGTTCACTGGTCACTGGTCACTGGTCACTGGTCATTGGTCACTATCGCTGGTCAATGGTCACTGTCGATGGTCATTGGTCACTGGTCACTGGACACTGGTCACTGGTCACTGGTCACTTGTCACTGGTCGCTGGTCACTGGTCACTGGTCAATGGTCACTGTCGCTGGTCACTGGTCACTGGTCACTGCTCACTGGTCACTGGTCACTTGTCAATGGTCACTGTCGCTGGTCAATGGTCACTGTCGCTGGTCACTGGTCACTGGTCACTGGGCACTGGTCACTGGTCATTGGTCACTGGTCACTGGTCACAAATCACTGGTCACTGGTCACTTGTCACTGGTCGCTGGTCACTGGTCACTGGTCAGTGGTCACTGTCGCTGGTAAATGGTCACTGTCGCTGGTCACTGGTCACTGGTCACTGGTCACTGGTCACTGGTCACTGGTAAATGGTCCCTATCGCTGGTCAATGGTCATTGTCGCTGGTCACTGGTCATTGGTGACTATCGCTGGTCAATGGTCACTGTCGCTGGTCACTGGTCACTGGTCACTGGTCACTGGTCACTGGTCATTGGTCACTGGTCACTGGTCATAAGTCACTGGTCACTGGTCACTTGTCACTGGTCGCTGGTCACTGGTCACTGGTCACTTGTCACTGGTCGCTGGTCACTGGTCACTGGTCAGTGGTCACTGTCGCTGGTAAATGGTCACTGCCGCTGGTCACTGGTCACTGGTCACTGCTCACTGGTCACTGGTCACTTGTCAATGGTCACTGTCACTGGCCAATGGTCACTGTCGCTGGTCAATGGTCACTGTCGCTGGTCACTGGTCACTGGTCACTGGTCACTGGTCACTGGTCATTGGTCACTGGTCACTGGTCACAAGTCACTGGTCACTGGTCACTTGTCACTGGTCGATGGTCACTGGTCACTGGTCAATGGTCACTGTCGCTGGTAAATGTTCACTGTCGCTGGTCACTGGTCACTGGTCACTGTCGCTGGTCACTGGTCACTGGTCACTGGTCACTGGTCACCGGTCACTGGTCACTGGTCACTGGTCACTGTTCACTGGTCACTGGTCACAAGTCACTGGTCACAGGTCACTGGTCACTGATCACTGGTCACTGGTCACTGGTCACTGGTCACTGGTCACTATCGCTGGTCAATGGTCACTGTCGCTGGTCATTGGTCCCTGGTCACTGGACACTGGTCACTGGTCACTGGTCACTGGTCACTTGTCACTGGTCACTGGTCACTGGTCACTGGTCAATGGTCACTGTCGCTGGTCACTGGTCACTGGTCACTGGTCAATGGTCACTGCCGCTGGTCACTGGTCACTGGTCACTGCTCACTGGTCACTGGTCACTTGTCAATGGTCACTGTCGCTGGTCAATGGTCACTGTCGCTGGTCACTGGTCACTGGTCACTGGTCACTGGTCACTGGTCATTGGTCACTGGTCACTGGTCAATGGTCCCTATCGCTGGTCAATGGTCACTGTCGCTGGTCACTGGTCATTGGTGACTATCGCTGGTCAATGGTCACTGTCGCTGGTCACTGGTCAATGGTCCCTATCGCTGGTCAATGGTCACTGTCGCTGGTCACTGGTCACTGGTCACTGATCACTGGTCAAAAGTCACTGGTCACTTGTCACAGGTCAGTGGTCACTGGTCTCTGGTCACTGTCGCTGGTCACTCGTCACTGGTCACTGTTCACTGGTCACTGGTCACTGGTCACTGGTCATTGGTCACTATCGCTGGTCAATGGTCACTGTCGCTGGTCATTGGTCACTGGTCACTGGACACTGGTCACTGGTCACTGGTCACTGGTCACTGGTCACTGGTCAATGGTCACTGTCGCTGGTCACTGGTCACTGGTCACTGGTCACTGGTCAATGGTCACTGCCGCTGGTCACTGGTCACTGGTCACTGCTCACTGGTCACTGGTCACTTGTCAATGGTCACTGTCGCTGGTCAATGGTCACTGTCGCTGGTCACTGGTCACTGGTCACTGGTCACTGGTCACTGGTCATTGGTCACTGGTCACTGGTCACAAGTCACTGGTCACTGGTCACTGGTCACTTGTCACTGGTCGCTGGTCACTGGTCACTGGTTAGTGGTCACTGTCGCTGGTAAATGGTCACTGTCGCTGGTCACTGGTCACTGGTCACTGGTCACTGGTCACTGGTCAAAAGTCACTGGTCACTTGTCACTGGTCAATGGTCACTGCCGCTGGTCACTGCTCACTGGTCAATATTCACTGGTCACTGGTCACTGGTCACTGGTCACTGGTCACTGGTCACTGGTCACTGGTCACTTTCGCTGGTCACTGGTCACTGGTCAATGGTCACTGGCCACTGGTCACTGGTCACTGGTCAATGGTCACTGTCGCTGGTCAATGGTCACTGTCGCTGGTCACTGGTCACTGGTCACTGGTCACTGGTCACTGGTCACTGGTCACAAGTCACTGGTGACTTGTCACTGGTCACTGGTCACTGGTCACTGGTCAATGGTCACTGTCGCTGGTCAATGGTCACTGCGCTGGTCATTGGTCACTGGTCACTGGTCACTGGTCAAAAGTCACTGGTCACTTGTCACTGGTCAGTGGTCACTGGTCTCTGGTCACTGGTCACTGGTCACTGGTCACTGGTCACTGGTCACAGGTCAATGGTCACTGGTCACTGGTCACTGGTCACTGGTCACTGGTCACGGGTCACATTTCACGGGTCACTGTTCACTGGTCGCTAGTCACTGGTCACCGGTCACTGGTCACTGGTCACTGGTCACTGGTCACTGTTCACTGGTCACTGGTCACAAGTCACTGGTCACATGTCACTGGTCAATGGTCGCTGGTCACTGGTCACTGGTCATGGGTCACTGGTCACTGGTCACTGGTCACTGGTCACTGGTCACTGGTCACTGGTCACTGGTCACTGGTCAATCGTCACTATCGCTGGTCAATGTTCACTGTCGCTGCTCACTGGTCACTGGTCACTGGTCACTGGTCACTGGTCATTGGTCACTATCGCTGGTCAATGGTCACTGTCGCTGGTCATTGGTCACTGGTCACTGGACACTGGTCACTGGTCACTGGTCACTTGTCACTGGTCACTGGTCACTGGTCAATGGTCACTGTCGCTGGTCACTGGTCACTGGTCACTGGTCACTGGTCACTGGTCCCTGGTCACTGGTCACTGGTCAATGATCACTGTCGCTGGTCACTGGTCACTGGTCACTGGTCACTGGTCACGGGTCACATGTCACTGGTCACTGGTCACTTGTCACTTGTCACTGGTCACTGGTCACGGTCACTGGTCACTGGTCACTGGTCACTGGTCACTGGTCACTGGTCACTGGTCAATGGTCCCTATCGCTGGCCAATTGTCACTGTCGCTGGTCACTGGTCACTGGTCACTGGTCACTGGTCACTGGTCATTGGTGACTATCGCTGGTCAATGGTCACTGTCGCTGGTCACTGGTCACTGGTCACTGTTCACTGGTCACTGGTCACTGGTCACTGGTCATTGGTCACTATCGCTGGTCAATGGTCACTGTCGCTGGTCATTGGTCACTGGTCACTGGACACTGGTCACTGGTCACTGGTCACTTGTCACTGGTCACTGGTCACTGGTCACTGGTCAATGGTCACTGCCGCTGGTCACTGCTCACTGGTCAATATTCACTGGTCACTGGTCACTGGTCACTGGTCACTGGTCACTGGTCACTGGTCACTGGTCAATGGTCACTGGCCACTGGTCACTGGTCACTGGTCAATGGTCACTGTCGCTGGTCAATGGTCACTGTCGCTGGTCACTGGTCACTGGTCACTGGTCACAGGTCACTGGTCACTGGTCATTGGTGACTATCGCTGGTCAATGGTCACTGTCGCTGGTCACTGGTCACTGGTCACTGGTCACTGGTCACTGGTCACTGGTCACTGGTCAATGGTCCCTATCGCTGGCCAATTGTCACTGTCGCTGGTCACTGGTCACTGGTCACTGGTCAATGGTCACTGGCCACTGGTCACTGGTCACTGGTCAATGGTCACTGTCGCTGGTCAATGGTCACTGTCGCTGGTCACTGGTCACTGGTCACTGGTCACAGGTCACTGGTCACTGGTCATTGGTGACTATCGCTGGTCAATGGTTACTGTCGCTGGTCACTGGTCACTGGTCACTGGTCACTGGTCACTGGTCATTGGTGACTATCGCTGGTCAATGGTCACTGTCGCTGGTCACTGGTCACTGGTCACTGTTCACTGGTCACTGGTCACTGGTCACTGGTCATTGGTGACTATCGCTGGTCAATGGTCACTGTCGCTGGTCACTGGTCACTGGTCACTGTTCACTGGTCACTGGTCACTGGTCACTGGTCATTGGTCACTATCGCTGGTCAATGGTCACTGTCGCTGGTCATTGGTCACTGGTCACTGGACACTGGTCACTGGTCACTGGTCACTTGTCACTGGTCACTGGTCACTGGTCACTGGTCAATGGTCACTGCCGCTGGTCACTGCTCACTGGTCAATATTCACTGGTCACTGGTCACTGGTCACTGGTCACAGGTCAATGGTCACTGGTCACTGGTCACTGGTCACTGGTCACTGGTCACTGGTCACTGGTCACGGGTCACATTTCACGGGTCACTGTTCACTGGTCGCTAGTCACAGGTCACCGGTCACTGGTCACTGGTCACTGGTCACTGGTCACTGGTCACTGTTCACTGGTCACTGGTCACAAGTCACTGGTCACATGTCACTGGTCAGTGGTCACTGGTCACTGGTCACTGGTCTGTGGTCACTGGTCACTGGTCAGTGGTCACTGGTAACAGTCACATGTCGCGGGTCACTGGTCACAAGTCACTGGTCGCTGGTCACAAGTCACTGGTCACTTGTCACTGGTCACTGGTCACTGGTCACTGGTCAATGGTCAATGGTCGCTGGTCACTGGTCACTGGTCATGGGTCACTGGTCACTGGTCACTGGTCACTGGTCACTGGTCACTGGTCACTGGTCAATCGTCACTATCGCTGGTCAATGGTCACTGTCGCTGCTCACTGGTCACTGGTCACTGGTCACTGGTCACTGGTCACTTGTCACTGGTCACTGGTCATTGGTCACTATCGCTGGTCAATGGTCACTGTCGCTGGTCATTGGTCACTGGTCACTGGACACTGGTCACTGGTCATTGGTCACTTGTCACTGGTCACTGGTCACTGGTCAATGGTCACTGTCGCTGGTCACTGGTCACTGGTCACTGGTAACTGGTCACTGGTCCCTGGTCACTGGTCACTGGTCATTGGTGACTATCGCTGGTCAATGGTCACTGTCGCTGGTCACTGGTCACTGGTCACTGTTCACTGGTCACTGGTCACTGGTCACTGGTCATTGGTCACTATCGCTGGTCAATGGTCACTGTCGCTGGTCATTGGTCACTGGTCACTGGACACTGGTCACTGGTCACTGGTCACTTGTCACTGGTCACTGGTCACTGGTCACTGGTCAATGGTCACTGCCGCTGGTCACTGCTCACTGGTCAATATTCACTGGTCACTGGTCACTGGTCACTGGTCACTGGTCACTGGTCACTGGTCACTGGTCAATGGTCACTGGCCACTGGTCACTGGTCACTGGTCAATGGTCACTGTCGCTGGTCAATGGTCACTGTCGCTGGTCACTGGTCACTGGTCACTGGTCACAGGTCACTGGTCACTGGTCATTGGTGACTATCGCTGGTCAATGGTCACTGTCGCTGGTCACTGGTCACTGGTCACTGGTCACTGGTCACTGGTCACTGGTCACTGGTCAATGGTCCCTATCGCTGGCCAATTGTCACTGTCGCTGGTCACTGGTCACTGGTCACTGGTCAATGGTCACTGGCCACTGGTCACTGGTCACTGGTCAATGGTCACTGTCGCTGGTCAATGGTCACTGTCGCTGGTCACTGGTCACTGGTCACTGGTCACAGGTCACTGGTCACTGGTCATTGGTGACTATCGCTGGTCAATGGTTACTGTCGCTGGTCACTGGTCACTGGTCACTGGTCACTGGTCACTGGTCATTGGTGACTATCGCTGGTCAATGGTCACTGTCGCTGGTCACTGGTCACTGGTCACTGTTCACTGGTCACTGGTCACTGGTCACTGGTCATTGGTGACTATCGCTGGTCAATGGTCACTGTCGCTGGTCACTGGTCACTGGTCACTGTTCACTGGTCACTGGTCACTGGTCACTGGTCATTGGTCACTATCGCTGGTCAATGGTCACTGTCGCTGGTCATTGGTCACTGGTCACTGGACACTGGTCACTGGTCACTGGTCACTTGTCACTGGTCACTGGTCACTGGTCACTGGTCAATGGTCACTGCCGCTGGTCACTGCTCACTGGTCAATATTCACTGGTCACTGGTCACTGGTCACTGGTCACAGGTCAATGGTCACTGGTCACTGGTCACTGGTCACTGGTTACTGGTCACTGGTCACTGGTCACGGGTCACATTTCACGGGTCACTGTTCACTGGTCGCTAGTCACAGGTCACCGGTCACTGGTCACTGGTCACTGGTCACTGGTCACTGGTCACTGTTCACTGGTCACTGGTCACAAGTCACTGGTCACATGTCACTGGTCAGTGGTCACTGGTCACTGGTCACTGGTCTGTGGTCACTGGTCACTGGTCAGTGGTCACTGGTAACAGTCACATGTCGCGGGTCACTGGTCACAAGTCACTGGTCGCTGGTCACAAGTCACTGGTCACTTGTCACTGGTCACTGGTCACTGGTCACTGGTCAATGGTCAATGGTCGCTGGTCACTGGTCACTGGTCATGGGTCACTGGTCACTGGTCACTGGTCACTGGTCACTGGTCACTGGTCACTGGTCAATCGTCACTATCGCTGGTCAATGGTCACTGTCGCTGCTCACTGGTCACTGGTCACTGGTCACTGGTCACTGGTCACTTGTCACTGGTCACTGGTCATTGGTCACTATCGCTGGTCAATGGTCACTGTCGCTGGTCATTGGTCACTGGTCACTGGACACTGGTCACTGGTCATTGGTCACTTGTCACTGGTCACTGGTCACTGGTCAATGGTCACTGTCGCTGGTCACTGGTCACTGGTCACTGGTAACTGGTCACTGGTCCCTGGTCACTGGTCACTGGTCAATGATCACTGTCGCTGGTCACTGGTCACTGGTCACTGTTCACTGGTCACTGGTCACTGGTCACTGGTCATTGGTGACTATCGCTGGTCAATGGTCACTGTCGCTGGTCACTGGTCACTGGTCACTGGTCACTGGTCAATGGTCCCTATCGCTGGCCAATTGTCACTGTCGCTGGTCACTGGTCACTGGTCACTGGTCAATGGTCACTGGCCACTGGTCACTGGTCACTGGTCAATGGTCACTGTCGCTGGTCAATGGTCACTGTCGCTGGTCACTGGTCACTGGTCACTGGTCACAGGTCACTGGTCACTGGTCATTGGTGACTATCGCTGGTCAATGGTTACTGTCGCTGGTCACTGGTCACTGGTCACTGGTCACTGGTCACTGGTCATTGGTGACTATCGCTGGTCAATGGTCACTGTCGCTGGTCACTGGTCACTGGTCACTGTTCACTGGTCACTGGTCACTGGTCACTGGTCATTGGTGACTATCGCTGGTCAATGGTCACTGTCGCTGGTCACTGGTCACTGGTCACTGTTCACTGGTCACTGGTCACTGGTCACTGGTCATTGGTCACTATCGCTGGTCAATGGTCACTGTCGCTGGTCATTGGTCACTGGTCACTGGACACTGGTCACTGGTCACTGGTCACTTGTCACTGGTCACTGGTCACTGGTCACTGGTCAATGGTCACTGCCGCTGGTCACTGCTCACTGGTCAATATTCACTGGTCACTGGTCACTGGTCACTGGTCACAGGTCAATGGTCACTGGTCACTGGTCACTGGTCACTGGTCACTGGTCACTGGTCACTGGTCACGGGTCACATTTCACGGGTCACTGTTCACTGGTCGCTAGTCACTGGTCACCGGTCACTGGTCACTGGTCACTGGTCACTGGTCACTGGTCACTGTTCACTGGTCACTGGTCACAAGTCACTGGTCACATGTCACTGGTCAGTGGTCACTGGTCACTGGTCACTGGTCTGTGGTTACTGGTCACTGGTCAGTGGTCACTGGTAACAGTCACATGTCGCGGGTCACTGGTCACAAGTCACTGGTCGCTGGTCACAAGTCACTGGTCACTTGTCACTGGTCACTGGTCACTGGTCACTGGTCAATGGTCAATGGTCGCTGGTCACTGGTCACTGGTCATGGGTCACTGGTCACTGGTCACTGGTCACTGGTCACTGGTCACTGGTCACTGGTCAATCGTCACTATCGCTGGTCAATGGTCACTGTCGCTGCTCACTGGTCACTGGTCACTGGTCACTGGTCACTGGTCACTTGTCACTGGTCACTGGTCATTGGTCACTATCGCTGGTCAATGGTCACTGTCGCTGGTCATTGGTCACTGGTCACTGGACACTGGTCACTGGTCATTGGTCACTTGTCACTGGTCACTGGTCACTGGTCAATGGTCACTGTCGCTGGTCACTGGTCACTGGTCACTGGTAACTGGTCACTGGTCCCTGGTCACTGGTCACTGGTCAATGATCACTGTCGCTGGTCACTGGTCACTGGTCACTGGTCACTGGTCACTGGTCACGGGTCTCATGTCACTGGTCACTGGTCACTGGTCACTTGTCACTGGTCACTGGTCACTGGTCAATGGTCCCTATCGCTGGTCAATGGTCACTGTCGCTGGTCATTGGTCACTGGTCACTGGTCACTGGTCAAAAGTCACTGGTCACTTGTCACGGGTCACATGTCACGGGTCACTGTTCACTGTTCACTGGTCGCTAGTCACTGGTCACCGGTCACTGGTCACTGGTCACTGTTCACTGGTCACTGGTCACAAGTCACTGGTCACTTGTCACTGGTCAGTGGTCACTGGTCACTGGTCTGTGGTCACTGGTCACTGGTCACTGGTCACAGGTCACTGGTCACTGGTCACTGGTCACTGGTCACTGGTCACTGGTCATTGGTCACTGGTCACTGGTCACAAGTCACTGGTCACTGGTCACTTGTCACTGGTCGCTGGTCACTGGTCACTGGTCAATGGTCACTGTCGCTGGTAAATGTTCACTGTCGCTGGTCACTGTTCACTGGTCACTGGTCACTGGTCACTGGTCACAGGTCAATGGTCACTGGTCACTGGTCACTGGTCACTGGTCACTGTTCACTGGTCACTGGTCACAAGTCACTGGTCACTTGTCACTGGTCAGTGGTCACTGGTCACTGGTCTGTGGTCACTGGTCACTGGTCACTGGTCACTGGTCACTGGTCACTGGTCATTGGTCACTGGTCACTGGTCACAAGTCACTGGTCACTGGTCACTTGTCACTGGTCACTGGTCACTGGTCACTGGTCAATGGTCACTGTCGCTGGTCAATGGTCACTGTCGCTGGTCAATGGTCACTGCGCTGGTCATTGGTCACTGGCCACTGGTCACTGGTCACTGGTCAAAAGTCACTGGTCACTTGTCACTGGTCAGTGGTCACTGGTCTCTGGTCACTGGTCACTGGTCACTGGTCACTGGTCACTGGTCACAGGTCAATAGTCACTGGTCACTGGTCACTGGTCACTGGTCACTGGTCACTGGTCACTGGTCACTGGTCACTGGTCACGGGTCACATTTCACGGGTCACTGTTCACTGGTCGCTAGTCACTGGTCACCGGTCACTGGTCACTGGTCACTGGTCACTGGTCACTGGTCACTGGTCACTGGTCACGGGTCACATTTCACGGGTCACTGTTCACTGGTCGCTAGTCACTGGTCACCGGTCACTGGTCACTGGTCACTGGTCACTGTTCACTGGTCACTGGTCACAAGTCACTGGTCACATGTCACTGGTCAGTGGTCACTGGTCACTGGTCACTGGTCTGTGGTCACTGGTCACTGGTCAGTGGTCACTGGTCACAGTCACATGTCGCGGGTCACTGGTCACAAGTCACTGGTCGCTGGTCACAAGTCACTGGTCAATTGTCAATGGTCGCTGGTCACTGGTCACTGGTCATGGGTCACTGGTCACTGGTCACTGGTCACTGGTCAATCGTCACTATCGCTGGTCAATGGTCACTGTCGCTGCTCACTGGTCACTGGTCACTGGTCACTGGTCACTGGTCATTGGTCACTTTCGCTGGTCAATGGTCACTGTCGCTGGTCATTGGTCACTGGTCACTGGACACTGGTCACTGTCGCAGGTCACTGGTCACTGGTCACTGGTCAATGGTCACTGCCGCTGGTCACTGGTCACTGGTCACTGCTCACTGGTCACTGGTCACTTGTCAATGGTCACTGTCGCTGGTCAATGGTCATTGTCGCTGGTCACTGGTCACTGGTCACTGGTCACTGGTCACTGGTCACTGGTCATTGGTCACTGATCACTGGTCACAAGTCACTGGTCACTGGTCACTTGTCACTGGTCGCTGGTCACTGGTCACTGGTCAGTGGTCACTGTCGCTGGTAAATGGTCACTGTCGCTGGTCAATGGTCACTGTCGCTGGTCACTGGTCACTGGTCACTGGTCACTGGTCACTGGTCATTGGTCACTGATCACTGGTCACAAGTCACTGGTCACTGGTCACTTGTCACTGGTCGCTGGTCACTGGTCACTGGTCAGTGGTCACTGTCGCTGGTAAATGGTCACTGTCGCTGGTCACTGGTCACTGGTCACTGGGCACTGGTCACTGGTCACTGGTCACTGGTCATTGGTCACTATCGCTGGTCAATGGTCACTGTCGCTGGTCATTGGTCACTGGTCACTGGGCACTGGTCACTGTTCACTGGTCACTGGTCACTGGTCACTGGTCACAGGTCAATGGGCACTGGTCACTGGTCACTGGGCACTGGTCACTGTTCACTGGTCACTGGTCACTGGTCACTGGTCACAGGTCAATGGTCACTGGTCACTGGTCACTGGTCACTGGTCACTGTTCACTGGTCTCTGGTCACAAGTCACTGGTCACTTGTCACTGGTCAGTGGTCACTGGTCACTGGTCTGTGGTCACTGGTCACTGGTCACTGGTCACTGGTCACTGGTCACTGGTCATTGGTCACTGGTCACTGGTCACAAGTCACTGGTCACTGGTCACTTGTCACTGGTCACTGGTCACTGGTCACTGGTCAATGGTCACTGTCGCTGGTCAATGGTCACTGTCGCTGGTCAATGGTCACTGCGCTGGTCATTGGTCACTGGCCACTGGTCACTGGTCACTGGTCACTGCTCACTGGTCACTGGTCACTGTTCACTGGTCTCTGGTCACAAGTCACTGGTCACTTGTCACTGGTCAGTGGTCACTGGTCACTGGTCTGTGGTCACTGGTCACTGGTCACTGGTCACTGGTCACTGGTCACTGGTCATTGGTCACTGGTCGCTGGTCACAAGTCACTGGTCACTTGTCACTGGTCACTGGTCAATTGTCAATGGTCGCTGGTCACTGGTCACTGGTCATGGGTCACTGGTCACTGGTCACTGGTCACTGGTCAATCGTCACTATCGCTGGTCAATGGTCACTGTCGCTGCTCACTGGACACTGGTCACTGGTCACTGGTCACTGGTCATTGGTCACTTTCGCTGGTCAATGGTCACTGTCGCTGGTCATTGGTCACTGGTCACTGGACACTGGTCACTGTCGCAGGTCACTGGTCACTGGTCACTGGTCAATGGTCACTGCCGCTGGTCACTGGTCACTGGTCACTGCTCACTGGTCACTGGTCACTTGTCAATGGTCACTGTCGCTGGTCAATGGTCATTGTCGCTGGTCACTGGTCACTGGTCACTGGTCACTGGTCACTGGTCACTGGTCATTGGTCACTGATCACTGGTCACAAGTCACTGGTCACTGGTCACTTGTCACTGGTCGCTGGTCACTGGTCACTGGTCAGTGGTCACTGTCGCTGGTAAATGGTCACTGTCGCTGGTCAATGGTCACTGTCGCTGGTCACTGGTCACTGGTCACTGGTCACTGGTCACTGGTCATTGGTCACTGATCACTGGTCACAAGTCACTGGTCACTGGTCACTTGTCACTGGTCGCTGGTCACTGGTCACTGGTCAGTGGTCACTGTCGCTGGTAAATGGTCACTGTCGCTGGTCACTGGGCACTGGTCACTGGTCACTGGTCACTGGTCATTGGTCACTATCGCTGGTCAATGGTCACTGTCGCTGGTCATTGGTCACTGGTCACTGGACACTGGTCACTGGTCACTTGTCACTGGTCACTGGTCACTGGTCAATGGTCACTGTCGCTGGTCACTGGTCACTGGTCACTGGTCACTGGTCACTGGTCCCTGGTCACTGGTCACTGGTCAATGATCACTGTCGCTGGTCACTGGTCACTGGTCACTGGTCACGGGTCACATGTCACTGGTCACTGGTCACTGGTCACTGGTCACTTGTCAATGGTCACTGTCGCTGGTCAATGGTCACTGTCGATGGTCACTGGTCACTGGTCACTGGTCACTGGTCACTGGTCATTGGTCACTGGTCACTGGTCACAAGTCACTGGTCACTGGTCACTTGTCACTGGTCGCTGGTCACTGGTCACTGGTAAGTGGTCACTGTCGCTGGTAAATGGTCACTGTCGCTGGTCACTGGTCACTGGTCACTGGTCACTGGTCACTGGTCACTGGTCACTGGTCACTGGTCACTGGTCAATGGTCCCTATCGCTGGTCAATGGTCACTGTCGCTGGTCACTGGTCACTGGTCACTGGTCAATGGTCCCTATCGCTGGTCAATGGTCACTGTCGCTGGTCACTGGTCACTGGTCACTGGTCACTGGTCAAAAGTCACTGGTCACTTGTCACAGGTCAGTGGTCACTGGTCTCTGGTCACTGGTCACTGTCGCTGGTCACTGGTTACTGGTCACTGGTCAATGGTCCCTATCGCTGGTCAATGGTCACTGTCGCTGGTCACTGGTCACTGGTCACTGGTCACTGGTCAAAAGTCACTGGTCACTTGTCACTGGTCAGTGGTCACTGGTCTCTGGTCACTGGTCACTGGTCACTGGTCACAGGTCAATGGTCACTGGTCACTGGTCACTGGTCACTGGCCACTGGTCACTGGTCACTGGTCAATGGTCACTGTCGCTGGTCAATGGTCACTGTCGCTGGTCACTGGTCACTGGTCACTGGTCACTGGTCACTGGTCATTGGTCACTGGTCACTGGTCACAAGTCACTGGTCACTGGTCACTTGTCACTGGTCGATGGTCACTGGTCACTGGTCAATGGTCACTGTCGCTGGTAAATGTTCACTGTCGCTGGTCACTGGTCACTGGTCACTGTCGCTGGTCACTGGTCACTGGTCACTGGTCACTGGTCAATGGTCCCTATCGCTGGTCAATGGTCACTGTCGCTGGTCACTGGTCACTGGTCACTGTTCACTGGTCACTGGTCACTGGTCACTGGTCAGTGGTCACTGTCGCTGGTAAATGGTCACTGTCGCTGGTCAATGGTCACTGTCGCTGGTCACTGGTCACTGGTCACTGGTCACTGGTCACTGGTCATTGGTCACTGATCACTGGTCACAAGTCACTGGTCACTGGTCACATGTCACTGGTCGCTGGTCACTGGTCACTGGTCAGTGGTCACTGTCGCTGGTAAATGGTCACTGTCGCTGGTCACTGGTCACTGGTCACTGGGCACTGGTCACTGGTCACTGGTCACTGGTCATTGGTCACTATCGCTGGTCAATGGTCACTGTCGCTGGTCATTGGTCACTGGTCACTGGACACTGGTCACTGGTCACTTGTCACTGGTCACTGGTCACTGGTCAATGGTCACTGTCGCTGGTCACTGGTCACTGGTCACTGGTCACTGGTCACTGGTCCCTGGTCACTGGTCACTGGTCAATGATCACTGTCGCTGGTCACTGGTCACTGGTCACTGGTCACTGGTCACTGGTCACGGGTCACATGTCACTGGTCACAGGTCACTGGTCACTGGTCACTTGTCAATGGTCACTGTCGCTGGTCAATGGTCACTGTCGATGGTCACTGGTCACTGGTCACTGGTCAAAAGTCACTGGTCACTTGTCACGGGTCACATGTCACGGGTCACTGTTCACTGTTCACTGGTCGCTAGTCACTGGTCACCGGTCACTGGTCACTGGTCACTGTTCACTGGTCACTGGTCACAAGTCACTGGTCATTTGTCACTGGTCAGTGGTCACTGGTCACTGGTCTGTGGTCACTGGTCACTGGTCACTGGTCACAGGTCACTGGTCACTGGTCACTGGTCACTGGTCACTGGTCACTGGTCATTGGTCACTGGTCACTGGTCACAAGTCACTGGTCACTGGTCACTTGTCACTGGTCGCTGGTCACTGGTCACTGGTCAATGGTCACTGTCGCTGGTAAATGTTCACTGTCGCTGGTCACTGTTCACTGGTCACTGGTCACTGGTCACTGGTCACAGGTCAATGGTCACTGGTCACTGGTCACTGGTCACTGGTCACTGTTCACTGGTCTCTGGTCACAAGTCACTGGTCACTTGTCACTGGTCAGTGGTCACTGGTCACTGGTCTGTGGTCACTGGTCACTGGTCACTGGTCACTGGTCACTGGTCACTGGTCATTGGTCACTGGTCACTGGTCACTGGTCACAAGTCACTGGTCACTGGTCACTTGTCACTGGTCACTGGTCACTGGTCACTGGTCAATGGTCACTGTCGCTGGTCAATGGTCACTGTCGCTGGTCAATGGTCACTGCGCTGGTCATTGGTCACTGGCCACTGGTCACTGGTCACTGGTCAAAAGTCACTGGTCACTTGTCACTGGTCAGTGGTCACTGGTCTCTGGTCACTGGTCACTGGTCACTGGTCACTGGTCACTGGTCACAGGTCAATAGTCACTGGTCACTGGTCACTGGTCACTGGTCACTGGTCACTGGTCACTGGTCACTGGTCACTGGTCACGGGTCACATTTCACGGGTCACGGTTCACTGGTCGCTAGTCACTGGTCACCAGTCACTGGTCACTGGTCACTGGTCACTGTTCACTGGTCACTGGTCACAAGTCACTGGTCACATGTCACTGGTCAGTGGTCACTGGTCACTGGTCACTGGTCTGTGGTCACTGGTCACTGGTCAGTGGTCACTGGTCACAGTCACATGTCGCGGGTCACTGGTCACAAGTCACTGGTCGCTGGTCACAAGTCACTGGTCACTTGTCACTGGTCACTGGTCAATTGTCAATGGTCGCTGGTCACTGGTCACTGGTCATGGGTCACTGGTCACTGGTCACTGGTCACTGGTCAATCGTCACTATCGCTGGTCAATGGTCACTGTCGCTGCTCACTGGTCACTGGTCACTGGTCACTGGTCACTGGTCATTGGTCACTTTCGCTGGTCAATGGTCACTGTCGCTGGTCATTGGTCACTGGTCACTGGACACTGGTCACTGTCGCAGGTCACTGGTCACTGGTCACTGGTCAATGGTCACTGCC
Organism: Andrena bucephala; assembly: GCA_947577245.1. Lineage (NCBI taxonomy): Eukaryota > Metazoa > Arthropoda > Insecta > Hymenoptera > Andrenidae > Andrena > Andrena bucephala. The sequence continues at coordinate 24,945,761 of OX387716.1, read as the reverse complement.
GCTGGTCACTGGTCACTGGTCACTGCTCACTGGTCACTGGTCACTTGTCAATGGTCACTGTCGCTGGTCAATGGTCATTGTCGCTGGTCACTGGTCACTGGTCACTGGTCACTGGTCACTGGTCACTGGTCATTGGTCACTGATCACTGGTCACAAGTCACTGGTCACTGGTCACTTGTCACTGGTCGCTGGTCACTGGTCACTGGTCAGTGGTCACTGTCGCTGGTAAATGGTCACTGTCGCTGGTCAATGGTCACTGTAGCTGGTCACTGGTCACTGGTCACTGGTCACTGGTCACTGGTCATTGGTCACTGATCACTGGTCACAAGTCACTGGTCACTGGTCACTTGTCACTGGTCGCTGGTCACTCGTCACTGGTCAGTGGTCACTGTCGCTGGTAAATGGTCACTGTCGCTGGTCACTGGTCACTGGTCACTGGGCACTGGTCACTGGTCACTCGTCACTGGTCATTGGTCACTATCGCTGGTCAATGGTCACTGTCGCTGGTCATTGGTCACTGGTCACTGGACACTGGTCACTGGTCACTTGTCACTGGTCACTGGTCACTGGTCAATGGTCACTGTCGCTGGTCACTGGTCACTGGTCACTGGTCACTGGTCACTGGTCCCTGGTCACTGGTCACTGGTCAATGATCACTGTCGCTGGTCACTGGTCACTGGTCACTGGTCACTGGTCACTGGTCACGGGTCACATGTCACTGGTCACTGGTCACTGGTCACTGGTCACTTGTCAATGGTCACTGTCGCTGGTCAATGGTCACTGTCGATGGTCACTGGTCACTGGTCACTGGTCACTGGTCACTGGTCATTGGTCACTGGTCACTGGTCACAAGTCACTGGTCACTGGTCACTTGTCACTGGTCGCTGGTCACTGGTCACTGGTAAGTGGTCACTGTCGCTGGTAAATGGTCACTGTCGCTGGTCACTGGTCACTGGTCACTGGTCACTGGTCACTGGTCACTGGTCACTGGTCACTGGTCACTGGTCAATGGTCCCTATCGCTGGTCAATGGTCACTGTCGCTGGTCACTGGTCACTGGTCACTGGTCAATGGTCCCTATCGCTGGTCAATGGTCACTGTCGCTGGTCACTGGTCACTGGTCACTGGTCACTGGTCAGAAGTCACTGGTCACTTGTCACAGGTCAGTGGTCACTGGTCTCTGGTCACTGGTCACTGTCGCTGGTCACTGGTTACTGGTCACTGGTCAATGGTCCCTATCGCTGGTCAATGGTCACTGTCGCTGGTCACTGGTCACTGGTCACTGGTCACTGGTCAAAAGTCACTGGTCACTTGTCACTGGTCAGTGGTCACTGGTCTCTGGTCACTGGTCACTGGTCACTGGTCACAGGTCAATGGTCACTGGTCACTGGTCACTGGTCACTGGCCACTGGTCACTGGTCACTGGTCAATGGTCACTGTCGCTGGTCAATGGTCACTGTCGCTGGTCACTGGTCACTGGTCACTGGTCACTGGTCACTGGTCATTGGTCACTGGTCACTGGTCACAAGTCACTGGTCACTGGTCACTTGTCACTGGTCGATGGTCACTGGTCACTGGTCAATGGTCACTGTCGCTGGTAAATGTTCACTGTCGCTGGTCACTGGTCACTGGTCACTGTCGCTGGTCACTGGTCTCTGGTCACTGGTCACTGGTCAATGGTCCCTATCGCTGGTCAATGGTCACTGTCGCTGGTCACTGGTCACTGGTCACTGTTCACTGGTCACTGGTCACTGGTCACTGGTCATTGGTCACAATCGCTGGTCAATGGTCACTGTCGCTGGTCATTGGTCACTGGTCACTGGACACTGGTCACTGGTCACTGGTCACTTGTCACTGGTCACTGGTCACTGGTCACTGGTCAATGGTCACTGCCGCTGGTCACTGCTCACTGGTCAATATTCACTGGTCACTGGTCACTGGTCACTGGTCACTGGTCACTGGTCACTGGTCACTGGTCACTTTCGCTGGTCACTGGTCACTGGTCGATGGTCACTGGCCACTGGTCACTGGTCACTGGTCAATGGTCACTGTCGCTGGTCAATGGTCACTGTCGCTGGTCACTGGTCACTGGTCACTGGTCACAGGTCACTGGTCACTGGTCACAAGTCACTGGTCACTTTTCACTGGTCACGGGTCACTGGTCACTGGTCAATGGTCACTGTCGCTGGTCAATGGTCACTGCGCTGGTCATTGGTCACTGGTCACTGGTATCTGGTCAAAAGTCACTGGTCACTTGTCACTGGTCAGTGGTCACTGGTCTCTGGTCACTGGTCACTGGTCACTGGTCACTGGTCACTGGTCACAGGTCAATGGTCACTGGTCACTGGTCACTGGTCACTGGTCACTGGTCACTGGTCACTGGTCACGGGTCACATTTCACGGGTCACTGTTCACTGGTCGCTAGTCACTGGTCACCGGTCACTGGTCACTGGTCACTGGTCACTGGTCACTGTTCACTGGTCACTGGTCACAAGTCACTGGTCACATGTCACTGGTCAGTGGTCACTGGTCACTGGTCACTGGTCTGTGGTCACTGGTCACTGGTCAGTGGTCACTGGTAACAGTCACATGTCGCGGGTCACTGGTCACAAGTCACTGGTCGCTGGTCACAAGTCACTGGTCACTTGTCACTGGTCACTGGTCACTGGTCACTGGTCACTTGTCACTGGTCACTGGTCATTGGTCACTATCGCTGGTCAATGGTCACTGTCGCTGGTCATTGGTCACTGGTCACTGGACACTGGTCACTGGTCATTGGTCACTTGTCACTGGTCACTGGTCACTGGTCAATGGTCACTGTCGCTGGTCACTGGTCACTGGTCACTGGTAACTGGTCACTGGTCCCTGGTCACTGGTCACTGGTCAATGATCACTGTCGCTGATCACTGGTCACTGGTCACTGGTCACTGGTCACTGGTCACGGGTCTCATGTCACTGGTCACTGGTCACTGGTCACTTGTCACTGGTCACTGGTCACTGGTCAATGGTCCCTATCGCTGGTCAATGGTCACTGTCGCTGGTCACTGGTCACTGGTCACTGGTCACTGGTCACTGGTCACTGGTCATTGGTGACTATCGCTGGTCAATGGTCACTGTCGCTGGTCATTGGTCACTGGTCACTGGTCACTGGTCAAAAGTCACTGGTCACTTGTCACGGGTCACATGTCACGGGTCACTGTTCACTGTTCACTGGTCGCTAGTCACTGGTCAATGGTCACTGCTGCTGGTCACTGCTCACTGGTCAATATTCACTGGTCACTGGTCACTGGTCACTGGTCACTGGTCACTGGTCACTGGTCACTGGTCACTTTCGCTGGTCACTGGTCACTGGTCAATGGTCACTGGCCACTGGTCACTGGTCAATGATCACTGTCGCTGGTCACTGGTCACTGGTCACTGGTCACTGGTCACTGGTCACGGGTCACATGTCACTGGTCACTGGTCACTGGTCACTGGTCACTTGTCAATGGTCACTGTCGCTGGTCAATGGTCACTGTCGATGGTCACTGGTCACTGGTCACTGGTCAAAAGTCACTGGTCACTTGTCACGGGTCACATGTCACGGGTCACTGTTCACTGTTCACTGGTCGCTAGTCACTGGTCACCGGTCACTGGTCACTGGTCACTGTTCACTGGTCACTGGTCACAAGTCACTGGTCATTTGTCACTGGTCAGTGGTCACTGGTCACTGGTCTGTGGTCACTGGTCACTGGTCACTGGTCACAGGTCACTGGTCACTGGTCACTGGTCACTGGTCACTGGTCACTGGTCATTGGTCACTGGTCACTGGTCACAAGTCACTGGTCACTGGTCACTTGTCACTGGTCGCTGGTCACTGGTCACTGGTCAATGGTCACTGTCGCTGGTAAATGTTCACTGTCGCTGGTCACTGTTCACTGGTCACTGGTCACTGGTCACTGGTCACAGGTCAATGGTCACTGGTCACTGGTCACTGGTCACTGGTCACTGTTCACTGGTCTCTGGTCACAAGTCACTGGTCACTTGTCACTGGTCAGTGGTCACTGGTCACTGGTCTGTGGTCACTGGTCACTGGTCACTGGTCACTGGTCACTGGTCACTGGTCATTGGTCACTGGTCACTGGTCACTGGTCACAAGTCACTGGTCACTGGTCACTTGTCACTGGTCACTGGTCACTGGTCACTGGTCAATGGTCACTGTCGCTGGTCAATGGTCACTGTCGCTGGTCAATGGTCACTGCGCTGGTCATTGGTCACTGGCCACTGGTCACTGGTCACTGGTCAAAAGTCACTGGTCACTTGTCACTGGTCAGTGGTCACTGGTCTCTGGTCACTGGTCACTGGTCACTGGTCACTGGTCACTGGTCACAGGTCAATAGTCACTGGTCACTGGTCACTGGTCACTGGTCACTGGTCACTGGTCACTGGTCACTGGTCACTGGTCACGGGTCACATTTCACGGGTCACGGTTCACTGGTCGCTAGTCACTGGTCACCAGTCACTGGTCACTGGTCACTGGTCACTGTTCACTGGTCACTGGTCACAAGTCACTGGTCACATGTCACTGGTCAGTGGTCACTGGTCACTGGTCACTGGTCTGTGGTCACTGGTCACTGGTCAGTGGTCACTGGTCACAGTCACATGTCGCGGGTCACTGGTCACAAGTCACTGGTCGCTGGTCACAAGTCACTGGTCACTTGTCACTGGTCACTGGTCAATTGTCAATGGTCGCTGGTCACTGGTCACTGGTCATGGGTCACTGGTCACTGGTCACTGGTCACTGGTCAATCGTCACTATCGCTGGTCAATGGTCACTGTCGCTGCTCACTGGTCACTGGTCACTGGTCACTGGTCACTGGTCATTGGTCACTTTCGCTGGTCAATGGTCACTGTCGCTGGTCATTGGTCACTGGTCACTGGACACTGGTCACTGTCGCAGGTCACTGGTCACTGGTCACTGGTCAATGGTCACTGCCGCTGGTCACTGGTCACTGGTCACTGCTCACTGGTCACTGGTCACTTGTCAATGGTCACTGTCGCTGGTCAATGGTCATTGTCGCTGGTCACTGGTCACTGGTCACTGGTCACTGGTCACTGGTCACTGGTCATTGGTCACTGATCACTGGTCACAAGTCACTGGTCACTGGTCACTTGTCACTGGTCGCTGGTCACTGGTCACTGGTCAGTGGTCACTGTCGCTGGTAAATGGTCACTGTCGCTGGTCAATGGTCACTGTAGCTGGTCACTGGTCACTGGTCACTGGTCACTGGTCACTGGTCATTGGTCACTGATCACTGGTCACAAGTCACTGGTCACTGGTCACTTGTCACTGGTCGCTGGTCACTCGTCACTGGTCAGTGGTCACTGTCGCTGGTAAATGGTCACTGTCGCTGGTCACTGGTCACTGGTCACTGGGCACTGGTCACTGGTCACTCGTCACTGGTCATTGGTCACTATCGCTGGTCAATGGTCACTGTCGCTGGTCATTGGTCACTGGTCACTGGACACTGGTCACTGGTCACTTGTCACTGGTCACTGGTCACTGGTCAATGGTCACTGTCGCTGGTCACTGGTCACTGGTCACTGGTCACTGGTCACTGGTCCCTGGTCACTGGTCCCTGGTCAATGATCACTGTCGCTGGTCACTGGTCACTGGTCACTGGTCACTGGTCACTGGTCACGGGTCACATGTCACTGGTCACTGGTCACTGGTCACTGGTCACTTGTCAATGGTCACTGTCGCTGGTCAATGGTCACTGTCGATGGTCACTGGTCACTGGTCACTGGTCACTGGTCACTGGTCATTGGTCACTGGTCACTGGTCACAAGTCACTGGTCACTGGTCACTTGTCACTGGTCGCTGGTCACTGGTCACTGGTAAGTGGTCACTGTCGCTGGTAAATGGTCACTGTCGCTGGTCACTGGTCACTGGTCACTGGTCACTGGTCACTGGTCACTGGTCACTGGTCACTGGTCACTGGTCAATGGTCCCTATCGCTGGTCAATGGTCACTGTCGCTGGTCACTGGTCACTGGTCACTGGTCAATGGTCCCTATCGCTGGTCAATGGTCACTGTCGCTGGTCACTGGTCACTGGTCACTGGTCACTGGTCAGAAGTCACTGGTCACTTGTCACAGGTCAGTGGTCACTGGTCTCTGGTCACTGGTCACTGTCGCTGGTCACTGGTTACTGGTCACTGGTCAATGGTCCCTATCGCTGGTCAATGGTCACTGTCGCTGGTCACTGGTCACTGGTCACTGGTCACTGGTCAAAAGTCACTGGTCACTTGTCACTGGTCAGTGGTCACTGGTCTCTGGTCACTGGTCACTGGTCACTGGTCACAGGTCAATGGTCACTGGTCACTGGTCACTGGTCACTGGCCACTGGTCACTGGTCACTGGTCAATGGTCACTGTCGCTGGTCAATGGTCACTGTCGCTGGTCACTGGTCACTGGTCACTGGTCACTGGTCACTGGTCATTGGTCACTGGTCACTGGTCACAAGTCACTGGTCACTGGTCACTTGTCACTGGTCGATGGTCACTGGTCACTGGTCAATGGTCACTGTCGCTGGTAAATGTTCACTGTCGCTGGTCACTGGTCACTGGTCACTGTCGCTGGTCACTGGTCTCTGGTCACTGGTCACTGGTCAATGGTCCCTATCGCTGGTCAATGGTCACTGTCGCTGGTCACTGGTCACTGGTCACTGTTCACTGGTCACTGGTCACTGGTCACTGGTCATTGGTCACAATCGCTGGTCAATGGTCACTGTCGCTGGTCATTGGTCACTGGTCACTGGACACTGGTCACTGGTCACTGGTCACTTGTCACTGGTCACTGGTCACTGGTCACTGGTCAATGGTCACTGCCGCTGGTCACTGCTCACTGGTCAATATTCACTGGTCACTGGTCACTGGTCACTGGTCACTGGTCACTGGTCACTGGTCACTGGTCACTGGTCACTTTCGCTGGTCACTGGTCACTGGTCGATGGTCACTGGCCACTGGTCGCTGGTCACTGGTCAATGGTCACTGTCGCTGGTCAATGGTCACTGTCGCTGGTCACTGGTCACTGGTCACTGGTCACAGGTCACTGGTCACTGGTCACAAGTCACTGGTCACTTGTCACTGGTCACGGGTCACTGGTCACTGGTCAATGGTCACTGTCGCTGGTCAATGGTCACTGCGCTGGTCATTGGTCACTGGTCACTGGTATCTGGTCAAAAGTCACTGGTCACTTGTCACTGGTCAGTGGTCACTGGTCTCTGGTCACTGGTCACTGGTCACTGGTCACTGGTCACTGGTCACAGGTCAATGGTCACTGGTCACTGGTCACTGGTCACTGGTCACTGGTCACTGGTCACTGGTCACGGGTCACATTTCACGGGTCACTGTTCACTGGTCGCTAGTCACTGGTCACCGGTCACTGGTCACTGGTCACTGGTCACTGGTCACTGTTCACTGGTCACTGGTCACAAGTCACTGGTCACATGTCACTGGTCAGTGGTCACTGGTCACTGGTCACTGGTCTGTGGTCACTGGTCACTGGTCAGTGGTCACTGGTAACAGTCACATGTCGCGGGTCACTGGTCACAAGTCACTGGTCGCTGGTCACAAGTCACTGGTCACTTGTCACTGGTCACTGGTCACTGGTCACTGGTCACTTGTCACTGGTCACTGGTCATTGGTCACTATCGCTGGTCAATGGTCACTGTCGCTGGTCATTGGTCACTGGTCACTGGACACTGGTCACTGGTCATTGGTCACTTGTCACTGGTCACTGGTCACTGGTCAATGGTCACTGTCGCTGGTCACTGGTCACTGGTCACTGGTAACTGGTCACTGGTCCCTGGTCACTGGTCACTGGTCAATGATCACTGTCGCTGATCACTGGTCACTGGTCACTGGTCACTGGTCACTGGTCACGGGTCTCATGTCACTGGTCACTGGTCACTGGTCACTTGTCACTGGTCACTGGTCACTGGTCAATGGTCCCTATCGCTGGTCAATGGTCACTGTCGCTGGTCACTGGTCACTGGTCACTGGTCACTGGTCACTGGTCACTGGTCATTGGTGACTATCGCTGGTCAATGGTCACTGTCGCTGGTCATTGGTCACTGGTCACTGGTCACTGGTCAAAAGTCACTGGTCACTTGTCACGGGTCACATGTCACGGGTCACTGTTCACTGTTCACTGGTCGCTAGTCACTGGTCAATGGTCACTGCTGCTGGTCACTGCTCACTGGTCAATATTCACTGGTCACTGGTCACTGGTCACTGGTCACTGGTCACTGGTCACTGGTCACTGGTCACTTTCGCTGGTCACTGGTCACTGGTCAATGGTCACTGGCCACTGGTCACTGGTCACTGGTCAATGGTCACTGTCGCTGGTCAATGGTCACTGTCGCTGGTCACTGGTCACTGGTCACTGGTCACTGGTCACTGGTCACTGGTCACAAGTCACTGGTCACTTGTCACTGGTCACTGGTCACTGGTCACTGGTCACTGGTCAATGGTCACTGTCGCTGATCAATGGTCACTGTCGCTGGTCACTGGTCACTGGTCACTGGTCACTGGTCACAGGTCAATGGTCACTGGGCACTGGTCACTGGTCACTGGTCACTGGTCACTGGTCACGGGTCACATTTCACGGGTCACTGTTCACTGGTCGCTAGTCACTGGTCACCGGTCACTGGTCACTGGTCACTGGTCACTGGTCACTGTTCACTGGTCACTGGTCACAAGTCACTGGTCACATGTCACTGGTCAGTGGTCACTGGTCACTGGTCCCTGGTCACTGGTCACTGGTCACTGGTCACTGGCCACTGGTCACTGGTCACTGGTCAATGGTCACTGTCGCTGGTCAATGGTCACTGTCGCTGGTCACTGGTCACTGGTCACTGGTCACAGGTCACTGGTCACTGGTCACAAGTCACTGGTCACTTGTCACTGGTCACGGGTCACTGGTCACTGGTCAATGGTCACTGTCGCTGGTCAATGGTCACTGCGCTGGTCATTGGTCACTGGTCACTGGTATCTGGTCAAAAGTCACTGGTCACTTGTCACTGGTCAGTGGTCACTGGTCTCTGGTCACTGGTCACTGGTCACTGGTCACTGGTCACTGGTCACAGGTCAATGGTCACTGGTCACTGGTCACTGGTCACTGGTCACTGGTCACTGGTCACTGGTCACGGGTCACATTTCACGGGTCACTGTTCACTGGTCGCTAGTCACTGGTCACCGGTCACTGGTCACTGGTCACTGGTCACTGGTCACTGTTCACTGGTCACTGGTCACAAGTCACTGGTCACATGTCACTGGTCAGTGGTCACTGGTCACTGGTCACTGGTCTGTGGTCACTGGTCACTGGTCAGTGGTCACTGGTAACAGTCACATGTCGCGGGTCACTGGTCACAAGTCACTGGTCGCTGGTCACAAGTCACTGGTCACTTGTCACTGGTCACTGGTCACTGGTCACTGGTCACTTGTCACTGGTCACTGGTCATTGGTCACTATCGCTGGTCAATGGTCACTGTCGCTGGTCATTGGTCACTGGTCACTGGACACTGGTCACTGGTCATTGGTCACTTGTCACTGGTCACTGGTCACTGGTCAATGGTCACTGTCGCTGGTCACTGGTCACTGGTCACTGGTAACTGGTCACTGGTCCCTGGTCACTGGTCACTGGTCAATGATCACTGTCGCTGATCACTGGTCACTGGTCACTGGTCACTGGTCACTGGTCACGGGTCTCATGTCACTGGTCACTGGTCACTGGTCACTTGTCACTGGTCACTGGTCACTGGTCAATGGTCCCTATCGCTGGTCAATGGTCACTGTCGCTGGTCACTGGTCACTGGTCACTGGTCACTGGTCACTGGTCACTGGTCATTGGTGACTATCGCTGGTCAATGGTCACTGTCGCTGGTCATTGGTCACTGGTCACTGGTCACTGGTCAAAAGTCACTGGTCACTTGTCACGGGTCACATGTCACGGGTCACTGTTCACTGTTCACTGGTCGCTAGTCACTGGTCAATGGTCACTGCTGCTGGTCACTGCTCACTGGTCAATATTCACTGGTCACTGGTCACTGGTCACTGGTCACTGGTCACTGGTCACTGGTCACTGGTCACTTTCGCTGGTCACTGGTCACTGGTCAATGGTCACTGGCCACTGGTCACTGGTCACTGGTCAATGGTCACTGTCGCTGGTCAATGGTCACTGTCGCTGGTCACTGGTCACTGGTCACTGGTCACATTTCACGGGTCACGGTTCACTGGTCGCTAGTCACTGGTCACCAGTCACTGGTCACTGGTCACTGGTCACTGTTCACTGGTCACTGGTCACAAGTCACTGGTCACATGTCACTGGTCAGTGGTCACTGGTCACTGGTCACTGGTCTGTGGTCACTGGTCACTGGTCAGTGGTCACTGGTCACAGTCACATGTCGCGGGTCACTGGTCACAAGTCACTGGTCGCTGGTCACAAGTCACTGGTCACTTGTCACTGGTCACTGGTCAATTGTCAATGGTCGCTGGTCACTGGTCACTGGTCATGGGTCACTGGTCACTGGTCACTGGTCACTGGTCAATCGTCACTATCGCTGGTCAATGGTCACTGTCGCTGCTCACTGGTCACTGGTCACTGGTCACTGGTCACTGGTCATTGGTCACTTTCGCTGGTCAATGGTCACTGTCGCTGGTCATTGGTCACTGGTCACTGGACACTGGTCACTGTCGCAGGTCACTGGTCACTGGTCACTGGTCAATGGTCACTGCCGCTGGTCACTGGTCACTGGTCACTGCTCACTGGTCACTGGTCACTTGTCAATGGTCACTGTCGCTGGTCAATGGTCATTGTCGCTGGTCACTGGTCACTGGTCACTGGTCACTGGTCACTGGTCACTGGTCATTGGTCACTGATCACTGGTCACAAGTCACTGGTCACTGGTCACTTGTCACTGGTCGCTGGTCACTGGTCACTGGTCAGTGGTCACTGTCGCTGGTAAATGGTCACTGTCGCTGGTCAATGGTCACTGTAGCTGGTCACTGGTCACTGGTCACTGGTCACTGGTCACTGGTCATTGGTCACTGATCACTGGTCACAAGTCACTGGTCACTGGTCACTTGTCACTGGTCGCTGGTCACTCGTCACTGGTCAGTGGTCACTGTCGCTGGTAAATGGTCACTGTCGCTGGTCACTGGTCACTGGTCACTGGGCACTGGTCACTGGTCACTCGTCACTGGTCATTGGTCACTATCGCTGGTCAATGGTCACTGTCGCTGGTCATTGGTCACTGGTCACTGGACACTGGTCACTGGTCACTTGTCACTGGTCACTGGTCACTGGTCAATGGTCACTGTCGCTGGTCACTGGTCACTGGTCACTGGTCACTGGTCACTGGTCCCTGGTCACTGGTCCCTGGTCAATGATCACTGTCGCTGGTCACTGGTCACTGGTCACTGGTCACTGGTCACTGGTCACGGGTCACATGTCACTGGTCACTGGTCACTGGTCACTGGTCACTTGTCAATGGTCACTGTCGCTGGTCAATGGTCACTGTCGATGGTCACTGGTCACTGGTCACTGGTCACTGGTCACTGGTCATTGGTCACTGGTCACTGGTCACAAGTCACTGGTCACTGGTCACTTGTCACTGGTCGCTGGTCACTGGTCACTGGTAAGTGGTCACTGTCGCTGGTAAATGGTCACTGTCGCTGGTCACTGGTCACTGGTCACTGGTCACTGGTCACTGGTCACTGGTCACTGGTCACTGGTCACTGGTCAATGGTCCCTATCGCTGGTCAATGGTCACTGTCGCTGGTCACTGGTCACTGGTCACTGGTCAATGGTCCCTATCGCTGGTCAATGGTCACTGTCGCTGGTCACTGGTCACTGGTCACTGGTCACTGGTCAGAAGTCACTGGTCACTTGTCACAGGTCAGTGGTCACTGGTCTCTGGTCACTGGTCACTGTCGCTGGTCACTGGTTACTGGTCACTGGTCAATGGTCCCTATCGCTGGTCAATGGTCACTGTCGCTGGTCACTGGTCACTGGTCACTGGTCACTGGTCAAAAGTCACTGGTCACTTGTCACTGGTCAGTGGTCACTGGTCTCTGGTCACTGGTCACTGGTCACTGGTCACAGGTCAATGGTCACTGGTCACTGGTCACTGGTCACTGGCCACTGGTCACTGGTCACTGGTCAATGGTCACTGTCGCTGGTCAATGGTCACTGTCGCTGGTCACTGGTCACTGGTCACTGGTCACTGGTCACTGGTCATTGGTCACTGGTCACTGGTCACAAGTCACTGGTCACTGGTCACTTGTCACTGGTCGATGGTCACTGGTCACTGGTCAATGGTCACTGTCGCTGGTAAATGTTCACTGTCGCTGGTCACTGGTCACTGGTCACTGTCGCTGGTCACTGGTCTCTGGTCACTGGTCACTGGTCAATGGTCCCTATCGCTGGTCAATGGTCACTGTCGCTGGTCACTGGTCACTGGTCACTGTTCACTGGTCACTGGTCACTGGTCACTGGTCATTGGTCACAATCGCTGGTCAATGGTCACTGTCGCTGGTCATTGGTCACTGGTCACTGGACACTGGTCACTGGTCACTGGTCACTTGTCACTGGTCACTGGTCACTGGTCACTGGTCAATGGTCACTGCCGCTGGTCACTGCTCACTGGTCAATATTCACTGGTCACTGGTCACTGGTCACTGGTCACTGGTCACTGGTCACTGGTCACTGGTCACTTTCGCTGGTCACTGGTCACTGGTCGATGGTCACTGGCCACTGGTCGCTGGTCACTGGTCAATGGTCACTGTCGCTGGTCAATGGTCACTGTCGCTGGTCACTGGTCACTGGTCACTGGTCACAGGTCACTGGTCACTGGTCACAAGTCACTGGTCACTTGTCACTGGTCACGGGTCACTGGTCACTGGTCAATGGTCACTGTCGCTGGTCAATGGTCACTGCGCTGGTCATTGGTCACTGGTCACTGGTATCTGGTCAAAAGTCACTGGTCACTTGTCACTGGTCAGTGGTCACTGGTCTCTGGTCACTGGTCACTGGTCACTGGTCACTGGTCACTGGTCACAGGTCAATGGTCACTGGTCACTGGTCACTGGTCACTGGTCACTGGTCACTGGTCACTGGTCACGGGTCACATTTCACGGGTCACTGTTCACTGGTCGCTAGTCACTGGTCACCGGTCACTGGTCACTGGTCACTGGTCACTGGTCACTGTTCACTGGTCACTGGTCACAAGTCACTGGTCACATGTCACTGGTCAGTGGTCACTGGTCACTGGTCACTGGTCTGTGGTCACTGGTCACTGGTCAGTGGTCACTGGTAACAGTCACATGTCGCGGGTCACTGGTCACAAGTCACTGGTCGCTGGTCACAAGTCACTGGTCACTTGTCACTGGTCACTGGTCACTGGTCACTGGTCACTTGTCACTGGTCACTGGTCATTGGTCACTATCGCTGGTCAATGGTCACTGTCGCTGGTCATTGGTCACTGGTCACTGGACACTGGTCACTGGTCATTGGTCACTTGTCACTGGTCACTGGTCACTGGTCAATGGTCACTGTCGCTGGTCACTGGTCACTGGTCACTGGTAACTGGTCACTGGTCCCTGGTCACTGGTCACTGGTCAATGATCACTGTCGCTGATCACTGGTCACTGGTCACTGGTCACTGGTCACTGGTCACGGGTCTCATGTCACTGGTCACTGGTCACTGGTCACTTGTCACTGGTCACTGGTCACTGGTCAATGGTCCCTATCGCTGGTCAATGGTCACTGTCGCTGGTCACTGGTCACTGGTCACTGGTCACTGGTCACTGGTCACTGGTCATTGGTGACTATCGCTGGTCAATGGTCACTGTCGCTGGTCATTGGTCACTGGTCACTGGTCACTGGTCAAAAGTCACTGGTCACTTGTCACGGGTCACATGTCACGGGTCACTGTTCACTGTTCACTGGTCGCTAGTCACTGGTCAATGGTCACTGCTGCTGGTCACTGCTCACTGGTCAATATTCACTGGTCACTGGTCACTGGTCACTGGTCACTGGTCACTGGTCACTGGTCACTGGTCACTTTCGCTGGTCACTGGTCACTGGTCAATGGTCACTGGCCACTGGTCACTGGTCACTGGTCAATGGTCACTGTCGCTGGTCAATGGTCACTGTCGCTGGTCACTGGTCACTGGTCACTGGTCACTGGTCACTGGTCACTGGTCACAAGTCACTGGTCACTTGTCACTGGTCACTGGTCACTGGTCACTGGTCACTGGTCAATGGTCACTGTCGCTGATCAATGGTCACTGTCGCTGGTCACTGGTCACTGGTCACTGGTCACTGGTCACAGGTCAATGGTCACTGGGCACTGGTCACTGGTCACTGGTCACTGGTCACTGGTCACGGGTCACATTTCACGGGTCACTGTTCACTGGTCGCTAGTCACTGGTCACCGGTCACTGGTCACTGGTCACTGGTCACTGGTCACTGTTCACTGGTCACTGGTCACAAGTCACTGGTCACATGTCACTGGTCAGTGGTCACTGGTCACTGGTCCCTGGTCACTGGTCACTGGTCACTGGTCACTGGCCACTGGTCACTGGTCACTGGTCAATGGTCACTGTCGCTGGTCAATGGTCACTGTCGCTGGTCACTGGTCACTGGTCACTGGTCACAGGTCACTGGTCACTGGTCACAAGTCACTGGTCACTTGTCACTGGTCACGGGTCACTGGTCACTGGTCAATGGTCACTGTCGCTGGTCAATGGTCACTGCGCTGGTCATTGGTCACTGGTCACTGGTATCTGGTCAAAAGTCACTGGTCACTTGTCACTGGTCAGTGGTCACTGGTCTCTGGTCACTGGTCACTGGTCACTGGTCACTGGTCACTGGTCACAGGTCAATGGTCACTGGTCACTGGTCACTGGTCACTGGTCACTGGTCACTGGTCACTGGTCACGGGTCACATTTCACGGGTCACTGTTCACTGGTCGCTAGTCACTGGTCACCGGTCACTGGTCACTGGTCACTGGTCACTGGTCACTGTTCACTGGTCACTGGTCACAAGTCACTGGTCACATGTCACTGGTCAGTGGTCACTGGTCACTGGTCACTGGTCTGTGGTCACTGGTCACTGGTCAGTGGTCACTGGTAACAGTCACATGTCGCGGGTCACTGGTCACAAGTCACTGGTCGCTGGTCACAAGTCACTGGTCACTTGTCACTGGTCACTGGTCACTGGTCACTGGTCACTTGTCACTGGTCACTGGTCATTGGTCACTATCGCTGGTCAATGGTCACTGTCGCTGGTCATTGGTCACTGGTCACTGGACACTGGTCACTGGTCATTGGTCACTTGTCACTGGTCACTGGTCACTGGTCAATGGTCACTGTCGCTGGTCACTGGTCACTGGTCACTGGTAACTGGTCACTGGTCCCTGGTCACTGGTCACTGGTCAATGATCACTGTCGCTGATCACTGGTCACTGGTCACTGGTCACTGGTCACTGGTCACGGGTCTCATGTCACTGGTCACTGGTCACTGGTCACTTGTCACTGGTCACTGGTCACTGGTCAATGGTCCCTATCGCTGGTCAATGGTCACTGTCGCTGGTCACTGGTCACTGGTCACTGGTCACTGGTCACTGGTCACTGGTCATTGGTGACTATCGCTGGTCAATGGTCACTGTCGCTGGTCATTGGTCACTGGTCACTGGTCACTGGTCAAAAGTCACTGGTCACTTGTCACGGGTCACATGTCACGGGTCACTGTTCACTGTTCACTGGTCGCTAGTCACTGGTCAATGGTCACTGCTGCTGGTCACTGCTCACTGGTCAATATTCACTGGTCACTGGTCACTGGTCACTGGTCACTGGTCACTGGTCACTGGTCACTGGTCACTTTCGCTGGTCACTGGTCACTGGTCAATGGTCACTGGCCACTGGTCACTGGTCACTGGTCAATGGTCACTGTCGCTGGTCAATGGTCACTGTCGCTGGTCACTGGTCACTGGTCACTGGTCACTGGTCACTGGTCACTGGTCACTGGTCACAAGTCACTGGTCACTTGTCACTGGTCACTGGTCACTGGTCACTGGTCACTGGTCAATGGTCACTGTCGCTGATCAATGGTCACTGTCGCTGGTCACTGGTCACTGGTCACTGGTCACTGGTCACAGGTCAATGGTCACTGGGCACTGGTCACTGGTCACTGGTCACTGGTCACTGGTCACGGGTCACATTTCACGGGTCACTGTTCACTGGTCGCTAGTCACTGGTCACCGGTCACTGGTCACTGGTCACTGGTCACTGGTCACTGTTCACTGGTCACTGGTCACAAGTCACTGGTCACATGTCACTGGTCAGTGGTCACTGGTCACTGGTCCCTGGTCACTGGTCACTGGTCACTGGTCACTGGTCACTGGTCACTGGTCAATCGTCACTATCGCTGGTCAATGGTCACTGTCGCTGCTCACTGGTCACGGGTCACATGTCACTGGTCACTGGTCACTGGTCACTTGTCACTGGTCACTGGTCACGGTCACTGGTCACTGGTCACTGGTCACTGGTCACTGGTCACTGGTCACTGGTCACTGGTCAATGGTCCCTATCGCTGGTCAATGGTCACTGTCGCTGGTCACTGGTCACTGGTCACTGGTCACTGGTCACTGGTCATTGGTGACTTTCGCTGGTCAATGGTCACTGTCGCTGGTCATTGGTCACTGGGCACTGGTCACTGGTCAAAAGTCATTGGTCACTTGTCACGGGTCACATGTCACGGGTCACTGTTCACTGTTCACTGGTCGCTAGTCACTGGTCACCGGTCACTGGTCACTGGTCACTGTTCACTGGTCACTGGTCACAAGTCACTGGTCACTTGTCACTGGTCAGTGGTCACTGGTCACTGGTCTGTGGTCACTGGTCACTGGTCACTGGTCACTGGTCACTGGTCACTGGTCACTGTTCACTGGTCACTGGTCACAAGTCACTGGTCACTTGTCACTGGTCAGTGGTCACTGGTCACTGGTCTGTGGTCACTGGTCACTGGTCACTGGTCACTGGTCACTGGTCACTGTTCACTGGTCACTGGTCACAAGTCACTGGTCACATGTCACTGGTCAGTGGTCACTGGTCACTGGTCCCTGGTCACTGGTCACTGGTCACTGGTCACTGGTCACTGGTCACTGGTCAATCGTCACTATCGCTGGTCAATGGTCACTGTCGCTGCTCACTGGTCACGGGTCACATGTCACTGGTCACTGGTCACTGGTCACTTGTCACTGGTCACTGGTCACGGTCACTGGTCACTGGTCACTGGTCACTGGTCACTGGTCACTGGTCACTGGTCACTGGTCAATGGTCCCTATCGCTGGTCAATGGTCACTGTCGCTGGTCACTGGTCACTGGTCACTGGTCACTGGTCACTGGTCATTGGTGACTTTCGCTGGTCAATGGTCACTGTCGCTGGTCATTGGTCACTGGGCACTGGTCACTGGTCAAAAGTCATTGGTCACTTGTCACGGGTCACATGTCACGGGTCACTGTTCACTGTTCACTGGTCGCTAGTCACTGGTCACCGGTCACTGGTCACTGGTCACTGTTCACTGGTCACTGGTCACAAGTCACTGGTCACTTGTCACTGGTCAGTGGTCACTGGTCACTGGTCTGTGGTCACTGGTCACTGGTCACTGGTCACTGGTCACTGGTCACTGGTCACTGTTCACTGGTCACTGGTCACAAGTCACTGGTCACTTGTCACTGGTCAGTGGTCACTGGTCACTGGTCTGTGGTCACTGGTCACTGGTCACTGGTCACTGGTCACTGGTCACTGGTCACTGGTCATTGGTCACTGGTCACTGGTCACAAGTCACTGGTCACTGGTCACTTGTCACTGGTCACTGGTCACTGGTCACTGGTCAATGGTCACTGTCGCTGGTCAATGGTCACAGTCGCTGGTCAATGGTCACTGCGCTGGTCATTGGTAACTGGCCACTGGTCACTGGTCACTGGTCAAAAGTCACTGGTCACTTGTCACTGGTCAGTGGTCACTGCTCTCTGGTCACTGGTCACTGGTCACTGGTCACTGGTCACTGGTCACAGGTCAATAGTCACTGGTCACTGGTCACTGGTCACTGGTCACTGGTCAATCGTCACTATCGCTGGTCAATGGTCACTGTCGCTGCTCACTGGTCACTGGTCACTGGTCACTGGTCACTGGTCACTGGTCACGGGTCATTGGTCACTATCGCTGGTCAATGGTCACTGTCGCTGGTCATTGGTCACTGGTCACTGGACACTGGTCACTGGTCACTGGTCACTTGTCACTGGTCACTGGTCACTGTCGCTGGTCACTGGTCACTGGTCACTGGTCACTGGTCACTGGTCCCTGGTCACTGGTCACTGGTCAATGATCACTGTCGCTGGTCACTGGTCACTGGTCACTGGTCACTGGTCACGGGTCACATGTCACTGGTCACTGGTCACCGGTCACTTGTCACTGGTCACTGGTCACGGTCACTGGTCACTGGTCACTGGTCACTGGTCACTGGTCACTGGTCAATGTGCCCTATCGCTGGTCAATGGTCACTGTCGCTGGTCACTGGTCACTGGTCACTGGTCACTGGTCACTGGTCATTGGTGACTATCGCTGGTCAATGGTCACTGTCGCAGGTCATTGGTCACTGGTCACTGGTCACTGGTCAAAAGTCACTGGTCACTTGTCACTGGTCAGTGGTCACTGGTCTCTGGTCACTGGTCACTGGTCACTGGTCACTGGTCACAGGTCAATGGTCACTGGTCACTGGTCACTGGGCACTGGTCACTGGTCACGGGTCACATGTCACGGGTCACTGTTCACTGTTCACTGGTCGCTAGTCACTGGTCACCGGTCACTGGTCACTGGTCACTGTTCACTGGTCACTGGTCACAAGTCACTGGTCACTTGTCACTGGTCAGTGGTCACTGGTCACTGGTCTGTGGTCACTGGTCACTGGTCACTGGTCACTGGTCACTGGTCACTGGTCACTGGTCACTGGTCACTGGTCATTGGTCACTGGTCACTGGTCACAAGTCACTGGTCACTGGTCACTTGTCACTGGTCGCTGGTCACTGGTCACTGGTCAATGGTCACTGTCGCTGGTAAATGTTCACTGTCGCTGGTCACTGGTCACTGGTCACTGGTCACTGGTCACGGGTCAATGGTCAGTGGTCACTGGTCACTGGTCTGTGGTCACTGGTCACTGGTCACTGGTCACTGGTCATTGGTCACTGGTCACTGGTCACAAGTCACTGGTCACTGGTCACTTGTCACTGGTCGATGGTCACTGGTCACTGGTGAATGGTCACTGTCGCTGGTAAATGTTCACTGTCGCTGGTCACTGGTCACTGGTCACTGTCGCTGGTCACTGGTCACTGGTCACTGGTCACTGGTCACTGGTCACTGGTCACTGGTCACTGGTCACTGGTCAATGGTCCCTATCGCTGGTCAATGGTCACTGTCGCTGGTCCCTGGTCACTGGTCACTGGTCACTAGTCACTGGTCAAAAGTCACTGGTCACTTGTCACTGGTCAATGGTCACTGCCGCTGGTCACTGCTCACTGGTCAATATTCACTGGTCACTGGTCACTGGTCACTGGTCACTGGTCACTGGTCACTGGTCACTTTCGCTGGTCACTGGTCACTGGTCAATGGTCACTGGCCACTGGTCACTGGTCACTGGTCAATGGTCACTGTCGCTGGTCAATGGTCACTGTCGCTGGTCACTGGTCACTGGTCACTGGTCACTGGTCACTGGTCACTGGTCACAAGTCACTGGTCACTTGTCACTGGTCACTGGTCACTGGTCACTGGTCAATGGTCACTGTCGCTGGTCAATGGTCACTGCGCTGGTCATTGGTCACTGGTCACTGGTCACTGGTCAAAAGTCACTGGTCACTTGTCACTGGTCAGTGGTCACTGGTCTCTGGTCACTGGTCACTGGTCACTCGTCACTGGTCACTGGTCACAGGTCAATGGTCACTGGTCACTGGTCACTGGTCACTGGTCACTGGTCACTGGTCACGGGTCACATTTCACGGGTCACTGTTCACTGGTCGCTAGTCACTGGTCACCGGTCACTTGTCACTGGTCACTGGTCACTGGTCACTGTTCACTGGTCACCGGTCAAAAGTCACTGGTCACATGTCACTGGTCAGTGGTCACTGGTGACTGGTCACTGGTCTGTGGTCACTGGTCACTGGTCAGTGGTCACTGGTAACAGTCACATGTCGCGGGTCACTGGTCACAAGTCACTGGTCGCTGGTCACACGTCACTGGTCACTTGTCACTGGACACTGGTCACTGGTCACTGGTCAATGGTCAATGGTCGCTGGTCACTGGTCACTGGTCATGGGTCACTGGTCACTGGTCACTGGTCACTGGTCACTGGTCACTGGTCACTAGTCAATCGTCACTATCGCTGGTCAATGGTCACTGTCGCTGCTCACTGGTCACTGGTCAATGGTCACTGTCGCTGGTCACTGGTCACTGGTCACTGGTCACAGGTCAATGGTCACTGGTCACTGGTCACTGGTCACTGGTCACTGGTCACAGGTCAATAGTCACTGGTCACTGGTCACTGGTCACTGGTCACTGGTCACTGGTCACTGGTCAATCGTCACTATCGCTGGTCAATGGTCACTGTCGCTGCTCACTGGTCACTGGTCACTGGTCACTGGTCACTGGTCACTGGTCACGGGTCATTGGTCACTATCGCTGGTCAATGGTCACTGTCGCTGGTCATTGGTCACTGGTCACTGGACACTGGTCACTGGTCACTGGTCACTTGTCACTGGTCACTGGTCACTGTCGCTGGTCACTGGTCACTGGTCACTGGTCACTGGTCACTGGTCCCTGGTCACTGGTCACTGGTCAATGATCACTGTCGCTGGTCACTGGTCACTGGTCACTGGTCACTGGTCACGGGTCACATGTCACTGGTCACTGGTCACTGGTCACTTGTCACTGGTCACTGGTCACGGTCACTGGTCACTGGTCACTGGTCACTGGTCACTGGTCACTGGTCAATGTGCCCTATCGCTGGTCAATGGTCACTGTCGCTGGTCACTGGTCACTGGTCAATGGTCACTGCCGCTGGTCACTGGTCACTGGTCACTGCTCACTGGTCACTGGTCACTTGCCAATGGTCACTGTCGCTGGTCAATGGTCATTGTCGCTGGTCACTGGTCACTGGTCACTGGTCACTGGTCACTGGTCACTGGTCATTGGTCACTGATCACTGGTCACAAGTCACTGGTCACTGGTCACTTGTCACTGGTCGCTGGTCACTGGTCACTGGTCAGTGGTCACTGTCGCTGGTAAATGGTCACTGTCGCTGGTCAATGGTCACTGTCGCTGGTCACTGGTCACTGGTCACTGGTCACTGGTCACTGGTCATTGGTCACTGATCACTGGTCACAAGTCACTGGTCACTGGTCACTTGTCACTGGTCGCTGGTCACTCGTCACTGGTCAGTGGTCACTGTCGCTGGTAAATGGTCACTGTCGCTGGTCACTGGTCACTGGTCACTGGGCACTGGTCACTGGTCACTGGTCACTGGTCATTGGTCACTATCGCTGGTCAATGGTCACTGTCGCTGGTCATTGGTCACTGGTCACTGGACACTGGTCACTGGTCACTTGTCACTGGTCACTGGTCACTGGTCAATGGTCACTGTCGCTGGTCACTGGTCACTGGTCACTGGTCACTGGTCACTGGTCCCTGGTCACTGGTCACTGGTCAATGATCACTGTCGCTGGTCACTGGTCACTGGTCACTGGTCACTGGTCACTGGTCACGGGTCACATGTCACTGGTCACTCGTCACTGGTCACTGGTCACTTGTCAATGGTCACTGTCGCTGGTCAATGGTCACTGTCGATGGTCACTGGTCACTGGTCACTGGTCACTGGTCACTGGTCATTGGTCACTGGTCACTGGTCACAAGTCACTGGTCACTGGTCACTTGTCACTGGTCGCTGGTCACTGGTCACTGGTAAGTGGTCACTGTCGCTGGTAAATGGTCACTGTCGCTGGTCACTGGTCACTGGTCACTGGTCACTGGTCACTGGTCACTGGTCACTGGTCACTGGTCACTGGTCAATGGTCCCTATCGCTGGTCAATGGTCACTGTCGCTGGTCACTGGTCACTGGTCACTGGTCAATGGTCCCTATCGCTGGTCAATGGTCACTGTCGCTGGTCACTGGTCACTGGTCACTGGTCACTGGTCAAAAGTCACTGGTCACTTGTCACAGGTCAGTGGTCACTGGTCTCTGGTCACTGGTCACTGTCGCTGGTCACTGGTTACTGGTCACTGGTCAATGGTCCCTATCGCTGGTCAATGGTCACTGTCGCTGGTCACTGGTCACTGGTCACTGGTCACTGGTCAAAAGTCACTGGTCACTTGTCACTGGTCAGTGGTCACTGGTCTCTGGTCACTGGTCACTGGTCACTGGTCACAGGTCAATGGTCACTGGTCACTGGTCACTGGTCACTGGCCACTGGTCACTGGTCACTGGTCAATGGTCACTGTCGCTGGTCAATGGTCACTGTCGCTGGTCACTGGTCACTGGTCACTGGTCACTGGTCACTGGTCATTGGTCACTGGTCACTGGTCACAAGTCACTGGTCACTGGTCACTTGTCACTGGTCGATGGTCACTGGTCACTGGTCAATGGTCACTGTCGCTGGTAAATGTTCACTGTCGCTGGTCACTGGTCACTGGTCACTGTCGCTGGTCACTGGTCTCTGGTCACTGGTCACTGGTCAATGGTCCCTATCGCTGGTCAATGGTCACTGTCGCTGGTCACTGGTCACTGGTCACTGTTCACTGGTCACTGGTCACTGGTCACTGGTCATTGGTCACAATCGCTGGTCAATGGTCACTGTCGCTGGTCATTGGTCACTGGTCACTGGACACTGGTCACTGGTCACTGGTCACTTGTCACTGGTCACTGGTCACTGGTCACTGGTCAATGGTCACTGCCGCTGGTCACTGCTCACTGGTCAATATTCACTGGTCACTGGTCACTGGTCACTGGTCACTGGTCACTGGTCACTGGTCACTGGTCACTTTCGCTGGTCACTGGTCACTGGTCGATGGTCACTGGCCACTGGTCACTGGTCACTGGTCAATGGTCACTGTCGCTGGTCAATGGTCACTGTCGCTGGTCACTGGTCACTGGTCACTGGTCACAGGTCACTGGTCACTGGTCACAAGTCACTGGTCACTTGTCACTGGTCACGGGTCACTGGTCACTGGTCAATGGTCACTGTCGCTGGTCAATGGTCACTGCGCTGGTCATTGGTCACTGGTCACTGGTATCTGGTCAAAAGTCACTGGTCACTTGTCACTGGTCAGTGGTCACTGGTCTCTGGTCACTGGTCACTGGTCACTGGTCACTGGTCACTGGTCACAGGTCAATGGTCACTGGTCACTGGTCACTGGTCACTGGTCACTGGTCACTGGTCACTGGTCACTGGTCACGGGTCACATTTCACGGGTCACTGTTCACTGGTCGCTAGTCACTGGTCACCGGTCACTGGTCACTGGTCACTGGTCACTGGTCACTGTTCACTGGTCACTGGTCACAAGTCACTGGTCACATGTCACTGGTCAGTGGTCACTGGTCACTGGTCACTGGTCTGTGGTCACTGGTCACTGGTCAGTGGTCACTGGTAACAGTCACATGTCGCGGGTCACTGGTCACAAGTCACTGGTCGCTGGTCACAAGTCACTGGTCACTTGTCACTGGTCACTGGTCACTGGTCACTGGTCACTTGTCACTGGTCACTGGTCATTGGTCACTATCGCTGGTCAATGGTCACTGTCGCTGGTCATTGGTCACTGGTCACTGGACACTGGTCACTGGTCATTGGTCACTTGTCACTGGTCACTGGTCACTGGTCAATGGTCACTGTCGCTGGTCACTGGTCACTGGTCACTGGTAACTGGTCACTGGTCCCTGGTCACTGGTCACTGGTCAATGATCACTGTCGCTGATCACTGGTCACTGGTCACTGGTCACTGGTCACTGGTCACGGGTCTCATGTCACTGGTCACTGGTCACTGGTCACTTGTCACTGGTCACTGGTCACTGGTCAATGGTCCCTATCGCTGGTCAATGGTCACTGTCGCTGGTCACTGGTCACTGGTCACTGGTCACTGGTCACTGGTCACTGGTCATTGGTGACTATCGCTGGTCAATGGTCACTGTCGCTGGTCATTGGTCACTGGTCACTGGTCACTGGTCAAAAGTCACTGGTCACTTGTCACGGGTCACATGTCACGGGTCACTGTTCACTGTTCACTGGTCGCTAGTCACTGGTCAATGGTCACTGCTGCTGGTCACTGCTCACTGGTCAATATTCACTGGTCACTGGTCACTGGTCACTGGTCACTGGTCACTGGTCACTGGTCACTGGTCACTTTCGCTGGTCACTGGTCACTGGTCAATGGTCACTGGCCACTGGTCACTGGTCACTGGTCCATGGTCACTGTCGCTGGTCAATGGTCACTGTCGCTGGTCACTGGTCACTGGTCACTGGTCACTGGTCACTGGTCACTGGTCACAAGTCACTGGTCACTTGTCACTGGTCACTGGTCACTGGTCACTGGTCACTGGTCAATGGTCACTGTCGCTGATCAATGGTCACTGTCGCTGGTCACTGGTCACTGGTCACTGGTCACTGGTCACAGGTCAATGGTCACTGGGCACTGGTCACTGGTCACTGGTCACTGGTCACTGGTCACGGGTCACATTTCACGGGTCACTGTTCACTGGTCGCTAGTCACTGGTCACCGGTCACTAGTCACTGGTCACTGGTCACTGGTCACTGTTCACTGGTCACTGGTCACAAGTCACTGGTCACATGTCACTGGTCAGTGGTCACTGGTCACTGGTCACTGGTCACTGGTCACTGGTCACTGGTCACTGGTCACTGGTCACTGGTCAATCGTCACTATCGCTGGTCAATGGTCACTGTCGCTGCTCACTGGTCACGGGTCACATGTCACTGGTCACTGGTCACTGGTCACTTGTCACTGGTCACTGGTCACGGTCACTGGTCACTGGTCACTGGTCACTGGTCACTGGTCACTGGTCACTGGTCACTGGTCAATGGTCCCTATCGCTGGTCAATGGTCACTGTCGCTGGTCACTGGTCACTGGTCACTGGTCACTGGTCACTGGTCATTGGTGACTTTCGCTGGTCAATGGTCACTGTCGCTGGTCATTGGTCGCTGGGCACTGGTCACTGGTCAAAAGTCATTGGTCACTTGTCACGGGTCACATGTCACGGGTCACTGTTCACTGTTCACTGGTCGCTAGTCACTGGTCACCGGTCACTGGTCACTGGTCACTGTTCACTGGTCACTGGTCACAAGTCACTGGTCACTTGTCACTGGTCAGTGGTCACTGGTCACTGGTCTGTGGTCACTGGTCACTGGTCACTGGTCACTGGTCACTGGTCACTGGTCACTGTTCACTGGTCACTGGTCACAAGTCACTGGTCACTTGTCACTGGTCAGTGGTCACTGGTCACTGGTCTGTGGTCACTGGTCACTGGTCACTGGTCACTGGTCACTGGTCACTGGTCACTGGTCATTGGTCACTGGTCACTGGTCACAAGTCACTGGTCACTGGTCACTTGTCACTGGTCACTGGTCACTGGTCACTGGTCAATGGTCACTGTCGCTGGTCAATGGTCACAGTCGCTGGTCAATGGTCACTGCGCTGGTCATTGGTAACTGGCCACTGGTCACTGGTCACTGGTCAAAAGTCACTGGTCACTTGTCACTGGTCAGTGGTCACTGCTCTCTGGTCACTGGTCACTGGTCACTGGTCACTGGTCACTGGTCACAGGTCAATAGTCACTGGTCACTGGTCACTGGTCACTGGTCACTGGTCACTGGTCACTGGTCAATCGTCACTATCGCTGGTCAATGGTCACTGTCGCTGCTCACTGGTCACTGGTCACTGGTCACTGGTCACTGGTCACTGGTCACGGGTCACTGGTCACTGGTCACTGGTCACTGGTCCCTGGTCACTGGTCACTGGTCAATGATCACTGTCGCTGGTCACTGGTCACTGGTCACTGGTCACTGGTCACGGGTCACATGTCACTGGTCACTGGTCACTGGTCACTTGTCACTGGTCACTGGTCACGGTCACTGGTCACTGGTCACTGGTCACTGGTCACTGGTCACTGGTCAATGTGCCCTATCGCTGGTCAATGGTCACTGTCGCTGGTCATTGGTCACTGGTCACTGGACACTGGTCACTGGTCACTGGTCACTTGTCACTGGTCACTGGTCACTGTCGCTGGTCACTGGTCACTGGTCACTGGTCACTGGTCACTGGTCCCTGGTCACTGGTCACTGGTCAATGATCACTGTCGCTGGTCACTGGTCACTGGTCACTGGTCACTGGTCACGGGTCACATGTCACTGGTCACTGGTCACTGGTCACTTGTCACTGGTCACTGGTCACGGTCACTGGTCACTGGTCACTGGTCACTGGTCACTGGTCACTGGTCAATGTGCCCTATCGCTGGTCAATGGTCACTGTCGCTGGTCACTGGTCACTGGTCACTGGTCACTGGTCACTGGTCATTGGTGACTATCGCTGGTCAATGGTCACTGTCGCAGGTCATTGGTCACTGGTCACTGGTCACTGGTCAAAAGTCACTGGTCACTTGTCACTGGTCAGTGGTCACTGGTCTCTGGTCACTGGTCACTGGTCACTGGTCACTGGTCACAGGTCAATGGTCACTGGTCACTGGTCACTGGGCACTGGTCACTGGTCACGGGTCACATGTCACGGGTCACTGTTCACTGTTCACTGGTCGCTAGTCACTGGTCACCGGTCACTGGTCACTGGTCACTGTTCACTGGTCACTGGTCACAAGTCACTGGTCACTTGTCACTGGTCAGTGGTCACTGGTCACTGGTCTGTGGTCACTGGTCACTGGTCACTGGTCACT
The DNA here is from genome assembly GCA_947577245.1 of Andrena bucephala. Classification (NCBI taxonomy): domain Eukaryota; kingdom Metazoa; phylum Arthropoda; class Insecta; order Hymenoptera; family Andrenidae; genus Andrena; species Andrena bucephala. The sequence continues at coordinate 24,918,717 of OX387716.1, read as the reverse complement.
GGTCACTGGTCACTGGTCACTGGTCACTGGTCACTGGTCATTGGTCACTGGTCACTGGTCACAAGTCACTGGTCACTGGTCACTTGTCACTGGTCGCTGGTCACTGGTCACTGGTCAATGGTCACTGTCGCTGGTAAATGTTCACTGTCGCTGGTCACTGGTCACTGGTCACTGGTCACTGGTCACTGGTCACGGGTCAATGGTCAGTGGTCACTGGTCACTGGTCTGTGGTCACTGGTCACTGGTCACTGGTCACTGGTCATTGGTCACTGGTCACTGGTCACAAGTCACTGGTCACTGGTCACTTGTCACTGGTCGATGGTCACTGGTCACTGGTGAATGGTCACTGTCGCTGGTAAATGTTCACTGTCGCTGGTCACTGGTCACTGGTCACTGTCGCTGGTCACTGGTCACTGGTCACTGGTCACTGGTCACTGGTCACTGGTCACTGGTCACTGGTCACTGGTCAATGGTCCCTATCGCTGGTCAATGGTCACTGTCGCTGGTCCCTGGTCACTGGTCACTGGTCACTAGTCACTGGTCAAAAGTCACTGGTCACTTGTCACTGGTCAATGGTCACTGCCGCTGGTCACTGCTCACTGGTCAATATTCACTGGTCACTGGTCACTGGTCACTGGTCACTGGTCACTGGTCACTGGTCACTTTCGCTGGTCACTGGTCACTGGTCAATGGTCACTGGCCACTGGTCACTGGTCACTGGTCAATGGTCACTGTCGCTGGTCAATGGTCACTGTCGCTGGTCACTGGTCACTGGTCACTGGTCACTGGTCACTGGTCACTGGTCACAAGTCACTGGTCACTTGTCACTGGTCACTGGTCACTGGTCACTGGTCAATGGTCACTGTCGCTGGTCAATGGTCACTGCGCTGGTCATTGGTCACTGGTCACTGGTCACTGGTCAAAAGTCACTGGTCACTTGTCACTGGTCAGTGGTCACTGGTCTCTGGTCACTGGTCACTGGTCACTCGTCACTGGTCACTGGTCACAGGTCAATGGTCACTGGTCACTGGTCACTGGTCACTGGTCACTGGTCACTGGTCACGGGTCACATTTCACGGGTCACTGTTCACTGGTCGCTAGTCACTGGTCACCGGTCACTGGTCACTGGTCACTGGTCACTGGTCACTGTTCACTGGTCACCGGTCACAAGTCACTGGTCACATGTCACTGGTCAGTGGTCACTGGTCACTGGTCACTGGTCTGTGGTCACTGGTCACTGGTCAGTGGTCACTGGTAACAGTCACATGTCGCGGGTCACTGGTCACAAGTCACTGGTCGCTGGTCACACGTCACTGGTAACTTGTCACTGGACACTGGTCACTGGTCACTGGTCAATGGTTAATGGTCGCTGGTCACTGGTCACTGGTCATGGGTCACTGGTCACTGGTCACTGGTCACTGGTCACTGGTCACTGGTCACTAGTCAATCGTCACTATCGCTGGTCAATGGTCACTGTCGCTGCTCACTGGTCACTGGTCAATGGTCACTGTCGCTGGTCACTGGTCACTGGTCACTGGTCACTGGTCACTGGTCCCTGGTCACTGGTCACTGGTCAATGATCACTGTCGCTGGTCACTGGTCACTGGTCACTGGTCACTGGTCACTGGTCACGGGTCACATGTCACTGGTCACTGGTCACTGGTCACTTGTCACTGGTCACTGATCACGGTCACTGGTCACTGGTCACTGGTCACTGGTCACTGGTCACTGGTCAATGGTCCCTATCGCTGGTCAATGGTCACTGTCGCTGGTCACTGGTCACTGGTCACTGGTCATTGGTGACTATCGCTGGTCAATGGTCACTGTCGCTGGTCATTGGTCACTGGTCACTGGTCACTGGTCAAAAGTCACTGGTCACTTGTCACGGGTGACATGTCACGGGTCACTGTTCACTGTTCACTGGTCGCTAGTCACTGGTCACCGGTCACTGGTCACTGGTCACTGTTCACTGGTCACTGGTCACAAGTCACTGGTCACTTGTCACTGGTCAGTGGTCACTGGTCACTGGTCTGTGGTCACTGGTCACTGGTCACTGGTCACTGGTCACTGGTCACTGGTCATTGGTCACTGGTCACTGGTCACAAGTCACTGGTCACTGGTCACTTGTCACTGGTCACTGGTCACTGGTCACTGGTCAATGGTCACTGTCGCTGGTCAATGGTCACTGTCGCTGGTCAATGGTCACTGCGCTGGTCATTGGTCACTGGCCACTGGTCACTGGTCACTGGTCAAAAGTCACTGGTCACTTGTCACTGGTCAGTGGTCACTGGTCTCTGGTCACTGGTCACTGGTCACTGGTCACTGGTCACTGGTCACAGGTCAATAGTCACTGGTCACTGGTCACTGGTCACTGGTCACTGGTCACTGGTCACTGGTCACTGGTCACGGGTCACATTTCACGGGTCACGGTTCACTGGTCGCTAGTCACTGGTCACCGGTCACTGGTCACTGGTCACTGGTCACTGGTCACTGTTCACTGGTCACTGGTCACAAGTCACTGGTCACATGTCACTGGTCAGTGGTCACTGGTCACTGGTCACTGGTCTGTGGTCACTGGTCACTGGTCAGTGGTCACTGGTCACAGTCACATGTCGCGGGTCACTGGTCACAAGTCACTGGTCGCTGGTCACAAGTCACTGGTCACTTGTCACTGGTCACTGGTCACTGGTCACTGGTCAATTGTCAATGGTCGCTGGTCACTGGTCACTGGTCATGGGTCACTGGTCACTGGTCACTGGTCACTGGTCACTGGTCACTGGTCACTGGTCACTGGTCAATCGTCACTATCGCTGATCAATGGTCACTGTCGCTGCTCACTGGTCACTGGTCACTGGTCACTGGTCACAGGTCATTGGTCACTATCGCTGGTCAATGGTCACTGTCGCTGGTCATTGGTCACTGGTCACTGGACACTGGTCACTGTCGCTGGTCACTGGTCACTGGTCACTGGTCAATGGTCACTGCCGCTGGTCACTGGTCACTGGTCACTGGTCACAAGTCACTGGTCACTGGTCACTTGTCACTGGTCGCTGGTCACTGGTCACTGGTCAGTGGTCACTGTCGCTGGTAAATGGTCACTGTCGCTGGTCACTGGTCACTGGTCACTGGTCACTGGTCACTGGTCAATGGTCCCTATCGCTGGTCAATGGTCATTGTCGCTGGTCACTGGTCATTGGTGACTATCGCTGGTCAATGGTCACTGTCGCTGGTCACTGGTCACTGGTCACTGGTCACTGGTCACTGGTCTTTGTCACTGGTCACTGGTCACAAGTCACTGGTCACTGGTCACTTGTCACTGGTCGCTGGTCACTGGTCACTGGTCACTTGTCACTGGTCGCTGGTCACTGGTCACTGGTCAGTGGTCACTGTCGCTGGTAAATGGTCACTGCCGCTGGTCACTGGTCACTGGTCACTGCTCACTGGTCACTGGTCACTTGTCAATGGTCACTGTCACTGGCCAATGGTCACTGTCGCTGGTCAATGGTCACTGTCGCTGGTCACTTGTCACTGGTCACTGGTCACTGGTCACTGGTCACTGGTCACTGGTCACGGGTCACATGTCACTGGTCACTGGTCACTGGTCACTGGTCACTGGTCACTGGTCACTATCGCTGGTCAATGGTCACTGTCGCTGGTCACTGGTCACTGGTCACTGTTCACTGGTCACTGGTCACTGGTCACTGGTCATTGGTCACTATCGCTGGTCAATGGTCACTGTCGCTGGTCATTGTTCACTGGTCACTGGACACTGGTCACTGGTCACTGGTCACTTGTCACTGGTCACTGGTCACTGGTCACTGGTCAATGGTCACTGTCGCTGGTCACTGGTCACTGGTCACTGGTCAATGGTCACTGGTCACTGGTCACTGGTCACAGGTCAATGGTCACTGGGCACTGGTCACTGGTCACTGGTCACTGGTCACTGGTCACGGGTCACATTTCACGGGTCACTGTTCACTGGTCGCTAGTCACTGGTCACCGGTCACTGGTCACTGGTCACTGGTCACTGGTCACTTGTCACTGGTCAGTGGTCACTGGTCACTGGTCTGTGGTCACTGGTCACTGGTCACTGGTCACTGGTCACTGGTCACTGGTCACTGGTCACTGGTCACTGGTCACTGGTCATTGGTCACTGGTCACTGGTCACAAGTCACTGGTCACTGGTCACTTGTCACTGGTCGCTGGTCACTGGTCACTGGTCAATGGTCACTGTCGCTGGTAAATGTTCACTGTCGCTGGTCACTGGTCACTGGTCACTGGTCACTGGTCACTGGTCACGGGTCAATGGTCAGTGGTCACTGGTCACTGGTCTGTGGTCACTGGTCACTGGTCACTGGTCACTGGTCATTGGTCACTGGTCACTGGTCACAAGTCACTGGTCACTGGTCACTTGTCACTGGTCGATGGTCACTGGTCACTGGTGAATGGTCACTGTCGCTGGTAAATGTTCACTGTCGCTGGTCACTGGTCACTGGTCACTGTCGCTGGTCACTGGTCACTGGTCACTGGTCACTGGTCACTGGTCACTGGTCACTGGTCACTGGTCACTGGTCAATGGTCCCTATCGCTGGTCAATGGTCACTGTCGCTGGTCCCTGGTCACTGGTCACTGGTCACTAGTCACTGGTCAAAAGTCACTGGTCACTTGTCACTGGTCAATGGTCACTGCCGCTGGTCACTGCTCACTGGTCAATATTCACTGGTCACTGGTCACTGGTCACTGGTCACTGGTCACTGGTCACTGGTCACTTTCGCTGGTCACTGGTCACTGGTCAATGGTCACTGGCCACTGGTCACTGGTCACTGGTCAATGGTCACTGTCGCTGGTCAATGGTCACTGTCGCTGGTCACTGGTCACTGGTCACTGGTCACTGGTCACTGGTCACTGGTCACAAGTCACTGGTCACTTGTCACTGGTCACTGGTCACTGGTCACTGGTCAATGGTCACTGTCGCTGGTCAATGGTCACTGCGCTGGTCATTGGTCACTGGTCACTGGTCACTGGTCAAAAGTCACTGGTCACTTGTCACTGGTCAGTGGTCACTGGTCTCTGGTCACTGGTCACTGGTCACTCGTCACTGGTCACTGGTCACAGGTCAATGGTCACTGGTCACTGGTCACTGGTCACTGGTCACTGGTCACTGGTCACGGGTCACATTTCACGGGTCACTGTTCACTGGTCGCTAGTCACTGGTCACCGGTCACTGGTCACTGGTCACTGGTCACTGGTCACTGTTCACTGGTCACCGGTCACAAGTCACTGGTCACATGTCACTGGTCAGTGGTCACTGGTCACTGGTCACTGGTCTGTGGTCACTGGTCACTGGTCAGTGGTCACTGGTAACAGTCACATGTCGCGGGTCACTGGTCACAAGTCACTGGTCGCTGGTCACACGTCACTGGTCACTTGTCACTGGACACTGGTCACTGGTCACTGGTCAATGGTTAATGGTCGCTGGTCACTGGTCACTGGTCATGGGTCACTGGTCACTGGTCACTGGTCACTGGTCACTGGTCACTGGTCACTAGTCAATCGTCACTATCGCTGGTCAATGGTCACTGTCGCTGCTCACTGGTCACTGGTCAATGGTCACTGTCGCTGGTCACTGGTCACTGGTCACTGGTCACTGGTCACTGGTCCCTGGTCACTGGTCACTGGTCAATGATCACTGTCGCTGGTCACTGGTCACTGGTCACTGGTCACTGGTCACTGGTCACGGGTCACATGTCACTGGTCACTGGTCACTGGTCACTTGTCACTGGTCACTGATCACGGTCACTGGTCACTGGTCACTGGTCACTGGTCACTGGTCACTGGTCACTGGTCAATGGTCCCTATCGCTGGTCAATGGTCACTGTCGCTGGTCACTGGTCACTGGTCACTGGTCATTGGTGACTATCGCTGGTCAATGGTCGCTGTCGCTGGTCATTGGTCACTGGTCACTGGTCACTGGTCAAAAGTCACTGGTCACTTGTCACGGGTGACATGTCACGGGTCACTGTTCACTGTTCACTGGTCGCTAGTCACTGGTCACCGGTCACTGGTCACTGGTCACTGTTCACTGGTCACTGGTCACAAGTCACTGGTCACTTGTCACTGGTCAGTGGTCACTGGTCACTGGTCTGTGGTCACTGGTCACTGGTCACTGGTCACTGGTCACTGGTCACTGGTCACTGGTCATTGGTCACTGGTCACTGGTCACAAGTCACTGGTCACTGGTCACTTGTCACTGGTCACTGGTCACTGGTCACTGGTCAATGGTCACTGTCGCTGGTCAATGGTCACTGTCGCTGGTCAATGGTCACTGCGCTGGTCATTGGTCACTGGCCACTGGTCACTGGTCACTGGTCAAAAGTCACTGGTCACTTGTCACTGGTCAGTGGTCACTGGTCTCTGGTCACTGGTCACTGGTCACTGGTCACTGGTCACTGGTCACAGGTCAATAGTCACTGGTCACTGGTCACTGGTCACTGGTCACTGGTCACTGGTCACTGGTCACTGGTCACGGGTCACATTTCACGGGTCACGGTTCACTGGTCGCTAGTCACTGGTCACCGGTCACTGGTCACTGGTCACTGGTCACTGGTCACTGTTCACTGGTCACTGGTCACAAGTCACTGGTCACATGTCACTGGTCAGTGGTCACTGGTCACTGGTCACTGGTCTGTGGTCACTGGTCACTGGTCAGTGGTCACTGGTCACAGTCACATGTCGCGGGTCACTGGTCACAAGTCACTGGTCGCTGGTCACAAGTCACTGGTCACTTGTCACTGGTCACTGGTCACTGGTCACTGGTCAATTGTCAATGGTCGCTGGTCACTGGTCACTGGTCATGGGTCACTGGTCACTGGTCACTGGTCACTGGTCACTGGTCACTGGTCACTGGTCACTGGTCAATCGTCACTATCGCTGGTCAATGGTCACTGTCGCTGCTCACTGGTCACTGGTCACTGGTCACTGGTCACTGGTCATTGGTCACTATCGCTGGTCAATGGTCACTGTCGCTGGTCATTGGTCACTGGTCACTGGACACTGGTCACTGTCGCTGGTCACTGGTCACTGGTCACTGGTCAATGGTCACTGCCGCTGGTCACTGGTCACTGGTCACTGGTCACAAGTCACTGGTCACTGGTCACTTGTCACTGGTCGCTGGTCACTGGTCACTGGTCAGTGGTCACTGTCGCTGGTAAATGGTCACTGTCGCTGGTCACTGGTCACTGGTCACTGGTCACTGGTCACTGGTCAATGGTCCCTATCGCTGGTCAATGGTCACTGGTCACTGGTCAATGGTCACTGGTCACTGGTCACTGGTCACTGGTCACTGGTCACTATCGCTGGTCAATGGTCACTGTCGCTGGTCACTGGTCACTGGTCACTGTTCACTGGTCACTGGTCACTGGTCACTGGTCATTGGTCACTATCGCTGGTCAATGGTCACTGTCGCTGGTCATTGGTCACTGGTCACTGGACACTGGTCACTGGTCACTCGTCACTTGTCACTGGTCACTGGTCACTGGTCACTGGTCAATGGTCACTGTCGCTGGTCACTGGTCACTGGTCACTGGTCAATGGTCACTGGTCACTGGTCACTGGTCACAGGTCAATGGTCACTGGGCACTGGTCACTGGTCACTGGTCACTGGTCACTGGTCACGGGTCACATTTCACGGGTCACTGTTCACTGGTCGCTAGTCACTGGTCACCGGTCACTGGTCACTGGTCACTGGTCACTGGTCACTTGTCACTGGTCAGTGGTCACTGGTCACTGGTCTGTGGTCACTGGTCACTGGTCACTGGTCACTGGTCACTGGTCACTGGTCACTGGTCACTGGTCACTGGTCATTGGTCACTGGTCACTGGTCACAAGTCACTGGTCACTGGTCACTTGTCACTGGTCGCTGGTCACTGGTCACTGGTCAATGGTCACTGTCGCTGGTAAATGTTCACTGTCGCTGGTCACTGGTCACTGGTCACTGGTCACTGGTCACTGGTCACGGGTCAATGGTCAGTGGTCACTGGTCACTGGTCTGTGGTCACTGGTCACTGGTCACTGGTCACTGGTCATTGGTCACTGGTCACTGGTCACAAGTCACTGGTCACTGGTCACTTGTCACTGGTCGATGGTCACTGGTCACTGGTGAATGGTCACTGTCGCTGGTAAATGTTCACTGTCGCTGGTCACTGGTCACTGGTCACTGTCGCTGGTCACTGGTCACTGGTCACTGGTCACTGGTCACTGGTCACTGGTCACTGGTCACTGGTCACTGGTCAATGGTCCCTATCGCTGGTCAATGGTCACTGTCGCTGGTCCCTGGTCACTGGTCACTGGTCACTAGTCACTGGTCAAAAGTCACTGGTCACTTGTCACTGGTCAATGGTCACTGCCGCTGGTCACTGCTCACTGGTCAATATTCACTGGTCACTGGTCACTGGTCACTGGTCACTGGTCACTGGTCACTGGTCACTTTCGCTGGTCACTGGTCACTGGTCAATGGTCACTGGCCACTGGTCACTGGTCACTGGTCAATGGTCACTGTCGCTGGTCAATGGTCACTGTCGCTGGTCACTGGTCACTGGTCACTGGTCACTGGTCACTGGTCACTGGTCACAAGTCACTGGTCACTTGTCACTGGTCACTGGTCACTGGTCACTGGTCAATGGTCACTGTCGCTGGTCAATGGTCACTGCGCTGGTCATTGGTCACTGGTCACTGGTCACTGGTCAAAAGTCACTGGTCACTTGTCACTGGTCAGTGGTCACTGGTCTCTGGTCACTGGTCACTGGTCACTCGTCACTGGTCACTGGTCACAGGTCAATGGTCACTGGTCACTGGTCACTGGTCACTGGTCACTGGTCACTGGTCACGGGTCACATTTCACGGGTCACTGTTCACTGGTCGCTAGTCACTGGTCACCGGTCACTGGTCACTGGTCACTGGTCACTGGTCACTGTTCACTGGTCACCGGTCACAAGTCACTGGTCACATGTCACTGGTCAGTGGTCACTGGTCACTGGTCACTGGTCTGTGGTCACTGGTCACTGGTCAGTGGTCACTGGTAACAGTCACATGTCGCGGGTCACTGGTCACAAGTCACTGGTCGCTGGTCACACGTCACTGGTCACTTGTCACTGGACACTGGTCACTGGTCACTGGTCAATGGTTAATGGTCGCTGGTCACTGGTCACTGGTCATGGGTCACTGGTCACTGGTCACTGGTCACTGGTCACTGGTCACTGGTCACTAGTCAATCGTCACTATCGCTGGTCAATGGTCACTGTCGCTGCTCACTGGTCACTGGTCAATGGTCACTGTCGCTGGTCACTGGTCACTGGTCACTGGTCACTGGTCACTGGTCCCTGGTCACTGGTCACTGGTCAATGATCACTGTCGCTGGTCACTGGTCACTGGTCACTGGTCACTGGTCACTGGTCACGGGTCACATGTCACTGGTCACTGGTCACTGGTCACTTGTCACTGGTCACTGATCACGGTCACTGGTCACTGGTCACTGGTCACTGGTCACTGGTCACTGGTCACTGGTCAATGGTCCCTATCGCTGGTCAATGGTCACTGTCGCTGGTCACTGGTCACTGGTCACTGGTCATTGGTGACTATCGCTGGTCAATGGTCACTGTCGCTGGTCATTGGTCACTGGTCACTGGTCACTGGTCAAAAGTCACTGGTCACTTGTCACGGGTGACATGTCACGGGTCACTGTTCACTGTTCACTGGTCGCTAGTCACTGGTCACCGGTCACTGGTCACTGGTCACTGTTCACTGGTCACTGGTCACAAGTCACTGGTCACTTGTCACTGGTCAGTGGTCACTGGTCACTGGTCTGTGGTCACTGGTCACTGGTCACTGGTCACTGGTCACTGGTCACTGGTCACTGGTCATTGGTCACTGGTCACTGGTCACAAGTCACTGGTCACTGGTCACTTGTCACTGGTCACTGGTCACTGGTCACTGGTCAATGGTCACTGTCGCTGGTCAATGGTCACTGTCGCTGGTCAATGGTCACTGCGCTGGTCATTGGTCACTGGCCACTGGTCACTGGTCACTGGTCAAAAGTCACTGGTCACTTGTCACTGGTCAGTGGTCACTGGTCTCTGGTCACTGGTCACTGGTCACTGGTCACTGGTCACTGGTCACAGGTCAATAGTCACTGGTCACTGGTCACTGGTCACTGGTCACTGGTCACTGGTCACTGGTCACTGGTCACGGGTCACATTTCACGGGTCACGGTTCACTGGTCGCTAGTCACTGGTCACCGGTCACTGGTCACTGGTCACTGGTCACTGGTCACTGTTCACTGGTCACTGGTCACAAGTCACTGGTCACATGTCACTGGTCAGTGGTCACTGGTCACTGGTCACTGGTCTGTGGTCACTGGTCACTGGTCAGTGGTCACTGGTCACAGTCACATGTCGCGGGTCACTGGTCACAAGTCACTGGTCGCTGGTCACAAGTCACTGGTCACTTGTCACTGGTCACTGGTCACTGGTCACTGGTCAATTGTCAATGGTCGCTGGTCACTGGTCACTGGTCATGGGTCACTGGTCACTGGTCACTGGTCACTGGTCACTGGTCACTGGTCACTGGTCACTGGTCAATCGTCACTATCGCTGGTCAATGGTCACTGTCGCTGCTCACTGGTCACTGGTCACTGGTCACTGGTCACTGGTCATTGGTCACTATCGCTGGTCAATGGTCACTGTCGCTGGTCATTGGTCACTGGTCACTGGACACTGGTCACTGTCGCTGGTCACTGGTCACTGGTCACTGGTCAATGGTCACTGCCGCTGGTCACTGGTCACTGGTCACTGGTCACAAGTCACTGGTCACTGGTCACTTGTCACTGGTCGCTGGTCACTGGTCACTGGTCAGTGGTCACTGTCGCTGGTAAATGGTCACTGTCGCTGGTCACTGGTCACTGGTCACTGGTCACTGGTCACTGGTCAATGGTCCCTATCGCTGGTCAATGGTCATTGTCGCTGGTCACTGGTCATTGGTGACTATCGCTGGTCAATGGTCACTGTCGCTGGTCACTGGTCACTGGTCACTGGTCACTGGTCACTGGTCTTTGTCACTGGTCACTGGTCACAAGTCACTGGTCACTGGTCACTTGTCACTGGTCGCTGGTCACTGGTCACTGGTCACTTGTCACTGGTCGCTGGTCACTGGTCACTGGTCAGTGGTCACTGTCGCTGGTAAATGGTCACTGTCGCTGGTCATTGGTCACTGGTCACTGGACACTGGTCACTGGTCACTGGTCACTTGTCACTGGTCACTGGTCACTGGTCACTGGTCAATGGTCACTGTCGCTGGTCACTGGTCACTGGTCACTGGTCAATGGTCACTGGTCACTGGTCACTGGTCACAGGTCAATGGTCACTGGGCACTGGTCACTGGTCACTGGTCACTGGTCACTGGTCACGGGTCACATTTCACGGGTCACTGTTCACTGGTCGCTAGTCACTGGTCACCGGTCACTGGTCACTGGTCACTGGTCACTGGTCACTGTTCACTGGTCACTGGTCACAAGTCACTGGTCACATGTCACTGGTCAGTGGTCACTGGTCACTGGTCACTGGTCACTGGTCACTGGTCACTGGTCACTGGTCACTGGTCACTGGTCAATCGTCACTATCGCTGGTCAATGGTCACTGTCGCTGCTCACTGGTCACGGGTCACATGTCACTGGTCACTGGTCACTGGTCACTTGTCACTGGTCACTGGTCACGGTCACTGGTCACTGGTCACTGGTCACTGGTCACTGGTCACTGGTCACTGGTCACTGGTCAATGGTCCCTATCGCTGGTCAATGGTCACTGTCGCTGGTCACTGGTCACTGGTCACTGGTCACTGGTCACTGGTCATTGGTGACTTTCGCTGGTCAATGGTCACTGTCGCTGGTCATTGGTCACTGGGCACTGGTCACTGGTCAAAAGTCATTGGTCACTTGTCACGGGTCACATGTCACGGGTCACTGTTCACTGTTCACTGGTCGCTAGTCACTGGTCACCGGTCACTGGTCACTGGTCACTGTTCACTGGTCACTGGTCACAAGTCACTGGTCACTTGTCACTGGTCAGTGGTCACTGGTCACTGGTCTGTGGTCACTGGTCACTGGTCACTGGTCACTGGTCACTGGTCACTGGTCACTGTTCACTGGTCACTGGTCACAAGTCACTGGTCACTTGTCACTGGTCAGTGGTCACTGGTCACTGGTCTGTGGTCACTGGTCACTGGTCACTGGTCACTGGTCACTGGTCACTGGTCACTGGTCATTGGTCACTGGTCACTGGTCACAAGTCACTGGTCACTGGTCACTTGTCACTGGTCACTGGTCACTGGTCACTGGTCAATGGTCACTGTCGCTGGTCAATGGTCACAGTCGCTGGTCAATGGTCACTGCGCTGGTCATTGGTAACTGGCCACTGGTCACTGGTCACTGGTCAAAAGTCACTGGTCACTTGTCACTGGTCAGTGGTCACTGCTCTCTGGTCACTGGTCACTGGTCACTGGTCACTGGTCACTGGTCACAGGTCAATAGTCACTGGTCACTGGTCACTGGTCACTGGTCACTGGTCACTGGTCACTGGTCACTGGTCACGGGTCACATGTCACTGGTCACTGGTCACTGGTCACTGGTCACTGGTCACTGGTCACTATCGCTGGTCAATGGTCACTGTCGCTGGTCACTGGTCACTGGTCACTGTTCACTGGTCACTGGTCACTGGTCACTGGTCATTGGTCACTATCGCTGGTCAATGGTCACTGTCGCTGGTCATTGGTCACTGGTCACTGGACACTGGTCACTGGTCACTGGTCACTTGTCACTGGTCACTGGTCACTGGTCACTGGTCAATGGTCACTGTCGCTGGTCACTGGTCACTGGTCACTGGTCAATGGTCACTGGTCACTGGTCACTGGTCACAGGTCAATGGTCACTGGGCACTGGTCACTGGTCACTGGTCACTGGTCACTGGTCACGGGTCACATTTCACGGGTCACTGTTCACTGGTCGCTAGTCACTGGTCACCGGTCACTGGTCACTGGTCACTGGTCACTGGTCACTTGTCACTGGTCAGTGGTCACTGGTCACTGGTCTGTGGTCACTGGTCACTGGTCACTGGTCACTGGTCACTGGTCACTGGTCACTGGTCACTGGTCACTGGTCATTGGTCACTGGTCACTGGTCACAAGTCACTGGTCACTGGTCACTTGTCACTGGTCGCTGGTCACTGGTCACTGGTCAATGGTCACTGTCGCTGGTAAATGTTCACTGTCGCTGGTCACTGGTCACTGGTCACTGGTCACTGGTCACTGGTCACGGGTCAATGGTCAGTGGTCACTGGTCACTGGTCTGTGGTCACTGGTCACTGGTCACTGGTCACTGGTCATTGGTCACTGGTCACTGGTCACAAGTCACTGGTCACTGGTCACTTGTCACTGGTCGATGGTCACTGGTCACTGGTGAATGGTCACTGTCGCTGGTAAATGTTCACTGTCGCTGGTCACTGGTCACTGGTCACTGTCGCTGGTCACTGGTCACTGGTCACTGGTCACTGGTCACTGGTCACTGGTCACTGGTCACTGGTCACTGGTCAATGGTCCCTATCGCTGGTCAATGGTCACTGTCGCTGGTCCCTGGTCACTGGTCACTGGTCACTAGTCACTGGTCAAAAGTCACTGGTCACTTGTCACTGGTCAATGGTCACTGCCGCTGGTCACTGCTCACTGGTCAATATTCACTGGTCACTGGTCACTGGTCACTGGTCACTGGTCACTGGTCACTGGTCACTTTCGCTGGTCACTGGTCACTGGTCAATGGTCACTGGCCACTGGTCACTGGTCACTGGTCACTGGTCACTGGTCACTGGTCCCTGGTCACTGGTCACTGGTCAATGATCACTGTCGCTGGTCACTGGTCACTGGTCACTGGTCACTGGTCACTGGTCACGGGTCACATGTCACTGGTCACTGGTCACTGGTCACTTGTCACTGGTCACTGATCACGGTCACTGGTCACTGGTCACTGGTCACTGGTCACTGGTCACTGGTCACTGGTCAATGGTCCCTATCGCTGGTCAATGGTCACTGTCGCTGGTCACTGGTCACTGGTCACTGGTCATTGGTGACTATCGCTGGTCAATGGTCACTGTCGCTGGTCATTGGTCACTGGTCACTGGTCACTGGTCAAAAGTCACTGGTCACTTGTCACGGGTGACATGTCACGGGTCACTGTTCACTGTTCACTGGTCGCTAGTCACTGGTCACCGGTCACTGGTCACTGGTCACTGTTCACTGGTCACTGGTCACAAGTCACTGGTCACTTGTCACTGGTCAGTGGTCACTGGTCACTGGTCTGTGGTCACTGGTCACTGGTCACTGGTCACTGGTCACTGGTCACTGGTCACTGGTCATTGGTCACTGGTCACTGGTCACAAGTCACTGGTCACTGGTCACTTGTCACTGGTCACTGGTCACTGGTCACTGGTCAATGGTCACTGTCGCTGGTCAATGGTCACTGTCGCTGGTCAATGGTCACTGCGCTGGTCATTGGTCACTGGCCACTGGTCACTGGTCACTGGTCAAAAGTCACTGGTCACTTGTCACTGGTCAGTGGTCACTGGTCTCTGGTCACTGGTCACTGGTCACTGGTCACTGGTCACTGGTCACAGGTCAATAGTCACTGGTCACTGGTCACTGGTCACTGGTCACTGGTCACTGGTCACTGGTCACTGGTCACGGGTCACATTTCACGGGTCACGGTTCACTGGTCGCTAGTCACTGGTCACCGGTCACTGGTCACTGGTCACTGGTCACTGGTCACTGTTCACTGGTCACTGGTCACAAGTCACTGGTCACATGTCACTGGTCAGTGGTCACTGGTCACTGGTCACTGGTCTGTGGTCACTGGTCACTGGTCAGTGGTCACTGGTCACAGTCACATGTCGCGGGTCACTGGTCACAAGTCACTGGTCGCTGGTCACAAGTCACTGGTCACTTGTCACTGGTCACTGGTCACTGGTCACTGGTCAATTGTCAATGGTCGCTGGTCACTGGTCACTGGTCATGGGTCACTGGTCACTGGTCACTGGTCACTGGTCACTGGTCACTGGTCACTGGTCACTGGTCAATCGTCACTATCGCTGGTCAATGGTCACTGTCGCTGCTCACTGGTCACTGGTCACTGGTCACTGGTCACTGGTCATTGGTCACTATCGCTGGTCAATGGTCACTGTCGCTGGTCATTGGTCACTGGTCACTGGACACTGGTCACTGTCGCTGGTCACTGGTCACTGGTCACTGGTCAATGGTCACTGCCGCTGGTCACTGGTCACTGGTCACTGGTCACAAGTCACTGGTCACTGGTCACTTGTCACTGGTCGCTGGTCACTGGTCACTGGTCAGTGGTCACTGTCGCTGGTAAATGGTCACTGTCGCTGGTCACTGGTCACTGGTCACTGGTCACTGGTCACTGGTCAATGGTCCCTATCGCTGGTCAATGGTCACTGGTCACTGGTCAATGGTCACTGGTCACTGGTCACTGGTCACTGGTCACTGGTCACTATCGCTGGTCAATGGTCACTGTCGCTGGTCACTGGTCACTGGTCACTGTTCACTGGTCACTGGTCACTGGTCACTGGTCATTGGTCACTATCGCTGGTCAATGGTCACTGTCGCTGGTCATTGGTCACTGGTCACTGGACACTGGTCACTGGTCACTGGTCACTTGTCACTGGTCACTGGTCACTGGTCACTGGTCAATGGTCACTGTCGCTGGTCACTGGTCACTGGTCACTGGTCAATGGTCACTGGTCACTGGTCACTGGTCACAGGTCAATGGTCACTGGGCACTGGTCACTGGTCACTGGTCACTGGTCACTGGTCACGGGTCACATTTCACGGGTCACTGTTCACTGGTCGCTAGTCACTGGTCACCGGTCACTGGTCACTGGTCACTGGTCACTGGTCACTTGTCACTGGTCAGTGGTCACTGGTCACTGGTCTGTGGTCACTGGTCACTGGTCACTGGTCACTGGTCACTGGTCACTGGTCACTGGTCACTGGTCACTGGTCACTGTCGCTGGTCAATGGTCACAGTCGCTGGTCAATGGTCACTGCGCTGGTCATTGGTAACTGGCCACTGGTCACTGGTCACTGGTCAAAAGTCACTGGTCACTTGTCACTGGTCAGTGGTCACTGCTCTCTGGTCACTGGTCACTGGTCACTGGTCACTGGTCACTGGTCACAGGTCAATAGTCACTGGTCACTGGTCACTGGTCACTGGTCACTGGTCACTGGTCACTGGTCACTGGTCACGGGTCACATGTCACTGGTCACTGGTCACTGGTCACTGGTCACTGGTCACTGGTCACTATCGCTGGTCAATGGTCACTGTCGCTGGTCACTGGTCACTGGTCACTGTTCACTGGTCACTGGTCACTGGTCACTGGTCATTGGTCACTATCGCTGGTCAATGGTCACTGTCGCTGGTCATTGGTCACTGGTCACTGGACACTGGTCACTGGTCACTGGTCACTTGTCACTGGTCACTGGTCACTGGTCACTGGTCAATGGTCACTGTCGCTGGTCACTGGTCACTGGTCACTGGTCAATGGTCACTGGTCACTGGTCACTGGTCACAGGTCAATGGTCACTGGGCACTGGTCACTGGTCACTGGTCACTGGTCACTGGTCACGGGTCACATTTCACGGGTCACTGTTCACTGGTCGCTAGTCACTGGTCACCGGTCACTGGTCACTGGTCACTGGTCACTGGTCACTTGTCACTGGTCAGTGGTCACTGGTCACTGGTCTGTGGTCACTGGTCACTGGTCACTGGTCACTGGTCACTGGTCACTGGTCACTGGTCACTGGTCACTGGTCATTGGTCACTGGTCACTGGTCACAAGTCACTGGTCACTGGTCACTTGTCACTGGTCGCTGGTCACTGGTCACTGGTCAATGGTCACTGTCGCTGGTAAATGTTCACTGTCGCTGGTCACTGGTCACTGGTCACTGGTCACTGGTCACTGGTCACGGGTCAATGGTCAGTGGTCACTGGTCACTGGTCTGTGGTCACTGGTCACTGGTCACTGGTCACTGGTCATTGGTCACTGGTCACTGGTCACAAGTCACTGGTCACTGGTCACTTGTCACTGGTCGATGGTCACTGGTCACTGGTGAATGGTCACTGTCGCTGGTAAATGTTCACTGTCGCTGGTCACTGGTCACTGGTCACTGTCGCTGGTCACTGGTCACTGGTCACTGGTCACTGGTCACTGGTCACTGGTCACTGGTCACTGGTCACTGGTCAATGGTCCCTATCGCTGGTCAATGGTCACTGTCGCTGGTCCCTGGTCACTGGTCACTGGTCACTAGTCACTGGTCAAAAGTCACTGGTCACTTGTCACTGGTCAATGGTCACTGCCGCTGGTCACTGCTCACTGGTCAATATTCACTGGTCACTGGTCACTGGTCACTGGTCACTGGTCACTGGTCACTGGTCACTTTCGCTGGTCACTGGTCACTGGTCAATGGTCACTGGCCACTGGTCACTGGTCACTGGTCAATGGTCACTGTCGCTGGTCAATGGTCACTGTCGCTGGTCACTGGTCACTGGTCACTGGTCACTGGTCACTGGTCACTGGTCACAAGTCACTGGTCACTTGTCACTGGTCACTGGTCACTGGTCACTGGTCAATGGTCACTGTCGCTGGTCAATGGTCACTGCGCTGGTCATTGGTCACTGGTCACTGGTCACTGGTCAAAAGTCACTGGTCACTTGTCACTGGTCAGTGGTCACTGGTCTCTGGTCACTGGTCACTGGTCACTCGTCACTGGTCACTGGTCACAGGTCAATGGTCACTGGTCACTGGTCACTGGTCACTGGTCACTGGTCACTGGTCACGGGTCACATTTCACGTGTCACTGTTCACTGGTCGCTAGTCACTGGTCACCGGTCACTGGTCACTGGTCACTGGTCACTGGTCACTGTTCACTGGTCACCGGTCACAAGTCACTGGTCACATGTCACTGGTCAGTGGTCACTGGTCACTGGTCACTGGTCTGTGGTCACTGGTCACTGGTCAGTGGTCACTGGTAACAGTCACATGTCGCGGGTCACTGGTCACAAGTCACTGGTCGCTGGTCACACGTCACTGGTCACTTGTCACTGGACACTGGTCACTGGTCACTGGTCAATGGTTAATGGTCGCTGGTCACTGGTCACTGGTCATGGGTCACTGGTCACTGGTCACTGGTCACTGGTCACTGGTCACTGGTCACTAGTCAATCGTCACTATCGCTGGTCAATGGTCACTGTCGCTGCTCACTGGTCACTGGTCAATGGTCACTGTCGCTGGTCACTGGTCACTGGTCACTGGTCACTGGTCACTGGTCCCTGGTCACTGGTCACTGGTCAATGATCACTGTCGCTGGTCACTGGTCACTGGTCACTGGTCACTGGTCACTGGTCACGGGTCACATGTCACTGGTCACTGGTCACTGGTCACTTGTCACTGGTCACTGATCACGGTCACTGGTCACTGGTCACTGGTCACTGGTCACTGGTCACTGGTCACTGGTCAATGGTCCCTATCGCTGGTCAATGGTCACTGTCGCTGGTCACTGGTCACTGGTCACTGGTCATTGGTGACTATCGCTGGTCAATGGTCACTGTCGCTGGTCATTGGTCACTGGTCACTGGTCACTGGTCAAAAGTCACTGGTCACTTGTCACGGGTGACATGTCACGGGTCACTGTTCACTGTTCACTGGTCGCTAGTCACTGGTCACCGGTCACTGGTCACTGGTCACTGTTCACTGGTCACTGGTCACAAGTCACTGGTCACTTGTCACTGGTCAGTGGTCACTGGTCACTGGTCTGTGGTCACTGGTCACTGGTCACTGGTCACTGGTCACTGGTCACTGGTCACTGGTCATTGGTCACTGGTCACTGGTCACAAGTCACTGGTCACTGGTCACTTGTCACTGGTCACTGGTCACTGGTCACTGGTCAATGGTCACTGTCGCTGGTCAATGGTCACTGTCGCTGGTCAATGGTCACTGCGCTGGTCATTGGTCACTGGCCACTGGTCACTGGTCACTGGTCAAAAGTCACTGGTCACTTGTCACTGGTCAGTGGTCACTGGTCTCTGGTCACTGGTCACTGGTCACTGGTCACTGGTCACTGGTCACAGGTCAATAGTCACTGGTCACTGGTCACTGGTCACTGGTCACTGGTCACTGGTCACTGGTCACTGGTCACGGGTCACATTTCACGGGTCACGGTTCACTGGTCGCTAGTCACTGGTCACCGGTCACTGGTCACTGGTCACTGGTCACTGGTCACTGTTCACTGGTCACTGGTCACAAGTCACTGGTCACATGTCACTGGTCAGTGGTCACTGGTCACTGGTCACTGGTCTGTGGTCACTGGTCACTGGTCAGTGGTCACTGGTCACAGTCACATGTCGCGGGTCACTGGTCACAAGTCACTGGTCGCTGGTCACAAGTCACTGGTCACTTGTCACTGGTCACTGGTCACTGGTCACTGGTCAATTGTCAATGGTCGCTGGTCACTGGTCACTGGTCATGGGTCACTGGTCACTGGTCACTGGTCACTGGTCACTGGTCACTGGTCACTGGTCACTGGTCAATCGTCACTATCGCTGGTCAATGGTCACTGTCGCTGCTCACTGGTCACTGGTCACTGGTCACTGGTCACTGGTCACTGGTCATTGGTCACTATCGCTGGTCAATGGTCACTGTCGCTGGTCATTGGTCACTGGTCACTGGACACTGGTCACTGTCGCTGGTCACTGGTCACTGGTCACTGGTCAATGGTCACTGCCGCTGGTCACTGGTCACTGGTCACTGGTCACAAGTCACTGGTCACTGGTCACTTGTCACTGGTCGCTGGTCACTGGTCACTGGTCAGTGGTCACTGTCGCTGGTAAATGGTCACTGTCGCTGGTCACTGGTCACTGGTCACTGGTCACTGGTCACTGGTCAATGGTCCCTATCGCTGGTCAATGGTCACTGGTCACTGGTCAATGGTCACTGGTCACTGGTCACTGGTCACTGGTCACTGGTCACTATCGCTGGTCAATGGTCACTGTCGCTGGTCACTGGTCACTGGTCACTGTTCACTGGTCACTGGTCACTGGTCACTGGTCATTGGTCACTATCGCTGGTCAATGGTCACTGTCGCTGGTCATTGGTCACTGGTCACTGGACACTGGTCACTGGTCACTGGTCACTTGTCACTGGTCACTGGTCACTGGTCACTGGTCAATGGTCACTGTCGCTGGTCACTGGTCACTGGTCACTGGTCAATGGTCACTGGTCACTGGTCACTGGTCACAGGTCAATGGTCACTGGGCACTGGTCACTGGTCACTGGTCACTGGTCACTGGTCACGGGTCACATTTCACGGGTCACTGTTCACTGGTCGCTAGTCACTGGTCACCGGTCACTGGTCACTGGTCACTGGTCACTGGTCACTTGTCACTGGTCAGTGGTCACTGGTCACTGGTCTGTGGTCACTGGTCACTGGTCACTGGTCACTGGTCACTGGTCACTGGTCACTGGTCACTGGTCACTGGTCATTGGTCACTGGTCACTGGTCACAAGTCACTGGTCACTGGTCACTTGTCACTGGTCGCTGGTCACTGGTCACTGGTCAATGGTCACTGTCGCTGGTAAATGTTCACTGTCGCTGGTCACTGGTCACTGGTCACTGGTCACTGGTCACTGGTCACGGGTCTATGGTCAGTGGTCACTGGTCACTGGTCTGTGGTCACTGGTCACTGGTCACTGGTCACTGGTCATTGGTCACTGGTCACTGGTCACAAGTCACTGGTCACTGGTCACTTGTCACTGGTCGATGGTCACTGGTCACTGGTGAATGGTCACTGTCGCTGGTAAATGTTCACTGTCGCTGGTCACTGGTCACTGGTCACTGTCGCTGGTCACTGGTCACTGGTCACTGGTCACTGGTCACTGGTCACTGGTCACTGGTCACTGGTCACTGGTCAATGGTCCCTATCGCTGGTCAATGGTCACTGTCGCTGGTCCCTGGTCACTGGTCACTGGTCACTAGTCACTGGTCAAAAGTCACTGGTCACTTGTCACTGGTCAATGGTCACTGCCGCTGGTCACTGCTCACTGGTCAATATTCACTGGTCACTGGTCACTGGTCACTGGTCACTGGTCACTGGTCACTGGTCACTTTCGCTGGTCACTGGTCACTGGTCAATGGTCACTGGCCACTGGTCACTGGTCACTGGTCAATGGTCACTGTCGCTGGTCAATGGTCACTGTCGCTGGTCACTGGTCACTGGTCACTGGTCACTGGTCACTGGTCACTGGTCACAAGTCACTGGTCACTTGTCACTGGTCACTGGTCACTGGTCACTGGTCAATGGTCACTGTCGCTGGTCAATGGTCCCTGCGCTGGTCATTGGTCACTGGTCACTGGTCACTGGTCAAAAGTCACTGGTCACTTGTCACTGGTCAGTGGTCACTGGTCTCTGGTCACTGGTCACTGGTCACTCGTCACTGGTCACTGGTCACAGGTCAATGGTCACTGGTCACTGGTCACTGGTCACTGGTCACTGGTCACTGGTCACGGGTCACATTTCACGGGTCACTGTTCACTGGTCGCTAGTCACTGGTCACCGGTCACTGGTCACTGGTCACTGGTCACTGGTCACTGTTCACTGGTCACCGGTCACAAGTCACTGGTCACATGTCACTGGTCAGTGGTCACTGGTCACTGGTCACTGGTCTGTGGTCACTGGTCACTGGTCAGTGGTCACTGGTAACAGTCACATGTCGCGGGTCACTGGTCACAAGTCACTGGTCGCTGGTCACACGTCACTGGTCACTTGTCACTGGACACTGGTCACTGGTCACTGGTCAATGGTTAATGGTCGCTGGTCACTGGTCACTGGTCATGGGTCACTGGTCACTGGTCACTGGTCACTGGTCACTGGTCACTGGTCACTAGTCAATCGTCACTATCGCTGGTCAATGGTCACTGTCGCTGCTCACTGGTCACTGGTCAATGGTCACTGTCGCTGGTCACTGGTCACTGGTCACTGGTCACTGGTCACTGGTCCCTGGTCACTGGTCACTGGTCAATGATCACTGTCGCTGGTCACTGGTCACTGGTCACTGGTCACTGGTCACTGGTCACGGGTCACATGTCACTGGTCACTGGTCACTGGTCACTTGTCACTGGTCACTGATCACGGTCACTGGTCACTGGTCACTGGTCACTGGTCACTGGTCACTGGTCACTGGTCAATGGTCCCTATCGCTGGTCAATGGTCACTGTCGCTGGTCACTGGTCACTGGTCACTGGTCATTGGTGACTATCGCTGGTCAATGGTCACTGTCGCTGGTCATTGGTCACTGGTCACTGGTCACTGGTCAAAAGTCACTGGTCACTTGTCACGGGTGACATGTCACGGGTCACTGTTCACTGTTCACTGGTCGCTAGTCACTGGTCACCGGTCACTGGTCACTGGTCACTGTTCACTGGTCACTGGTCACAAGTCACTGGTCACTTGTCACTGGTCAGTGGTCACTGGTCACTGGTCTGTGGTCACTGGTCACTGGTCACTGGTCACTGGTCACTGGTCACTGGTCACTGGTCATTGGTCACTGGTCACTGGTCACAAGTCACTGGTCACTGGTCACTTGTCACTGGTCACTGGTCACTGGTCACTGGTCAATGGTCACTGTCGCTGGTCAATGGTCACTGTCGCTGGTCAATGGTCACTGCGCTGGTCATTGGTCACTGGCCACTGGTCACTGGTCACTGGTCAAAAGTCACTGGTCACTTGTCACTGGTCAGTGGTCACTGGTCTCTGGTCACTGGTCACTGGTCACTGGTCACTGGTCACTGGTCACAGGTCAATAGTCACTGGTCACTGGTCACTGGTCACTGGTCACTGGTCACTGGTCACTGGTCACTGGTCACGGGTCACATTTCACGGGTCACGGTTCACTGGTCGCTAGTCACTGGTCACCGGTCACTGGTCACTGGTCACTGGTCACTGGTCACTGTTCACTGGTCACTGGTCACAAGTCACTGGTCACATGTCACTGGTCAGTGGTCACTGGTCACTGGTCACTGGTCTGTGGTCACTGGTCACTGGTCAGTGGTCACTGGTCACAGTCACATGTCGCGGGTCACTGGTCACAAGTCACTGGTCGCTGGTCACAAGTCACTGGTCACTTGTCACTGGTCACTGGTCACTGGTCACTGGTCAATTGTCAATGGTCGCTGGTCACTGGTCACTGGTCATGGGTCACTGGTCACTGGTCACTGGTCACTGGTCACTGGTCACTGGTCACTGGTCACTGGTCAATCGTCACTATCGCTGGTCAATGGTCACTGTCGCTGCTCACTGGTCACTGGTCACTGGTCACTGGTCACTGGTCATTGGTCACTATCGCTGGTCAATGGTCACTGTCGCTGGTCATTGGTCACTGGTCACTGGACACTGGTCACTGTCGCTGGTCACTGGTCACTGGTCACTGGTCAATGGTCACTGCCGCTGGTCACTGGTCACTGGTCACTGGTCACAAGTCACTGGTCACTGGTCACTTGTCACTGGTCGCTGGTCACTGGTCACTGGTCAGTGGTCACTGTCGCTGGTAAATGGTCACTGTCGCTGGTCACTGGTCACTGGTCACTGGTCACTGGTCACTGGTCAATGGTCCCTATCGCTGGTCAATGGTCATTGTCGCTGGTCACTGGTCATTGGTGACTATCGCTGGTCAATGGTCACTGTCGCTGGTCACTGGTCACTGGTCACTGGTCACTGGTCACTGGTCTTTGTCACTGGTCACTGGTCACAAGTCACTGGTCACTGGTCACTTGTCACTGGTCGCTGGTCACTGGTCACTGGTCACTTGTCACTGGTCGCTGGTCACTGGTCACTGGTCAGTGGTCACTGTCGCTGGTAAATGGTCACTGTCGCTGGTCATTGGTCACTGGTCACTGGACACTGGTCACTGGTCACTGGTCACTTGTCACTGGTCACTGGTCACTGGTCACTGGTCAATGGTCACTGTCGCTGGTCACTGGTCACTGGTCACTGGTCAATGGTCACTGGTCACTGGTCACTGGTCACAGGTCAATGGTCACTGGGCACTGGTCACTGGTCACTGGTCACTGGTCACTGGTCACGGGTCACATTTCACGGGTCACTGTTCACTGGTCGCTAGTCACTGGTCACCGGTCACTGGTCACTGGTCACTGGTCACTGGTCACTGTTCACTGGTCACTGGTCACAAGTCACTGGTCACATGTCACTGGTCAGTGGTCACTGGTCACTGGTCACTGGTCACTGGTCACTGGTCACTGGTCACTGGTCACTGGTCACTGGTCAATCGTCACTATCGCTGGTCAATGGTCACTGTCGCTGCTCACTGGTCACGGGTCACATGTCACTGGTCACTGGTCACTGGTCACTTGTCACTGGTCACTGGTCACGGTCACTGGTCACTGGTCACTGGTCACTGGTCACTGGTCACTGGTCACTGGTCACTGGTCAATGGTCCCTATCGCTGGTCAATGGTCACTGTCGCTGGTCACTGGTCACTGGTCACTGGTCACTGGTCACTGGTCATTGGTGACTTTCGCTGGTCAATGGTCACTGTCGCTGGTCATTGGTCACTGGGCACTGGTCACTGGTCAAAAGTCATTGGTCACTTGTCACGGGTCACATGTCACGGGTCACTGTTCACTGTTCACTGGTCGCTAGTCACTGGTCACCGGTCACTGGTCACTGGTCACTGTTCACTGGTCACTGGTCACAAGTCACTGGTCACTTGTCACTGGTCAGTGGTCACTGGTCACTGGTCTGTGGTCACTGGTCACTGGTCACTGGTCACTGGTCACTGGTCACTGGTCACTGTTCACTGGTCACTGGTCACAAGTCACTGGTCACTTGTCACTGGTCAGTGGTCACTGGTCACTGGTCTGTGGTCACTGGTCACTGGTCACTGGTCACTGGTCACTGGTCACTGGTCACTGGTCATTGGTCACTGGTCACTGGTCACAAGTCACTGGTCACTGGTCACTTGTCACTGGTCACTGGTCACTGGTCACTGGTCAATGGTCACTGTCGCTGGTCAATGGTCACAGTCGCTGGTCAATGGTCACTGCGCTGGTCATTGGTAACTGGCCACTGGTCACTGGTCACTGGTCAAAAGTCACTGGTCACTTGTCACTGGTCAGTGGTCACTGCTCTCTGGTCACTGGTCACTGGTCACTGGTCACTGGTCACTGGTCACAGGTCAATAGTCACTGGTCACTGGTCACTGGTCACTGGTCACTGGTCACTGGTCACTGGTCAATCGTCACTATCGCTGGTCAATGGTCACTGTCGCTGCTCACTGGTCACTGGTCACTGGTCACTGGTCACTGGTCACTGGTCACGGGTCATTGGTCACTATCGCTGGTCAATGGTCACTGTCGCTGGTCATTGGTCACTGGTCACTGGACACTGGTCACTGGTCACTGGTCACTTGTCACTGGTCACTGGTCACTGTCGCTGGTCACTGGTCACTGGTCACTGGTCACTGGTCACTGGTCCCTGGTCACTGGTCACTGGTCAATGATCACTGTCGCTGGTCACTGGTCACTGGTCACTGGTCACTGGTCACGGGTCACATGTCACTGGTCACTGGTCACTGGTCACTTGTCACTGGTCACTGGTCATGGTCACTGGTCACTGGTCACTGGTCACTGGTCACTGGTCACTGGTCAATGTGCCCTATCGCTGGTCAATGGTCACTGTCGCTGGTCACTGGTCACTGGTCACTGGTCACTGGTCACTGGTCATTGGTGACTATCGCTGGTCAATGGTCACTGTCGCAGGTCATTGGTCACTGGTCACTGGTCACTGGTCAAAAGTCACTGGTCACTTGTCACTGGTCAGTGGTCACTGGTCTCTGGTCACTGGTCACTGGTCACTGGTCACTGGTCACAGGTCAATGGTCACTGGTCACTGGTCACTGGGCACTGGTCACTGGTCACGGGTCACATGTCACGGGTCACTGTTCACTGTTCACTGGTCGCTAGTCACTGGTCACCGGTCACTGGTCACTGGTCACTGTTCACTGGTCACTGGTCACAAGTCACTGGTCACTTGTCACTGGTCAGTGGTCACTGGTCACTGGTCTGTGGTCACTGGTCACTGGTCACTGGTCACTGGTCACTGGTCACTGGTCACTGGTCACTGGTCACTGGTCATTGGTCACTGGTCACTGGTCACAAGTCACTGGTCACTGGTCACTTGTCACTGGTCGCTGGTCACTGTTCACTGGTCAATGGTCACTGTCGCTGGTAAATGTTCACTGTCGCTGGTCACTGGTCACTGGTCACTGGTCACTGGTCACGGGTCAATGGTCAGTGGTCACTGGTCACTGGTCTGTGGTCACTGGTCACTGGTCACTGGTCACTGGTCATTGGTCACTGGTCACTGGTCACAAGTCACTGGTCACTGGTCACTTGTCACTGGTCGATGGTCACTGGTCACTGGTGAATGGTCACTGTCGCTGGTAAATGTTCACTGTCGCTGGTCACTGGTCACTGGTCACTGTCGCTGGTCACTGGTCACTGGTCACTGGTCACTGGTCACTGGTCACTGGTCACTGGTCACTGGTCAATGGTCCCTATCGCTGGTCAATGGTCACTGTCGCTGGTCCCTGGTCACTGGTCACTGGTCACTAGTCACTGGTCAAAAGTCACTGGTCACTTGTCACTGGTCAATGGTCACTGCCGCTGGTCACTGCTCACTGGTCAATATTCACTGGTCACTGGTCACTGGTCACTGGTCACTGGTCACTGGTCACTGGTCACTTTCGCTGGTCACTGGTCACTGGTCAATGGTCACTGGCCACTGGTCACAGGTCACTGGTCAATGGTCACTGTCGCTGGTCAATGGTCACTGTCGCTGGTCACTGGTCACTGGTCACTGGTCACTGGTCACTGGTCACTGGTCACAAGTCACTGGTCACTTGTCACTGGTCACTGGTCACTGGTCACTGGTCAATGATCACTGTCGCTGGTCAATGGTCACTGCGCTGGTCATTGGTCACTGGTCACTGGTCACTGGTCAAAAGTCACTGGTCACTTGTCACTGGTCAGTGGTCACTGGTCTCTGGTCACTGGTCACTGGTCACTCGTCACTGGTCACTGGTCACAGGTCAATGGTCACTGGTCACTGGTCACTGGTCACTGGTCACTGGTCACTGGTCACGGGTCACATTTCACGGGTCACTGTTCACTGGTCGCTAGTCACTGGTCACCGGTCACTGGTCACTGGTCACTGGTCACTGGTCACTGTTCACTGGTCACCGGTCACAAGTCACTGGTCACATGTCACTGGTCAGTGGTCACTGGTCACTGGTCACTGGTCTGTGGTCACTGGTCACTGGTCAGTGGTCACTGGTAACAGTCACATGTCGCGGGTCACTGGTCACAAGTCACTGGTCGCTGGTCACACGTCACTGGTCACTTGTCACTGGACACTGGTCACTGGTCACTGGTCAATGGTCAATGGTCGCTGGTCACTGGTCACTGGTCATGGGTCACTGGTCACTGGTCACTGGTCACTGGTCACTGGTCACTGGTCACTAGTCAATCGTCACTATCGCTGGTCAATGGTCACTGTCGCTGCTCACTGGTCACTGGTCAATGGTCACTGTCGCTGGTCACTGGTCACTGGTCACTGGCCACTGGTCACTGGTCCCTGGTCACTGGTCACTGGTCAATGATCACTGTCGCTGGTCACTGGTCACTGGTCACTGGTCACTGGTCACTGGTCACGGGTCACATGTCACTGGTCACTGGTCACTGGTCACTTGTCACTGGTCACTGATCACGGTCACTGGTCACTGGTCACTGGTCACTGGTCACTGGTCACTGGTCAATGGTCCCTATCGCTGGTCAATGGTCACTGTCGCTGGTCACTGGTCACTGGTCACTGGTCATTGGTGACTATCGCTGGTCAATGGTCACTGTCGCTGGTCATTGGTCACTGGTCACTGGTCACTGGTCAAAAGTCACTGGTCACTTGTCACGGGTGACATGTCACGGGTCACTGTTCACTGTTCACTGGTCGCTAGTCACTGGTCACCGGTCACTGGTCACTGGTCACTGTTCACTGGTCACTGGTCACAAGTCACTGGTCACTTGTCACTGGTCAGTGGTCACTGGTCACTGGTCTGTGGTCACTGGTCACTGGTCACTGGTCATTGGTCACTGGTCACTGGTCACAAGTCACTGGTCACTGGTCACTTGTCACTGGTCACTGGTCACTGGTCACTGGTCAATGGTCACTGTCGCTGGTCAATGGTCACTGTCGCTGGTCAATGGTCACTGCGCTGGTCATTGGTCACTGGCCACTGGTCACTGGTCACTGGTCAAAAGTCACTGGTCACTTGTCACTGGTCAGTGGTCACTGGTCTCTGGTCACTGGTCACTGGTCACTGGTCACTGGTCACTGGTCACAGGTCAATAGTCACTGGTCACTGGTCACTGGTCACTGGTCACTGGTCACTGGTCACTGGTCACTGGTCACTGGTCACTGGTCACTGGTCACGGGTCACATTTCACGGGTCACGGTTCACTGGTCGCTAGTCACTGGTCACCGGTCACTGGTCACTGGTCACTGGTCACTGGTCACTGTTCACTGGTCACTGGTCACAAGTCACTGGTCACATGTCACTGGTCAGTGGTCACTGGTCACTGGTCACTGGTCTGTGGTCACTGGTCACTGGTCAGTGGTCACTGGTCACAGTCACATGTCGCGGGTCACTGGTCACAAGTCACTGGTCGCTGGTCACAAGTCACTGGTCACTTGTCACTGGTCACTGGTCACTGGTCACTGGTCAATTGTCAATGGTCGCTGGTCACTGGTCACTGGTCATGGGTCACTGGTCACTGGTCACTGGTCACTGGTCACTGGTCACTGGTCACTGGTCACTGGTCAATCGTCACTATCGCTGGTCAATGGTCACTGTCGCTGCTCACTGGTCACTGGTCACTGGTCACTGGTCACTGGTCATTGGTCACTATCGCTGGTCAATGGTCACTGTCGCTGGTCATTGGTCACTGGTCACTGGACACTGGTCACTGTCGCTGGTCACTGGTCACTGGTCACTGGTCAATGGTCACTGCCGCTGGTCACTGGTCACTGGTCACTGGTCACAAGTCACTGGTCACTGGTCACTTGTCACTGGTCGCTGGTCACTGGTCACTGGTCAGTGGTCACTGTCGCTGGTAAATGGTCACTGTCGCTGGTCACTGGTCACTGGTCACTGGTCACTGGTCACTGGTCAATGGTCCCTATCGCTGGTCAATGGTCATTGTCGCTGGTCACTGGTCATTGGTGACTATCGCTGGTCAATGGTCACTGTCGCTGGTCACTGGTCACTGGTCACTGGTCACTGGTCACTGGTCTTTGTCACTGGTCACTGGTCACAAGTCACTGGTCACTGGTCACTTGTCACTGGTCGCTGGTCACTGGTCACTGGTCACTTGTCACTGGTCGCTGGTCACTGGTCACTGGTCAGTGGTCACTGTCGCTGGTAAATGGTCACTGCCGCTGGTCACTGGTCACTGGTCACTGCTCACTGGTCACTGGTCACTGGTCAATGGTCACTGTCGCTGGTCAATGGTCACAGTCGCTGGTCAATGGTCACTGCGCTGGTCATTGGTAACTGGCCACTGGTCACTGGTCACTGGTCAAAAGTCACTGGTCACTTGTCACTGGTCAGTGGTCACTGCTCTCTGGTCACTGGTCACTGGTCACTGGTCACTGGTCACTGGTCACAGGTCAATAGTCACTGGTCACTGGTCACTGGTCACTGGTCACTGGTCACTGGTCACTGGTCAATCGTCACTATCGCTGGTCAATGGTCACTGTCGCTGCTCACTGGTCACTGGTCACTGGTCACTGGTCACTGGTCACTGGTCACGGGTCATTGGTCACTATCGCTGGTCAATGGTCACTGTCGCTGGTCATTGGTCACTGGTCACTGGACACTGGTCACTGGTCACTGGTCACTTGTCACTGGTCACTGGTCACTGTCGCTGGTCACTGGTCACTGGTCACTGGTCACTGGTCACTGGTCCCTGGTCACTGGTCACTGGTCAATGATCACTGTCGCTGGTCACTGGTCACTGGTCACTGGTCACTGGTCACGGGTCACATGTCACTGGTCACTGGTCACCGGTCACTTGTCACTGGTCACTGGTCACGGTCACTGGTCACTGGTCACTGGTCACTGGTCACTGGTCACTGGTCAATGTGCCCTATCGCTGGTCAATGGTCACTGTCGCTGGTCACTGGTCACTGGTCACTGGTCACTGGTCACTGGTCATTGGTGACTATCGCTGGTCAATGGTCACTGTCGCAGGTCATTGGTCACTGGTCACTGGTCACTGGTCAAAAGTCACTGGTCACTTGTCACTGGTCAGTGGTCACTGGTCTCTGGTCACTGGTCACTGGTCACTGGTCACTGGTCACAGGTCAATGGTCACTGGTCACTGGTCACTGGGCACTGGTCACTGGTCACGGGTCACATGTCACGGGTCACTGTTCACTGTTCACTGGTCGCTAGTCACTGGTCACCGGTCACTGGTCACTGGTCACTGTTCACTGGTCACTGGTCACAAGTCACTGGTCACTTGTCACTGGTCAGTGGTCACTGGTCACTGGTCTGTGGTCACTGGTCACTGGTCACTGGTCACTGGTCACTGGTCACTGGTCACTGGTCACTGGTCACTGGTCATTGGTCACTGGTCACTGGTCACAAGTCACTGGTCACTGGTCACTTGTCACTGGTCGCTGGTCACTGGTCACTGGTCAATGGTCACTGTCGCTGGTAAATGTTCACTGTCGCTGGTCACTGGTCACTGGTCACTGGTCACTGGTCACGGGTCAATGGTCAGTGGTCACTGGTCACTGGTCTGTGGTCACTGGTCACTGGTCACTGGTCACTGGTCATTGGTCACTGGTCACTGGTCACAAGTCACTGGTCACTGGTCACTTGTCACTGGTCGATGGTCACTGGTCACTGGTGAATGGTCACTGTCGCTGGTAAATGTTCACTGTCGCTGGTCACTGGTCACTGGTCACTGTCGCTGGTCACTGGTCACTGGTCACTGGTCA
Organism: Andrena bucephala; assembly: GCA_947577245.1. Lineage (NCBI taxonomy): Eukaryota > Metazoa > Arthropoda > Insecta > Hymenoptera > Andrenidae > Andrena > Andrena bucephala. Next base: position 24,887,480 of record OX387716.1, on the reverse strand, counting down.
CTGGTCACTGGTCACTGGTCACTGGTCACTGGTCACTGGTCAATGGTCCCTATCGCTGGTCAATGGTCACTGTCGCTGGTCCCTGGTCACTGGTCACTGGTCACTAGTCACTGGTCAAAAGTCACTGGTCACTTGTCACTGGTCAATGGTCACTGCCGCTGGTCACTGCTCACTGGTCAATATTCACTGGTCACTTGTCACTGGTCACTGGTCACTGGTCACTGGTCACTGGTCACTTTCGCTGGTCACTGGTCACTGGTCAATGGTCACTGGCCACTGGTCACTGGTCTGTGGTCACTGGTCACTGGTCACTGGTCACTGGTCATTGGTCACTGGTCACTGGTCACAAGTCACTGGTCACTGGTCACTTGTCACTGGTCGATGGTCACTGGTCACTGGTGAATGGTCACTGTCGCTGGTAAATGTTCACTGTCGCTGGTCACTGGTCACTGGTCACTGTCGCTGGTCACTGGTCACTGGTCACTGGTCACTGGTCACTGGTCACTGGTCACTGGTCACTGGTCAATGGTCCCTATCGCTGGTCAATGGTCACTGTCGCTGGTCCCTGGTCACTGGTCACTGGTCACTAGTCACTGGTCAAAAGTCACTGGTCACTTGTCACTGGTCAATGGTCACTGCCGCTGGTCACTGCTCACTGGTCAATATTCACTGGTCACTGGTCACTGGTCACTGGTCACTGGTCACTGGTCACTGGTCACTTTCGCTGGTCACTGGTCACTGGTCAATGGTCACTGGCCACTGGTCACTGGTCACTGGTCAATGGTCACTGTCGCTGGTCAATGGTCACTGTCGCTGGTCACTGGTCACTGGTCACTGGTCACTGGTCACTGGTCACTGGTCACAAGTCACTGGTCACTTGTCACTGGTCACTGGTCACTGGTCACTGGTCAATGATCACTGTCGCTGGTCAATGGTCACTGCGCTGGTCATTGGTCACTGGTCACTGGTCACTGGTCAAAAGTCACTGGTCACTTGTCACTGGTCAGTGGTCACTGGTCTCTGGTCACTGGTCACTGGTCACTCGTCACTGGTCACTGGTCACAGGTCAATGGTCACTGGTCACTGGTCACTGGTCACTGGTCACTGGTCACTGGTCACGGGTCACATTTCACGGGTCACTGTTCACTGGTCGCTAGTCACTGGTCACCGGTCACTGGTCACTGGTCACTGGTCACTGGTCACTGTTCACTGGTCACCGGTCACAAGTCACTGGTCACATGTCACTGGTCAGTGGTCACTGGTCACTGGTCACTGGTCTGTGGTCACTGGTCACTGGTCAGTGGTCACTGGTAACAGTCACATGTCGCGGGTCACTGGTCACAAGTCACTGGTCGCTGGTCACACGTCACTGGTCACTTGTCACTGGACACTGGTCACTGGTCACTGGTCAATGGTCAATGGTCGCTGGTCACTGGTCACTGGTCATGGGTCACTGGTCACTGGTCACTGGTCACTGGTCACTGGTCACTGGTCACTAGTCAATCGTCACTATCGCTGGTCAATGGTCACTGTCGCTGCTCACTGGTCACTGGTCAATGGTCACTGTCGCTGGTCACTGGTCACTGGTCACTGGCCACTGGTCACTGGTCCCTGGTCACTGGTCACTGGTCAATGATCACTGTCGCTGGTCACTGGTCACTGGTCACTGGTCACTGGTCACTGGTCACGGGTCACATGTCACTGGTCACTGGTCACTGGTCACTTGTCACTGGTCACTGATCACGGTCACTGGTCACTGGTCACTGGTCACTGGTCACTGGTCACTGGTCAATGGTCCCTATCGCTGGTCAATGGTCACTGTCGCTGGTCACTGGTCACTGGTCACTGGTCATTGGTGACTATCGCTGGTCAATGGTCACTGTCGCTGGTCATTGGTCACTGGTCACTGGTCACTGGTCAAAAGTCACTGGTCACTTGTCACGGGTGACATGTCACGGGTCACTGTTCACTGTTCACTGGTCGCTAGTCACTGGTCACCGGTCACTGGTCACTGGTCACTGTTCACTGGTCACTGGTCACAAGTCACTGGTCACTTGTCACTGGTCAGTGGTCACTGGTCACTGGTCTGTGGTCACTGGTCACTGGTCACTGGTCATTGGTCACTGGTCACTGGTCACAAGTCACTGGTCACTGGTCACTTGTCACTGGTCACTGGTCACTGGTCACTGGTCAATGGTCACTGTCGCTGGTCAATGGTCACTGTCGCTGGTCAATGGTCACTGCGCTGGTCATTGGTCACTGGCCACTGGTCACTGGTCACTGGTCAAAAGTCACTGGTCACTTGTCACTGGTCAGTGGTCACTGGTCTCTGGTCACTGGTCACTGGTCACTGGTCACTGGTCACTGGTCACAGGTCAATAGTCACTGGTCACTGGTCACTGGTCACTGGTCACTGGTCACTGGTCACTGGTCACTGGTCACTGGTCACTGGTCACTGGTCACTGGTCACTGGTCACGGGTCACATTTCACGGGTCACGGTTCACTGGTCGCTAGTCACTGGTCACCGGTCACTGGTCACTGGTCACTGGTCACTGGTCACTGTTCACTGGTCACTGGTCACAAGTCACTGGTCACATGTCACTGGTCAGTGGTCACTGGTCACTGGTCACTGGTCTGTGGTCACTGGTCACTGGTCAGTGGTCACTGGTCACAGTCACATGTCGCGGGTCACTGGTCACAAGTCACTGGTCGCTGGTCACAAGTCACTGGTCACTTGTCACTGGTCACTGGTCACTGGTCACTGGTCAATTGTCAATGGTCGCTGGTCACTGGTCACTGGTCATGGGTCACTGGTCACTGGTCACTGGTCACTGGTCACTGGTCACTGGTCACTGGTCACTGGTCAATCGTCACTATCGCTGGTCAATGGTCACTGTCGCTGCTCACTGGTCACTGGTCACTGGTCACTGGTCACTGGTCATTGGTCACTATCGCTGGTCAATGGTCACTGTCGCTGGTCATTGGTCACTGGTCACTGGACACTGGTCACTGTCGCTGGTCACTGGTCACTGGTCACTGGTCAATGGTCACTGCCGCTGGTCACTGGTCACTGGTCACTGGTCACAAGTCACTGGTCACTGGTCACTTGTCACTGGTCGCTGGTCACTGGTCACTGGTCAGTGGTCACTGTCGCTGGTAAATGGTCACTGTCGCTGGTCACTGGTCACTGGTCACTGGTCACTGGTCACTGGTCAATGGTCCCTATCGCTGGTCAATGGTCATTGTCGCTGGTCACTGGTCATTGGTGACTATCGCTGGTCAATGGTCACTGTCGCTGGTCACTGGTCACTGGTCACTGGTCACTGGTCACTGGTCTTTGTCACTGGTCACTGGTCACAAGTCACTGGTCACTGGTCACTTGTCACTGGTCGCTGGTCACTGGTCACTGGTCACTTGTCACTGGTCGCTGGTCACTGGTCACTGGTCAGTGGTCACTGTCGCTGGTAAATGGTCACTGCCGCTGGTCACTGGTCACTGGTCACTGCTCACTGGTCACTGGTCACTGGTCAATGGTCACTGTCGCTGGTCAATGGTCACAGTCGCTGGTCAATGGTCACTGCGCTGGTCATTGGTAACTGGCCACTGGTCACTGGTCACTGGTCAAAAGTCACTGGTCACTTGTCACTGGTCAGTGGTCACTGCTCTCTGGTCACTGGTCACTGGTCACTGGTCACTGGTCACTGGTCACAGGTCAATAGTCACTGGTCACTGGTCACTGGTCACTGGTCACTGGTCACTGGTCACTGGTCAATCGTCACTATCGCTGGTCAATGGTCACTGTCGCTGCTCACTGGTCACTGGTCACTGGTCACTGGTCACTGGTCACTGGTCACGGGTCATTGGTCACTATCGCTGGTCAATGGTCACTGTCGCTGGTCATTGGTCACTGGTCACTGGACACTGGTCACTGGTCACTGGTCACTTGTCACTGGTCACTGGTCACTGTCGCTGGTCACTGGTCACTGGTCACTGGTCACTGGTCACTGGTCCCTGGTCACTGGTCACTGGTCAATGATCACTGTCGCTGGTCACTGGTCACTGGTCACTGGTCACTGGTCACGGGTCACATGTCACTGGTCACTGGTCACCGGTCACTTGTCACTGGTCACTGGTCACGGTCACTGGTCACTGGTCACTGGTCACTGGTCACTGGTCACTGGTCAATGTGCCCTATCGCTGGTTAATGGTCACTGTCGCTGGTCACTGGTCACTGGTCACTGGTCACTGGTCACTGGTCATTGGTGACTATCGCTGGTCAATGGTCACTGTCGCAGGTCATTGGTCACTGGTCACTGGTCACTGGTCAAAAGTCACTGGTCACTTGTCACTGGTCAGTGGTCACTGGTCTCTGGTCACTGGTCACTGGTCACTGGTCACTGGTCACAGGTCAATGGTCACTGGTCACTGGTCACTGGGCACTGGTCACTGGTCACGGGTCACATGTCACGGGTCACTGTTCACTGTTCACTGGTCGCTAGTCACTGGTCACCGGTCACTGGTCACTGGTCACTGTTCACTGGTCACTGGTCACAAGTCACTGGTCACTTGTCACTGGTCAGTGGTCACTGGTCACTGGTCTGTGGTCACTGGTCACTGGTCACTGGTCACTGGTCACTGGTCACTGGTCACTGGTCACTGGTCACTGGTCACTGGTCATTGGTCACTGGTCACTGGTCACAAGTCACTGGTCACTGGTCACTTGTCACTGGTCGCTGGTCACTGGTCACTGGTCAATGGTCACTGTCGCTGGTAAATGTTCACTGTCGCTGGTCACTGGTCACTGGTCACTGGTCACTGGTCACGGGTCAATGGTCAGTGGTCACTGGTCACTGGTCTGTGGTCACTGGTCACTGGTCACTGGTCACTGGTCATTGGTCACTGGTCACTGGTCACAAGTCACTGGTCACTGGTCACTTGTCACTGGTCGATGGTCACTGGTCACTGGTGAATGGTCACTGTCGCTGGTAAATGTTCACTGTCGCTGGTCACTGGTCACTGGTCACTGTCGCTGGTCACTGGTCACTGGTCACTGGTCACTGGTCACTGGTCACTGGTCACTGGTCACTGGTCACTGGTCAATGGTCCCTATCGCTGGTCAATGGTCACTGTCGCTGGTCCCTGGTCACTGGTCACTGGTCACTAGTCACTGGTCAAAAGTCACTGGTCACTTGTCACTGGTCAATGGTCACTGCCGCTGGTCACTGCTCACTGGTCAATATTCACTGGTCACTTGTCACTGGTCACTGGTCACTGGTCACTGGTCACTGGTCACTTTCGCTGGTCACTGGTCACTGGTCAATGGTCACTGGCCACTGGTCACTGGTCACTGGTCAATGGTCACTGTCGCTGGTCAATGGTCACTGTCGCTGGTCACTGGTCACTGGTCACTGGTCACTGGTCACTGGTCACTGGTCACAAGTCACTGGTCACTTGTCACTGGTCACTGGTCACTGGTCACTGGTGAATGGTCACTGTCGCTGGTCAATGGTCACTGCGCTGGTCATTGGTCACTGGTCACTGGTCACTGGTCAAAAGTCACTGGTCACTTGTCACTGGTCAGTGGTCACTGGTCTCTGGTCACTGGTCACTGGTCACTCGTCACTGGTCACTGGTCACAGGTCAATGGTCACTGGTCACTGGTCACTGGTCACTGGTCACTGGTCACTGGTCACGGGTCACATTTCACGGGTCACTGTTCACTGGTCGCTAGTCACTGGTCACCGGTCACTGGTCACTGGTCACTGGTCACTGGTCACTGTTCACTGGTCACCGGTCACAAGTCACTGGTCACATGTCACTGGTCAGTGGTCACTGCTCACTGGTCACTGGTCTGTGGTCACTGGTCACTGGTCAGTGGTCACTGGTAACAGTCACATGTCGCGGGTCACTGGTCACAAGTCACTGGTCGCTGGTCACACGTCACTGGTCACTTGTCACTGGACACTGGTCACTGGTCACTGGTCAATGGTCAATGGTCGCTGGTCACTGGTCACTGGTCATGGGTCACTGGTCACTGGTCACTGGTCACTGGTCACTGGTCACTGGTCACTAGTCAATCGTCACTATCGCTGGTCAATGGTCACTGTCGCTGCTCACTGGTCACTGGTCAATGGTCACTGTCGCTGGTCACTGGTCACTGGTCACTGGTCACAGGTCAATGGTCACTGGTCACTGGTCACTGGTCACTGGTCACTGGTCACAGGTCAATAGTCACTGGTCACTGGTCACTGGTCACTGGTCACTGGTCACTGGTCACTGGTCAATCGTCACTATCGCTGGTCAATGGTCACTGTCGCTGCTCACTGGTCACTGGTCACTGGTCACTGGTCACTGGTCACTGGTCACGGGTCATTGGTCACTATCGCTGGTCAATGGTCACTGTCGCTGGTCATTGGTCACTGGTCACTGGACACTGGTCACTGGTCACTGGTCACTTGTCACTGGTCACTGGTCACTGTCGCTGGTCACTGGTCACTGGTCACTGGTCACTGGTCACTGGTCCCTGGTCACTGGTCACTGGTCAATGATCACTGTCGCTGGTCACTGGTCACTGGTCACTGGTCACTGGTCACGGGTCACATGTCACTGGTCACTGGTCACCGGTCACTTGTCACTGGTCACTGGTCACGGTCACTGGTCACTGGTCACTGGTCACTGGTCACTGGTCACTGGTCAATGTGCCCTATCGCTGGTCAATGGTCACTGTCGCTGGTCACTGGTCACTGGTCACTGGTCACTGGTCACTGGTCATTGGTGACTATCGCTGGTCAATGGTCACTGTCGCAGGTCATTGGTCACTGGTCACTGGTCACTGGTCAAAAGTCACTGGTCACTTGTCACTGGTCAGTGGTCACTGGTCTCTGGTCACTGGTCACTGGTCACTGGTCACTGGTCACAGGTCAATGGTCACTGGTCACTGGTCACTGGGCACTGGTCACTGGTCACGGGTCACATGTCACGGGTCACTGTTCACTGTTCACTGGTCGCTAGTCACTGGTCACCGGTCACTGGTCACTGGTCACTGGTCACTGGTCACTGGTCACTGGTCACAAGTCACTGGTCACTTGTCACTGGTCACTGGTCACTGGTCACTGGTCAATGGTCACTGTCGCTGGTCAATGGTCACTGCGCTGGTCATTGGTCACTGGTCACTGGTCACTGGTCAAAAGTCACTGGTCACTTGTCACTGGTCAGTGGTCACTGGTCTCTGGTCACTGGTCACTGGTCACTCGTCACTGGTCACTGGTCACAGGTCAATGGTCACTGGTCACTGGTCACTGGTCACTGGTCACTGGTCACTGGTCACGGGTCACATTTCACGGGTCACTGTTCACTGGTCGCTAGTCACTGGTCACCGGTCACTGGTCACTGGTCACTGGTCACTGGTCACTGTTCACTGGTCACCGGTCACAAGTCACTGGTCACATGTCACTGGTCAGTGGTCACTGGTCACTGGTCACTGGTCTGTGGTCACTGGTCACTGGTCAGTGGTCACTGGTAACAGTCACATGTCGCGGGTCACTGGTCACAAGTCACTGGTCGCTGGTCACACGTCACTGGTCACTTGTCACTGGACACTGGTCACTGGTCACTGGTCAATGGTTAATGGTCGCTGGTCACTGGTCACTGGTCATGGGTCACTGGTCACTGGTCACTGGTCACTGGTCACTGGTCACTGGTCACTAGTCAATCGTCACTATCGCTGGTCAATGGTCACTGTCGCTGCTCACTGGTCACTGGTCAATGGTCACTGTCGCTGGTCACTGGTCACTGGTCACTGGTCACTGGTCACTGGTCCCTGGTCACTGGTCACTGGTCAATGATCACTGTCGCTGGTCACTGGTCACTGGTCACTGGTCACTGGTCACTGGTCACGGGTCACATGTCACTGGTCACTGGTCACTGGTCACTTGTCACTGGTCACTGATCACGGTCACTGGTCACTGGTCACTGGTCACTGGTCACTGGTCACTGGTCACTGGTCAATGGTCCCTATCGCTGGTCAATGGTCACTGTCGCTGGTCACTGGTCACTGGTCACTGGTCATTGGTGACTATCGCTGGTCAATGGTCACTGTCGCTGGTCATTGGTCACTGGTCACTGGTCACTGGTCAAAAGTCACTGGTCACTTGTCACGGGTGACATGTCACGGGTCACTGTTCACTGTTCACTGGTCGCTAGTCACTGGTCACCGGTCACTGGTCACTGGTCACTGTTCACTGGTCACTGGTCACAAGTCACTGGTCACTTGTCACTGGTCAGTGGTCACTGGTCACTGGTCTGTGGTCACTGGTCACTGGTCACTGGTCACTGGTCACTGGTCACTGGTCACTGGTCATTGGTCACTGGTCACTGGTCACAAGTCACTGGTCACTGGTCACTTGTCACTGGTCACTGGTCACTGGTCACTGGTCAATGGTCACTGTCGCTGGTCAATGGTCACTGTCGCTGGTCAATGGTCACTGCGCTGGTCATTGGTCACTGGCCACTGGTCACTGGTCACTGGTCAAAAGTCACTGGTCACTTGTCACTGGTCAGTGGTCACTGGTCTCTGGTCACTGGTCACTGGTCACTGGTCACTGGTCACTGGTCACAGGTCAATAGTCACTGGTCACTGGTCACTGGTCACTGGTCACTGGTCACTGGTCACTGGTCACTGGTCACGGGTCACATTTCACGGGTCACGGTTCACTGGTCGCTAGTCACTGGTCACCGGTCACTGGTCACTGGTCACTGGTCACTGGTCACTGTTCACTGGTCACTGGTCACAAGTCACTGGTCACATGTCACTGGTCAGTGGTCACTGGTCACTGGTCACTGGTCTGTGGTCACTGGTCACTGGTCAGTGGTCACTGGTCACAGTCACATGTCGCGGGTCACTGGTCACAAGTCACTGGTCGCTGGTCACAAGTCACTGGTCACTTGTCACTGGTCACTGGTCACTGGTCACTGGTCAATTGTCAATGGTCGCTGGTCACTGGTCACTGGTCATGGGTCACTGGTCACTGGTCACTGGTCACTGGTCACTGGTCACTGGTCACTGGTCACTGGTCAATCGTCACTATCGCTGGTCAATGGTCACTGTCGCTGCTCACTGGTCACTGGTCACTGGTCACTGGTCACTGGTCATTGGTCACTATCGCTGGTCAATGGTCACTGTCGCTGGTCATTGGTCACTGGTCACTGGACACTGGTCACTGTCGCTGGTCACTGGTCACTGGTCACTGGTCAATGGTCACTGCCGCTGGTCACTGGTCACTGGTCACTGGTCACAAGTCACTGGTCACTGGTCACTTGTCACTGGTCGCTGGTCACTGGTCACTGGTCAGTGGTCACTGTCGCTGGTAAATGGTCACTGTCGCTGGTCACTGGTCACTGGTCACTGGTCACTGGTCACTGGTCAATGGTCCCTATCGCTGGTCAATGGTCACTGGTCACTGGTCAATGGTCACTGGTCACTGGTCACTGGTCACTGGTCACTGGTCACTATCGCTGGTCAATGGTCACTGTCGCTGGTCACTGGTCACTGGTCACTGTTCACTGGTCACTGGTCACTGGTCACTGGTCATTGGTCACTATCGCTGGTCAATGGTCACTGTCGCTGGTCATTGGTCACTGGTCACTGGACACTGGTCACTGGTCACTGGTCACTTGTCACTGGTCACTGGTCACTGGTCACTGGTCAATGGTCACTGTCGCTGGTCACTGGTCACTGGTCACTGGTCAATGGTCACTGGTCACTGGTCACTGGTCACAGGTCAATGGTCACTGGGCACTGGTCACTGGTCACTGGTCACTGGTCACTGGTCACGGGTCACATTTCACGGGTCACTGTTCACTGGTCGCTAGTCACTGGTCACCGGTCACTGGTCACTGGTCACTGGTCACTGGTCACTTGTCACTGGTCAGTGGTCACTGGTCACTGGTCTGTGGTCACTGGTCACTGGTCACTGGTCACTGGTCACTGGTCACTGGTCACTGGTCACTGGTCACTGGTCATTGGTCACTGGTCACTGGTCACAAGTCACTGGTCACTGGTCACTTGTCACTGGTCGCTGGTCACTGGTCACTGGTCAATGGTCACTGTCGCTGGTAAATGTTCACTGTCGCTGGTCACTGGTCACTGGTCACTGGTCACTGGTCACTGGTCACGGGTCAATGGTCAGTGGTCACTGGTCACTGGTCTGTGGTCACTGGTCACTGGTCACTGGTCACTGGTCATTGGTCACTGGTCACTGGTCACAAGTCACTGGTCACTGGTCACTTGTCACTGGTCGATGGTCACTGGTCACTGGTGAATGGTCACTGTCGCTGGTAAATGTTCACTGTCGCTGGTCACTGGTCACTGGTCACTGTCGCTGGTCACTGGTCACTGGTCACTGGTCACTGGTCACTGGTCACTGGTCACTGGTCACTGGTCACTGGTCAATGGTCCCTATCGCTGGTCAATGGTCACTGTCGCTGGTCCCTGGTCACTGGTCACTGGTCACTAGTCACTGGTCAAAAGTCACTGGTCACTTGTCACTGGTCAATGGTCACTGCCGCTGGTCACTGCTCACTGGTCAATATTCACTGGTCACTGGTCACTGGTCACTGGTCACTGGTCACTGGTCACTGGTCACTTTCGCTGGTCACTGGTCACTGGTCAATGGTCACTGGCCACTGGTCACTGGTCACTGGTCAATGGTCACTGTCGCTGGTCAATGGTCACTGTCGCTGGTCACTGGTCACTGGTCACTGGTCACTGGTCACTGGTCACTGGTCACAAGTCACTGGTCACTTGTCACTGGTCACTGGTCACTGGTCACTGGTCAATGGTCACTGTCGCTGGTCAATGGTCACTGCGCTGGTCATTGGTCACTGGTCACTGGTCACTGGTCAAAAGTCACTGGTCACTTGTCACTGGTCAGTGGTCACTGGTCTCTGGTCACTGGTCACTGGTCACTCGTCACTGGTCACTGGTCACAGGTCAATGGTCACTGGTCACTGGTCACTGGTCACTGGTCACTGGTCACTGGTCACGGGTCACATTTCACGGGTCACTGTTCACTGGTCGCTAGTCACTGGTCACCGGTCACTGGTCACTGGTCACTGGTCACTGGTCACTGTTCACTGGTCACCGGTCACAAGTCACTGGTCACATGTCACTGGTCAGTGGTCACTGGTCACTGGTCACTGGTCTGTGGTCACTGGTCACTGGTCAGTGGTCACTGGTAACAGTCACATGTCGCGGGTCACTGGTCACAAGTCACTGGTCGCTGGTCACACGTCACTGGTCACTTGTCACTGGACACTGGTCACTGGTCACTGGTCAATGGTTAATGGTCGCTGGTCACTGGTCACTGGTCATGGGTCACTGGTCACTGGTCACTGGTCACTGGTCACTGGTCACTGGTCACTAGTCAATCGTCACTATCGCTGGTCAATGGTCACTGTCGCTGCTCACTGGTCACTGGTCAATGGTCACTGTCGCTGGTCACTGGTCACTGGTCACTGGTCACTGGTCACTGGTCCCTGGTCACTGGTCACTGGTCAATGATCACTGTCGCTGGTCACTGGTCACTGGTCACTGGTCACTGGTCACTGGTCACGGGTCACATGTCACTGGTCACTGGTCACTGGTCACTTGTCACTGGTCACTGATCACGGTCACTGGTCACTGGTCACTGGTCACTGGTCACTGGTCACTGGTCACTGGTCAATGGTCCCTATCGCTGGTCAATGGTCACTGTCGCTGGTCACTGGTCACTGGTCACTGGTCATTGGTGACTATCGCTGGTCAATGGTCACTGTCGCTGGTCATTGGTCACTGGTCACTGGTCACTGGTCAAAAGTCACTGGTCACTTGTCACGGGTGACATGTCACGGGTCACTGTTCACTGTTCACTGGTCGCTAGTCACTGGTCACCGGTCACTGGTCACTGGTCACTGTTCACTGGTCACTGGTCACAAGTCACTGGTCACTTGTCACTGGTCAGTGGTCACTGGTCACTGGTCTGTGGTCACTGGTCACTGGTCACTGGTCACTGGTCACTGGTCACTGGTCACTGGTCATTGGTCACTGGTCACTGGTCACAAGTCACTGGTCACTGGTCACTTGTCACTGGTCACTGGTCACTGGTCACTGGTCAATGGTCACTGTCGCTGGTCAATGGTCACTGTCGCTGGTCAATGGTCACTGCGCTGGTCATTGGTCACTGGCCACTGGTCACTGGTCACTGGTCAAAAGTCACTGGTCACTTGTCACTGGTCAGTGGTCACTGGTCTCTGGTCACTGGTCACTGGTCACTGGTCACTGGTCACTGGTCACAGGTCAATAGTCACTGGTCACTGGTCACTGGTCACTGGTCACTGGTCACTGGTCACTGGTCACTGGTCACGGGTCACATTTCACGGGTCACGGTTCACTGGTCGCTAGTCACTGGTCACCGGTCACTGGTCACTGGTCACTGGTCACTGGTCACTGTTCACTGGTCACTGGTCACAAGTCACTGGTCACATGTCACTGGTCAGTGGTCACTGGTCACTGGTCACTGGTCTGTGGTCACTGGTCACTGGTCAGTGGTCACTGGTCACAGTCACATGTCGCGGGTCACTGGTCACAAGTCACTGGTCGCTGGTCACAAGTCACTGGTCACTTGTCACTGGTCACTGGTCACTGGTCACTGGTCAATTGTCAATGGTCGCTGGTCACTGGTCACTGGTCATGGGTCACTGGTCACTGGTCACTGGTCACTGGTCACTGGTCACTGGTCACTGGTCACTGGTCAATCGTCACTATCGCTGGTCAATGGTCACTGTCGCTGCTCACTGGTCACTGGTCACTGGTCACTGGTCACTGGTCATTGGTCACTATCGCTGGTCAATGGTCACTGTCGCTGGTCATTGGTCACTGGTCACTGGACACTGGTCACTGTCGCTGGTCACTGGTCACTGGTCACTGGTCAATGGTCACTGCCGCTGGTCACTGGTCACTGGTCACTGGTCACAAGTCACTGGTCACTGGTCACTTGTCACTGGTCGCTGGTCACTGGTCACTGGTCAGTGGTCACTGTCGCTGGTAAATGGTCACTGTCGCTGGTCACTGGTCACTGGTCACTGGTCACTGGTCACTGGTCAATGGTCCCTATCGCTGGTCAATGGTCATTGTCGCTGGTCACTGGTCATTGGTGACTATCGCTGGTCAATGGTCACTGTCGCTGGTCACTGGTCACTGGTCACTGGTCACTGGTCACTGGTCTTTGTCACTGGTCACTGGTCACAAGTCACTGGTCACTGGTCACTTGTCACTGGTCGCTGGTCACTGGTCACTGGTCACTTGTCACTGGTCGCTGGTCACTGGTCACTGGTCAGTGGTCACTGTCGCTGGTAAATGGTCACTGTCGCTGGTCATTGGTCACTGGTCACTGGACACTGGTCACTGGTCACTGGTCACTTGTCACTGGTCACTGGTCACTGGTCACTGGTCAATGGTCACTGTCGCTGGTCACTGGTCACTGGTCACTGGTCAATGGTCACTGGTCACTGGTCACTGGTCACAGGTCAATGGTCACTGGGCACTGGTCACTGGTCACTGGTCACTGGTCACTGGTCACGGGTCACATTTCACGGGTCACTGTTCACTGGTCGCTAGTCACTGGTCACCGGTCACTGGTCACTGGTCACTGGTCACTGGTCACTGTTCACTGGTCACTGGTCACAAGTCACTGGTCACATGTCACTGGTCAGTGGTCACTGGTCACTGGTCACTGGTCACTGGTCACTGGTCACTGGTCACTGGTCACTGGTCACTGGTCAATCGTCACTATCGCTGGTCAATGGTCACTGTCGCTGCTCACTGGTCACGGGTCACATGTCACTGGTCACTGGTCACTGGTCACTTGTCACTGGTCACTGGTCACGGTCACTGGTCACTGGTCACTGGTCACTGGTCACTGGTCACTGGTCACTGGTCACTGGTCAATGGTCCCTATCGCTGGTCAATGGTCACTGTCGCTGGTCACTGGTCACTGGTCACTGGTCACTGGTCACTGGTCATTGGTGACTTTCGCTGGTCAATGGTCACTGTCGCTGGTCATTGGTCACTGGGCACTGGTCACTGGTCAAAAGTCATTGGTCACTTGTCACGGGTCACATGTCACGGGTCACTGTTCACTGTTCACTGGTCGCTAGTCACTGGTCACCGGTCACTGGTCACTGGTCACTGTTCACTGGTCACTGGTCACAAGTCACTGGTCACTTGTCACTGGTCAGTGGTCACTGGTCACTGGTCTGTGGTCACTGGTCACTGGTCACTGGTCACTGGTCACTGGTCACTGGTCACTGTTCACTGGTCACTGGTCACAAGTCACTGGTCACTTGTCACTGGTCAGTGGTCACTGGTCACTGGTCTGTGGTCACTGGTCACTGGTCACTGGTCACTGGTCACTGGTCACTGGTCACTGGTCATTGGTCACTGGTCACTGGTCACAAGTCACTGGTCACTGGTCACTTGTCACTGGTCACTGGTCACTGGTCACTGGTCAATGGTCACTGTCGCTGGTCAATGGTCACAGTCGCTGGTCAATGGTCACTGCGCTGGTCATTGGTAACTGGCCACTGGTCACTGGTCACTGGTCAAAAGTCACTGGTCACTTGTCACTGGTCAGTGGTCACTGCTCTCTGGTCACTGGTCACTGGTCACTGGTCACTGGTCACTGGTCACAGGTCAATAGTCACTGGTCACTGGTCACTGGTCACTGGTCACTGGTCACTGGTCACTGGTCACTGGTCACGGGTCACATGTCACTGGTCACTGGTCACTGGTCACTGGTCACTGGTCACTGGTCACTATCGCTGGTCAATGGTCACTGTCGCTGGTCACTGGTCACTGGTCACTGTTCACTGGTCACTGGTCACTGGTCACTGGTCATTGGTCACTATCGCTGGTCAATGGTCACTGTCGCTGGTCATTGGTCACTGGTCACTGGACACTGGTCACTGGTCACTGGTCACTTGTCACTGGTCACTGGTCACTGGTCACTGGTCAATGGTCACTGTCGCTGGTCACTGGTCACTGGTCACTGGTCAATGGTCACTGGTCACTGGTCACTGGTCACAGGTCAATGGTCACTGGGCACTGGTCACTGGTCACTGGTCACTGGTCACTGGTCACGGGTCACATTTCACGGGTCACTGTTCACTGGTCGCTAGTCACTGGTCACCGGTCACTGGTCACTGGTCACTGGTCACTGGTCACTTGTCACTGGTCAGTGGTCACTGGTCACTGGTCTGTGGTCACTGGTCACTGGTCACTGGTCACTGGTCACTGGTCACTGGTCACTGGTCACTGGTCACTGGTCATTGGTCACTGGTCACTGGTCACAAGTCACTGGTCACTGGTCACTTGTCACTGGTCGCTGGTCACTGGTCACTGGTCAATGGTCACTGTCGCTGGTAAATGTTCACTGTCGCTGGTCACTGGTCACTGGTCACTGGTCACTGGTCACTGGTCACGGGTCAATGGTCAGTGGTCACTGGTCACTGGTCTGTGGTCACTGGTCACTGGTCACTGGTCACTGGTCATTGGTCACTGGTCACTGGTCACAAGTCACTGGTCACTGGTCACTTGTCACTGGTCGATGGTCACTGGTCACTGGTGAATGGTCACTGTCGCTGGTAAATGTTCACTGTCGCTGGTCACTGGTCACTGGTCACTGTCGCTGGTCACTGGTCACTGGTCACTGGTCACTGGTCACTGGTCACTGGTCACTGGTCACTGGTCACTGGTCAATGGTCCCTATCGCTGGTCAATGGTCACTGTCGCTGGTCCCTGGTCACTGGTCACTGGTCACTAGTCACTGGTCAAAAGTCACTGGTCACTTGTCACTGGTCAATGGTCACTGCCGCTGGTCACTGCTCACTGGTCAATATTCACTGGTCACTGGTCACTGGTCACTGGTCACTGGTCACTGGTCACTGGTCACTTTCGCTGGTCACTGGTCACTGGTCAATGGTCACTGGCCACTGGTCACTGGTCACTGGTCACTGGTCACTGGTCACTGGTCCCTGGTCACTGGTCACTGGTCAATGATCACTGTCGCTGGTCACTGGTCACTGGTCACGGGTCACATGTCACTGGTCACTGGTCACTGGTCACTTGTCACTGGTCACTGATCACGGTCACTGGTCACTGGTCACTGGTCACTGGTCACTGGTCACTGGTCACTGGTCAATGGTCCCTATCGCTGGTCAATGGTCACTGTCGCTGGTCACTGGTCACTGGTCACTGGTCATTGGTGACTATCGCTGGTCAATGGTCACTGTCGCTGGTCATTGGTCACTGGTCACTGGTCACTGGTCAAAAGTCACTGGTCACTTGTCACGGGTGACATGTCACGGGTCACTGTTCACTGTTCACTGGTCGCTAGTCACTGGTCACCGGTCACTGGTCACTGGTCACTGTTCACTGGTCACTGGTCACAAGTCACTGGTCACTTGTCACTGGTCAGTGGTCACTGGTCACTGGTCTGTGGTCACTGGTCACTGGTCACTGGTCACTGGTCACTGGTCACTGGTCACTGGTCATTGGTCACTGGTCACTGGTCACAAGTCACTGGTCACTGGTCACTTGTCACTGGTCACTGGTCACTGGTCACTGGTCAATGGTCACTGTCGCTGGTCAATGGTCACTGTCGCTGGTCAATGGTCACTGCGCTGGTCATTGGTCACTGGCCACTGGTCACTGGTCACTGGTCAAAAGTCACTGGTCACTTGTCACTGGTCAGTGGTCACTGGTCTCTGGTCACTGGTCACTGGTCACTGGTCACTGGTCACTGGTCACAGGTCAATAGTCACTGGTCACTGGTCACTGGTCACTGGTCACTGGTCACTGGTCACTGGTCACTGGTCACGGGTCACATTTCACGGGTCACGGTTCACTGGTCGCTAGTCACTGGTCACCGGTCACTGGTCACTGGTCACTGGTCACTGGTCACTGTTCACTGGTCACTGGTCACAAGTCACTGGTCACATGTCACTGGTCAGTGGTCACTGGTCACTGGTCACTGGTCTGTGGTCACTGGTCACTGGTCAGTGGTCACTGGTCACAGTCACATGTCGCGGGTCACTGGTCACAAGTCACTGGTCGCTGGTCACAAGTCACTGGTCACTTGTCACTGGTCACTGGTCACTGGTCACTGGTCAATTGTCAATGGTCGCTGGTCACTGGTCACTGGTCATGGGTCACTGGTCACTGGTCACTGGTCACTGGTCACTGGTCACTGGTCACTGGTCACTGGTCAATCGTCACTATCGCTGGTCAATGGTCACTGTCGCTGCTCACTGGTCACTGGTCACTGGTCACTGGTCACTGGTCATTGGTCACTATCGCTGGTCAATGGTCACTGTCGCTGGTCATTGGTCACTGGTCACTGGACACTGGTCACTGTCGCTGGTCACTGGTCACTGGTCACTGGTCAATGGTCACTGCCGCTGGTCACTGGTCACTGGTCACTGGTCACAAGTCACTGGTCACTGGTCACTTGTCACTGGTCGCTGGTCACTGGTCACTGGTCAGTGGTCACTGTCGCTGGTAAATGGTCACTGTCGCTGGTCACTGGTCACTGGTCACTGGTCACTGGTCACTGGTCAATGGTCCCTATCGCTGGTCAATGGTCACTGGTCACTGGTCAATGGTCACTGGTCACTGGTCACTGGTCACTGGTCACTGGTCACTATCGCTGGTCAATGGTCACTGTCGCTGGTCACTGGTCACTGGTCACTGTTCACTGGTCACTGGTCACTGGTCACTGGTCATTGGTCACTATCGCTGGTCAATGGTCACTGTCGCTGGTCATTGGTCACTGGTCACTGGACACTGGTCACTGGTCACTGGTCACTTGTCACTGGTCACTGGTCACTGGTCACTGGTCAATGGTCACTGTCGCTGGTCACTGGTCACTGGTCACTGGTCAATGGTCACTGGTCACTGGTCACTGGTCACAGGTCAATGGTCACTGGGCACTGGTCACTGGTCACTGGTCACTGGTCACTGGTCACGGGTCACATTTCACGGGTCACTGTTCACTGGTCGCTAGTCACTGGTCACCGGTCACTGGTCACTGGTCACTGGTCACTGGTCACTTGTCACTGGTCAGTGGTCACTGGTCACTGGTCTGTGGTCACTGGTCACTGGTCACTGGTCACTGGTCACTGGTCACTGGTCACTGGTCACTGGTCACTGGTCACTGTCGCTGGTCAATGGTCACAGTCGCTGGTCAATGGTCACTGCGCTGGTCATTGGTAACTGGCCACTGGTCACTGGTCACTGGTCAAAAGTCACTGGTCACTTGTCACTGGTCAGTGGTCACTGCTCTCTGGTCACTGGTCACTGGTCACTGGTCACTGGTCACTGGTCACTGGTCACTGGTCACTGGTCACGGGTCACATGTCACTGGTCACTGGTCACTGGTCACTGGTCACTGGTCACTGGTCACTATCGCTGGTCAATGGTCACTGTCGCTGGTCACTGGTCACTGGTCACTGTTCACTGGTCACTGGTCACTGGTCACTGGTCATTGGTCACTATCGCTGGTCAATGGTCACTGTCGCTGGTCATTGGTCACTGGTCACTGGACACTGGTCACTGGTCACTGGTCACTTGTCACTGGTCACTGGTCACTGGTCACTGGTCAATGGTCACTGTCGCTGGTCACTGGTCACTGGTCACTGGTCAATGGTCACTGGTCACTGGTCACTGGTCACAGGTCAATGGTCACTGGGCACTGGTCACTGGTCACTGGTCACTGGTCACTGGTCACGGGTCACATTTCACGGGTCACTGTTCACTGGTCGCTAGTCACTGGTCACCGGTCACTGGTCACTGGTCACTGGTCACTGGTCACTTGTCACTGGTCAGTGGTCACTGGTCACTGGTCTGTGGTCACTGGTCACTGGTCACTGGTCACTGGTCACTGGTCACTGGTCACTGGTCACTGGTCACTGGTCATTGGTCACTGGTCACTGGTCACAAGTCACTGGTCACTGGTCACTTGTCACTGGTCGCTGGTCACTGGTCACTGGTCAATGGTCACTGTCGCTGGTAAATGTTCACTGTCGCTGGTCACTGGTCACTGGTCACTGGTCACTGGTCACTGGTCACGGGTCAATGGTCAGTGGTCACTGGTCACTGGTCTGTGGTCACTGGTCACTGGTCACTGGTCACTGGTCATTGGTCACTGGTCACTGGTCACAAGTCACTGGTCACTGGTCACTTGTCACTGGTCGATGGTCACTGGTCACTGGTGAATGGTCACTGTCGCTGGTAAATGTTCACTGTCGCTGGTCACTGGTCACTGGTCACTGTCGCTGGTCACTGGTCACTGGTCACTGGTCACTGGTCACTGGTCACTGGTCACTGGTCACTGGTCACTGGTCAATGGTCCCTATCGCTGGTCAATGGTCACTGTCGCTGGTCCCTGGTCACTGGTCACTGGTCACTAGTCACTGGTCAAAAGTCACTGGTCACTTGTCACTGGTCAATGGTCACTGCCGCTGGTCACTGCTCACTGGTCAATATTCACTGGTCACTGGTCACTGGTCACTGGTCACTGGTCACTGGTCACTGGTCACTTTCGCTGGTCACTGGTCACTGGTCAATGGTCACTGGCCACTGGTCACTGGTCACTGGTCAATGGTCACTGTCGCTGGTCAATGGTCACTGTCGCTGGTCACTGGTCACTGGTCACTGGTCACTGGTCACTGGTCACTGGTCACAAGTCACTGGTCACTTGTCACTGGTCACTGGTCACTGGTCACTGGTCAATGGTCACTGTCGCTGGTCAATGGTCACTGCGCTGGTCATTGGTCACTGGTCACTGGTCACTGGTCAAAAGTCACTGGTCACTTGTCACTGGTCAGTGGTCACTGGTCTCTGGTCACTGGTCACTGGTCACTCGTCACTGGTCACTGGTCACAGGTCAATGGTCACTGGTCACTGGTCACTGGTCACTGGTCACTGGTCACTGGTCACGGGTCACATTTCACGTGTCACTGTTCACTGGTCGCTAGTCACTGGTCACCGGTCACTGGTCACTGGTCACTGGTCACTGGTCACTGTTCACTGGTCACCGGTCACAAGTCACTGGTCACATGTCACTGGTCAGTGGTCACTGGTCACTGGTCACTGGTCTGTGGTCACTGGTCACTGGTCAGTGGTCACTGGTAACAGTCACATGTCGCGGGTCACTGGTCACAAGTCACTGGTCGCTGGTCACACGTCACTGGTCACTTGTCACTGGACACTGGTCACTGGTCACTGGTCAATGGTTAATGGTCGCTGGTCACTGGTCACTGGTCATGGGTCACTGGTCACTGGTCACTGGTCACTGGTCACTGGTCACTGGTCACTAGTCAATCGTCACTATCGCTGGTCAATGGTCACTGTCGCTGCTCACTGGTCACTGGTCAATGGTCACTGTCGCTGGTCACTGGTCACTGGTCACTGGTCACTGGTCACTGGTCCCTGGTCACTGGTCACTGGTCAATGATCACTGTCGCTGGTCACTGGTCACTGGTCACTGGTCACTGGTCACTGGTCACGGGTCACATGTCACTGGTCACTGGTCACTGGTCACTTGTCACTGGTCACTGATCACGGTCACTGGTCACTGGTCACTGGTCACTGGTCACTGGTCACTGGTCACTGGTCAATGGTCCCTATCGCTGGTCAATGGTCACTGTCGCTGGTCACTGGTCACTGGTCACTGGTCATTGGTGACTATCGCTGGTCAATGGTCACTGTCGCTGGTCATTGGTCACTGGTCACTGGTCACTGGTCAAAAGTCACTGGTCACTTGTCACGGGTCACTGTTCACTGTTCACTGGTCGCTAGTCACTGGTCACCGGTCACTGGTCACTGGTCACTGTTCACTGGTCACTGGTCACAAGTCACTGGTCACTTGTCACTGGTCAGTGGTCACTGGTCACTGGTCTGTGGTCACTGGTCACTGGTCACTGGTCACTGGTCACTGGTCACTGGTCACTGGTCATTGGTCACTGGTCACTGGTCACAAGTCACTGGTCACTGGTCACTTGTCACTGGTCACTGGTCACTGGTCACTGGTCAATGGTCACTGTCGCTGGTCAATGGTCACTGTCGCTGGTCAATGGTCACTGCGCTGGTCATTGGTCACTGGCCACTGGTCACTGGTCACTGGTCAAAAGTCACTGGTCACTTGTCACTGGTCAGTGGTCACTGGTCTCTGGTCACTGGTCACTGGTCACTGGTCACTGGTCACTGGTCACAGGTCAATAGTCACTGGTCACTGGTCACTG
The DNA here is from genome assembly GCA_947577245.1 of Andrena bucephala. Lineage (NCBI taxonomy): Eukaryota > Metazoa > Arthropoda > Insecta > Hymenoptera > Andrenidae > Andrena > Andrena bucephala. The sequence goes on along the minus strand of OX387716.1, from coordinate 24,866,143 downwards.
GTCACTGGTCACTGGTCACTGGTCACTGGTCACTGGTCACGGGTCACATTTCACGGGTCACGGTTCACTGGTCGCTAGTCACTGGTCACCGGTCACTGGTCACTGGTCACTGGTCACTGGTCACTGTTCACTGGTCACTGGTCACAAGTCACTGGTCACATGTCACTGGTCAGTGGTCACTGGTCACTGGTCACTGGTCTGTGGTCACTGGTCACTGGTCAGTGGTCACTGGTCACAGTCACATGTCGCGGGTCACTGGTCACAAGTCACTGGTCGCTGGTCACAAGTCACTGGTCACTTGTCACTGGTCACTGGTCACTGGTCACTGGTCAATTGTCAATGGTCGCTGGTCACTGGTCACTGGTCATGGGTCACTGGTCACTGGTCACTGGTCACTGGTCACTGGTCACTGGTCACTGGTCACTGGTCAATCGTCACTATCGCTGGTCAATGGTCACTGTCGCTGCTCACTGGTCACTGGTCACTGGTCACTGGTCACTGGTCACTGGTCATTGGTCACTATCGCTGGTCAATGGTCACTGTCGCTGGTCATTGGTCACTGGTCACTGGACACTGGTCACTGTCGCTGTCACTGGTCACTGGTCACTGGTCAATGGTCACTGCCGCTGGTCACTGGTCACTGGTCACTGGTCACAAGTCACTGGTCACTGGTCACTTGTCACTGGTCGCTGGTCACTGGTCACTGGTCAGTGGTCACTGTCGCTGGTAAATGGTCACTGTCGCTGGTCACTGGTCACTGGTCACTGGTCACTGGTCACTGGTCAATGGTCCCTATCGCTGGTCAATGGTCACTGGTCACTGGTCAATGGTCACTGGTCACTGGTCACTGGTCACTGGTCACTGGTCACTATCGCTGGTCAATGGTCACTGTCGCTGGTCACTGGTCACTGGTCACTGTTCACTGGTCACTGGTCACTGGTCACTGGTCATTGGTCACTATCGCTGGTCAATGGTCACTGTCGCTGGTCATTGGTCACTGGTCACTGGACACTGGTCACTGGTCACTGGTCACTTGTCACTGGTCACTGGTCACTGGTCACTGGTCAATGGTCACTGTCGCTGGTCACTGGTCACTGGTCACTGGTCAATGGTCACTGGTCACTGGTCACTGGTCACAGGTCAATGGTCACTGGGCACTGGTCACTGGTCACTGGTCACTGGTCACTGGTCACGGGTCACATTTCACGGGTCACTGTTCACTGGTCGCTAGTCACTGGTCACCGGTCACTGGTCACTGGTCACTGGTCACTGGTCACTTGTCACTGGTCAGTGGTCACTGGTCACTGGTCTGTGGTCACTGGTCACTGGTCACTGGTCACTGGTCACTGGTCACTGGTCACTGGTCACTGGTCACTGGTCATTGGTCACTGGTCACTGGTCACAAGTCACTGGTCACTGGTCACTTGTCACTGGTCGCTGGTCACTGGTCACTGGTCAATGGTCACTGTCGCTGGTAAATGTTCACTGTCGCTGGTCACTGGTCACTGGTCACTGGTCACTGGTCACTGGTCACGGGTCTATGGTCAGTGGTCACTGGTCACTGGTCTGTGGTCACTGGTCACTGGTCACTGGTCACTGGTCATTGGTCACTGGTCACTGGTCACAAGTCACTGGTCACTGGTCACTTGTCACTGGTCGATGGTCACTGGTCACTGGTGAATGGTCACTGTCGCTGGTAAATGTTCACTGTCGCTGGTCACTGGTCACTGGTCACTGTCGCTGGTCACTGGTCACTGGTCACTGGTCACTGGTCACTGGTCACTGGTCACTGGTCACTGGTCACTGGTCAATGGTCCCTATCGCTGGTCAATGGTCACTGTCGCTGGTCCCTGGTCACTGGTCACTGGTCACTAGTCACTGGTCAAAAGTCACTGGTCACTTGTCACTGGTCAATGGTCACTGCCGCTGGTCACTGCTCACTGGTCAATATTCACTGGTCACTGGTCACTGGTCACTGGTCACTGGTCACTGGTCACTGGTCACTTTCGCTGGTCACTGGTCACTGGTCAATGGTCACTGGCCACTGGTCACTGGTCACTGGTCAATGGTCACTGTCGCTGGTCAATGGTCACTGTCGCTGGTCACTGGTCACTGGTCACTGGTCACTGGTCACTGGTCACTGGTCACAAGTCACTGGTCACTTGTCACTGGTCACTGGTCACTGGTCACTGGTCAATGGTCACTGTCGCTGGTCAATGGTCACTGCGCTGGTCATTGGTCACTGGTCACTGGTCACTGGTCAAAAGTCACTGGTCACTTGTCACTGGTCAGTGGTCACTGGTCTCTGGTCACTGGTCACTGGTCACTCGTCACTGGTCACTGGTCACAGGTCAATGGTCACTGGTCACTGGTCACTGGTCACTGGTCACTGGTCACTGGTCACGGGTCACATTTCACGGGTCACTGTTCACTGGTCGCTAGTCACTGGTCACCGGTCACTGGTCACTGGTCACTGGTCACTGGTCACTGTTCACTGGTCACCGGTCACAAGTCACTGGTCACATGTCACTGGTCAGTGGTCACTGGTCACTGGTCACTGGTCTGTGGTCACTGGTCACTGGTCAGTGGTCACTGGTAACAGTCACATGTCGCGGGTCACTGGTCACAAGTCACTGGTCGCTGGTCACACGTCACTGGTCACTTGTCACTGGACACTGGTCACTGGTCACTGGTCAATGGTTAATGGTCGCTGGTCACTGGTCACTGGTCATGGGTCACTGGTCACTGGTCACTGGTCACTGGTCACTGGTCACTGGTCACTAGTCAATCGTCACTATCGCTGGTCAATGGTCACTGTCGCTGCTCACTGGTCACTGGTCAATGGTCACTGTCGCTGGTCACTGGTCACTGGTCACTGGTCACTGGTCACTGGTCCCTGGTCACTGGTCACTGGTCAATGATCACTGTCGCTGGTCACTGGTCACTGGTCACTGGTCACTGGTCACTGGTCACGGGTCACATGTCACTGGTCACTGGTCACTGGTCACTTGTCACTGGTCACTGATCACGGTCACTGGTCACTGGTCACTGGTCACTGGTCACTGGTCACTGGTCACTGGTCAATGGTCCCTATCGCTGGTCAATGGTCACTGTCGCTGGTCACTGGTCACTGGTCACTGGTCATTGGTGACTATCGCTGGTCAATGGTCACTGTCGCTGGTCATTGGTCACTGGTCACTGGTCACTGGTCAAAAGTCACTGGTCACTTGTCACGGGTGACATGTCACGGGTCACTGTTCACTGTTCACTGGTCGCTAGTCACTGGTCACCGGTCACTGGTCACTGGTCACTGTTCACTGGTCACTGGTCACAAGTCACTGGTCACTTGTCACTGGTCAGTGGTCACTGGTCACTGGTCTGTGGTCACTGGTCACTGGTCACTGGTCACTGGTCACTGGTCACTGGTCACTGGTCATTGGTCACTGGTCACTGGTCACAAGTCACTGGTCACTGGTCACTTGTCACTGGTCACTGGTCACTGGTCACTGGTCAATGGTCACTGTCGCTGGTCAATGGTCACTGTCGCTGGTCAATGGTCACTGCGCTGGTCATTGGTCACTGGCCACTGGTCACTGGTCACTGGTCAAAAGTCACTGGTCACTTGTCACTGGTCAGTGGTCACTGGTCTCTGGTCACTGGTCACTGGTCACTGGTCACTGGTCACTGGTCACAGGTCAATAGTCACTGGTCACTGGTCACTGGTCACTGGTCACTGGTCACTGGTCACTGGTCACTGGTCACGGGTCACATTTCACGGGTCACGGTTCACTGGTCGCTAGTCACTGGTCACCGGTCACTGGTCACTGGTCACTGGTCACTGGTCACTGTTCACTGGTCACTGGTCACAAGTCACTGGTCACATGTCACTGGTCAGTGGTCACTGGTCACTGGTCACTGGTCTGTGGTCACTGGTCACTGGTCAGTGGTCACTGGTCACAGTCACATGTCGCGGGTCACTGGTCACAAGTCACTGGTCGCTGGTCACAAGTCACTGGTCACTTGTCACTGGTCACTGGTCACTGGTCACTGGTCAATTGTCAATGGTCGCTGGTCACTGGTCACTGGTCATGGGTCACTGGTCACTGGTCACTGGTCACTGGTCACTGGTCACTGGTCACTGGTCACTGGTCAATCGTCACTATCGCTGGTCAATGGTCACTGTCGCTGCTCACTGGTCACTGGTCACTGGTCACTGGTCACTGGTCATTGGTCACTATCGCTGGTCAATGGTCACTGTCGCTGGTCATTGGTCACTGGTCACTGGACACTGGTCACTGTCGCTGGTCACTGGTCACTGGTCACTGGTCAATGGTCACTGCCGCTGGTCACTGGTCACTGGTCACTGGTCACAAGTCACTGGTCACTGGTCACTTGTCACTGGTCGCTGGTCACTGGTCACTGGTCAGTGGTCACTGTCGCTGGTAAATGGTCACTGTCGCTGGTCACTGGTCACTGGTCACTGGTCACTGGTCACTGGTCAATGGTCCCTATCGCTGGTCAATGGTCATTGTCGCTGGTCACTGGTCATTGGTGACTATCGCTGGTCAATGGTCACTGTCGCTGGTCACTGGTCACTGGTCACTGGTCACTGGTCACTGGTCTTTGTCACTGGTCACTGGTCACAAGTCACTGGTCACTGGTCACTTGTCACTGGTCGCTGGTCACTGGTCACTGGTCACTTGTCACTGGTCGCTGGTCACTGGTCACTGGTCAGTGGTCACTGTCGCTGGTAAATGGTCACTGTCGCTGGTCATTGGTCACTGGTCACTGGACACTGGTCACTGGTCACTGGTCACTTGTCACTGGTCACTGGTCACTGGTCACTGGTCAATGGTCACTGTCGCTGGTCACTGGTCACTGGTCACTGGTCAATGGTCACTGGTCACTGGTCACTGGTCACAGGTCAATGGTCACTGGGCACTGGTCACTGGTCACTGGTCACTGGTCACTGGTCACGGGTCACATTTCACGGGTCACTGTTCACTGGTCGCTAGTCACTGGTCACCGGTCACTGGTCACTGGTCACTGGTCACTGGTCACTGTTCACTGGTCACTGGTCACAAGTCACTGGTCACATGTCACTGGTCAGTGGTCACTGGTCACTGGTCACTGGTCACTGGTCACTGGTCACTGGTCACTGGTCACTGGTCACTGGTCAATCGTCACTATCGCTGGTCAATGGTCACTGTCGCTGCTCACTGGTCACGGGTCACATGTCACTGGTCACTGGTCACTGGTCACTTGTCACTGGTCACTGGTCACGGTCACTGGTCACTGGTCACTGGTCACTGGTCACTGGTCACTGGTCACTGGTCACTGGTCAATGGTCCCTATCGCTGGTCAATGGTCACTGTCGCTGGTCACTGGTCACTGGTCACTGGTCACTGGTCACTGGTCATTGGTGACTTTCGCTGGTCAATGGTCACTGTCGCTGGTCATTGGTCACTGGGCACTGGTCACTGGTCAAAAGTCATTGGTCACTTGTCACGGGTCACATGTCACGGGTCACTGTTCACTGTTCACTGGTCGCTAGTCACTGGTCACCGGTCACTGGTCACTGGTCACTGTTCACTGGTCACTGGTCACAAGTCACTGGTCACTTGTCACTGGTCAGTGGTCACTGGTCACTGGTCTGTGGTCACTGGTCACTGGTCACTGGTCACTGGTCACTGGTCACTGGTCACTGTTCACTGGTCACTGGTCACAAGTCACTGGTCACTTGTCACTGGTCAGTGGTCACTGGTCACTGGTCTGTGGTCACTGGTCACTGGTCACTGGTCACTGGTCACTGGTCACTGGTCACTGGTCATTGGTCACTGGTCACTGGTCACAAGTCACTGGTCACTGGTCACTTGTCACTGGTCACTGGTCACTGGTCACTGGTCAATGGTCACTGTCGCTGGTCAATGGTCACAGTCGCTGGTCAATGGTCACTGCGCTGGTCATTGGTAACTGGCCACTGGTCACTGGTCACTGGTCAAAAGTCACTGGTCACTTGTCACTGGTCAGTGGTCACTGCTCTCTGGTCACTGGTCACTGGTCACTGGTCACTGGTCACTGGTCACAGGTCAATAGTCACTGGTCACTGGTCACTGGTCACTGGTCACTGGTCACTGGTCACTGGTCAATCGTCACTATCGCTGGTCAATGGTCACTGTCGCTGCTCACTGGTCACTGGTCACTGGTCACTGGTCACTGGTCACTGGTCACGGGTCATTGGTCACTATCGCTGGTCAATGGTCACTGTCGCTGGTCATTGGTCACTGGTCACTGGACACTGGTCACTGGTCACTGGTCACTTGTCACTGGTCACTGGTCACTGTCGCTGGTCACTGGTCACTGGTCACTGGTCACTGGTCACTGGTCCCTGGTCACTGGTCACTGGTCAATGATCACTGTCGCTGGTCACTGGTCACTGGTCACTGGTCACTGGTCACGGGTCACATGTCACTGGTCACTGGTCACTGGTCACTTGTCACTGGTCACTGGTCACGGTCACTGGTCACTGGTCACTGGTCACTGGTCACTGGTCACTGGTCAATGTGCCCTATCGCTGGTCAATGGTCACTGTCGCTGGTCACTGGTCACTGGTCACTGGTCACTGGTCACTGGTCATTGGTGACTATCGCTGGTCAATGGTCACTGTCGCAGGTCATTGGTCACTGGTCACTGGTCACTGGTCAAAAGTCACTGGTCACTTGTCACTGGTCAGTGGTCACTGGTCTCTGGTCACTGGTCACTGGTCACTGGTCACTGGTCACAGGTCAATGGTCACTGGTCACTGGTCACTGGGCACTGGTCACTGGTCACGGGTCACATGTCACGGGTCACTGTTCACTGTTCACTGGTCGCTAGTCACTGGTCACCGGTCACTGGTCACTGGTCACTGTTCACTGGTCACTGGTCACAAGTCACTGGTCACTTGTCACTGGTCAGTGGTCACTGGTCACTGGTCTGTGGTCACTGGTCACTGGTCACTGGTCACTGGTCACTGGTCACTGGTCACTGGTCACTGGTCACTGGTCATTGGTCACTGGTCACTGGTCACAAGTCACTGGTCACTGGTCACTTGTCACTGGTCGCTGGTCACTGTTCACTGGTCAATGGTCACTGTCGCTGGTAAATGTTCACTGTCGCTGGTCACTGGTCACTGGTCACTGGTCACTGGTCACGGGTCAATGGTCAGTGGTCACTGGTCACTGGTCTGTGGTCACTGGTCACTGGTCACTGGTCACTGGTCATTGGTCACTGGTCACTGGTCACAAGTCACTGGTCACTGGTCACTTGTCACTGGTCGATGGTCACTGGTCACTGGTGAATGGTCACTGTCGCTGGTAAATGTTCACTGTCGCTGGTCACTGGTCACTGGTCACTGTCGCTGGTCACTGGTCACTGGTCACTGGTCACTGGTCACTGGTCACTGGTCACTGGTCACTGGTCAATGGTCCCTATCGCTGGTCAATGGTCACTGTCGCTGGTCCCTGGTCACTGGTCACTGGTCACTAGTCACTGGTCAAAAGTCACTGGTCACTTGTCACTGGTCAATGGTCACTGCCGCTGGTCACTGCTCACTGGTCAATATTCACTGGTCACTGGTCACTGGTCACTGGTCACTGGTCACTGGTCACTGGTCACTTTCGCTGGTCACTGGTCACTGGTCAATGGTCACTGGCCACTGGTCACAGGTCACTGGTCAATGGTCACTGTCGCTGGTCAATGGTCACTGTCGCTGGTCACTGGTCACTGGTCACTGGTCACTGGTCACTGGTCACTGGTCACAAGTCACTGGTCACTTGTCACTGGTCACTGGTCACTGGTCACTGGTCAATGATCACTGTCGCTGGTCAATGGTCACTGCGCTGGTCATTGGTCACTGGTCACTGGTCACTGGTCAAAAGTCACTGGTCACTTGTCACTGGTCAGTGGTCACTGGTCTCTGGTCACTGGTCACTGGTCACTCGTCACTGGTCACTGGTCACAGGTCAATGGTCACTGGTCACTGGTCACTGGTCACTGGTCACTGGTCACTGGTCACGGGTCACATTTCACGGGTCACTGTTCACTGGTCGCTAGTCACTGGTCACCGGTCACTGGTCACTGGTCACTGGTCACTGGTCACTGTTCACTGGTCACCGGTCACAAGTCACTGGTCACATGTCACTGGTCAGTGGTCACTGGTCACTGGTCACTGGTCTGTGGTCACTGGTCACTGGTCAGTGGTCACTGGTAACAGTCACATGTCGCGGGTCACTGGTCACAAGTCACTGGTCGCTGGTCACACGTCACTGGTCACTTGTCACTGGACACTGGTCACTGGTCACTGGTCAATGGTCAATGGTCGCTGGTCACTGGTCACTGGTCATGGGTCACTGGTCACTGGTCACTGGTCACTGGTCACTGGTCACTGGTCACTAGTCAATCGTCACTATCGCTGGTCAATGGTCACTGTCGCTGCTCACTGGTCACTGGTCAATGGTCACTGTCGCTGGTCACTGGTCACTGGTCACTGGCCACTGGTCACTGGTCCCTGGTCACTGGTCACTGGTCAATGATCACTGTCGCTGGTCACTGGTCACTGGTCACTGGTCACTGGTCACTGGTCACGGGTCACATGTCACTGGTCACTGGTCACTGGTCACTTGTCACTGGTCACTGATCACGGTCACTGGTCACTGGTCACTGGTCACTGGTCACTGGTCACTGGTCAATGGTCCCTATCGCTGGTCAATGGTCACTGTCGCTGGTCACTGGTCACTGGTCACTGGTCATTGGTGACTATCGCTGGTCAATGGTCACTGTCGCTGGTCATTGGTCACTGGTCACTGGTCACTGGTCAAAAGTCACTGGTCACTTGTCACGGGTGACATGTCACGGGTCACTGTTCACTGTTCACTGGTCGCTAGTCACTGGTCACCGGTCACTGGTCACTGGTCACTGTTCACTGGTCACTGGTCACAAGTCACTGGTCACTTGTCACTGGTCAGTGGTCACTGGTCACTGGTCTGTGGTCACTGGTCACTGGTCACTGGTCATTGGTCACTGGTCACTGGTCACAAGTCACTGGTCACTGGTCACTTGTCACTGGTCACTGGTCACTGGTCACTGGTCAATGGTCACTGTCGCTGGTCAATGGTCACTGTCGCTGGTCAATGGTCACTGCGCTGGTCATTGGTCACTGGCCACTGGTCACTGGTCACTGGTCAAAAGTCACTGGTCACTTGTCACTGGTCAGTGGTCACTGGTCTCTGGTCACTGGTCACTGGTCACTGGTCACTGGTCACTGGTCACAGGTCAATAGTCACTGGTCACTGGTCACTGGTCACTGGTCACTGGTCACTGGTCACTGGTCACTGGTCACTGGTCACTGGTCACTGGTCACGGGTCACATTTCACGGGTCACGGTTCACTGGTCGCTAGTCACTGGTCACCGGTCACTGGTCACTGGTCACTGGTCACTGGTCACTGTTCACTGGTCACTGGTCACAAGTCACTGGTCACATGTCACTGGTCAGTGGTCACTGGTCACTGGTCACTGGTCTGTGGTCACTGGTCACTGGTCAGTGGTCACTGGTCACAGTCACATGTCGCGGGTCACTGGTCACAAGTCACTGGTCGCTGGTCACAAGTCACTGGTCACTTGTCACTGGTCACTGGTCACTGGTCACTGGTCAATTGTCAATGGTCGCTGGTCACTGGTCACTGGTCATGGGTCACTGGTCACTGGTCACTGGTCACTGGTCACTGGTCACTGGTCACTGGTCACTGGTCAATCGTCACTATCGCTGGTCAATGGTCACTGTCGCTGCTCACTGGTCACTGGTCACTGGTCACTGGTCACTGGTCATTGGTCACTATCGCTGGTCAATGGTCACTGTCGCTGGTCATTGGTCACTGGTCACTGGACACTGGTCACTGTCGCTGGTCACTGGTCACTGGTCACTGGTCAATGGTCACTGCCGCTGGTCACTGGTCACTGGTCACTGGTCACAAGTCACTGGTCACTGGTCACTTGTCACTGGTCGCTGGTCACTGGTCACTGGTCAGTGGTCACTGTCGCTGGTAAATGGTCACTGTCGCTGGTCACTGGTCACTGGTCACTGGTCACTGGTCACTGGTCAATGGTCCCTATCGCTGGTCAATGGTCATTGTCGCTGGTCACTGGTCATTGGTGACTATCGCTGGTCAATGGTCACTGTCGCTGGTCACTGGTCACTGGTCACTGGTCACTGGTCACTGGTCTTTGTCACTGGTCACTGGTCACAAGTCACTGGTCACTGGTCACTTGTCACTGGTCGCTGGTCACTGGTCACTGGTCACTTGTCACTGGTCGCTGGTCACTGGTCACTGGTCAGTGGTCACTGTCGCTGGTAAATGGTCACTGCCGCTGGTCACTGGTCACTGGTCACTGCTCACTGGTCACTGGTCACTGGTCAATGGTCACTGTCGCTGGTCAATGGTCACAGTCGCTGGTCAATGGTCACTGCGCTGGTCATTGGTAACTGGCCACTGGTCACTGGTCACTGGTCAAAAGTCACTGGTCACTTGTCACTGGTCAGTGGTCACTGCTCTCTGGTCACTGGTCACTGGTCACTGGTCACTGGTCACTGGTCACAGGTCAATAGTCACTGGTCACTGGTCACTGGTCACTGGTCACTGGTCACTGGTCACTGGTCAATCGTCACTATCGCTGGTCAATGGTCACTGTCGCTGCTCACTGGTCACTGGTCACTGGTCACTGGTCACTGGTCACTGGTCACGGGTCATTGGTCACTATCGCTGGTCAATGGTCACTGTCGCTGGTCATTGGTCACTGGTCACTGGACACTGGTCACTGGTCACTGGTCACTTGTCACTGGTCACTGGTCACTGTCGCTGGTCACTGGTCACTGGTCACTGGTCACTGGTCACTGGTCCCTGGTCACTGGTCACTGGTCAATGATCACTGTCGCTGGTCACTGGTCACTGGTCACTGGTCACTGGTCACGGGTCACATGTCACTGGTCACTGGTCACCGGTCACTTGTCACTGGTCACTGGTCACGGTCACTGGTCACTGGTCACTGGTCACTGGTCACTGGTCACTGGTCAATGTGCCCTATCGCTGGTCAATGGTCACTGTCGCTGGTCACTGGTCACTGGTCACTGGTCACTGGTCACTGGTCATTGGTGACTATCGCTGGTCAATGGTCACTGTCGCAGGTCATTGGTCACTGGTCACTGGTCACTGGTCAAAAGTCACTGGTCACTTGTCACTGGTCAGTGGTCACTGGTCTCTGGTCACTGGTCACTGGTCACTGGTCACTGGTCACAGGTCAATGGTCACTGGTCACTGGTCACTGGGCACTGGTCACTGGTCACGGGTCACATGTCACGGGTCACTGTTCACTGTTCACTGGTCGCTAGTCACTGGTCACCGGTCACTGGTCACTGGTCACTGTTCACTGGTCACTGGTCACAAGTCACTGGTCACTTGTCACTGGTCAGTGGTCACTGGTCACTGGTCTGTGGTCACTGGTCACTGGTCACTGGTCACTGGTCACTGGTCACTGGTCACTGGTCACTGGTCACTGGTCACTGGTCATTGGTCACTGGTCACTGGTCACAAGTCACTGGTCACTGGTCACTTGTCACTGGTCGCTGGTCACTGGTCACTGGTCAATGGTCACTGTCGCTGGTAAATGTTCACTGTCGCTGGTCACTGGTCACTGGTCACTGGTCACTGGTCACGGGTCAATGGTCAGTGGTCACTGGTCACTGGTCTGTGGTCACTGGTCACTGGTCACTGGTCACTGGTCATTGGTCACTGGTCACTGGTCACAAGTCACTGGTCACTGGTCACTTGTCACTGGTCGATGGTCACTGGTCACTGGTGAATGGTCACTGTCGCTGGTAAATGTTCACTGTCGCTGGTCACTGGTCACTGGTCACTGTCGCTGGTCACTGGTCACTGGTCACTGGTCACTGGTCACTGGTCACTGGTCACTGGTCACTGGTCACTGGTCAATGGTCCCTATCGCTGGTCAATGGTCACTGTCGCTGGTCCCTGGTCACTGGTCACTGGTCACTAGTCACTGGTCAAAAGTCACTGGTCACTTGTCACTGGTCAATGGTCACTGCCGCTGGTCACTGCTCACTGGTCAATATTCACTGGTCACTTGTCACTGGTCACTGGTCACTGGTCACTGGTCACTGGTCACTTTCGCTGGTCACTGGTCACTGGTCAATGGTCACTGGCCACTGGTCACTGGTCTGTGGTCACTGGTCACTGGTCACTGGTCACTGGTCATTGGTCACTGGTCACTGGTCACAAGTCACTGGTCACTGGTCACTTGTCACTGGTCGATGGTCACTGGTCACTGGTGAATGGTCACTGTCGCTGGTAAATGTTCACTGTCGCTGGTCACTGGTCACTGGTCACTGTCGCTGGTCACTGGTCACTGGTCACTGGTCACTGGTCACTGGTCACTGGTCACTGGTCACTGGTCAATGGTCCCTATCGCTGGTCAATGGTCACTGTCGCTGGTCCCTGGTCACTGGTCACTGGTCACTAGTCACTGGTCAAAAGTCACTGGTCACTTGTCACTGGTCAATGGTCACTGCCGCTGGTCACTGCTCACTGGTCAATATTCACTGGTCACTGGTCACTGGTCACTGGTCACTGGTCACTGGTCACTGGTCACTTTCGCTGGTCACTGGTCACTGGTCAATGGTCACTGGCCACTGGTCACTGGTCACTGGTCAATGGTCACTGTCGCTGGTCAATGGTCACTGTCGCTGGTCACTGGTCACTGGTCACTGGTCACTGGTCACTGGTCACTGGTCACAAGTCACTGGTCACTTGTCACTGGTCACTGGTCACTGGTCACTGGTCAATGATCACTGTCGCTGGTCAATGGTCACTGCGCTGGTCATTGGTCACTGGTCACTGGTCACTGGTCAAAAGTCACTGGTCACTTGTCACTGGTCAGTGGTCACTGGTCTCTGGTCACTGGTCACTGGTCACTCGTCACTGGTCACTGGTCACAGGTCAATGGTCACTGGTCACTGGTCACTGGTCACTGGTCACTGGTCACTGGTCACGGGTCACATTTCACGGGTCACTGTTCACTGGTCGCTAGTCACTGGTCACCGGTCACTGGTCACTGGTCACTGGTCACTGGTCACTGTTCACTGGTCACCGGTCACAAGTCACTGGTCACATGTCACTGGTCAGTGGTCACTGGTCACTGGTCACTGGTCTGTGGTCACTGGTCACTGGTCAGTGGTCACTGGTAACAGTCACATGTCGCGGGTCACTGGTCACAAGTCACTGGTCGCTGGTCACACGTCACTGGTTACTTGTCACTGGACACTGGTCACTGGTCACTGGTCAATGGTCAATGGTCGCTGGTCACTGGTCACTGGTCATGGGTCACTGGTCACTGGTCACTGGTCACTGGTCACTGGTCACTGGTCACTAGTCAATCGTCACTATCGCTGGTCAATGGTCACTGTCGCTGCTCACTGGTCACTGGTCAATGGTCACTGTCGCTGGTCACTGGTCACTGGTCACTGGCCACTGGTCACTGGTCCCTGGTCACTGGTCACTGGTCAATGATCACTGTCGCTGGTCACTGGTCACTGGTCACTGGTCACTGGTCACTGGTCACGGGTCACATGTCACTGGTCACTGGTCACTGGTCACTTGTCACTGGTCACTGATCACGGTCACTGGTCACTGGTCACTGGTCACTGGTCACTGGTCACTGGTCAATGGTCCCTATCGCTGGTCAATGGTCACTGTCGCTGGTCACTGGTCACTGGTCACTGGTCATTGGTGACTATCGCTGGTCAATGGTCACTGTCGCTGGTCATTGGTCACTGGTCACTGGTCACTGGTCAAAAGTCACTGGTCACTTGTCACGGGTGACATGTCACGGGTCACTGTTCACTGTTCACTGGTCGCTAGTCACTGGTCACCGGTCACTGGTCACTGGTCACTGTTCACTGGTCACTGGTCACAAGTCACTGGTCACTTGTCACTGGTCAGTGGTCACTGGTCACTGGTCTGTGGTCACTGGTCACTGGTCACTGGTCATTGGTCACTGGTCACTGGTCACAAGTCACTGGTCACTGGTCACTTGTCACTGGTCACTGGTCACTGGTCACTGGTCAATGGTCACTGTCGCTGGTCAATGGTCACTGTCGCTGGTCAATGGTCACTGCGCTGGTCATTGGTCACTGGCCACTGGTCACTGGTCACTGGTCAAAAGTCACTGGTCACTTGTCACTGGTCAGTGGTCACTGGTCTCTGGTCACTGGTCACTGGTCACTGGTCACTGGTCACTGGTCACAGGTCAATAGTCACTGGTCACTGGTCACTGGTCACTGGTCACTGGTCACTGGTCACTGGTCACTGGTCACTGGTCACTGGTCACTGGTCACTGGTCACTGGTCACGGGTCACATTTCACGGGTCACGGTTCACTGGTCGCTAGTCACTGGTCACCGGTCACTGGTCACTGGTCACTGGTCACTGGTCACTGTTCACTGGTCACTGGTCACAAGTCACTGGTCACATGTCACTGGTCAGTGGTCACTGGTCACTGGTCACTGGTCTGTGGTCACTGGTCACTGGTCAGTGGTCACTGGTCACAGTCACATGTCGCGGGTCACTGGTCACAAGTCACTGGTCGCTGGTCACAAGTCACTGGTCACTTGTCACTGGTCACTGGTCACTGGTCACTGGTCAATTGTCAATGGTCGCTGGTCACTGGTCACTGGTCATGGGTCACTGGTCACTGGTCACTGGTCACTGGTCACTGGTCACTGGTCACTGGTCACTGGTCAATCGTCACTATCGCTGGTCAATGGTCACTGTCGCTGCTCACTGGTCACTGGTCACTGGTCACTGGTCACTGGTCATTGGTCACTATCGCTGGTCAATGGTCACTGTCGCTGGTCATTGGTCACTGGTCACTGGACACTGGTCACTGTCGCTGGTCACTGGTCACTGGTCACTGGTCAATGGTCACTGCCGCTGGTCACTGGTCACTGGTCACTGGTCACAAGTCACTGGTCACTGGTCACTTGTCACTGGTCGCTGGTCACTGGTCACTGGTCAGTGGTCACTGTCGCTGGTAAATGGTCACTGTCGCTGGTCACTGGTCACTGGTCACTGGTCACTGGTCACTGGTCAATGGTCCCTATCGCTGGTCAATGGTCATTGTCGCTGGTCACTGGTCATTGGTGACTATCGCTGGTCAATGGTCACTGTCGCTGGTCACTGGTCACTGGTCACTGGTCACTGGTCACTGGTCTTTGTCACTGGTCACTGGTCACAAGTCACTGGTCACTGGTCACTTGTCACTGGTCGCTGGTCACTGGTCACTGGTCACTTGTCACTGGTCGCTGGTCACTGGTCACTGGTCAGTGGTCACTGTCGCTGGTAAATGGTCACTGCCGCTGGTCACTGGTCACTGGTCACTGCTCACTGGTCACTGGTCACTGGTCAATGGTCACTGTCGCTGGTCAATGGTCACAGTCGCTGGTCAATGGTCACTGCGCTGGTCATTGGTAACTGGCCACTGGTCACTGGTCACTGGTCAAAAGTCACTGGTCACTTGTCACTGGTCAGTGGTCACTGCTCTCTGGTCACTGGTCACTGGTCACTGGTCACTGGTCACTGGTCACAGGTCAATAGTCACTGGTCACTGGTCACTGGTCACTGGTCACTGGTCACTGGTCACTGGTCAATCGTCACTATCGCTGGTCAATGGTCACTGTCGCTGCTCACTGGTCACTGGTCACTGGTCACTGGTCACTGGTCACTGGTCACGGGTCATTGGTCACTATCGCTGGTCAATGGTCACTGTCGCTGGTCATTGGTCACTGGTCACTGGACACTGGTCACTGGTCACTGGTCACTTGTCACTGGTCACTGGTCACTGTCGCTGGTCACTGGTCACTGGTCACTGGTCACTGGTCACTGGTCCCTGGTCACTGGTCACTGGTCAATGATCACTGTCGCTGGTCACTGGTCACTGGTCACTGGTCACTGGTCACGGGTCACATGTCACTGGTCACTGGTCACCGGTCACTTGTCACTGGTCACTGGTCACGGTCACTGGTCACTGGTCACTGGTCACTGGTCACTGGTCACTGGTCAATGTGCCCTATCGCTGGTTAATGGTCACTGTCGCTGGTCACTGGTCACTGGTCACTGGTCACTGGTCACTGGTCATTGGTGACTATCGCTGGTCAATGGTCACTGTCGCAGGTCATTGGTCACTGGTCACTGGTCACTGGTCAAAAGTCACTGGTCACTTGTCACTGGTCAGTGGTCACTGGTCTCTGGTCACTGGTCACTGGTCACTGGTCACTGGTCACAGGTCAATGGTCACTGGTCACTGGTCACTGGGCACTGGTCACTGGTCACGGGTCACATGTCACGGGTCACTGTTCACTGTTCACTGGTCGCTAGTCACTGGTCACCGGTCACTGGTCACTGGTCACTGTTCACTGGTCACTGGTCACAAGTCACTGGTCACTTGTCACTGGTCAGTGGTCACTGGTCACTGGTCTGTGGTCACTGGTCACTGGTCACTGGTCACTGGTCACTGGTCACTGGTCACTGGTCACTGGTCACTGGTCACTGGTCATTGGTCACTGGTCACTGGTCACAAGTCACTGGTCACTGGTCACTTGTCACTGGTCGCTGGTCACTGGTCACTGGTCAATGGTCACTGTCGCTGGTAAATGTTCACTGTCGCTGGTCACTGGTCACTGGTCACTGGTCACTGGTCACGGGTCAATGGTCAGTGGTCACTGGTCACTGGTCTGTGGTCACTGGTCACTGGTCACTGGTCACTGGTCATTGGTCACTGGTCACTGGTCACAAGTCACTGGTCACTGGTCACTTGTCACTGGTCGATGGTCACTGGTCACTGGTGAATGGTCACTGTCGCTGGTAAATGTTCACTGTCGCTGGTCACTGGTCACTGGTCACTGTCGCTGGTCACTGGTCACTGGTCACTGGTCACTGGTCACTGGTCACTGGTCACTGGTCACTGGTCACTGGTCAATGGTCCCTATCGCTGGTCAATGGTCACTGTCGCTGGTCCCTGGTCACTGGTCACTGGTCACTAGTCACTGGTCAAAAGTCACTGGTCACTTGTCACTGGTCAATGGTCACTGCCGCTGGTCACTGCTCACTGGTCAATATTCACTGGTCACTTGTCACTGGTCACTGGTCACTGGTCACTGGTCACTGGTCACTTTCGCTGGTCACTGGTCACTGGTCAATGGTCACTGGCCACTGGTCACTGGTCACTGGTCAATGGTCACTGTCGCTGGTCAATGGTCACTGTCGCTGGTCACTGGTCACTGGTCACTGGTCACTGGTCACTGGTCACTGGTCACAAGTCACTGGTCACTTGTCACTGGTCACTGGTCACTGGTCACTGGTCAATGGTCACTGTCGCTGGTCAATGGTCACTGCGCTGGTCATTGGTCACTGGTCACTGGTCACTGGTCAAAAGTCACTGGTCACTTGTCACTGGTCAGTGGTCACTGGTCTCTGGTCACTGGTCACTGGTCACTCGTCACTGGTCACTGGTCACAGGTCAATGGTCACTGGTCACTGGTCACTGGTCACTGGTCACTGGTCACTGGTCACGGGTCACATTTCACGGGTCACTGTTCACTGGTCGCTAGTCACTGGTCACCGGTCACTGGTCACTGGTCACTGGTCACTGGTCACTGTTCACTGGTCACCGGTCACAAGTCACTGGTCACATGTCACTGGTCAGTGGTCACTGCTCACTGGTCACTGGTCTGTGGTCACTGGTCACTGGTCAGTGGTCACTGGTAACAGTCACATGTCGCGGGTCACTGGTCACAAGTCACTGGTCGCTGGTCACACGTCACTGGTCACTTGTCACTGGACACTGGTCACTGGTCACTGGTCAATGGTCAATGGTCGCTGGTCACTGGTCACTGGTCATGGGTCACTGGTCACTGGTCACTGGTCACTGGTCACTGGTCACTGGTCACTAGTCAATCGTCACTATCGCTGGTCAATGGTCACTGTCGCTGCTCACTGGTCACTGGTCAATGGTCACTGTCGCTGGTCACTGGTCACTGGTCACTGGTCACAGGTCAATGGTCACTGGTCACTGGTCACTGGTCACTGGTCACTGGTCACAGGTCAATAGTCACTGGTCACTGGTCACTGGTCACTGGTCACTGGTCACTGGTCACTGGTCAATCGTCACTATCGCTGGTCAATGGTCACTGTCGCTGCTCACTGGTCACTGGTCACTGGTCACTGGTCACTGGTCACTGGTCACGGGTCATTGGTCACTATCGCTGGTCAATGGTCACTGTCGCTGGTCATTGGTCACTGGTCACTGGACACTGGTCACTGGTCACTGGTCACTTGTCACTGGTCACTGGTCACTGTCGCTGGTCACTGGTCACTGGTCACTGGTCACTGGTCACTGGTCCCTGGTCACTGGTCACTGGTCAATGATCACTGTCGCTGGTCACTGGTCACTGGTCACTGGTCACTGGTCACGGGTCACATGTCACTGGTCACTGGTCACCGGTCACTTGTCACTGGTCACTGGTCACGGTCACTGGTCACTGGTCACTGGTCACTGGTCACTGGTCACTGGTCAATGTGCCCTATCGCTGGTCAATGGTCACTGTCGCTGGTCACTGGTCACTGGTCACTGGTCACTGGTCACTGGTCATTGGTGACTATCGCTGGTCAATGGTCACTGTCGCAGGTCATTGGTCACTGGTCACTGGTCACTGGTCAAAAGTCACTGGTCACTTGTCACTGGTCAGTGGTCACTGGTCTCTGGTCACTGGTCACTGGTCACTGGTCACTGGTCACAGGTCAATGGTCACTGGTCACTGGTCACTGGGCACTGGTCACTGGTCACGGGTCACATGTCACGGGTCACTGTTCACTGTTCACTGGTCGCTAGTCACTGGTCACCGGTCACTGGTCACTGGTCACTGTTCACTGGTCACTGGTCACAAGTCACTGGTCACTTGTCACTGGTCAGTGGTCACTGGTCACTGGTCTGTGGTCACTGGTCACTGGTCACTGGTCACTGGTCACTGGTCACTGGTCACTGGTCACTGGTCACTGGTCACTGGTCATTGGTCACTGGTCACTGGTCACAAGTCACTGGTCACTGGTCACTTGTCACTGGTCGCTGGTCACTGGTCACTGGTCAATGGTCACTGTCGCTGGTAAATGTTCACTGTCGCTGGTCACTGGTCACTGGTCACTGGTCACTGGTCACGGGTCAATGGTCAGTGGTCACTGGTCACTGGTCTGTGGTCACTGGTCACTGGTCACTGGTCACTGGTCATTGGTCACTGGTCACTGGTCACAAGTCACTGGTCACTGGTCACTTGTCACTGGTCGATGGTCACTGGTCACTGGTGAATGGTCACTGTCGCTGGTAAATGTTCACTGTCGCTGGTCACTGGTCACTGGTCACTGTCGCTGGTCACTGGTCACTGGTCACTGGTCACTGGTCACTGGTCACTGGTCACTGGTCACTGGTCACTGGTCAATGGTCCCTATCGCTGGTCAATGGTCACTGTCGCTGGTCCCTGGTCACTGGTCACTGGTCACTAGTCACTGGTCAAAAGTCACTGGTCACTTGTCACTGGTCAATGGTCACTGCCGCTGGTCACTGCTCACTGGTCAATATTCACTGGTCACTGGTCACTGGTCACTGGTCACTGGTCACTGGTCACTGGTCACTTTCGCTGGTCACTGGTCACTGGTCAATGGTCACTGGCCACTGGTCACTGGTCACTGGTCAATGGTCACTGTCGCTGGTCAATGGTCACTGTCGCTGGTCACTGGTCACTGGTCACTGGTCACTGGTCACTGGTCACTGGTCACAAGTCACTGGTCACTTGTCACTGGTCACTGGTCACTGGTCACTGGTCAATGGTCACTGTCGCTGGTCAATGGTCACTGCGCTGGTCATTGGTCACTGGTCACTGGTCACTGGTCAAAAGTCACTGGTCACTTGTCACTGGTCAGTGGTCACTGGTCTCTGGTCACTGGTCACTGGTCACTCGTCACTGGTCACTGGTCACAGGTCAATGGTCACTGGTCACTGGTCACTGGTCACTGGTCACTGGTCACTGGTCACGGGTCACATTTCACGGGTCACTGTTCACTGGTCGCTAGTCACTGGTCACCGGTCACTGGTCACTGGTCACTGGTCACTGGTCACTGTTCACTGGTCACCGGTCACAAGTCACTGGTCACATGTCACTGGTCAGTGGTCACTGCTCACTGGTCACTGGTCTGTGGTCACTGGTCACTGGTCAGTGGTCACTGGTAACAGTCACATGTCGCGGGTCACTGGTCACAAGTCACTGGTCGCTGGTCACACGTCACTGGTCACTTGTCACTGGACACTGGTCACTGGTCACTGGTCAATGGTCAATGGTCGCTGGTCACTGGTCACTGGTCATGGGTCACTGGTCACTGGTCACTGGTCACTGGTCACTGGTCACTGGTCACTAGTCAATCGTCACTATCGCTGGTCAATGGTCACTGTCGCTGCTCACTGGTCACTGGTCAATGGTCACTGTCGCTGGTCACTGGTCACTGGTCACTGGTCACAGGTCAATGGTCACTGGTCACTGGTCACTGGTCACTGGTCACTGGTCACAGGTCAATAGTCACTGGTCACTGGTCACTGGTCACTGGTCACTGGTCACTGGTCCCTGGTCACTGGTCACTGGTCAATGATCACTGTCGCTGGTCACTGGTCACTGGTCACTGGTCACTGGTCACGGGTCACATGTCACTGGTCACTGGTCACTGGTCACTTGTCACTGGTCACTGGTCACGGTCACTGGTCACTGGTCACTGGTCACTGGTCACTGGTCACTGGTCAATGTGCCCTATCGCTGGTCAATGGTCACTGTCGCTGGTCACTGGTCACTGGTCAATGGTCACTGCCGCTGGTCACTGGTCACTGGTCACTGCTCACTGGTCACTGGTCACTTGCCAATGGTCACTGTCGCTGGTCAATGGTCATTGTCGCTGGTCACTGGTCACTGGTCACTGGTCACTGGTCACTGGTCACTGGTCATTGGTCACTGATCACTGGTCACAAGTCACTGGTCACTGGTCACTTGTCACTGGTCGCTGGTCACTGGTAACTGGTCACTGGTCCCTGGTCACTGGTCACTGGTCAATGATCACTGTCGCTGATCACTGGTCACTGGTCACTGGTCACTGGTCACTGGTCACGGGTCTCATGTCACTGGTCACTGGTCACTGGTCACTTGTCACTGGTCACTGGTCACTGGTCAATGGTCCCTATCGCTGGTCAATGGTCACTGTCGCTGGTCACTGGTCACTGGTCACTGGTCACTGGTCACTGGTCACTGGTCATTGGTGACTATCGCTGGTCAATGGTCACTGTCGCTGGTCATTGGTCACTGGTCACTGGTCACTGGTCAAAAGTCACTGGTCACTTGTCACGGGTCACATGTCACGGGTCACTGTTCACTGTTCACTGGTCGCTAGTCACTGGTCAATGGTCACTGCTGCTGGTCACTGCTCACTGGTCAATATTCACTGGTCACTGGTCACTGGTCACTGGTCACTGGTCACTGGTCACTGGTCACTGGTCACTTTCGCTGGTCACTGGTCACTGGTCAATGGTCACTGGCCACTGGTCACTGGTCACTGGTCAATGGTCACTGTCGCTGGTCAATGGTCACTGTCGCTGGTCACTGGTCACTGGTCACTGGTCACTGGTCACTGGTCACTGGTCACAAGTCACTGGTCACTTGTCACTGGTCACTGGTCACTGGTCACTGGTCACTGGTCAATGGTCACTGTCGCTGATCAATGGTCACTGTCGCTGGTCACTGGTCACTGGTCACTGGTCACTGGTCACAGGTCAATGGTCACTGGGCACTGGTCACTGGTCACTGGTCACTGGTCACTGGTCACGGGTCACATTTCACGGGTCACTGTTCACTGGTCGCTAGTCACTGGTCACCGGTCACTAGTCACTGGTCACTGGTCACTGGTCACTGTTCACTGGTCACTGGTCACAAGTCACTGGTCACATGTCACTGGTCAGTGGTCACTGGTCACTGGTCACTGGTCACTGGTCACTGGTCACTGGTCACTGGTCACTGGTCACTGGTCAATCGTCACTATCGCTGGTCAATGGTCACTGTCGCTGCTCACTGGTCACGGGTCACATGTCACTGGTCACTGGTCACTGGTCACTTGTCACTGGTCACTGGTCACGGTCACTGGTCACTGGTCACTGGTCACTGGTCACTGGTCACTGGTCACTGGTCACTGGTCAATGGTCCCTATCGCTGGTCAATGGTCACTGTCGCTGGTCACTGGTCACTGGTCACTGGTCACTGGTCACTGGTCACTGGTCATTGGTGACTTTCGCTGGTCAATGGTCACTGTCGCTGGTCATTGGTCACTGGGCACTGGTCACTGGTCAAAAGTCATTGGTCACTTGTCACGGGTCACATGTCACGGGTCACTGTTCACTGTTCACTGGTCGCTAGTCACTGGTCACCGGTCACTGGTCACTGGTCACTGTTCACTGGTCACTGGTCACAAGTCACTGGTCACTTGTCACTGGTCAGTGGTCACTGGTCACTGGTCTGTGGTCACTGGTCACTGGTCACTGGTCACTGGTCACTGGTCACTGGTCACTGTTCACTGGTCACTGGTCACAAGTCACTGGTCACTTGTCACTGGTCAGTGGTCACTGGTCACTGGTCTGTGGTCACTGGTCACTGGTCACTGGTCACTGGTCACTGGTCACTGGTCACTGGTCATTGGTCACTGGTCACTGGTCACAAGTCACTGGTCACTGGTCACTTGTCACTGGTCACTGGTCACTGGTCACTGGTCAATGGTCACTGTCGCTGGTCAATGGTCACAGTCGCTGGTCAATGGTCACTGCGCTGGTCATTGGTAACTGGCCACTGGTCACTGGTCACTGGTCAAAAGTCACTGGTCACTTGTCACTGGTCAGTGGTCACTGCTCTCTGGTCACTGGTCACTGGTCACTGGTCACTGGTCACTGGTCACAGGTCAATAGTCACTGGTCACTGGTCACTGGTCACTGGTCACTGGTCACTGGTCACTGGTCAATCGTCACTATCGCTGGTCAATGGTCACTGTCGCTGCTCACTGGTCACTGGTCACTGGTCACTGGTCACTGGTCACTGGTCACGGGTCATTGGTCACTATCGCTGGTCAATGGTCACTGTCGCTGGTCATTGGTCACTGGTCACTGGACACTGGTCACTGGTCACTGGTCACTTGTCACTGGTCACTGGTCACTGTCGCTGGTCACTGGTCACTGGTCACTGGTCACTGGTCACTGGTCCCTGGTCACTGGTCACTGGTCAATGATCACTGTCGCTGGTCACTGGTCACTGGTCACTGGTCACTGGTCACGGGTCACATGTCACTGGTCACTGGTCACTGGTCACTTGTCACTGGTCACTGGTCACGGTCACTGGTCACTGGTCACTGGTCACTGGTCACTGGTCACTGGTCAATGTGCCCTATCGCTGGTCAATGGTCACTGTCGCTGGTCACTGGTCACTGGTCACTGGTCACTGGTCACTGGTCATTGGTGACTATCGCTGGTCAATGGTCACTGTCGCAGGTCATTGGTCACTGGTCACTGGTCACTGGTCAAAAGTCACTGGTCACTTGTCACTGGTCAGTGGTCACTGGTCTCTGGTCACTGGTCACTGGTCACTGGTCACTGGTCACAGGTCAATGGTCACTGGTCACTGGTCACTGGGCACTGGTCACTGGTCACGGGTCACATGTCACGGGTCACTGTTCACTGTTCACTGGTCGCTAGTCACTGGTCACCGGTCACTGGTCACTGGTCACTGTTCACTGGTCACTGGTCACAAGTCACTGGTCACTTGTCACTGGTCAGTGGTCACTGGTCACTGGTCTGTGGTCACTGGTCACTGGTCACTGGTCACTGGTCACTGGTCACTGGTCACTGGTCACTGGTCACTGGTCATTGGTCACTGGTCACTGGTCACAAGTCACTGGTCACTGGTCACTTGTCACTGGTCGCTGGTCACTGGTCACTGGTCAATGGTCACTGTCGCTGGTAAATGTTCACTGTCGCTGGTCACTGGTCACTGGTCACTGGTCACTGGTCACTGGTCACGGGTCAATGGTCAGTGGTCACTGGTCACTGGTCTGTGGTCACTGGTCACTGGTCACTGGTCACTGGTCATTGGTCACTGGTCACTGGTCACAAGTCACTGGTCACTGGTCACTTGTCACTGGTCGATGGTCACTGGTCACTGGTGAATGGTCACTGTCGCTGGTAAATGTTCACTGTCGCTGGTCACTGGTCACTGGTCACTGTCGCTGGTCACTGGTCACTGGTCACTGGTCACTGGTCACTGGTCACTGGTCAATGGTCCCTATCGCTGGTCAATGGTCACTGTCGCTGGTCCCTGGTCACTGGTCACTGGTCACTAGTCACTGGTCAAAAGTCACTGGTCACTTGTCACTGGTCAATGGTCACTGCCGCTGGTCACTGCTCACTGGTCAATATTCACTGGTCACTGGTCACTGGTCACTGGTCACTGGTCACTGGTCACTGGTCACTTTCGCTGGTCACTGGTCACTGGTCAATGGTCACTGGCCACTGGTCACTGGTCACTGGTCAATGGTCACTGTCGCTGGTCAATGGTCACTGTCGCTGGTCACTGGTCACTGGTCACTGGTCACTGGTCACTGGTCACTGGTCACAAGTCACTGGTCACTTGTCACTGGTCACTGGTCACTGGTCACTGGTCAATGGTCACTGTCGCTGGTCAATGGTCACTGCGCTGGTCATTGGTCACTGGTCACTGGTCACTGGTCAAAAGTCACTGGTCACTTGTCACTGGTCAGTGGTCACTGGTCTCTGGTCACTGGTCACTGGTCACTCGTCACTGGTCACTGGTCACAGGTCAATGGTCACTGGTCACTGGTCACTGGTCACTGGTCACTGGTCACTGGTCACGGGTCACATTTCACGGGTCACTGTTCACTGGTCGCTAGTCACTGGTCACCGGTCACTGGTCACTGGTCACTGGTCACTGGTCACTGTTCACTGGTCACCGGTCACAAGTCACTGGTCACATGTCACTGGTCAGTGGTCACTGGTCACTGGTCACTGGTCTGTGGTCACTGGTCACTGGTCAGTGGTCACTGGTAACAGTCACATGTCGCGGGTCACTGGTCACAAGTCACTGGTCGCTGGTCACACGTCACTGGTAACTTGTCACTGGACACTGGTCACTGGTCACTGGTCAATGGTTAATGGTCGCTGGTCACTGGTCACTGGTCATGGGTCACTGGTCACTGGTCACTGGTCACTGGTCACTGGTCACTGGTCACTAGTCAATCGTCACTATCGCTGGTCAATGGTCACTGTCGCTGCTCACTGGTCACTGGTCAATGGTCACTGTCGCTGGTCACTGGTCACTGGTCACTGGTCACTGGTCACTGGTCCCTGGTCACTGGTCACTGGTCAATGATCACTGTCGCTGGTCACTGGTCACTGGTCACTGGTCACTGGTCACTGGTCACGGGTCACATGTCACTGGTCACTGGTCACTGGTCACTTGTCACTGGTCACTGATCACGGTCACTGGTCACTGGTCACTGGTCACTGGTCACTGGTCACTGGTCAATGGTCCCTATCGCTGGTCAATGGTCACTGTCGCTGGTCACTGGTCACTGGTCACTGGTCATTGGTGACTATCGCTGGTCAATGGTCACTGTCGCTGGTCATTGGTCACTGGTCACTGGTCACTGGTCAAAAGTCACTGGTCACTTGTCACGGGTGACATGTCACGGGTCACTGTTCACTGTTCACTGGTCGCTAGTCACTGGTCACCGGTCACTGGTCACTGGTCACTGTTCACTGGTCACTGGTCACAAGTCACTGGTCACTTGTCACTGGTCAGTGGTCACTGGTCACTGGTCTGTGGTCACTGGTCACTGGTCACTGGTCACTGGTCACTGGTCACTGGTCATTGGTCACTGGTCACTGGTCACAA
Source organism: Andrena bucephala (assembly GCA_947577245.1). Lineage (NCBI taxonomy): Eukaryota > Metazoa > Arthropoda > Insecta > Hymenoptera > Andrenidae > Andrena > Andrena bucephala. The sequence goes on along the minus strand of OX387716.1, from coordinate 24,840,009 downwards.
GTCACTGGTCACTGGTCACTTGTCACTGGTCACTGGTCACTGGTCACTGGTCAATGGTCACTGTCGCTGGTCAATGGTCACTGTCGCTGGTCAATGGTCACTGCGCTGGTCATTGGTCACTGGCCACTGGTCACTGGTCACTGGTCAAAAGTCACTGGTCACTTGTCACTGGTCAGTGGTCACTGGTCTCTGGTCACTGGTCACTGCTCACTGGTCACTGGTCACTGGTCACAGGTCAATAGTCACTGGTCACTGGTCACTGGTCACTGGTCACTGGTCACTGGTCACTGGTCACTGGTCACGGGTCACATTTCACGGGTCACGGTTCACTGGTCGCTAGTCACTGGTCACCGGTCACTGGTCACTGGTCACTGGTCACTGGTCACTGTTCACTGGTCACTGGTCACAAGTCACTGGTCACATGTCACTGGTCAGTGGTCACTGGTCACTGGTCACTGGTCTGTGGTCACTGGTCACTGGTCAGTGGTCACTGGTCACAGTCACATGTCGCGGGTCACTGGTCACAAGTCACTGGTCGCTGGTCACAAGTCACTGGTCACTTGTCACTGGTCACTGGTCACTGGTCACTGGTCAATTGTCAATGGTCGCTGGTCACTGGTCACTGGTCATGGGTCACTGGTCACTGGTCACTGGTCACTGGTCACTGGTCACTGGTCACTGGTCACTGGTCAATCGTCACTATCGCTGATCAATGGTCACTGTCGCTGCTCACTGGTCACTGGTCACTGGTCACTGGTCACAGGTCATTGGTCACTATCGCTGGTCAATGGTCACTGTCGCTGGTCATTGGTCACTGGTCACTGGACACTGGTCACTGTCGCTGGTCACTGGTCACTGGTCACTGGTCAATGGTCACTGCCGCTGGTCACTGGTCACTGGTCACTGGTCACAAATCACTGGTCACTGGTCACTTGTCACTGGTCGCTGGTCACTGGTCACTGGTCAGTGGTCACTGTCGCTGGTAAATGGTCACTGTCGCTGGTCACTGGTCACTGGTCACTGGTCACTGGTCACTGGTCAATGGTCCCTATCGCTGGTCAATGGTCATTGTCGCTGGTCACTGGTCATTGGTGACTATCGCTGGTCAATGGTCACTGTCGCTGGTCACTGGTCACTGGTCACTGGTCACTGGTCACTGGTCTTTGTCACTGGTCACTGGTCACAAGTCACTGGTCACTGGTCACTTGTCACTGGTCGCTGGTCACTGGTCACTGGTCACTTGTCACTGGTCGCTGGTCACTGGTCACTGGTCAGTGGTCACTGTCGCTGGTAAATGGTCACTGCCGCTGGTCACTGGTCACTGGTCACTGCTCACTGGTCACTGGTCACTTGTCAATGGTCACTGTCACTGGCCAATGGTCACTGTCGCTGGTCAATGGTCACTGTCGCTGGTCACTTGTCACTGGTCACTGGTCACTGGTCACTGGTCACTGGTCACTGGTCACGGGTCACATGTCACTGGTCACTGGTCACTGGTCACTGGTCACTGGTCACTGGTCACTATCGCTGGTCAATGGTCACTGTCGCTGGTCACTGGTCACTGGTCACTGTTCACTGGTCACTGGTCACTGGTCACTGGTCATTGGTCACTATCGCTGGTCAATGGTCACTGTCGCTGGTCATTGGTCACTGGTCACTGGACACTGGTCACTGGTCACTGGTCACTTGTCACTGGTCACTGGTCACTGGTCACTGGTCAATGGTCACTGTCGCTGGTCACTGGTCACTGGTCACTGGTCAATGGTCACTGGTCACTGGTCACTGGTCACAGGTCAATGGTCAGTGGGCACTGGTCACTGGTCACTGGTCACTGGTCACTGGTCACGGGTCACATTTCACGGGTCACTGTTCACTGGTCGCTAGTCACTGGTCACCGGTCACTGGTCACTGGTCACTGGTCACTGGTCACTTGTCACTGGTCAGTGGTCACTGGTCACTGGTCTGTGGTCACTGGTCACTGGTCACTGGTCACTGGTCACTGGTCACTGGTCACTGGTCACTGGTCACTGGTCATTGGTCACTGGTCACTGGTCACAAGTCACTGGTCACTGGTCACTTGTCACTGGTCGCTGGTCACTGGTCACTGGTCAATGGTCACTGTCGCTGGTAAATGTTCACTGTCGCTGGTCACTGGTCACTGGTCACTGGTCACTGGTCACTGGTCACGGGTCAATGGTCAGTGGTCACTGGTCACTGGTCTGTGGTCACTGGTCACTGGTCACTGGTCACTGGTCATTGGTCACTGGTCACTGGTCACAAGTCACTGGTCACTGGTCACTTGTCACTGGTCGATGGTCACTGGTCACTGGTGAATGGTCACTGTCGCTGGTAAATGTTCACTGTCGCTGGTCACTGGTCACTGGTCACTGTCGCTGGTCACTGGTCACTGGTCACTGGTCACTGGTCACTGGTCACTGGTCACTGGTCACTGGTCACTGGTCAATGGTCCCTATCGCTGGTCAATGGTCACTGTCGCTGGTCCCTGGTCACTGGTCACTGGTCACTAGTCACTGGTCAAAAGTCACTGGTCACTTGTCACTGGTCAATGGTCACTGCCGCTGGTCACTGCTCACTGGTCAATATTCACTGGTCACTGGTCACTGGTCACTGGTCACTGGTCACTGGTCACTGGTCACTTTCGCTGGTCACTGGTCACTGGTCAATGGTCACTGGCCACTGGTCACTGGTCACTGGTCAATGGTCACTGTCGCTGGTCAATGGTCACTGTCGCTGGTCACTGGTCACTGGTCACTGGTCACTGGTCACTGGTCACTGGTCACAAGTCACTGGTCACTTGTCACTGGTCACTGGTCACTGGTCACTGGTCAATGGTCACTGTCGCTGGTGAATGGTCACTGCGCTGGTCATTGGTCACTGGTCACTGGTCACTGGTCAAAAGTCACTGGTCACTTGTCACTGGTCAGTGGTCACTGGTCTCTGGTCACTGGTCACTGGTCACTCGTCACTGGTCACTGGTCACAGGTCAATGGTCACTGGTCACTGGTCACTGGTCACTGGTCACTGGTCACTGGTCACGGGTCACATTTCACGGGTCACTGTTCACTGGTCGCTAGTCACTGGTCACCGGTCACTGGTCACTGGTCACTGGTCACTGGTCACTGTTCACTGGTCACCGGTCACAAGTCACTGGTCACATGTCACTGGTCAGTGGTCACTGGTCACTGGTCACTGGTCTGTGGTCACTGGTCACTGGTCAGTGGTCACTGGTAACAGTCACATGTCGCGGGTCACTGGTCACAAGTCACTGGTCGCTGGTCACACGTCACTGGTCACTTGTCACTGGACACTGGTCACTGGTCACTGGTCAATGGTTAATGGTCGCTGGTCACTGGTCACTGGTCATGGGTCACTGGTCACTGGTCACTGGTCACTGGTCACTGGTCACTGGTCACTAGTCAATCGTCACTATCGCTGGTCAATGGTCACTGTCGCTGCTCACTGGTCACTGGTCAATGGTCACTGTCGCTGGTCACTGGTCACTGGTCACTGGTCACTGGTCACTGGTCCCTGGTCACTGGTCACTGGTCAATGATCACTGTCGCTGGTCACTGGTCACTGGTCACTGGTCACTGGTCACTGGTCACGGGTCACATGTCACTGGTCACTGGTCACTGGTCACTTGTCACTGGTCACTGATCACGGTCACTGGTCACTGGTCACTGGTCACTGGTCACTGGTCACTGGTCACTGGTCAATGGTCCCTATCGCTGGTCAATGGTCACTGTCGCTGGTCACTGGTCACTGGTCACTGGTCATTGGTGACTATCGCTGGTCAATGGTCACTGTCGCTGGTCATTGGTCACTGGTCACTGGTCACTGGTCAAAAGTCACTGGTCACTTGTCACGGGTGACATGTCACGGGTCACTGTTCACTGTTCACTGGTCGCTAGTCACTGGTCACCGGTCACTGGTCACTGGTCACTGTTCACTGGTCACTGGTCACAAGTCACTGGTCACTTGTCACTGGTCAGTGGTCACTGGTCACTGGTCTGTGGTCACTGGTCACTGGTCACTGGTCACTGGTCACTGGTCACTGGTCACTGGTCATTGGTCACTGGTCACTGGTCACAAGTCACTGGTCACTGGTCACTTGTCACTGGTCACTGGTCACTGGTCACTGGTCAATGGTCACTGTCGCTGGTCAATGGTCACTGTCGCTGGTCAATGGTCACTGCGCTGGTCATTGGTCACTGGCCACTGGTCACTGGTCACTGGTCAAAAGTCACTGGTCACTTGTCACTGGTCAGTGGTCACTGGTCTCTGGTCACTGGTCACTGGTCACTGGTCACTGGTCACTGGTCACAGGTCAATAGTCACTGGTCACTGGTCACTGGTCACTGGTCACTGGTCACTGGTCACTGGTCACTGGTCACGGGTCACATTTCACGGGTCACGGTTCACTGGTCGCTAGTCACTGGTCACCGGTCACTGGTCACTGGTCACTGGTCACTGGTCACTGTTCACTGGTCACTGGTCACAAGTCACTGGTCACATGTCACTGGTCAGTGGTCACTGGTCACTGGTCACTGGTCTGTGGTCACTGGTCACTGGTCAGTGGTCACTGGTCACAGTCACATGTCGCGGGTCACTGGTCACAAGTCACTGGTCGCTGGTCACAAGTCACTGGTCACTTGTCACTGGTCACTGGTCACTGGTCACTGGTCAATTGTCAATGGTCGCTGGTCACTGGTCACTGGTCATGGGTCACTGGTCACTGGTCACTGGTCACTGGTCACTGGTCACTGGTCACTGGTCACTGGTCAATCGTCACTATCGCTGGTCAATGGTCACTGTCGCTGCTCACTGGTCACTGGTCACTGGTCACTGGTCACTGGTCATTGGTCACTATCGCTGGTCAATGGTCACTGTCGCTGGTCATTGGTCACTGGTCACTGGACACTGGTCACTGTCGCTGGTCACTGGTCACTGGTCACTGGTCAATGGTCACTGCCGCTGGTCACTGGTCACTGGTCACTGGTCACAAGTCACTGGTCACTGGTCACTTGTCACTGGTCGCTGGTCACTGGTCACTGGTCAGTGGTCACTGTCGCTGGTAAATGGTCACTGTCGCTGGTCACTGGTCACTGGTCACTGGTCACTGGTCACTGGTCAATGGTCCCTATCGCTGGTCAATGGTCATTGTCGCTGGTCACTGGTCATTGGTGACTATCGCTGGTCAATGGTCACTGTCGCTGGTCACTGGTCACTGGTCACTGGTCACTGGTCACTGGTCTTTGTCACTGGTCACTGGTCACAAGTCACTGGTCACTGGTCACTTGTCACTGGTCGCTGGTCACTGGTCACTGGTCACTTGTCACTGGTCGCTGGTCACTGGTCACTGGTCAGTGGTCACTGTCGCTGGTAAATGGTCACTGTCGCTGGTCATTGGTCACTGGTCACTGGACACTGGTCACTGGTCACTGGTCACTGGTCACTGGTCACTGGTCACTGTTCACTGGTCACTGGTCACAAGTCACTGGTCACATGTCACTGGTCAGTGGTCACTGGTCACTGGTCACTGGTCTGTGGTCACTGGTCACTGGTCAGTGGTCACTGGTCACAGTCACATGTCGCGGGTCACTGGTCACAAGTCACTGGTCGCTGGTCACAAGTCACTGGTCACTTGTCACTGGTCACTGGTCACTGGTCACTGGTCAATTGTCAATGGTCGCTGGTCACTGGTCACTGGTCATGGGTCACTGGTCACTGGTCACTGGTCACTGGTCACTGGTCACTGGTCACTGGTCACGGGTCACATGTCACTGGTCACTGGTCACTGGTCACTGGTCACTTGTCACTGGTCACTGATCACGGTCACTGGTCACTGGTCACTGGTCACTGGTCACTGGTCACTGGTCACTGGTCAATGGTCCCAATCGCTGGTCAATGGTCACTGTCGCTGGTCACTGGTCACTGGTCACTGGTCATTGGTGACTATCGCTGGTCAATGGTCACTGTCGCTGGTCATTGGTCACTGGTCACTGGTCACTGGTCAAAAGTCACTGGTCACTTGTCACGGGTGACATGTCACGGGTCACTGTTCACTGTTCACTGGTCGCTAGTCACTGGTCACCGGTCACTGGTCACTGGTCACTGTTCACTGGTCACTGGTCACAAGTCACTGGTCACTTGTCACTGGTCAGTGGTCACTGGTCACTGGTCTGTGGTCACTGGTCACTGGTCACTGGTCACTGGTCACTGGTCACTGGTCACTGGTCATTGGTCACTGGTCACTGGTCACAAGTCACTGGTCACTGGTCACTTGTCACTGGTCACTGGTCACTGGTCACTGGTCAATGGTCACTGTCGCTGGTCAATGGTCACTGTCGCTGGTCAATGGTCACTGCGCTGGTCATTGGTCACTGGCCACTGGTCACTGGTCACTGGTCAAAAGTCACTGGTCACTTGTCACTGGTCAGTGGTCACTGGTCTCTGGTCACTGGTCACTGGTCACTGGTCACTGGTCACTGGTCACAGGTCAATAGTCACTGGTCACTGGTCACTGGTCACTGGTCACTGGTCACTGGTCACTGGTCACTGGTCACGGGTCACATTTCACGGGTCACGGTTCACTGGTCGCTAGTCACTGGTCACCGGTCACTGGTCACTGGTCACTGGTCACTGGTCACTGTTCACTGGTCACTGGTCACAAGTCACTGGTCACATGTCACTGGTCAGTGGTCACTGGTCACTGGTCACTGGTCTGTGGTCACTGGTCACTGGTCAGTGGTCACTGGTCACAGTCACATGTCGCGGGTCACTGGTCACAAGTCACTGGTCGCTGGTCACAAGTCACTGGTCACTTGTCACTGGTCACTGGTCACTGGTCACTGGTCAATTGTCAATGGTCGCTGGTCACTGGTCACTGGTCATGGGTCACTGGTCACTGGTCACTGGTCACTGGTCACTGGTCACTGGTCACTGGTCACTGGTCAATCGTCACTATCGCTGGTCAATGGTCACTGTCGCTGCTCACTGGTCACTGGTCACTGGTCACTGGTCACTGGTCATTGGTCACTATCGCTGGTCAATGGTCACTGTCGCTGGTCATTGGTCACTGGTCACTGGACACTGGTCACTGTCGCTGGTCACTGGTCACTGGTCACTGGTCAATGGTCACTGCCGCTGGTCACTGGTCACTGGTCACTGGTCACAAGTCACTGGTCACTGGTCACTTGTCACTGGTCGCTGGTCACTGGTCACTGGTCAGTGGTCACTGTCGCTGGTAAATGGTCACTGTCGCTGGTCACTGGTCACTGGTCACTGGTCACTGGTCACTGGTCAATGGTCCCTATCGCTGGTCAATGGTCATTGTCGCTGGTCACTGGTCATTGGTGACTATCGCTGGTCAATGGTCACTGTCGCTGGTCACTGGTCACTGGTCACTGGTCACTGGTCACTGGTCTTTGTCACTGGTCACTGGTCACAAGTCACTGGTCACTGGTCACTTGTCACTGGTCGCTGGTCACTGGTCACTGGTCACTTGTCACTGGTCGCTGGTCACTGGTCACTGGTCAGTGGTCACTGTCGCTGGTAAATGGTCACTGTCGCTGGTCATTGGTCACTGGTCACTGGACACTGGTCACTGGTCACTGGTCACTTGTCACTGGTCACTGGTCACTGGTCACTGGTCAATGGTCACTGTCGCTGGTCACTGGTCACTGGTCACTGGTCAATGGTCACTGGTCACTGGTCACTGGTCACAGGTCAATGGTCACTGGGCACTGGTCACTGGTCACTGGTCACTGGTCACTGGTCACGGGTCACATTTCACGGGTCACTGTTCACTGGTCGCTAGTCACTGGTCACCGGTCACTGGTCACTGGTCACTGGTCACTGGTCACTGTTCACTGGTCACTGGTCACAAGTCACTGGTCACATGTCACTGGTCAGTGGTCACTGGTCACTGGTCACTGGTCACTGGTCACTGGTCACTGGTCACTGGTCACTGGTCACTGGTCAATCGTCACTATCGCTGGTCAATGGTCACTGTCGCTGCTCACTGGTCACGGGTCACATGTCACTGGTCACTGGTCACTGGTCACTTGTCACTGGTCACTGGTCACGGTCACTGGTCACTGGTCACTGGTCACTGGTCACTGGTCACTGGTCACTGGTCACTGGTCAATGGTCCCTATCGCTGGTCAATGGTCACTGTCGCTGGTCACTGGTCACTGGTCACTGGTCACTGGTCACTGGTCATTGGTGACTTTCGCTGGTCAATGGTCACTGTCGCTGGTCATTGGTCACTGGGCACTGGTCACTGGTCAAAAGTCATTGGTCACTTGTCACGGGTCACATGTCACGGGTCACTGTTCACTGTTCACTGGTCGCTAGTCACTGGTCACCGGTCACTGGTCACTGGTCACTGTTCACTGGTCACTGGTCACAAGTCACTGGTCACTTGTCACTGGTCAGTGGTCACTGGTCACTGGTCTGTGGTCACTGGTCACTGGTCACTGGTCACTGGTCACTGGTCACTGGTCACTGTTCACTGGTCACTGGTCACAAGTCACTGGTCACTTGTCACTGGTCAGTGGTCACTGGTCACTGGTCTGTGGTCACTGGTCACTGGTCACTGGTCACTGGTCACTGGTCACTGGTCACTGGTCATTGGTCACTGGTCACTGGTCACAAGTCACTGGTCACTGGTCACTTGTCACTGGTCACTGGTCACTGGTCACTGGTCAATGGTCACTGTCGCTGGTCAATGGTCACAGTCGCTGGTCAATGGTCACTGCGCTGGTCATTGGTAACTGGCCACTGGTCACTGGTCACTGGTCAAAAGTCACTGGTCACTTGTCACTGGTCAGTGGTCACTGCTCTCTGGTCACTGGTCACTGGTCACTGGTCACTGGTCACTGGTCACAGGTCAATAGTCACTGGTCACTGGTCACTGGTCACTGGTCACTGGTCACTGGTCACTGGTCAATCGTCACTATCGCTGGTCAATGGTCACTGTCGCTGCTCACTGGTCACTGGTCACTGGTCACTGGTCACTGGTCACTGGTCACGGGTCATTGGTCACTATCGCTGGTCAATGGTCACTGTCGCTGGTCATTGGTCACTGGTCACTGGACACTGGTCACTGGTCACTGGTCACTTGTCACTGGTCACTGGTCACTGTCGCTGGTCACTGGTCACTGGTCACTGGTCACTGGTCACTGGTCCCTGGTCACTGGTCACTGGTCAATGATCACTGTCGCTGGTCACTGGTCACTGGTCACTGGTCACTGGTCACGGGTCACATGTCACTGGTCACTGGTCACTGGTCACTTGTCACTGGTCACTGGTCACGGTCACTGGTCACTGGTCACTGGTCACTGGTCACTGGTCACTGGTCAATGTGCCCTATCGCTGGTCAATGGTCACTGTCGCTGGTCACTGGTCACTGGTCACTGGTCACTGGTCACTGGTCATTGGTGACTATCGCTGGTCAATGGTCACTGTCGCAGGTCATTGGTCACTGGTCACTGGTCACTGGTCAAAAGTCACTGGTCACTTGTCACTGGTCAGTGGTCACTGGTCTCTGGTCACTGGTCACTGGTCACTTGTCACTGGTCAGTGGTCACTGGTCACTGGTCTGTGGTCACTGGTCACTGGTCACTGGTCACTGGTCACTGGTCACTGGTCACTGTTCACTGGTCACTGGTCACAAGTCACTGGTCACTTGTCACTGGTCAGTGGTCACTGGTCACTGGTCTGTGGTCACTGGTCACTGGTCACTGGTCACTGGTCACTGGTCACTGGTCACTGGTCATTGGTCACTGGTCACTGGTCACAAGTCACTGGTCACTGGTCACTTGTCACTGGTCACTGGTCACTGGTCACTGGTCAATGGTCACTGTCGCTGGTCAATGGTCACAGTCGCTGGTCAATGGTCACTGCGCTGGTCATTGGTAACTGGCCACTGGTCACTGGTCACTGGTCAAAAGTCACTGGTCACTTGTCACTGGTCAGTGGTCACTGCTCTCTGGTCACTGGTCACTGGTCACTGGTCACTGGTCACTGGTCACAGGTCAATAGTCACTGGTCACTGGTCACTGGTCACTGGTCACTGGTCACTGGTCACTGGTCAATCGTCACTATCGCTGGTCAATGGTCACTGTCGCTGCTCACTGGTCACTGGTCACTGGTCACTGGTCACTGGTCACTGGTCACGGGTCATTGGTCACTATCGCTGGTCAATGGTCACTGTCGCTGGTCATTGGTCACTGGTCACTGGACACTGGTCACTGGTCACTGGTCACTTGTCACTGGTCACTGGTCACTGTCGCTGGTCACTGGTCACTGGTCACTGGTCACTGGTCACTGGTCCCTGGTCACTGGTCACTGGTCAATGATCACTGTCGCTGGTCACTGGTCACTGGTCACTGGTCACTGGTCACGGGTCACATGTCACTGGTCACTGGTCACTGGTCACTTGTCACTGGTCACTGGTCACGGTCACTGGTCACTGGTCACTGGTCACTGGTCACTGGTCACTGGTCAATGTGCCCTATCGCTGGTCAATGGTCACTGTCGCTGGTCACTGGTCACTGGTCACTGGTCACTGGTCACTGGTCATTGGTGACTATCGCTGGTCAATGGTCACTGTCGCAGGTCATTGGTCACTGGTCACTGGTCACTGGTCAAAAGTCACTGGTCACTTGTCACTGGTCAGTGGTCACTGGTCTCTGGTCACTGGTCACTGGTCACTGGTCACTGGTCACAGGTCAATGGTCACTGGTCACTGGTCACTGGGCACTGGTCACTGGTCACGGGTCACATGTCACGGGTCACTGTTCACTGTTCACTGGTCGCTAGTCACTGGTCACCGGTCACTGGTCACTGGTCACTGTTCACTGGTCACTGGTCACAAGTCACTGGTCACTTGTCACTGGTCAGTGGTCACTGGTCACTGGTCTGTGGTCACTGGTCACTGGTCACTGGTCACTGGTCACTGGTCACTGGTCACTGGTCACTGGTCACTGGTCATTGGTCACTGGTCACTGGTCACAAGTCACTGGTCACTGGTCACTTGTCACTGGTCGCTGGTCACTGGTCACTGGTCAATGGTCACTGTCGCTGGTAAATGTTCACTGTCGCTGGTCACTGGTCACTGGTCACTGGTCACTGGTCACGGGTCAATGGTCAGTGGTCACTGGTCACTGGTCTGTGGTCACTGGTCACTGGTCACTGGTCACTGGTCATTGGTCACTGGTCACTGGTCACAAGTCACTGGTCACTGGTCACTTGTCACTGGTCGATGGTCACTGGTCACTGGTGAATGGTCACTGTCGCTGGTAAATGTTCACTGTCGCTGGTCACTGGTCACTGGTCACTGTCGCTGGTCACTGGTCACTGGTCACTGGTCACTGGTCACTGGTCACTGGTCACTGGTCACTGGTCAATGGTCCCTATCGCTGGTCAATGGTCACTGTCGCTGGTCCCTGGTCACTGGTCACTGGTCACTAGTCACTGGTCAAAAGTCACTGGTCACTTGTCACTGGTCAATGGTCACTGCCGCTGGTCACTGCTCACTGGTCAATATTCACTGGTCACTGGTCACTGGTCACTGGTCACTGGTCACTGGTCACTGGTCACTTTCGCTGGTCACTGGTCACTGGTCAATGGTCACTGGCCACTGGTCACTGGTCACTGGTCAATGGTCACTGTCGCTGGTCAATGGTCACTGTCGCTGGTCACTGGTCACTGGTCACTGGTCACTGGTCACTGGTCACTGGTCACAAGTCACTGGTCACTTGTCACTGGTCACTGGTCACTGGTCACTGGTCAATGATCACTGTCGCTGGTCAATGGTCACTGCGCTGGTCATTGGTCACTGGTCACTGGTCACTGGTCAAAAGTCACTGGTCACTTGTCACTGGTCAGTGGTCACTGGTCTCTGGTCACTGGTCACTGGTCACTCGTCACTGGTCACTGGTCACAGGTCAATGGTCACTGGTCACTGGTCACTGGTCACTGGTCACTGGTCACTGGTCACGGGTCACATTTCACGGGTCACTGTTCACTGGTCGCTAGTCACTGGTCACCGGTCACTGGTCACTGGTCACTGGTCACTGGTCACTGTTCACTGGTCACCGGTCACAAGTCACTGGTCACATGTCACTGGTCAGTGGTCACTGGTCACTGGTCACTGGTCTGTGGTCACTGGTCACTGGTCAGTGGTCACTGGTAACAGTCACATGTCGCGGGTCACTGGTCACAAGTCACTGGTCGCTGGTCACACGTCACTGGTCACTTGTCACTGGACACTGGTCACTGGTCACTGGTCAATGGTCAATGGTCGCTGGTCACTGGTCACTGGTCATGGGTCACTGGTCACTGGTCACTGGTCACTGGTCACTGGTCACTGGTCACTAGTCAATCGTCACTATCGCTGGTCAATGGTCACTGTCGCTGCTCACTGGTCACTGGTCAATGGTCACTGTCGCTGGTCACTGGTCACTGGTCACTGGTCACTGGTCACTGGTCCCTGGTCACTGGTCACTGGTCAATGATCACTGTCGCTGGTCACTGGTCACTGGTCACTGGTCACTGGTCACTGGTCACGGGTCACATGTCACTGGTCACTGGTCACTGGTCACTTGTCACTGGTCACTGATCACGGTCACTGGTCACTGGTCACTGGTCACTGGTCACTGGTCACTGGTCAATGGTCCCTATCGCTGGTCAATGGTCACTGTCGCTGGTCACTGGTCACTGGTCACTGGTCATTGGTGACTATCGCTGGTCAATGGTCACTGTCGCTGGTCATTGGTCACTGGTCACTGGTCACTGGTCAAAAGTCACTGGTCACTTGTCACGGGTGACATGTCACGGGTCACTGTTCACTGTTCACTGGTCGCTAGTCACTGGTCACCGGTCACTGGTCACTGGTCACTGTTCACTGGTCACTGGTCACAAGTCACTGGTCACTTGTCACTGGTCAGTGGTCACTGGTCACTGGTCTGTGGTCACTGGTCACTGGTCACTGGTCATTGGTCACTGGTCACTGGTCACAAGTCACTGGTCACTGGTCACTTGTCACTGGTCACTGGTCACTGGTCACTGGTCAATGGTCACTGTCGCTGGTCAATGGTCACTGTCGCTGGTCAATGGTCACTGCGCTGGTCATTGGTCACTGGCCACTGGTCACTGGTCACTGGTCAAAAGTCACTGGTCACTTGTCACTGGTCAGTGGTCACTGGTCTCTGGTCACTGGTCACTGGTCACTGGTCACTGGTCACTGGTCACAGGTCAATAGTCACTGGTCACTGGTCACTGGTCACTGGTCACTGGTCACTGGTCACTGGTCACTGGTCACTGGTCACTGGTCACTGGTCACTGGTCACTGGTCACGGGTCACATTTCACGGGTCACGGTTCACTGGTCGCTAGTCACTGGTCACCGGTCACTGGTCACTGGTCACTGGTCACTGGTCACTGTTCACTGGTCACTGGTCACAAGTCACTGGTCACATGTCACTGGTCAGTGGTCACTGGTCACTGGTCACTGGTCTGTGGTCACTGGTCACTGGTCAGTGGTCACTGGTCACAGTCACATGTCGCGGGTCACTGGTCACAAGTCACTGGTCGCTGGTCACAAGTCACTGGTCACTTGTCACTGGTCACTGGTCACTGGTCACTGGTCAATTGTCAATGGTCGCTGGTCACTGGTCACTGGTCATGGGTCACTGGTCACTGGTCACTGGTCACTGGTCACTGGTCACTGGTCACTGGTCACTGGTCAATCGTCACTATCGCTGGTCAATGGTCACTGTCGCTGCTCACTGGTCACTGGTCACTGGTCACTGGTCACTGGTCATTGGTCACTATCGCTGGTCAATGGTCACTGTCGCTGGTCATTGGTCACTGGTCACTGGACACTGGTCACTGTCGCTGGTCACTGGTCACTGGTCACTGGTCAATGGTCACTGCCGCTGGTCACTGGTCACTGGTCACTGGTCACAAGTCACTGGTCACTGGTCACTTGTCACTGGTCGCTGGTCACTGGTCACTGGTCAGTGGTCACTGTCGCTGGTAAATGGTCACTGTCGCTGGTCACTGGTCACTGGTCACTGGTCACTGGTCACTGGTCAATGGTCCCTATCGCTGGTCAATGGTCATTGTCGCTGGTCACTGGTCATTGGTGACTATCGCTGGTCAATGGTCACTGTCGCTGGTCACTGGTCACTGGTCACTGGTCACTGGTCACTGGTCTTTGTCACTGGTCACTGGTCACAAGTCACTGGTCACTGGTCACTTGTCACTGGTCGCTGGTCACTGGTCACTGGTCACTTGTCACTGGTCGCTGGTCACTGGTCACTGGTCAGTGGTCACTGTCGCTGTTAAATGGTCACTGCCGCTGGTCACTGGTCACTGGTCACTGCTCACTGGTCACTGGTCACTTGTCAATGGTCACTGTCACTGGCCAATGGTCACTGTCGCTGGTCAATGGTCACTGTCGCTGGTCACTGGTCACTGGTCACTGGTCACTGGTCACTGGTCACTGGTCACTGGTCACGGGTCACATGTCACTGGTCACTGGTCACTGGTCACTGGTCACTGATCACTGGTCACTATCGCTGGTCAATGGTCACTGTCGCTGGTCACTGGTCACTGGTCACTGTTCACTGGTCACTGGTCACTGGTCACTGGTCATTGGTCACTATCGCTGGTCAATGGTCACTGTCGCTGGTCATTGGTCACTGGTCACTGGACACTGGTCACTGGTCACTGGTCACTTGTCACTGGTCACTGGTCACTGGTCACTGGTCAATGGTCAATGATCACTGTCGCTGGTCACTGGTCACTGGTCACTGGTCACTGGTCACTGGTCACGGGTCACATGTCACTGGTCACTGGTCACTGGTCACTTGTCACTGGTCACTGATCACGGTCACTGGTCACTGGTCACTGGTCACTGGTCACTGGTCACTGGTCAATGGTCCCTATCGCTGGTCAATGGTCACTGTCGCTGGTCACTGGTCACTGGTCACTGGTCATTGGTGACTATCGCTGGTCAATGGTCACTGTCGCTGGTCATTGGTCACTGGTCACTGGTCACTGGTCAAAAGTCACTGGTCACTTGTCACGGGTGACATGTCACGGGTCACTGTTCACTGTTCACTGGTCGCTAGTCACTGGTCACCGGTCACTGGTCACTGGTCACTGTTCACTGGTCACTGGTCACAAGTCACTGGTCACTTGTCACTGGTCAGTGGTCACTGGTCACTGGTCTGTGGTCACTGGTCACTGGTCACTGGTCACTGGTCACTGGTCACTGGTCATTGGTCACTGGTCACTGGTCACAAGTCACTGGTCACTGGTCACTTGTCACTGGTCACTGGTCACTGGTCACTGGTCAATGGTCACTGTCGCTGGTCAATGGTCACTGTCGCTGGTCAATGGTCACTGCGCTGGTCATTGGTCACTGGCCACTGGTCACTGGTCACTGGTCAAAAGTCACTGGTCACTTGTCACTGGTCAGTGGTCACTGGTCTCTGGTCACTGGTCACTGGTCACTGGTCACTGGTCACTGGTCACAGGTCAATAGTCACTGGTCACTGGTCACTGGTCACTGGTCACTGGTCACTGGTCACTGGTCACTGGTCACTGGTCACTGGTCACGGGTCACATTTCACGGGTCACGGTTCACTGGTCGCTAGTCACTGGTCACCGGTCACTGGTCACTGGTCACTGGTCACTGGTCACTGTTCACTGGTCACTGGTCACAAGTCACTGGTCACATGTCACTGGTCAGTGGTCACTGGTCACTGGTCACTGGTCTGTGGTCACTGGTCACTGGTCAGTGGTCACTGGTCACAGTCACATGTCGCGGGTCACTGGTCACAAGTCACTGGTTGCTGGTCACAAGTCACTGGTCACTTGTCACTGGTCACTGGTCACTGGTCACTGGTCAATTGTCAATGGTCGCTGGTCACTGGTCACTGGTCATGGGTCACTGGACACTGGTCACTGGTCACTGGTCACTGGTCACTGGTCACTGGTCACTGGTCATTGGTCACTATCGCTGGTCAATGGTCACTGTCGCTGGTCATTGGTCACTGGTCACTGGACACTGGTCACTGTCGCTGGTCACTGGTCACTGGTCACTGGTCAATGGTCACTGCCGCTGGTCACTGGTCACTGGTCACTGGTCACAAGTCACTGGTCACTGGTCACTTGTCACTGGTCGCTGGTCACTGGTCACTGGTCAGTGGTCACTGTCGCTGGTAAATGGTCACTGTCGCTGGTCACTGGTCACTGGTCACTGGTCACTGGTCACTGGTCAATGGTCCCTATCGCTGGTCAATGGTCATTGTCGCTGGTCACTGGTCATTGGTGACTATCGCTGGTCAATGGTCACTGTCGCTGGTCACTGGTCACTGGTCACTGGTCACTGGTCACTGGTCTTTGTCACTGGTCACTGGTCACAAGTCACTGGTCACTGGTCACTTGTCACTGGTCGCTGGTCACTGGTCACTGGTCACTTGTCACTGGTCGCTGGTCACTGGTCACTGGTCAGTGGTCACTGTCGCTGGTAAATGGTCACTGCCGCTGGTCACTGGTCACTGGTCACTGCTCACTGGTCACTGGTCACTTGTCAATGGTCACTGTCACTGGCCAATGGTCACTGTCGCTGGTCAATGGTCACTGTCGCTGGTCACTGGTCACTGGTCACTGGTCACTGGTCACTGGTCACTGGTCACTGGTCACGGGTCACATGTCACTGGTCACTGGTCACTGGTCACTGGTCACTGGTCACTGGTCACTATCGCTGGTCAATGGTCACTGTCGCTGGTCACTGGTCACTGGTCACTGTTCACTGGTCACTGGTCACTGGTCACTGGTCATTGGTCACTATCGCTGGTCAATGGTCACTGTCGCTGGTCATTGGTCACTGGTCACTGGACACTGGTCACTGGTCACTGGTCACTTGTCACTGGTCACTGGTCACTGGTCACTGGTCAATGGTCACTGTCGCTGGTCACTGGTCACTGGTCACTGGTCAATGGTCACTGCCGCTGGTCACTGGTCACTGGTCACTGCTCACTGGTCACTGGTCAATCGTCACTATCGCTGGTCAATGGTCACTGTCGCTGCTCACTGGTCACTGGTCACTGGTCACTGGTCACTGGTCATTGGTCATTGGTCACTATCGCTGGTCAATGGTCACTGTCGCAGGTCATTGGTCACTGGTCACTGGACACTGGTCACTGTCGCTGGTCACTGGTCACTGGTCACTGGTCAATGGTCACTGCCGCTGGTCACTGGTCACTGGTCACTGGTCACAAGTCACTGGTCACAAGTCACTGGTCACCGGTCACTGGTCACTGGTCACTGGTCACTGTTCACTGGTCACTGGTCACAAGTCACTGGTCACATGTCACTGGTCAGTGGTCACTGGTCACTGGTCACTGTTCACTGGTCACTGGTCACAAGTCACTGGTCACTTGTCACTGGTCAGTGGTCACTGGTCACTGGTCTGTGGTCACTGGTCACTGGTCACTGGTCACTGGTCACTGGTCACTGGTCATTGGTCACTGGTCACTGGTCACAAGTCACTGGTCACTGGTCACTTGTCACTGGTCACTGGTCACTGGTCACTGGTCAATGGTCACTGTCGCTGGTCAATGGTCACTGTCGCTGGTCAATGGTCACTGCGCTGGTCATTGGTCACTGGCCACTGGTCACTGGTCACTGGTCAAAAGTCACTGGTCACTTGTCACTGGTCAGTGGTCACTGGTCTCTGGTCACTGGTCACTGGTCACTGGTCACTGGTCACTGGTCACAGGTCAATAGTCACTGGTCACTGGTCACTGGTCACTGGTCACTGGTCACTGGTCACTGGTCACTGGTCACTGGTCACTGGTCACGGGTCACATTTCACGGGTCACGGTTCACTGGTCGCTAGTCACTGGTCACCGGTCACTGGTCACTGGTCACTGGTCACTGGTCACTGTTCACTGGTCACTGGTCACAAGTCACTGGTCACATGTCACTGGTCGGTGGTCACTGGTCACTGGTCACTGGTCTGTGGTCACTGGTCACTGGTCAGTGGTCACTGGTCACAGTCACATGTCGCGGGTCACTGGTCACAAGTCACTGGTCGCTGGTCACAAGTCACTGGTCACTTGTCACTGGTCACTGGTCACTGGTCACTGGTCAATTGTCAATGGTCGCTGGTCACTGGTCACTGGTCATGGGTCACTGGTCACTGGTCACTGGTCACTGGTCACTGGTCACTGGTCAATCGTCACTATCGCTGGTCAATGGTCACTGTCGCTGCTCACTGGTCACTGGTCACTGGTCACTGGTCACTGGTCATTGGTCACTATCGCTGGTCAATGGTCACTGTCGCTGGTCATTGGTCACTGGTCACTGGACACTGGTCACTGTCGCTGGTCACTGGTCACTGGTCACTGGTCAATGGTCACTGCCGCTGGTCACTGGTCACTGGTCACTGGTCACAAGTCACTGGTCACTGGTCACTTGTCACTGGTCGCTGGTCACTGGTCACTGGTCAGTGGTCACTGTCGCTGGTAAATGGTCACTGTCGCTGGTCACTGGTCACTGGTCACTGGTCACTGGTCACTGGTCAATGGTCCCTATCGCTGGTCAATGGTCATTGTCGCTGGTCACTGGTCATTGGTGACTATCGCTGGTCAATGGTCACTGTCGCTGGTCACTGGTCACTGGTCACTGGTCACTGGTCACTGGTCTTTGTCACTGGTCACTGGTCACAAGTCACTGGTCACTGGTCACTTGTCACTGGTCGCTGGTCACTGGTCACTGGTCACTTGTCACTGGTCGCTGGTCACTGGTCACTGGTCAGTGGTCACTGTCGCTGGTAAATGGTCACTGCCGCTGGTCACTGGTCACTGGTCACTGCTCACTGGTCACTGGTCACTTGTCAATGGTCACTGTCACTGGCCAATGGTCACTGTCGCTGGTCAATGGTCACTGTCGCTGGTCACTGGTCACTGGTCACTGGTCACTGGTCACTGGTCACTGGTCACTGGTCACGGGTCACATGTCACTGGTCACTGGTCACTGGTCACTGGTCACTGGTCACTGGTCACTATCGCTGGTCAATGGTCACTGTCGCTGGTCACTGGTCACTGGTCACTGTTCACTGGTCACTGGTCACTGGTCACTGGTCATTGGTCACTATCGCTGGTCAATGGTCACTGTCGCTGGTCACTGGTCACTGGTCACTGGTCACTGGTCACTGGTCATTGGTCACTGGTCACTGGTCACAAGTCACTGGTCACTGGTCACTTGTCACTGGTCGATGGTCACTGGTCACTGGTCAATGGTCACTGTCGCTGGTAAATGTTCACTGTCGCTGGTCACTGGTCACTGGTCACTGTCGCTGGTCACTGGTCACTGGTCACTGGTCACTGGTCACTGGTCACTGGTCACTGGTCAATGGTCCCTATCGCTGGTCAATGGTCACTGTCGCTGGTCACTGGTCACTGGTCACTGGTCACTGGTCACTGGTCAAAAGTCACTGGTCACTTGTCACTGGTCAATGGTCACTGGTCAATGGTCACTGCTCACTGGTCAATAATCACTGGTCACTGGTCACTGGTCACTGGTCACTGGTCACTGGTCACTGGTCACTTTCGCTGGTCACTGGTCACTGGTCAATGGTCACTGGCCACTGGTCACTGGTCACTGGTCAATGGTCACTGTCGCTGGTCAATGGTCACTGTCGCTGGTCACTGGTCACTGGTCACTGGTCACTGGTCACTGGTCACTGGTCACTGGTCACTGGTCACTGGTCACACGTCACTGGTCACTTGTCACTGGTCACTGGTCACTGGTCACTGGTCAATGGTCACTGTCGCTGGTCAATGGTCACTGTCGCTGGGCAATGGTCACTGCGCTGGTCATTGGTCACTGGTCACTGGTCACTGGTCAAAAGTCACTGGTCACTTGTCACTGGTCAGTGGTCACTGGTCTCTGGTCACTGGTCACTGGTCACAAGTCACTGGTCACATGTCACTGGTCAGTGGTCACGGGTCACTGGTCACTGGTCTGTGGTCACTGGTCACTGGTCAGTGGTCACTGGTAACAGTCACATGTCGCGGGTCACTGGTCACAAGTCACTGGTCGCTGGTCACAAGTCACTGGTCACTTGTCACTGGTCACTGGTCACTGGTCACTGGTCAATGGTCAATGGTCGCTGGTCACTGGTCACTGGTCATGGGTCACTGGTCACTGGTCACTGGTCACTGGTCACTGGTCACTGGTCACTGGTCAATCGTCACTATCGCTGGTCAATGGTCACTGTCGCTGCTCACTGGTCACTGGTCACTGGTCACTGGTCACTGGTCACTGGTCACGGGTCATTGGTCACTATCGCTGGTCAATGGTCACTGTCGCTGGTCATTGGTCACTGGTCACTGGACACTGGTCACTGGTCACTGGTCACTTGTCACTGGTCACTGGTCACTGTCGCTGGTCACTGGTCACTGGTCACTGGTCACTGGTCACTGGTCCCTGGTCACTGGTCACTGGTCAATGATCACTGTCGCTGGTCACTGGTCACTGGTCACTGGTCACTGGTCACGGGTCACATGTCACTGGTCACTGGTCACTGGTCACTTGTCACTGGTCACTGGTCACGGTCACTGGTCACTGGTCACTGGTCACTGGTCACTGGTCACTGGTCAATGTGCCCTATCGCTGGTCAATGGTCACTGTCGCTGGTCACTGGTCACTGGTCACTGGTCACTGGTCACTGGTCATTGGTGACTATCGCTGGTCAATGGTCACTGTCGCAGGTCATTGGTCACTGGTCACTGGTAACTGGTCAAAAGTCACTGGTCACTTGTCACTGGTCAGTGGTCACTGGTCTCTGGTCACTGGTCACTGGTCACTGGTCACTGGTCACAGGTCAATGGTCACTGGTCACTGGTCACTGGGCACTGGTCACTGGTCACGGGTCACATGTCACGGGTCACTGTTCACTGTTCACTGGTCGCTAGTCACTGGTCACCGGTCACTGGTCACTGGTCACTGTTCACTGGTCACTGGTCACAAGTCACTGGTCACTTGTCACTGGTCAGTGGTCACTGGTCACTGGTCTGTGGTCACTGGTCACTGGTCACTGGTCACTGGTCACTGGTCACTGGTCACTGGTCACTGGTCACTGGTCATTGGTCACTGGTCACAAGTCACTGGTCACTGGTCACTTGTCACTGGTCGCTGGTCACTGGTCACTGGTCAATGGTCACTGTCGCTGGTAAATGTTCACTGTCGCTGGTCACTGGTCACTGGTCACTGGTCACTGTTCACTGGTCACTGGTCACAAGTCACTGGTCACTTGTCACTGGTCAGTGGTCACTGGTCACTGGTCTGTGGTCACTGGTCACTGGTCACTGGTCACTGGTCACTGGTCACTGGTCACTGGTCACTGGTCACTGGTCATTGGTCACTGGTCACAAGTCACTGGTCACTGGTCACTTGTCACTGGTCGCTGGTCACTGGTCACTGGTCAATGGTCACTGTCGCTGGTAAATGTTCACTGTCGCTGGTCACTGGTCACTGGTCACTGGTCACTGGTCACGGGTCAATGGTCAGTGGTCACTGGTCACTGGTCTGTGGTCACTGGTCACTGGTGACTGGTCACTGGTCATTGGTCACTGGTCACTGGTCACAAGTCACTGGTCACTGGTCACTTGTCACTGGTCGATGGTCACTGGTCACTGGTGAATGGTCACTGTCGCTGGTAAATGTTCACTGTCGCTGGTCACTGGTCACTGGTCACTGTCGCTGGTCACTGGTCACTGGTCACTGGTCACTGGTCACTGGTCACTGGTCACTGGTCACTGGTCAATGGTCCCTATCGCTGGTCAATGGTCACTGTCGCTGGTCACTGGTCACTGGTCACTGGTCACTAGTCACTGGTCAAAAGTCACTGGTCACTTGTCACTGGTCAATGGTCACTGCCGCTGGTCACTGCTCACTGGTCAATATTCACTGGTCACTGGTCACTGGTCACTGGTCACTGGTCACTGGTCACTGGTCACTGGTCACTTTCGCTGGTCACTGGTCACTGGTCAATGGTCACTGGCCACTGGTCACTGGTCACTGGTCAATGGTCACTGTCGCTGGTCAATGGTCACTGTCGCTGGTCACTGGTCACTGGTCACTGGTCACTGGTCACTGGTCACTGGTCACAAGTCACTGGTCACTTGTCACTGGTCACTGGTCACTGGTCACTGGTCAATGGTCACTGTCGCTGGTCAATGGTCACTGCGCTGGTCATTGGTCACTGGTCACTGGTCACTGGTCAAAAGTCACTGGTCACTTGTCACTGGTCAGTGGTCACTGGTCTCTGGTCACTGGTCACTGGTCACTGGTCACTGGTCACTGGTCACAGGTCAATGGTCACTGGTCACTGGTCACTGGTCACTGGTCACTGGTCACTGGTCACGGGTCACATTTCACGGGTCACTGTTCACTGGTCGCTAGTCACTGGTCACCGGTCACTGGTCACTGGTCACTGGTCACTGGTCACTGTTCACTGGTCACCGGTCACAAGTCACTGGTCACATGTCACTGGTCAGTGGTCACTGGTCACTGGTCACTGGTCTGTGGTCACTGGTCACTGGTCAGTGGGCACTGGTAACAGTCACATGTCGCGGGTCACTGGTCACAACTCACTGGTCGCTGGTCACACGTCACTGGTCACTTGTCACTGGTCACTGGTCACTGGTCACTGGTCAATGGTCAATGGTCGCTGGTCACTGGTCACTGGTCATGGGTCACTGGTCACTGGTCACTGGTCACTGGTCACTGGTCACTGGTCACTGGTCAATCGTCACTATCGCTGGTCAATGGTCACTGTCGCTGCTCACTGGTCACTGGTCAATGGTCACTGTCGCTGGTCACTGGTCACTGGTCACTGGTCACTGGTCACTGGTCCCTGGTCACTGGTCACTGGTCAATGATCACTGTCGCTGGTCACTGGTCACTGGTCACTGGTCACTGGTCACTGGTCACGGGTCACATGTCACTGGTCACTGGTCACTGGTCACTTGTCACTGGTCACTGGTCACGGTCACTGGTCACTGGTCACTGGTCACTGGTCACTGGTCACTGGTCAATGGTCCCTATCGCTGGTCAATGGTCACTGTCGCTGGTCACTGGTCACTGGTCACTGGTCATTGGTGACTATCGCTGGTCAATGGTCACTGTCGCTGGTCATTGGTCACTGGTCACTGGTCACTGGTCAAAAGTCACTGGTCACTTGTCACGGGTGACATGTCACGGGTCACTGTTCACTGTTCACTGGTCGCTAGTCACTGGTCACCGGTCACTGGTCACTGGTCACTGTTCACTGGTCACTGGTCACAAGTCACTGGTCACTTGTCACTGGTCAGTGGTCACTGGTCACTGGTCTGTGGTCACTGGTCACTGGTCATTGGTCACTGGTCACTGGTCACAAGTCACTGGTCACTGGTCACTTGTCACTGGTCGATGGTCACTGGTCACTGGTCAATGGTCACTGTCGCTGGTAAATGTTCACTGTCGCTGGTCACTGGTCACTGGTCACTGTCGCTGGTCACTGGTCACTGGTCACTGGTCACTGGTCACTGGTCACTGGTCACTGGTCAATGGTCCCTATCGCTGGTCAATGGTCACTGTCGCTGGTCACTGGTCACTGGTCACTGGTCACTGGTCACTGGTCAAAAGTCACTGGTCACTTGTCACTGGTCAATGGTCACTGGTCAATGGTCACTGCTCACTGGTCAATAATCACTGGTCACTGGTCACTGGTCACTGGTCACTGGTCACTGGTCACTGGTCACTTTCGCTGGTCACTGGTCACTGGTCAATGGTCACTGGCCACTGGTCACTGGTCACTGGTCAATGGTCACTGTCGCTGGTCAATGGTCACTGTCGCTGGTCACTGGTCACTGGTCACTGGTCACTGGTCACTGGTCACTGGTCACTGGTCACTGGTCACACGTCACTGGTCACTTGTCACTGGTCACTGGTCACTGGTCACTGGTCAATGGTCACTGTCGCTGGTCAATGGTCACTGTCGCTGGGCAATGGTCACTGCGCTGGTCATTGGTCACTGGTCACTGGTCACTGGTCAAAAGTCACTGGTCACTTGTCACTGGTCAGTGGTCACTGGTCTCTGGTCACTGGTCACTGGTCACAAGTCACTGGTCACATGTCACTGGTCAGTGGTCACGGGTCACTGGTCACTGGTCTGTGGTCACTGGTCACTGGTCAGTGGTCACTGGTAACAGTCACATGTCGCGGGTCACTGGTCACAAGTCACTGGTCGCTGGTCACAAGTCACTGGTCACTTGTCACTGGTCACTGGTCACTGGTCACTGGTCAATGGTCAATGGTCGCTGGTCACTGGTCACTGGTCATGGGTCACTGGTCACTGGTCACTGGTCACTGGTCACTGGTCACTGGTCACTGGTCAATCGTCACTATCGCTGGTCAATGGTCACTGTCGCTGCTCACTGGTCACTGGTCACTGGTCACTGGTCACTGGTCACTGGTCACGGGTCATTGGTCACTATCGCTGGTCAATGGTCACTGTCGCTGGTCATTGGTCACTGGTCACTGGACACTGGTCACTGGTCACTGGTCACTTGTCACTGGTCACTGGTCACTGTCGCTGGTCACTGGTCACTGGTCACTGGTCACTGGTCACTGGTCCCTGGTCACTGGTCACTGGTCAATGATCACTGTCGCTGGTCACTGGTCACTGGTCACTGGTCACTGGTCACGGGTCACATGTCACTGGTCACTGGTCACTGGTCACTTGTCACTGGTCACTGGTCACGGTCACTGGTCACTGGTCACTGGTCACTGGTCACTGGTCACTGGTCAATGTGCCCTATCGCTGGTCAATGGTCACTGTCGCTGGTCACTGGTCACTGGTCACTGGTCACTGGTCACTGGTCATTGGTGACTATCGCTGGTCAATGGTCACTGTCGCAGGTCATTGGTCACTGGTCACTGGTAACTGGTCAAAAGTCACTGGTCACTTGTCACTGGTCAGTGGTCACTGGTCTCTGGTCACTGGTCACTGGTCACTGGTCACTGGTCACAGGTCAATGGTCACTGGTCACTGGTCACTGGGCACTGGTCACTGGTCACGGGTCACATGTCACGGGTCACTGTTCACTGTTCACTGGTCGCTAGTCACTGGTCACCGGTCACTGGTCACTGGTCACTGTTCACTGGTCACTGGTCACAAGTCACTGGTCACTTGTCACTGGTCAGTGGTCACTGGTCACTGGTCTGTGGTCACTGGTCACTGGTCACTGGTCACTGGTCACTGGTCACTGGTCACTGGTCACTGGTCACTGGTCATTGGTCACTGGTCACAAGTCACTGGTCACTGGTCACTTGTCACTGGTCGCTGGTCACTGGTCACTGGTCAATGGTCACTGTCGCTGGTAAATGTTCACTGTCGCTGGTCACTGGTCACTGGTCACTGGTCACTGGTCACGGGTCAATGGTCAGTGGTCACTGGTCACTGGTCTGTGGTCACTGGTCACTGGTGACTGGTCACTGGTCATTGGTCACTGGTCACTGGTCACAAGTCACTGGTCACTGGTCACTTGTCACTGGTCGATGGTCACTGGTCACTGGTGAATGGTCACTGTCGCTGGTAAATGTTCACTGTCGCTGGTCACTGGTCACTGGTCACTGTCGCTGGTCACTGGTCACTGGTCACTGGTCACTGGTCACTGGTCACTGGTCACTGGTCACTGGTCAATGGTCCCTATCGCTGGTCAATGGTCACTGTCGCTGGTCACTGGTCACTGGTCACTGGTCACTAGTCACTGGTCAAAAGTCACTGGTCACTTGTCACTGGTCAATGGTCACTGCCGCTGGTCACTGCTCACTGGTCAATATTCACTGGTCACTGGTCACTGGTCACTGGTCACTGGTCACTGGTCACTGGTCACTGGTCACTTTCGCTGGTCACTGGTCACTGGTCAATGGTCACTGGCCACTGGTCACTGGTCACTGGTCAATGGTCACTGTCGCTGGTCAATGGTCACTGTCGCTGGTCACTGGTCACTGGTCACTGGTCACTGGTCACTGGTCACTGGTCACAAGTCACTGGTCACTTGTCACTGGTCACTGGTCACTGGTCACTGGTCAATGGTCACTGTCGCTGGTCAATGGTCACTGCGCTGGTCATTGGTCACTGGTCACTGGTCACTGGTCAAAAGTCACTGGTCACTTGTCACTGGTCAGTGGTCACTGGTCTCTGGTCACTGGTCACTGGTCACTGCCGCTGGTCACTGGTCACTGGTCACTGCTCACTGGTCACTGGTCACTTGTCAATGGTCACTGTCACTGGCCAATGGTCACTGTCGCTGGTCAATGGTCACTGTCGCTGGTCACTGGTCACTGGTCACTGGTCACTGGTCACTGGTCACTGGTCACTGGTCACGGGTCACATGTCACTGGTCACTGGTCACTGGTCACTGGTCACTGGTCACTGGTCACTATCGCTGGTCAATGGTCACTGTCGCTGGTCACTGGTCACTGGTCACTGTTCACTGGTCACTGGTCACTGGTCACTGGTCATTGGTCACTATCGCTGGTCAATGGTCACTGTCGCTGGTCACTGGTCACTGGTCACTGGTCACTGGTCACTGGTCATTGGTCACTGGTCACTGGTCACAAGTCACTGGTCACTGGTCACTTGTCACTGGTCGATGGTCACTGGTCACTGGTCAATGGTCACTGTCGCTGGTAAATGTTCACTGTCGCTGGTCACTGGTCACTGGTCACTGTCGCTGGTCACTGGTCACTGGTCACTGGTCAATGGTCCCTATCGCTGGTCAATGGTCACTGTCGCTGGTCACTGGTCACTGGTCACTGGTCACTGGTCGCTGGTCAAAAGTCACTGGTCACTTGTCACTGGTCAATGGTCACTGGTCAATGGTCACTGCTCACTGGTCAATAATCACTGGTCACTGGTCACTGGTCACTGGTCACTGGTCACTGGTCACTGGTCACTTTCGCTGGTCACTGGTCACTGGTCAATGGTCACTGGCCACTGGTCACTGGTCACTGGTCAATGGTCACTGTCGCTGGTCAATGGTCACTGTCGCTGGTCACTGGTCACTGGTCACTGGTCACTGGTCACTGGTCACTGGTCACTGGTCACTGGTCACACGTCACTGGTCACTTGTCACTGGTCACTGGTCACTGGTCACTGGTCAATGGTCACTGTCGCTGGTCAATGGTCACTGTCGCTGGGCAATGGTCACTGCGCTGGTCATTGGTCACTGGTCACTGGTCACTGGTCAAAAGTCACTGGTCACTTGTCACTGGTCAGTGGTCACTGGTCTCTGGTCACTGGTCACTGGTCACAAGTCACTGGTCACATGTCACTGGTCAGTGGTCACGGGTCACTGGTCACTGGTCTGTGGTCACTGGTCACTGGTCAGTGGTCACTGGTAACAGTCACATGTCGCGGGTCACTGGTCACAAGTCACTGGTCGCTGGTCACAAGTCACTGGTCACTTGTCACTGGTCACTGGTCACTGGTCACTGGTCAATGGTCAATGGTCGCTGGTCACTGGTCACTGGTCATGGGTCACTGGTCACTGGTCACTGGTCACTGGTCACTGGTCACTGGTCACTGGTCAATCGTCACTATCGCTGGTCAATGGTCACTGTCGCTGCTCACTGGTCACTGGTCACTGGTCACTGGTCACTGGTCACTGGTCACGGGTCATTGGTCACTATCGCTGGTCAATGGTCACTGTCGCTGGTCATTGGTCACTGGTCACTGGACACTGGTCACTGGTCACTGGTCACTTGTCACTGGTCACTGGTCACTGTCGCTGGTCACTGGTCACTGGTCACTGGTCACTGGTCACTGGTCCCTGGTCACTGGTCACTGGTCAATGATCACTGTCGCTGGTCACTGGTCACTGGTCACTGGTCACTGGTCACGGGTCACATGTCACTGGTCACTGGTCACTGGTCACTTGTCACTGGTCACTGGTCACGGTCACTGGTCACTGGTCACTGGTCACTGGTCACTGGTCACTGGTCAATGTGCCCTATCGCTGGTCAATGGTCACTGTCGCTGGTCACTGGTCACTGGTCACTGGTCACTGGTCACTGGTCATTGGTGACTATCGCTGGTCAATGGTCACTGTCGCAGGTCATTGGTCACTGGTCACTGGTAACTGGTCAAAAGTCACTGGTCACTTGTCACTGGTCAGTGGTCACTGGTCTCTGGTCACTGGTCACTGGTCACTGGTCACTGGTCACAGGTCAATGGTCACTGGTCACTGGTCACTGGGCACTGGTCACTGGTCACGGGTCACATGTCACGGGTCACTGTTCACTGTTCACTGGTCGCTAGTCACTGGTCACCGGTCACTGGTCACTGGTCACTGTTCACTGGTCACTGGTCACAAGTCACTGGTCACTTGTCACTGGTCAGTGGTCACTGGTCACTGGTCTGTGGTCACTGGTCACTGGTCACTGGTCACTGGTCACTGGTCACTGGTCACTGGTCACTGGTCACTGGTCATTGGTCACTGGTCACAAGTCACTGGTCACTGGTCACTTGTCACTGGTCGCTGGTCACTGGTCACTGGTCAATGGTCACTGTCGCTGGTAAATGTTCACTGTCGCTGGTCACTGGTCACTGGTCACTGGTCACTGGTCACGGGTCAATGGTCAGTGGTCACTGGTCACTGGTCTGTGGTCACTGGTCACTGGTGACTGGTCACTGGTCATTGGTCACTGGTCACTGGTCACAAGTCACTGGTCACTGGTCACTTGTCACTGGTCGATGGTCACTGGTCACTGGTGAATGGTCACTGTCGCTGGTAAATGTTCACTGTCGCTGGTCACTGGTCACTGGTCACTGTCGCTGGTCACTGGTCACTGGTCACTGGTCACTGGTCACTGGTCACTGGTCACTGGTCACTGGTCAATGGTCCCTATCGCTGGTCAATGGTCACTGTCGCTGGTCACTGGTCACTGGTCACTGGTCACTAGTCACTGGTCAAAAGTCACTGGTCACTTGTCACTGGTCAATGGTCACTGCCGCTGGTCACTGCTCACTGGTCAATATTCACTGGTCACTGGTCACTGGTCACTGGTCACTGGTCACTGGTCACTGGTCACTGGTCACTTTCGCTGGTCACTGGTCACTGGTCAATGGTCACTGGCCACTGGTCACTGGTCACTGGTCAATGGTCACTGTCGCTGGTCAATGGTCACTGTCGCTGGTCACTGGTCACTGGTCACTGGTCACTGGTCACTGGTCACTGGTCACAAGTCACTGGTCACTTGTCACTGGTCACTGGTCACTGGTCACTGGTCAATGGTCACTGTCGCTGGTCAATGGTCACTGCGCTGGTCATTGGTCACTGGTCACTGGTCACTGGTCAAAAGTCACTGGTCACTTGTCACTGGTCAGTGGTCACTGGTCTCTGGTCACTGGTCACTGGTCACTGGTCACTGGTCACTGGTCACAGGTCAATGGTCACTGGTCACTGGTCACTGGTCACTGGTCACTGGTCACTGGTCACGGGTCACATTTCACGGGTCACTGTTCACTGGTCGCTAGTCACTGGTCACCGGTCACTGGTCACTGGTCACTGGTCACTGGTCACTGTTCACTGGTCACCGGTCACAAGTCACTGGTCACATGTCACTGGTCAGTGGTCACTGGTCACTGGTCACTGGTCTGTGGTCACTGGTCACTGGTCAGTGGTCACTGGTAACAGTCACATGTCGCGGGTCACTGGTCACAACTCACTGGTCGCTGGTCACACGTCACTGGTCACTTGTCACTGGTCACTGGTCACTGGTCACTGGTCAATGGTCAATGGTCGCTGGTCACTGGTCACTGGTCATGGGTCACTGGTCACTGGTCACTGGTCACTGGTCACTGGTCACTGGTCACTGGTCAATCGTCACTATCGCTGGTCAATGGTCACTGTCGCTGCTCACTGGTCACTGGTCAATGGTCACTGTCGCTGGTCACTGGTCACTGGTCACTGGTCACTGGTCACTGGTCCCTGGTCACTGGTCACTGGTCAATGATCACTGTCGCTGGTCACTGGTCACTGGTCACTGGTCACTGGTCACTGGTCACGGGTCACATGTCACTGGTCACTGGTCACTGGTCACTTGTCACTGGTCACTGGTCACGGTCACTGGTCACTGGTCACTGGTCACTGGTCACTGGTCACTGGTCAATGGTCCCTATCGCTGGTCAATGGTCACTGTCGCTGGTCACTGGTCACTGGTCACTGGTCATTGGTGACTATCGCTGGTCAATGGTCACTGTCGCTGGTCATTGGTCACTGGTCACTGGTCACTGGTCAAAAGTCACTGGTCACTTGTCACGGGTGACATGTCACGGGTCACTGTTCACTGTTCACTGGTCGCTAGTCACTGGTCACCGGTCACTGGTCACTGGTCACTGTTCACTGGTCACTGGTCACAAGTCACTGGTCACTTGTCACTGGTCAGTGGTCACTGGTCACTGGTCTGTGGTCACTGGTCACTGGTCACTGGTCACTGGTCACTGGTCACTGGTCATTGGTCACTGGTCACTGGTCACAAGTCACTGGTCACTGGTCACTTGTCACTGGTCACTGGTCACTGGTCACTGGTCAATGGTCACTGTCGCTGGTCAATGGTCACTGTCGCTGGTCAATGGTCACTGCGCTGGTCATTGGTCACTGGCCACTGGTCACTGGTCACTGGTCAAAAGTCACTGGTCACTTGTCACTGGTCAGTGGTCACTGGTCTCTGGTCACTGGTCACTGGTCACTGGTCACTGGTCACTGGTCACAGGTCAATAGTCACTGGTCACTGGTCACTGGTCACTGGTCACTGGTCACTGGTCACTGGTCACTGGTCACTGGTCACGGGTCACATTTCACGGGTCACGGTTCACTGGTCGCTAGTCACTGGTCACCGGTCACTGGTCACTGGTCACTGGTCACTGTTCACTGGTCACTGGTCACAAGTCACTGGTCACATGTCACTGGTCAGTGGTCACTGGTCACTGGTCACTGGTCTGTGGTCACTGGTCACTGGTCAGTGGTCACTGGTCACAGTCACATGTCGCGGGTCACTGGTCACAAGTCACTGGTCGCTGGTCACAAGTCACTGGTCACTTGTCACTGGTCACTGGTCACTGGTCACTGGTCAATTGCCAATGGTCGCTGGTCACTGGTCACTGGTCATGGGTCACTGGTCACTGGTCACTGGTCACTGGTCACTGGTCACTGGTCACTGGTCACTGGTCAATCGTCACTATCGCTGGTCAATGGTCACTGTCGCTGCTCACTGGTCACTGGTCACTGGTCACTGGTCACTGGTCATTGGTCACTATCGCTGGTCAATGGTCACTGTCGCTGGTCATTGGTCACTGGTCACTGGACACTGGTCACTGTCGCTGGTCACTGGTCACTGGTCACTGGTCAATGGTCACTGCCGCTGGTCACTGGTCACTGGTCACTGGTCACAAGTCACTGGTCACTGGTCACTTGTCACTGGTCGCTGGTCACTGGTCACTGGTCAGTGGTCACTGTCGCTGGTAAATGGTCACTGTCGCTGGTCACTGGTCACTGGTCACTGGTCACTGGTCACTGGTCAATGGTCCCTATCGCTGGTCAATGGTCATTGTCGCTGGTCACTGGTCATTGGTGACTATCGCTGGTCAATGGTCACTGGTCACTGGTCACTGGTCACTGGTCACTGGTCTTTGTCACTGGTCACTGGTCACAAGTCACTGGTCACTGGTCACTTGTCACTGGTCGCTGGTCACTGGTCACTGGTCACTTGTCACTGGTCGCTGGTCACTGGTCACTGGTCAGTGGTCACTGTCGCTAGTAAATGGTCACTGCCGCTGGTCACTGGTCACTGGTCACTGCTCACTGGTCACTGGTCACTTGTCAATGGTCACTGTCACTGGCCAATGGTCACCGTCGCTGGTCAATGGTCACTGTCGCTGGTCACTGGTCACTGGTCACTGGTCACTGGTCACTGGTCACTGGTCACTGGTCACGGGTCACATGTCACTGGTCACTGGTCACTGGTCACTGGTCACTATCGCTGGTCAATGGTCACTGTCGCTGGTCACTGGTCACTGGTCACTGTTCACTGGTCACTGGTCACTGGTCACTGGTCATTGGTCACTATCGCTGGTCAATGGTCACTGTCGCTGGTCATTGGTCACTGGTCACTGGACACTGGTCACTGGTCACTGGTCACTTGTCACTGGTCACTGGTCACTGGTCACTGGTCAATGGTCACTGTCGCTGGTCACTGGTCACTGGTCACTGGTCAATGGTCACTGCCGCTGGTCACTGGTCACTGGTCACTGCTCACTGGTCACTGGTCAATCGTCACTATCGCTGGTCAATGGTCACTGTCGCTGGTCATTGGTCACTGGTCACTGGACACTGGTCACTGTCGCTGGTCACTGGTCACTGGTCACTGGTCAATGGTCACTGCCGCTGGTCACTGGTCACTGGTCACTGGTCACAAGTCACTGGTCACAAGTCACTGGTCACCGGTCACTGGTCACTGGTCACTGGTCACTGTTCACTGGTCACTGGTCACAAGTCACTGGTCACATGTCACTGGTCAGTGGTCACTGGTCACTGGTCACTGGTCTGTGGTCACTGGTCACTGGTCAGTGGTCACTGGTCACAGTCACATGTCGCGGGTCACTGGTCACAAGTCACTGGTCGCTGGTCACAAGTCACTGGTCACTTGTCACTGGTCACTGGTCACTGGTCACTGGTCAATTGTCAATGGTCGCTGGTCACTGGTCACTGGTCATGGGTCACTGGTCACTGGTCACTGGTCACTGGTCACTGGTCACTGGTCACTGGTCACTGGTCACTGGTCAATCGTCACTATCGCTGGTCAATGGTCACTGTCGCTGCTCACTGGTCACTGGTCACTGGTCACTGGTCACTGGTCATTGGTCACTATCGCTGGTCAATGGTCACTGTCGCTGGTCATTGGTCACTGGTCACTGGACACTGGTCACTGTCGCTGGTCACTGGTCACTGGTCACTGGTCAATGGTCACTGCCGCTGGTCACTGGTCACTGGTCACTGGTCACAAGTCACTGGTCACTGGTCACTTGTCACTGGTCGCTGGTCACTGGTCACTGGTCAGTGGTCACTGTCGCTGGTAAATGGTCACTGTCGCTGGTCACTGGTCACTGGTCACTGGTCACTGGTCACTGGTCAATGGTCCCTATCGCTGGTCAATGGTCATTGTCGCTGGTCACTGGTCATTGGTGACTATCGCTGGTCAATGGTCACTGTCGCTGGTCACTGGTCACTGGTCACTGGTCACTGGTCACTGGTCTTTGTCACTGGTCACTGGTCACAAGTCACTGGTCACTGGTCACTTGTCACTGGTCGCTGGTCACTGGTCACTGGTCACTTGTCACTGGTCGCTGGTCACTGGTCACTGGTCAGTGGTCACTGTCGCTGGTAAATGGTCACTGCCGCTGGTCACTGGTCACTGGTCACTGCTCACTGGTCACTGGTCACTTGTCAATGGTCACTGTCACTGGCCAATGGTCACTGTCGCTGGTCAATGGTCACTGTCGCTGGTCACTGGTCACTGGTCACTGGTCACTGGTCACTGGTCACTGGTCACTGGTCACGGGTCACATGTCACTGGTCACTGGTCACTGGTCACTGGTCACTGGTCACTGGTCACTATCGCTGGTCAATGGTCACTGTCGCTGGTCACTGGTCACTGGTCACTGTTCACTGGTCACTGGTCACTGGTCACTGGTCATTGGTCACTATCGCTGGTCAATGGTCACTGTCGCTGGTCATTGGTCACTGGTCACTGGACACTGGTCACTGGTCACTGGTCACTTGTCACTGGTCACTGGTCACTGGTCACTGGTCAATGGTCACTGTCGCTGGTCACTGGTCACTGGTCACTGGTCAATGGTCACTGCCGCTGGTCACTGGTCACTGGTCACTGCTCACTGGTCACTGGTCACTTGTCAATGGTCACTGTCGCTGGTCAATGGTCACTGTCGCTGGTCACTGGTCACTGGTCACTGGTCACTGGTCACTGGTCATTGGTCACTGGTCACTGGTCACAAGTCACTGGTCACTGGTCACTTGTCACTGGTCGCTGGTCACTGGTCACTGGTCAGTGGTCACTGTCGCTGGTAAATGGTCACTGTCGCTGGTCACTGGTCACTGGTCACTGGTCAC
This sequence comes from Andrena bucephala, assembly GCA_947577245.1. Lineage (NCBI taxonomy): Eukaryota > Metazoa > Arthropoda > Insecta > Hymenoptera > Andrenidae > Andrena > Andrena bucephala. Next base: position 24,805,721 of record OX387716.1, on the reverse strand, counting down.
TGGTCACTGGTCATTGGTCACTATCGCTGGTCAATGGTCACTGTCGCTGGTCATTGGTCACTGGTCACTGGACACTGGTCACTGGTCACTGGTCACTTGTCACTGGTCACTGGTCACTGGTCAATGGTCACTGTCGCTGGTCACTGGTCACTGGTCCCTGGTCACTGGTCACTGGTCATTGGTCACTGGTCACTGGTCACAAGTCACTGGTCACTGGTCACTTGTCACTGGTCAGTGGTCACTGTCGCTGGTAAATGGTCACTGTCGCTGGTCACTGGTCACTGGTCACTGGTCACTGGTCACTGGTCATTGGTCACTGGTCACTGGTCACTGGTCACTGGTCACGGGTCACATGTCACTGGTCACTGGTCACTGGTCACTGGTCACTGGTCACTGGTCACTATCGCTGGTCAATGGTCACTGTCGCTGGTCACTGGTCACTGGTCACTGTTCACTGGTCACTGGTCACTGGTCACTGGTCATTGGTCACAATCGCTGGTCAATGGTCACTGTCGCTGGTCATTGGTCACTGGTCACTGGACACTGGTCACTGGTCACTGGTCACTTGTCACTGGTCACTGGTCACTGGTCACTGGTCAATGGTCACTGTCGCTGGTCACTGGTCACTGGTCACTGGTCAATGGTCACTGCCGCTGGTCACTGGTCACTGGTCACTGCTCACTGGTCACTGGTCACTTGTCAATGGTCACTGTCGCTGGTCAATGGTCACTGTCGCTGGTCACTGGTCACTGGTCACTGGTCACTGGTCATTGGTCACTGGTCACTGGTCACAAGTCACTGGTCACTGGTCACTTGTCACTGGTCGCTGGTCACTGGTCACTGGTCAGTGGTCACTGTCGCTGGTAAATGGTCACTGTCGCTGGTCACTGGTCACTGGTCACTGGTCACTGGTCACTGGTCATTGGACACTATCGCTGGTCAATGGTCACTGTCGCTGGTCATTGGTCACTGGTCACTGGACACTGGTCACTGGTCACTGGTCACTTGTCACTGGTCACTGGTCACTGGTCAATGGTCACTGTCGCTGGTCACTGGTCACTGGTCCCTGGTCACTGGTCACTGGTCAATGATCACTGTCGCTGGTCACTGGTCACTGGTCACTGGTCACTGGTCACTGGTCACTGGTCACGGGTCACATGTCACTGGTCACTGGTCACTGGTCACTGGTCACTGGTCACTGGTCACTGGTCACTGGTCACTGGTCACTATCGCTGGTCAATGGTCACTGTCGCTGGTCACTGGTCACTGGTCACTGTTCACTGGTCACTGGTCACTGGTCACTGGTCACTGGTCATTGGTCACTATCGCTGGTCAATGGTCACTGTCGCTGGTCATTGGTCACTGGTCACTGGTCACTGGTCACTTGTCACTGGTCACTGGTCACTGGTCACTGGTCAATGGTCACTGTCGCTGGTCACTGGTCACTGGTCACTGGTCAATGGTCACTGCCGCTGGTCACTGGTCACTGGTCACTGGTCACAAGTCACTGGTCACTGGTCACTTGTCACTGGTCGCTGGTCACTGGTCACTGGTCAGTGGTCACTGTCGCTGGTAAATGGTCACTGTCGCTGGTCAATGGTCACTGCCGCTGGTCACTGGTCACTGGTCACTGGTCACAAGTCACTGGTCACTGGTCACTTGTCACTGGTCGCTGGTCACTGGTCACTGGTCAGTGGTCACTGTCGCTGGTCAATGGTCACTGTCGCTGGTCACTGGTCACTGGTCACTGTTCACTGGTCACTGGTCACTGGTCACTGGTCATTGGTCACTATCGCTGGTCAATGGTCACTGTCGCTGGTCATTGGTCACTGGTCACTGGACACTGGTCACTGGTCACTGGTCACTTGTCACTGGTCACTGGTCACTGGTCACTGGTCAATGGTCACTGTCGCTGGTCACTGGTCACTGGTCACTGGTCAATGGTCACTGCCGCTGGTCACTGGTCACTGGTCACTGCTCACTGGTCACTGGTCACTTGTCAATGGTCACTGTCGCTGGTCAATGGTCACTGTCGCTGGTCACTGGTCACTGGTCACTGGTCACTGGTCACTGGTCATTGGTCACTGGTCACTGGTCACAAGTCACTGGTCACTGGTCACTTGTCACTGGTCGCTGGTCACTGGTCACTGGTCAGTGGTCACTGTCGCTGGTAAATGGTCACTGTCGCTGGTCACTGGTCACTGGTCACTGGTCACTGGTCACTGGTCATTGGTCACTATCGCTGGTCAATGGTCACTGTCGCTGGTCATTGGTCACTGGTCACTGGACACTGGTCACTGGTCACTGGTCACTTGTCACTGGTCACTGGTCACTGGTCAATGGTCACTGTCGCTGGTCACTGGTCACTGGTCCCTGGTCACTGGTCACTGGTCATTGGTCACTGGTCACTGGTCACAAGTCACTGGTCACTGGTCACTTGTCACTGGTCAGTGGTCACTGTCGCTGGTAAATGGTCACTGTCGCTGGTCACTGGTCACTGGTCACTGGTCACTGGTCACTGGTCATTGGTCACTGGTCACTGGTCACTGGTCACTGGTCACGGGTCACATGTCACTGGTCACTGGTCACTGGTCACTGGTCACTGGTCACTGGTCACTATCGCTGGTCAATGGTCACTGTCGCTGGTCACTGGTCACTGGTCACTGTTCACTGGTCACTGGTCACTGGTCACTGGTCATTGGTCACAATCGCTGGTCAATGGTCACTGTCGCTGGTCATTGGTCACTGGTCACTGGACACTGGTCACTGGTCACTGGTCACTTGTCACTGGTCACTGGTCACTGGTCACTGGTCAATGGTCACTGTCGCTGGTCACTGGTCACTGGTCACTGGTCAATGGCCACTGCCGCTGGTCACTGGTCACTGGTCACTGCTCACTGGTCACTGGTCACTTGTCAATGGTCACTGTCGCTGGTCAATGGTCACTGTCGCTGGTCACTGGTCACTGGTCACTGGTCACTGGTCATTGGTCACTGGTCACTGGTCACAAGTCACTGGTCACTGGTCACTTGTCACTGGTCGCTGGTCACTGGTCACTGGTCAGTGGTCACTGTCGCTGGTAAATGGTCACTGTCGCTGGTCACTGGTCACTGGTCACTGGTCACTGGTCACTGGTCATTGGTCACTATCGCTGGTCAATGGTCACTGTCGCTGGTCATTGGTCACTGGTCACTGGACACTGGTCACTGGTCACTGGTCACTTGTCACTGGTCACTGGTCACTGGTCAATGGTCACTGTCGCTGGTCACTGGTCACTGGTCCCTGGTCACTGGTCACTGGTCAATGATCACTGTCGCTGGTCACTGGTCACTGGTCACTGGTCACTGGTCACTGGTCACTGGTCACGGGTCACATGTCACTGGTCACTGGTCACTGGTCACTGGTCACTGGTCACTGGTCACTGGTCACTGGTCACTGGTCACTATCGCTGGTCAATGGTCACTGTCGCTGGTCACTGGTCACTGGTCACTGTTCACTGGTCACTGGTCACTGGTCACTGGTCACTGGTCATTGGTCACTATCGCTGGTCAATGGTCACTGTCGCTGGTCATTGGTCACTGGTCACTGGACACTGGTCACTGGTCACTGGTCACTTGTCACTGGTCACTGGTCACTGGTCACTGGTCAATGGTCACTGTCGCTGGTCACTGGTCACTGGTCACTGGTCAATGGTCACTGCCGCTGGTCACTGGTCACTGGTCACTGGTCACAAGTCACTGGTCACTGGTCACTTGTCACTGGTCGCTGGTCACTGGTCACTGGTCAGTGGTCACTGTCGCTGGTAAATGGTCACTGTCGCTGGTCACTGGTCACTGGTCACTGGTCACTGGTCAATGGTCCCTATCGCTGGTCAATGGTCATTGTCGCTGGTCACTGGTCATTGGTGACTATCGCTGGTCAATGGTCACTGTCGCTGGTCACTGGTCACTGGTCACTGGTCACTGGTCACTGGTCTTTGTCACTGGTCACTGGTCACAAGTCACTGGTCACTGGTCACTTGTCACTGGTCGCTGGTCACTGGTCACTGGTCACTTGTCACTGGTCGCTGGTCACTGGTCACTGGTCAGTGGTCACTGTCGCTGGTAAATGGTCACTGCCGCTGGTCACTGGTCACTGGTCACTGCTCACTGGTCACTGGTCACTTGTCAATGGTCACTGTCACTGGCCAATGGTCACTGTCGCTGGTCAATGGTCACTGTCGCTGGTCACTGGTCACTGGTCACTGGTCACTGGTCACTGGTCACTGGTCACTGGTCACGGGTCACATGTCACTGGTCACTGGTCACTGGTCACTGGTCACTGGTCACTGGTCACTATCGCTGGTCAATGGTCACTGTCGCTGGTCACTGGTCACTGGTCACTGTTCACTGGTCACTGGTCACTGGTCACTGGTCATTGGTCACTATCGCTGGTCAATGGTCACTGTCGCTGGTCATTGGTCACTGGTCACTGGACACTGGTCACTGGTCACTGGTCACTTGTCACTGGTCAATGGTCACTGTCGCTGGTCACTGGTCACTGGTCACTGGTCAATGGTCACATGTCACTGGTCACTGGTCACTGGTCACTGGTCACTGGTCACTGGTCACTATCGCTGGTCAATGGTCACTGTCGCTGGTCACTGGTCACTGGTCACTGTTCACTGGTCACTGGTCACTGGTCACTGGTCATTGGTCACTATCGCTGGTCAATGGTCACTGTCGCTGGTCATTGGTCACTGGTCACTGGACACTGGTCACTGTCGCTGGTCACTGGTCACTGGTCACTGGTCAATGGTCACTGCCGCTGGTCACTGGTCACTGGTCACTGGTCACAAGTCACTGGTCACAAGTCACTGGTCACCGGTCACTGGTCACTGGTCACTGGTCACTGTTCACTGGTCACTGGTCACAAGTCACTGGTCACATGTCACTGGTCAGTGGTCACTGGTCACTGGTCACTGGTCTGTGGTCACTGGTCACTGGTCAGTGGTCACTGGTCACAGTCACATGTCGCGGGTCACTGGTCACAAGTCACTGGTCGCTGGTCACAAGTCACTGGTCACTTGTCACTGGTCACTGGTCACTGGTCACTGGTCACTGGTCACTGGTCAATCGTCACTATCGCTGGTCAATGGTCACTGTCGCTGCTCACTGGTCACTGGTCACTGGTCACTGGTCACTGGTCATTGGTCACTATCGCTGGTCAATGGTCACTGTCGCTGGTCATTGGTCACTGGTCACTGGACACTGGTCACTGTCGCTGGTCACTGGTCACTGGTCACTGGTCACTGGTCACTGGTCACTTGTCACTGGTCGCTGGTCACTGGTCACTGGTCAGTGGTCACTGTCGCTGGTAAATGGTCACTGTCGCTGGTCACTGGTCACTGGTCACTGGTCACTGGTCACTTGTCAATGGTCCCTATCGCTGGTCAATGGTCATTGTCGCTGGTCACTGGTCATTGGTGACTATCGCTGGTCAATGGTCACTGTCGCTGGTCACTGGTCACTGGTCACTGGTCACTGGTCACTGGTCTTTGTCACTGGTCGCTGGTCACTGGTCACTGGTCAGTGGTCACTGTCGCTGGTCGCTGGTCACTGGTCACTGGTCACTTGTCACTGGTCGCTGGTCACTGGTCACTGGTCAGTGGTCACTGTCGCTGGTAAATGGTCACTGCCGCTGGTCACTGGTCACTGGTCACTGCTCACTGGTCACTGGTCACTTGTCAATGGTCACTGTCACTGGCCAATGGTCACTGTCGCTGGTCAATGGTCACTGTCGCTGGTCACTGGTCACTGGTCACTGGTCACTGGTCACTGGTCACTGGTCACTGGTCACGGGTCACATGTCACTGGTCACTGGTCACTGGTCACTGGTCACTGGTCACTGGTCACTGGTCACTGGTCACTATCGCTGGTCAATGGTCACTGTCGCTGGTCACTGGTCACTGGTCACTGTTCACTGGTCACTGGTCACTGGTCACTGGTCATTGGTCACTATCGCTGGTCAATGGTCACTGTCGCTGGTCATTGGTCACTGGTCACTGGACACTGGTCACTGGTCACTGGTCACTTGTCACTGGTCACTGGTCACTGGTCACTGGTCAATGGTCACTGTCGCTGGTCACTGGTCACTGGTCACTGGTCAATGGTCACTGCCGCTGGTCACTGGTCACTGGTCACTGCTCACTGGTCACTGGTCACTGGTCAATGGTCACTGTCGCTGGTCAATGGTCACTGTCGCTGGTCACTGGTCACTGGTCACTGGTCACTGGTCACTGGTCATTGGTCACTGGTCACTGGTCACAAGTCACTGGTCACTGGTCACTTGTCACTGGTCGCTGGTCACTGGTCACTGGTCAGTGGTCACTGTCGCTGGTAAATGGTCACTGTCGCTGGTCACTGGTCACTGGTCACTGGTCACTGGTCACTGGTCATTGGTCACTATCGCTGGTCAATGGTCACTGTCGCTGGTCATTGGTCACTGGTCACTGGACACTGGTCACTGGTCACTGGTCACTTGTCACTGGTCACTGGTCACTGGTCAATGGTCACTGTCGCTGGTCACTGGTCACTGGTCCCTGGTCACTGGTCACTGGTCATTGGTCACTGGTCACTGGTCACAAGTCACTGGTCACTGGTCACTTGTCACTGGTCGCTGGTCACTGGTCACTGGTCAGTGGTCACTGTCGCTGGTAAATGGTCACTGTCGCTGGTCACTGGTCACTGGTCACTGGTCACTGGTCACTGGTCATTGGTCACTGGTCACTGGTCACTGGTCACTGGTCACTGGTCACGGGTCACATGTCACTGGTCACTGGTCACTGGTCACTGGTCACTGGTCACTGGTCACTATCGCTGGTCAATGGTCACTGTCGCTGGTCACTGGTCACTGGTCACTGTTCACTGGTCACTGGTCACTGGTCACTGGTCATTGGTCACTATCGCTGGTCAATGGTCACTGTCGCTGGTCATTGGTCACTGGTCACTGGACACTGGTCACTGGTCACTGGTCACTTGTCACTGGTCACTGGTCACTGGTCACTGGTCAATGGTCACTGTCGCTGGTCACTGGTCACTGGTCACTGGTCAATGGTCACTGCCGCTGGTCACTGGTCACTGGTCACTGCTCACTGGTCACTGGTCACTTGTCAATGGTCACTGTCGCTGGTCAATGGTCACTGTCGCTGGTCACTGGTCACTGGTCACTGGTCACTGGTCACTGGTCATTGGTCACTGGTCACTGGTCACAAGTCACTGGTCACTGGTCACTTGTCACTGGTCGCTGGTCACTGGTCACTGGTCAGTGGTCACTGTCGCTGGTAAATGGTCACTGTCGCTGGTCACTGGTCACTGGTCACTGGTCACTGGTCACTGGTCTTTGGTCACTATCGCTGGTCAATGGTCACTGTCGCTGGTCATTGGTCACTGGTCACTGGACACTGGTCACTGGTCACTGGTCACTTGTCACTGGTCACTGGTCACTGGTCAATGGTCACTGTCGCTGGTCACTGGTCACTGGTCCCTGGTCACTGGTCACTGGTCAATGATCACTGTCGCTGGTCACTGGTCACTGGTCACTGGTCACTGGTCACTGGTCACTGGTCACGGGTCACATGTCACTGGTCACTGGTCACTGGTCACTGGTCACTGGTCACTGGTCACTGGTCACTGGTCACTGGTCACTATCGCTGGTCAATGGTCACTGTCGCTGGTCACTGGTCACTGGTCACTGTTCACTGGTCACTGGTCACTGGTCACTGGTCACTGGTCATTGGTCACTATCGCTGGTCAATGGTCACTGTCGCTGGTCATTGGTCACTGGTCACTGGACACTGGTCACTGGTCACTGGTCACTTGTCACTGGTCACTGGGCACTGGTCACTGGTCAATGGTCACTGTCGCTGGTCACTGGTCACTGGTCACTGGTCAATGGTCACTGCCGCTGGTCACTGGTCACTGGTCACTGCTCACTGGTCACTGGTCACTTGTCAATGGTCACTGTCGCTGGTCAATGGTCACTGTCGCTGGTCACTGGTCACTGGTCACTGGTCACTGGTCACTGGTCACTGGTCATTGGTCACTGGTCACTGGTCACAAGTCACTGGTCACTGGTCACTTGTCACTGTCGCTGGTCACTGGTCACTGGTCACTGGTCACTGGTCACTGGTCATTGGTCACTGGTTACTGGTCACAAGTCACTGGTCACTGGTCACTTGTCACTGGTCGCTGGTCACTGGTCACTGGTCACTTGTCACTGGTCGCTGGTCACTGGTCACTGGTCAGTGGTCACTGTCGCTGGTAAATGGTCACTGCCGCTGGTCACTGGTCACTGGTCACTGCTCACTGGTCACTGGTCACTTGTCAATGGTCACTGTCACTGGCCAATGGTCACTGTCGCTGGTCAATGGTCACTGTCGCTGGTCACTGGTCACTGGTCACTGGTCACTGGTCACTGGTCATTGGTCACTGGTCACTGGTCACAAGTCACTGGTCACTGGACACTTGTCACTGGTCGATGGTCACTGGTCACTGGTCAATGGTCACTGTCGCTGGTAAATGTTCACTGTCGCTGTTCACTGGTCACTGGTCACTGTCGCTGGTCACTGGTCACTGGTCACTGGTCACTGGTCACTGGTCACTGATCACTGGTCAATGGTCCCTATCGCTGGTCAATGGTCACTGTCGCTGGTCACTGGTCACTGGTCACTGGTCACTGGTCACTGGTCAAAAGTCACTGGTCACTTGTCACTGGTCAATGGTCACTGCCGCTGGTCACTGCTCACTGGTCAATATTCACTGGTCACTGGTCACTGGTCACTGGTCACTGGTCACTGGTCACTGGTCACTTTCGCTGGTCACTGGTCACTGGTCAATGGTCACTGGCCACTGGTCACTGGTCACTGGTCAATGGTCACTGTCGCTGGTCAATGGTCACTGTCGCTGGTCACTGGTCACTGGTCACTGGTCACTGGTCACTGGTCACTGGTCACAAGTCACTGGTCACTTGTCACTGGTCACTGGTCACTGGTCACTGGTCAATGGTCACTGTCGCTGGTCAATGGTCACTGTCGCTGGTCAATGGTCACTGCGCTGGTCATTGGTCACTGGTCACTGGTCACTGGTCAAAAGTCACTGGTCACTTGTCACTGGTCAGTGGTCACTGGTCTCTGGTCACTGGTCACTGGTCACTGGTCACTGGTCACTGGTCACTGGTCACAGGTCAATGGTCACTGGTCACTGGTCACTGGTCACTGGTCACTGGTCACGGGTCACATTTCACGGGTCACTGTTCACTGGTCGCTAGTCACTGGTCACCGGTCACTGGTCACTGGTCACTGGTCACTGTTCACTGGTCACTGGTCACAAGTCACTGGTCACATGTCACTGGTCAGTGGTCACGGGTCACTGGTCACTGGTCTGTGGTCACTGGTCACTGGTCAGTGGTCACTGGTAACAGTCACATGTCGCGGGTCACTGGTCACAAGTCACTGTCGCTGGTCACTGGTCACTGGTCACTGGTCAATGGTCACTGCCGCTGGTCACTGGTCACTGGTCACTGCTCTCTGGTCACTGGTCACTTGTCAATGGTCACTGTCGCTGGTCAATGGTCACTGTCGCTGGTCACTGGTCACTGGTCACTGGTCACTGGTCACTGGTCACTGGTCATTGGTCACTGGTCACTGGTCACAAGTCACTGGTCACTGGTCACTTGTCACTGTCGCTGGTCACTGGTCACTGGTCACTGGTCACTGGTCACTGGTCATTGGTCACTGGTTACTGGTCACAAGTCACTGGTCACTGGTCACTTGTCACTGGTCGCTGGTCACTGGTCACTGGTCACTTGTCACTGGTCGCTGGTCACTGGTCACTGGTCAGTGGTCACTGTCGCGGGTAAATGGTCACTGCCGCTGGTCACTGGTCACTGGTCACTGCTCACTGGTCACTGGTCACTTGTCAATGGTCACTGTCACTGGCCAATGGTCACTGTCGCTGGTCAATGGTCACTGTCGCTGGTCACTGGTCACTGGTCACTGGTCACTGGTCACTGGTCATTGGTCACTGGTCACTGGTCACTGGTCACAAGTCACTGGTCACTGGTCACTTGTCACTGTCGCTGGTCACTGGTCACTGGTCACTGGTCACTGGTCACTGGTCATTGGTCACTGGTTACTGGTCACAAGTCACTGGTCACTGGTCACTTGTCACTGGTCGCTGGTCACTGGTCACTGGTCACTTGTCACTGGTCGCTGGTCACTGGTCACTGGTCAGTGGTCACTGTCGCTGGTCACTGGTCACTGGTCACTGGTCACTGGTCACTGGTCAAAAGTCACTGGTCACTTGTCACTGGTCAATGGTCACTGCCGCTGGTCACTGCTCACTGGTCAATATTCACTGGTCACTGGTCACTGGTCACTGGTCACTGGTCACTGGTCACTGGTCACTTTCGCTGGTCACTGGTCACTGGTCAATGGTCACTGGCCACTGGTCACTGGTCACTGGTCAATGGTCACTGTCGCTGGTCAATGGTCACTGTCGCTGGTCACTGGTCACTGGTCACTGGTCACTGGTCACTGGTCACTGGTCACAAGTCACTGGTCACTTGTCACTGGTCACTGGTCACTGGTCACTGGTCAATGGTCACTGTCGCTGGTCAATGGTCACTGTCGCTGGTCAATGGTCACTGCGCTGGTCATTGGTCACTGGTCACTGGTCACTGGTCAAAAGTCACTGGTCACTTGTCACTGGTCAGTGGTCACTGGTCTCTGGTCACTGGTCACTGGTCACTGGTCACTGGTCACTGGTCACTGGTCACAGGTCAATGGTCACTGGTCACTGGTCACTGGTCACTGGTCACTGGTCACTGGTCACGGGTCACATTTCACGGGTCACTGTTCACTGGTCGCTAGTCACTGGTCACCGGTCACTGGTCACTGGTCACTGGTCACTGTTCACTGGTCACTGGTCACAAGTCACTGGTCACATGTCACTGGTCAGTGGTCACGGGTCACTGGTCACTGGTCTGTGGTCACTGGTCACTGGCAGTGGTCACTGGTAACAGTCACATGTCGCGGGTCACTGGTCACAAGTCACTGGTCGCTGGTCACAAGTCACTGGTCACTTGTCACTGGTCACTGGTCACTGGTCACTGGTCAATGGTCAATGGTCGCTGGTCACTGGTCACTGGTCATGGGTCACTGGTCACTGGTCACTGGTCACTGGTCACTGGTCACTGGTCACTGGTCAATCGTCACTATCGCTGGTCAATGGTCACTGTCGCTGCTCACTGGTCACTGGTCACTGGTCACTGGTCACTGGTCACTGGTCACGGGTCATTGGTCACTATCGCTGGTCAATGGTCACTGTCGCTGGTCATTGGTCACTGGTCACTGGACACTGGTCACTGGTCACTGGTCACTTGTCACTGGTCACTGGTCACTGTCGCTGGTCACTGGTCACTGGTCACTGGTCACTTGTCACTGGTCCCTGGTCACTGGTCACTGGTCAATGATCACTGTCGCTGGTCACTGGTCACTGGTCACTGGTCACTGGTCACGGGTCACATGTCACTGGTCACTGGTCACTGGTCACTTGTCACTGGTCACTGGTCACGGTCACTGGTCACTGGTCACTGGTCACTGGTCACTGGTCACTGGTCAATGTGCCCTATCGCTGGTCAATGGTCACTGTCGCTGGTCACTGGTCACTGGTCACTGGTCACTGGTCACTGGTCATTGGTGACTATCGCTGGTCAATGGTCACTGTCGCAGGTCATTGGTCACTGGTCACTGGTCACTGGTCAAAAGTCACTGGTCACTTGTCACTGGTCAGTGGTCACTGGTCTCTGGTCACTGGTCACTGGTCACTGGTCACTGGTCACAGGTCAATGGTCACTGGTCACTGGTCACTGGGCACTGGTCACTGGTCACGGGTCACATGTCACGGGTCACTGTTCACTGTTCACTGGTCGCTAGTCACTGGTCACCGGTCACTGGTCACTGGTCACTGTTCACTGGTCACTGGTCACAAGTCACTGGTCACTTGTCACTGGTCAGTGGTCACTGGTCACTGGTCTGTGGTCACTGGTCACTGGTCACTGGTCACTGGTCACTGGTCACTGGTCACTGGTCACTGGTCACTGGTCATTGGTCACTGGTCACTGGTCACAAGTCACTGGTCACTGGTCACTTGTCACTGGTCGCTGGTCACTGGTCACTGGTCAATGGTCACTGTCGCTGGTAAATGTTCACTGTCGCTGGTCACTGCTCACTGGTCACTGGTCACTGGTCACGGGTCAATGGTCAGTGGTCACTGGTCACTGGACTGTGGTCACTGGTCACTGGTCACAAGTCACTGGTCACTGGTCACTTGTCACTGGTCGATGGTCACTGGTCACTGGTGAATGGTCACTGTCGCTGGTAAATGTTCACTGTCGCTGGTCACTGGTCACTGGTCACTGTCGCTGGTCACTGGTCACTGGTCACTGGTCACTGGTCACTGGTCACTGGTCACTGGTCACTGGTCAATGGTCCCTATCGCTGGTCAATGGTCACTGTCGCTGGTCACTGGTCACTGGTCACTGGTCACTAGTCACTGGTCAAAAGTCACTGGTCACTTGTCACTGGTCAATGGTCACTGCCGCTGGTCACTGCTCACTGGTCAATATTCACTGGTCACTGGTCACTGGTCACTGGTCACTGGTCACTGGTCACTGGTCACTGGTCACTGGTCACTTTCGCTGGTCACTGGTCACTGGTCAATGGTCACTGGCCACTGGTCACTGGTCACTGGTCAATGGTCACTGTCGCTGGTCAATGGTCACTGTCGCTGGTCACTGGTCACTGGTCACTGGTCACTGGTCACTGGTCACTGGTCACAAGTCACTGGTCACTTGTCACTGGTCACTGGTCACTGGTCACTGGTCAATGGTCACTGTCGCTGGTCAATGGTCTCTGCGCTGGTCATTGGTCACTGGTCACTGGTCACTGGTCAAAAGTCACTGGTCACTTGTCACTGGTCAGTGGTCACTGGTCTCTGGTCACTGGTCACTGGTCACTGGTCACTGGTCACTGGTCACAGGTCAATGGTCACTGGTCACTGGTCACTGGTCATTGGTCACTGGTCACTGGTCACGGGTCACATTTCGCGGGTCACTGTTCACTGGTCGCTAGTCACTGGTCACCGGTCACTGGTCACTGGTCACTGGTCACTGGTCACTGTTCACTGGTCACCGGTCACAAGTCACTGGTCACATGTCACTGGTCAGTGGTCACTGGTCACTGGTCACTGGTCTGTGGTCACTGGTCACTGGTCAGTGGTCACTGGTAACAGTCACATGTCGCGGGTCACTGGTCACAAGTCACTGGTCGCTGGTCACACGTCACTGGTCACTTGTCACTGGTCACTGGTCACTGGTCACTGGTCAATGGTCAATTGTCGCTGGTCACTGGTCACTGGTCATGGGTCACTGGTCACTGGTCACTGGTCACTGGTCACTGGTCACTGGTCACTGGTCAATCGTCACTATCGCTGGTCAATGGTCACTGTCGCTGCTCACTGGTCACTGGTCAATGGTCACTGTCGCTGGTCACTGGTCACTGGTCACTGGTCACTGGTCACTGGTCCCTGGTCACTGGTCACTGGTCAATGATCACTGTCGCTGGTCACTGGTCACTGGTCACTGGTCCCTATCGCTGGTCAATGGTCACTGTCGCTGGTCACTGGTCACTGGTCACTGGTCATTGGTGACTATCGCTGGTCAATGGTCACTGTCGCTGGTCATTGGTCACTGGTCACTGGTCACTGGTCAAAAGTCACTGGTCACTTGTCACGGGTCACATGTCACGGGTCACTGTTCACTGTTCACTGGTCGCTAGTCACTGGTCACCGGTCACTGGTCACTGGTCACTGGTCACAAGTCACTGGTCACTTGTCACTGGTCAGTGGTCACTGGTCACTGGTCTGTGGTCACTGGTCACTGGTCACTGGTCACTGGTCACTGGTCACTGGTCATTGGTCACTGGTCACTGGTCACAAGTCACTGGTCACTGGTCACTTGTCACTGGTCACTGGTCACTGGTCACTGGTCAATGGTCACTGTGGCTGGTCAATGGTCACTGTCGCTGGTCAATGGTCACTGCGCTGGTCATTGGTCACTGGCCACTGGTCACTGGTCACTGGTCACTGCTCACTGGTCACTGGTCACTTGTCAATGGTCACTGTCGCTGGTCAATGGTCACTGTCGCTGGTCACTGGTCACTGGTCACTGGTCACTGGTCACTGGTCATTGGTCACAAGTCACTGGTCACTGGTCACTTGTCACTGGTCGCTGGTCACTGGTCACTGGTCAGTGGTCACTGTCGCTGGTAAATGGTCACTGTCGCTGGTCACTGGTCACTGGTCACTGGGCACTGGTCACTGGTCATTGGTCACTATCGCTGGTCAATGGTCACTGTCGCTGGTCATTGGTCACTGGTCACTGGACACTGGTCACAGGTCACTTGTCACTGGTCACTGGTCACTGGTCAATGGTCACTGTCGCTGGTCACTGGTCACTGGTCACTGGTCACTGGTCACTGGTCCCTGGTCACTGGTCACTGGTCAATGATCACTGTCGCTGGTCACTGGTCACTGGTCACTGGTCACTGGTCACTGGTCACGGGTCACATGTCACTGGTCACTGGTCACTGGTCACTGGTCACTTGTCAATGATCACTGTCGCTTGTCAATGGTCACTGTCGCTGGTCACTGGTCACTGGTCACTGGTCATTGGTCACTGGTCAATGGTCACAAGTCACTGGTAACTGGTCACTTGTCACTGGTCGCTGGTCACTGGTCACTGGTAAGTGGTCACTGTCGCTGGTAATCGGTCACTGTCGCTGGTCACTGGTCACTGGTCACTGGTCACTAGTCACTGGTCAATGGTCCCTATCGTTGGTCAATGGTCACTGTCGCTGGTCACTGGTCACTGGTCACTGGTCATTGGTGACTATCGCTGGTCAATGGTCACTGTCGCTGGTCACTGGTCACTGGTCACTGGTCAATGGTCCCTATCGCTGGTCAATGGTCACTGTCGCTGGTCACTGGTCACTGGTCACTGGTCACTGGTCACTGGTCAAAAGTCACTGGTCACTTGTCACAGGTCAGTGGTCACTGGTCTCTGGTCACTGGTCACTGTCGCTGGTCACTGGTCACTGGTCACTGGTCAATGGTCCCTATCGCTGGTCAATGGTCACTGTCGCTGGTCACTGGTCACTGGTCACTGGTCACTGGTCAAAAGTCACTGGTCACTTGTCACTGGTCAGTGGTCACTGGTCTCTGGTCACTGGTCACTGGTCACTGGTCACAGGTCAATGGTCACTGGTCACTGGTCACTGGTCACTGGCCACTGGACACTGGTCACTGGTCAATGGTCTCTGTCGCTGGTCAATGGTCACTGTCGCTGGTCACTGGTCACTGGTCACTGGTCACTGGTCACTGGTCATTGGTCACTGGTCACTGGTCACAAGTCACTGGTCACTGGTCACTTGTCACTGGTCGATGGTCACTGGTCACTGGTCAATGGTCACTGTCGCTGGTAAATGTTCACTGTCGCTGGTCACTGGTCACTGGTCACTGTCGCTGGTCACTGGTCACTGGTCACTGGTCACTGGTCACTGGTCACTGGTCACTGGTCAATGGTCCCTATCGCTGCTCACTGGTCACTGGTCACTGGTCACTGGTCACTGGTCATTGGTCACTATCGCTGGTCAATGGTCACTGTCGCTGGTCATTGGTCACTGGTCACTGGACACTGGTCACTGTCGCTGGTCACTGGTCACTGGTCACTGGTCAATGGTCACTGCCGCTGGTCACTGGTCACTGGTCACTGGTCACTGTCGCTGGTCAATGGTCACTGTCGCTGGTCACTGGTCACTGGTCACTGGTCACTGGTCACTGGTCACTGGTCACTGGTCACGGGTCACATGTCACTGGTCACTGGTCACTGGTCACTGGTCACTGGTCACTGGTCACTGGTCACTGGTCACTGGTCACTGGTCACTATCGCTGGTCAATGGTCACTGTCGCTGGTCACTGGTCACTGGTCACTGTTCACTGGTCACTGGTCACTGGTCACTGGTCATTGGTCACTATCGCTGGTCAATGGTCACTGTCGCTGGTCATTGGTCACTGGTCACTGGACACTGGTCACTGTCGCTGGTCACTGGTCACTGGTCACTGGTCACTGGTCACTTGTCACTGGTCACTGGTCACTGGTCACTGGTCAATGGTCACTGTCGCTGGTCACTGGTCACTGGTCACTGGTCAATGGTCACTGCCGCTGGTCACTGGTCACTGGTCACTGCTCACTGGTCACTGGTCACTTGTCAATGGTCACTGTCGCTGGTCAATGGTCACTGTCGCTGGTCACTGGTCACTGGTCACTGGTCACTGGTCACTGGTCATTGGTCACTGGTCACTGGTCACAAGTCACTGGTCACTGGTCACTTGTCACTGGTCGCTGGTCACTGGTCACTGGTCAGTGGTCACTGTCGCTGGTAAATGGTCACTGTCGCTGGTCACTGGTCACTGGTCACTGGTCACTGGTCACTGGTCATTGGTCACTATCGCTGGTCAATGGTCACTGTCGCTGGTCATTGGTCACTGGTCACTGGACACTGGTCACTGGTCACTGGTCACTTGTCACTGGTCACTGGTCACTGGTCAATGGTCACTGTCGCTGGTCACTGGTCACTGGTCCCTGGTCACTGGTCACTGGTCAATGATCACTGTCGCTGGTCACTGGTCACTGGTCACTGGTCACGGGTCACATGTCACTGGTCACTGGTCACTGGTCACTGGTCACTGGTCACTGGTCACTGGTCACTGGTCACTGGTCACTGGTCACTATCGCTGGTCAATGGTCACTGTCGCTGGTCACTGGTCACTGGTCACTGTTCACTGGTCACTGGTCACTGGTCATTGGTCACTATCGCTGGTCAATGGTCACTGTCGCTGGTCACTGGTCACTGGTCACTGGTCACTGGTCACTGGTCAATGGTCCCTATCGCTGGTCAATGGTCATTGTCGCTGGTCACTGGTCATTGGTGACTATCGCTGGTCAATGGTCACTGTCGCTGGTCACTGGTCACTGGTCACTGGTCACTGGTCACTGGTCTTTGTCACTGGTCACTGGTCACAAGTCACTGGTCACTGGTCACTTGTCACTGGTCGCTGGTCACTGGTCACTGGTCACTTGTCACTGGTCGCTGGTCACTGGTCACTGGTCAGTGGTCACTGTCGCTGGTAAATGGTCACTGCCGCTGGTCACTGGTCACTGGTCACTGCTCACTGGTCACTGGTCACTTGTCAATGGTCACTGTCACTGGCCAATGGTCACTGTCGCTGGTCAATGGTCACTGTCGCTGGTCACTGGTCACTGGTCACTGGTCACTGGTCACTGGTCACTGGTCACTGGTCACGGGTCACATGTCACTGGTCACTGGTCACTGGTCACTGGTCACTGGTCACTGGTCACTATCGCTGGTCAATGGTCACTGTCGCTGGTCACTGGTCACTGGTCACTGTTCACTGGTCACTGGTCACTGGTCACTGGTCATTGGTCACTATCGCTGGTCAATGGTCACTGTCGCTGGTCATTGGTCACTGGTCACTGGACACTGGTCACTGGTCACTGGTCACTTGTCACTGGTCAATGGTCACTGTCGCTGGTCACTGGTCACTGGTCACTGGTCAATGGTCACTGCCGCTGGTCACTGGTCACTGGTCACTGCTCACTGGTCACTGGTCAATCGTCACTATCGCTGGTCAATGGTCACTGTCGCTGCTCACTGGTCACTGGTCACTGGTCACTGGTCACTGGTCATTGGTCATTGGTCACTATCGCTGGTCAATGGTCACTGTCGCTGGTCATTGGTCACTGGTCACTGGACACTGGTCACTGTCGCTGGTCACTGGTCACTGGTCACTGGTCAATGGTCACTGCCGCTGGTCACTGGTCACTGGTCACTGGTCACAAGTCACTGGTCACAAGTCACTGGTCACCGGTCACTGGTCACTGGTCACTGGTCACTGTTCACTGGTCACTGGTCACAAGTCACTGGTCACATGTCACTGGTCAGTGGTCACTGGTCACTGGTCACTGGTCTGTGGTCACTGGTCACTGGTCAGTGGTCACTGGTCACAGTCACATGTCGCGGGTCTCTGGTCACAAGTCACTGGTCGCTGGTCACAAGTCACTGGTCACTTGTCACTGGTCACTGGTCACTGGTCACTGGTCAATTGTCAATGGTCGCTGGTCACTGGTCACTGGTCATGGGTCACTGGTCACTGGTCACTGGTCACTGGTCACTGGTCACTGGTCACTGGTCACTGGTCAATCGTCACTATCGCTGGTCAATGGTCACTGTCGCTGCTCACTGGTCACTGGTCACTGGTCACTGGTCACTGGTCATTGGTCACTATCGCTGGTCAATGGTCACTGTCGCTGGTCATTGGTCACTGGTCACTGGACACTGGTCACTGTCGCTGGTCACTGGTCACTGGTCACTGGTCACTGGTCACTGGTCACTTGTCACTGGTCGCTGGTCACTGGTCACTGGTCAGTGGTCACTGTCGCTGGTAAATGGTCACTGTCGCTGGTCACTGGTCACTGGTCACTGGTCACTGGTCACTGGTCAATGGTCCCTATCGCTGGTCAATGGTCATTGTCGCTGGTCACTGGTCATTGGTGACTATCGCTGGTCAATGGTCACTGTCGCTGGTCACTGGTCACTGGTCACTGGTCACTGGTCACTGGTCTTTGTCACTGGTCACTGGTCACAAGTCACTGGTCACTGGTCACTTGTCACTGGTCGCTGGTCACTGGTCACTGGTCACTTGTCACTGGTCGCTGGTCACTGGTCACTGGTCAGTGGTCACTGTCGCTGGTAAATGGTCACTGCCGCTGGTCACTGGTCACTGGTCACTGCTCACTGGTCACTGGTCACTTGTCAATGGTCACTGTCACTGGCCAATGGTCACTGTCGCTGGTCAATGGTCACTGTCGCTGGTCACTGGTCACTGGTCACTGGTCACTGGTCAATGGTCACTGGTCACTGGTCACGGGTCACATGTCACTGGTCACTGGTCACTGGTCACTGGTCACTGGTCACTGGTCACTATCACTGGTCAATGGTCACTGGTCAATGGTCCCTATCGCTGGTCAATGGTCATTGTCGCTGGTCACTGGTCATTGGTGACTATCGCTGGTCAATGGTCACTGTCGCTGGTCACTGGTCACTGGTCACTGGTCACTGGTCACTGGTCTTTGTCACTGGTCACTGGTCACAAGTCACTGGTCACTGGTCACTTGTCACTGGTCGCTGGTCACTGGTCACTGTTCACTTGTCACTGGTCGCTGGTCACTGGTCACTGGTCAGTGGTCACTGTCGCTGGTAAATGGTCACTGCCGCTGGTCACTGGTCACTGGTCACTGCTCACTGGTCACTGGTCACTTGTCAATGGTCACATGTCACTGGTCACTGGTCACTGGTCACTGGTCACTGGTCACTGGTCACTATCGCTGGTCAATGGTCACTGTCGCTGGTCACTGGTCACTGGTCACTGTTCACTGGTCACTGGTCACTGGTCACTGGTCATTGGTCACTATCGCTGGTCAATGGTCACTGTCGCTGGTCATTGGTCACTGGTCACTGGACACTGGTCACTGGTCACTGGTCACTTGTCACTGGTCACTGGTCACTGGTCACTGGTCAATGGTCACTGTCGCTGGTCACTGGTCACTGGTCACTGGTCAATGGTCACTGCCGCTGGTCACTGGTCACTGGTCACTGCTCACTGGTCACTGGTCACTGGTCAATGGTCACTGTCGCTGGTCAATGGTCACTGTCGCTGGTCACTGGTCACTGGTCACTGGTCACTGGTCACTGGTCATTGGTCACTGGTCACTGGTCACAAGTCACTGGTCACTGGTCACTTGTCACTGGTCGCTGGTCACTGGTCACTGGTCAGTGGTCACTGTCGCTGGTAAATGGTCACTGTCGCTGGTCACTGGTCACTGGTCACTGGTCACTGGTCACTGGTCATTGGTCACTATCGCTGGTCAATGGTCACTGTCGCTGGTCATTGGTCACTGGTCACTGGACACTGGTCACTGGTCACTGGTCACTTGTCACTGGTCACTGGTCACTGGTCAATGGTCACTGTCGCTGGTCACTGGTCACTGGTCCCTGGTCACTGGTCACTGGTCATTGGTCACTGGTCACTGGTCACAAGTCACTGGTCACTGGTCACTTGTCACTGGTCGCTGGTCACTGGTCACTGGTCAGTGGTCACTGTCGCTGGTAAATGGTCACTGTCGCTGGTCACTGGTCACTGGTCACTGGTCACTGGTCACTGGTCATTGGTCACTGGTCACTGGTCACTGGTCACTGGTCACTGGTCACGGGTCACATGTCACTGGTCACTGGTCACTGGTCACTGGTCACTGGTCACTGGTCACTATCGCTGGTCAATGGTCACTGTCGCTGGTCACTGGTCACTGGTCACTGTTCACTGGTCACTGGTCACTGGTCACTGGTCATTGGTCACTATCGCTGGTCAATGGTCACTGTCGCTGGTCATTGGTCACTGGTCACTGGACACTGGTCACTGGTCACTGGTCACTTGTCACTGGTCACTGGTCACTGGTCACTGGTCAATGGTCACTGTCGCTGGTCACTGGTCACTGGTCACTGGTCAATGGTCACTGCCGCTGGTCACTGGTCACTGGTCACTGCTCACTGGTCACTGGTCACTTGTCAATGGTCACTGTCGCTGGTCAATGGTCACTGTCGCTGGTCACTGGTCACTGGTCACTGGTCACTGGTCACTGGTCATTGGTCACTGGTCACTGGTCACAAGTCACTGGTCACTGGTCACTTGTCACTGGTCGCTGGTCACTGGTCACTGGTCAGTGGTCACTGTCGCTGGTAAATGGTCACTGTCGCTGGTCACTGGTCACTGGTCACTGGTCACTGGTCACTGGTCTTTGGTCACTATCGCTGGTCAATGGTCACTGTCGCTGGTCATTGGTCACTGGTCACTGGACACTGGTCACTGGTCACTGGTCACTTGTCACTGGTCACTGGTCACTGGTCAATGGTCACTGTCGCTGGTCACTGGTCACTGGTCCCTGGTCACTGGTCACTGGTCAATGATCACTGTCGCTGGTCACTGGTCACTGGTCACTGGTCACTGGTCACTGGTCACTGGTCACGGGTCACATGTCACTGGTCACTGGTCACTGGTCACTGGTCACTGGTCACTGGTCACTGGTCACTGGTCACTGGTCACTATCGCTGGTCAATGGTCACTGTCGCTGGTCACTGGTCACTGGTCACTGTTCACTGGTCACTGGTCACTGGTCACTGGTCACTGGTCATTGGTCACTATCGCTGGTCAATGGTCACTGTCGCTGGTCATTGGTCACTGGTCACTGGACACTGGTCACTGGTCACTGGTCACTTGTCACTGGTCACTGGGCACTGGTCACTGGTCAATGGTCACTGTCGCTGGTCACTGGTCACTGGTCACTGGTCAATGGTCACTGCCGCTGGTCACTGGTCACTGGTCACTGCTCACTGGTCACTGGTCACTTGTCAATGGTCACTGTCGCTGGTCAATGGTCACTGTCGCTGGTCACTGGTCACTGGTCACTGGTCACTGGTCACTGGTCACTGGTCATTGGTCACTGGTCACTGGTCACAAGTCACTGGTCACTGGTCACTTGTCACTGTCGCTGGTCACTGGTCACTGGTCACTGGTCACTGGTCACTGGTCATTGGTCACTGGTTACTGGTCACAAGTCACTGGTCACTGGTCACTTGTCACTGGTCGCTGGTCACTGGTCACTGGTCACTTGTCACTGGTCGCTGGTCACTGGTCACTGGTCAGTGGTCACTGTCGCTGGTAAATGGTCACTGCCGCTGGTCACTGGTCACTGGTCACTGCTCACTGGTCACTGGTCACTTGTCAATGGTCACTGTCACTGGCCAATGGTCACTGTCGCTGGTCAATGGTCACTGTCGCTGGTCACTGGTCACTGGTCACTGGTCACTGGTCACTGGTCATTGGTCACTGGTCACTGGTCACAAGTCACTGGTCACTGGACACTTGTCACTGGTCGATGGTCACTGGTCACTGGTCAATGGTCACTGTCGCTGGTAAATGTTCACTGTCGCTGTTCACTGGTCACTGGTCACTGTCGCTGGTCACTGGTCACTGGTCACTGGTCACTGGTCACTGGTCACTGATCACTGGTCAATGGTCCCTATCGCTGGTCAATGGTCACTGTCGCTGGTCACTGGTCACTGGTCACTGGTCACTGGTCACTGGTCAAAAGTCACTGGTCACTTGTCACTGGTCAATGGTCACTGCCGCTGGTCACTGCTCACTGGTCAATATTCACTGGTCACTGGTCACTGGTCACTGGTCACTGGTCACTGGTCACTGGTCACTTTCGCTGGTCACTGGTCACTGGTCAATGGTCACTGGCCACTGGTCACTGGTCACTGGTCAATGGTCACTGTCGCTGGTCAATGGTCACTGTCGCTGGTCACTGGTCACTGGTCACTGGTCACTGGTCACTGGTCACTGGTCACAAGTCACTGGTCACTTGTCACTGGTCACTGGTCACTGGTCACTGGTCAATGGTCACTGTCGCTGGTCAATGGTCACTGTCGCTGGTCAATGGTCACTGCGCTGGTCATTGGTCACTGGTCACTGGTCACTGGTCAAAAGTCACTGGTCACTTGTCACTGGTCAGTGGTCACTGGTCTCTGGTCACTGGTCACTGGTCACTGGTCACTGGTCACTGGTCACTGGTCACAGGTCAATGGTCACTGGTCACTGGTCACTGGTCACTGGTCACTGGTCACTGGTCACGGGTCACATTTCACGGGTCACTGTTCACTGGTCGCTAGTCACTGGTCACCGGTCACTGGTCACTGGTCACTGGTCACTGTTCACTGGTCACTGGTCACAAGTCACTGGTCACATGTCACTGGTCAGTGGTCACGGGTCACTGGTCACTGGTCTGTGGTCACTGGTCACTGGTCAGTGGTCACTGGTAACAGTCACATGTCGCGGGTCACTGGTCACAAGTCACTGTCGCTGGTCACTGGTCACTGGTCACTGGTCAATGGTCACTGCCGCTGGTCACTGGTCACTGGTCACTGCTCTCTGGTCACTGGTCACTTGTCAATGGTCACTGTCGCTGGTCAATGGTCACTGTCGCTGGTCACTGGTCACTGGTCACTGGTCACTGGTCACTGGTCACTGGTCATTGGTCACTGGTCACTGGTCACAAGTCACTGGTCACTGGTCACTTGTCACTGTCGCTGGTCACTGGTCACTGGTCACTGGTCACTGGTCACTGGTCATTGGTCACTGGTTACTGGTCACAAGTCACTGGTCACTGGTCACTTGTCACTGGTCGCTGGTCACTGGTCACTGGTCACTTGTCACTGGTCGCTGGTCACTGGTCACTGGTCAGTGGTCACTGTCGCGGGTAAATGGTCACTGCCGCTGGTCACTGGTCACTGGTCACTGCTCACTGGTCACTGGTCACTTGTCAATGGTCACTGTCACTGGCCAATGGTCACTGTCGCTGGTCAATGGTCACTGTCGCTGGTCACTGGTCACTGGTCACTGGTCACTGGTCACTGGTCATTGGTCACTGGTCACTGGTCACAAGTCACTGGTCACTGGACACTTGTCACTGGTCGATGGTCACTGGTCACTGGTCAATGGTCACTGTCGCTGGTAAATGTTCACTGTCGCTGTTCACTGGTCACTGGTCACTGTCGCTGGTCACTGGTCACTGGTCACTGGTCACTGGTCACTGGTCACTGATCACTGGTCAATGGTCCCTATCGCTGGTCAATGGTCACTGTCGCTGGTCACTGGTCACTGGTCACTGGTCACTGGTCACTGGTCAAAAGTCACTGGTCACTTGTCACTGGTCAATGGTCACTGCCGCTGGTCACTGCTCACTGGTCAATATTCACTGGTCACTGGTCACTGGTCACTGGTCACTGGTCACTGGTCACTGGTCACTTTCGCTGGTCACTGGTCACTGGTCAATGGTCACTGGCCACTGGTCACTGGTCACTGGTCAATGGTCACTGTCGCTGGTCAATGGTCACTGTCGCTGGTCACTGGTCACTGGTCACTGGTCACTGGTCACTGGTCACTGGTCACAAGTCACTGGTCACTTGTCACTGGTCACTGGTCACTGGTCACTGGTCAATGGTCACTGTCGCTGGTCAATGGTCACTGTCGCTGGTCAATGGTCACTGCGCTGGTCATTGGTCACTGGTCACTGGTCACTGGTCAAAAGTCACTGGTCACTTGTCACTGGTCAGTGGTCACTGGTCTCTGGTCACTGGTCACTGGTCACTGGTCACTGGTCACTGGTCACTGGTCACAGGTCAATGGTCACTGGTCACTGGTCACTGGTCACTGGTCACTGGTCACTGGTCACGGGTCACATTTCACGGGTCACTGTTCACTGGTCGCTAGTCACTGGTCACCGGTCACTGGTCACTGGTCACTGGTCACTGTTCACTGGTCACTGGTCACAAGTCACTGGTCACATGTCACTGGTCAGTGGTCACGGGTCACTGGTCACTGGTCTGTGGTCACTGGTCACTGGTCAGTGGTCACTGGTAACAGTCACATGTCGCGGGTCACTGGTCACAAGTCACTGGTCGCTGGTCACAAGTCACTGGTCACTTGTCACTGGTCACTGGTCACTGGTCACTGGTCAATGGTCAATGGTCGCTGGTCACTGGTCACTGGTCATGGGTCACTGGTCACTGGTCACTGGTCACTGGTCACTGGTCACTGGTCACTGGTCAATCGTCACTATCGCTGGTCAATGGTCACTGTCGCTGCTCACTGGTCACTGGTCACTGGTCACTGGTCACTGGTCACTGGTCACGGGTCATTGGTCACTATCGCTGGTCAATGGTCACTGTCGCTGGTCATTGGTCACTGGTCACTGGACACTGGTCACTGGTCACTGGTCACTTGTCACTGGTCACTGGTCACTGTCGCTGGTCACTGGTCACTGGTCACTGGTCACTTGTCACTGGTCCCTGGTCACTGGTCACTGGTCAATGATCACTGTCGCTGGTCACTGGTCACTGGTCACTGGTCACTGGTCACGGGTCACATGTCACTGGTCACTGGTCACTGGTCACTTGTCACTGGTCACTGGTCACGGTCACTGGTCACTGGTCACTGGTCACTGGTCACTGGTCACTGGTCAATGTGCCCTATCGCTGGTCAATGGTCACTGTCGCTGGTCACTGGTCACTGGTCACTGGTCACTGGTCACTGGTCATTGGTGACTATCGCTGGTCAATGGTCACTGTCGCAGGTCATTGGTCACTGGTCACTGGTCACTGGTCAAAAGTCACTGGTCACTTGTCACTGGTCAGTGGTCACTGGTCTCTGGTCACTGGTCACTGGTCACTGGTCACTGGTCACAGGTCAATGGTCACTGGTCACTGGTCACTGGGCACTGGTCACTGGTCACGGGTCACATGTCACGGGTCACTGTTCACTGTTCACTGGTCGCTAGTCACTGGTCACCGGTCACTGGTCACTGGTCACTGTTCACTGGTCACTGGTCACAAGTCACTGGTCACTTGTCACTGGTCAGTGGTCACTGGTCACTGGTCTGTGGTCACTGGTCACTGGTCACTGGTCACTGGTCACTGGTCACTGGTCACTGGTCACT
Source organism: Andrena bucephala (assembly GCA_947577245.1). Taxonomy (NCBI): domain Eukaryota; kingdom Metazoa; phylum Arthropoda; class Insecta; order Hymenoptera; family Andrenidae; genus Andrena; species Andrena bucephala. The sequence goes on along the minus strand of OX387716.1, from coordinate 24,779,933 downwards.
GGTCACTGGTCATTGGTCACTGGTCACTGGTCACAAGTCACTGGTCACTGGTCACTTGTCACTGGTCGCTGGTCACTGGTCACTGGTCAATGGTCACTGTCGCTGGTAAATGTTCACTGTCGCTGGTCACTGCTCACTGGTCACTGGTCACTGGTCACGGGTCAATGGTCAGTGGTCACTGGTCACTGGACTGTGGTCACTGGTCACTGGTCACAAGTCACTGGTCACTGGTCACTTGTCACTGGTCGATGGTCACTGGTCACTGGTGAATGGTCACTGTCGCTGGTAAATGTTCACTGTCGCTGGTCACTGGTCACTGGTCACTGTCGCTGGTCACTGGTCACTGGTCACTGGTCACTGGTCACTGGTCACTGGTCACTGGTCACTGGTCAATGGTCCCTATCGCTGGTCAATGGTCACTGTCGCTGGTCACTGGTCACTGGTCACTGGTCACTAGTCACTGGTCAAAAGTCACTGGTCACTTGTCACTGGTCAATGGTCACTGCCGCTGGTCACTGCTCACTGGTCAATATTCACTGGTCACTGGTCACTGGTCACTGGTCACTGGTCACTGGTCACTGGTCACTGGTCACTGGTCACTTTCGCTGGTCACTGGTCACTGGTCAATGGTCACTGGCCACTGGTCACTGGTCACTGGTCAATGGTCACTGTCGCTGGTCAATGGTCACTGTCGCTGGTCACTGGTCACTGGTCACTGGTCACTGGTCACTGGTCACTGGTCACAAGTCACTGGTCACTTGTCACTGGTCACTGGTCACTGGTCACTGGTCAATGGTCACTGTCGCTGGTCAATGGTCTCTGCGCTGGTCATTGGTCACTGGTCACTGGTCACTGGTCAAAAGTCACTGGTCACTTGTCACTGGTCAGTGGTCACTGGTCTCTGGTCACTGGTCACTGGTCACTGGTCACTGGTCACTGGTCACAGGTCAATGGTCACTGGTCACTGGTCACTGGTCATTGGTCACTGGTCACTGGTCACGGGTCACATTTCGCGGGTCACTGTTCACTGGTCGCTAGTCACTGGTCACCGGTCACTGGTCACTGGTCACTGGTCACTGGTCACTGTTCACTGGTCACCGGTCACAAGTCACTGGTCACAAGTCACTGGTCAGTGGTCACTGGTCACTGGTCACTGGTCTGTGGTCACTGGTCACTGGTCAGTGGTCACTGGTAACAGTCACATGTCGCGGGTCACTGGTCACAAGTCACTGGTCGCTGGTCACACGTCACTGGTCACTTGTCACTGGTCACTGGTCACTGGTCACTGGTCAATGGTCAATTGTCGCTGGTCACTGGTCACTGGTCATGGGTCACTGGTCACTGGTCACTGGTCACTGGTCACTGGTCACTGGTCACTGGTCAATCGTCACTATCGCTGGTCAATGGTCACTGTCGCTGCTCACTGGTCACTGGTCAATGGTCACTGTCGCTGGTCACTGGTCACTGGTCACTGGTCACTGGTCACTGGTCCCTGGTCACTGGTCACTGGTCAATGATCACTGTCGCTGGTCACTGGTCACTGGTCACTGGTCCCTATCGCTGGTCAATGGTCACTGTCGCTGGTCACTGGTCACTGGTCACTGGTCATTGGTGACTATCGCTGGTCAATGGTCACTGTCGCTGGTCATTGGTCACTGGTCACTGGTCACTGGTCAAAAGTCACTGGTCACTTGTCACGGGTCACATGTCACGGGTCACTGTTCACTGTTCACTGGTCGCTAGTCACTGGTCACCGGTCACTGGTCACTGGTCACTGGTCACAAGTCACTGGTCACTTGTCACTGGTCAGTGGTCACTGGTCACTGGTCTGTGGTCACTGGTCACTGGTCACTGGTCACTGGTCACTGGTCACTGGTCATTGGTCACTGGTCACTGGTCACAAGTCACTGGTCACTGGTCACTTGTCACTGGTCACTGGTCACTGGTCACTGGTCAATGGTCACTGTGGCTGGTCAATGGTCACTGTCGCTGGTCAATGGTCACTGCGCTGGTCATTGGTCACTGGCCACTGGTCACTGGTCACTGGTCACTGCTCACTGGTCACTGGTCACTTGTCAATGGTCACTGTCGCTGGTCAATGGTCACTGTCGCTGGTCACTGGTCACTGGTCACTGGTCACTGGTCACTGGTCATTGGTCACAAGTCACTGGTCACTGGTCACTTGTCACTGGTCGCTGGTCACTGGTCACTGGTCAGTGGTCACTGTCGCTGGTAAATGGTCACTGTCGCTGGTCACTGGTCACTGGTCACTGGGCACTGGTCACTGGTCATTGGTCACTATCGCTGGTCAATGGTCACTGTCGCTGGTCATTGGTCACTGGTCACTGGACACTGGTCACAGGTCACTTGTCACTGGTCACTGGTCACTGGTCAATGGTCACTGTCGCTGGTCACTGGTCACTGGTCACTGGTCACTGGTCACTGGTCCCTGGTCACTGGTCACTGGTCAATGATCACTGTCGCTGGTCACTGGTCACTGGTCACTGGTCACTGGTCACTGGTCACGGGTCACATGTCACTGGTCACTGGTCACTGGTCACTGGTCACTTGTCAATGATCACTGTCGCTTGTCAATGGTCACTGTCGCTGGTCACTGGTCACTGGTCACTGGTCATTGGTCACTGGTCAATGGTCACAAGTCACTGGTAACTGGTCACTTGTCACTGGTCGCTGGTCACTGGTCACTGGTAAGTGGTCACTGTCGCTGGTAATCGGTCACTGTCGCTGGTCACTGGTCACTGGTCACTGGTCACTAGTCACTGGTCAATGGTCCCTATCGTTGGTCAATGGTCACTGTCGCTGGTCACTGGTCACTGGTCACTGGTCATTGGTGACTATCGCTGGTCAATGGTCACTGTCGCTGGTCACTGGTCACTGGTCACTGGTCAATGGTCCCTATCGCTGGTCAATGGTCACTGTCGCTGGTCACTGGTCACTGGTCACTGGTCACTGGTCACTGGTCAAAAGTCACTGGTCACTTGTCACAGGTCAGTGGTCACTGGTCTCTGGTCACTGGTCACTGTCGCTGGTCACTGGTCACTGGTCACTGGTAAATGGTCCCTATCGCTGGTCAATGGTCACTGTCGCTGGTCACTGGTCACTGGTCACTGGTCACTGGTCAAAAGTCACTGGTCACTTGTCACTGGTCAGTGGTCACTGGTCTCTGGTCACTGGTCACTGGTCACTGGTCACAGGTCAATGGTCACTGGTCACTGGTCACTGGTCACTGGCCACTGGACACTGGTCACTGGTCAATGGTCTCTGTCGCTGGTCAATGGTCACTGTCGCTGGTCACTGGTCACTGGTCACTGGTCACTGGTCACTGGTCATTGGTCACTGGTCACTGGTCACAAGTCACTGGTCACTGGTCACTTGTCACTGGTCGATGGTCACTGGTCACTGGTCAATGGTCACTGTCGCTGGTAAATGTTCACTGTCGCTGGTCACTGGTCACTGGTCACTGTCGCTGGTCACTGGTCACTGGTCACTGGTCACTGGTCACTGGTCACTGGTCACTGGTCAATGGTCCCTATCGCTGCTCACTGGTCACTGGTCACTGGTCACTGGTCACTGGTCATTGGTCACTATCGCTGGTCAATGGTCACTGTCGCTGGTCATTGGTCACTGGTCACTGGACACTGGTCACTGTCGCTGGTCACTGGTCACTGGTCACTGGTCAATGGTCACTGCCGCTGGTCACTGGTCACTGGTCACTGGTCACTGTCGCTGGTCAATGGTCACTGTCGCTGGTCACTGGTCACTGGTCACTGGTCACTGGTCACTGGTCACTGGTCACTGGTCACGGGTCACATGTCACTGGTCACTGGTCACTGGTCACTGGTCACTGGTCACTGGTCACTGGTCACTGGTCACTGGTCACTGGTCACTATCGCTGGTCAATGGTCACTGTCGCTGGTCACTGGTCACTGGTCACTGTTCACTGGTCACTGGTCACTGGTCACTGGTCATTGGTCACTATCGCTGGTCAATGGTCACTGTCGCTGGTCATTGGTCACTGGTCACTGGACACTGGTCACTGTCGCTGGTCACTGGTCACTGGTCACTGGTCACTGGTCACTTGTCACTGGTCACTGGTCACTGGTCACTGGTCAATGGTCACTGTCGCTGGTCACTGGTCACTGGTCACTGGTCAATGGTCACTGCCGCTGGTCACTGGTCACTGGTCACTGCTCACTGGTCACTGGTCACTTGTCAATGGTCACTGTCGCTGGTCAATGGTCACTGTCGCTGGTCACTGGTCACTGGTCACTGGTCACTGGTCACTGGTCATTGGTCACTGGTCACTGGTCACAAGTCACTGGTCACTGGTCACTTGTCACTGGTCGCTGGTCACTGGTCACTGGTCAGTGGTCACTGTCGCTGGTAAATGGTCACTGTCGCTGGTCACTGGTCACTGGTCACTGGTCACTGGTCACTGGTCATTGGTCACTATCGCTGGTCAATGGTCACTGTCGCTGGTCATTGGTCACTGGTCACTGGACACTGGTCACTGGTCACTGGTCACTTGTCACTGGTCACTGGTCACTGGTCAATGGTCACTGTCGCTGGTCACTGGTCACTGGTCCCTGGTCACTGGTCACTGGTCAATGATCACTGTCGCTGGTCACTGGTCACTGGTCACTGGTCACGGGTCACATGTCACTGGTCACTGGTCACTGGTCACTGGTCACTGGTCACTGGTCACTGGTCACTGGTCACTGGTCACTATCGCTGGTCAATGGTCACTGTCGCTGGTCACTGGTCACTGGTCACTGTTCACTGGTCACTGGTCACTGGTCATTGGTCACTATCGCTGGTCAATGGTCACTGTCGCTGGTCACTGGTCACTGGTCACTGGTCACTGGTCACTGGTCAATGGTCCCTATCGCTGGTCAATGGTCATTGTCGCTGGTCACTGGTCATTGGTGACTATCGCTGGTCAATGGTCACTGTCGCTGGTCACTGGTCACTGGTCACTGGTCACTGGTCACTGGTCTTTGTCACTGGTCACTGGTCACAAGTCACTGGTCACTGGTCACTTGTCACTGGTCGCTGGTCACTGGTCACTGGTCACTTGTCACTGGTCGCTGGTCACTGGTCACTGGTCAGTGGTCACTGTCGCTGGTAAATGGTCACTGCCGCTGGTCACTGGTCACTGGTCACTGCTCACTGGTCACTGGTCACTTGTCAATGGTCACTGTCACTGGCCAATGGTCACTGTCGCTGGTCAATGGTCACTGTCGCTGGTCACTGGTCACTGGTCACTGGTCACTGGTCACTGGTCACTGGTCACTGGTCACGGGTCACATGTCACTGGTCACTGGTCACTGGTCACTGGTCACTGGTCACTGGTCACTATCGCTGGTCAATGGTCACTGTCGCTGGTCACTGGTCACTGGTCACTGTTCACTGGTCACTGGTCACTGGTCACTGGTCATTGGTCACTATCGCTGGTCAATGGTCACTGTCGCTGGTCATTGGTCACTGGTCACTGGACACTGGTCACTGGTCACTGGTCACTTGTCACTGGTCAATGGTCACTGTCGCTGGTCACTGGTCACTGGTCACTGGTCAATGGTCACTGCCGCTGGTCACTGGTCATTGGTCACTGCTCACTGGTCACTGGTCAATCGTCACTATCGCTGGTCAATGGTCACTGTCGCTGCTCACTGGTCACTGGTCACTGGTCACTGGTCACTGGTCATTGGTCATTGGTCACTATCGCTGGTCAATGGTCACTGTCGCTGGTCATTGGTCACTGGTCACTGGACACTGGTCACTGTCGCTGGTCACTGGTCACTGGTCACTGGTCAATGGTCACTGCCGCTGGTCACTGGTCACTGGTCACTGGTCACAAGTCACTGGTCACAAGTCACTGGTCACCGGTCACTGGTCACTGGTCACTGGTCACTGTTCACTGGTCACTGGTCACAAGTCACTGGTCACATGTCACTGGTCAGTGGTCACTGGTCACTGGTCACTGGTCTGTGGTCACTGGTCACTGGTCAGTGGTCACTGGTCACAGTCACATGTCGCGGGTCTCTGGTCACAAGTCACTGGTCGCTGGTCACAAGTCACTGGTCACTTGTCACTGGTCACTGGTCACTGGTCACTGGTCAATTGTCAATGGTCGCTGGTCACTGGTCACTGGTCATGGGTCACTGGTCACTGGTCACTGGTCACTGGTCACTGGTCACTGGTCACTGGTCACTGGTCAATCGTCACTATCGCTGGTCAATGGTCACTGTCGCTGCTCACTGGTCACTGGTCACTGGTCACTGGTCACTGGTCATTGGTCACTATCGCTGGTCAATGGTCACTGTCGCTGGTCATTGGTCACTGGTCACTGGACACTGGTCACTGTCGCTGGTCACTGGTCACTGGTCACTGGTCACTGGTCACTGGTCACTTGTCACTGGTCGCTGGTCACTGGTCACTGGTCAGTGGTCACTGTCGCTGGTAAATGGTCACTGTCGCTGGTCACTGGTCACTGGTCACTGGTCACTGGTCACTGGTCAATGGTCCCTATCGCTGGTCAATGGTCATTGTCGCTGGTCACTGGTCATTGGTGACTATCGCTGGTCAATGGTCACTGTCGCTGGTCACTGGTCACTGGTCACTGGTCACTGGTCACTGGTCTTTGTCACTGGTCACTGGTCACAAGTCACTGGTCACTGGTCACTTGTCACTGGTCGCTGGTCACTGGTCACTGGTCACTTGTCACTGGTCGCTGGTCACTGGTCACTGGTCAGTGGTCACTGTCGCTGGTAAATGGTCACTGCCGCTGGTCACTGGTCACTGGTCACTGCTCACTGGTCACTGGTCACTTGTCAATGGTCACTGTCACTGGCCAATGGTCACTGTCGCTGGTCAATGGTCACTGTCGCTGGTCACTGGTCACTGGTCACTGGTCACTGGTCAATGGTCACTGGTCACTGGTCACGGGTCACATGTCACTGGTCACTGGTCACTGGTCACTGGTCACTGGTCACTGGTCACTATCACTGGTCAATGGTCACTGGTCAATGGTCCCTATCGCTGGTCAATGGTCATTGTCGCTGGTCACTGGTCATTGGTGACTATCGCTGGTCAATGGTCACTGTCGCTGGTCACTGGTCACTGGTCACTGGTCACTGGTCACTGGTCTTTGTCACTGGTCACTGGTCACAAGTCACTGGTCACTGGTCACTTGTCACTGGTCGCTGGTCACTGGTCACTGTTCACTTGTCACTGGTCGCTGGTCACTGGTCACTGGTCAGTGGTCACTGTCGCTGGTAAATGGTCACTGCCGCTGGTCACTGGTCACTGGTCACTGCTCACTGGTCACTGGTCACTTGTCAATGGTCACATGTCACTGGTCACTGGTCACTGGTCACTGGTCACTGGTCACTGGTCACTATCGCTGGTCAATGGTCACTGTCGCTGGTCACTGGTCACTGGTCACTGTTCACTGGTCACTGGTCACTGGTCACTGGTCATTGGTCACTATCGCTGGTCAATGGTCACTGTCGCTGGTCATTGGTCACTGGTCACTGGACACTGGTCACTGGTCACTGGTCACTTGTCACTGGTCAATGGTCACTGTCGCTGGTCACTGGTCACTGGTCACTGGTCAATGGTCACTGCCGCTGGTCACTGGTCACTGGTCACTGCTCACTGGTCACTGGTCAATCGTCACTATCGCTGGTCAATGGTCACTGTCGCTGCTCACTGGTCACTGGTCACTGGTCACTGGTCACTGGTCATTGGTCATTGGTCACTATCGCTGGTCAATGGTCACTGTCGCTGGTCATTGGTCACTGGTCACTGGACACTGGTCACTGTCGCTGGTCACTGGTCACTGGTCACTGGTCAATGGTCACTGCCGCTGGTCACTGGTCACTGGTCACTGGTCACAAGTCACTGGTCACAAGTCACTGGTCACCGGTCACTGGTCACTGGTCACTGGTCACTGTTCACTGGTCACTGGTCACAAGTCACTGGTCACATGTCACTGGTCAGTGGTCACTGGTCACTGGTCACTGGTCTGTGGTCACTGGTCACTGGTCAGTGGTCACTGGTCACAGTCACATGTCGCGGGTCACTGGTCACAAGTCACTGGTCGCTGGTCACAAGTCACTGGTCACTTGTCACTGGTCACTGGTCACTGGTCACTGGTCAATTGTCAATGGTCGCTGGTCACTGGTCACTGGTCATGGGTCACTGGTCACTGGTCACTGGTCACTGGTCACTGGTCACTGGTCACTGGTCACTGGTCAATCGTCACTATCGCTGGTCAATGGTCACTGTCGCTGCTCACTGGTCACTGGTCACTGGTCACTGGTCACTGGTCATTGGTCACTATCGCTGGTCAATGGTCACTGTCGCTGGTCATTGGTCACTGGTCACTGGACACTGGTCACTGTCGCTGGTCACTGGTCACTGGTCACTGGTCACTGGTCACTTGTCACTGGTCGCTGGTCACTGGTCACTGGTCAGTGGTCACTGTCGCTGGTAAATGGTCACTGTCGCTGGTCACTGGTCACTGGTCACTGGTCACTGGTCACTGGTCAATGGTCCCTATCGCTGGTCAATGGTCATTGTCGCTGGTCACTGGTCATTGGTGACTATCGCTGGTCAATGGTCACTGTCGCTGGTCACTGGTCACTGGTCACTGGTCACTGGTCACTGGTCTTTGTCACTGGTCACTGGTCACAAGTCACTGGTCACTGGTCACTTGTCACTGGTCGCTGGTCACTGGTCACTGGTCACTTGTCACTGGTCGCTGGTCACTGGTCACTGGTCAGTGGTCACTGTCGCTGGTAAATGGTCACTGCCGCTGGTCACTGGTCACTGGTCACTGCTCACTGGTCACTGGTCACTTGTCAATGGTCACTGTCACTGGCCAATGGTCACTGTCGCTGGTCAATGGTCACTGTCGCTGGTCACTGGTCACTGGTCACTGGTCACTGGTCAATGGTCACTGGTCACTGGTCACGGGTCACATGTCACTGGTCACTGGTCACTGGTCACTGGTCACTGGTCACTGGTCACTATCGCTGGTCAATGGTCACTGTCGCTGGTCACTGGTCACTGGTCACTGTTCACTGGTCACTGGTCACTGGTCACTGGTCATTGGTCACTATCGCTGGTCAATGGTCACTGTCGCTGGTCATTGGTCACTGGTCACTGGACACTGGTCACTGGTCACTGGTCACTGGTCACTTGTCACTGGTCACTGGTCACTGGTCACTGGTCAATGGTCACTGTCGCTGGTCACTGGTCACTGGTCACTGGTCAATGGTCACTGCCGCTGGTCACTGGTCACTGGTCACTGCTCACTGGTCACTGGTCACTGGTCAATGGTCACTGTCGCTGGTCAATGGTCACTGTCGCTGGTCACTGGTCACTGGTCACTGGTCACTGGTCACTGGTCATTGGTCACTGGTCACTGGTCACAAGTCACTGGTCACTGGTCACTTGTCACTGGTCGCTGGTCACTGGTCACTGGTCAGTGGTCACTGTCGCTGGTAAATGGTCACTGTCGCTGGTCACTGGTCACTGGTCCCTGGTCACTGGTCACTGGTCATTGGTCACTGGTCACTGGTCACAAGTCACTGGTCACTGGTCACTTGTCACTGGTCGCTGGTCACTGGTCACTGGTCAGTGGTCACTGTCGCTGGTAAATGGTCACTGTCGCTGGTCACTGGTCACTGGTCACTGGTCACTGGTCACTGGTCATTGGTCACTGGTCACTGGTCACTGGTCACTGGTCACGGGTCACATGTCACTGGTCACTGGTCACTGGTCACTGGTCACTGGTCACTGGTCACTATCGCTGGTCAATGGTCACTGTCGCTGGTCACTGGTCACTGGTCACTGTTCACTGGTCACTGGTCACTGGTCACTGGTCATTGGTCACTATCGCTGGTCAATGGTCACTGTCGCTGGTCATTGGTCACTGGTCACTGGACACTGGTCACTGGTCACTGGTCACTTGTCACTGGTCACTGGTCACTGGTCACTGGTCAATGGTCACTGTCGCTGGTCACTGGTCACTGGTCACTGGTCAATGGTCACTGCCGCTGGTCACTGGTCACTGGTCACTGCTCACTGGTCACTGGTCACTTGTCAATGGTCACTGTCGCTGGTCAATGGTCACTGTCGCTGGTCACTGGTCACTGGTCACTGGTCACTGGTCACTGGTCATTGGTCACTGGTCACTGGTCACAAGTCACTGGTCACTGGTCACTTGTCACTGGTCGCTGGTCACTGGTCACTGGTCAGTGGTCACTGTCGCTGGTAAATGGTCACTGTCGCTGGTCACTGGTCACTGGTCACTGGTCACTGGTCACTGGTCATTGGTCACTATCGCTGGTCAATGGTCACTGTCGCTGGTCATTGGTCACTGGTCACTGGACACTGGTCACTGGTCACTGGTCACTTGTCACTGGTCACTGGTCACTGGTCAATGGTCACTGTCGCTGGTCACTGGTCACTGGTCCCTGGTCACTGGTCACTGGTCAATGATCACTGTCGCTGGTCACTGGTCACTGGTCACTGGTCACTGGTCACTGGTCACGGGTCACATGTCACTGGTCACTGGTCACTGGTCACTGGTCACTGGTCACTGGTCACTGGTCACTGGTCACTGGTCACTATCGCTGGTCAATGGTCACTGTCGCTGGTCACTGGTCACTGGTCACTGTTCACTGGTCACTGGTCACTGGTCACTGGTCACTGGTCATTGGTCACTATCGCTGGTCAATGGTCACTGTCGCTGGTCATTGGTCACTGGTTACTGGACACTGGTCACTGGTCACTGTCGCTGGTCACTGGTCACTGGTCCCTGGTCACTGGTCACTGGTCAATGGTCACTGTCGCTGGTCACTGGTCACTGGTCACTGGTCAATGGTCACTGCCGCTGGTCACTGGTCACTGGTCACTGCTCACTGGTCACTGGTCACTTGTCAATGGTCACTGTCGCTAGTCAATGGTCACTGTCGCTGGTCACTGGTCACTGGTCACTGGTCACTGGTCACTGGTCACTGGTCATTGGTCACTGGTCACTGGTCACAAGTCACTGGTCACTGGTCACTTGTCACTGTCGCTGGTCACTGGTCACTGGTCACTGGTCACTGGTCACTGGTCATTGGTCACTGGTCACTGGTCACAAGTCACTGGTCACTGGTCACTTGTCACTGGTCGCTGGTCACTGGTCACTGGTCACTTGTCACTGGTCGCTGGTCACTGGTCACTGGTCAGTGGTCACTGTCGCTGGTAAATGGTCACTGCCGCTGGTCACTGGTCACTGGTCACTGCTCACTGGTCACTGGTCACTTGTCAATGGTCACTGTCACTGGCCAATGGTCACTGTCGCTGGTCAATGGTCACTGTCGCTGGTCACTGGTCACTGGTCACTGGTCACTGGTCACTGGTCATTGGTCACTGGTCACTGGTCACAAGTCACTGGTCACTGGACACTTGTCACTGGTCGATGGTCACTGGTCACTGGTCAATGGTCACTGTCGCTGGTAAATGTTCACTGTCGCTGTTCACTGGTCACTGGTCACTGTCGCTGGTCACTGGTCACTGGTCACTGGTCACTGGTCACTGGTCACTGATCACTGGTCAATGGTCCCTATCGCTGGTCAATGGTCACTGTCGCTGGTCACTGGTCACTGGTCACTGGTCACTGGTCACTGGTCAAAAGTCACTGGTCACTTGTCACTGGTCAATGGTCACTGCCGCTGGTCACTGCTCACTGGTCAATATTCACTGGTCACTGGTCACTGGTCACTGGTCACTGGTCACTTTCGCTGGTCACTGGTCACTGGTCAATGGTCACTGGCCACTGGTCACTGGTCACTGGTCAATGGTCACTGTCGCTGGTCAATGGTCACTGTCGCTGGTCACTGGTCACTGGTCACTGGTCACTGGTCACTGGTCACTGGTCACAAGTCACTGGTCACTTGTCACTGGTCACTGGTCACTGGTCACTGGTCAATGGTCACTGTCGCTGGTCAATGGTCACTGTCGCTGGTCAATGGTCACTGCGCTGGTCATTGGTCACTGGTCACTGGTCACTGGTCAAAAGTCACTGGTCACTTGTCACTGGTCAGTGGTCACTGGTCTCTGGTCACTGGTCACTGGTCACTGGTCACTGGTCACTGGTCACTGGTCACAGGTCAATGGTCACTGGTCACTGGTCACTGGTCACTGGTCACTGGTCACTGGTCACGGGTCACATTTCACGGGTCACTGTTCACTGGTCGCTAGTCACTGGTCACCGGTCACTGGTCACTGGTCACTGGTCACTGTTCACTGGTCACTGGTCACAAGTCACTGGTCACATGTCACTGGTCAGTGGTCACGGGTCACTGGTCACTGGTCTGTGGTCACTGGTCACTGGTCAGTGGTCACTGGTAACAGTCACATGTCGCGGGTCACTGGTCACAAGTCACTGGTCGCTGGTCACAAGTCACTGGTCACTTGTCACTGGTCACTGGTCACTGGTCACTGGTCAATGGTCAATGGTCGCTGGTCACTGGTCACTGGTCATGGGTCACTGGTCACTGGTCACTGGTCACTGGTCACTGGTCACTGGTCACTGGTCAATCGTCACTATCGCTGGTCAATGGTCACTGTCGCTGCTCACTGGTCACTGGTCACTGGTCACTGGTCACTGGTCACTGGTCACGGGTCATTGGTCACTATCGCTGGTCAATGGTCACTGTCGCTGGTCATTGGTCACTGGTCACTGGACACTGGTCACTGGTCACTGGTCACTTGTCACTGGTCACTGGTCACTGTCGCTGGTCACTGGTCACTGGTCACTGGTCACTGGTCACTGGTCCCTGGTCACTGGTCACTGGTCAATGATCACTGTCGCTGGTCACTGGTCACTGGTCACTGGTCACTGGTCACGGGTCACATGTCACTGGTCACTGGTCACTGGTCACTTGTCACTGGTCACTGGTCACGGTCACTGGTCACTGGTCACTGGTCACTGGTCACTGGTCACTGGTCAATGTGCCCTATCGCTGGTCAATGGTCACTGTCGCTGGTCACTGGTCACTGGTCACTGGTCACTGGTCACTGGTCATTGGTGACTATCGCTGGTCAATGGTCACTGTCGCAGGTCATTGGTCACTGGTCACTGGTCACTGGTCAAAAGTCACTGGTCACTTGTCACTGGTCAGTGGTCACTGGTCTCTGGTCACTGGTCACTGGTCACTGGTCACTGGTCACAGGTCAATGGTCACTGGTCACTGGTCACTGGGCACTGGTCACTGGTCACGGGTCACATGTCACGGGTCACTGTTCACTGTTCACTGGTCGCTAGTCACTGCTCACCGGTCACTGGTCACTGGTCACTGTTCACTGGTCACTGGTCACAAGTCACTGGTCACTTGTCACTGGTCAGTGGTCACTGGTCACTGGTCTGTGGTCACTGGTCACTGGTCACTGGTCACTGGTCACTGGTCACTGGTCACTGGTCACTGGTCACTGGTCATTGGTCACTGGTCACTGGTCACAAGTCACTGGTCACTGGTCACTTGTCACTGGTCGCTGGTCACTGGTCACTGGTCAATGGTCACTGTCGCTGGTAAATGTTCACTGTCGCTGGTCACTGCTCACTGGTCACTGGTCACTGGTCACGGGTCAATGGTCAGTGGTCACTGGTCACTGGACTGTGGTCACTGGTCACTGGTCACTGGTCACTGGTCATTGGTCACTGGTCACTGGTCACTTGTCACTGGTCGATGGTCACTGGTCACTGGTGAATGGTCACTGTCGCTGGTAAATGTTCACTGTCGCTGGTCACTGGTCACTGGTCACTGTCGCTGGTCACTGGTCACTGGTCACGGGTCACTGGTCACTGGTCACTGGTCACTGGTCACTGGTCAATGGTCCCTATCGCTGGTCAATGGTCACTGTTGCTGGTCACTTGTCACTGGTCACTGGTCACTAGTCACTGGTCAAAAGTCACTGGTCACTTGTCACTGGTCAATGGTCACTGCCGCTGGTCACTGCTCACTGGTCAATATTCACTGGTCACTGGTCACTGGTCACTGGTCACTGGTCACTGGTCACTGGTCACTGGTCACTGGTCACTTTCGCTGGTCACTGGTCACTGGTCAATGGTCACTGGCCACTGGTCACTGGTCACTGGTCAATGGTCACTGTCGCTGGTCAATGGTCACTGTCGCTGGTCACTGGTCACTGGTCACTGGTCACTGGTCACTGGTCACTGGTCACAAGTCACTGGTCACTTGTCACTGGTCACTGGTCACTGGTCACTGGTCAATGGTCACTGTCGCTGGTCAATGGTCTCTGCGCTGGTCATTGGTCACTGGTCACTGGTCACTGGTCAAAAGTCACTGGTCACTTGTCACTGGTCAGTGGTCACTGGTCTCTGGTCACTGGTCACTGGTCACTGGTCACTGGTCACTGGTCACAGGTCAATGGTCACTGGTCACTGGTCACTGGTCATTGGTCACTGGTCACTGGTCACGGGTCACATTTCGCGGGTCACTGTTCACTGGTCGCTAGTCACTGGTCACCGGTCACTGGTCACTGGTCACTGGTCACTGGTCACTGTTCACTGGTCACCGGTCACTGGTCACCGGTCACAAGTCACTGGTCACATGTCACTGGTCAGTGGTCACTGGTCACTGGTCACTGGTCTGTGGTCACTGGTCACTGGTCAGTGGTCACTGGTAACAGTCACATGTCGCGGGTCACTGGTCACAAGTCACTGGTCGCTGGTCACACGTCACTGGTCACTTGTCACTGGTCACTGGTCACTGGTCACTGGTCACTGGTCACTGGTCACTGGTCACTGGTCAATCGTCACTATCGCTGGTCAATGGTCACTGTCGCTGCTCACTGGTCACTGGTCAATGGTCACTGTCGCTGGTCACTGGTCACTGGTCACTGGTCACTGGTCACTGGTCCCTGGTCACTGGTCACTGGTCAATGATCACTGTCGCTGGTCACTGGTCACTGGTCACTGGTCCCTATCGCTGGTCAATGGTCACTGTCGCTGGTCACTGGTCACTGGTCACTGGTCATTGGTGACTATCGCTGGTCAATGGTCACTGTCGCTGGTCATTGGTCACTGGTCACTGGTCACTGGTCAAAAGTCACTGGTCACTTGTCACGGGTCACATGTCACGGGTCACTGTTCACTGTTCACTGGTCGCTAGTCACTGGTCACCGGTCACTGGTCACTGGTCACTGGTCACAAGTCACTGGTCACTTGTCACTGGTCAGTGGTCACTGGTCACTGGTCTGTGGTCACTGGTCACTGGTCACTGGTCACTGGTCACTGGTCACTGGTCATTGGTCACTGGTCACTGGTCACAAGTCACTGGTCACTGGTCACTTGTCACTGGTCACTGGTCACTGGTCACTGGTCAATGGTCACTGTGGCTGGTCAATGGTCACTGTCGCTGGTCAATGGTCACTGCGCTGGTCATTGGTCACTGGCCACTGGTCACTGGTCACTGGTCACTGCTCACTGGTCACTTGTCAATGGTCACTGTCGCTGGTCAATGGTCACTGTCGCTGGTCACTGGTCACTGGTCACTGGTCACTGGTCACTGGTCACTGGTCATTGGTCACAAGTCACTGGTCACTGGTCACTTGTCACTGGTCGCTGGTCACTGGTCACTGGTCAGTGGTCACTGTCGCTGGTAAATGGTCACTGTCGCTGGTCACTGGTCACTGGTCACTGGGCACTGGTCACTGGTCATTGGTCACTATCGCTGGTCAATGGTCACTGTCGCTGGTCATTGGTCACTGGTCACTGGACACTGGTCACAGGTCACTTGTCACTGGTCACTGGTCACTGGTCAATGGTCACTGTCGCTGGTCACTGGTCACTGGTCACTGGTCACTGGTCACTGGTCCCTGGTCACTGGTCACTGGTCAATGATCACTGTCGCTGGTCACTGGTCACTGGTCACTGGTCACTGGTCACTGGTCACTGGTCACGGGTCACATGTCACTGGTCACTGGTCACTGGTCACTGGTCACTTGTCAATGATCACTGTCGCTTGTCAATGGTCACTGTCGCTGGTCACTGGTCACTGGTCACTGGTCACTGGTCACTGGTCATTGGTCACTGGTCAATGGTCACAAGTCACTGGTAACTGGTCACTTGTCACTGGTCGCTGGTCACTGGTCACTGGTAAGTGGTCACTGTCGCTGGTAATCGGTCACTGTCGCTGGTCACTGGTCACTGGTCACTGGTCACTGGTCACTGGTCACTAGTCACTGGTCAATGGTCCCTATCGCTGGTCAATGGTCACTGTCGCTGGTCACTGGTCACTGGTCACTGGTCATTGGTGACTATCGCTGGTCAATGGTCACTGTCGCTGGTCACTGGTCACTGGTCACTGGTCAATGGTCCCTATCGCTGGTCAATGGTCACTGTCGCTGGTCACTGGTCACTGGTCACTGGTCACTGGTCACTGGTCAAAAGTCACTGGTCACTTGTCACAGGTCAGTGGTCACTGGTCTCTGGTCACTGGTCACTGTCGCTGGTCACTGGTCACTGGTCACTGGTCAATGGTCCCTATCGCTGGTCAATGGTCACTGTCGCTGGTCACTGGTCACTGGTCACTGGTCACTGGTCAAAAGTCACTGGTCACTTGTCACTGGTCAGTGGTCACTGGTCTCTGGTCACTGGTCACTGGTCACTGGTCACAGGTCAATGGTCACTGGTCACTGGTCACTGGTCACTGGCCACTGGACACTGGTCACTGGTCAATGGTCTCTGTCGCTGGTCAATGGTCACTGTCGCTGGTCACTGGTCACTGGTCACTGGTCACTGGTCACTGGTCATTGGTCACTGGTCACTGGTCACAAGTCACTGGTCACTGGTCACTTGTCACTGGTCGATGGTCACTGGTCACTGGTCAATGGTCACTGTCGCTGGTAAATGTTCACTGTCGCTGGTCACTGGTCACTGGTCACTGTCGCTGGTCACTGGTCACTGGTCACTGGTCACTGGTCACTGGTCACTGGTCACTGGTCAATGGTCCCTATCGCTGGTCAATGGTCACTGTCGCTGGTCACTGGTCACTGGTCACTGGTCACTGGTCACTGGTCACTGGTCAAAAGTCACTGGTCACTGGTCACTGGTCACTAGTCACTTTCGCTGGTCACTGGTCACTGGTCAATGGTCACTGGCCACTGGTCACTGGTCACTGGTCAATGGTCACTGTCGCTGGTCAATGGTCACTGTCGCTGGTCACTGGTCACTGGTCACTGGTCACTGGTCACTGGTCACTGGTCACAAGTCACTGGTCACTTGTCACTGGTCACTGGTCACTGGTCACTTGTCAATGGTCACTGTCGCTGGTCAATGGTCACTGTCGCTGGTCAATGGTCACTGCGCTGGTCATTGGTCACTGGTCACTGGTCACTGGTCACTGGTCACTGGTCACTTGTCACTGGTCACTGGTCACTGGTCACTGGTCAATGGTCACTGTCGCTGGTCACTGGTCACTGGTCACTGGTCAATGGTCACTGCCGCTGGTCACTGAGCACTGGTCACTGCTCACTGGTCACTGGTCACTTGTCAATGGTCACTGTCGCTGGTCAATGGTCACTGTCGCTGGTCACTGGTCACTGGTCACTGGTCACTGGTCACTGGTCATTGGTCACTGGTCACTGGTCACAAGTCACTGGTCACTGGTCACTTGTCACTGGTCGCTGGTCACTGGTCACTGGTCAGTGGTCACTGTCGCTGGTAAATGGTCACTGTCGCTGGTCACTGGTCACTGGTCACTGGTCACTGGTCACTGGTCATTGGTCACTATCGCTGGTCAATGGTCACTGTCGCTGGTCATTGGTCACTGGTCACTGGACACTGGTCACTGGTCACTGGTCACTTGTCACTGGTCACTGGTCACTGGTCAATGGTCACTGTCGCTGGTCACTGGTCACTGGTCCCTGGTCACTGGTCACTGGTCAATGATCACTGTCGCTGGTCACTGGTCACTGGTCACTGGTCACTGGTCACTGGTCACGGGTCACATGTCACTGGTCACTGGTCACTGGTCACTGGTCACTGGTCACTGGTCACTGGTCACTGGTCACTGGTCACTATCGCTGGTCAATGGTCACTGTCGCTGGTCACTGGTCACTGGTCACTGTTCACTGGTCACTGGTCACTGGTCACTGGTCACTGGTCATTGGTCACTATCGCTGGTCAATGGTCACTGTCGCTGGTCATTGGTCACTGGTCACTGGACACTGGTCACTGGTCACTGTCGCTGGTCACTGGTCACTGGTCCCTGGTCACTGGTCACTGGTCAATGGTCACTGTCGCTGGTCACTGGTCACTGGTCACTGGTCAATGGTCACTGCCGCTGGTCACTGGTCACTGGTCACTGCTCACTGGTCACTGGTCACTTGTCAATGGTCACTGTCGCTGGTCAATGGTCACTGTCGCTGGTCACTGGTCACTGGTCACTGGTCACTGGTCACTGGTCACTGGTCATTGGTCACTGGTCACTGGTCACAAGTCACTGGTCACTGGTCACTTGTCACTGTCGCTGGTCACTGGTCACTGGTCACTGGTCACTGGTCACTGGTCATTGGTCACTGGTCACTGGTCACAAGTCACTGGTCACTTGTCACTGGTCGCTGGTCACTGGTCACTGGTCACTTGTCACTGGTCGCTGGTCACTGGTCACTGGTCAGTGGTCACTGTCGCTGGTAAATGGTCACTGCCGCTGGTCACTGGTCACTGGTCACTGCTCACTGGTCACTGGTCACTTGTCAATGGTCACTGTCACTGGCCAATGGTCACTGTCGCTGGTCAATGGTCACTGTCGCTGGTCACTGGTCACTGGTCACTGGTCACTGGTCACTGGTCATTGGTCACTGGTCACTGGTCACAAGTCACTGGTCACTGGACACTTGTCACTGGTCGATGGTCACTGGTCACTGGTCAATGGTCACTGTCGCTGGTAAATGTTCACTGTCGCTGTTCACTGGTCACTGGTCACTGTCGCTGGTCACTGGTCACTGGTCACTGGTCACTGGTCACTGGTCACTGATCACTGGTCAATGGTCCCTATCGCTGGTCAATGGTCACTGTCGCTGGTCACTGGTCACTGGTCACTGGTCACTGGTCACTGGTCAAAAGTCACTGGTCACTTGTCACTGGTCAATGGTCACTGCCGCTGGTCACTGCTCACTGGTCAATATTCACTGGTCACTGGTCACTGGTCACTGGTCACTGGTCACTTTCGCTGGTCACTGGTCACTGGTCAATGGTCACTGGCCACTGGTCACTGGTCACTGGTCAATGGTCACTGTCGCTGGTCAATGGTCACTGTCGCTGGTCACTGGTCACTGGTCACTGGTCACTGGTCACTGGTCACTGGTCACTGGCCACTGGTCACTGGTCACTGGTCAATGGTCACTGTCGCTGGTCAATGGTCACTGTCGCTGGTCACTGGTCACTGGTCACTGGTCACTGGTCACTGGTCACTGGTCACAAGTCACTGGTCACTTGTCACTGGTCACTGGTCACTGGTCACTGGTCAATGGTCACTGTCGCTGGTCAATGGTCACTGTCGCTGGTCAATGGTCACTGCGCTGGTCATTGGTCACTGGTCACTGGTCACTGGTCAAAAGTCACTGGTCACTTGTCACTGGTCAGTGGTCACTGGTCTCTGGTCACTGGTCACTGGTCACTGGTCACTGGTCACTGGTCACTGGTCACAGGTCAATGGTCACTGGTCACTGGTCACTGGTCACTGGTCACTGGTCACTGGTCACGGGTCACATTTCACGGGTCACTGTTCACTGGTCGCTAGTCACTGGTCACCGGTCACTGGTCACTGGTCACTGGTCACTGTTCACTGGTCACTGGTCACAAGTCACTGGTCACATGTCACTGGTCAGTGGTCACGGGTCACTGGTCACTGGTCTGTGGTCACTGGTCACTGGTCAGTGGTCACTGGTAACAGTCACATGTCGCGGGTCACTGGTCACAAGTCACTGGTCGCTGGTCACAAGTCACTGGTCACTTGTCACTGGTCACTGGTCACTGGTCACTGGTCAATGGTCAATGGTCGCTGGTCACTGGTCACTGGTCATGGGTCACTGGTCACTGGTCACTGGTCACTGGTCACTGGTCAATCGTCACTATCGCTGGTCAATGGTCACTGTCGCTGCTCACTGGTCACTGGTCACTGGTCACTGGTCACTGGTCACTGGTCACGGGTCATTGGTCACTATCGCTGGTCAATGGTCACTGTCGCTGGTCATTGGTCACTGGTCACTGGACACTGGTCACTGGTCACTGGTCACTTGTCACTGGTCACTGGTCACTGTCGCTGGTCACTGGTCACTGGTCACTGGTCACTGGTCACTGGTCCCTGGTCACTGGTCACTGGTCAATGATCACTGTCGCTGGTCACTGGTCACTGGTCACTGGTCACTGGTCACGGGTCACATGTCACTGGTCACTGGTCACTGGTCACTTGTCACTGGTCACTGGTCACGGTCACTGGTCACTGGTCACTGGTCACTGGTCACTGGTCACTGGTCAATGTGCCCTATCGCTGGTCAATGGTCACTGTCGCTGGTCACTGGTCACTGGTCACTGGTCACTGGTCACTGGTCATTGGTGACTATCGCTGGTCAATGGTCACTGTCGCAGGTCATTGGTCACTGGTCACTGGTCACTGGTCAAAAGTCACTGGTCACTTGTCACTGGTCAGTGGTCACTGGTCTCTGGTCACTGGTCACTGGTCACTGGTCACTGGTCACAGGTCAATGGTCACTGGTCACTGGTCACTGGGCACTGGTCACTGGTCACGGGTCACATGTCACGGGTCACTGTTCACTGTTCACTGGTCGCTAGTCACTGGTCACCGGTCACTGGTCACTGGTCACTGTTCACTGGTCACTGGTCACAAGTCACTGGTCACTTGTCACTGGTCAGTGGTCACTGGTCACTGGTCTGTGGTCACTGGTCACTGGTCACTGGTCACTGGTCACTGGTCACTGGTCACTGGTCACTGGTCACTGGTCATTGGTCACTGGTCACTGGTCACAAGTCACTGGTCACTGGTCACTTGTCACTGGTCGCTGGTCACTGGTCACTGGTGAATGGTCACTGTCGCTGGTAAATGTTCACTGTCGCTGGTCACTGGTCACTGGTCACTGTCGCTGGTCACTGGTCACTGGTCACTGGTCACTGGTCACTGGTCACTGGTCACTGGTCACTGGTCAATGGTCCCTATCGCTGGTCAATGGTCACTGTCGCTGGTCACTGGTCACTGGTCACTGGTCACTAGTCACTGGTCAAAAGTCACTGGTCACTTGTCACTGGTCAATGGTCACTGCCGCTGGTCACTGCTCACTGGTCAATATTCACTGGTCACTGGTCACTGGTCACTGGTCACTGGTCACTGGTCACTGGTCACTGGTCACTGGTCACTTTCGCTGGTCACTGGTCACTGGTCAATGGTCACTGGCCACTGGTCACTGGTCACTGGTCAATGGTCACTGTCGCTGGTCAATGGTCACTGTCGCTGGTCACTGGTCACTGGTCACTGGTCACTGGTCACTGGTCACTGGTCACAAGTCACTGGTCACTTGTCACTGGTCACTGGTCACTGGTCACTGGTCAATGGTCACTGTCGCTGGTCAATGGTCTCTGCGCTGGTCATTGGTCACTGGTCACTGGTCACTGGTCAAAAGTCACTGGTCACTTGTCACTGGTCAGTGGTCACTGGTCTCTGGTCACTGGTCACTGGTCACTGGTCACTGGTCACTGGTCACAGGTCAATGGTCACTGGTCACTGGTCACTGGTCATTGGTCACTGGTCACTGGTCACGGGTCACATTTCGCGGGTCACTGTTCACTGGTCGCTAGTCACTGGTCACCGGTCACTGGTCACTGGTCACTGGTCACTGGTCACTGTTCACTGGTCACCGGTCACAAGTCACTGGTCACATGTCACTGGTCAGTGGTCACTGGTCACTGGTCACTGGTCTGTGGTCACTGGTCACTGGTCAGTGGTCACTGGTAACAGTCACATGTCGCGGGTCACTGGTCACAAGTCACTGGTCGCTGGTCACACGTCACTGGTCACTTGTCACTGGTCACTGGTCACTGGTCACTGGTCAATGGTCAATTGTCGCTGGTCACTGGTCACTGGTCATGGGTCACTGGTCACTGGTCACTGGTCACTGGTCACTGGTCACTGGTCACTGGTCAATCGTCACTATCGCTGGTCAATGGTCACTGTCGCTGCTCACTGGTCACTGGTCAATGGTCACTGTCGCTGGTCACTGGTCACTGGTCACTGGTCACTGGTCACTGGTCCCTGGTCACTGGTCACTGGTCAATGATCACTGTCGCTGGTCACTGGTCACTGGTCACTGGTCCCTATCGCTGGTCAATGGTCACTGTCGCTGGTCACTGGTCACTGGTCACTGGTCATTGGTGACTATCGCTGGTCAATGGTCACTGTCGCTGGTCATTGGTCACTGGTCACTGGTCACTGGTCAAAAGTCACTGGTCACTTGTCACGGGTCACATGTCACGGGTCACTGTTCACTGTTCACTGGTCGCTAGTCACTGGTCACCGGTCACTGGTCACTGGTCACTGGTCACAAGTCACTGGTCACTTGTCACTGGTCAGTGGTCACTGGTCACTGGTCTGTGGTCACTGGTCACTGGTCACTGGTCACTGGTCACTGGTCACTGGTCATTGGTCACTGGTCACTGGTCACAAGTCACTGGTCACTGGTCACTTGTCACTGGTCACTGGTCACTGGTCACTGGTCAATGGTCACTGTGGCTGGTCAATGGTCACTGTCGCTGGTCAATGGTCACTGCGCTGGTCATTGTTCACTGGCCACTGGTCACTGGTCACTGGTCACTGCTCACTGGTCACTGGTCACTTGTCAATGGTCACTGTCGCTGGTCAATGGTCACTGTCGCTGGTCACTGGTCACTGGTCACTGGTCACTGGTCACTGGTCATTGGTCACAAGTCACTGGTCACTGGTCACTTGTCACTGGTCGCTGGTCACTGGTCACTGGGCACTGGTCACTGGTCATTGGTCACTATCGCTGGTCAATGGTCACTGTCGCTGGTCATTGGTCACTGGTCACTGGACACTGGTCACAGGTCACTTGTCACTGGTCACTGGTCACTGGTCAATGGTCACTGTCGCTGGTCACTGGTCACTGGTCACTGGTCACTGGTCACTGGTCCCTGGTCACTGGTCACTGGTCAATGATCACTGTCGCTGGTCACTGGTCACTGGTCACTGGTCACTGGTCACTGGTCACGGGTCACATGTCACTGGTCACTGGTCACTGGTCACTGGTCACTTGTCAATGATCACTGTCGCTTGTCAATGGTCACTGTCGCTGGTCACTGGTCACTGGTCACTGGTCACTGGTCACTGGTCATTGGTCACTGGTCAATGGTCACAAGTCACGGGTAACTGGTCACTTGTCACTGGTCGCTGGTCACTGGTCACTGGTAAGTGGTCACTGTCGCTGGTAATCGGTCACTGTCGCTGGTCACTGGTCACTGGTCACTGGTCACTGGTCACTGGTCACTAGTCACTGGTCAATGGTCCCTATCGCTGGTCAATGGTCACTGTCGCTGGTCACTGGTCACTGGTCACTGGTCATTGGTGACTATCGCTGGTCAATGGTCACTGTCGCTGGTCACTGGTCACTGGTCACTGGTCAATGGTCACTGTTCACTGGTCACTGGTCACAAGTCACTGGTCACATGTCACTGGTCAGTGGTCACGGGTCACTGGTCACTGGTCTGTGGTCACTGGTCACTGGTCAGTGGTCACTGGTAACAGTCACATGTCGCGGGTCACTGGTCACAAGTCACTGGTCGCTGGTCACAAGTCACTGGTCACTTGTCACTGGTCACTGGTCACTGGTCACTGGTCAATGGTCAATGGTCGCTGGTCACTGGTCACTGGTCATGGGTCACTGGTCACTGGTCACTGGTCACTGGTCACTGGTCAATCGTCACTATCGCTGGTCAATGGTCACTGTCGCTGCTCACTGGTCACTGGTCACTGGTCACTGGTCACTGGTCACTGGTCACGGGTCATTGGTCACTATCGCTGGTCAATGGTCACTGTCGCTGGTCATTGGTCACTGGTCACTGGACACTGGTCACTGGTCACTGGTCACTTGTCACTGGTCACTGGTCACTGTCGCTGGTCACTGGTCACTGGTCACTGGTCACTGGTCACTGGTCCCTGGTCACTGGTCACTGGTCAATGATCACTGTCGCTGGTCACTGGTCACTGGTCACTGGTCACTGGTCACGGGTCACATGTCACTGGTCACTGGTCACTGGTCACTTGTCACTGGTCACTGGTCACGGTCACTGGTCACTGGTCACTGGTCACTGGTCACTGGTCACTGGTCAATGTGCCCTATCGCTGGTCAATGGTCACTGTCGCTGGTCACTGGTCACTGGTCACTGGTCACTGGTCACTGGTCATTGGTGACTATCGCTGGTCAATGGTCACTGTCGCAGGTCATTGGTCACTGGTCACTGGTCACTGGTCAAAAGTCACTGGTCACTTGTCACTGGTCAGTGGTCACTGGTCTCTGGTCACTGGTCACTGGTCACTGGTCACTGGTCACAGGTCAATGGTCACTGGTCACTGGTCACTGGGCACTGGTCACTGGTCACGGGTCACATGTCACGGGTCACTGTTCACTGTTCACTGGTCGCTAGTCACTGGTCACCGGTCACTGGTCACTGGTCACTGTTCACTGGTCACTGGTCACAAGTCACTGGTCACTTGTCACTGGTCAGTGGTCACTGGTCACTGGTCTGTGGTCACTGGTCACTGGTCACTGGTCACTGGTCACTGGTCACTGGTCACTGGTCACTGGTCACTGGTCATTGGTCACTGGTCACTGGTCACAAGTCACTGGTCACTGGTCACTTGTCACTGGTCGCTGGTCACTGGTCACTGGTCAATGGTCACTGTCGCTGGTAAATGTTCACTGTCGCTGGTCACTGCTCACTGGTCACTGGTCACTGGTCACGGGTCAATGGTCAGTGGTCACTGGTCACTGGACTGTGGTCACTGGTCACTGGTCACTGGTCACTGGTCATTGGTCACTGGTCACTGGTCACTTGTCACTGGTCGGTGGTCACTGGTCACTGGTGAATGGTCACTGTCGCTGGTAAATGTTCACTGTCGCTGGTCACTGGTCACTGGTCACTGTCGCTGGTCACTGGTCACTGGTCACTGGTCACTGGTCACTGGTCACTGGTCACTGGTCACTGGTCAATGGTCCCTATCGCTGGTCAATGGTCACTGTCGCTGGTCACTGGTCACTGGTCACTGGTCACTAGTCACTGGTCAAAAGTCACTGGTCACTTGTCACTGGTCAATGGTCACTGCCGCTGGTCACTGCTCACTGGTCAATATTCACTGGTCACTGGTCACTGGTCACTGGTCACTGGTCACTGGTCACTGGTCACTGGTCACTGGTCACTTTCGCTGGTCACTGGTCACTGGTCAATGGTCACTGGCCACTGGTCACTGGTCACTGGTCAATGGTCACTGTCGCTGGTCAATGGTCACTGTCGCTGGTCACTGGTCACTGGTCACTGGTCACTGGTCACTGGTCACTGGTCACAAGTCACTGGTCACTTGTCACTGGTCACTGGTCACTGGTCACTGGTCAATGGTCACTGTCGCTGGTCAATGGTCTCTGCGCTGGTCATTGGTCACTGGTCACTGGTCACTGGTCAAAAGTCACTGGTCACTTGTCACTGGTCACTGGTCAATGGTCAATTGTCGCTGGTCACTGGTCACTGGTCATGGGTCACTGGTCACTGGTCACTGGTCACTGGTCACTGGTCACTGGTCAATCGTCACTATCGCTGGTCAATGGTCACTGTCGCTGCTCACTGGTCACTGGTCAATGGTCACTGTCGCTGGTCACTGGTCACTGGTCACTGGTCACTGGTCACTGGTC
This sequence comes from Andrena bucephala, assembly GCA_947577245.1. Classification (NCBI taxonomy): domain Eukaryota; kingdom Metazoa; phylum Arthropoda; class Insecta; order Hymenoptera; family Andrenidae; genus Andrena; species Andrena bucephala. Next base: position 24,753,902 of record OX387716.1, on the reverse strand, counting down.
CCTGGTCACTGGTCACTGGTCAATGATCACTGTCGCTGGTCACTGGTCACTGGTCACTGGTCCCTATCGCTGGTCAATGGTCACTGTCGCTGGTCACTGGTCACTGGTCACTGGTCATTGGTGACTATCGCTGGTCAATGGTCACTGTCGCTGGTCATTGGTCACTGGTCACTGGTCACTGGTCAAAAGTCACTGGTCACTTGTCACGGGTCACATGTCACGGGTCACTGTTCACTGTTCACTGGTCGCTAGTCACTGGTCACCGGTCACTGGTCACTGGTCACTGGTCACAAGTCACTGGTCACTTGTCACTGGTCAGTGGTCACTGGTCACTGGTCTGTGGTCACTGGTCACTGGTCACTGGTCACTGGTCACTGGTCACTGGTCATTGGTCACTGGTCACTGGTCACAAGTCACTGGTCACTGGTCACTTGTCACTGGTCACTGGTCACTGGTCACTGGTCAATGGTCACTGTGGCTGGTCAATGGTCACTGTCGCTGGTCAATGGTCACTGCGCTGGTCATTGTTCACTGGCCACTGGTCACTGGTCACTGGTCACTGCTCACTGGTCACTGGTCACTTGTCAATGGTCACTGTCGCTGGTCAATGGTCACTGTCGCTGGTCACTGGTCACTGGTCACTGGTCACTGGTCACTGGTCATTGGTCACAAGTCACTGGTCACTGGTCACTTGTCACTGGTCGCTGGTCACTGGTCACTGGTCAGTGGTCACTGTCGCTGGTAAATGGTCACTGTCGCTGGTCACTGGTCACTGGTCACTGGGCACTGGTCACTGGTCATTGGTCACTATCGCTGGTCAATGGTCACTGTCGCTGGTCATTGGTCACTGGTCACTGGACACTGGTCACAGGTCACTTGTCACTGGTCACTGGTCACTGGTCAATGGTCACTGTCGCTGGTCACTGGTCACTGGTCACTGGTCACTGGTCACTGGTCCCTGGTCACTGGTCACTGGTCAATGATCACTGTCGCTGGTCACTGGTCACTGGTCACTGGTCACTGGTCACTGGTCACGGGTCACATGTCACTGGTCACTGGTCACTGGTCACTGGTCACTTGTCAATGATCACTGTCGCTTGTCAATGGTCACTGTCGCTGGTCACTGGTCACTGGTCACTGGTCACTGGTCACTGGTCATTGGTCACTGGTCAATGGTCACAAGTCACTGGTAACTGGTCACTTGTCACTGGTCGCTGGTCACTGGTCACTGGTAAGTGGTCACTGTCGCTGGTAATCGGTCACTGTCGCTGGTCACTGGTCACTGGTCACTGGTCACTGGTCACTAGTCACTGGTCAATGGTCCCTATCGCTGGTCAATGGTCACTGTCGCTGGTCACTGGTCACTGGTCACTGGTCATTGGTGACTATCGCTGGTCAATGGTCACTGTCGCTGGTCACTGGTCACTGGTCACTGGTCAATGGTCCCAATCGCTGGTCAATGGTCACTGTCGCTGGTCACTGGTCACTGGTCACTGGTCACTGGTCACTGGTCAAAAGTCACTGGTCACTTGTCACAGGTCAGTGGTCACTGGTCTCTGGTCACTGGTCACTGTCGCTGGTCACTGGTCACTGGTCACTGGTCAATGGTCCCTATCGCTGGTCAATGGTCACTGTCGCTGGTCACTGGTCACTGGTCACTGGTCACTGGTCAAAAGTCACTGGTCACTTGTCACTGGTCAGTGGTCACTGGTCTCTGGTCACTGGTCACTGGTCACTGGTCACAGGTCAATGGTCACTGGTCACTGGTCACTGGTCACTGGCCACTGGACACTGGTCACTGGTCAATGGTCTCTGTCGCTGGTCAATGGTCACTGTCGCTGGTCACTGGTCACTGGTCACTGGTCACTGGTCACTGGTCATTGGTCACTGGTCACTGGTCACAAGTCACTGGTCACTGGTCACTTGTCACTGGTCGATGGTCACTGGTCACTGGTCAATGGTCACTGTCGCTGGTAAATGTTCACTGTCGCTGGTCACTGGTCACTGGTCACTGTCGCTGGTCACTGGTCACTGGTCACTGGTCACTGGTCACTGGTCACTGGTCACTGGTCAATGGTCCCTATCGCTGGTCAATGGTCACTGTCGCTGGTCACTGGTCACTGGTCACTGGTCACTGGTCACTGGTCACTGGTCAAAAGTCACTGGTCACTTGTCACTGGTCAATGGTCACTGCCGCTGGTCACTGCTCACTGGTCAATATTCACTGGTCACTGGTCACTGGTCACTGGTCACTGGTCACTGGTCACTGGTCACTTTCGCTGGTCACTGGTCACTGGTCAATGGTCACTGGCCACTGGTCACTGGTCACTGGTCAATGGTCACTGTCGCTGGTCAATGGTCACTGTCGCTGGTCACTGGTCACTGGTCACTGGTCACTGGTCACTGGTCACTGGTCACAAGTCACTGGTCACTTGTCACTGGTCACTGGTCACTGGTCACTTGTCAATGGTCACTGTCGCTGGTCAATGGTCACTGTCGCTGGTCAATGGTCACTGCGCTGGTCATTGGTCACTGGTCACTGGTCACTGGTCAAAAGTCACTGGTCACTTGTCACTGGTCAGTGGTCACTGGTCTCTGGTCACTGGTCACTGGTCACTGGTCACTGGTCACTGGTCACAGGTCAATGGTCACTGGTCACTGGTCACTGGTCACTGGTCACTGGTCACTGGTCACTGGTCACGGGTCACATTTCACGGGTCACTGTTCACTGGTCGCTAGTCACTGGTCACCGGTCACTGGTCACTGGTCACTGGTCACTGGTCACTGTTCACTGGTCACTGGTCACAAGTCACTGGTCACATGTCACTGGTCAGTGGTCACTGGTCTCTGGTCACTGGTCACTGGTCACTGGTCACTGGTCACTGGTCACTGGTCACAGGTCAATGGTCACTGGTCACTGGTCACTGGTCACTGGTCACTGGTCACTGGTCACGGGTCACATTTCACGGGTCACTGTTCACTGGTCGCTAGTCACTGGTCACCGGTCACTGGTCACTGGTCACTGGTCACTGTTCACTGGTCACTGGTCACAAGTCACTGGTCACATGTCACTGGTCTGTGGTCACGGGTCACTGGTCACTGGTCTGTGGTCACTGGTCACTGGTCAGTGGTCACTGGTAACAGTCACATGTCGCGGGTCACTGGTCAGAAGTCACTGGTCGCTGGTCACAAGTCACTGGTCACTTGTCACTGGTCACTGGTCACTGGTCACTGGTCAATGGTCAATGGTCGCTGGTCACTGGTCACTGGTCATGGGTCACTGGTCACTGGTCACTGGTTACTGGTCACTGGTCACTGGTCACTGGTCACTGGTCAATCGTCACTATCGCTGGTCAATGGTCACTGTCGCTGGTCAATGGTCACTGCGCTGGTCATTGGTCACTGGTCACTGGTCACTGGTCAAAAGTCACTGGTCACTTGTCACTGGTCAGTGGTCACTGGTCTCTGGTCACTGGTCACTGGTCACTGGTCACTGGTCACTGGTCACTGGTCACAGGTCAATGGTCACTGGTCACTGGTCACTGGTCACTGGTCACTGGTCACTGGTCACTGGTCATTGGTGACTATCGCTGGTCAATGGTCACTGTCGCAGGTCATTGGTCACTGGTCACTGGTCACTGGTCAAAAGTCACTGGTCACTTGTCACTGGTCACTGGTCACTGGTCACTGGTCACTAGTCACTGGTCAATGGTCCCTATCGCTGGTCAATGGTCACTGTCGCTGGTCACTGGTCACTGGTCACTGGTCATTGGTGACTATCGCTGGTCAATGGTCACTGTCGCTGGTCACTGGTCACTGGTCACTGGTCAATGGTCCCTATCGCTGGTCAATGGTCACTGTCGCTGGTCACTGGTCACTGGTCACTGGTCACTGGTCACTGGTCAAAAGTCACTGGTCACTTGTCACAGGTCAGTGGTCACTGGTCTCTGGTCACTGGTCACTGTCGCTGGTCACTGGTCACTGGTCACTGGTCAATGGTCCCTATCGCTGGTCAATGGTCACTGTCGCTGGTCACTGGTCACTGGTCACTGGTCACTGGTCAAAAGTCACTGGTCACTTGTCACTGGTCAGTGGTCACTGGTCTCTGGTCACTGGTCACTGGTCACTGGTCACAGGTCAATGGTCACTGGTCACTGGTCACTGGTCACTGGCCACTGGACACTGGTCACTGGTCAATGGTCTCTGTCGCTGGTCAATGGTCACTGTCGCTGGTCACTGGTCACTGGTCACTGGTCACTGGTCACTGGTCATTGGTCACTGGTCACTGGTCACAAGTCACTGGTCACTGGTCACTTGTCACTGGTCGATGGTCACTGGTCACTGGTCAATGGTCACTGTCGCTGGTAAATGTTCACTGTCGCTGGTCACTGGTCACTGGTCACTGTCGCTGGTCACTGGTCACTGGTCACTGGTCACTGGTCACTGGTCACTGGTCACTGGTCACTGGTCAATGGTCCCTATCGCTGGTCAATGGTCACTGTCGCTGGTCACTGGTCACTGGTCACTGGTCACTGGTCACTGGTCACTGGTCAAAAGTCACTGGTCACTTGTCACTGGTCAATGGTCACTGCCGCTGGTCACTGCTCACTGGTCAATATTCACTGGTCACTGGTCACTGGTCACTGGTCACTGGTCACTGGTCACTGGTCACTGGTCACTGGTCACTTTCGCTGGTCACTGGTCACTGGTCAATGGTCACTGGCCACTGGTCACTGGTCACTGGTCAATGGTCACTGTCGCTGGTCAATGGTCACTGTCGCTGGTCACTGGTCACTGGTCACTGGTCACTGGTCACTGGTCACTGGTCACAAGTCACTGGTCACTTGCCACTGGTCACTGGTCACTGGTCACTTGTCAATGGTCACTGTCGCTGGTCAATGGTCACTGTCGCTGGTCAATGGTCACTGCGCTGGTCATTGGTCACTAGTCACTGGTCACTGGTCAAAAGTCACTGGTCACTTGTCACTGGTCAGTGGTCACTGGTCTCTGGTCACTGGTCACTGGTCACTGGTCACTGGTCACTGGTCACAGGTCAATGGTCACTGGTCACTGGTCACTGGTCACTGGTCACTGGTCACTGGTCACTGGTCACGGGTCACATTTCACGGGTCACTGTTCACTGGTCGCTAGTCACTGGTCACCGGTCACTGGTCACTGGTCACTGGTCACTGGTCACTGTTCACTGGTCACTGGTCACAAGTCACTGGTCACATGTCACTGGTCAGTGGTCACTGGTCTCTGGTCACTGGTCACTGGTCACTGGTCACTGGTCACTGGTCACTGGTCACAGGTCAATGGTCACTGGTCACTGGTCACTGGTCACTGGTCACTGGTCACTGGTCACGGGTCACATTTCACGGGTCACTGTTCACTGGTCGCTAGTCACTGGTCACCGGTCACTGGTCACTGGTCACTGGTCACTGTTCACTGGTCACTGGTCACAAGTCACTGGTCACATGTCACTGGTCTGTGGTCACGGGTCACTGGTCACTGGTCTGTGGTCACTGGTCACTGGTCAGTGGTCACTGGTAACAGTCACATGTCGCGGGTCACTGGTCAGAAGTCACTGGTCGCTGGTCACAAGTCACTGGTCACTTGTCACTGGTCACTGGTCACTGGTCACTGGTCAATGGTCAATGGTCGCTGGTCACTGGTCACTGGTCATGGGTCACTGGTCACTGGTCACTGGTCACTGGTCACTGGTCACTGGTCACTGGTCACTGGTCAATCGTCACTATCGCTGGTCAATGGTCACTGTCGCTGGTCAATGGTCACTGCGCTGGTCATTGGTCACTGGTCACTGGTCACTGGTCAAAAGTCACTGGTCACTTGTCACTGGTCAGTGGTCACTGGTCTCTGGTCACTGGTCACTGGTCACTGGTCACTGGTCACTGGTCACAGGTCAATGGTCACTGGTCACTGGTCACTGGTCACTGGTCACTGGTCACGGGTCACATTTCACGGGTCACTGTTCACTGGTCGCTAGTCACTGGTCACCGGTCACTGGTCACTGGTCACTGGTCACTGTTCACTGGTCACTGGTCACAAGTCACTGGTCACATGTCACTGGTCACTGGTCACGGGTCACATGTCACTGGTCACTGGTCACTGGTCACTTGTCACTGGTCACTGGTCACGGTCACTGGTCACTGGTCACTGGTCACTGGTCACTGGTCACTGGTCAATGTGCCCTATCGCTGGTCAATGGTCACTGTCGCTGGTCACTGGTCACTGGTCACTGGTCACTGGTCACTGGTCATTGGTGACTATCGCTGGTCAATGGTCACTGTCGCAGGTCATTGGTCACTGGTCACTGGTCACTGGTCAAAAGTCACTGGTCACTTGTCACTGGTCAGTGGTCACTGGTCTCTGGTCACTGGTCACTGGTCACTGGTCACTGGTCACAGGTCAATGGTCACTGGTCACTGGTCACTGGGCACTGGTCACTGGTCACGGGTCACATGTCACGGGTCACTGTTCACTGTTCACTGGTCGCTAGTCACTGGTCACCGGTCACTGGTCACTGGTCACTGTTCACTGGTCACTGTTCACAAGTCACTGGTCACTTGTCACTGGTCAGTGGTCACTGGTCACTGGTCTGTGGTCACTGGTCACTGGTCACTGGTCACTGGTCACTGGTCACTGGTCACTGGTCACTGGTCACTGGTCATTGGTCACTGGTCACTGGTCACTGGTCACAAGTCACTGGTCACTGGTCACTTGTCACTGGTCGCTGGTCACTGGTCACTGGTCAATGGTCACTGTCGCTGGTAAATGTTCACTGTCGCTGGTCACTGGTCACTGGTCACTGGTCACTGGTCACGGGTCAATGGTCAGTGGTCACTGGTCACTGGTCTGTGGTCACTGGTCACTGGTCACTGGTCACTGGTCATTGGTCACTGGTCACTGGTCACAAGTCACTGGTCACTGGTCACTTGTCACTGGTCGATGGTCACTGGTCACTGGTGAATGGTCACTGTCGCTGGTAAATGTTCACTGTCGCTGGTCACTGGTCACTGGTCACTGTCGCTGGTCACTGGACACTAGTCACTGGTCACTGGTCACTGGTCACTGGTCACTGGTCACTGGTCACTGGTCAATGGTCCCTATCGCTGGTCAATGGTCACTGTCGCTGGTCACTGGTCACTGGTCACTGGTCACTAGTCACTGGTCAAAAGTCACTGGTCACTTGTCACTGGTCAATGGTCACTGCCGCTGGTCACTGCTCACTGGTCAATATTCACTGGTCACTGGTCACTGGTCACTGGTCACTGGTCACTGGTCACTGGTCACTGGTCACTGGTCACTTTCGCTGGTCACTGGTCACTGGTCAATGGTCACTGGCCACTGGTCACTGGTCAGTGGTCAATGGTCACTGTCGCTGTTCAATGGTCACTGTCGCTGGTCACTGGTCACTGGTCACTGGTCACTGGTCACTGGTCACTGGTCACAAGTCACTGGTCACTTGTCACTGGTCACTGGTCACTGGTCACTGGTCAATGGTCACTGTCGCTGGTCAATGGTCACTGCGCTGGTCATTGGTCACTGGTCACTGGTCACTGGTCAAAAGTCACTGGTCACTTGTCACTGGTCAGTGGTCACTGGTCTCTGGTCACTGGTCACTGGTCACTGGTCACTGGTCACTGGTCACAGGTCAATGGTCACTGGTCACTGGTCACTGGTCACTGGTCACTGGTCACTGGTCACGGGTCACATTTCACGGGTCACTGTTCACTGGTCGCTAGTCACTGGTCACCGGTCACTGGTCACTGGTCACTGGTCACTGGTCACTGTTCACTGGTCACCGGTCACAAGTCACTGGTCACATGTCACTGGTCAGTGGTCACTGGTCACTGGTCACTGGTCTGTGGTCACTGGTCACTGGTCAGTGGTCACTGGTAACAGTCACATGTCGCGGGTCACTGGTCACAAGTCACTGGTCGCTGGTCACACGTCACTGGTCACTTGTCACTGGTCACTGGTCACTGGTCACTGGTCAATGGTCAATGGTCGCTGGTCACTGGTCACTGGTCATGGGTCACTGGTCACTGGTCACTGGTCACTGGTCACTGGTCACTGGTCACTGGTCAATCGTCACTATCGCTGGTCAATGGTCACTGTCGCTGCTCACTGGTCACTGGTCAATGGTCACTGTCGCTGGTCACTGGTCACTGGTCACTGGTCACTGGTCACTGGTCCCTGGTCACTGGTCACTGGTCAATGATCACTGTCGCTGGTCACTGGTCACTGGTCACTGGTCACTGGTCACTGGTCACGGGTCACATGTCACTGGTCACTGGTCACTGGTCACTTGTCACTGGTCACTGGTCACGGTCACTGGTCACTGGTCACTGGTCACTGGTCACTGGTCACTGGTCAATGGTCCCTATCGCTGGTCAATGGTCACTGTCGCTGGTCACTGGTCACTGGTCACTGGTCACTGGTCACTGGTCACTGGTCACTGGTCACGGGTCACATTTCACGGGTCACGGTTCACTGGTCGCTAGTCACTGGTCACCGGTCACTGGTCACTGGTCACTGGTCACTGTTCACTGGTCACTGGTCACAAGTCACTGGTCACATGTCACTGGTCAGTGGTCACTGGTCACTGGTCACTGGTCTGTGGTCACTGGTCACTGGTCAGTGGTCACTGGTCACAGTCACATGTCGCGGGTCACTGGTCACAAGTCACTGGTCGCTGGTCACAAGTCACTGGTCACTTGTCACTGGTCACTGGTCACTGGTCACTGGTCAATTGTCAATGGTCGCTGGTCACTGGTCACTGGTCATGGGTCACTGGTCACTGGTCACTGGTCACTGGTCACTGGTCACTGGTCACTGGTCACTGGTCAATCGTCACTATCGCTGGTCAATGGTCACTGTCGCTGCTCACTGGTCACTGGTCACTGGTCACTGGTCACTGGTCATTGGTCACTATCGCTGGTCAATGGTCACTGTCGCTGGTCATTGGTCACTGGTCACTGGACACTGGTCACTGTCGCTGGTCACTGGTCACTTGTCAATGATCACTGTCGCTTGTCAATGGTCACTGTCGCTGGTCACTGGTCACTGGTCACTGGTCACTGGTCATTGGTCACTGGTCAATGGTCACAAGTCACTGGTAACTGGTCACTTGTCACTGGTCGCTGGTCACTGGTCACTGGTAAGTGGTCACTGTCGCTGGTAATCGGTCACTGTCGCTGGTCACTGGTCACTGGTCACTGGTCACTGGTCACTGGTCACTGGTCACTAGTCACTGGTCAATGGTCCCTATCGCTGGTCAATGGTCACTGTCGCTGGTCACTGGTCACTGGTCACTGGTCATTGGTGACTATCGCTCGTCAATGGTCACTGTCGCTGGTCACTGGTCACTGGTCACTGGTCAATGGTCCCTATCGCTGGTCAATGGTCACTGTCGCTGGTCACTGGTCACTGGTCACTGGTCACTGGTCAAAAGTCACTGGTCACTTGTCACAGGTCAGTGGTCACTGGTCTCTGGTCACTGGTCACTGTCGCTGGTCACTGGTCACTGGTCACTGGTCAATGGTCCCTATCGCTGGTCAATGGTCACTGTCGCTGGTCACTGGTCACTGGTCACTGGTCACTGGTCAAAAGTCACTGGTCACTTGTCACTGGTCAGTGGTCACTGGTCTCTGGTCACTGGTCACTGGTCACTGGTCACTGGTCACTGGTCACTGGTCACTGGTCACGGGTCACATGTCACTGGTCACTGGTCACTGGTCACTTGTCACTGGTCACTGGTCACGGTCACTGGTCACTGGTCACTGGTCACTGGTCACTGGTCACTGGTCACTGGTCATTGGTCACTGGTCACTGGTCACAAGTCACTGGTCACTGGTCACTTGTCACTGGTCGATGGTCACTGGTCACTGGTCAATGGTCACTGTCGCTGGTAAATGTTCACTGTCGCTGGTCACTGGTCACTGGTCACTGTCGCTGGTCACTGGTCACTGGTCACTGGTCACTGGTCACTGGTCACTGGTCACTGGTCAATGGTCCCTATCGCTGGTCAATGGTCACTGTCGCTGGTCACTGGTCACTGGTCACTGGTCACTGGTCACTGGTCAAAAGTCACTGGTCACTTGTCACTGGTCAATGGTCACTGCCGCTGGTCACTGCTCACTGGTCAATATTCACTGGTCACTGGTCACTGGTCACTGGTCACTGGTCACTGGTCACTGGTCACTGGTCACTTTCGCTGGTCACTGGTCACTGGTCACTGGTCACTGGTCAATGGTCACTGTCGCTGGTCAATGGTCACTGTCGCTGGTCACTGGTCACTGGTCACTGGTCACTGGTCACTGGTCACTGGTCACAAGTCACTGGTCACTTGTCACTGGTCACTGGTCACTGGTCACTGGTCAATGGTCACTGTCGCTGGTCAATGGTCACTGTCGCTGGTCAATGGTCACTGCGCTGGTCATTGGTCACTGGTCACTGGTCACTGGTCAAAAGTCACTGGTCACTTGTCACTGGTCAGTGGTCACTGGTCTCTGGTCACTGGTCACTGGTCACTGGTCACTGGTCACTGGTCACAGGTCAATGGTCACTGGTCACTGGTCACTGGTCACTGGTCACTGGTCACTGGTCACGGGTCACATTTCACGGGTCACTGTTCACTGGTCGCTAGTCACTGGTCACCGGTCACTGGTCACTGGTCGCTGGTCACTGGTCACTGTTAACTGGTCACTGGTCACAAGTCACTGGTCACATGTCACTGGTCAGTGGTCACTGGTCACTGGTCACTGGTCTGTGGTCACTGGTCACTGGTCAGTGGTCACTGGTAACAGTCACATGTCGCGGGTCACTGGTCACAAGTCACTGGTCGCTGGTCACAAGTCACTGGTCACTTGTCACTGGTCACTGGTCACTGGTCACTGGTCAATGGTCAATGGTCGCTGGTCACTGGTCACTGGTCACTGGTCACTGGTCACTGGTCACTGGTCACTGGTCATTGGTCACTATCGCTGGTCAATGGTCACTGTCGCTGGTCATTGGTCACTGGTCACTGGACACTGGTCACTGGACATTGGTCACTTGTCACTGGTCACTGGTCACTGGTCAATGGTCACTGTCGCTGGTCACTGGTCACTGGTCACTGGTCACTGGTCACTGGTCCCTGGTCACTGGTCACTGGTCAATGATCACTGTCGCTGGTCACTGGTCACTGGTCACTGGTCACTGGTCACTGGTCACGGGTCACATGTCACTGGTCACTGGTCACTGGTCACTTGTCACTGGTCACTGGTCACGGTCACTGGTCACTGGTCACTGGTCACTGGTCACTGGTCACTGGTCACTGGTCACTGGTCAATGGTCCCTATCGCTGGTCAATGGTCACTGTCGCTGGTCACTGGTCACTGGTCACTGGTCACTGGTCACTGGTTATTGGTGACTATCGCTGGTCAATGGTCACTGTCGCTGGTCATTGGTCACTGGTCACTGGTCACTGGTCAAAAGTCACTGGTCACTTGTCACGGGTCACATGTCACGGGTCACATGTCACGGGTCATTGTTCACTGTTCACTGGTCGCTAGTCACTGGTCACCGGTCACTGGTCACTGGTCACTGTTCACTGGTCACTGGTCACAAGTCACTGGTCACTTGTCACTGATCAGTGGTCACTGGTCACTGGTCTGTGGTCACTGGTCACTGGTCACTGGTCACTGATCACTGGTCACTGGTCACTGGTCACTGGTCATTGGTCACTGGTCACTGGTCACAAGTCACTGGTCACTGGTCACTTGTCACTGGTCGCTGGTCACTGGTCACTGGTCAATGGTCACTGTCGCTGGTAAATGTTCACTGTCGCTGGTCACTGGTCACTGGTCACTGGTCACTGGTCACTGGTCACTGGTCACTGGTCACTGGTCACTGGTCACTGGTCACTTGTCACTGGTCAGTGGTCACTGGTCACTGGTCTGTGGTCACTGGTCACTGGTCACTGGTCACTGGTCACTGGTCACTGGTCACTGGTCATTGGTCACTGGTCACTGGTCACAAGTCACTGGTCACTGGTCACTTGTCACTGGTCACTGGTCACTGGTCACTGTCGCTGGTCACTGGTCACTGGTCACTGGTCACTGGTCACTTTCGCTGGTCACTGGTCACTGGTCAATGGTCACTGGCCACTGGTCACTGGTCACTGGTCAATGGTCACTGTCGCTGTTCAATGGTCACTGTCGCTGGTCACTGGTCACTGGTCACTGGTCACTGGTCACTGGTCACTGGTCACAAGTCACTGGTCACTTGTCACTGGTCACTGGTCGCTGGTCACTGGTCAATGGTCACTGTCGCTGGTCAATGGTCACTGCGCTGGTCATTGGTCACTGGTCACTGGTCACTGGTCAAAAGTCACTGGTCACTTGTCACTGGTCAGTGGTCACTGGTCTCTGGTCACTGGTCACTGGTCACTGGTCACTGGTCACTGGTCACAGGTCAATGGTCACTGGTCACTGGTCACTGGTCACTGGTCACTGGTCACTGGTCACGGGTCACATTTCACGGGTCACTGTTCACTGGTCGCTAGTCACTGGTCACCGGTCACTGGTCACTGGTCACTGGTCACTGGTCACTGTTCACTGGTCACCGGTCACAAGTCACTGGTCACATGTCACTGGTCAGTGGTCACTGGTCACTGGTCACTGGTCTGTGGTCACTGGTCACTGGTCAGTGGTCACTGGTAACAGTCACATGTCGCGGGTCACTGGTCACAAGTCACTGGTCGCTGGTCACACGTCACTGGTCACTTGTCACTGGTCACTGGTCACTGGTCACTGGTCAATGGTCAATGGTCGCTGGTCACTGGTCACTGGTCATGGGTCACTGGTCACTGGTCACTGGTCACTGGTCACTGGTCACTGGTCACTGGTCAATCGTCACTATCGCTGGTCAATGGTCACTGTCGCTGCTCACTGGTCACTGGTCAATGGTCACTGTCGCTGGTCACTGGTCACTGGTCACTGGTCACTGGTCACTGGTCCCTGGTCACTGGTCACTGGTCAATGATCACTGTCGCTGGTCACTGGTCACTGGTCACTGGTCACTGGTCACTGGTCACGGGTCACATGTCACTGGTCACTGGTCACTGGTCACTTGTCACTGGTCACTGGTCACGGTCACTGGTCACTGGTCACTGGTCACTGGTCACTGGTCACTGGTCAATGGTCCCTATCGCTGGTCAATGGTCACTGTCGCTGGTCACTGGTCACTGGTCACTGGTCACTGGTCACTGGTCACTGGTCACTGGTCACGGGTCACATTTCACGGGTCACGGTTCACTGGTCGCTAGTCACTGGTCACCGGTCACTGGTCACTGGTCACTGGTCACTGTTCACTGGTCACTGGTCACAAGTCACTGGTCACATGTCACTGGTCAGTGGTCACTGGTCACTGGTCACTGGTCTGTGGTCACTGGTCACTGGTCAGTGGTCACTGGTCACAGTCACATGTCGCGGGTCACTGGTCACAAGTCACTGGTCGCTGGTCACAAGTCACTGGTCACTTGTCACTGGTCACTGGTCACTGGTTACTGGTCAATTGTCAATGGTCGCTGGTCACTGGTCACTGGTCATGGGTCACTGGTCACTGGTCACTGGTCACTGGTCACTGGTCACTGGTCAATGGTCACTGGTCACTGGTCAATCGTCACTATCGCTGGTCAATGGTCACTGTCGCTGCTCACTGGTCACTGGTCACTGGTCACTGGTCACTGGTCATTGGTCACTATCGCTGGTCAATGGTCACTGTCGCTGGTCATTGGTCACTGGTCACTGGACACTGGTCACTGTCGCTGGTCACTGGTCACTTGTCAATGGTCACTGTCGCTGCTCACTGGTCACTGGTCAATGGTCACTGTCGCTGGTCACTGGTCACTGGTCACTGGTCACTGGTCACTGGTCCCTGGTCACTGGTCACTGGTCAATGATCACTGTCGCTGGTCACTGGTCACAGGTCAATGGTCACTGGTCACTGGTCACTGGTCACTGGTCACTGGTCACTGGTCACGGGTCACATTTCACGGGTCACTGTTCACTGGTCGCTAGTCACTGGTCACCGGTCACTGGTCACTGGTCGCTGGTCACTGGTCACTGTTAACTGGTCACTGGTCACAAGTCACTGGTCACATGTCACTGGTCAGTGGTCACTGGTCACTGGTCACTGGTCTGTGGTCACTGGTCACTGGTCAGTGGTCACTGGTAACAGTCACATGTCGCGGGTCACTGGTCACAAGTCACTGGTCGCTGGTCACAAGTCACTGGTCACTTGTCACTGGTCACTGGTCACTGGTCACTGGTCAATGGTCAATGGTCGCTGGTCACTGGTCACTGGTCACTGGTCACTGGTCACTGGTCACTGGTCACTGGTCATTGGTCACTATCGCTGGTCAATGGTCACTGTCGCTGGTCATTGGTCACTGGTCACTGGACACTGGTCACTGGTCATTGGTCACTTGTCACTGGTCACTGGTCACTGGTCAATGGTCACTGTCGCTGGTCACTGGTCACTGGTCACTGGTCACTGGTCACTGGTCCCTGGTCACTGGTCACTGGTCAATGATCACTGTCGCTGGTCACTGGTCACTGGTCACTGGTCACTGGTCACTGGTCACGGGTCACATGTCACTGGTCACTGGTCACTGGTCACTTGTCACTGGTCACTGGTCACGGTCACTGGTCACTGGTCACTGGTCACTGGTCACTGGTCACTGGTCACTGGTCACTGGTCAATGGTCCCTATCGCTGGTCAATGGTCACTGTCGCTGGTCACTGGTCACTGGTCACTGGTCACTGGTCACTGGTTATTGGTGACTATCGCTGGTCAATGGTCACTGTCGCTGGTCATTGGTCACTGGTCACTGGTCACTGGTCAAAAGTCACTGGTCACTTGTCACGGGTCACATGTCACGGGTCACATGTCACGGGTCATTGTTCACTGTTCACTGGTCGCTAGTCACTGGTCACCGGTCACTGGTCACTGGTCACTGTTCACTGGTCACTGGTCACAAGTCACTGGTCACTTGTCACTGATCAGTGGTCACTGGTCACTGGTCTGTGGTCACTGGTCACTGGTCACTGGTCACTGATCACTGGTCACTGGTCACTGGTCACTGGTCATTGGTCACTGGTCACTGGTCACAAGTCACTGGTCACTGGTCACTTGTCACTGGTCGCTGGTCACTGGTCACTGGTCAATGGTCACTGTCGCTGGTAAATGTTCACTGTCGCTGGTCACTGGTCACTGGTCACTGGTCACTGGTCACTGGTCACTGGTCACTGGTCACTGGTCACTGGTCACTGGTCACTTGTCACTGGTCAGTGGTCACTGGTCACTGGTCTGTGGTCACTGGTCACTGGTCACTGGTCACTGGTCACTGGTCACTGGTCACTGGTCATTGGTCACTGGTCACTGGTCACAAGTCACTGGTCACTGGTCACTTGTCACTGGTCACTGGTCACTGGTCACTGTCGCTGGTCACTGGTCACTGGTCACTGGTCACTGGTCACTTTCGCTGGTCACTGGTCACTGGTCAATGGTCACTGGCCACTGGTCACTGGTCACTGGTCAATGGTCACTGTCGCTGTTCAATGGTCACTGTCGCTGGTCACTGGTCACTGGTCACTGGTCACTGGTCACTGGTCACTGGTCACAACTCACTGGTCACTTGTCACTGGTCACTGGTCACTGGTCACTGGTCAATGGTCACTGTCGCTGGTCAATGGTCACTGCGCTGGTCATTGGTCACTGGTCACTGGTCACTGGTCAAAAGTCACTGGTCACTTGTCACTGGTCAGTGGTCACTGGTCTCTGGTCACTGGTCACTGGTCACTGGTCACTGGTCACTGGTCACAGGTCAATGGTCACTGGTCACTGGTCACTGGTCACTGGTCACTGGTCACTGGTCACGGGTCACATTTCACGGGTCACTGTTCACTGGTCGCTAGTCACTGGTCACCGGTCACTGGTCACTGGTCACTGGTCACTGGTCACTGTTCACTGGTCACCGGTCACAAGTCACTGGTCACATGTCACTGGTCAGTGGTCACTGGTCACTGGTCACTGGTCTGTGGTCACTGGTCACTGGTCAGTGGTCACTGGTAACAGTCACATGTCGCGGGTCACTGGTCACAAGTCACTGGTCGCTGGTCACACGTCACTGGTCACTTGTCACTGGTCACTGGTCACTGGTCACTGGTCAATGGTCAATGGTCGCTGGTCACTGGTCACTGGTCATGGGTCACTGGTCACTGGTCACTGGTCACTGGTCACTGGTCACTGGTCACTGGTCAATCGTCACTATCGCTGGTCAATGGTCACTGTCGCTGCTCACTGGTCACTGGTCAATGGTCACTGTCGCTGGTCACTGGTCACTGGTCACTGGTCACTGGTCACTGGTCCCTGGTCACTGGTCACTGGTCAATGATCACTGTCGCTGGTCACTGGTCACTGGTCACTGGTCACTGGTCACTGGTCACGGGTCACATGTCACTGGTCACTGGTCACTGGTCACTTGTCACTGGTCACTGGTCACGGTCACTGGTCACTGGTCACTGGTCACTGGTCACTGGTCACTGGTCAATGGTCCCTATCGCTGGTCAATGGTCACTGTCGCTGGTCACTGGTCACTGGTCACTGGTCACTGGTCACTGGTCACTGGTCACTGGTCACGGGTCACATTTCACGGGTCACGGTTCACTGGTCGCTCGTCACTGGTCACCGGTCACTGGTCACTGGTCACTGGTCACTGTTCACTGGTCACTGGTCACAAGTCACTGGTCACATGTCACTGGTCAGTGGTCACTGGTCACTGGTCACTGGTCTGTGGTCACTGGTCACTGGTCAGTGGTCACTGGTCACAGTCACATGTCGCGGGTCACTGGTCACAAGTCACTGGTCGCTGGTCACAAGTCACTGGTCACTTGTCACTGGTCACTGGTCACTGGTTACTGGTCAATTGTCAATGGTCGCTGGTCACTGGTCACTGGTCATGGGTCACTGGTCACTGGTCACTGGTCACTGGTCACTGGTCACTGGTCACTGGTCACTGGTCACTGGTCAATCGTCACTATCGCTGGTCAATGGTCACTGTCGCTGCTCACTGGTCACTGGTCACTGGTCACTGGTCACTGGTCATTGGTCACTATCGCTGGTCAATGGTCACTGTCGCTGGTCATTGGTCACTGGTCACTGGACACTGGTCACTGTCGCTGGTCACTGGTCACTTGTCAATGATCACTGTCGCTTGTCAATGGTCACTGTCGCTGGTCACTGGTCACTGGTCACTGGTCACTGGTCACTGGTCATTGGTCACTGGTCAATGGTCACAAGTCACTGGTAACTGGTCACTTGTCACTGGTCGCTGGTCACTGGTCACTGGTAAGTGGTCACTGTCGCTGGTAATCGGTCACTGTCGCTGGTCACTGGTCACTGGTCACTGGTCACTGGTCACTGGTCACTGGTCACTAGTCACTGGTCAATGGTCCCTATCGCTGGTCAATGGTCACTGTCGCTGGTCACTGGTCACTGGTCACTGGTCATTGGTGACTATCGCTCGTCAATGGTCACTGTCGCTGGTCACTGGTCACTGGTCACTGGTCAATGGTCCCTATCGCTGGTCAATGGTCACTGTCGCTGGTCACTGGTCACTGGTCACTGGTCACTGGTCAAAAGTCACTGGTCACTTGTCACAGGTCAGTGGTCACTGGTCTCTGGTCACTGGTCACTGTCGCTGGTCACTGGTCACTGGTCACTGGTCAATGGTCCCTATCGCTGGTCAATGGTCACTGTCGCTGGTCACTGGTCACTGGTCACTGGTCACTGGTCAAAAGTCACTGGTCACTTGTCACTGGTCAGTGGTCACTGGTCTCTGGTCACTGGTCACTGGTCACTGGTCACAGGTCAATGGTCACTGGTCACTGGTCACTGGTCACTGGCCACTGGTCACTGGTCACTGGTCAATGGTCACTGTCGCTGGTCAATGGTCACTGTCGCTGGTCACTGGTCACTGGTCACTGGTCACTGGTCACTGGTCATTGGTCACTGGTCACTGGTCACAAGTCACTGGTCACTGGTCACTTGTCACTGGTCGATGGTCACTGGTCACTGGTCAATGGTCACTGTCGCTGGTAAATGTTCACTGTCGCTGGTCACTGGTCACTGGTCACTGTCGCTGGTCACTGGTCACTGGTCACTGGTCACTGGTCACTGGTCACTGGTCACTGGTCAATGGTCCCTATCGCTGGTCAATGGTCACTGTCGCTGGTCACTGGTCACTGGTCACTGGTCACTGGTCACTGGTCAAAAGTCACTGGTCACTTGTCACTGGTCAATGGTCACTGCCGCTGGTCACTGCTCACTGGTCAATATTCACTGGTCACTGGTCACTGGTCACTGGTCACTGGTCACTGGTCACTGGTCACTGGTCACTTTCGCTGGTCACTGGTCACTGGTCAATGGTCACTGGCCACTGGTCACTGGTCACTGGTCAATTGTCACTGTCGCTGGTCAATGGTCACTGTCGCTGGTCACTGGTCACTGGTCACTGGTCACTGGTCACTGGTCACTGGTCACATGTCACTGGTCACTTGTCACTGGTCACTGGTCACTGGTCACTGGTCAATGGTCACTGTCGCTGGTCAATGGTCACTGTCGCTGGTCAATGGTCACTGCGCTGGTCATTGGTCACTGGTCACTGGTCACTGGTCAAAAGTCACTGGTCACTTGTCACTGGTCAGTGGTCACTGGTCTCTGGTCACTGGTCATTGGTCACTGGTCACTGGTCACTGGTCACAGGTCAATGGTCACTGGTCACTGGTCACTGGTCACTGGTCACTGGTCACTGGTCACGGGTCACATTTCACGGGTCACTGTTCACTGGTCGCTAGTCACTGGTCACCGGTCACTGGTCACTGGTCGCTGGTCACTGGTCACTGTTAACTGGTCACTGGTCACAAGTCACTGGTCACATGTCACTGGTCAGTGGTCACTGGTCACTGGTCACTGGTCTGTGGTCACTGGTCACTGGTCAGTGGTCACTGGTAACAGTCACATGTCGCGGGTCACTGGTCACAAGTCACTGGTCGCTGGTCACAAGTCACTGGTCACTTGTCACTGGTCACTGGTCACTGGTCACTGGTCAATGGTCAATGGTCGCTGGTCACTGGTCACTGGTCACTGGTCACTGGTCACTGGTCACTGGTCACTGGTCATTGGTCACTATCGCTGGTCAATGGTCACTGTCGCTGGTCATTGGTCACTGGTCACTGGACACTGGTCACTGGTCATTGGTCACTTGTCACTGGTCACTGGTCACTGGTCAATGGTCACTGTCGCTGGTCACTGGTCACTGGTCACTGGTCACTGGTCACTGGTCCCTGGTCACTGGTCACTGGTCAATGATCACTGTCGCTGGTCACTGGTCACTGGTCACTGGTCACTGGTCACTGGTCACGGGTCACATGTCACTGGTCACTGGTCACTGGTCACTTGTCACTGGTCACTGGTCACGGTCACTGGTCACTGGTCACTGGTCACTGGTCACTGGTCACTGGTCACTGGTCACTGGTCAATGGTCCCTATCGCTGGTCAATGGTCACTGTCGCTGGTCACTGGTCACTGGTCACTGGTCACTGGTCACTGGTTATTGGTGACTATCGCTGGTCAATGGTCACTGTCGCTGGTCATTGGTCACTGGTCACTGGTCACTGGTCAAAAGTCACTGGTCACTTGTCACGGGTCACATGTCACGGGTCACATGTCACGGGTCATTGTTCACTGTTCACTGGTCGCTAGTCACTGGTCACCGGTCACTGGTCACTGGTCACTGTTCACTGGTCACTGGTCACAAGTCACTGGTCACTTGTCACTGATCAGTGGTCACTGGTCACTGGTCTGTGGTCACTGGTCACTGGTCACTGGTCACTGGTCACTGGTCACTGGTCACTGGTCACTGGTCACTGGTCATTGGTCACTGGTCACTGGTCACAAGTCACTGGTCACTGGTCACTTGTCACTGGTCGCTGGTCACTGGTCACTGGTCAATGGTCACTGTCGCTGGTAAATGTTCACTGTCGCTGGTCACTGGTCACTGGTCACTGGTCACTGGTCACTGGTCACTGGTCACTGGTCACTGGTCACTGGTCACTGGTCACTTGTCACTGGTCAGTGGTCACTGGTCACTGGTCTGTGGTCACTGGTCACTGGTCACTGGTCACTGGTCACTGGTCACTGGTCACTGGTCATTGGTCACTGGTCACTGGTCACAAGTCACTGGTCACTGGTCACTTGTCACTGGTCACTGGTCACTGGTCACTGTCGCTGGTCAATGGTCACTGTCGCTGGTCAATGGTCACTGCGCTGGTCATTGGTCACTGGCCACTGGTCACTGGTCACTGGTCAAAAGTCACTGGTCACTTGTCACTGGTCAGTGGTCACTGGTCTCTGGTCACTGGTCACTGGTCACTGGTCACTGGTCACTGGTCACAAGTCAATAGTCACTGGTCACTGGTCACTGGTCACTGGTCACTGGTCACTGGTCACTGGTCACTGGTCACTGGTCACGGGTCACATTTCACGGGTCACGGTTCACTGGTCGCTAGTCACTGGTCACCGGTCACTGGTCACCGGTCACTGGTCACTGTTCACTGGTCACTGGTCACAAGTCACTGGTCACATGTCACTGGTCAGTGGTCACTGGTCACTGGTCACTGGTCACTGGTCTGTGGTCACTGGTCACTGGTCAGTGGTCACTGGTCACAGTCACATGTCGCGGGTCACAGGTCACAAGTCACTGGTCGCTGGTCACAAGTCACTGGTCACTTGTCACTGGTCACTGGTCACTGGTCACTGGTCAATTGTCAATGGTCGCTGGTCACTGGTCACTGGTCATGGGTCACTGGTCACTGGTCACTGGTCACTGGTCACTGGTCACTGGACACTGGTCACTGGTCAATCGTCACTATCGCTGGTCAATGGTCACTGTCGCTGCTCACTGGTCACTGGTCACTGGTCACTGGTCACTGGTCACTGGTCATTGGTCACTATCGCTGGTCAATGGTCACTGTCGCTGGTCATTGGTCACTGGTCACTGGACACTGGTCACTGTCGCTGGTCACTGGTCACTGGTCACTGGTCAATGGTCACTGCCGCTGGTCACTGGTCACTGGTCACTGCTCACTGGTCACTGGTCACTGGTCAATGTGCCCTATCGCTGGTCAATGGTCACTGTCGCTGGTCACTGGTCACTGGTCATTGGTCACTTGTCACTGGTCACTGGTCACTGGTCAATGGTCACTGTCGCTGGTCACTGGTCACTGGTCACTGGTCACTGGTCACTGGTCCCTGGTCACTGGTCACTGGTCAATGATCACTGTCGCTGGTCACTGGTCACTGGTCACTGGTCACTGGTCACTGGTCACTGGTCAATCGTCACTATCGCTGGTCAATGGTCACTGTCGCTGCTCACTGGTCACTGGTCAATGGTCACTGTCGCTGGTCACTGGTGACTGGTCACTGGTCACTGGTCACTGGTCCCTGGTCTCTGGTCACTGGTCAATGATCACTGTCGCTGGTCACTGGTCACTGGTCTCTGGTCACTGGTCACTGGTCACGGGTCACATGTCACTGGTCACTGGTCACTGGTCACTTGTCACTGGTCACTGGTCACGGTCACTGGTCACTGGTCACTGGTCACTGGTCACTGGTCACTGGTCAATGGTCCCTATCGCTGGTCAATGGTCACTGTCGCTGGTCACTGGTCACTGGTCACTGGTCACTGGTCACTGGTCACTGGTCACGGGTCACATTTCACGGGTCACGGTTCACTGGTCGCTAGTCACTGGTCACCGGTCACTGGTCACTGGTCACTGGTCACTGTTCACTGGTCACTGGTCACAAGTCACTGGTCACATGTCACTGGTCAGTGGTCACTGGTCACTGGTCACTGGTCTGTGGTCACTGGTCACTGGTCAGTGGTCACTGGTAACAGTCACATGTCGCGGGTCACTGGTCACAAGTCACTGGTCGCTGGTCACAAGTCACTGGTCACTTGTCACTGGTCACTGGTCACTGGTCACTGGTCAATGGTCAATGGTCGCTGGTCACTGGTCACTGGTCACTGGTCACTGGTCACTGGTCACTGGTCACTGGTCATTGGTCACTATCGCTGGTCAATGGTCACTGTCGCTGGTCATTGGTCACTGGTCACTGGACACTGGTCACTGGTCATTGGTCACTTGTCACTGGTCACTGGTCACTGGTCAATGGTCACTGTCGCTGGTCACTGGTCACTGGTCACTGGTCACTGGTCACTGGTCCCTGGTCACTGGTCACTGGTCAATGATCACTGTCGCTGGTCACTGGTCACTGGTCACATGTCACTGGTCACTTGTCACTGGTCACTGGTCACTGGTCACTGGTCAATGGTCACTGTCGCTGGTCAATGGTCACTGTCGCTGGTCAATGGTCACTGCGCTGGTCATTGGTCACTGGTCACTGGTCACTGGTCAAAAGTCACTGGTCACTTGTCACTGGTCAGTGGTCACTGGTCTCTGGTCACTGGTCACTGGTCACTGGTCACTGGTCACTGGTCACAGGTCAATGGTCACTGGTCACTGGTCACTGGTCACTGGTCACTGGTCACTGGTCACGGGTCACATTTCACGGGTCACTGTTCACTGGTCGCTAGTCACTGGTCACCGGTCACTGGTCATGGGTCACTGGTCACTGGTCACTGGTCACTGGTCACTGGACACTGGTCACTGGTCAATCGTCACTATCGCTGGTCAATGGTCACTGTCGCTGCTCACTGGTCACTGGTCACTGGTCACTGGTCACTGGTCACTGGTCATTGGTCACTATCGCTGGTCAATGGTCACTGTCGCTGGTCATTGGTCACTGGTCACTGGACACTGGTCACTGTCGCTGGTCACTGGTCACTGGTCACTGTCGCTGGTCACTGGTCACTGGTCACTGGTCACTGGTCACTGGTCCCTGGTCACTGGTCACTGGTCAATGATCACTGTCGCTGGTCACTGGTCACTGGTCACTGGTCACAGGTCACGGGTCACATGTCACTGGTCACTGGTCACTGGTCACTTGTCACTGGTCACTGGTCACGGTCACTGGTCACTGGTCACTGGTCACTAGTCACTGGTCACTGGTCAATGTGCCCTATCGCTGGTCAATGGTCACTGTCGCTGGTCACTGGTCACTGGTCACTGGTCACTGGTCACTGGTCATTGGTGACTATCGCTGGTCAATGGTCACTGTCGCTGGTCATTGGTCACTGGTCACTGGTCACTGGTCAAAAGTCACTGGTCACTTGTCACTGGTCAGTGGTCACTGGTCTCTGGTCACTGGTCACTGGTCACTGGTCACTGGTCACAGGTCAATGGTCACTGGTCACTGGGCACTGGTCACTGGTCACGGGTCACATGTCACGGGTCACTGTTCACTGTTCACTGGTTGCTAGTCACTGGTCACCGGTCACTGGTCACTGGTCACTGTTCACTGGTCACTGGTCACAAGTCACTGGTCACTTGTCACTGGTCAGTGGTCACTGGTCACTGGTCTGTGGTCACTGGTCACTGGTCACAGGTCACTGGTCACTGGTCACTGGTCACTGGTCACTGGTCACTGGTCATTGGTCACTGGTCACTGGTCACAAGTCACTGGTCGCTGGTCACTGGTCACTGGTCAATGGTCACTGTCGCTGGTAAATGTTCACTGTCGCTGGTCACTGGTCACTGGTCACTGGTCACTGGTCACTGGTCAATGTGCCCTATCGCTGGTCAATGGTCACTGTCGCTGGTCACTGGTCACTGGTCATTGGTCACTTGTCACTGGTCACTGGTCACTGGTCAATGGTCACTGTCGCTGGTCACTGGTCACTGGTCACTGGTCACTGGTCACTGGTACCTGGTCACTGGTCACTGGTCAATGATCACTGTCGCTGGTCACTGGTCACTGGTCACTGGTCACTGGTCACTGGTCACTGGTCAATCGTCACTATCGCTGGTCAATGGTCACTGTCGCTGCTCACTGGTCACTGGTCAATGGTCACTGTCGCTGGTCACTGGTCACTGGTCACTGGTCACTGGTCACTGGTCCCTGGTCTCTGGTCACTGGTCAATGATCACTGTCGCTGGTCACTGGTCACTGGTCTCTGGTCACTGGTCACTGGTCACGGGTCACATGTCACTGGTCACTGGTCACTGGTCACTTGTCACTGGTCACTGGTCACGGTCACTGGTCACTGGTCACTGGTCACTGGTCACTGGTCACTGGTCAATGGTCCCTATCGCTGGTCAATGGTCACTGTCGCTGGTCACTGGTCACTGGTCACTGGTCACTGGTCACTGGTCACTGGTCACTGGTCACTGGTCACGGGTCACATTTCACGGGTCACGGTTCACTGGTCGCTAGTCACTGGTCACCGGTCACTGGTCACTGGTCACTGGTCACTGTTCACTGGTCACTGGTCACAAGTCACTGGTCACATGTCACTGGTCAGTGGTCACTGGTCACTGGTCACTGGTCTGTGGTCACTGGTCACTGGTCAGTGGTCACTGGTCACAGTCACATGTCGCGGGTCACTGGTCACAAGTCACTGGTCGCTGGTCACAAGTCACTGGTCACTTGTCACTGGTCACTGGTCACTGGTCACTGGTCAATTGTCAATGGTCGCTGGTCACTGGTCACTGGTCATGGGTCACTGGTCACTGGTCACTGGTCACTGGTCACTGGTCACTGGTCACTGGTCACTGGTCACTGGTCAATCGTCACTATCGCTGGTCAATGGTCACTGTCGCTGCTCACTGGTCACTGGTCACTGGTCACTGGTCACTGGTCATTGGTCACTATCATTGGTCAATGGTCACTGTCGCTGGTCATTGGTCACTGGTCACTGGACACTGGTCACTGTCGCTGGTCACTGGTCACTTGTCAATGATCACTGTCGCTTGTCAATGGTCACTGTCGCTGGTCACTGGTCACTAGTCACTGGTCAATGGTCCCTATCGCTGGTCAATGGTCACTGTCGCTGGTCACTGGTCACTGGTCACTGGTCATTGGTGACTATCGCTGGTCAATGGTCACTGTCGCTGGTCACTGGTCACTGGTCACTGGTCACTGGTCAAAAGTCACTGGTCACTTGTCACTGGTCAGTGGTCACTGGTCTCTGGTCACTGGTCACTGGTCACTAGTCACTGGTCAATGGTCCCTATCGCTGGTCAATGGTCACTGTCGCTTGTCAATGGTCACTGTCGCTGGTCACTGGTCACTAGTCACTGGTCAATGGTCCCTATCGCTGGTCAATGGTCACAAGTCACTGGTATCTGGTCACTTGTCACTGGTCGCTGGTCACTGGTCACTGGTAAGTGGTCACTGTCGCTGGTAATCGGTCACTGTCGCTGGTCACTGGTCACTGGTCACTGGTCACTAGTCACTGGTCAATGGTCCCTATCGCTGGTCAATGGTCACTGTCGCTGGTCACTGGTCACTGGTCACTGGTCATTGGTGACTATCGCTGGTCAATGGTCACTGTCGCTGGTCACTGGTCACTGGTCACTGGTCAATGGTCCCTATCGCTGGTCAATGGTCACTGTCGCTGGTCACTGGTCACTGGTCACTGGTCACTGGTCAAAAGTCACTGGTCACTTGTCACAGGTCAGTGGTCACTGGTCTCTGGTCACTGGTCACTGTCGCTGGTCAATGGTCCCTATCGCTGGTCAATGGTCACTGTCGCTGGTCACTGGTCACTGGTCACTGGTCACTGGTCAAAAGTCACTGGTCACTTGTCACTGGTCAGTGGTCACTGGTCTCTGGTCACTGGTCACTGGTCACTGGTCACAGGTCAATGGTCACTGGTCACTGGTCACTGGTCACTGGCCACTGGTCACTGGTCACTGGTCAATGGTCACTGTCGCTGGTCAATGGTCACTGTCGCTGGTCACTGGTCACTGGTCACTGGTCACTGGTCACTGGTCATTGGTCACTGGTCACAAGTCACTGGTCACTGGTCACTTGTCACTGGTCGATGGTCACTGGTCACTGGTCAATGGTCACTGTCGCTGGTAAATGTTCACTGTCGCTGGTCACTGGTCACTGGTCACTGTCGCTGGTCACTGGTCACTGGTCACTGGTCACTGGTCACTGGTCACTGGTCACTGGTCAATGGTCCCTATCGCTGGTCAATGGTCACTGTCGCTGGTCACTGGTCACTGGTCACTGGTCACTGGTCACTGGTCAAAAGTCACTGGTCACTTGTCACTGGTCAATGGTCACTGCCGCTGGTCACTGCTCACTGGTCAATATTCACTGGTCACTGGTCACTGGTCACTGGTCACTGGTCACTGGTCACTGGTCACTGGTCACTTTCGCTGGTCACTGGTCACTGGTCAATGGTCACTGGCCACTGGTCACTGGTCACTGGTCAATGGTCACTGTCGCTGGTCAATGGTCACTGTCGCTGGTCACTGGTCACTGGTCACTGGTCACTGGTCACTGGTCACTGGTCACAAGTCACTGGTCACTTGTCACTGGTCACTGGTCACTGGTCACTGGTCAATGGTCACTGTCGCTGGTCAATGGTCACTGTCGCTGGTCAATGGTCACTGCGCTGGTCATTGGTCACTGGTCACTGGTCACTGGTCAAAAGTCACTGGTCACTTGTCACTGGTCAGTGGTCACTGGTCTCTGGTCACTGGTCACTGGTCACTGGTCACTGGTCACTGGTCACAGGTCAATGGTCACTGGTCACTGGTCACTGGTCACTGGTCACTGGTCACTGGTCACGGGTCACATTTCACGGGTCACTGTTCACTGGTCGCTAGTCACTGGTCACTGGTCACTGGTCACTGGTCACTGGTCACTGGTCACTGGACACTGGTCACTGGTCAATCGTCACTATCGCTGGTCAATGGTCACTGTCGCTGCTCACTGGTCACTGGTCACTGGTCACTGGTCACTGGTCACTGGTCATTGGTCACTATCGCTGGTCAATGGTCACTGTCGCTGGTCATTGGTCACTGGTCACTGGACACTGGTCACTGTCGCTGGTCACTGGTCACTGGTCACTGGTCAATGGTCACTGCCGCTGGTCACTGGTCACTGGTCAATGTGCCCTATCGCTGGTCAATGGTCACTGTCGCTGGTCACTGGTCACTGGTCATTGGTCACTTGTCACTGGTCACTGGTCACTGGTCAATGGTCACTGTCGCTGGTCACTGGTCACTGGTCACTGGTCACTGGTCACTGGTCCCTGGTCACTGGTCACTGGTCAATGATCACTGTCGCTGGTCACTGGTCACTGGTCACTGGTCACTGGTCACTGGTCACTGGTCAATCGTCACTATCGCTGGTCAATGGTCACTGTCGCTGCTCACTGGTCACTGGTCAATGGTCACTGTCGCTGGTCACTGGTGACTGGTCACTGGTCACTGGTCACTGGTCCCTGGTCTCTGGTCACTGGTCAATGATCACTGTCGCTGGTCACTGGTCACTGGTCTCTGGTCACTGGTCACTGGTCACGGGTCACATGTCACTGGTCACTGGTCACTGGTCACTTGTCACTGGTCACTGGTCACGGTCACTGGTCACTGGTCACTGGTCACTGGTCACTGGTCACTGGTCAATGGTCCCTATCGCTGGTCAATGGTCACTGTCGCTGGTCACTGGTCACTGGTCACTGGTCACTGGTCACTGGTCACTGGTCACTGGTCACTGGTCACTGGTCACGGGTCACATTTCACGGGTCACGGTTCACTGGTCGCTAGTCACTGGTCACCGGTCACTGGTCACTGGTCACTGGTCACTGTTCACTGGTCACTGGTCACAAGTCACTGGTCACATGTCACTGGTCAGTGGTCACTGGTCACTGGTCACTGGTCTGTGGTCACTGGTCACTGGTCAGTGGTCACTGGTCACAGTCACATGTCGCGGGTCACTGGTCACAAGTCACTGGTCGCTGGTCACAAGTCACTGGTCACTTGTCACTGGTCACTGGTCACTGGTCACTGGTCAATTGTCAATGGTCGCTGGGCACTGGTCACTGGTCATGGGTCACTGGTCACTGGTCACTGGTCACTGGTCACTGGTCACTGGTCACTGGTCACTGGTCACTGGTCAATCGTCACTATCGCTGGTCAATGGTCACTGTCGCTGCTCACTGGTCACTGGTCACTGGTCACTGGTCACTGGTCATTGGTCACTATCATTGGTCAATGGTCACTGTCGCTGGTCATTGGTCACTGGTCACTGGACACTGGTCACTGTCGCTGGTCACTGGTCACTTGTCAATGATCACTGTCGCTTGTCAATGGTCACTGTCGCTGGTCACTGGTCACTGGTCACTGGTCACTGGTCACTGGTCATTGGTCACTGGTCAATGGTCACAAGTCACTGGTAACTGGTCACTTGTCACTGGTCGCTGGTCACTGGTCACTGGTAAGTGGTCACTGTCGCTGGTAATCGGTCACTGTCGCTGGTCACTGGTCACTGGTCACTGGTCACTAGTCACTGGTCAATGGTCCCTATCGCTGGTCAATGGTCACTGTCGCTGGTCACTGGTCACTGGTCACTGGTCATTGGTGACTATCGCTGGTCAATGGTCACTGTCGCTGGTCACTGGTCACTGGTCACTGGTCAATGGTCCCTATCGCTGGTCAATGGTCACTGTCGCTGGTCACTGGTCACTGGTCACTGGTCACTGGTCAAAAGTCACTGGTCACTTGTCACAGGTCAGTGGTCACTGGTCTCTGGTCACTGGTCACTGTCGCTGGTCAATGGTCCCTATCGCTGGTCACTGGTCACTGGTCACTGGTCACTGGTCAAAAGTCACTGGTCACTTGTCACTGGTCAGTGGTCACTGGTCTCTGGTCACTGGTCACTGGTCAATGGTCACTGTCGCTGGTCAATGGTCACTGTCGCTGGTCAATGGTCACTGCGCTGGTCATTGGTCACTGGTCACTGGTCACTGGTCAAAAGTCACTGGTCACTTGTCACTGGTCAGTGGTCACTGGTCTCTGGTCACTGGTCACTGGTCACTGGTCACTGGTCACTGGTCACAGGTCAATGGTCACTGGTCACTGGTCACTGGTCACTGGTCACTGGTCACTGGTCACGGGTCACATTTCACGGGTCACTGTTCACTGGTCGCTAGTCACTGGTCACCGGTCACTGGTCACTGGTCGCTGGTCACTGGTCACTGTTAACTGGTCACTGGTCACAAGTCACTGGTCACATGTCACTGGTCAGTGGTCACTGGTCACTGGTCACTGGTCTGTGGTCACTGGTCACTGGTCAGTGGTCACTGGTAACAGTCACATGTCGCGGGTCACTGGTCACAAGTCACTGGTCGCTGGTCACAAGTCACTGGTCACTTGTCACTGGTCACTGGTCACTGGTCACTGGTCAATGGTCAATGGTCGCTGGTCACTGGTCACTGGTCACTGGTCACTGGTCACTGGTCACTGGTCACTGGTCATTGGTCACTATCGCTGGTCAATGGTCACTGTCGCTGGTCATTGGTCACTGGTCACTGGACACTGGTCACTGGTCATTGGTCACTTGTCACTGGTCACTGGTCACTGGTCAATGGTCACTGTCGCTGGTCACTGGTCACTGGTCACTGGTCACTGGTCACTGGTCCCTGGTCACTGGTCACTGGTCAATGATCACTGTCGCTGGTCACTGGTCACTGGTCACTGGTCACTGGTCACTGGTCACGGGTCACATGTCACTGGTCACTGGTCACTGGTCACTTGTCACTGGTCACTGGTCACGGTCACTGGTCACTGGTCACTGGTCTCTGGTCACTGGTCACTGGTCAATGGTCCCTATCGCTGGTCAATGGTCACTGTCGCTGGTCACTGGTCACTGGTCACTGGTCACTGGTCACTGGTTATTGGTGACTATCGCTGGTCAATGGTCACTGTCGCTGGTCATTGGTCACTGGTCACTGGTCACTGGTCAAAAGTCACTGGTCACTTGTCACGGGTCACATGTCACGGGTCACATGTCACGGGTCATTGTTCACTGTTCACTGGTCGCTAGTCACTGGTCACCGGTCACTGGTCACTGGTCACTGTTCACTGGTCACTGGTCACAAGTCACTGGTCACTTGTCACTGATCAGTGGTCACTGGTCACTGGTCTGTGGTCACTGGTCACTGGTCACTGGTCACTGGTCACTGGTCACTGGTCACTGGTCACTGGTCATTGGTCACTGGTCACTGGTCACAAGTCACTGGTCACTGGTCACTTGTCACTGGTCGCTGGTCACTGGTCACTGGTCAATGGTCACTGTCGCTGGTAAATGTTCACTGTCGCTGGTCACTGGTCACTGGTCACTGGTCACTGGTCACTGGTCACTGGTCACTGGTCACTGGTCACTGGTCACTGGTCACTTGTCACTGGTCAGTGGTCACTGGTCACTGGTCTGTGGTCACTGGTCACTGGTCACTGGTCACTGGTCACTGGTCACTGGTCACTGGTCATTGGTCACTGGTCACTGGTCACAAGTCACTGGTCACTGGTCACTTGTCACTGGTCACTGGTCACTGGTCACTGTCGCTGGTCAATGGTCACTGTCGCTGGTCAATGGTCACTGCGCTGGTCATTGGTCACTGGCCACTGGTCACTGGTCACTGGTCAAAAGTCACTGGTCACTTGTCACTGGTCAGTGGTCACTGGTCTCTGGTCACTGGTCACTGGTCACTGGTCACTGGTCACTGGTCACAAGTCAATAGTCACTGGTCACTGGTCACTGGTCACTGGTCACTGGTCACTGGTCACTGGTCACTGGTCACTGGTCACTGGTCACTGGTCACGGGTCACATTTCACGGGTCACGGTTCACTGGTCGCTAGTCACTGGTCACCGGTCACTGGTCACCGGTCACTGGTCACTGTTCACTGGTCACTGGTCACAAGTCACTGGTCACATGTCACTGGTCAGTGGTCACTGGTCACTGGTCACTGGTCTGTGGTCACTGGTCACTGGTCAGTGGTCACTGGTCACAGTCACATGTCGCGGGTCACTGGTCACAAGTCACTGGTCGCTGGTCACAAGTCACTGGTCACTTGTCACTGGTCACTGGTCACTGGTCACTGGTCAATTGTCAATGGTCGCTGGTCACTGGTCACTGGTCATGGGTCACTGGTCACTGGTCACTGGTCACTGGTCACTGGACACTGGTCACTGGTCAATCGTCACTATCGCTGGTCAATGGTCACTGTCGCTGCTCACTGGTCACTGGTCACTGGTCACTGGTCACTGGTCACTGGTCATTGGTCACTATCGCTGGTCAATGGTCACTGTCGCTGGTCATTGGTCACTGGTCACTGGACACTGGTCACTGTCGCTGGTCACTGGTCACTGGTCACTGTCGCTGGTCACTGGTCACTGGTCACTGGTCACTGGTCACTGGTCCCTGGTCACTGGTCACTGGTCAATGATCACTGTCGCTGGTCACTGGTCACTGGTCACTGGTCACAGGTCACGGGTCACATGTCACTGGTCACTGGTCACTGGTCACTTGTCACTGGTCACTGGTCACGGTCACTGGTCACTGGTCACTGGTCACTAGTCACTGGTCACTGGTCAATGTGCCCTATCGCTGGTCAATGGTCACTGTCGCTGGTCACTGGTCACTGGTCACTGGTCACTGGTCACTTGTCATTGGTGACTATCGCTGGTCAATGGTCACTGTCGCTGGTCATTGGTCACTGGTCACTGGTCACTGGTCAAAAGTCACTGGTCACTTGTCACTGGTCAGTGGTCACTGGTCTCTGGTCACTGGTCACTGGTCACTGGTCACTGGTCACAGGTCAATGGTCACTGGTCACTGGGCACTGGTCACTGGTCACGGGTCACATGTCACGGGTCACTGTTCACTGTTCACTGGTCGCTAGTCACTGGTCACCGGTCACTGGTCACTGGTCACTGTTCACTGGTCACTGGTCACAAGTCACTGGTCACTTGTCACTGGTCAGTGGTCACTGGTCACTGGTCTGTGGTCACTGGTCACTGGTCACAGGTCACTGGTCACTGGTCACTGGTCACTGGTCACTGGTCACTGGTCATTGGTCACTGGTCACTGGTCACAAGTCACTGGTCGCTGGTCACTGGTCACTGGTCAATGGTCACTGTCGCTGGTAAATGTTCACTGTCGCTGGTCACTGGTCACTGGTCACTGGTCACTGGTCACTGGTCAATGTGCCCTATCGCTGGTCAATGGTCACTGTCGCTGGTCACTGGTCACTGGTCATTGGTCACTTGTCACTGGTCACTGGTCACTGGTCAATGGTCACTGTCGCTGGTCACTGGTCACTGGTCACTGGTCACTGGTCACTGGTCCCTGGTCACTGGTCACTGGTCAATGATCACTGTCGCTGGTCACTGGTCACTGGTCACTGGTCACTGGTCACTGGTCACTGGTCAATCGTCACTATCGCTGGTCAATGGTCACTGTCGCTGCTCACTGGTCACTGGTCAATGGTCACTGTCGCTGGTCACTGGTCACTGGTCACTGGTCACTGGTCATTGGTCCCTGGTCTCTGGTCACTGGTCAATGATCACTGTCGCTGGTCACTGGTCACTGGTCTCTGGTCACTGGTCACTGGTCACGGGTCACATGTCACTGGTCACTGGTCACTGGTCACTTGTCACTGGTCACTGGTCACGGTCACTGGTCACTGGTCACTGGTCACTGGTCACTGGTCACTGGTCAATGGTCCCTATCGCTGGTCAATGGTCACTGTCGCTGGTCACTGGTCACTGGTCAGTGGTCACTGGTCACTGGTCACTGGTCACTGGTCACTGGTCACGGGTCACATTTCACGGGTCACGGTTCACTGGTCGCTAGTCACTGTTCATCGGTCACTGGTCACTGGTCACTGGTCACTGTTCACTGGTCACTGGTCACAAGTCACTGGTCACATGTCACTGGTCAGTGGTCACTGGTCACTGGTCACTGGTCTGTGGTCACTGGTCACTGGTCAGTGGTCACTGGTCACAGTCACATGTCGCGGGTCACTGGTCACAAGTCACTGGTCGCTGGTCACAAGTCACTGGTCACTTGTCACTGGTCACTGGTCACTGGTCACTGGTCAATTGTCAATGGTCGCTGGTCACTGGTCACTGGTCATGGGTCACTGGTCACTGGTCACTGGTCACTGGTCACTGGTCACTGGTCACTGGTCAATCGTCACTATCGCTGGTCAATGGTCACTGTCGCTGCTCACTGGTCACTGGTCACTGGTCACTGGTCACTGGTCATTGGTCACTATCATTGGTCAATGGTCACTGTCGCTGGTCATTGGTCACTGGTCACTGGACACTGGTCACTGTCGCTGGTCACTGGTCACTTGTCAATGATCACTGTCGCTTGTCAATGGTCACTGTCGCTGGTCACTGGTCACTGGTCACTGGTCACTGGTCACTGGTCATTGGTCACTGGTCAATGGTCACACGTCACTGGTAACTGGTCACTTGTCACTGGTCGCTGGTCACTGGTCACTGGTAAGTGGTCACTGTCGCTGGTAATCGGTCACTGTCGCTGGTCACTGGTCACTGGTCACTGGTCACTAGTCACTGGTCAATGGTCCCTATCGCTGGTCAATGGTCACTGTCGCTGGTCACTGGTCACTGGTCACTGGTCATTGGTGACTATCGCTGGTCAATGGTCACTGTCGCTGGTCACTGGTCACTGGTCACTGGTCAATGGTCCCTATCGCTGGTCAATGGTCACTGTCGCTGGTCACTGGTCACTGGTCACTGGTCACTGGTCAAAAGTCACTGGTCACTTGTCACAGGTCAGTGGTCACTGGTCTCTGGTCACTGGTCACTGTCGCTGGTCAATGGTCCCTATCGCTGGTCAATGGTCACTGTCGCTGGTCACTGGTCACTGGTCACTGGTCACTGGTCAAAAGTCACTGGTCACTTGTCACTGGTCAGTGGTCACTGGTCTCTGGTCACTGGTCACTGGTCACTGGTCACAGGTCAATGGTCACTGGTCACTGGTCACTGGTCACTGGCCACTGGTCACTGGTCACTGGTCAATGGTCACTGTCGCTGGTCAATGGTCACTGGTCACTGGTCACTGGTCACTGGTCATTGGTCACTGGTCACTGGTCACAAGTCACTGGTCACTGGTCACTTGTCACTGGTCGATGGTCACTGGTCACTGGTCAATGGTCCCTGTCGCTGGTAAATGTTCACTGTCGCTGGTCACTGGTCACTGGTCACTGTCGCTGGTCACTGGTCACTGGTCACTGGTCACTGGTCACTGGTCACTGGTCACTGGTCAATGGTCCCTATCGCTGGTCAATGGTCACTGTCGCTGGTCACTGGTCACTGGTCACTGGTCACTGGTCACTGGTCAAAAGTCTCTGGTCACTTGTCACTGGTCAATGGTCACTGCCGCTGGTCACTGCTCACTGGTCAATATTCACTGGTCACTGGTCACTGGTCACTGGTCACTGGTCACTGGTCACTGGTCACTGGTCACTTTCGCTGGTCACTGGTCACTGGTCAATGGTCACTGGCCACTGGTCACTGGTCACTGGTCAATGGTCACTGTCGCTGGTCAATGGTCACTGTCGCTGGTCACTGGTCACTGGTCACTGGTCACTGGTCACTGGTCACTGGTCACAAGTCACTGGTCACTTGTCACTGGTCACTGGTCACTGGTCACTGGTCAATGGTCACTGTCGCTGGTCAATGGTCACTGTCGCTGGTCAATGGTCACTGCGCTGGTCATTGGTCACTGGTCACTGGTCACTGGTCAAAAGTCACTGGTCACTTGTCACTGGTCAGTGGTCACTGGTCTCTGGTCACTGGTCACTGGTCACTGGTCACTGGTCACTGGTCACAGGTCAATGGTCACTGGTCACTGGTCACTGGTCACTGGTCACTGGTCACTGGTCACGGGTCACATTTCACGGGTCACTGTTCACTGGTCGCTAGTCACTGGTCACCGGTCACTGGTCACTGGTCACTGGTCACTGGTCACTGTTCACTGGTCACTGGTCACAAGTCACTGGTCACATGTCACTGGTCAGTGGTCACTGGTCACTGGTCACTGGTCTGTGGTCACTGGTCACTGGTCAGTGGTCACTGGTAACAGTCACATGTCGCGGGTCACTGGTCACAAGTCACTGGTCGCTGGTCACAAGTCACTGGTCACTTGTCACTGGTCACTGGTCACTGGTCACTGGTCAATGGTCAATGGTCGCTGGTCACTGGTCACTGGTCATGGGTCACTGGTCACTGGTCACTGGTCACTGGTCACTGGTCACTGGTCACTGGTCACTGGTCAATCGTCACTATCGCTGGTCAATGGTCACTGTCGCTGCTCACTGGTCACTGGTCACTGGTCACTGGTCACTGGTCACTGGTCATTGGTCACTATCGCTGGTCAATGGTCACTGTCGCTGGTCATTGGTCACTGGTCACTGGACACTGGTCACTGGTCATTGGTCACTTGTCACTGGTCACTGGTCACTGGTCAATGGTCACTGTCGCTGGTCACTGGTCACTGGTCACTGGTCACTGGTCACTGGTCCCTGGTCACTGGTCACTGGTCAATGATCACTGTCGCTGGTCACTGGTCACTGGTCACTGGTCACTGGTCACTGGTCACGGGTCACATGTCACTGGTCACTGGTCACTGGTCACTTGTCACTGGTCACTGGTCACGGTCACTGGTCACTGGTCACTGGTCACTGGTCACTGGTCACTGGTCACTGGTCACTGGTCAATGGTCCCTATCGCTGGTCAATGGTCACTGTCGCTGGTCGCTAGTCACTGGTCACCGGTCACTGGTCACTGGTCACTGTTCACTGGTCACTGGTCACAAGTCACTGGTCACTTGTCACTGATCAGTGGTCACTGGTCACTGGTCTGTGGTCACTGGTCACTGGTCACTGGTCACTGGTCACTGGTCACTGGTCACTGGTCACTGGTCATTGGTCACTGGTCACTGGTCACAAGTCACTGGTCACTGGTCACTTGTCACTGGTCGCTGGTCACTGGTCACTGGTCAGTGGTCACTGTCGCTGGTAAATGGTCACTGTCGCTGGTCACTGGTCACTGGTCACTGGTCACTGGTCACTGGTCAATGGTCCCTATCGCTGGTCAATGGTCACTGTCGCTGGTCACTGGTCACTGGTCACTGGTCACTGGTCACTGGTCAAACGTCACTGGTCACTTGTCACTGTTCAATGGTCACTGCCGCTGGTCACTGCTCACTGGTCAATATTCACTGGTCACTGGTCACTGGTCACTGGTCACTGGTCACTGGTCACTGGTCACTTTCGCTGGTCACTGGTCACTGGTCAATGGTCACTGGCCACTGGTCACTGGTCACTGGTCAATGGTCACTATCGCTGGTCAATGGTCACTGTCGCTGGTCACTGGTCACTGGTCACTGGTCACTGGTCACTGGTCACTGGTCACAAGTCACTGGTCACTTGTCACTGGTCACTGGTCACTGGTCACTGGTCAATGGTCACTGTCGCTGGTCAATGGTCACTGCGCTGGTCATTGGTCACTGGTCACTGGTCACTGGTCAAAAGTCACTGGTCACTTGTCACTGGTCAGTGATCACTGGTCTCTGGTCACTGGTCACTGGTCACTGGTCACTGGTCACTGGTCACAGGTCAATGGTCACTGGTCACTGGTCACTGGTCACTGGTCACTGGTCACTGGTCACGGGTCACATTTCACGGGTCACTGTTCACTGGTCGCTAGTCACTGGTCACCGGTCACTGGTCACTGGTCACTGGTCACTGGTCACTGTTCACTGGTCACTGGTCACAAGTCACTAGTCACATGTCACTGGTCAGTGGTCACGGGTCACTGGTCACTGGTCTGTGGTCACTGGTCACTGGTCAGTGGTCACTGGTCACTGGTCACTGGTCATTGGTCACTATCGCTGGTCAATGGTCACTGTCGCTGGTCATTGGTCACTGGTCACTGGACACTGGTCACTGGTCACTGGTCACTTGTCACTGGTCACTGGTCACTGTCGCTGGTCACTGGTCACTGGTCACTGGTCACTGGTCACTGGTCCCTGGTCACTGGTCACTGGTCAATGATCACTGTCGCTGGTCACTGGTCACTGGTCACTGGTCACTGGTCACGGGTCACATGTCACTGGTCACTGGTCACTGGTCACTTGTCACTGGTCACTGGTCACGGTCACTGGTCACTGGTCACTGGTCACTGGTCACTGGTCACTGGTCAATGTGCCCTATCGCTGGTCAATGGTCACTGTCGCTGGTCACTGGTCACTGGTCACTGGTCACTGGTCACTGGTCATTGGTGACTATCGCTGGTCAATGGTCACTGTCGCTGGTCATTGGTCACTGGTCACTGCTCACTGGTCAAAAGTCACTGGTCACTTGTCACTGGTCAGTGGTCACTGGTCTCTGGTCACTGGTCACTGGTCACTGGTCACTGGTCACAGGTCACTGGTCACTGGTCACTGGTCACTGGTCACTGGTCACTGGTCATTGGTCACTGGTCACTGGTCACAAGTCACTGGTCGCTGGTCACTGGTCACTGGTCAATGGTCACTGTCGCTGGTAAATGTTCACTGTCGCTGGTCACTGGTCACTGGTCACTGGTCACTGGTCACTGGTCAATGTGCCCTATCGCTGGTCAATGGTCACTGTCGCTGGTCACTGGTCACTGGTCATTGGTCACTTGTCACTGGTCACTGGTCACTGGTCAATGGTCACTGTCGCTGGTCACTGGTCACTGGTCACTGGTCACTGGTCACTGGTCCCTGGTCACTGGTCACTGGTCAATGATCACTGTCGCTGGTCACTGGTCACTGGTCACTGGTCACTGGTCACTGGTCACTGGTCAATCGTCACTATCGCTGGTCAATGGTCACTGTCGCTGCTCACTGGTCACTGGTCAATGGTCACTGTCGCTGGTCACTGGTCACTGGTCACTGGTCACTGGTCATTGGTCCCTGGTCTCTGGTCACTGGTCAATGATCACTGTCGCTGGTCACTGGTCACTGGTCTCTGGTCACTGGTCACTGGTCACGGGTCACATGTCACTGGTCACTGGTCACTGGTCACTTGTCACTGGTCACTGGTCACGGTCACTGGTCACTGGTCACTGGTCACTGGTCACTGGTCACTGGTCAATGGTCCCTATCGCTGGTCAATGGTCACTGTCGCTGGTCACTGGTCACTGGTCACTGGTCACTGGTCACTGGTCACTGGTCACTGGTCACTGGTCACGGGTCACATTTCACGGGTCACGGTTCACTGGTCGCTAGTCACTGGTCACCGGTCACTGGTCACTGGTCACTGGTCACTGTTCACTGGTCACTGGTCACAAGTCACTGGTCACATGTCACTGGTCAGTGGTCACTGGTCACTGGTCACTGGTCTGTGGTCACTGGTCACTGGTCAGTGGTCACTGGTCACAGTCACATGTCGCGGGTCACTGGTCACAAGTCACTGGTCGCTGGTCACAAGTCACTGGTCACTTGTCACTGGTCACTGGTCACTGGTCACTGGTCAATTGTCAATGGTCGCTGGTCACTGGTCACTGGTCATGGGTCACTGGTCACTGGTCACTGGTCACTGGTCACTGGTCACTGGTCACTGGTCAATCGTCACTATCGCTGGTCAATGGTCACTGTCGCTGCTCACTGGTCACTGGTCACTGGTCACTGGTCACTGGTCATTGGTCACTATCATTGGTCAATGGTCACTGTCGCTGGTCATTGGTCACTGGTCACTGGACACTGGTCACTGTCGCTGGTCACTGGTCACTTGTCAATGATCACTGTCGCTTGTCAATGGTCACTGTCGCTGGTCACTGGTCACTGGTCACTGGTCACTGGTCACTGGTCATTGGTCACTGGTCAATGGTCACACGTCACTGGTAACTGGTCACTTGTCACTGGTCGCTGGTCACTGGTCACTGGTAAGTGGTCACTGTCGCTGGTAATCGGTCACTGTCGCTGGTCACTGGTCACTGGTCACTGGTCACTAGTCACTGGTCAATGGTCCCTATCGCTGGTCAATGGTCTCTGTCGCTGGTCACTGGTCACTGGTCACTGGTCATTGGTGACTATCGCTGGTCAATGGTCACTGTCGCTGGTCACTGGTCACTGGTCACTGGTCAATGGTCCCTATCGCTGGTCAATGGTCACTGTCGCTGGTCACTGGTCACTGGTCACTGGTCACTGGTCAAAAGTCACTGGTCACTTGTCACAGGTCAGTGGTCACTGGTCTCTGGTCACTGGTCACTGTCGCTGGTCAATGGTCCCTATCGCTGGTCAATGGTCACTGTCGCTGGTCACTGGTCACTGGTCACTGGTCACTGGTCAAAAGTCACTGGTCACTTGTCACTGGTCAGTGGTCACTGGTCTCTGGTCACTGGTCACTGGTCACTGGTCACAGGTCAATGGTCACTGGTCACTGGTCACTGGTCACTGGCCACTGGTCACTGGTCACTGGTCAATGGTCACTGTCGCTGCTCAATGGTCACTGTCGCTGGTCACTGGTCACTGGTCACTGGTCACTGGTCACTGGTCATTGGTCACTGGTCACTGGTCACAAGTCACTGGTCACTGGTCACTTGTCACTGGTCGATGGTCACTGGTCACTGGTCAATGGTCACTGTCGCTGGTAAATGTTCACTGTCGCTGGTCACTGGTCACTGGTCACTGTCGCTGGTCACTGGTCACTGGTCACTGGTCACTGGTCACTGGTCACTGGTCACTGGTCAATGGTCCCTATCGCTGGTCAATGGTCACTGTCGCTGGTCACTGGTCACTGGTCACTGGTCACTGGTCACTGGTCAAAAGTCACTGGTCACTTGTCACTGGTCAATGGTCACTGCCGCTGGTCACTGCTCACTGGTCAATATTCACTGGTCACTGGTCACTGGTCACTGGTCACTGGTCACTGGTCACTGGTCACTGGTCACTTTCGCTGGTCACTGGTCACTGGTCAATGGTCACTGGCCACTGGTCACTGGTCACTGGTCAATGGTCACTGTCGCTGGTCAATGGTCACTGTCGCTGGTCACTGGTCACTGGTCACTGGTCACTGGTCACTGGTCACTGGTCACAAGTCACTGGTCACTTGTCACTGGTCACTGGTCACTGGTCACTGGTCAATGGTCACTGTCGCTGGTCAATGGTCACTGTCGCTGGTCAATGGTCACTGCGCTGGTCATTGGTCACTGGTCACTGGTCACTGGTCAAAAGTCACTGGTCACTTGTCACTGGTCAGTGGTCACTGGTCTCTGGTCACTGGTCACTGGTCACTGGTCACTGGTCACTGGTCACAGGTCAATGGTCAC
This sequence comes from Andrena bucephala, assembly GCA_947577245.1. NCBI lineage: Eukaryota > Metazoa > Arthropoda > Insecta > Hymenoptera > Andrenidae > Andrena > Andrena bucephala. The sequence continues at coordinate 24,713,524 of OX387716.1, read as the reverse complement.
TGGTCACTGGTCACTGGTCACTGGTCACTGGTCACTGGTCACGGGTCACATTTCACGGGTCACTGTTCACTGGTCGCTAGTCACTGGTCACCGGTCACTGGTCACTGGTCACTGGTCACTGGTCACTGTTCACTGGTCACTGGTCACAAGTCACTGGTCACATGTCACTGGTCAGTGGTCACTGGTCACTGGTCACTGGTCTGTGGTCACTGGTCACTGGTCAGTGGTCACTGGTAACAGTCACATGTCGCGGGTCACTGGTCACAAGTCACTGGTCGCTGGTCACAAGTCACTGGTCACTTGTCACTGGTCACTGGTCACTGGTCACTGGTCAATGGTCAATGGTCGCTGGTCACTGGTCACTGGTCATGGGTCACTGGTCACTGGTCACTGGTCACTGGTCACTGGTCACTGGTCACTGGTCACTGGTCAATCGTCACTATCGCTGGTCAATGGTCACTGTCGCTGCTCACTGGTCACTGGTCACTGGTCACTGGTCACTGGTCACTGGTCACTGGTCACTGGTCATTGGTCACTATCGCTGGTCAATGGTCACTGTCGCTGGTCATTGGTCACTGGTCACTGGACACTGGTCACTGGTCATTGGTCACTTGTCACTGGTCACTGGTCACTGGTCAATGGTCACTGTCGCTGGTCACTGGTCACTGGTCACTGGTCACTGGTCACTGGTCCCTGGTCACTGGTCACTGGTCAATGATCACTGTCGCTGGTCACTGGTCACTGGTCACTGGTCACTGGTCACTGGTCACGGGTCACATGTCACTGGTCACTGGTCACTGGTCACTTGTCACTGGTCACTGGTCACGGTCACTGGTCACTGGTCACTGGTCACTGGTCACTGGTCACTGGTCACTGGTCACTGGTCAATGGTCCCTATCGCTGGTCAATGGTCACTGTCGCTGGTCACTGGTCACTGGTCACTGGTCACTGGTCACTGGTCATTGGTGACTATCGCTGGTCAATGGTCACTGTCGCTGGTCATTGGTCACTGGTCACTGGTCACTGGTCAAAAGTCACTGGTCACTTGTCACGGGTCACATGTCACGGGTCACATGTCACGGGTCACTGTTCACTGTTCACTGGTCGCTAGTCACTGGTCACCGGTCACTGGTCACTGGTCACTGTTCACTGGTCACTGGTCACAAGTCACTGGTCACTTGTCACTGATCAGTGGTCACTGGTCACTGGTCTGTGGTCACTGGTCACTGGTCACTGGTCACTGGTCACTGGTCACTGGTCACTGGTCACTGGTCATTGGTCACTGGTCACTGGTCACAAGTCACTGGTCACTGGTCACTTGTCACTGGTCGCTGGTCACTGGTCACTGGTCAGTGGTCACTGTCGCTGGTAAATGGTCACTGTCGCTGGTCACTGGTCACTGGTCACTGGTCACTGGTCACTGGTCAATGGTCCCTATCGCTGGTCAATGGTCACTGTCGCTGGTCACTGGTCACTGGTCACTGGTCACTGGTCACTGGTCAAACGTCACTGGTCACTTGTCACTGTTCAATGGTCACTGCCGCTGGTCACTGCTCACTGGTCAATATTCACTGGTCACTGGTCACTGGTCACTGGTCACTGGTCACTGGTCACTGGTCACTTTCGCTGGTCACTGGTCACTGGTCAATGGTCACTGGCCACTGGTCACTGGTCACTGGTCAATGGTCACTATCGCTGGTCAATGGTCACTGTCGCTGGTCACTGGTCACTGGTCACTGGTCACTGGTCACTGGTCACTGGTCACAAGTCACTGGTCACTTGTCACTGGTCACTGGTCACTGGTCACTGGTCAATGGTCACTGTCGCTGGTCAATGGTCACTGCGCTGGTCATTGGTCACTGGTCACTGGTCACTGGTCAAAAGTCACTGGTCACTTGTCACTGGTCAGTGATCACTGGTCTCTGGTCACTGGTCACTGGTCACTGGTCACTGGTCACTGGTCACAGGTCAATGGTCACTGGTCACTGGTCACTGGTCACTGGTCACTGGTCACTGGTCACGGGTCACATTTCACGGGTCACTGTTCACTGGTCGCTAGTCACTGGTCACCGGTCACTGGTCACTGGTCACTGGTCACTGGTCACTGTTCACTGGTCACTGGTCACAAGTCACTAGTCACATGTCACTGGTCAGTGGTCACGGGTCACTGGTCACTGGTCTGTGGTCACTGGTCACTGGTCAGTGGTCACTGGTCACTGGTCACTGGTCATTGGTCACTATCGCTGGTCAATGGTCACTGTCGCTGGTCATTGGTCACTGGTCACTGGACACTGGTCACTGGTCACTGGTCACTTGTCACTGGTCACTGGTCACTGTCGCTGGTCACTGGTCACTGGTCACTGGTCACTGGTCACTGGTCCCTGGTCACTGGTCACTGGTCAATGATCACTGTCGCTGGTCACTGGTCACTGGTCACTGGTCACGGGTCACATGTCACTGGTCACTGGTCACTGGTCACTTGTCACTGGTCACTGGTCACGGTCACTGGTCACTGGTCACTGGTCACTGGTCACTGGTCACTGGTCAATGTGCCCTATCGCTGGTCAATGGTCACTGTCGCTGGTCACTGGTCACTGGTCACTGGTCACTGGTCACTGGTCATTGGTGACTATCGCTGGTCAATGGTCACTGTCGCTGGTCATTGGTCACTGGTCACTGCTCACTGGTCAAAAGTCACTGGTCACTTGTCACTGGTCAGTGGTCACTGGTCTCTGGTCACTGGTCACTGGTCACTGGTCACTGGTCACAGGTCAATGGTCACTGGTCACTGGGCACTGGTCACTGGTCACGGGTCACATGTCACGGGTCACTGTTCACTGTTCACTGGTCGCTAGTCACTGGTCACCGGTCACTGGTCACTGGTCACTGTTCACTGGTCACTGGTCACAAGTCACTGGTCACTTGTCACTGGTCAGTGGTCACTGGTCACTGGTCTGTGGTCACTGGTCACTGGTCACAGGTCACTGGTCACTGGTCACTGGTCACTGGTCACTGGTCACTGGTCATTGGTCACTGGTCACTGGTCACAAGTCACTGGTCACTGGTCACTTGTCACTGGTCGCTGGTCACTGGTCACTGGTCAATGGTCACTGTCGCTGGTAAATGTTCACTGTCGCTGGTCACTGGTCACTGGTCAATGGTCACTGTCGCTGGTCACTGGTCACTGGTCACTGGTCACTGGTCACTGGTCACTGGTCACTGGTCATGGGTCACTGGTCACTGGTCACTGGTCACTGGTCACTGGTCACTGGTCACTGGTCACTGGTCACTGGTCAATCGTCACTATCGCTGGTCAATGGTCACTGTCGCTGCTCACTGGTCACTGGTCACTGGTCACTGGTCACTGGTCACTGGTCACTGGTCATTGGTCACTATCGCTGGTCAATGGTCACTGTCGCTGGTCATTGGTCACTGGTAACTGGACACTGGTCACTGGTCACTGGTCACTTGTCACTGGTCACTGGTCACTGGTCAATGGTCACTGTCGCTGGTCACTGGTCACTGGTCACTGGTCACTGGTCACTGGTCCCTGGTCACTGGTCACTGGTCAATGATCACTGTCGCTGGTCACTGGTTACTGGTCACTGGTCACGGGTCACATGTCACAGGTCACTGGTCACTGGTCACTGGTCACTGGTCACTGGTCACTGGTCACTGGTCACTGGTCACTGGTCAATGGTCCCTATCGCTGGTCAATGGTCACTGCCGCTGGTCACTGGTCACTGGTCACTGGTCATTGGTGACTATCGCTGGTCAATGGTCACTGTCGCTGGTCATTGGTCACTGGTCACTGGTCACTGGTCAAAAGTCACTGGTCACTTGTCACAGGTCAGTGGTCACTGGTCTCTGGTCACATGTCACGGGTCACTGTTCACTGTTCACTGGTCGCTAGTCACTGGTCACCGGTCACTGGTCACTGGTCACTGTTCACTGGTCACTGATCACAAGTCACTGGTCACTTGTCACTGGTCACTGGTCACTGGTCACTGGTCAATGGTCACTTTCGCTGGTCAATGGTCACTGTCGCTGGTCAACGGTCACTGCGCTGGTCATTGGTCACTGGTCACTGGACACTGGTCACTGGTCACTGATCACTTGTCACTGGTCACTGGTCACTGGTCAATGGTCACTGTCGCTGGTCACTGGTCACTGGTCACTGGTCACTGGTCACTGGTCACTGGTCCCTGGTCACTGGTCACTGGTCAATGATCACTGTCGCTGGTCACTGGTCACTGGTCACTGGTCAATGGTCGCTATCGCTGGTCAATGGTCACTGTCGCTGCTCACTGGTCACTGGTCACTGGTCACTGGTCATTGGTCACTATCGCTGGTCAATGGTCACTGTCGCTGGTCACTGGTCACAGGTCACTGGTCACTGGTCACGGGTCACATGTCACGGGTCACTGTTCACTGGTCGCTAGTCACTGGTCACCGGTCACTGGTCACTGGTCACTGGTCACTGTTCACTGGTCACTGGTCACAAGTCACTGGTCACTGGTCACTGGTCACTGGTCACTGGTCACTGGTCACTGGTCACTATCGCTGGTCAATGGTCACTGTCGCTGGTCACTGGTCACTGGTCACTGTTCACTGGTCACTGGTCACTGGTCACTGGTCATTGGTCACAAGTCACTGGTCACTGGTCACTTGTCACTGGTCGCTGGTCACTGGTCACTGGTCAGTGGTCACTGTCGCTGGTAAATGGTCACTGTCGCTGGTCACTGGTCACTGGTCACTGGTCACTGGTCACTGGTCACTGGTCACTGGTCACTGGTCACTGGGCACTGGTCACTGGTCACTGGTCAATGGTCCCTATCGCAGGTCAATGGTCACTGTCGCTGGTCACTGGTCACTATCGCTGGTCAATGGTCACTGTCGCTGGTCATTGGTCACTGGTCACTGGACACTGGTCACTGGTCACTGGTCACTTGTCACTGGTCACTGGTCACTGGTCATTGGTCACTGGTCACTGGTCACAAGTCACTGGTCACTGGTCACTTGTCACTGGTCGCTGGTCACTGGTCACTGGTCAGTGGTCACTGTCGCTGGTAAATGGTCACTGTCGCTGGTCGCTGGTCACTGGTCACTGGTCACTGGTCACTGGTCACTGGTCACTGGTCACTGGTCAATGGTCCCTATCGCAGGTCAATGGTCACTGTCGCTGGTCACTTGTCACTGGTCACTGGTCATTGGTGACTATCGCTGGTCAATGGTCACTGTCGCTGGTCACTGGTCACTGGTCACTGGTCATTGGTGACTATCGCTCTTCAATGGTCACTGTCGCTGGTCACTGGTCACTTGTCACTGGTCACTGGTCACTGGTCATTGGTCACTGGTCACTGGTCACAAGTCACTGGTCACTGGTCACTTGTCACTGGTCGCTGGTCACTGGTCACTGGTCAGTGGTCACTGTCGCTGGTAAATGGTCACTGTCGCTGGTCGCTGGTCACTGGTCACTGGTCACTGGTCACTGGTCACGGGTCACATGTCACTGGTCACTGGTCACTGGTCACTTGTCACTGGTCACTGGTCACGGTCACTGGTCACTGGTCACTGGTCACTGGTCACTGGTCACTGTTCACTGGTCACTGGTCACTGGTCACTGGTCAATGGTCCCTATCGCTGGTCAATGGTCACTGCCGCTGGTCACTTGTCACTGGTCACTGGTCACTGGTCACTGGTCACTGGTCATTGGTGACTATCGCTGGTCAATGGTCACTGTCGCTGGTCATTGGTCACTGGTCACTGGTCACTGGTCAAAAGTCACTGGTTACTTGTCACTGGTCAGTGGTCACTGGTCTCTGGTCACTGGTCACTGGTCACTGGTCACTGGTCACAGGTCAATGGTCACTGGTCACTGGTCACTGGGCACTGGTCACTGGTCACGGGTCACATGTCACGGGTCACTGTTCACTGTTCACTGGTCGCTAGTCACTGGTCACCGGTCACTGGTCACTGGTCACTGTTCACTGGTCACTGGTCACAAGTCACTGGTCACTTGTCACTGGTCACTGGTCACTGGTCACTGGTCAATGGTCACTGTCGCTGGTCAATGGTCACTGTCGCTGGTCAATGGTCACTGCGCTGGTCATTGGTCACTGGTCACTGGTCACTGGTCACTGGTCACTGGTCACTTGTCACTGGTCAGTGGTCACTGGTCTCTGGTCACTGGTCACTGGTCACTGGTCACAGGTCAATGGTCACTGGTCACTGGTCACTGGTCACTGGTCACTGGTCACTGGTCACAGGTCAATGGTCACTGGTCACTGGTCACTTGTCACTGGTCACTGTCGCTGGTCACTGGTCACTGGTCACTGGTCACTGGTCACTGGTCAATGGTCCCTATCGCAGGTCAATGGTCACTGTCGCTGGTCACTGGTCACTGGTCACTGGTCATTGGTGACTATCGCTGGTCAATGGTCACTGTCGCAGGTCACTGGTCACTGGTCACTGGTCATTGGTGACTATCGCTGGTCAATGGTCACTGTCGCTGGTCACTGGTCACTGGTCACTGGTCATTGGTGACTATCGCTGGTCAATGGTCACTGTCGCTGGTCACTGGTCACTGGTCACTGGTCACTGGTCAAAAGTCACTGGTCCCTGGTCACTGGTCACTGGTCAATGATCAATGGTCCCTATCGCAGGTCAATGGTCACTGTCGCTGGTCACTTGTCACTGGTCACTGGTCATTGGTGACTATCGCTGGTCAATGGTCACTGTCGCTGGTCACTGGTCACTGGTCACTGGTCATTGGTGACTATCGCTGGTCAATGGTACTGTCGCTGGTCACTGGTCACTGGTCACTGGTCACTGGTCAAAAGTCACTGGTCCCTGGTCACTGGTCACTGGTCAATGATCACTGTCGCTGGTCACTGGTCACTGGTCACTGGTCACTGGTCACTGGTCACGGGTCACATGTCACTGGTCACTGGTCACTGGTCACTTGTCACTGGTCACTGGTCACGGTCACTGGTCACTGGTCACTGGTCACTGGTCACTGGTCACTGGTCACTGGTCACTGGTCAATGGTCCCTATCGCTGGTCAATGGTCACTGCCGCTGGTCACTTGTCACTGGTCACTGGTCACTGGTCACTGGTCACTGGTCATTGGTGACTATCGCTGGTCAATGGTCACTGTCGCTGGTCATTGGTCACTGGTCACTGGTCACTGGTCAAAAGTCACTGGTTACTTGTCACTGGTCAGTGGTCACTGGTCTCTGGTCACTGGTCACTGGTCACTGGTCACTGGTCACAGGTCAATGGTCACTGGTCACTGGTCACTGGGCACTGGTCACTGGTCACGGGTCACATGTCACGGGTCACTGTTCACTGTTCACTGGTCGCTAGTCACTGGTCACCGGTCACTGGTCACTGGTCACTGTTCACTGGTCACTGGTCACAAGTCACTGGTCACTTGTCACTGGTCACTGGTCACTGGTCACTGGTCAATGGTCACTGTCGCTGGTCAATGGTCACTGTCGCTGGTCAATGGTCACTGCGCTGGTCATTGGTCACTGGTCACTGGTCACTGGTCACTGGTCACTGGTCACTTGTCACTGGTCAGTGGTCACTGGTCTCTGGTCACTGGTCACTGGTCACTGGTCACAGGTCAATGGTCACTGGTCACTGGTCACTGGTCACTGGTCACTGGTCACTGGTCACAGGTCAATGGTCACTGGTCACTGGTCACTTGTCACTGGTCACTGTCGCTGGTCAATGGTTACTGTCGCTGGTCACTGGTCACTGGTCACTGGTCACTGGTCACTGGTCACTGGTCATTGGTCACTGGTCACTGGTCACAAGTCACTGGTCACTGGTCACTTGTCACTGGTCGCTGGTCACTGGTCACTGGTCAGTGGTCACTGTCGCTGGTAAATGGTCACTGTCGCTGGTCACTGGTCACTGGTCACTGGTCACTGGTCACTGGTCACTGGTCACTGGTCAATGGTCCCTATCGCAGGTCAATGGTCACTGTCGCTGGTCACTGGTCACTCGTCACTGGTCATTGGTGACTATCGCTGGTCAATGGTCACTGTCGCAGGTCACTGGTCACTGGTCACTGGTCATTGGTGACTATCGCTGGTCAATGGTCACTGTCGCTGGTCACTGGTCACTGGTCACTGGTCACTGGTCACTGGTCACAGGTCAATGGTCACTGGTCACTGGTCACTTGTCACTGGTCACTGTCGCTGGTCACTGGTCACTGGTCACTGGTCACTGGTCACTGGTCACTTTCGCTGGTCACTGGTCACTGGTAAATGGTCACTGGCCACTGCTCACTTGTCACTGGTCAGTGGTCACTGGTCTCTGGTCACTGGTCACTGGTCACTGGTCACAGGTCAATGGTCACTGGTCACTGGTCACTGGTCACTGGTCACTGGTCACTGGTCACAGGTCAATGGTCACTGGTCACTGGTCACTTGTCACTGGTCACTGTCGCTGGTCACTGGTCATTGGTCACTGGTCACTGGTCACTGGTCACTGGTCACTGGTCACTGGTCAATGGTCCCTATCGCTGGTCAATGGTCACTGTCGCTGGTCACTGGTCACTGGTCACTGGTCACTGGTCACTGGTCACTGGTCAAAAGTCACTGGTCACTTGTCACTGGTCAGTGGTCACTGGTCTCTGGTCACTGGTCACTGGTCACTGGTCACTGGTCACAGGTCAATGGTCACTGGTCACTGGTCACTGGTCACTGGTCACTGGCCACTGGTCACTGGTCACCGGTCAATGGCCACTGTCGCTGGTCAATGGTCACTGTCGCTGGTCACTGGTCACTGGTCACTGGTCATTGGTCACTGGTCACTGGTCACTGGTCACTGGTCATTGGTCACTGGTCACTGGTCACAAGTCACTGGTCACTGGTCACTGGTCACTTGTCACTGGTCGATGGTCACTGGTCACTGGTCACTGGTCAATGGTCATTGTCGCTGGTAAATGTTCACTGTCGCTGGTCACTGGTCACTGGTCACTGTCGCTGGTCACTGGTCACTGGTCACTGGTCACTGGTCACTGGTCACTGGTCACTGGTCAATGGTCACTGTCGCTGGTCACTGGTCACTGGTCACTGGTCATTGGTGACTATCGCTGGTCAATGGTCACTGTCGCAGGTCACTGGTCACTGGTCACTGGTCATTGGTGACTATCGCTGGTCAATGGTCACTGTCACTGGTCACTGGTCACTGGTCACTGGTCAATGGTCACTATCGCTGGTCAATGGTCACTGTCGCTGCTCACTGGTCACTGGTCACTGGTCACTGGTCACTGGTCATTGGTCACTATCGCTGGTCAATGGTCACTGTCGCTGGTCACTGGTCACTGTTCACTGGTCACTGGTCACTGGTCACTGGTCACTTGTCGCTGGTCACTGGTCACTGGTCACTGGTCAATGGTCACTGTCGCTGGTCACTGGTCACTGGTCACTGGTCAATGGTCACTGCCGCTGGTCACTGGTCACTGGTCACTGGTCACTGGTCACTGGTCACTGGTCAATGGTCCCTATCGCAGGTCAATGGTCACTGTCGCTGGTCACTGGTCACTGGTCACTGGTCATTGGTGACTATCGCTGGTCAATGGTCACTGTCGCAGGTCACTGGTCACTGGTCACTGGTCATTGGTGACTATCGCTGGTCAATGGTCACTGTCGCTGGTCACTGGTCACTGGTCACTGGTCATTGGTGACTATCGCTGGTCAATGGTCACTGTCGCTGGTCACTGGTCACTGGTCACTGGTCACTGGTCAAAAGTCACTGGTCCCTGGTCACTGGTCACTGGTCAATGATCAATGGTCCCTATCGCAGGTCAATGGTCACTGTCGCTGGTCACTTGTCACTGGTCACTGGTCATTGGTGACTATCGCTGGTCAATGGTCACTGTCGCTGGTCACTGGTCACTGGTCACTGGTCATTGGTGACTATCGCTGGTCAATGGTCACTGTCGCTGGTCACTGGTCACTGGTCACTGGTCACTGGTCAAAAGTCACTGGTCCCTGGTCACTGGTCACTGGTCAATGATCACTGTCGCTGGTCACTGGTCACTGGTCACTGGTCACTGGTCACTGGTCACGGGTCACATGTCACTGGTCACTGGTCACTGGTCACTTGTCACTGGTCACTGGTCACGGTCACTGGTCACTGGTCACTGGTCACTGGTCACTGGTCACTGGTCACTGGTCACTGGTCACTGGTCACTGGTCAATGGTCCCTATCGCTGGTCAATGGTCACTGCCGCTGGTCACTTGTCACTGGTCACTGGTCACTGGTCACTGGTCACTGGTCATTGGTGACTATCGCTGGTCAATGGTCACTGTCGCTGGTCATTGGTCACTGGTCACTGGTCACTGGTCAAAAGTCACTGGTTACTTGTCACTGGTCAGTGGTCACTGGTCTCTGGTCACTGGTCACTGGTCACTGGTCACTGGTCACAGGTCAATGGTCACTGGTCACTGGTCACTGGGCACTGGTCACTGGTCACGGGTCACATGTCACGGGTCACTGTTCACTGTTCACTGGTCGCTAGTCACTGGTCACCGGTCACTGGTCACTGGTCACTGTTCACTGGTCACTGGTCACAAGTCACTGGTCACTTGTCACTGGTCACTGGTCACTGGTCACTGGTCAATGGTCACTGTCGCTGGTCAATGGTCACTGTCGCTGGTCAATGGTCACTGCGCTGGTCATTGGTCACTGGTCACTGGTCACTGGTCACTGGTCACTTGTCACTGGTCAGTGGTCACTGGTCTCTGGTCACTGGTCACTGGTCACTGGTCACAGGTCAATGGTCACTGGTCACTGGTCACTGGTCACTGGTCACTGGTCACAGGTCAATGGTCACTGGTCACTGGTCACTTGTCACTGGTCACTGTCGCTGGTCACTGGTCACTGGTCACTGGTCACTGGTCACTGGTCACTGGTCACTGGTCACTGGTCACTGGTCACTGGTCACTGGTCACTGGTCACTGGTCACTGGTCCATGGTCCCTATCGCAGGTCAATGGTCACTGTCGCTGGTCACTGGTCACTGGTCACTGGTCAATGGTCCCTATCGCTGGTCAATGGTCACTGTCGCTGGTCACTGGTCACTGGTCACTGGTCACTGGTCAAAAGTCAGTGGTCACTTGTCACTGGTCAGTGGTCACTGGTCTCTGGTCACTGGTCACTGTCGCTGGTCACTGGTCACTGGTCACTGGTCAATGGTCCCTATCGCTGGTCAATGGTCACTGTCGCTGGTCACTGGTCACTGGTCACTGGTCACTGGTCAATGGTCACTGTCGCTGGTCAATGGTCACTGTCGCTGGTCACTGGTCACTGGTCACTGGTCACTGGTCACTGGTCACTGGTCACTGGTCACTGGTCATTGGTCACTGGTCACTGGTCACAAGTCACTGGTCACTGGTCACTTGTCACTGGTCGATGGTCACTGGTCACTGGTCAATGGTCACTGTCGCTGGTAAATGTTCACTGTCGCTGGTCACTGGTCACTGGTCACTGTCGCTGGTCACTGGTCACTGGTCACTGGTCACTGGTCACTGGTCACTGGTCACTGGTCAATGGTCCCTATCGCTGGTCAATGGTCACTGTCGCTGGTCACTGGTCACTGGTCACTGGTCACTGGTCACTGGTCACTTTCGCTGGTCACTGGTCACTGGTAAATGGTCACTGGCCACTGGTCACTGGTCACTGGTCAATGGTCACTGTCGCTGGTCAATGGTCACTGTCGCTGGTCACTGGCCACTGGTCACTGGTCACTGGTCAATGGTCACTGTCGCTGGTCAATGGTCACTGTCGCTGGTCACTGGTCACTGGTCACTGGTCACTGGTCACTGGTCACTGGTCACTGGTCATTGGTCACTGGGCACTGGTCACAAGTCACTGGTCACTGGTCACTTGTCACTGGTCGATGGTCACTGGTCACTGGTCAATGGTCACTGTCGCTGGTAAATGTTCACTGTCGCTGGTCACTGGTCACTGGTCACTGTCGCTGGTCACTGGTCACTGGTCACTGGTCACTGGTCACTGGTCACTGGTCACTGGTCACTGGTCACTGGTCACTGGTCACTTTCGCTGGTCACTGGTCACTGGTAAATGGTCACTGGCCACTGGTCACTGGTCACTGGTCAATGGTCACTGTCGCTGGTCAATGGTCACTGTCGCTGGTCACTGGTCACTGGTCACTGGTCACTGGTCACTGGTCACTGGTCACTGGTCACTTTCGCTGGTCACTGGTCACTGGTAAATGGTCACTGGCCACTGCTCACTTGTCACTGGTCAGTGGTCACTGGTCTCTGGTCACTGGTCACTGGTCACTGGTCACAGGTCAATGGTCACTGGTCACTGGTCACTGGTCACTGGTCACAGGTCAATGGTCACTGGTCACTGGTCACTTGTCACTGGTCACTGTCGCTGGTCACTGGTCACTGGTCACTGGTCACTGGTCACTGGTCACTGGTCACTGGTCACTGGTCAATGGTCCCTATCGCTGGTCAATGGTCACTGTCGCTGGTCACTGGTCACTGGTCACTGGTCACTGGTCACTGGTCACTGGTCAAAAGTCACTGGTCACTTGTCACTGGTCAGTGGTCACTGGTCTCTGGTCACTGGTCACTGGTCACTGGTCACTGGTCACAGGTCAATGGTCACTGGTCACTGGTCACTGGTCACTGGTCACTGGTCACTGGTCACTGGTCAGTGGTCACTGTCGCTGGTAAATGGTCACTGTCGCTGGTCACTGGTCACTGGTCACTGGTCACTGGTCACTGGTCAATGGTCCCTATCGCAGGTCAATGGTCACTGTCGCTGGTCACTGGTCACTGGTCACTGGTCATTGGTGACTATCGCTGGTCAATGGTCACTGTCACTGGTCACTGGTCACTGGTCACTGGTCAAAAGTCACTGGTCACTTGTCACTTGTCAGTGGTCACTGGTCTCTGGTCACTGGTCACTGTCGCTGGTCACTGGTCACTGGTCACTGGTCAAGGGTCCCTATCGCTGGTCAATGGTCACTGTCGCTGGTCACTGGTCACTGGTCACTGGTCACTGGTCAAAAGTCACTGGTCACTTGTCACTGGTCAGTGGTCACTGGTCTCTGGTCACTGGTCACTGGTCACTGGTCACAGGTCAATGGTCACTGGTCACTGGTCACTGGTCACTGGCCACTGGTCACTGGTCACTGGTCACTGGTCACTGGTCACTGGTCACTGGTCACTGGTCAATGGTCCCTATCGCTGGTCAATGGTCACTGTCGCTGGTCACTGGTCACTGGTCACTAACCACTGGTCACTGGTCACTGGTCACTGGTCACTGGTCAATGGTCCCTATCGCTGGTCAATGGTCACTGTCGCTGGTCACTGGTCACTGGTCACTGGTCACTGGTCACTGGTCACTGGTCACTTGTCACTGGTCAGTGGTCACTGGTCTCTGGTCACTGGTCACTGGTCACTGGTCACTGGTCACAGGTCAATGGTCACTGGTCACTGGTCACTGGTCATTGGTCACTGGTCACTGGTCACAAGTCACTGGTCACTGGTCACTTGTCACTGGTCGCTGGTCACTGGTCACTGGTCAATGGTCACTGTCGCTGGTAAATGTTCACTGTCGCTAGTCACTGGGCACCGGTCACTGGTCACTGGTCACTGTTCACTGGTCACTGGTCACAAGTCACTGGTCACTTGTCACTGGTCAGTGGTCACTGGTCACTGGTCTGTGGTCACTGGTCACTGGTCACTGGTCACTGGTCACTGGTCACTTGTCACTGGTCACTGGTCATTGGTCACTGGTCACTGGTCACAAGTCACTGGTCACTGGTCACTTGTCACTGGTCGCTGGTCACTGGTCACTGGTCAATGGTCACTGTCGCTGGTAAATGTTCACTGTCGCTGGTCACTGGTCACTGGTCACTGTCGCTGGTCACTGGTCACTGGTCACTGGTCACTGGTCAATGGTCCCTATCGCTGGTCAATGGTCACTGTCGCTGGTCTCTGGTCACTGGTCACTGGTCACTGGTCACTGGTCACTGGTCACTGGTCAATGGTCCCTATCGCTGGTCAATGGTCACTGTCGCTGGTCACTGGTCACTGGTCACTGGTCAATGGTCGCTATCGCTGGTCAATGGTCACTGTCGCTGCTCACTGGTCACTGGTCACTGGTCACTGGTCATTGGTCACTATCGCTGGTCAATGGTCACTGTCGCTGGTCACTGGTCACAGGTCACTGGTCACTGGTCACGGGTCACATGTCACGGGTCACTGTTCACTGGTCGCTAGTCACTGGTCACCGGTCACTGGTCACTGGTCACTGGTCACTGTTCACTGGTCACTGGTCACAAGTCACTGGTCACTGGTCACTGGTCACTGGTCCCTGGTCACTGGTCACTGGTCACTATCGCTGGTCAATGGTCACTGTCGCTGGTCACTGGTCACTGGTCACTGTTCACTGGTCACTGGTCACTGGTCACTGGTCATTGGTCACAAGTCACTGGTCACTGGTCACTTGTCACTGGTCGCTGGTCACTGGTCACTGGTCAGTGGTCACTGTCGCTGGTAAATGGTCACTGTCGCTGGTCACTGGTCACTGGTCACTGGTCACTGGTCACTGGTCACTGGTCACTGGTCACTGGTCACTGGTCACTGGTCACTGGTCAATGGTCCCTATCGCAGGTCAATGGTCACTGTCGCTGGTCACTGGTCACTATCGCTGGTCAATGGTCACTGTCGCTGGTCATTGGTCACTGGTCACTGGACACTGGTCACTGGTCACTGGTCACTTGTCATTGGTCACTGGTCACTGGTCATTGGTCACTGGTCACTGGTCACAAGTCACTGGTCACTGGTCACTTGTCACTGGTCGCTGGTCACTGGTCACTGGTCAGTGGTCACTGTCGCTGGTAAATGGTCACTGTCGCTGGTCGCTGGTCACTGGTCACTGGTCACTGGTCACTGGTCACTTGTCACTGGTCACTGGTCAATGGTCCCTATCGCAGGTCAATGGTCACTGTCGCTGGTCACTTGTCACTGGTCACTGGTCATTGGTGACTATCGCTGGTCAATGGTCACTGTCGCTGGTCACTGGTCACTGGTCACTGGTCATTGGTGACTATCGCTCTTCAATGGTCACTGTCGCTGGTCACTGGTCACTTGTCACTGGTCACTGGTCACTGGTCATTGGTCACTGGTCACTGGTCACAAGTCACTGGTCACTGGTCACTTGTCACTGGTCGCTGGTCACTGGTCACTGGTCAGTGGTCACTGTCGCTGGTAAATGGTCACTGTCGCTGGTCGCTGGTCACTGGTCACTGGTCACTGGTCACTGGTCACGGGTCACATGTCACTGGTCACTGGTCACTGGTCACTTGTCACTGGTCACTGGTCACGGTCACTGGTCACTGGTCACTGGTCACTGGTCACTGGTCACTGGTCACTGGTCACTGGTCACTGGTCAATGGTCCCTATCGCTGGTCAATGGTCACTGCCGCTGGTCACTTGTCACTGGTCACTGGTCACTGGTCACTGGTCACTGGTCATTGGTGACTATCGCTGGTCAATGGTCACTGTCGCTGGTCATTGGTCACTGGTCACTGGTCACTGGTTAAAAGTCACTGGTTACTTGTCACTGGTCAGTGGTCACTGGTCTCTGGTCACTGGTCACTGGTCACTGGTCACTGGTCACAGGTCAATGGTCACTGGTCACTGGTCACTGGGCACTGGTCACTGGTCACGGGTCACATGTCACGGGTCACTGTTCACTGTTCACTGGTCGCTAGTCACTGGTCACCGGTCACTGGTCACTGGTCACTGTTCACTGGTCACTGGTCACAAGTCACTGGTCACTTGTCACTGGTCACTGGTCACTGGTCACTGGTCAATGGTCACTGTCGCTGGTCAATGGTCACTGTCGCTGGTCAATGGTCACTGCGCTGGTCATTGGTCACTGGTCACTGGTCACTGGTCACTGGTCACTGGTCACTTGTCACTGGTCAGTGGTCACTGGTCTCTGGTCACTGGTCACTGGTCACTGGTCACAGGTCAATGGTCACTGGTCACTGGTCACTGGTCACTGGTCACTGGTCACTGGTCACTGGTCACAGGTCAATGGTCACTGGTCACTGGTCACTTGTCACTGGTCACTGTCGCTGGTCACTGGTCACTGGTCACTGGTCACTGGTCACTGGTCACTGGTCACTGGTCACTGGTCACTGGTCACTGGTCAATGGTCCCTATCGCAGGTCAATGGTCACTGTCGCTGGTCACTGGTCACTGGTCACTGGTCATTGGTGACTATCGCTGGTCAATGGTCACTGTCGCAGGTCACTGGTCACTGGTCACTGGTCATTGGTGACTATCGCTGGTCAATGGTCACTGTCGCTGGTCACTGGTCACTGGTCACTGGTCATTGGTGACTATCGCTGGTCAATGGTCACTGTCGCTGGTCACTGGTCACTGGTCACTGGTCACTGGTCAAAAGTCACTGGTCCCTGGTCACTGGTCACTGGTCAATGATCAATGGTCCCTATCGCAGGTCAATGGTCACTGTCGCTGGTCACTTGTCACTGGTCACTGGTCATTGGTGACTATCGCTGGTCAATGGTCACTGTCGCTGGTCACTGGTCACTTGTCACTGGTCATTGGTGACTATCGCTGGTCAATGGTCACTGTCGCTGGTCACTGGTCACTGGTCACTGGTCACTGGTCAAAAGTCACTGGTCCCTGGTCACTGGTCACTGGTCAATGATCACTGTCGCTGGTCACTGGTCACTGGTCACTGGTCATTGGTCACTGGTCACGGGTCACATGTCACTGGTCACTGGTCACTGGTCACTTGTCACTGGTCACTGGTCACGGTCACTGGTCACTGGTCACTGGTCACTGGTCACTGGTCACTGGTCACTGGTCACTGGTCACTGGTCAATGGTCCCTATCGCTGGTCAATGGTCACTGCCGCTGGTCACTTGTCACTGGTCACTGGTCACTGGTCACTGGTCACTGGTCATTGGTGACTATCGCTGGTCAATGGTCACTGTCGCTGGTCATTGGTCACTGGTCACTGGTCACTGGTCAAAAGTCACTGGTTACTTGTCACTGGTCAGTGGTCACTGGTCTCTGGTCACTGGTCACTGGTCACTGGTCACTGGTCACAGGTCAATGGTCACTGGTCACTGGTCACTGGGCACTGGTCACTGGTCACGGGTCACATGTCACGGGTCACTGTTCACTGTTCACTGGTCGCTAGTCACTGGTCACCGGTCACTGGTCACTGGTCACTGTTCACTGGTCACTGGTCACAAGTCACTGGTCACTTGTCACTGGTCACTGGTCACTGGTCACTGGTCAATGGTCACTGTCGCTGGTCAATGGTCACTGTCGCTGGTCAATGGTCACTGCGCTGGTCATTGGTCACTGGTCACTGGTCACTGGTCACTGGTCACTGGTCACTTGTCACTGGTCAGTGGTCACTGGTCTCTGGTCACTGGTCACTGGTCACTGGTCACAGGTCAATGGTCACTGGTCACTGGTCACTGGTCACTGGTCACTGGTCACTGGTCACAGGTCAATGGTCACTGGTCACTGGTCACTTGTCACTGGTCACTGTCGCTGGTCACTGGTCACTGGTCACTGGTCACTGGTCACTGGTCACTGGTCACTGGTCACTGGTCACTGGTCACTGGTCACTGGTCACTGGTCACTGGTCCATGGTCCCTATCGCAGGTCAATGGTCACTGTCGCTGGTCACTGGTCACTGGTCACTGGTCAATGGTCCCTATCGCTGGTCAATGGTCACAGTCGCTGGTCACTGGTCACTGGTCACTGGTCACTGGTCAAAAGTCAGTGGTCACTTGTCACTGGTCAGTGGTCACTGGTCTCTGGTCACTGGTCACTGTCGCTGGTCACTGGTCACTGGTCACTGGTCAATGGTCCCTATCGCTGGTCAATGGTCACTGTCGCTGGTCACTGGTCACTGGTCACTGGTCACTGGTCACTGGTCACTGGTCACTGGTCACTGGTCACTTTCGCTGGTCACTGGTCACTGGTAAATGGTCACTGGCCACTGGTCACTGGTCACTGGTCAATGGTCACTGTCGCTGGTCAATGGTCACTGTCGCTGGTCACTGGTCACTGGTCACTGGTCACTGGTCACTGGTCACTGGTCACTGGTCACTTTCGCTGGTCACTGGTCACTGGTAAATGGTCACTGGCCACTGGTCACTTGTCACTGGTCAGTGGTCACTGGTCTCTGGTCACTGGTCACTGGTCACTGGTCACAGGTCAATGGTCACTGGTCACTGGTCACTGGTCACTGGTCACTGGTCACTGGCCACAGGTCAATGGTCACTGGTCACTTGTCACTGGTCACTGTCGCTGGTCACTGGTCACTGGTCACTGGTCACTGGTCACTGGTCACTGGTCACTGGTCACTGGTCAATGGTCCCTATCGCAGGTCAATGGTCACTGTCGCTGGTCACTGGTCACTGGTCACTGGTCATTGGTGACTATCGCTGGTCAATGGTCACTGTCGCAGGTCACTGGTCACTGGTCACTGGTCATTGGTGACTATCGCTGGTCAATGGTCACTGTCGCTGGTCACTGGTCACTGGTCACTGGTCAATGGTCCCTATCGCTGGTCAATGGTCACTGTCGCTGGTCACTGGTCACTGGTCACTGGTCACTGGTCAAAAGTCACTGGTCACTTGTCACTGGTCAGTGGTCACTGGTCTCTGGTCACTGGTCACTGGTCACTGGTCAATGGTCACTGCCGCTGGTCATTGGTCACTGGTCACTGGTCACTGGTCACTGGTCAATGGTCCCTATCGCAGGTCAATGGTCACTGTCGCTGGTCACTGGTCACTGGTCACTGGTCATTGGTCACTATCGCTGGTCAATGGTCACTGTCGCTGGTCATTGGTCACTGGTCACTGGACACTGGTCACTGGTCACTGGTCACTTGTCACTCGTCACTGGTCACTGGTCACTGGTCAATGGTCACTGTCGCTGGTCACTGGTCACTGGTCACTGGTCAATGGTCACTGCCGCTGGTCACTGGTCACTGGTCACTGCTCACTGGTCACTGGTCACTTGTCAATGGTCACTGTCGCTGGTCAATGGTTACTGTCGCTGGTCACTGGTCACTGGTCACTGGTCACTGGTCACTGGTCACTGGTCATTGGTCACTGGTCACTGGTCACAAGTCACTGGTCACTGGTCACTTGTCACTGGTCGCTGGTCACTGGTCACTGGTCAGTGGTCACTGTCGCTGGTAAATGGTCACTGTCGCTGGTCACTGGTCACTGGTCACTGGTCACTGGTCACTGGTCACTGGTCACTGGTCAATGGTCCCTATCGCAGGTCAATGGTCACTGTCGCTGGTCACTGGTCACTGGTCACTGGTCATTGGTGACTATCGCTGGTCAATGGTCACTGTCGCAGGTCACTGGTCACTGGTCACTGGTCATTGGTGACTATCGCTGGTCAATGGTCACTGTCGCTGGTCACTGGTCACTGGTCACTGGTCAATGGTCCCTATCGCTGGTCAATGGTCACTGTCGCTGGTCACTGGTCACTGGTCACTGGTCACTGGTCAAAAGTCACTGGTCACTTGTCACTAGTCAGTGGTCACTGGTCTCTGGTCACTGGTCACTGTCGCTGGTCACTGGTCACTGGTCACTGGTCAATGGTCCCTATCGCTGGTCAATGGTCACTGTCGCTGGTCACTGGTCACTGGTCACTGGTCACTGGTCAAAAGTCACTGGTCACTTGTCACTGGTCAGTGGTCACTGGTCTCTGGTCACTGGTCACTGGTCACTGGTCACAGGTCACTGGTCACTGGTCACTTTCGCTGGTCACTGGTCACTGGTAAATGGTCACTGGCCACTGGTCACTGGTCACTGGTCACTGGTCAATGGTCACTGTCGCTGGTCAATGGTCACTGTCGCTGGTCACTGGTCACTGGTCACTGGTCACTGGTCACTGGTCACTGGTCACTGGTCACTTTCGCTGGTCACTGGTCACTGGTAAATGGTCACTGGCCACTGCTCACTTGTCACTGGTCAGTGGTCACTGGTCTCTGGTCACTGGTCACTGGTCACTGGTCACAGGTCAATGGTCACTGGTCACTGGTCACTGGTCACTGGTCACTGGTCACTGGTCACAGGTCAATGGTCACTGGTCACTGGTCACTTGTCACTGGTCACTGTCGCTGGTCACTGGTCACTGGTCACTGGTCACTGGTCACTGGTCACTGGTCACTGGTCACTGGTCAATGGTCCCTATCGCTGGTCAATGGTCACTGTCGCTGGTCACTGGTCACTGGTCACTGGTCACTGGTCACTGGTCACTGGTCAAAAGTCACTGGTCACTTGTCACTGGTCAGTGGTCACTGGTCTCTGGTCACTGGTCACTGGTCACTGGTCACTGGTCACAGGTCAATGGTCACTGGTCACTGGTCACTGGTCACTGGTCACTGGCCACTGGTCACTGGTCACCGGTCAATGGCCACTTTCGCTGGTCAATGGTTACTGTCGCTGGTCACTGGTCACTGGTCACTGGTCATTGGTCACTGGTCACTGGTCACTGGTCACTGGTCATTGGTCACTGGTCACTGGTCACAAGTCACTGGTCACTGGTCACTGGTCACTTGTCACTGGTCGATGGTCACTGGTCACTGGTCACTGGTCAATGGTCATTGTCGCTGGTAAATGTTCACTGTCGCTG
This sequence comes from Andrena bucephala, assembly GCA_947577245.1. NCBI lineage: Eukaryota > Metazoa > Arthropoda > Insecta > Hymenoptera > Andrenidae > Andrena > Andrena bucephala. The sequence goes on along the minus strand of OX387716.1, from coordinate 24,692,805 downwards.
GTCACTGGTCACTGGTCACTGTCGCTGGTCACTGGTCACTGGTCACTGGTCACTGGTCACTGGTCACTGGTCACTGGTCAATGGTCACTGTCGCTGGTCACTGGTCACTGGTCACTGGTCATTGGAGACTATCGCTGGTCAATGGTCACTGTCGCAGGTCACTGGTCACTGGTCACTGGTCATTGGTGACTATCGCTGGTCAATGGTCACTGTCACTGGTCACTGGTCACTGGTCACTGGTCAATGGTCACTATCGCTGGTCAATGGTCACTGTCGCTGCTCACTGGTCACTGGTCACTGGTCACTGGTCACTGGTCATTGGTCACTATCGCTGGTCAATGGTCACTGTCGCTGGTCACTGGTCACTGTTCACTGGTCACTGGTCACTGGTCACTGGTCACTTGTCACTGGTCACTGGTCACTGGTCACTGGTCAATGGTCACTGTCGCTGGTCACTGGTCACTGGTCACTGGTCAATGGTCACTGCCGCTGGTCACAGGTCACTGGTCACTGCTCACTGGTCACTGGTCACTTGTCAATGGTCACTGTCGCTGGTCAATGGTTACTGTCGCTGGTCACTGGTCACTGGTCACTGGTCACTGGTCACTGGTCACTGGTCATTGGTCACTGGTCACTGGTCACAAGTCACTGGTCACTGGTCACTTGTCACTGGTCGCTGGTCACTGGTCACTGGTCAGTGGTCACTGTCGCTGGTAAATGGTCACTGTCGCTGGTCACTGGTCACTGGTCACTGGTCACTGGTCACTGGTCAATGGTCCCTATCGCAGGTCAATGGTCACTGTCGCTGGTCACTGGTCACTGGTCACTGGTCATTGGTGACTATCGCTGGTCAATGGTCACTGTCACTGGTCACTGGTCACTGGTCACTGGTCAAAAGTCACTGGTCACTTGTCACTTGTCAGTGGTCACTGGTCTCTGGTCACTGGTCACTGTCGCTGGTCACTGGTCACTGGTCACTGGTCAAGGGTCCCTATCGCTGGTCAATGGTCACTGTCGCTGGTCACTGGTCACTGGTCACTGGTCACTGGTCAAAAGTCACTGGTCACTTGTCACTGGTCAGTGGTCACTGGTCTCTGGTCACTGGTCACTGGTCACTGGTCACAGGTCAATGGTCACTGGTCACTGGTCACTGGTCACTGGCCACTGGTCACTGGTCACTGGTCACTGGTCACTGGTCACTGGTCACTGGTCACTGGTCACTGGTCAATGGTCCCTATCGCTGGTCAATGGTCACTGTCGCTGGTCACTGGTCACTGGTCACTAAGCACTGGTCACTGGTCACTGGTCACTGGTCACTGGTCAATGGTCCCTATCGCTGGTCAATGGTCACTGTCGCTGGTCACTGGTCACTGGTCACTGGTCACTGGTCACTGGTCACTTGTCACTGGTCAGTGGTCACTGGTCTCTGGTCACTGGTCACTGGTCACTGGTCACTGGTCACAGGTCAATGGTCACTGGTCACTGGTCACTGGTCATTGGTCACTGGTCACTGGTCACAAGTCACTGGTCACTGGTCACTTGTCACTGGTCGCTGGTCACTGGTCACTGGTCAATTGTCACTGTCGCTGGTAAATGTTCACTGTCGCTAGTCACTGGGCACCGGTCACTGGTCACTGGTCACTGTTCACTGGTCACTGGTCACAAGTCACTGGTCACTTGTCACTGGTCAGTGGTCACTGGTCACTGGTCTGTGGTCACTGGTCACTGGTCACTGGTCACTGGTCACTGGTCACTTGTCACTGGTCTCTGGTCATTGGTCACTGGTCACTGGTCACAAGTCACTGGTCACTGGTCACTTGTCACTGGTCGCTGGTCACTGGTCACTGGTCACTGGTCACTGGTCACTGGTCAATGGTCCCTATCGCAGGTCAATGGTCACTGTCGCTGGTCACTGGTCACTGGTCACTGGTCATTGGTGACTATCGCTGGTCAATGGTCACTGTCACTGGTCACTGGTCACTGGTCACTGGTCAAAAGTCACTGGTCACTTGTCACTTGTCAGTGGTCACTGGTCTCTGGTCACTGGTCACTGTCGCTGGTCACTGGTCACTGGTCACTGGTCAAGGGTCCCTATCGCTGGTCAATGGTCACTGTCGCTGGTCACTGGTCACTGGTCACTGGTCACTGGTCAAAAGTCACTGGTCACTTGTCACTGGTCAGTGGTCACTGGTCTCTGGTCACTGGTCACTGGTCACTGGTCACAGGTCAATGGTCACTGGTCACTGGTCACTGGTCACTGGCCACTGGTCACTGGTCACTGGTCACTGGTCACTGGTCACTGGTCACTGGTCACTGGTCAATGGTCCCTATCGCTGGTCAATGGTCACTGTCGCTGGTCACTGGTCACTGGTCACTAAGCACTGGTCACTGGTCACTGGTCACTGGTCACTGGTCAATGGTCCCTATCGCTGGTCAATGGTCACTGTCGCTGGTCACTGGTCACTGGTCACTGGTCACTGGTCACTGGTCACTGGTCACTTGTCACTGGTCAGTGGTCACTGGTCTCTGGTCACTGGGCACTGGTCACTGGTCACTGGTCACAGGTCAATGGTCACTGGTCACTGGTCACTGGTCATTGGTCACTGGTCACTGGTCACAAGTCACTGGTCACTGGTCACTTGTCACTGGTCGCTGGTCACTGGTCACTGGTCAATGGTCACTGTCGCTGGTAAATGTTCACTGTCGCTAGTCACTGGGCACCGGTCACTGGTCACTGGTCACTGTTCACTGGTCACTGGTCACAAGTCACTGGTCACTTGTCACTGGTCAGTGGTCACTGGTCACTGGTCTGTGGTCACTGGTCACTGGTCACTGGTCACTGGTCACTGGTCACTTGTCACTGGTCACTGGTCATTGGTCACTGGTCACTGGTCACAAGTCACTGGTCACTGGTCACTTGTCACTGGTCGCTGGTCACTGGTCACTGGTCAATGGTCACTGTCGCTGGTAAATGTTCACTGTCGCTGGTCACTGGTCACTGGTCACTGTCGCTGGTCACTGGTCACTGGTCACTGGTCACTGGTCACTGGTCACTGGTCAATGGTCCCTATCGCTGGTCAATGGTCACTGTCGCTGGTCACTGGTCACTGGTCACTAAGCACTGGTCACTGGTCACTGGTCACTGGTCACTGGTCAATGGTCCCTATCGCTGGTCAATGGTCACTGTCGCTGGTCACTGGTCACTGGTCACTGGTCACTGGTCACTGGTCACTTGTCACTGGTCAGTGGTCACTGGTCTCTGGTCACTGGTCACTGGTCACTGGTCACTGGTCACAGGTCAATGGTCACTGGTCACTGGTCACTGGTCATTGGTCACTGGTCACTGGTCACAAGTCACTGGTCACTGGTCACTTGTCACTGGTCGCTGGTCACTGGTCACTGGTCAATTGTCACTGTCGCTGGTAAATGTTCACTGTCGCTAGTCACTGGGCACCGGTCACTGGTCACTGGTCACTGTTCACTGGTCACTGGTCACAAGTCACTGGTCACTTGTCACTGGTCAGTGGTCACTGGTCACTGGTCTGTGGTCACTGGTCACTGGTCACTGGTCACTGGTCACTGGTCACTTGTCACTGGTCACTGGTCATTGGTCACTGGTCACTGGTCACAAGTCACTGGTCACTGGTCACTTGTCACTGGTCGCTGGTCACTGGTCACTGGTCACTGGTCACTGGTCACTGGTCAATGGTCCCTATCGCAGGTCAATGGTCACTGTCGCTGGTCACTGGTCACTGGTCACTGGTCATTGGTGACTATCGCTGGTCAATGGTCACTGTCACTGGTCACTGGTCACTGGTCACTGGTCAAAAGTCACTGGTCACTTGTCACTTGTCAGTGGTCACTGGTCTCTGGTCACTGGTCACTGTCGCTGGTCACTGGTCACTGGTCACTGGTCAAGGGTCCCTATCGCTGGTCAATGGTCACTGTCGCTGGTCACTGGTCACTGGTCACTGGTCACTGGTCAAAAGTCACTGGTCACTTGTCACTGGTCAGTGGTCACTGGTCTCTGGTCACTGGTCACTGGTCACTGGTCACAGGTCAATGGTCACTGGTCACTGGTCACTGGTCACTGGCCACTGGTCACTGGTCACTGGTCACTGGTCACTGGTCACTGGTCACTGGTCACTGGTCAATGGTCCCTATCGCTGGTCAATGGTCACTGTCGCTGGTCACTGGTCACTGGTCACTAAGCACTGGTCACTGGTCACTGGTCACTGGTCACTGGTCAATGGTCCCTATCGCTGGTCAATGGTCACTGTCGCTGGTCACTGGTCACTGGTCACTGGTCACTGGTCACTGGTCACTGGTCACTTGTCACTGGTCAGTGGTCACTGGTCTCTGGTCACTGGGCACTGGTCACTGGTCACTGGTCACAGGTCAATGGTCACTGGTCACTGGTCACTGGTCATTGGTCACTGGTCACTGGTCACAAGTCACTGGTCACTGGTCACTTGTCACTGGTCGCTGGTCACTGGTCACTGGTCAATGGTCACTGTCGCTGGTAAATGTTCACTGTCGCTAGTCACTGGGCACCGGTCACTGGTCACTGGTCACTGTTCACTGGTCACTGGTCACAAGTCACTGGTCACTTGTCACTGGTCAGTGGTCACTGGTCACTGGTCTGTGGTCACTGGTCACTGGTCACTGGTCACTGGTCACTGGTCACTTGTCACTGGTCACTGGTCATTGGTCACTGGTCACTGGTCACAAGTCACTGGTCACTGGTCACTTGTCACTGGTCGCTGGTCACTGGTCACTGGTCAATGGTCACTGTCGCTGGTAAATGTTCACTGTCGCTGGTCACTGGTCACTGGTCACTGTCGCTGGTCACTGGTCACTGGTCACTGGTCACTGGTCACTGGTCACTGGTCAATGGTCCCTATCGCTGGTCAATGGTCACTGTCGCTGGTCACTGGTCACTGGTCACTGGTCACTGGTCACTGGTCACTGGTCACTGGTCAATGGTCCCTATCGCTGGTCAATGGTCACTGTCGCTGGTCACTGGTCACTGGTCACTGGTCACTGGTCACTGGTCAATGGTCGCTATCGCTGGTCAATGGTCACTGTCGCTGCTCACTGGTCACTGGTCACTGGTCACTGGTCATTGGTCACTATCGCTGGTCAATGGTCACTGTCGCTGGTCACTGGTCACAGGTCACTGGTCACTGGTCACGGGTCACATGTCACGGGTCACTGTTCACTGGTCGCTAGTCACTGGTCACCGGTCACTGGTCACTGGTCACTGGTCACTGTTCACTGGTCACTGGTCACAAGTCACTGGTCACTGGTCACTGGTCACTGGTCACTGGTCACTGGTCACTATCGCTGGTCAATGGTCACTGTCGCTGGTCACTGGTCACTGGTCACTGTTCACTGGTCACTGGTCACTGGTCACTGGTCATTGGTCACAAGTCACTGGTCACTGGTCACTTGTCACTGGTCGCTGGTCACTGGTCACTGGTCAGTGGTCACTGTCGCTGGTAAATGGTCACTGTCGCTGGTCACTGGTCACTGGTCACTGGTCACTGGTCACTGGTCACTGGTCACTGGTCACTGGTCACTGGTCACTGGTCACTGGTCACTGGTCAATGGTCCCTATCGCAGGTCAATGGTCACTGTCGCTGGTCACTGGTCACTATCGCTGGTCAATGGTCACTGTCGCTGGTCATTGGTCACTGGTCACTGGACACTGGTCACTGGTCACTTGTCATTGGTCACTGGTCACTGGTCATTGGTCACTGGTCACTGGTCACAAGTCACTGGTCACTGGTCACTTGTCACTGGTCGCTGGTCACTGGTCACTGGTCAGTGGTCACTGTCGCTGGTAAATGGTCACTGTCGCTGGTCGCTGGTCACTGGTCACTGGTCACTGGTCACTGGTCACTGGTCACTGGTCACTGGTCAATGGTCCCTATCGCAGGTCAATGGTCACTGTCGCTGGTCACTTGTCACTGGTCACTGGTCATTGGTGACTATCGCTGGTCAATGGTCACTGTCGCTGGTCACTGGTCACTGGTCACTGGTCATTGGTGACTATCGCTCTTCAATGGTCACTGTCGCTGGTCACTGGTCACTTGTCACTGGTCACTGGTCACTGGTCATTGGTCACTGGTCACTGGTCACAAGTCACTGGTCACTGGTCACTTGTCACTGGTCGCTGGTCACTGGTCACTGGTCAGTGGTCACTGTCGCTGGTAAATGGTCACTGTCGCTGGTCGCTGGTCACTGGTCACTGGTCACTGGTCACTGGTCACGGGTCACATGTCACTGGTCACTGGTCACTGGTCACTTGTCACTGGTCACTGGTCACGGTCACTGGTCACTGGTCACTGGTCACTGGTCACTGGTCACTGGTCACTGGTCACTGGTCACTGGTCAATGGTCCCTATCGCTGGTCAATGGTCACTGCCGCTAGTCACTTGTCACTGGTCACTGGTCACTGGTCACTGGTCACTGGTCATTGGTGACTATCGCTGGTCAATGGTCACTGTCGCTGGTCATTGGTCACTGGTCACTGGTCACTGGTCAAAAGTCACTGGTTACTTGTCACTGGTCAGTGGTCACTGGTCTCTGGTCACTGGTCACTGGTCACTGGTCACTGGTCACAGGTCAATGGTCACTGGTCACTGGTCACTGGGCACTGGTCACTGGTCACGGGTCACATGTCACGGGTCACTGTTCACTGTTCACTGGTCGCTAGTCACTGGTCACCGGTCACTGGTCACTGGTCACTGTTCACTGGTCACTGGTCACAAGTCACTGGTCACTGGTCACAGGTCACTGGTCAATGGTCACTGTCGCTGGTCAATGGTCACTGTCGCTGGTCAATGGTCACTGCGCTGGTCATTGGTCACTGGTCACTGGTCACTGGTCACTGGTCACTGGTCACTTGTCACTGGTCAGTGGTCACTGGTCTCTGGTCACTGGTCACTGGTCACTGGTCACAGGTCAATGGTCACTGGTCACTGGTCACTGGTCACTGGTCACTGGTCACTGGTCACAGGTCAATGGTCACTGGTCACTGGTCACTTGTCACTGGTCACTGTCGCTGGTCACTGGTCACTGGTCACTGGTCACTGGTCACTGGTCACTGGTCACTGGTCACTGGTCACTGGTCACTGGTCAATGGTCCCTATCGCAGGTCAATGGTCACTGTCGCTGGTCACTGGTCACTGGTCACTGGTCATTGGTGACTATCGCTGGTCAATCGTCACTGTCGCAGGTCACTGGTCACTGGTCACTGGTCATTGGTGACTATCGCTGGTCAATGGTCACTGTCGCTGGTCACTGGTCACTGGTCACTGGTCATTGGTGACTATCGCTGGTCAATGGTCACTGTCGCTGGTCACTGGTCACTGGTCACTGGTCACTGGTCAAAAGTCACTGGTCCCTGGTCACTGGTCACTGGTCACTGGTCACGGGTCACATGTCACTGGTCACTGGTCACTGGTCACTTGTCACTGGTCACTGGTCACGGTCACTGGTCACTGGTCACTGGTCACTGGTCACTGGTCACTGGTCACTGGTCACTGGTCACTGGTCAATGGTCCCTATCGCTGGTCAATGGTCACTGCCGCTGGTCACTTGTCACTGGTCACTGGTCACTGGTCACTGGTCACTGGTCATTGGTGACTATCGCTGGTCAATGGTCACTGTCGCTGGTCATTGGTCACTGGTCACTGGTCACTGGTCAAAAGTCACTGGTTACTTGTCACTGGTCAGTGGTCACTGGTCTCTGGTCACTGGTCACTGGTCACTGGTCACTGGTCACAGGTCAATGGTCACTGGTCACTGGTCACTGGGCACTGGTCACTGGTCACGGGTCACATGTCACGGGTCACTGTTCACTGTTCACTGGTCGCTAGTCACTGGTCACCGGTCACTGGTCACTGGTCACTGTTCACTGGTCACTGGTCACAAGTCACTGGTCACTTGTCACTGGCCACTGGTCACTGGTCACTGGTCAATGGTCACTGTCGCTGGTCAATGGTCACTGTCGCTGGTCAATGGTCACTGCGCTGGTCATTGGTCACTGGTCACTGGTCACTGGTCACTGGTCACTGGTCACTTGTCACTGGTCAGTGGTCACTGGTCTCTGGTCACTGGTCACTGGTCACTGGTCACAGGTCAATGGTCACTGGTCACTGGTCACTGGTCACTGGTCACTGGTCACTGGTCACAGGTCAATGGTCACTGGTCACTGGTCACTTGTCACTGGTCACTGTCGCTGGTCACTGGTCACTGGTCACTGGTCACTGGTCACTGGTCAATGGTCGATGGTCACTGGTCACTGGTCAATGGTCACTGTCGCTGGTAAATGTTCACTGTCGCTGGTCACTGGTCACTGGTCACTGTCGCTGGTCACTGGTCACTGGTCACTGGTCACTGGTCACTGGTCACTGGTCACTGGTCACTGGTCACTGGTCACTGGTCACTTTCGCTGGTCCCTGGTCACTGGTAAATGGTCACTGGCCACTGGTCACTGGTCACTGGTCAATGGTCACTGTCGCTGGTCAATGGTCACTGTCGCTGGTCACTGGTCACTGGTCACTGGTCACTGGTCACTGGTCACTGGTCACTTTCGCTGGTCACTGGTCACTGGTAAATGGTCACTGGCCACTGCTCACTTGTCACTGGTCAGTGGTCACTGGTCTCTGGTCACTGGTCACTGGTCACTGGTCACAGGTCAATGGTCACTGGACACTGGTCACTGGTCACTGGTCACTGGTCACTGGTCACAGGTCAATGGTCACTGGTCACTGGTCACTTGTCACTGGTCACTGTCGCTGGTCACTGGTCACTGGTCACTGGTCACTGGTCACTGGTCACTGGTCACTGGTCACTGGTCAATGGTCCCTATCGCTGGTCAATGGTCACTGTCGCTGGTCACTGGTCACTGGTCACTGGTCACTGGTCACTGGTCACTGGTCAAAAGTCACTGGTCACTTGTCACTGGTCAGTGGTCACTGGTCTCTGGTCACTGGTCACTGGTCACTGGTCACTGGTCACAGGTCAATGGTCACTGGTCACTGGTCACTGGTCACTGGTCACTGGCCACTGGTCACTGGTCACCGGTCAATGGCCACTGTCGCTGGTCAATGGTCACTGTCGCTGGTCACTGGTCACTGGTCACTGGTCATTGGTCATTGGTCACTGGTCACTGGTCACTGGTCACTGGTCATTGGTCACTGGTCACTGGTCACAAGTCACTGGTCACTGGTCACTGGTCACTTGTCACTGGTCGATGGTCACTGGTCACTGGTCACTGGTCAATGGTCATTGTCGCTGGTAAATGTTCACTGTCGCTGGTCACTGGTCACTGGTCACTGTCGCTGGTCACTGGTCACTGGTCACTGGTCACTGGTCACTGGTCACTGGTCACAGGTCAATGGTCACTGTCGCTGGTCACTGGTCACTGGTCACTGGTCATTGGTGACTATCGCTGGTCAATGGTCACTGTCGCAGGTCACTGGTCACTGGTCACTGGTCATTGGTGACTATCGCTGGTCAATGGTCACTGTCACTGGTCACTGGTCACTGGTCACTGGTCAATGGTCACTATCGCTGGTCAATGGTCACTGTCGCTGCTCACTGGTCACTGGTCACTGGTCACTGTTCACTGGTCATTGGTCACTATCGCTGGTCAATGGTCACTGTCGCTGGTCACTGGTCACTGTTCACTGGTCACTGGTCACTGGTCACTGGTCACTTGTCACTGGTCACTGGTCACTGGTCACTGGTCAATGGTCACTGTCGCTGGTCACTGGTCACTGGTCACTGGTCAATGGTCACTGCCGCTGGTCACTGGTCACTGGTCACTGCTCACTGGTCACTGGTCACTTGTCAATGGTCACTGTCGCTGGTCAATGGTTACTGTCGCTGGTCACTGGTCACTGGTCACTGGTCACTGGTCACTGGTCACTGGTCACTGGTCATTGGTCACTGGTCACTGGTCACAAGTCACTGGTCACTGGTCACTTGTCACTGGTCGCTGGTCACTGGTCACTGGTCAGTGGTCACTGTCGCTGGTAAATGGTCACTGTCGCTGGTCACTGGTCACTGGTCACTGGTCACTGGTCACTGGTCAATGGTCCCTATCGCAGGTCAATGGTCACTGTCGCTGGTCACTGGTCACTGGTCACTGGTCATTGGTGACTATCGCTGGTCAATGGTCACTGTCACTGGTCACTGGTCACTGGTCACTGGTCAAAAGTCACTGGTCACTTGTCACTTGTCAGTGGTCACTGGTCTCTGGTCACTGGTCACTGTCGCTGGTCACTCGTCACTGGTCACTGGTCAAGGGTCCCTATCGCTGGTCAATGGTCACTGTCGCTGGTCACTGGTCACTGGTCACTGGTCACTGGTCAAAAGTCACTGGTCACTTGTCACTGGTCAGTGGTCACTGGTCTCTGGTCACTGGTCACTGGTCACTGGTCACAGGTCAATGGTCACTGGTCACTGGTCACTGGTCACTGGCCACTGGTCACTGGTCACTGGTCACTGGTCACTGGTCACTGGTCACTGGTCACTGGTCAATGGTCCCTATCGCTGGTCAATGGTCACTGTCGCTGGTCACTGGTCACTGGTCACTAAGCACTGGTCACTGGTCACTGGTCACTGGTCACTGGTCAATGGTCCCTATCGCTGGTCAATGGTCACTGTCGCTGGTCACTGGTCACTGGTCACTGGTCACTGGTCACTGGTCACTGGTCACTTGTCACTGGTCAGTGGTCACTGGTCTCTGGTCACTGGTCACTGGTCACTGGTCACTGGTCACTGGTCACAGGTCAATGGTCACTGGTCACTGGTCACTGGTCATTGGTCACTGGTCACTGGTCACAAGTCACTGGTCACTGGTCACTTGTCACTGGTCGCTGGTCACTGGTCACTGGTCAATGGTCACTGTCGCTGGTAAATGTTCACTGTCGCTAGTCACTGGGCACCGGTCACTGGTCACTGGTCACTGTTCACTGGTCACTGGTCACAAGTCACTGGTCACTTGTCACTGGTCACTGGTCATTGGTCACTGGTCACTGGTCACAAGTCACTGGTCACTGGTCACTTGTCACTGGTCGCTGGTCACTGGTCACTGGTCAATGGTCACTGTCGCTGGTAAATGTTCACTGTCGCTGGTCACTGGTCACTGGTCACTGTCGCTGGTCACTGGTCACTGGTCACTGGTCACTGGTCACTGGTCACAGGTCAATGGTCCCTATCGCTGGTCAATGGTCACTGTCGCTGGTCACTGGTCACTGGTCACTGGTCACTGGTCACTGGTCACTGGTCACTGGTCAATGGTCCCTATCGCTGGTCAATGGTCACTGTCGCTGGTCACTGGTCACTGGTCACTGGTCACTGGTCACTGGTCAATGGTCGCTATCGCTGGTCAATGGTCACTGTCGCTGCTCACTGGTCACTGGTCACTGGTCACTGGTCATTGGTCACTGTCGCTGGTCAATGGTCACTGTCGCTGGTCACTGGTCACAGGTCACTGGTCACTGGTCACGGGTCACATGTCACGGGTCACTGTTCACTGGTCGCTAGTCACTGGTCACCGGTCACTGGTCACTGGTCACTGGTCACTGTTCACTGGTCACTGGTCACAAGTCACTGGTCACTGGTCACTGGTCACTGGTCACTGGTCACTGGTCACTGGTCACTATCGCTGGTCAATGGTCACTGTCGCTGGTCACTGGTCACTGGTCACTGTTCACTGGTCACTGGTCACTGGTCACTGGTCATTGGTCACAAGTCACTGGTCACTGGTCACTTGTCACTGGTCGCTGGTCACTGGTCACTGGTCAGTGGTCACTGTCGCTGGTAAATGGTCACTGTCGCTGGTCACTGGTCACTGGTCACTGGTCACTGGTCACTGGTCACTGGTCACTGGTCACTGGTCACTGGTCAATGGTCCCTATCGCAGGTCAATGGTCACTGTCGCTGGTCACTGGTCACTATCGCTGGTCAATGGTCACTGTCGCTGGTCATTGGTCACTGGTCACTGGACACTGGTCACTGGTCACTGGTCACTTGTCATTGGTCACTGGTCACTGGTCATTGGTCACTGGTCACTGGTCACAAGTCACTGGTCACTGGTCACTTGTCACTGGTCGCTGGTCACTGGTCACTGGTCAGTGGTCACTGTCGCTGGTAAATGGTCACTGTCGCTGGTCGCTGGTCACTGGTCACTGGTCACTGGTCACTGGTCACTGGTCACTTGTCACTGGTCAGTGGTCACTGGTCTCTGGTCACTGGTCACTGGTCACTGGTCACTGGTCACAGGTCAATGGTCACTGGTCACTGGTCACTGGTCATTGGTCACTGGTCACTGGTCACAAGTCACTGGTCACTGGTCACTTGTCACTGGTCGCTGGTCACTGGTCACTGGTCAATGGTCACTGTCGCTGGTAAATGTTCACTGTCGCTAGTCACTGGGCACCGGTCACTGGTCACTGGTCACTGTTCACTGGTCACTGGTCACAAGTCACTGGTCACTTGTCACTGGTCAGTGGTCACTGGTCACTGGTCTGTGGTCACTGGTCACTGGTCACTGGTCACTGGTCACTGGTCACTTGTCACTGGTCACTGGTCATTGGTCACTGGTCACTGGTCACAAGTCACTGGTCACTGGTCACTTGTCACTGGTCGCTGGTCACTGGTCACTGGTCACTGGTCACTGGTCACTGGTCAATGGTCCCTATCGCAGGTCAATGGTCACTGTCGCTGGTCACTGGTCACTGGTCACTGGTCATTGGTGACTATCGCTGGTCAATGGTCACTGTCACTGGTCACTGGTCACTGGTCACTGGTCAAAAGTCACTGGTCACTTGTCACTTGTCAGTGGTCACTGGTCTCTGGTCACTGGTCACTGTCGCTGGTCACTGGTCACTGGTCACAGGTCAAGGGTCCCTATCGCTGGTCAATGGTCACTGTCGCTGGTCACTGGTCACTGGTCACTGGTCACTGGTCAAAAGTCACTGGTCACTTGTCACTGGTCAGTGGTCACTGGTCTCTGGTCACTGGTCACTGGTCACTGGTCACAGGTCAATGGTCACTGGTCACTGGTCACTGGTCACTGGCCACTGGTCACTGGTCACTGGTCACTGGTCACTGGTCACTGGTCACTGGTCACTGGTCAATGGTCCCTATCGCTGGTCAATGGTCACTGTCGCTGGTCACTGGTCACTGGTCACTAAGCACTGGTCACTGGTCACTGGTCACTGGTCACTGGTCAATGGTCCCTATCGCTGGTCAATGGTCACTGTCGCTGGTCACTGGTCACTGGTCACTGGTCACTGGTCACTGGTCACTGGTCACTTGTCACTGGTCAGTGGTCACTGGTCTCTGGTCACTGGGCACTGGTCACTGGTCACTGGTCACAGGTCAATGGTCACTGGTCACTGGTCACTGGTCATTGGTCACTGGTCACTGGTCATTGGTCACAAGTCACTGGTCACTGGTCACTTGTCACTGGTCGCTGGTCACTGGTCACTGGTCAGTGGTCACTGGTCACTGGTCTGTGGTCACAAGTCACTGGTCACTGGTCACTTGTCACTGGTCGCTGGTCACTGGTCACTGGTCAATGGTCACTGTCGCTGGTAAATGTTCACTGTCGCTAGTCACTGGGCACCGGTCACTGGTCACTGGTCACTGTTCACTGGTCACTGGTCACAAGTCACTGGTCACTTGTCACTGGTCAGTGGTCACTGGTCACTGGTCTGTGGTCACTGGTCACTGGTCACTGGTCACTGGTCACTGGTCACTTGTCACTGGTCACTGGTCATTGGTCACTGGTCACTGGTCACAAGTCACTGGTCACTGGTCACTTGTCACTGGTCGCTGGTCACTGGTCACTGGTCAATGGTCACTGTCGCTGGTAAATGTTCACTGTCGCTGGTCACTGGTCACTGGTCACTGTCGCTGGTCACTGGTCACTGGTCACTGGTCACTGGTCACTGGTCACTGGTCAATGGTCCCTATCGCTGGTCAATGGTCACTGTCGCTGGTCACTGGTCACTGGTCACTGGTCACTGGTCACTGGTCACTGGTCAATGGTCCCTATCGCTGGTCAATGGTCACTGTCGCTGGTCACTGGTCACTGGTCACTGGTCACTGGTCACTGGTCAATGGTCGCTATCGCTGGTCAATGGTCACTGTCGCTGCTCACTGGTCACTGGTCACTGGTCACTGGTCATTGGTCACTATCGCTGGTCAATGGTCACTGTCGCTGGTCACTGGTCACAGGTCACTGGTCACTGGTCACGGGTCACATGTCACGGGTCACTGTTCACTGGTCGCTAGTCACTGGTCACCGGTCACTGGTCACTGGTCACTGGTCACTGTTCACTGGTCACTGGTCACAAGTCACTGGTCACTGGTCACTGGTCACTGGTCACTGGTCACTGGTCACTATCGCTGGTCAATGGTCACTGTCGCTGGTCACTGGTCACTGGTCACTGTTCACTGGTCACTGGTCACTGGTCACTGGTCATTGGTCACAAGTCACTGGTCACTGGTCACTTGTCACTGGTCGCTGGTCACTGGTCACTGGTCAGTGGTCACTGTCGCTGGTAAATGGTCACTGTCGCTGGTCACTGGTCACTGGTCACTGGTCACTGGTCACTGGTCACTGGTCACTGGTCACTGGTCACTGGTCACTGGTCAATGGTCCCTATCGCAGGTCAATGGTCACTGTCGCTGGTCACTGGTCACTATCGCTGGTCAATGGTCACTGTCGCTGGTCATTGGTCACTGGTCACTGGACACTGGTCACTGGTCACTGGTCACTTGTCATTGGTCACTGGTCACTGGTCATTGGTCACTGGTCACTGGTCACAAGTCACTGGTCACTGGTCACTTGTCACTGGTCGCTGGTCACTGGTCACTGGTCAGTGGTCACTGTCGCTGGTAAATGGTCACTGTCGCTGGTCGCTGGTCACTGGTCACTGGTCACTGGTCACTGGTCACTGGTCACTGGTCACTGGTCAATGGTCCCTATCGCAGGTCAATGGTCACTGTCGCTGGTCACTTGTCACTGGTCACTGGTCATTGGTGACTATCGCTGGTCAATGGTCACTGTCGCTGGTCACTGGTCACTGGTCACTGGTCATTGGTGACTATCGCTCTTCAATGGTCACTGTCGCTGGTCACTGGTCACTTGTCACTGGTCACTGGTCACTGGTCATTGGTCACTGGTCACTGGTCACAAGTCACTGGTCACTGGTCACTTGTCACTGGTCGCTGGTCACTGGTCACTGGTCAGTGGTCACTGTCGCTGGTAAATGGTCACTGTCGCTGGTCGCTGGTCACTGGTCACTGGTCACTGGTCACTGGTCACGGGTCACATGTCACTGGTCACTGGTCACTGGTCACTTGTCACTGGTCACTGGTCACGGTCACTGGTCACTGGTCACTGGTCACTGGTCACTGGTCACTGGTCACTGGTCACTGGTCACTGGTCATTGGTCACAAGTCACTGGTCACTGGTCACTTGTCACTGGTCGCTGGTCACTGGTCACTGGTCAATGGTCACTGTCGCTGGTAAATGTTCACTGTCGCTAGTCACTGGGCACCGGTCACTGGTCACTGGTCACTGTTCACTGGTCACTGGTCACAAGTCACTGGTCACTTGTCACTGGTCACTGGTCATTGGTCACTGGTCACTGGTCACAAGTCACTGGTCACTGGTCACTTGTCACTGGTCGCTGGTCACTGGTCACTGGTCAATGGTCACTGTCGCTGGTAAATGTTCACTGTCGCTGGTCACTGGTCACTGGTCACTGTCGCTGGTCACTGGTCACTGGTCACTGGTCACTGGTCACTGGTCACTGGTCAATGGTCCCTATCGCTGGTCAATGGTCACTGTCGCTGGTCACTGGTCACTGGTCACTGGTCACTGGTCACTGGTCACTGGTCACTGGTCAATGGTCCCTATCGCTGGTCAATGGTCACTGTCGCTGGTCACTGGTCACTGGTCACTGGTCACTGGTCACTGGTCAATGGTCGCTATCGCTGGTCAATGGTCACTGTCGCTGCTCACTGGTCACTGGTCACTGGTCACTGGTCATTGGTCACTGTCGCTGGTCAATGGTCACTGTCGCTGGTCACTGGTCACAGGTCACTGGTCACTGGTCACGGGTCACATGTCACGGGTCACTGTTCACTGGTCGCTAGTCACTGGTCACCGGTCACTGGTCACTGGTCACTGGTCACTGTTCACTGGTCACTGGTCACAAGTCACTGGTCACTGGTCACTGGTCACTGGTCACTGGTCACTGGTCACTGGTCACTATCGCTGGTCAATGGTCACTGTCGCTGGTCACTGGTCACTGGTCACTGTTCACTGGTCACTGGTCACTGGTCACTGGTCATTGGTCACAAGTCACTGGTCACTGGTCACTTGTCACTGGTCGCTGGTCACTGGTCACTGGTCAGTGGTCACTGTCGCTGGTAAATGGTCACTGTCGCTGGTCACTGGTCACTGGTCACTGGTCACTGGTCACTGGTCACTGGTCACTGGTCACTGGTCACTGGTCAATGGTCCCTATCGCAGGTCAATGGTCACTGTCGCTGGTCACTGGTCACTATCGCTGGTCAATGGTCACTGTCGCTGGTCATTGGTCACTGGTCACTGGACACTGGTCACTGGTCACTGGTCACTTGTCATTGGTCACTGGTCACTGGTCATTGGTCACTGGTCACTGGTCACAAGTCACTGGTCACTGGTCACTTGTCACTGGTCGCTGGTCACTGGTCACTGGTCAGTGGTCACTGTCGCTGGTAAATGGTCACTGTCGCTGGTCGCTGGTCACTGGTCACTGGTCACTGGTCACTGGTCACTGGTCACTTGTCACTGGTCAGTGGTCACTGGTCTCTGGTCACTGGTCACTGGTCACTGGTCACTGGTCACAGGTCAATGGTCACTGGTCACTGGTCACTGGTCATTGGTCACTGGTCACTGGTCACAAGTCACTGGTCACTGGTCACTTGTCACTGGTCGCTGGTCACTGGTCACTGGTCAATGGTCACTGTCGCTGGTAAATGTTCACTGTCGCTAGTCACTGGGCACCGGTCACTGGTCACTGGTCACTGTTCACTGGTCACTGGTCACAAGTCACTGGTCACTTGTCACTGGTCAGTGGTCACTGGTCACTGGTCTGTGGTCACTGGTCACTGGTCACTGGTCACTGGTCACTGGTCACTTGTCACTGGTCACTGGTCATTGGTCACTGGTCACTGGTCACAAGTCACTGGTCACTGGTCACTTGTCACTGGTCGCTGGTCACTGGTCACTGGTCACTGGTCACTGGTCACTGGTCAATGGTCCCTATCGCAGGTCAATGGTCACTGTCGCTGGTCACTGGTCACTGGTCACTGGTCATTGGTGACTATCGCTGGTCAATGGTCACTGTCACTGGTCACTGGTCACTGGTCACTGGTCAAAAGTCACTGGTCACTTGTCACTTGTCAGTGGTCACTGGTCTCTGGTCACTGGTCACTGTCGCTGGTCACTGGTCACTGGTCACTGGTCAAGGGTCCCTATCGCTGGTCAATGGTCACTGTCGCTGGTCACTGGTCACTGGTCACTGGTCACTGGTCAAAAGTCACTGGTCACTTGTCACTGGTCAGTGGTCACTGGTCTCTGGTCACTGGTCACTGGTCACTGGTCACAGGTCAATGGTCACTGGTCACTGGTCACTGGTCACTGGCCACTGGTCACTGGTCACTGGTCACTGGTCACTGGTCACTGGTCACTGGTCACTGGTCAATGGTCCCTATCGCTGGTCAATGGTCACTGTCGCTGGTCACTGGTCACTGGTCACTAAGCACTGGTCACTGGTCACTGGTCACTGGTCACTGGTCAATGGTCCCTATCGCTGGTCAATGGTCACTGTCGCTGGTCACTGGTCACTGGTCACTGGTCACTGGTCACTGGTCACTGGTCACTTGTCACTGGTCAGTGGTCACTGGTCTCTGGTCACTGGGCACTGGTCACTGGTCACTGGTCACAGGTCAATGGTCACTGGTCACTGGTCACTGGTCATTGGTCACTGGTCACTGGTCATTGGTCACAAGTCACTGGTCACTGGTCACTTGTCACTGGTCGCTGGTCACTGGTCACTGGTCAGTGGTCACTGGTCACTGGTCTGTGGTCACAAGTCACTGGTCACTGGTCACTTGTCACTGGTCGCTGGTCACTGGTCACTGGTCAATGGTCACTGTCGCTGGTAAATGTTCACTGTCGCTAGTCACTGGGCACCGGTCACTGGTCACTGGTCACTGTTCACTGGTCACTGGTCACAAGTCACTGGTCACTTGTCACTGGTCAGTGGTCACTGGTCACTGGTCTGTGGTCACTGGTCACTGGTCACTGGTCACTGGTCACTGGTCACTTGTCACTGGTCACTGGTCATTGGTCACTGGTCACTGGTCACAAGTCACTGGTCACTGGTCACTTGTCACTGGTCGCTGGTCACTGGTCACTGGTCAATGGTCACTGTCGCTGGTAAATGTTCACTGTCGCTGGTCACTGGTCACTGGTCACTGTCGCTGGTCACTGGTCACTGGTCACTGGTCACTGGTCACTGGTCACTGGTCACTGGTCAATGGTCCCTATCGCTGGTCAATGGTCACTGTCGCTGGTCACTGGTCACTGGTCACTGGTCACTGGTCACTGGTCAATGGTCGCTATCGCTGGTCAATGGTCACTGTCGCTGCTCACTGGTCACTGGTCACTGGTCACTGGTCATTGGTCACTATCGCTGGTCAATGGTCACTGTCGCTGGTCACTGGTCACAGGTCACTGGTCACTGGTCACGGGTCACATGTCACGGGTCACTGTTCACTGGTCGCTAGTCACTGGTCACCGGTCACTGGTCACTGGTCACTGGTCACTGTTCACTGGTCACTGGTCACAAGTCACTGGTCACTGGTCACTGGTCACTGGTCACTGGTCACTGGTCACTATCGCTGGTCAATGGTCACTGTCGCTGGTCACTGGTCACTGGTCACTGTTCACTGGTCACTGGTCACTGGTCACTGGTCATTGGTCACAAGTCACTGGTCACTGGTCACTTGTCACTGGTCGCTGGTCACTGGTCACTGGTCAGTGGTCACTGTCGCTGGTAAATGGTCACTGTCGCTGGTCACTGGTCACTGGTCACTGGTCACTGGTCACTGGTCACTGGTCACTGGTCACTGGTCACTGGTCACTGGTCACTGGTCACTGGTCAATGGTCCCTATCGCAGGTCAATGGTCACTGTCGCTGGTCACTGGTCACTATCGCTGGTCAATGGTCACTGTCGCTGGTCATTGGTCACTGGTCACTGGACACTGGTCACTGGTCACTGGTCACTTGTCATTGGTCACTGGTCACTGGTCATTGGTCACTGGTCACTGGTCACAAGTCACTGGTCACTGGTCACTTGTCACTGGTCGCTGGTCACTGGTCACTGGTCAGTGGTCACTGTCGCTGGTAAATGGTCACTGTCGCTGGTCGCTGGTCACTGGTCACTGGTCACTGGTCACTGGTCACTGGTCACTGGTCACTGGTCAATGGTCCCTATCGCAGGTCAATGGTCACTGTCGCTGGTCACTTGTCACTGGTCACTGGTCACTTGTCACTGGTCACTGGTCACGGTCACTGGTCACTGGTCACTGGTCACTGGTCACTGGTCACTGGTCACTGGTCACTGGTCACTGGTCAATGGTCCCTATCGCTGGTCAATGGTCACTGCCGCTGGTCACTTGTCACTGGTCACTGGTCACTGGTCACTGGTCACTGGTCATTGGTGACTATCGCTGGTCAATGGTCACTGTCGCTGGTCATTGGTCACTGGTCACTGGTCACTGGTCAAAAGTCACTGGTTACTTGTCACTGGTCAGTGGTCACTGGTCTCTGGTCACTGGTCACTGGTCACTGGTCACTGGTCACAGGTCAATGGTCACTGGTCACTGGTCACTGGGCACTGGTCACTGGTCACGGGTCACATGTCACGGGTCACTGTTCACTGTTCACTGGTCGCTAGTCACTGGTCACCGGTCACTGGTCACTGGTCACTGTTCACTGGTCACTGGTCACAAGTCACTGGTCACTGGTCACTGGTCACTGGTCAATGGTCACTGTCGCTGGTCAATGGTCACTGTCGCTGGTCAATGGTCACTGCGCTGGTCATTGGTCACTGGTCACTGGTCACTGGTCACTGGTCACTGGTCACTTGTCACTGGTCAGTGGTCACTGGTCTCTGGTCACTGGTCACTGGTCACTGGTCACAGGTCAATGGTCACTGGTCACTGGTCACTGGTCACTGGTCACTGGTCACTGGTCACAGGTCAATGGTCACTGGTCACTGGTCACTTGTCACTGGTCACTGTCGCTGGTCACTGGTCACTGGTCACTGGTCACTGGTCACTGGTCACTGGTCACTGGTCACTGGTCACTGGTCACTGGTCAATGGTCCCTATCGCAGGTCAATGGTCACTGTCGCTGGTCACTGGTCACTGGTCACTGGTCATTGGTGACTATCGCTGGTCAATGGTCACTGTCGCAGGTCACTGGTCACTGGTCACTGGTCATTGGTGACTATCGCTGGTCAATGGTCACTGTCGCTGGTCACTGGTCACTGGTCACTGGTCATTGGTGACTATCGCTGGTCAATGGTCACTGTCGCTGGTCACTGGTCACTGGTCACTGGTCACTGGTCAAAAGTCACTGGTCCCTGGTCACTGGTCACTGGTCAATGATCAATGGTCCCTATCGCAGGTCAATGGTCACTGTCGCTGGTCACTTGTCACTGGTCACTGGTCATTGGTGACTATCGCTGGTCAATGGTCACTGTCGCTGGTCACTGGTCACTGGTCACTGGTCATTGGTGACTATCGCTGGTCAATGGTCACTGTCGCTGGTCACTGGTCACTGGTCACTGGTCACTGGTCAAAAGTCACTGGTCCCTGGTCACTGGTCACTGGTCAATGATCACTGTCGCTGGTCACTGGTCACTGGTCACTGGTCACTGGTCACTGGTCACGGGTCACATGTCACTGGTCACTGGTCACTGGTCACTTGTCACTGGTCACTGGTCACGGTCACTGGTCACTGGTCACTGGTCACTGGTCACTGGTCACTGGTCACTGGTCACTGGTCACTGGTCAATGGTCCCTATCGCTGGTCAATGGTCACTGCCGCTGGTCACTTGTCACTGGTCACTGGTCACTGGTCACTGGTCACTGGTCATTGGTGACTATCGCTGGTCAATGGTCACTGTCGCTGGTCATTGGTCACTGGTCACTGGTCACTGGTCACTGGTCACAGGTCAATGGTCACTGGTCACTGGTCACTGGGCACTGGTCACTGGTCACGGGTCACATGTCACGGGTCACTGTTCACTGTTCACTGGTCGCTAGTCACTGGTCACCGGTCACTGGTCACTGGTCACTGTTCACTGGTCACTGGTCACAAGTCACTGGTCACTTGTCACTGGCCACTGGTCACTGGTCACTGGTCAATGGTCACTGTCGCTGGTCAATGGTCACTGTCGCTGGTCAATGGTCACTGCGCTGGTCATTGGTCACTGGTCACTGGTCACTGGTCACTGGTCACTGGTCACTTGTCACTGGTCAGTGGTCACTGGTCTCTGGTCACTGGTCACTGGTCACTGGTCACAGGTCAATGGTCACTGGTCACTGGTCACTGGTCACTGGTCACTGGTCACTGGTCACAGGTCAATGGTCACT
Organism: Andrena bucephala; assembly: GCA_947577245.1. Classification (NCBI taxonomy): domain Eukaryota; kingdom Metazoa; phylum Arthropoda; class Insecta; order Hymenoptera; family Andrenidae; genus Andrena; species Andrena bucephala. Next base: position 24,671,051 of record OX387716.1, on the reverse strand, counting down.
GGTCACTGGTCACTTGTCACTGGTCACTGTCGCTGGTCACTGGTCACTGGTCACTGGTCACTGGTCACTGGTCACTGGTCACTGGTCACTGGTCACTGGTCACTGGTCAATGGTCACTGTCGCTGGTCACTGGTCACTGGTCACTGGTCATTGGTGACTATCGCTGGTCAATGGTCACTGTCGCAGGTCACTGGTCACTGGTCACTGGTCATTGGTGACTATCGCTGGTCAATGGTCACTGTCACTGGTCACTGGTCACTGGTCACTGGTCAATGGTCACTATCGCTGGTCAATGGTCACTGTCGCTGCTCACTGGTCACTGGTCACTGGTCACTGGTCACTGGTCATTGGTCACTATCGCTGGTCAATGGTCACTGTCGCTGGTCACTGGTCACTGTTCACTGGTCACTGGTCACTGGTCACTGGTCACTTGTCACTGGTCACTGGTCACTGGTCACTGGTCAATGGTCACTGTCGCTGGTCACTGGTCACTGGTCACTGGTCAATGGTCACTGCCGCTGGTCACTGGTCACTGGTCACTGCTCACTGGTCACTGGTCACTTGTCAATGGTCACTGTCGCTGGTCAATGGTTACTGTCGCTGGTCACTGGTCACTGGTCACTGGTCACTGGTCATTGGTCACTGGTCACTGGTCACAAGTCACTGGTCACTGGTCACTTGTCACTGGTCGCTGGTCACTGGTCACTGGTCAGTGGTCACTGTCGCTGGTAAATGGTCACTGTCGCTGGTCACTGGTCACTGGTCACTGGTCACTGGTCACTGGTCAATGGTCCCTATCGCAGGTCAATGGTCACTGTCGCTGGTCACTGGTCACTGGTCACTGGTCATTGGTGACTATCGCTGGTCAATGGTCACTGTCACTGGTCACTGGTCACTGGTCATTGGTCAAAAGTCACTGGTCACTTGTCACTTGTCAGTGGTCACTGGTCTCTGGTCACTGGTCACTGTCGCTGGTCACTGGTCACTGGTCACTGGTCAAGGGTCCCTATCGCTGGTCAATGGTCACTGTCGCTGGTCACTGGTCACTGGTCACTGGTCACTGGTCAAAAGTCACTGGTCACTTGTCACTGGTCAGTGGTCACTGGTCTCTGGTCACTGGTCACTGGTCACTGGTCACAGGTCAATGGTCACTGGTCACTGGTCACTGGTCACTGGCCACTGGTCACTGGTCACTGGTCACTGGTCACTGGTCACTGGTCACTGGTCACTGGTCACTGGTCAATGGTCCCTATCGCTGGTCAATGGTCACTGTCGCTGGTCACTGGTCACTGGTCACTAAGCACTGGTCACTGGTCACTGGTCACTGGTCACTGGTCAATGGTCCCTATCGCTGGTCAATGGTCACTGTCGCTGGTCACTGGTCACTGGTCACTGGTCACTGGTCACTGGTCACTGGTCACTTGTCACTGGTCAGTGGTCACTGGTCTCTGGTCACTGGTCACTGGTCACTGGTCACTGGTCACAGGTCAATGGTCACTGGTCACTGGTCAATGGTCCCTATCGCTGGTCAATGGTCACTGCCGCTGGTCACTTGTCACTGGTCACTGGTCACTGGTCACTGGTCACTTGTCATTGGTGACTATCGCTGGTCAATGGTCACTGTCGCTGGTCATTGGTCACTGGTCACTGGTCACTGGTCAAAAGTCACTGGTTACTTGTCACTGGTCAGTGGTCACTGGTCTCTGGTCACTGGTCACTAGTCACTGGTCACTGGTCACAGGTCAATGGTCACTGGTCACTGGTCACTGGGCACTGGTCACTGGTCACGGGTCACATGTCACGGGTCACTGTTCACTGTTCACTGGTCGCTAGTCACTGGTCACCGGTCACTGGTCACTGGTCACTGTTCACTGGTCACTGGTCACAAGTCACTGGTCACTTGTCACTGGCCACTGGTCACTGGTCACTGGTCAATGGTCACTGTCGCTGGTCAATGGTCACTGTCGCTGGTCAATGGTCACTGCGCTGGTCATTGGTCACTGGTCACTGGTCACTGGTCACTGGTCACTGGTCACTTGTCACTGGTCAGTGGTCACTGGTCTCTGGTCACTGGTCACTGGTCACTGGTCACAGGTCAATGGTCACTGGTCACTGGTCACTGGTCACTGGTCACTGGTCACTGGTCACAGGTCAATGGTCACTGGTCACTGGTCACTTGTCACTGGTCACTGTCGCTGGTCACTGGTCACTGGTCACTGGTCACTGGTCACTGGTCACTGGTCACTGGTCACTGGTCAATGGTCCCTATCGCAGGTCAATGGTCACTGTCGCTGGTCACTGGTCACTGGTCACTGGTCATTGGTGACTATCGCTGGTCAATGGTCACTGTCGCAGGTCACTGGTCACTGGTCACTGGTCATTGGTGACTATCGCTGGTCAATGGTCACTGTCGCTGGTCACTGGTCACTGGTCACTGGTCATTGGTGACTATCGCTGGTCAATGGTCACTGTCGCTGGTCACTGGTCACTGGTCACTGGTCACCGGTCAAAAGTCACTGGTCCCTGGTCACTGGTCACTGGTCAATGATCAATGGTCCCTATCGCAGGTCAATGGTCACTGTCGCTGGTCACTTGTCACTGGTCACTGGTCATTGGTGACTATCGCTGGTCAATGGTCACTGTCGCTGGTCACTGGTCACTGGTCACTGGTCATTGGTGACTATCGCTGGTCAATGGTCACTGTCGCGGGTCACTGGTCACTGGTCACTGGTCACTGGTCAAAAGTCATTGGTCCCTGGTCACTGGTCACTGGTCAATGATCACTGTCGCTGGTCACTGGTCACTGGTCACTGGTCACTGGTCACTGGTCACGGGTCACATGTCACTGGTCACTGGTCACTGGTCACTTGTCACTGGTCACTGGTCACGGTCACTGGTCACTGGTCACTGGTCACTGGTCACTGGTCAATGGTCCCTATCGCTGGTCAATGGTCACTGCCGCTGGTCACTTGTCACTGGTCACTGGTCACTGGTCACTGGTCACTGGTCATTGGTGACTATCGCTGGTCAATGGTCACTGTCGCTGGTCATTGGTCACTGGTCACTGGTCACTGGTCAAAAGTCACTGGTTACTTGTCACTGGTCAGTGGTCACTGGTCTCTGGTCACTGGTCACTGGTCACTGGTCACTGGTCACTGGTCAATGGTCCCTATCGCAGGTCAATGGTCACTGTCGCTGGTCGCTGGTCACTGGTCACTGGTCATTGGTGACTATCGCTGGTCAATGGTCACTGTCACTGGTCACTGGTCACTGGTCACTGGTCAAAAGTCACTGGTCACTTGTCACTTGTCAGTGGTCACTGGTCTCTGGTCACTGGTCACTGTCGCTGGTCACTGGTCACTGGTCACTGGTCAAGGGTCCCTATCGCTGGTCAATGGTCACTGTCGCTGGTCACTGGTCACTGGTCACTGGTCACTGGTCAAAAGTCACTGGTCACTTGTCACTGGTCAGTGGTCACTGGTCTCTGGTCACTGGTCACTGGTCACTGGTCACAGGTCAATGGTCACTGGTCACTGGTCACTGGTCACTGGCCACTGGTCACTGGTCACTGGTCACTGGTCACTGGTCACTGGTCACTGGTCACTGGTCAATGGTCCCTATCGCTGGTCAATGGTCACTGTCGCTGGTCACTGGTCACTGGTCACTAAGCACTGGTCACTGGTCACTGGTCACTGGTCACTGGTCACTGGTCAATGGTCCCTATCGCTGGTCAATGGTCACTGTCGCTGGTCACTGGTCACTGGTCCCTGGTCACTAGTCACTGGTCACTGGTCACTTGTCACTGGTCAGTGGTCACTGGTCTCTGGTCACTGGTCACTGGTCACTGGTCACTGGTCACAGGTCAATGGTCACTGGTCACTGGTCACTGGTCATTGGTCACTGGTCACTGGTCACAAGTCACTGGTCACTGGTCACTTGTCACTGGTCGCTGGTCACTGGTCACTGGTCACTGGTCAATGGTCCCTATCGCTGGTCAATGGTCACTGTCACTGGTCACTGGTCACTGGTCACTGGTCAAAAGTCACTGGTCACTTGTCACTAGTCAGTGGTCACTGGTCTCTGGTCACTGGTCACTGTCGCTGGTCACTGGTCACTGGTCACTGGTCAATGGTCCCTATCGCTGGTCAATGGTCACTGTCGCTGGTCACTGGTCACTGGTCACTGGTCACTGGTCAAAAGTCACTGGTCACTTGTCACTGGTCAGTGGTCACTGGTCTCTGGTCACTGGTCACTGGTCACTGGTCACAGGTCAATGGTCACTGGTCACTGGTCACTGGTCACTGGCCACTGGTCACTGGTCACTGGTCAATGGTCACTGTCGCTGGTCAATGGTCACTGTCGCTGGTCACTGGTCACTGGTCACTGGTCACTGGTCACTGGTCACTGGTCACTGGTCATTGGTCACTGGTCACTGGTCACAAGTCACTGGTCACTGGTCACTTGTCACTGGTCGATGGTCACTGGTCACTGGTCAATGGTCACTGTCGCTGGTAAATGTTCACTGTCGCTGGTCACTGGTCACTGGTCACTGTCGCTGGTCACTGGTCACTGGTCACTGGTCACTGGTCACTGGTCACTGGTCACTGGTCACTGGTCACTGGTCACTGGTCACTTTCGCTGGTCCCTGGTCACTGGTAAATGGTCACTGGCCACTGGTCACTGGTCACTGGTCAATGGTCACTGTCGCTGGTCAATGGTCACTGTCGCTGGTCACTGGTCACTGGTCACTGGTCACTGGTCACTGGTCACTGGTCACTTTCGCTGGTCACTGGTCACTGGTAAATGGTCACTGGCCACTGCTCACTTGTCACTGGTCAGTGGTCACTGGTCTCTGGTCACTGGTCACTGGTCACTGGTCACAGGTCAATGGTCACTGGACACTGGTCACTGGTCACTGGTCACTGGTCACTGGTCACAGGTCAATGGTCACTGGTCACTGGTCACTTGTCACTGGTCACTGTCGCTGGTCACTGGTCACTGGTCACTGGTCACTGGTCACTGGTCACTGGTCACTGGTCACTGGTCAATGGTCCCTATCGCTGGTCAATGGTCACTGTCGCTGGTCACTGGTCACTGGTCACTGGTCACTGGTCACTGGTCACTGGTCAAAAGTCACTGGTCACTTGTCACTGGTCAGTGGTCACTGGTCTCTGGTCACTGGTCACTGGTCACTGGTCACTGGTCACAGGTCAATGGTCACTGGTCACTGGTCACTGGTCACTGGTCACTGGCCACTGGTCACTGGTCACCGGTCAATGGCCACTGTCGCTGGTCAATGGTCACTGTCGCTGGTCACTGGTCACTGGTCACTGGTCATTGGTCATTGGTCACTGGTCACTGGTCACTGGTCACTGGTCATTGGTCACTGGTCACTGGTCACAAGTCACTGGTCACTGGTCACTGGTCACTTGTCACTGGTCGATGGTCACTGGTCACTGGTCACTGGTCAATGGTCATTGTCGCTGGTAAATGTTCACTGTCGCTGGTCACTGGTCACTGGTCACTGTCGCTGGTCACTGGTCACTGGTCACTGGTCACTGGTCACTGGTCACTGGTCACTGGTCAATGGTCACTGTCGCTGGTCACTGGTCACTGGTCACTGGTCATTGGTGACTATCGCTGGTCAATGGTCACTGTCGCAGGTCACTGGTCACTGGTCACTGGTCATTGGTGACTATCGCTGGTCAATGGTCACTGTCACTGGTCACTGGTCACTGGTCACTGGTCAATGGTCACTATCGCTGGTCAATGGTCACTGTCGCTGCTCACTGGTCACTGGTCACTGGTCACTGGTCACTGGTCATTGGTCACTATCGCTGGTCAATGGTCACTGTCGCTGGTCACTGGTCACTGTTCACTGGTCACTGGTCACTGGTCACTGGTCACTTGTCACTGGTCACTGGTCACTGGTCACTGGTCACTGGTCACTGGTCAATGGTCACTGTCGCTGGTCACTGGTCACTGGTCACTGGTCAATGGTCACTGCCGCTGGTCACTGGTCACTGGTCACTGCTCACTGGTCAAAAGTCACTGGTTACTTGTCACTGGTCAGTGGTCACTGGTCTCTGGTCACTGGTCACTAGTCACTGGTCACTGGTCACAGGTCAATGGTCACTGTCACTGGTCACTGGTCACTGGTCATTGGTCAAAAGTCACTGGTCACTTGTCACTTGTCAGTGGTCACTGGTCTCTGGTCACTGGTCACTGTCGCTGGTCACTGGTCACTGGTCACTGGTCAAGGGTCCCTATCGCTGGTCAATGGTCACTGTCGCTGGTCACTGGTCACTGGTCACTGGTCACTGGTCAAAAGTCACTGGTCACTTGTCACTGGTCAGTGGTCACTGGTCTCTGGTCACTGGTCACTGGTCACTGGTCACAGGTCAATGGTCACTGGTCACTGGTCACTGGTCACTGGCCACTGGTCACTGGTCACTGGTCACTGGTCACTGGTCACTGGTCACTGGTCACTGGTCACTGGTCAATGGTCCCTATCGCTGGTCAATGGTCACTGTCGCTGGTCACTGGTCACTGGTCACTAAGCACTGGTCACTGGTCACTGGTCACTGGTCACTGGTCAATGGTCCCTATCGCTGGTCAATGGTCACTGTCGCTGGTCACTGGTCACTGGTCACTGGTCACTGGTCACTGGTCACTGGTCACTTGTCACTGGTCAGTGGTCACTGGTCTCTGGTCACTGGTCACTGGTCACTGGTCACTGGTCACAGGTCAATGGTCACTGGTCACTGGTCAATGGTCCCTATCGCTGGTCAATGGTCACTGCCGCTGGTCACTTGTCACTGGTCACTGGTCACTGGTCACTGGTCACTTGTCATTGGTGACTATCGCTGGTCAATGGTCACTGTCGCTGGTCATTGGTCACTGGTCACTGGTCACTGGTCAAAAGTCACTGGTTACTTGTCACTGGTCAGTGGTCACTGGTCTCTGGTCACTGGTCACTAGTCACTGGTCACTGGTCACAGGTCAATGGTCACTGGTCACTGGTCACTGGGCACTGGTCACTGGTCACGGGTCACATGTCACGGGTCACTGTTCACTGTTCACTGGTCGCTAGTCACTGGTCACCGGTCACTGGTCACTGGTCACTGTTCACTGGTCACTGGTCACAAGTCACTGGTCACTTGTCACTGGCCACTGGTCACTGGTCACTGGTCAATGGTCACTGTCGCTGGTCAATGGTCACTGTCGCTGGTCAATGGTCACTGCGCTGGTCATTGGTCACTGGTCACTGGTCACTGGTCACTGGTCACTGGTCACTTGTCACTGGTCAGTGGTCACTGGTCTCTGGTCACTGGTCACTGGTCACTGGTCACAGGTCAATGGTCACTGGTCACTGGTCACTGGTCACTGGTCACTGGTCACTGGTCACAGGTCAATGGTCACTGGTCACTGGTCACTTGTCACTGGTCACTGTCGCTGGTCACTGGTCACTGGTCACTGGTCACTGGTCACTGGTCACTGGTCACTGGTCACTGGTCAATGGTCCCTATCGCAGGTCAATGGTCACTGTCGCTGGTCACTGGTCACTGGTCACTGGTCATTGGTGACTATCGCTGGTCAATGGTCACTGTCGCAGGTCACTGGTCACTGGTCACTGGTCATTGGTGACTATCGCTGGTCAATGGTCACTGTCGCTGGTCACTGGTCACTGGTCACTGGTCATTGGTGACTATCGCTGGTCAATGGTCACTGTCGCTGGTCACTGGTCACTGGTCACTGGTCACCGGTCAAAAGTCACTGGTCCCTGGTCACTGGTCACTGGTCAATGATCAATGGTCCCTATCGCAGGTCAATGGTCACTGTCGCTGGTCACTTGTCACTGGTCACTGGTCATTGGTGACTATCGCTGGTCAATGGTCACTGTCGCTGGTCACTGGTCACTGGTCACTGGTCATTGGTGACTATCGCTGGTCAATGGTCACTGTCGCGGGTCACTGGTCACTGGTCACTGGTCACTGGTCAAAAGTCATTGGTCCCTGGTCACTGGTCACTGGTCAATGATCACTGTCGCTGGTCACTGGTCACTGGTCACTGGTCACTGGTCACTGGTCACGGGTCACATGTCACTGGTCACTGGTCACTGGTCACTTGTCACTGGTCACTGGTCACGGTCACTGGTCACTGGTCACTGGTCACTGGTCACTGGTCAATGGTCCCTATCGCTGGTCAATGGTCACTGCCGCTGGTCACTTGTCACTGGTCACTGGTCACTGGTCACTGGTCACTGGTCATTGGTGACTATCGCTGGTCAATGGTCACTGTCGCTGGTCATTGGTCACTGGTCACTGGTCACTGGTCAAAAGTCACTGGTTACTTGTCACTGGTCAGTGGTCACTGGTCTCTGGTCACTGGTCACTGGTCACTGGTCACTGGTCACTGGTCAATGGTCCCTATCGCAGGTCAATGGTCACTGTCGCTGGTCGCTGGTCACTGGTCACTGGTCATTGGTGACTATCGCTGGTCAATGGTCACTGTCACTGGTCACTGGTCACTGGTCACTGGTCAAAAGTCACTGGTCACTTGTCACTTGTCAGTGGTCACTGGTCTCTGGTCACTGGTCACTGTCGCTGGTCACTGGTCACTGGTCACTGGTCAAGGGTCCCTATCGCTGGTCAATGGTCACTGTCGCTGGTCACTGGTCACTGGTCACTGGTCACTGGTCAAAAGTCACTGGTCACTTGTCACTGGTCAGTGGTCACTGGTCTCTGGTCACTGGTCACTGGTCACTGGTCACAGGTCAATGGTCACTGGTCACTGGTCACTGGTCACTGGCCACTGGTCACTGGTCACTGGTCACTGGTCACTGGTCACTGGTCACTGGTCACTGGTCAATGGTCCCTATCGCTGGTCAATGGTCACTGTCGCTGGTCACTGGTCACTGGTCACTAAGCACTGGTCACTGGTCACTGGTCACTGGTCACTGGTCACTGGTCAATGGTCCCTATCGCTGGTCAATGGTCACTGTCGCTGGTCACTGGTCACTGGTCCCTGGTCACTAGTCACTGGTCACTGGTCACTTGTCACTGGTCAGTGGTCACTGGTCTCTGGTCACTGGTCACTGGTCACTGGTCACTGGTCACAGGTCAATGGTCACTGGTCACTGGTCACTGGTCATTGGTCACTGGTCACTGGTCACAAGTCACTGGTCACTGGTCACTTGTCACTGGTCGCTGGTCACTGGTCACTGGTCACTGGTCAATGGTCCCTATCGCTGGTCAATGGTCACTGTCACTGGTCACTGGTCACTGGTCACTGGTCAAAAGTCACTGGTCACTTGTCACTAGTCAGTGGTCACTGGTCTCTGGTCACTGGTCACTGTCGCTGGTCACTGGTCACTGGTCACTGGTCAATGGTCCCTATCGCTGGTCAATGGTCACTGTCGCTGGTCACTGGTCACTGGTCACTGGTCACTGGTCAAAAGTCACTGGTCACTTGTCACTGGTCAGTGGTCACTGGTCTCTGGTCACTGGTCACTGGTCACTGGTCACAGGTCAATGGTCACTGGTCACTGGTCACTGGTCACTGGCCACTGGTCACTGGTCACTGGTCAATGGTCACTGTCGCTGGTCAATGGTCACTGTCGCTGGTCACTGGTCACTGGTCACTGGTCACTGGTCACTGGTCACTGGTCACTGGTCATTGGTCACTGGTCACTGGTCACAAGTCACTGGTCACTGGTCACTTGTCACTGGTCGATGGTCACTGGTCACTGGTCAATGGTCACTGTCGCTGGTAAATGTTCACTGTCGCTGGTCACTGGTCACTGGTCACTGTCGCTGGTCACTGGTCACTGGTCACTGGTCACTGGTCACTGGTCACTGGTCACTGGTCACTGGTCACTGGTCACTGGTCACTTTCGCTGGTCCCTGGTCACTGGTAAATGGTCACTGGCCACTGGTCACTGGTCACTGGTCAATGGTCACTGTCGCTGGTCAATGGTCACTGTCGCTGGTCACTGGTCACTGGTCACTGGTCACTGGTCACTGGTCACTGGTCACTTTCGCTGGTCACTGGTCACTGGTAAATGGTCACTGGCCACTGCTCACTTGTCACTGGTCAATGGTCACTGGTCACTGGTCACTTGTCACTGGTCACTGTCGCTGGTCACTGGTCACTGGTCACTGGTCACTGGTCACTGGTCACTGGTCACTGGTCACTGGTCAATGGTCCCTATCGCTGGTCAATGGTCACTGTCGCTGGTCACTGGTCACTGGTCACTGGTCACTGGTCACTGGTCACTGGTCAAAAGTCACTGGTCACTTGTCACTGGTCAGTGGTCACTGGTCTCTGGTCACTGGTCACTGGTCACTGGTCACTGGTCACAGGTCAATGGTCACTGGTCACTGGTCACTGGTCACTGGTCACTGGCCACTGGTCACTGGTCACCGGTCAATGGCCACTGTCGCTGGTCAATGGTCACTGTCGCTGGTCACTGGTCACTGGTCACTGGTCATTGGTCATTGGTCACTGGTCACTGGTCACTGGTCACTGGTCATTGGTCACTGGTCACTGGTCACAAGTCACTGGTCACTGGTCACTGGTCACTTGTCACTGGTCGATGGTCACTGGTCACTGGTCACTGGTCAATGGTCATTGTCGCTGGTAAATGTTCACTGTCGCTGGTCACTGGTCACTGGTCACTGTCGCTGGTCACTGGTCACTGGTCACTGGTCACTGGTCACTGGTCACTGGTCACTGGTCAATGGTCACTGTCGCTGGTCACTGGTCACTGGTCACTGGTCATTGGTGACTATCGCTGGTCAATGGTCACTGTCGCAGGTCACTGGTCACTGGTCACTGGTCATTGGTGACTATCGCTGGTCAATGGTCACTGTCACTGGTCACTGGTCACTGGTCACTGGTCAATGGTCACTATCGCTGGTCAATGGTCACTGTCGCTGCTCACTGGTCACTGGTCACTGGTCACTGGTCACTGGTCATTGGTCACTATCGCTGGTCAATGGTCACTGTCGCTGGTCACTGGTCACTGTTCACTGGTCACTGGTCACTGGTCACTGGTCACTTGTCACTGGTCACTGGTCACTGGTCACTGGTCACTGGTCACTGGTCAATGGTCACTGTCGCTGGTCACTGGTCACTGGTCACTGGTCAATGGTCACTGCCGCTGGTCACTGGTCACTGGTCACTGCTCACTGGTCACTGGTCACTTGTCAATGGTCACTGTCGCTGGTCAATGGTTACTGTCGCTGGTCACTGGTCACTGGTCACTGGTCACTGGTCACTGGTCACTGGTCATTGGTCACTGGTCACTGGTCACAAGTCACTGGTCACTGGTCACTTGTCACTGGTCGCTGGTCACTGGTCACTGGTCAGTGGTCACTGTCGCTGGTAAATGGTCACTGTCGCTGGTCACTGGTCACTGGTCACTGGTCACTGGTCACTGGTCAATGGTCCCTATCGCAGGTCAATGGTCACTGTCGCTGGTCACTGGTCACTGGTCACTGGTCATTGGTGACTATCGCTGGTCAATGGTCACTGTCACTGGTCACTGGTCACTGGTCACTGTCGCTGGTCACTGGTCACTGGTCACTGGTCAAGGGTCCCTATCGCTGGTCAATGGTCACTGTCGCTGGTCACTGGTCACTGGTCACTGGTCACTGGTCAAAAGTCACTGGTCACTTGTCACTGGTCAGTGGTCACTGGTCTCTGGTCACTGGTCACTGGTCACTGGTCACAGGTCAATGGTCACTGGTCACTGGTCACTGGTCACTGGCCACTGGTCACTGGTCACTGGTCACTGGTCACTGGTCACTGGTCACTGGTCACTGGTCAATGGTCCCTATCGCTGGTCAATGGTCACTGTCGCTGGTCACTGGTCACTGGTCACTAAGCACTGGTCACTGGTCACTGGTCACTGGTCACTGGTCAATGGTCCCTATCGCTGGTCAATGGTCACTGTCGCTGGTCACTGGTCACTGGTCACTGGTCACTGGTCACTGGTCACTGGTCACTTGTCACTGGTCAGTGGTCACTGGTCTCTGGTCACTGGTCACTGGTCACTGGTCACTGGTCACAGGTCAATGGTCACTGGTCACTGGTCACTGGTCATTGGTCACTGGTCACTGGTCACAAGTCACTGGTCACTGGTCACTTGTCACTGGTCGCTGGTCACTGGTCACTGGTCAATGGTCACTGTCGCTGGTAAATGTTCACTGTCGCTAGTCACTGGGCACCGGTCACTGGTCACTGGTCACTGTTCACTGGTCACTGGTCACAAGTCACTGGTCACTTGTCACTGGTCACTGGTCATTGGTCACTGGTCACTGGTCACAAGTCACTGGTCACTGGTCACTTGTCACTGGTCGCTGGTCACTGGTCACTGGTCAATGGTCACTGTCGCTGGTAAATGTTCACTGTCGCTGGTCACTGGTCACTGGTCACTGTCGCTGGTCACTGGTCACTGGTCACTGGTCACTGGTCACTGGTCACTGGTCAATGGTCCCTATCGCTGGTCAATGGTCACTGTCGCTGGTCACTGGTCACTGGTCACTGGTCACTGGTCACTGGTCACTGGTCACTGGTCAATGGTCCCTATCGCTGGTCAATGGTCACTGTCGCTGGTCACTGGTCACTGGTCACTGGTCAATGGTCGCTATCGCTGGTCAATGGTCACTGTCGCTGCTCACTGGTCACTGGTCACTGGTCACTGGTCATTGGTCACTGTCGCTGGTCAATGGTCACTGTCGCTGGTCACTGGTCACAGGTCACTGGTCACTGGTCACGGGTCACATGTCACGGGTCACTGTTCACTGGTCGCTAGTCACTGGTCACCGGTCACTGGTCACTGGTCACTGGTCACTGTTCACTGGTCACTGGTCACAAGTCACTGGTCACTGGTCACTGGTCACTGGTCACTGGTCACTGGTCACTGGTCACTATCGCTGGTCAATGGTCACTGTCGCTGGTCACTGGTCACTGGTCACTGTTCACTGGTCACTGGTCACTGGTCACTGGTCATTGGTCACAAGTCACTGGTCACTGGTCACTTGTCACTGGTCGCTGGTCACTGGTCACTGGTCAGTGGTCACTGTCGCTGGTAAATGGTCACTGTCGCTGGTCACTGGTCACTGGTCACTGGTCACTGGTCACTGGTCACTGGTCACTGGTCACTGGTCACTGGTCACTGGTCACTGGTCAATGGTCCCTATCGCAGGTCAATGGTCACTGTCGCTGGTCACTGGTCACTATCGCTGGTCAATGGTCACTGTCGCTGGTCATTGGTCACTGGTCACTGGACACTGGTCACTGGTCACTGGTCACTTGTCATTGGTCACTGGTCACTGGTCATTGGTCACTGGTCACTGGTCACAAGTCACTGGTCACTGGTCACTTGTCACTGGTCGCTGGTCACTGGTCACTGGTCAGTGGTCACTGTCGCTGGTAAATGGTCACTGTCGCTGGTCGCTGGTCACTGGTCACTGGTCACTGGTCACTGGTCACTGGTCACTTGTCACTGGTCAGTGGTCACTGGTCTCTGGTCACTGGTCACTGGTCACTGGTCACTGGTCACAGGTCAATGGTCACTGGTCACTGGTCACTGGTCATTGGTCACTGGTCACTGGTCACAAGTCACTGGTCACTGGTCACTTGTCACTGGTCGCTGGTCACTGGTCACTGGTCAATGGTCACTGTCGCTGGTAAATGTTCACTGTCGCTAGTCACTGGGCACCGGTCACTGGTCACTGGTCACTGTTCACTGGTCACTGGTCACAAGTCACTGGTCACTTGTCACTGGTCAGTGGTCACTGGTCACTGGTCTGTGGTCACTGGTCACTGGTCACTGGTCACTGGTCACTGGTCACTTGTCACTGGTCACTGGTCATTGGTCACTGGTCACAGGTCACAAGTCACTGGTCACTGGTCACTTGTCACTGGTCGCTGGTCACTGGTCACTGGTCACTGGTCACTGGTCACTGGTCAATGGTCCCTATCGCAGGTCAATGGTCACTGTCGCTGGTCACTGGTCACTGGTCACTGGTCATTGGTGACTATCGCTGGTCAATGGTCACTGTCACTGGTCACTGGTCACTGGTCACTGGTCAAAAGTCACTGGTCACTTGTCACTTGTCAGTGGTCACTGGTCTCTGGTCACTGGTCACTGTCGCTGGTCACTGGTCACTGGTCACTGGTCAAGGGTCCCTATCGCTGGTCAATGGTCACTGTCGCTGGTCACTGGTCACTGGTCACTGGTCACTGGTCAAAAGTCACTGGTCACTTGTCACTGGTCAATGGTCACTGGTCTCTGGTCACTGGTCACTGGTCACTGGTCACAGGTCAATGGTCACTGGTCACTGGTCACTGGTCACTGGCCACTGGTCACTGGTCACTGGTCACTGGTCACTGGTCACTGGTCACTGGTCACTGGTCAATGGTCCCTATCGCTGGTCAATGGTCACTGTCGCTGGTCACTGGTCACTGGTCACTAAGCACTGGTCACTGGTCACTGGTCACTGGTCACTGGTCACTGGTCAATGGTCCCTATCGCTGGTCAATGGTCACTGTCGCTGGTCACTGGTCACTGGTCACTGGTCACTGGTCACTGGTCACTGGTCACTTGTCACTGGTCAGTGGTCACTGGTCTCTGGTCACTGGGCACTGGTCACTGGTCACTGGTCACAGGTCAATGGTCACTGGTCACTGGTCACTGGTCATTGGTCACTGGTCACTGGTCATTGGTCACAAGTCACTGGTCACTGGTCACTTGTCACTGGTCGCTGGTCACTGGTCACTGGTCAGTGGTCACTGGTCACTGGTCTGTGGTCACAAGTCACTGGTCACTGGTCACTTGTCACTGGTCGCTGGTCACTGGTCACTGGTCAATGGTCACTGTCGCTGGTAAATGTTCACTGTCGCTAGTCACTGGGCACCGGTCACTGGTCACTGGTCACTGTTCACTGGTCACTGGTCACAAGTCACTGGTCACTTGTCACTGGTCAGTGGTCACTGGTCACTGGTCTGTGGTCACTGGTCACTGGTCACTGGTCACTGGTCACTGGTCACTTGTCACTGGTCACTGGTCATTGGTCACTGGTCACTGGTCACAAGTCACTGGTCACTGGTCACTTGTCACTGGTCGCTGGTCACTGGTCACTGGTCAATGGTCACTGTCGCTGGTAAATGTTCACTGTCGCTGGTCACTGGTCACTGGTCACTGTCGCTGGTCACTGGTCACTGGTCACTGGTCACTGGTCACTGGTCACTGGTCAATGGTCCCTATCGCTGGTCAATGGTCACTGTCGCTGGTCACTGGTCACTGGTCACTGGTCACTGGTCACTGGTCACTGGTCACTGGTCAATGGTCCCTATCGCTGGTCAATGGTCACTGTCGCTGGTCACTGGTCACTGGTCACTGGTCACTGGTCACTGGTCAATGGTCGCTATCGCTGGTCAATGGTCACTGTCGCTGCTCACTGGTCACTGGTCACTGGTCACTGGTCATTGGTCACTATCGCTGGTCAATGGTCACTGTCGCTGGTCACTGGTCACAGGTCACTGGTCACTGGTCACGGGTCACATGTCACGGGTCACTGTTCACTGGTCGCTAGTCACTGGTCACCGGTCACTGGTCACTGGTCACTGGTCACTGTTCACTGGTCACTGGTCACAAGTCACTGGTCACTGGTCACTGGTCACTGGTCACTGGTCACTGGTCACTATCGCTGGTCAATGGTCACTGTCGCTGGTCACTGGTCACTGGTCACTGTTCACTGGTGACTGGTCATTGGTCACAAGTCACTGGTCACTGGTCACTTGTCACTGGTCGCTGGTCACTGGTCACTGGTCAGTGGTCACTGTCGCTGGTAAATGGTCACTGTCGCTGGTCACTGGTCACTGGTCACTGGTCACTGGTCACTGGTCACTGGTCACTGGTCACTGGTCACTGGTCAATGGTCCCTATCGCAGGTCAATGGTCACTGTCGCTGGTCACTGGTCACTATCGCTGGTCAATGGTCACTGTCGCTGGTCATTGGTCACTGGTCACTGGACACTGGTCACTGGTCACTGGTCACTTGTCATTGGTCACTGGTCACTGGTCATTGGTCACTGGTCACTGGTCACAAGTCACTGGTCACTGGTCACTTGTCACTGGTCGCTGGTCACTGGTCACTGGTCAGTGGTCACTGTCGCTGGTAAATGGTCACTGTCGCTGGTCGCTGGTCACTGGTCACTGGTCACTGGTCACTGGTCACTGGTCACTGGTCACTGGTCAATGGTCCCTATCGCAGGTCAATGGTCACTGTCGCTGGTCACTTGTCACTGGTCACTGGTCATTGGTGACTATCGCTGGTCAATGGTCACTGTCGCTGGTCACTGGTCACTGGTCACTGGTCATTGGTGACTATCGCTCTTCAATGGTCACTGTCGCTGGTCACTGGTCACTTGTCACTGGTCACTGGTCACTGGTCATTGGTCACTGGTCACTGGTCACAAGTCACTGGTCACTGGTCACTTGTCACTGGTCGCTGGTCACTGGTCACTGGTCAGTGGTCACTGTCGCTGGTAAATGGTCACTGTCGCTGGTCGCTGGTCACTGGTCACTGGTCACTGGTCACTGGTCACGGGTCACATGTCACTGGTCACTGGTCACTGGTCACTTGTCACTGGTCACTGGTCACGGTCACTGGTCACTGGTCACTGGTCACTGGTCACTGGTCACTGGTCACTGGTCACTGGTCACTGGTCAATGGTCCCTATCGCTGGTCAATGGTCACTGCCGCTGGTCACTTGTCACTGGTCACTGGTCACTGGTCACTGGTCACTGGTCATTGGTGACTATCGCTGGTCAATGGTCACTGTCGCTGGTCATTGGTCACTGGTCACTGGTCACTGGTCAAAAGTCACTGGTTACTTGTCACTGGTCAGTGGTCACTGGTCTCTGGTCACTGGTCACTGGTCACTGGTCACTGGTCACAGGTCAATGGTCACTGGTCACTGGTCACTGGGCACTGGTCACTGGTCACGGGTCACATGTCACGGGTCACTGTTCACTGTTCACTGGTCGCTAGTCACTGGTCACCGGTCACTGGTCACTGGTCACTGTTCACTGGTCACTGGTCACAAGTCACTGGTCACTGGTCACTGGTCACTGGTCAATGGTCACTGTCGCTGGTCAATGGTCACTGTCGCTGGTCAATGGTCACTGCGCTGGTCATTGGTCACTGGTCACTGGTCACTGGTCACTGGTCACTGGTCACTTGTCACTGGTCAGTGGTCACTGGTCTCTGGTCACTGGTCACTGGTCACTGGTCACAGGTCAATGGTCACTGGTCACTGGTCACTGGTCACTGGTCACTGGTCACTGGTCAATGGTCCCTATCGCTGGTCAATGGTCACTGCCGCTGGTCACTTGTCACTGGTCACTGGTCACTGGTCACTGGTCACTGGTCATTGGTGACTATCGCTGGTCAATGGTCACTGTCGCTGGTCATTGGTCACTGGTCACTGGTCACTGGTCAAAAGTCACTGGTTACTTGTCACTGGTCAGTGGTCACTGGTCTCTGGTCACTGGTCACTGGTCACTGGTCACTGGTCACAGGTCAATGGTCACTGGTCACTGGTCACTGGGCACTGGTCACTGGTCACGGGTCACATGTCACGGGTCACTGTTCACTGTTCACTGGTCGCTAGTCACTGGTCACCGGTCACTGGTCACTGGTCACTGTTCACTGGTCACTGGTCACAAGTCACTGGTCACTGGTCACTGGTCACTGGTCAATGGTCACTGTCGCTGGTCAATGGTCACTGTCGCTGGTCAATGGTCACTGCGCTGGTCATTGGTCACTGGTCACTGGTCACTGGTCACTGGTCACTGGTCACTTGTCACTGGTCAGTGGTCACTGGTCTCTGGTCACTGGTCACTGGTCACTGGTCACAGGTCAATGGTCACTGGTCACTGGTCACTGGTCACTGGTCACTGGTCACTGGTCACAGGTCAATGGTCACTGGTCACTGGTCACTTGTCACTGGTCACTGTCGCTGGTCACTGGTCACTGGTCACTGGTCACTGGTCACTGGTCACTGGTCACTGGTCACTGGTCACTGGTCACTGGTCAATGGTCCCTATCGCAGGTCAATGGTCACTGTCGCTGGTCACTGGTCACTGGTCACTGGTCATTGGTGACTATCGCTGGTCAATGGTCACTGTCGCAGGTCACTGGTCACTGGTCACTGGTCATTGGTGACTATCGCTGGTCAATGGTCACTGTCGCTGGTCACTGGTCACTGGTCACTGGTCATTGGTGACTATCGCTGGTCAATGGTCACTGTCGCTGGTCACTGGTCACTGGTCACTGGTCACTGGTCAAAAGTCACTGGTCCCTGGTCACTGGTCACTGGTCAATGATCAATGGTCCCTATCGCAGGTCAATGGTCACTGTCGCTGGTCACTTGTCACTGGTCACTGGTCATTGGTGACTATCGCTGGTCAATGGTCACTGTCGCTGGTCACTGGTCACTGGTCACTGGTCATTGGTGACTATCGCTGGTCAATGGTCACTGTCGCTGGTCACTGGTCACTGGTCACTGGTCACTGGTCAAAAGTCACTGGTCCCTGGTCACTGGTCACTGGTCAATGATCACTGTCGCTGGTCACTGGTCACTGGTCACTGGTCACTGGTCACTGGTCACGGGTCACATGTCACTGGTCACTGGTCACTGGTCACTTGTCACTGGTCACTGGTCACGGTCACTGGTCACTGGTCACTGGTCACTGGTCACTGGTCACTGGTCACTGGTCACTGGTCACTGGTCAATGGTCCCTATCGCTGGTCAATGGTCACTGCCGCTGGTCACTTGTCACTGGTCACTGGTCACTGGTCACTGGTCACTGGTCATTGGTGACTATCGCTGGTCAATGGTCACTGTCGCTGGTCATTGGTCACTGGTCACTGGTCACTGGTCAAAAGTCACTGGTTACTTGTCACTGGTCAGTGGTCACTGGTCTCTGGTCACTGGTCACTGGTCACTGGTCACTGGTCACAGGTCAATGGTCACTGGTCACTGGTCACTGGGCACTGGTCACTGGTCACGGGTCACATGTCACGGGTCACTGTTCACTGTTCACTGGTCGCTAGTCACTGGTCACCGGTCACTGGTCACTGGTCACTGTTCACTGGTCACTGGTCACAAGTCACTGGTCACTTGTCACTGGCCACTGGTCACTGGTCACTGGTCAATGGTCACTGTCGCTGGTCAATGGTCACTGTCGCTGGTCAATGGTCACTGCGCTGGTCATTGGTCACTGGTCACTGGTCACTGGTCACTGGTCACTGGTCACTTGTCACTGGTCAGTGGTCACTGGTCTCTGGTCACTGGTCACTGGTCACTGGTCACAGGTCAATGGTCACTGGTCACTGGTCACTGGTCACTGGTCACTGGTCACTGGTCACAGGTCAATGGTCACTGGTCACTGGTCACTTGTCACTGGTCACTGTCGCTGGTCACTGGTCACTGGTCACTGGTCACTGGTCACTGGTCACTGGTCACTGGTCACTGGTCAATGGTCCCTATCGCAGGTCAATGGTCACTGTCGCTGGTCACTGGTCACTGGTCACTGGTCATTGGTGACTATCGCTGGTCAATGGTCACTGTCGCAGGTCACTGGTCACTGGTCACTGGTCATTGGTGACTATCGCTGGTCAATGGTCACTGTCGCTGGTCACTGGTCACTGGTCACTGGTCATTGGTGACTATCGCTGGTCAATGGTCACTGTCGCTGGTCACTGGTCACTGGTCACTGGTCACCGGTCAAAAGTCACTGGTCCCTGGTCACTGGTCACTGGTCAATGATCAATGGTCCCTATCGCAGGTCAATGGTCACTGTCGCTGGTCACTTGTCACTGGTCACTGGTCATTGGTGACTATCGCTGGTCAATGGTCACTGTCGCTGGTCACTGGTCACTGGTCACTGGTCATTGGTGACTATCGCTGGTCAATGGTCACTGTCGCTGGTCACTGGTCACTGGTCACTGGTCACTGGTCAAAAGTCATTGGTCCCTGGTCACTGGTCACTGGTCAATGATCACTGTCGCTGGTCACTGGTCACTGGTCACTGGTCACTGGTCACTGGTCACGGGTCACATGTCACTGGTCACTGGTCACTGGTCACTTGTCACTGGTCACTGGTCACGGTCACTGGTCACTGGTCACTGGTCACTGGTCACTGGTCACTGGTCACTGGTCACTGGTCACTGGTCAATGGTCCCTATCGCTGGTCAATGGTCACTGCCGCTGGTCACTTGTCACTGGTCACTGGTCACTGGTCACTGGTCACTGGTCATTGGTGACTATCGCTGGTCAATGGTCACTGTCGCTGGTCATTGGTCACTGGTCACTGGTCACTGGTCAAAAGTCACTGGTTACTTGTCACTGGTCAGTGGTCACTGGTCTCTGGTCACTGGTCACTGGTCACTGGTCACTGGTCACTGGTCAATGGTCCCTATCGCAGGTCAATGGTCACTGTCGCTGGTCACTGGTCACTGGTCACTGGTCATTGGTGACTATCGCTGGTCAATGGTCACTGTCACTGGTCACTGGTCACTGGTCACTGGTCAAAAGTCACTGGTCACTTGTCACTTGTCAGTGGTCACTGGTCTCTGGTCACTGGTCACTGTCGCTGGTCACTGGTCACTGGTCACTGGTCAAGGGTCCCTATCGCTGGTCAATGGTCACTGTCGCTGGTCACTGGTCACTGGTCACTGGTCACTGGTCAAAAGTCATTGGTCACTTGTCACTGGTCAGTGGTCACTGGTCTCTGGTCACTGGTCACTGGTCACTGGTCACAGGTCAATGGTCACTGGTCACTGGTCACTGGTCACTGGCCACTGGTCACTGGTCACTGGTCACTGGTCACTGGTCACTGGTCACTGGTCACTGGTCAATGGTCCCTATCGCTGGTCAATGGTCACTGTCGCTGGTCACTGGTCACTGGTCACTAAGCACTGGTCACTGGTCACTGGTCACTGGTCACTGGTCACTGGTCAATGGTCCCTATCGCTGGTCAATGGTCACTGTCGCTGGTCACTGGTCACTGGTCACTGGTCACTGGTCACTGGTCACTGGTCACTGGTCACTTGTCACTGGTCAGTGGTCACTGGTCTCTGGTCACTGGTCACTGGTCACTGGTCACTGGTCACAGGTCAATGGTCACTGGTCACTGGTCACTGGTCATTGGTCACTGGTCACTGGTCACAAGTCACTGGTCACTGGTCACTTGTCACTGGTCGCTGGTCACTGGTCACTGGTCACTGGTCAATGGTCCCTATCGCTGGTCAATGGTCACTGTCGCTGGTCACTGGTCACTGGTCACTGGTCACTGGTCAAAAGTCACTGGTCACTTGTCACTAGTCAGTGGTCACTGGTCTCTGGTCACTGGTCACTGTCGCTGGTCACTGGTCACTGGTCACTGGTCAATGGTCCCTATCGCTGGTCAATGGTCACTGTCGCTGGTCACTGGTCACTGGTCACTGGTCACTGGTCAAAAGTCACTGGTCACTTGTCACTGGTCAGTGGTCACTGGTCTCTGGTCACTGGTCACTGGTCACTGGTCACAGGTCAATGGTCACTGGTCACTGGTCACTGGTCACTGGCCACTGGTCACTGGTCACTGGTCAATGGTCACTGTCGCTGGTCAATGGTCACTGTCGCTGGTCACTGGTCACTGGTCACTGGTCACTGGTCACTGGTCACTGGTCACTGGTCATTGGTCACTGGTCACTGGTCACAAGTCACTGGTCACTGGTCACTTGTCACTGGTCGATGGTCACTGGTCACTGGTCAATGGTCACTGTCGCTGGTAAATGTTCACTGTCGCTGGTCACTGGTCACTGGTCACTGTCGCTGGTCACTGGTCACTGGTCACTGGTCACTGGTCACTGGTCACTGGTCACTGGTCACTGGTCACTGGTCACTTTCGCTGGTCACTGGTCACTGGTAAATGGTCACTGGCCACTGGTCACTGGTCACTGGTCAATGGTCACTGTCGCTGGTCAATGGTCACTGTCGCTGGTCACTGGTCACTGGTCACTGGTCACTGGTCACTGGTCACTGGTCACTTTCGCTGGTCACTGGTCACTGGTAAATGGTCACTGGCCACTGCTCACTTGTCACTGGTCAGTGGTCACTGGTCAAAAGTCACTGGTTACTTGTCACTGGTCAGTGGTCACTGGTCTCTGGTCACTGGTCACTGGTCACTGGTCACTGGTCACAGGTCAATGGTCACTGGTCACTGGTCACTGGGCACTGGTCACTGGTCACGGGTCACATGTCACGGGTCACTGTTCACTGTTCACTGGTCGCTAGTCACTGGTCACCGGTCACTGGTCACTGGTCACTGTTCACTGGTCACTGGTCACAAGTCACTGGTCACTTGTCACTGGCCACTGGTCACTGGTCACTGGTCAATGGTCACTGTCGCTGGTCAATGGTCACTGTCGCTGGTCAATGGTCACTGCGCTGGTCATTGGTCACTGGTCACTGGTCACTGGTCACTGGTCACTGGTCACTTGTCACTGGTCAGTGGTCACTGGTCTCTGGTCACTGGTCACTGGTCACTGGTCACAGGTCAATGGTCACTGGTCACTGGTCACTGGTCACTGGTCACTGGTCACAGGTCAATGGTCACTGGTCACTGGTCACTTGTCACTGGTCACTGTCGCTGGTCACTGGTCACTGGTCACTGGTCACTGGTCACTGGTCACTGGTCACTGGTCACTGGTCAATGGTCCCTATCGCAGGTCAATGGTCACTGTCGCTGGTCACTGGTCACTGGTCACTGGTCATTGGTGACTATCGCTGGTCAATGGTCACTGTCGCAGGTCACTGGTCACTGGTCACTGGTCATTGGTGACTATCGCTGGTCAATGGTCACTGTCGCTGGTCACTGGTCACTGGTCACTGGTCATTGGTGACTATCGCTGGTCAATGGTCACTGTCGCTGGTCACTGGTCACTGGTCACTGGTCACCGGTCAAAAGTCACTGGTCCCTGGTCACTGGTCACTGGTCAATGATCAATGGTCCCTATCGCAGGTCAATGGTCACTGTCGCTGGTCACTTGTCACTGGTCACTGGTCATTGGTGACTATCGCTGGTCAATGGTCACTGTCGCTGGTCACTGGTCACTGGTCACTGGTCATTGGTGACTATCGCTGGTCAATGGTCACTGTCGCTGGTCACTGGTCACTGGTCACTGGTCACTGGTCAAAAGTCATTGGTCCCTGGTCACTGGTCACTGGTCAATGATCACTGTCGCTGGTCACTGGTCACTGGTCACTGGTCACTGGTCACTGGTCACGGGTCACATGTCACTGGTCACTGGTCACTGGTCACTTGTCACTGGTCACTGGTCACGGTCACTGGTCACTGGTCACTGGTCACTGGTCACTGGTCACTGGTCACTGGTCACTGGTCACTGGTCAATGGTCCCTATCGCTGGTCAATGGTCACTGCCGCTGGTCACTTGTCACTGGTCACTGGTCACTGGTCACTGGTCACTGGTCATTGGTGACTATCGCTGGTCAATGGTCACTGTCGCTGGTCATTGGTCACTGGTCACTGGTCACTGGTCAAAAGTCACTGGTTACTTGTCACTGGTCAGTGGTCACTGGTCTCTGGTCACTGGTCACTGGTCACTGGTCACTGGTCACTGGTCAATGGTCCCTATCGCAGGTCAATGGTCACTGTCGCTGGTCACTGGTCACTGGTCACTGGTCATTGGTGACTATCGCTGGTCAATGGTCACTGTCACTGGTCACTGGTCACTGGTCACTGGTCAAAAGTCACTGGTCACTTGTCACTTGTCAGTGGTCACTGGTCTCTGGTCACTGGTCACTGTCGCTGGTCACTGGTCACTGGTCACTGGTCAAGGGTCCCTATCGCTGGTCAATGGTCACTGTCGCTGGTCACTGGTCACTGGTCACTGGTCACTGGTCAAAAGTCACTGGTCACTTGTCACTGGTCAGTGGTCACTGGTCTCTGGTCACTGGTCACTGGTCACTGGTCACTGGTCATTGGTCATTGGTCACTGGTCACTGGTCACTGGTCACTGGTCATTGGTCACTGGTCACTGGTCACAAGTCACTGGTCACTGGTCACTGGTCACTTGTCACTGGTCGATGGTCACTGGTCACTGGTCACTGGTCAATGGTCATTGTCGCTGGTAAATGTTCACTGTCGCTGGTCACTGGTCACTGGTCACTGTCGCTGGTCACTGGTCACTGGTCACTGGTCACTGGTCACTGGTCACTGGTCACTGGTCAATGGTCACTGTCGCTGGTCACTGGTCACTGGTCACTGGTCATTGGTGACTATCGCTGGTCAATGGTCACTGTCGCAGGTCACTGGTCACTGGTCACTGGTCATTGGTGACTATCGCTGGTCAATGGTCACTGTCACTGGTCACTGGTCACTGGTCACTGGTCAATGGTCACTATCGCTGGTCAATGGTCACTGTCGCTGCTCACTGGTCACTGGTCACTGGTCACTGGTCACTGGTCATTGGTCACTATCGCTGGTCAATGGTCACTGTCGCTGGTCACTGGTCACTGTTCACTGGTCACTGGTCACTGGTCACTGGTCACTTGTCACTGGTCACTGGTCACTGGTCACTGGTCAATGGTCACTGTCGCTGGTCACTGGTCACTGGTCACTGGTCAATGGTCACTGCCGCTGGTCACTGGTCACTGGTCACTGCTCACTGGTCACTGGTCACTTGTCAATGGTCACTGTCGCTGGTCAATGGTTACTGTCGCTGGTCACTGGTCACTGGTCACTGGTCACTGGTCACTGGTCACTGGTCATTGGTCACTGGTCACTGGTCACAAGTCACTGGTCACTGGTCACTTGTCACTGGTCGCTGGTCACTGGTCACTGGTCAGTGGTCACTGTCGCTGGTAAATGGTCACTGTCGCTGGTCACTGGTCACTGGTCACTGGTCACTGGTCACTGGTCACTGGTCACTGGTCACTGGTCAATGGTCGCTATCGCTGGTCAATGGTCACTGTCGCTGCTCACTGGTCACTGGTCACTGGTCACTGGTCATTGGTCACTATCGCTGGTCAATGGTCACTGTCGCTGGTCACTGGTCACAGGTCACTGGTCACTGGTCACGGGTCACATGTCACGGGTCACTGTTCACTGGTCGCTAGTCACTGGTCACCGGTCACTGGTCACTGGTCACTGGTCACTGTTCACTGGTCACTGGTCACAAGTCACTGGTCACTGGTCACTGGTCACTGGTCACTGGTCACTGGTCACTATCGCTGGTCAATGGTCACTGTCGCTGGTCACTGGTCACTGGTCACTGTTCACTGGTCACTGGTCATTGGTCACAAGTCACTGGTCACTGGTCACTTGTCACTGGTCGCTGGTCACTGGTCACTGGTCAGTGGTCACTGTCGCTGGTAAATGGTCACTGTCGCTGGTCACTGGTCACTGGTCACTGGTCACTGGTCACTGGTCACTGGTCACTGGTCACTGGTCACTGGTCACTGGTCACTGGTCACTGGTCAATGGTCCCTATCGCAGGTCAATGGTCACTGTCGCTGGTCACTGGTCACTATCGCTGGTCAATGGTCACTGTCGCTGGTCATTGGTCACTGGTCACTGGACACTGGTCACTGGTCACTGGTCACTTGTCATTGGTCACTGGTCACTGGTCATTGGTCACTGGTCACTGGTCACAAGTCACTGGTCACTGGTCACTTGTCACTGGTCGCTGGTCACTGGTCACTGGTCAGTGGTCACTGTCGCTGGTAAATGGTCACTGTCGCTGGTCGCTGGTCACTGGTCACTGGTCACTGGTCACTGGTCACTGGTCACTGGTCACTGGTCAATGGTCCCTATCGCAGGTCAATGGTCACTGTCGCTGGTCACTTGTCACTGGTCACTGGTCATTGGTGACTATCGCTGGTCAATGGTCACTGTCGCTGGTCACTGGTCACTGGTCACTGGTCATTGGTGACTATCGCTCTTCAATGGTCACTGTCGCTGGTCACTGGTCACTTGTCACTGGTCACTGGTCACTGGTCATTGGTCACTGGTCACTGGTCACAAGTCACTGGTCACTGGTCACTTGTCACTGGTCGCTGGTCACTGGTCACTGGTCAGTGGTCACTGTCGCTGGTAAATGGTCACTGTCGCTGGTCGCTGGTCACTGGTCACTGGTCACTGGTCACTGGTCACGGGTCACATGTCACTGGTCACTGGTCACTGGTCACTTGTCACTGGTCACTGGTCACGGTCACTGGTCACTGGTCACTGGTCACTGGTCACTGGTCACTGGTCACTGGTCACTGGTCACTGGTCAATGGTCCCTATCGCTGGTCAATGGTCACTGCCGCTGGTCACTTGTCACTGGTCACTGGTCACTGGTCACTGGTCACTGGTCATTGGTGACTATCGCTGGTCAATGGTCACTGTCGCTGGTCATTGGTCACTGGTCACTGGTCACTGGTCAAAAGTCACTGGTTACTTGTCACTGGTCAGTGGTCACTGGTCTCTGGTCACTGGTCACTGGTCACTGGTCACTGGTCACAGGTCAATGGTCACTGGTCACTGGTCACTGGGCACTGGTCACTGGTCACGGGTCACATGTCACGGGTCACTGTTCACTGTTCACTGGTCGCTAGTCACTGGTCACCGGTCACTGGTCACTGGTCACTGTTCACTGGTCACTGGTCACAAGTCACTGGTCACTGGTCACTGGTCACTGGTCAATGGTCACTGTCGCTGGTCAATGGTCACTGTCGCTGGTCAATGGTCACTGCGCTGGTCATTGGTCACTGGTCACTGGTCACTGGTCACTGGTCACTGGTCACTTGTCACTGGTCAGTGGTCACTGGTCTCTGGTCACTGGTCACTGGTCACTGGTCACAGGTCAATGGTCACTGGTCACTGGTCACTGGTCACTGGTCACTGGTCACTGGTCACAGGTCAATGGTCACTGGTCACTGGTCACTTGTCACTGGTCACTGTCGCTGGTCACTGGTCACTGGTCACTGGTCACTGGTCACTGGTCACTGGTCACTGGTCACTGGTCACTGGTCACTGGTCAATGGTCCCTATCGCAGGTCAATGGTCACTGTCGCTGGTCACTGGTCACTGGTCACTGGTCATTGGTGACTATCGCTGGTCAATGGTCACTGTCGCAGGTCACTGGTCACTGGTCACTGGTCATTGGTGACTATCGCTGGTCAATGGTCACTGTCGCTGGTCACTGGTCACTGGTCACTGGTCATTGGTGACTATCGCTGGTCAATGGTCACTGTCGCTGGTCACTGGTCACTGGTCACTGGTCACTGGTCAAAAGTCACTGGTCCCTGGTCACTGGTCACTGGTCAATGATCAATGGTCCCTATCGCAGGTCAATGGTCACTGTCGCTGGTCACTTGTCACTGGTCACTGGTCATTGGTGACTATCGCTGGTCAATGGTCACTGTCGCTGGTCACTGGTCACTGGTCACTGGTCATTGGTGACTATCGCTGGTCAATGGTCACTGTCGCTGGTCACTGGTCACTGGTCACTGGTCACTGGTCAAAAGTCACTGGTCCCTGGTCACTGGTCACTGGTCAATGATCACTGTCGCTGGTCACTGGTCACTGGTCACTGGTCACTGGTCACTGGTCACGGGTCACATGTCACTGGTCACTGGTCACTGGTCACTTGTCACTGGTCACTGGTCACGGTCACTGGTCACTGGTCACTGGTCACTGGTCACTGGTCACTGGTCACTGGTCACTGGTCACTGGTCAATGGTCCCTATCGCTGGTCAATGGTCACTGCCGCTGGTCACTTGTCACTGGTCACTGGTCACTGGTCACTGGTCACTGGTCATTGGTGACTATCGCTGGTCAATGGTCACTGTCGCTGGTCATTGGTCACTGGTCACTGGTCACTGGTCAAAAGTCACTGGTTACTTGTCACTGGTCAGTGGTCACTGGTCTCTGGTCACTGGTCACTGGTCACTGGTCACTGGTCACAGGTCAATGGTCACTGGTCACTGGTCACTGGGCACTGGTCACTGGTCACGGGTCACATGTCACGGGTCACTGTTCACTGTTCACTGGTCGCTAGTCACTGGTCACCGGTCACTGGTCACTGGTCACTGTTCACTGGTCACTGGTCACAAGTCACTGGTCACTTGTCACTGGCCACTGGTCACTGGTCACTGGTCAATGGTCACTGTCGCTGGTCAATGGTCACTGTCGCTGGTCAATGGTCACTGCGCTGGTCATTGGTCACTGGTCACTGGTCACTGGTCACTGGTCACTGGTCACTTGTCACTGGTCAGTGGTCACTGGTCTCTGGTCACTGGTCACTGGTCACTGGTCACAGGTCAATGGTCACTGGTCACTGGTCACTGGTCACTGGTCACTGGTCACTGGTCACAGGTCAATGGTCACTGGTCACTGGTCACTTGTCACTGGTCACTGTCGCTGGTCACTGGTCACTGGTCACTGGTCACTGGTCACTGGTCACTGGTCACTGGTCACTGGTCAATGGTCCCTATCGCAGGTCAATGGTCACTGTCGCTGGTCACTGGTCACTGGTCACTGGTCATTGGTGACTATCGCTGGTCAATGGTCACTGTCGCAGGTCACTGGTCACTGGTCACTGGTCATTGGTGACTATCGCTGGTCAATGGTCACTGTCGCTGGTCACTGGTCACTGGTCACTGGTCATTGGTGACTATCGCTGGTCAATGGTCACTGTCGCTGGTCACTGGTCACTGGTCACTGGTCACCGGTCAAAAGTCACTGGTCCCTGGTCACTGGTCACTGGTCAATGATCAATGGTCCCTATCGCAGGTCAATGGTCACTGTCGCTGGTCACTTGTCACTGGTCACTGGTCATTGGTGACTATCGCTGGTCAATGGTCACTGTCGCTGGTCACTGGTCACTGGTCACTGGTCATTGGTGACTATCGCTGGTCAATGGTCACTGTCGCTGGTCACTGGTCACTGGTCACTGGTCACTGGTCAAAAGTCATTGGTCCCTGGTCACTGGTCACTGGTCAATGATCACTGTCGCTGGTCACTGGTCACTGGTCACTGGTCACTGGTCACTGGTCACGGGTCACATGTCACTGGTCACTGGTCACTGGTCACTTGTCACTGGTCACTGGTCACGGTCACTGGTCACTGGTCACTGGTCACTGGTCACTGGTCACTGGTCACTGGTCACTGGTCACTGGTCAATGGTCCCTATCGCTGGTCAATGGTCACTGCCGCTGGTCACTTGTCACTGGTCACTGGTCACTGGTCACTGGTCACTGGTCATTGGTGACTATCGCTGGTCAATGGTCACTGTCGCTGGTCATTGGTCACTGGTCACTGGTCACTGGTCAAAAGTCACTGGTTACTTGTCACTGGTCAGTGGTCACTGGTCTCTGGTCACTGGTCACTGGTCACTGGTCACTGGTCACTGGTCAATGGTCCCTATCGCAGGTCAATGGTCACTGTCGCTGGTCACTGGTCACTGGTCACTGGTCATTGGTGACTATCGCTGGTCAATGGTCACTGTCACTGGTCACTGGTCACTGGTCACTGGTCAAAAGTCACTGGTCACTTGTCACTTGTCAGTGGTCACTGGTCTCTGGTCACTGGTCACTGTCGCTGGTCACTGGTCACTGGTCACTGGTCAAGGGTCCCTATCGCTGGTCAATGGTCACTGTCGCTGGTCACTGGTCACTGGTCACTGGTCACTGGTCAAAAGTCACTGGTCACTTGTCACTGGTCAGTGGTCACTGGTCTCTGGTCACTGGTCACTGGTCACTGGTCACAGGTCAATGGTCACTGGTCACTGGTCACTGGTCACTGGCCACTGGTCACTGGTCACTGGTCACTGGTCACTGGTCACTGGTCACTGGTCACTGGTCAATGGTCCCTATCGCTGGTCAATGGTCACTGTCGCTGGTCACTGGTCACTGGTCACTAAGCACTGGTCACTGGTCACTGGTCACTGGTCACTGGTCACTGGTCAATGGTCCCTATCGCTGGTCAATGGTCACTGTCGCTGGTCACTGGTCACTGGTCACTGGTCACTGGTCACTGGTCACTGGTCACTGGTCACAAGTCACTGGTCACTGGTCACTTGTCACTGGTCGCTGGTCACTGGTCACTGGTCACTGGTCAATGGTCCCTATCGCTGGTCAATGGTCACTGTCGCTGGTCACTGGTCACTGGTCACTGGTCACTGGTCAAAAGTCACTGGTCACTTGTCACTAGTCAGTGGTCACTGGTCTCTGGTCACTGGTCACTGTCGCTGGTCACTGGTCACTGGTCACTGGTCAATGGTCCCTATCGCTGGTCAATGGTCACTGTCGCTGGTCACTGGTCACTGGTCACTGGTCACTGGTCAAAAGTCACTGGTCACTTGTCACTGGTCAGTGGTCACTGGTCTCTGGTCACTGGTCACTGGTCACTGGTCACAGGTCAATGGTCACTGGTCACTGGTCACTGGTCACTGGCCACTGGTCACTGGTCACTGGTCAATGGTCACTGTCGCTGGTCAATGGTCACTGTCGCTGGTCACTGGTCACTGGTCACTGGTCACTGGTCACTGGTCACTGGTCACTGGTCATTGGTCACTGGTCACTGGTCACAAGTCACTGGTCACTGGTCACTTGTCACTGGTCGATGGTCACTGGTCACTGGTCAATGGTCACTGTCGCTGGTAAATGTTCACTGTCGCTGGTCACTGGTCACTGGTCACTGTCGCTGGTCACTGGTCACTGGTCACTGGTCACTGGTCACTGGTCACTGGTCACTGGTCACTGGTCACTGGTCACTTTCGCTGGTCACTGGTCACTGGTAAATGGTCACTGGCCACTGGTCACTGGTCACTGGTCAATGGTCACTGTCGCTGGTCAATGGTCACTGTCGCTGGTCACTGGTCACTGGTCACTGGTCACTGGTCACTGGTCACTGGTCACTTTCGCTGGTCACTGGTCACTGGTAAATGGTCACTGGCCACTGCTCACTTGTCACTGGTCAGTGGTCACTGGTCAAAAGTCACTGGTTACTTGTCACTGGTCAGTGGTCACTGGTCTCTGGTCACTGGTCACTGGTCACTGGTCACTGGTCACAGGTCAATGGTCACTGGTCACTGGTCACTGGGCACTGGTCACTGGTCACGGGTCACATGTCACGGGTCACTGTTCACTGTTCACTGGTCGCTAGTCACTGGTCACCGGTCACTGGTCACTGGTCACTGTTCACTGGTCACTGGTCACAAGTCACTGGTCACTTGTCACTGGCCACTGGTCACTGGTCACTGGTCAATGGTCACTGTCGCTGGTCAATGGTCACTGTCGCTGGTCAATGGTCACTGCGCTGGTCATTGGTCACTGGTCACTGGTCACTGGTCACTGGTCACTGGTCACTTGTCACTGGTCAGTGGTCACTGGTCTCTGGTCACTGGTCACTGGTCACTGGTCACAGGTCAATGGTCACTGGTCACTGGTCACTGGTCACTGGTCACTGGTCACAGGTCAATGGTCACTGGTCACTGGTCACTTGTCACTGGTCACTGTCGCTGGTCACTGGTCACTGGTCACTGGTCACTGGTCACTGGTCACTGGTCACTGGTCACTGGTCAATGGTCCCTATCGCAGGTCAATGGTCACTGTCGCTGGTCACTGGTCACTGGTCACTGGTCATTGGTGACTATCGCTGGTCAATGGTCACTGTCGCAGGTCACTGGTCACTGGTCACTGGTCATTGGTGACTATCGCTGGTCAATGGTCACTGTCGCTGGTCACTGGTCACTGGTCACTGGTCATTGGTGACTATCGCTGGTCAATGGTCACTGTCGCTGGTCACTGGTCACTGGTCACCGGTCAAAAGTCACTGGTCCCTGGTCACTGGTCACTGGTCAATGATCAATGGTCCCTATCGCAGGTCAATGGTCACTGTCGCTGGTCACTTGTCACTGGTCACTGGTCATTGGTGACTATCGCTGGTCAATGGTCACTGTCGCTGGTCACTGGTCACTGGTCACTGGTCATTGGTGACTATCGCTGGTCAATGGTCACTGTCGCTGGTCACTGGTCACTGGTCACTGGTCACTGGTCAAAAGTCATTGGTCCCTGGTCACTGGTCACTGGTCAATGATCACTGTCGCTGGTCACTGGTCACTGGTCACTGGTCACTGGTCACTGGTCACGGGTCACATGTCACTGGTCACTGGTCACTGGTCACTTGTCACTGGTCACTGGTCACGGTCACTGGTCACTGGTCACTGGTCACTGGTCACTGGTCACTGGTCACTGGTCACTGGTCACTGGTCAATGGTCCCTATCGCTGGTCAATGGTCACTGCCGCTGGTCACTTGTCACTGGTCACTGGTCACTGGTCACTGGTCACTGGTCATTGGTGACTATCGCTGGTCAATGGTCACTGTCGCTGGTCATTGGTCACTGGTCACTGGTCACTGGTCAAAAGTCACTGGTTACTTGTCACTGGTCAGTGGTCACTGGTCTCTGGTCACTGGTCACTGGTCACTGGTCACTGGTCACTGGTCAATGGTCCCTATCGCAGGTCAATGGTCACTGTCGCTGGTCACTGGTCACTGGTCACTGGTCATTGGTGACTATCGCTGGTCAATGGTCACTGTCACTGGTCACTGGTCACTGGTCACTGGTCAAAAGTCACTGGTCACTTGTCACTTGTCAGTGGTCACTGGTCTCTGGTCACTGGTCACTGTCGCTGGTCACTGGTCACTGGTCACTGGTCAAGGGTCCCTATCGCTGGTCAATGGTCACTGTCGCTGGTCACTGGTCACTGGTCACTGGTCACTGGTCAAAAGTCACTGGTCACTTGTCACTGGTCAGTGGTCACTGGTCTCTGGTCACTGGTCACTGGTCACTGGTCACTGGTCATTGGTCATTGGTCACTGGTCACTGGTCACTGGTCACTGGTCATTGGTCACTGGTCACTGGTCACAAGTCACTGGTCACTGGTCACTGGTCACTTGTCACTGGTCGATGGTCACTGGTCACTGGTCACTGGTCAATGGTCATTGTCGCTGGTAAATGTTCACTGTCGCTGGTCACTGGTCACTGGTCACTGTCGCTGGTCACTGGTCACTGGTCACTGGTCACTGGTCACTGGTCACTGGTCACTGGTCACTGGTCACTGTCGCTGGTCACTGGTCACTGGTCACTGGTCAAGGGTCCCTATCGCTGGTCAATGGTCACTGTCGCTGGTCACTGGTCACTGGTCACTGGTCACTGGTCAAAAGTCACTGGTCACTTGTCACTGGTCAGTGGTCACTGGTCTCTGGTCACTGGTCACTGGTCACTGGTCACTGGTCATTGGTCATTGGTCACTGGTCACTGGTCACTGGTCACTGGTCATTGGTCACTGGTCACTGGTCACAAGTCACTGGTCACTGGTCACTGGTCACTTGTCACTGGTCGATGGTCACTGGTCACTGGTCACTGGTCACTGGTCATTGGTCATTGGTCACTGGTCACTGGTCACTGGTCACTGGTCATTGGTCACTGGTCACTGGTCACAAGTCACTGGTCACTGGTCACTGGTCACTTGTCACTGGTCGATGGTCACTGGTCACTGGTCACTGGTCAATGGTCATTGTCGCTGGTAAATGTTCACTGTCGCTGGTCACTGGTCACTGGTCACTGTCGCTGGTCACTGGTCACTGGTCACTGGTCACTGGTCACTGGTCACTGGTCACTGGTCAATGGTCACTGTCGCTGGTCACTGGTCACTGGTCACTGGTCATTGGTGACTATCGCTGGTCAATGGTCACTGTCGCAGGTCACTGGTCACTGGTCACTGGTCATTGGTGACTATCGCTGGTCAATGGTCACTGTCACTGGTCACTGGTCACTGGTCACTGGTCAATGGTCACTATCGCTGGTCAATGGTCACTGTCGCTGCTCACTGGTCACTGGTCACTGGTCACTGGTCACTGGTCATTGGTCACTATCGCTGGTCAATGGTCACTGTCGCTGGTCACTGGTCACTGTTCACTGGTCACTGGTCACTGGTCACTGGTCACTTGTCACTGGTCACTGGTCACTGGTCACTGGTCAATGGTCACTGTCGCTGGTCACTGGTCACTGGTCACTGGTCAATGGTCACTGCCGCTGGTCACTGGTCACTGGTCACTGCTCACTGGTCACTGGTCACTTGTCAATGGTCACTGTCGCTGGTCAATGGTTACTGTCGCTGGTCACTGGTCACTGGTCACTGGTCACTGGTCACTGGTCACTGGTCATTGGTCACTGGTCACTGGTCACAAGTCACTGGTCACTGGTCACTTGTCACTGGTCGCTGGTCACTGGTCACTGGTCAGTGGTCACTGTCGCTGGTAAATGGTGACTGTCGCTGGTCACTGGTCACTGGTCACTGGTCACTGGTCACTGGTCAATGGTCCCTATCGCAGGTCAATGGTCACTGTCGCTGGTCACTGGTCACTGGTCACTGGTCATTGGTGACTATCGCTGGTCAATGGTCACTGTCACTGGTCACTGGTCACTGGTCACTGGTCAAAAGTCACTGGTCACTTGTCACTTGTCAGTGGTCACTGGTCTCTGGTCACTGGTCACTGTCGCTGGTCACTGGTCACTGGTCACTGGTCAAGGGTCCCTATCGCTGGTCAATGGTCACTGTCGCTGGTCACTGGTCACTGGTCACTGGTCACTGGTCAAAAGTCACTGGTCACTTGTCACTGGTCAGTGGTCACTGGTCTCTGGTCACTGGTCACTGGTCACTGGTCACAGGTCAATGGTCACTGGTCACTGGTCACTGGTCACTGGCCACTGGTCACTGGTCACTGGTCACTGGTCACTGGTCACTGGTCACTGGTCACTGGTCAATGGTCCCTATCGCTGGTCAATGGTCACTGTCGCTGGTCACTGGTCACTGGTCACTAAGCACTGGTCACTGGTCACTGGTCACTGGTCACTGGTCAATGGTCCCTATCGCTGGTCAATGGTCACTGTCGCTGGTCACTGGTCACTGGTCACTGGTCACTGGTCACTGGTCACTGGTCACTTGTCACTGGTCAGTGGTCACTGGTCTCTGGTCACTGGTCACTGGTCACTGGTCACTGGTCACAGGTCAATGGTCACTGGTCACTGGTCACTGGTCATTGGTCACTGGTCACTGGTCACAAGTCACTGGTCACTGGTCACTTGTCACTGGTCGCTGGTCACTGGTCACTGGTCAATGGTCACTGTCGCTGGTAAATGTTCACTGTCGCTAGTCACTGGGCACCGGTCACTGGTCACTGGTCACTGTTCACTGGTCACTGGTCACAAGTCACTGGTCACTTGTCACTGGTCACTGGTCATTGGTCACTGGTCACTGGTCACAAGTCACTGGTCACTGGTCACTTGTCACTGGTCGCTGGTCACTGGTCACTGGTCAATGGTCACTGTCGCTGGTAAATGTTCACTGTCGCTGG
Source organism: Andrena bucephala (assembly GCA_947577245.1). Lineage (NCBI taxonomy): Eukaryota > Metazoa > Arthropoda > Insecta > Hymenoptera > Andrenidae > Andrena > Andrena bucephala. Next base: position 24,635,559 of record OX387716.1, on the reverse strand, counting down.
TCACTGGTCACTGGTCACTGTCGCTGGTCACTGGTCACTGGTCACTGGTCACTGGTCACTGGTCACTGGTCAATGGTCCCTATCGCTGGTCAATGGTCACTGTCGCTGGTCACTGGTCACTGGTCACTGGTCACTGGTCACTGGTCACTGGTCACTGGTCACTGGTCAATGGTCCCTATCGCTGGTCAATGGTCACTGTCGCTGGTCACTGGTCACTGGTCACTGGTCACTGGTCACTGGTCAATGGTCGCTATCGCTGGTCAATGGTCACTGTCGCTGCTCACTGGTCACTGGTCACTGGTCACTGGTCATTGGTCACTGTCGCTGGTCAATGGTCACTGTCGCTGGTCACTGGTCACAGGTCACTGGTCACTGGTCACGGGTCACATGTCACGGGTCACTGTTCACTGGTCGCTAGTCACTGGTCACCGGTCACTGGTCACTGGTCACTGGTCACTGTTCACTGGTCACTGGTCACAAGTCACTGGTCACTGGTCACTGGTCACTGGTCACTGGTCACTGGTCACTGGTCACTATCGCTGGTCAATGGTCACTGTCGCTGGTCACTGGTCACTGGTCACTGTTCACTGGTCACTGGTCACTGGTCACTGGTCATTGGTCACAAGTCACTGGTCACTGGTCACTTGTCACTGGTCGCTGGTCACTGGTCACTGGTCAGTGGTCACTGTCGCTGGTAAATGGTCACTGTCGCTGGTCACTGGTCACTGGTCACTGGTCACTGGTCACTGGTCACTGGTCACTGGTCACTGGTCACTGGTCACTGGTCACTGGTCAATGGTCCCTATCGCAGGTCAATGGTCACTGTCGCTGGTCACTGGTCACTATCGCTGGTCAATGGTCACTGTCGCTGGTCATTGGTCACTGGTCACTGGACACTGGTCACTGGTCACTGGTCACTTGTCATTGGTCACTGGTCACTGGTCATTGGTCACTGGTCACTGGTCACAAGTCACTGGTCACTGGTCACTTGTCACTGGTCGCTGGTCACTGGTCACTGGTCAGTGGTCACTGTCGCTGGTAAATGGTCACTGTCGCTGGTCGCTGGTCACTGGTCACTGGTCACTGGTCACTGGTCACTGGTCACTGGTCACTGGTCAATGGTCCCTATCGCAGGTCAATGGTCACTGTCGCTGGTCACTTGTCACTGGTCACTGGTCATTGGTGACTATCGCTGGTCAATGGTCACTGTCGCTGGTCACTGGTCACTGGTCACTGGTCATTGGTGACTATCGCTCTTCAATGGTCACTGTCGCTGGTCACTGGTCACTTGTCACTGGTCACTGGTCACTGGTCATTGGTCACTGGTCACTGGTCACAAGTCACTGGTCACTGGTCACTTGTCACTGGTCGCTGGTCACTGGTCACTGGTCAGTGGTCACTGTCGCTGGTAAATGGTCACTGTCACTGGTCACTGGTCACTGGTCACTGGTCACTGGTCACTGGTCACTGGTCAATGGTCCCTATCGCTGGTCAATGGTCACTGGTCACTGGTCACTGGTCACTGGTCACTGGTCATTGGTGACTATCGCTGGTCAATGGTCACTGTCGCTGGTCATTGGTCACTGGTCACTGGTCACTGGTCAAAAGTCACTGGTTACTTGTCACTGGTCAGTGGTCACTGGTCTCTGGTCACTGGTCACTGGTCACTGGTCACTGGTCACAGGTCAATGGTCACTGGTCACTGGTCACTGGTCACTGGGCACTGGTCACTGGTCACGGGTCACATGTCACGGGTCACTGTTCACTGTTCACTGGTCGCTAGTCACTGGTCACCGGTCACTGGTCACTGGTCACTGTTCACTGGTCACTGGTCACAAGTCACTGGTCACTGGTCACTGGTCACTTGTCACTGGTCACTGGTCACGGTCACTGGTCACTGGTCACTGGTCACTGGTCACTGGTCACTGGTCACTGGTCACTGGTCACTGGTCAATGGTCCCTATCGCTGGTCAATGGTCACTGCCGCTGGTCACTTGTCACTGGTCACTGGTCACTGGTCACTGGTCACTGGTCATTGGTGACTATCGCTGGTCAATGGTCACTGTCGCTGGTCATTGGTCACTGGTCACTGGTCACTGGTCAAAAGTCACTGGTTACTTGTCACTGGTCAGTGGTCACTGGTCTCTGGTCACTGGTCACTGGTCACTGGTCACTGGTCACAGGTCAATGGTCACTGGTCACTGGTCACTGGGCACTGGTCACTGGTCACGGGTCACATGTCACGGGTCACTGTTCACTGTTCACTGGTCGCTAGTCACTGGTCACCGGTCACTGGTCACTGGTCACTGTTCACTGGTCACTGGTCACAAGTCACTGGTCACTTGTCACTGGTCACTGGTCACTGGTCACTGGTCAATGGTCACTGTCGCTGGTCAATGGTCACTGTCGCTGGTCAATGGTCACTGCGCTGGTCATTGGTCACTGGTCACTGGTCACTGGTCACTGGTCACTGGTCATTGGTCACAAGTCACTGGTCACTGGTCACTTGTCACTGGTCGCTGGTCACTGGTCACTGGTCAGTGGTCACTGTCGCTGGTCAATGGTCACTGTCGCTGGTCACTGGTCACTGGTCACTGGTCAATGGTCACTGCCGCTGGTCATTGGTCACTGGTCACTGGTCACTGGTCACTGGTCACTGGTCAATGGTCACTGCCGCTGGTCATTGGTCACTGGTCACTGGTCACTGGTCACTGGTCAATGGTCCCTATCGCAGGTCAATGGTCACTGTCGCTGGTCACTGGTCACTGGTCACTGGTCATTGGTCACTATCGCTGGTCAATGGTCACTGTCGCTGGTCATTGGTCACTGGTCACTGGACACTGGTCACTGGTCACTGGTCACTTGTCACTGGTCACTTGTCACTGGTCACTGGTCAATGGTCACTGTCGCTGGTAACTGGTCACTGGTCACTGGTCAATGGTCACTGCCGCTGGTCACTGGTCACTGGTCACTGCTCACTGGTCACTGGTCACTTGTCAATGGTCACTGTCGCTGGTCAATGGTTACTGTCGCTGGTCACTGGTCACTGGTCACTGGTCACTGGTCACTGGTCACTGGTCATTGGTCACTGGTCACTGGTCACAAGTCACTGGTCACTGGTCACTTGTCACTGGTCGCTGGTCACTGGTCACTGGTCAGTGGTCACTGTCGCTGGTAAATGGTCACTGTCGCTGGTCACTGGTCACTGGTCACTGGTCACTGGTCACTGGTCACTGGTCACTGGTCACTGGTCCATGGTCCCTATCGCAGGTCAATGGTCACTGTCGCTGGTCACTGGTCACTGGTCACTGGTCAATGGTCCCTATCGCTGGTCAATGGTCACTGTCGCTGGTCACTGGTCACTGGTCACTGGTCACTGGTCAAAAGTCAGTGGTCACTTGTCACTGGTCAGTGGTCACTGGTCTCTGGTCACTGGTCACTGTCGCTGGTCACTGGTCACTGGTCACTGGTCAATGGTCCCTATCGCTGGTCAATGGTCACTGTCGCTGGTCACTGGTCACTGGTCACTGGTCACTGGTCAATGGTCACTGTCGCTGGTCAATGGTCAGTGTCGCTGGTCACTGGTCACTGGTCACTGGTCACTGGTCACTGGTCACTGGTCACTGGTCATTGGTCACTGGTCACTGGTCACAAGTCCCTGGTCACTGGTCACTTGTCACTGCTCGATGGTCACTGGTCACTGGTCAATGGTCACTGTCGCTGGTAAATGTTCACTGTCGCTGGTCACTGGTCACTGGTCACTGTCGCTGGTCACTGGTCACTGGTCACTGGTCACTGGTCACTGGTCACTGGTCACTGGTCAATGGTCCCTATCGCTGGTCAATGGTCACTGTCGCTGGTCACTGGTCACTGGTCACTGGTCACTGGTCACTGGTCACTGGTCACTTTCGCTGGTCACTGGTCACTGGTAAATGGTCACTGGCCACTGGTCACTGGTCACTGGTCAATGGTCACTGTCACTGGTCAATGGTCACTGTCGCTGGTCACTGGTCACTGGTCACTGGTCACTGGTCACTGGTCACTGGTCACTGGTCACTGGTCACTTTCGCTGGTCACTGGTCACTGGTAAATGGTCACTGGCCACTGGTCACTTGTCACTGGTCAGTGGTCACTGGTCTCTGGTCACTGGTCACTGGTCACTGGTCACAGGTCAATGGTCACTGGTCACTGGTCACTGGTCACTGGTCACTGGTCACTGGTCACTGGCCACAGGTCAATGGTCACTGGTCACTGGTCACTTGTCACTGGTCACTGTCGCTGGTCACTGGTCACTGGTCACTGGTCACTGGTCACTGGTCACTGGTCACTGGTCACTGGTCCCTATCGCAGGTCAATGGTCACTGTCGCTGGTCACAGGTCACTGGTCACTGGTCATTGGTGACTATCGCTGGTCAATGGTCACTGTCGCAGGTCACTGGTCACTGGTCACTGGTCATTGGTGACTATCGCTGGTCAATGGTCACTGTCGCTGGTCACTGGTCACTGGTCACTGGTCAATGGTCCCTATCGCTGGTCAATGGTCACTGTCGCTGGTCACTGGTCACTGGTCACTGGTCACTGGTCAAAAGTCACTGGTCACTTGTCACTGGTCAGTGGTCACTGGTCTCTGGTCACTGGTCACTGGTCACTGGTCAATGGTCACTGCCGCTGGTCATTGGTCACTGGTCACTGGTCACTGGTCACTGGTCAATGGTCCCTATCGCAGGTCAATGGTCACTGTCGCTGGTCACTGGTCACTGGTCACTGCTCATTGGTCACTATCGCTGGTCAATGGTCACTGTCGCTGGTCATTGGTCACTGGTCACTGGACACTGGTCACTGGTCACTGGTCACTTGTCACTCGTCACTGGTCACTGGTCACTGGTCAATGGTCACTGTCGCTGGTCACTGGTCACTGGTCACTGGTCACTGGTCACTGGTCACTGGTCACTGGTCACTGGTCAATGGTCACTGTCGCTGGTCACTGGTCACTGGTCACTGGTCATTGGTGACTATCGCTGGTCAATGGTCACTGTCGCAGGTCACTGGTCACTGGTCACTGGTCATTGGTGACTATCGCTGGTCAATGGTCACTGTCACTGGTCACTGGTCACTGGTCACTGGTCAATGGTCACTATCGCTGGTCAATGGTCACTGTCGCTGCTCACTGGTCACTGGTCACTGGTCACTGGTCACTGGTCATTGGTCACTATCGCTGGTCAATGGTCACTGTCGCTGGTCACTGGTCACTGGTCACTGGTCACTGGTCAAAAGTCACTGGTCACTTGTCACTGGTCAGTTGTCACTGGTCTCTGGTCACTGGTCACTGGTCACTGGTCACAGGTCAATGGTCACTGGTCACTGGTCACTGGTCACTGGCCACTGGTCACTGGTCACTGGTCACTGGTCACTGGTCACTGGTCACTGGTCACTGGTCAATGGTCCCTATCGCTGGTCAATGGTCACTGTCGCTGGTCACTGGTCACTGGTCACTAAGCACTGGTCACTGGTCACTGGTCACTTTCGCTGGTCACTGGTCACTGGTAAATGGTCACTGGCCACTGGTCACTGGTCACTGGTCACTGGTCAATGGTCACTGTCGCTGGTCAATGGTCACTGTCGCTGGTCACTGGTCACTGGTCACTGGTCACTGGTCACAAGTCACTGGTCACTTGTCACTGGTCACTGGTCACTGGTCACTGGTCAATGGTCACTGTCGCTAGTCAATGGTCACTGTCGCTGGTCAATGGTCACTGCGCTGGTCATTGGTCAGTGGTCACTGGTCACTGGTCAAAGTCACTGGTCACTTGTCACTGGTCAGTGGTCACTGGTCTCTGGTCACTGGTCACTGGTCACTGGTCACTGGTCACTGGTCACTGGTCACAGGTCAATGGTCACTGGTCACTGGTCACTGGTCACTGGTCACTGTCGCTGGTCACTGGTCACTGGTCACTGGTCACTGGTCACTGGTCACTGGTCACTGGTCACTGGTCAATGGTCCCTATCGCTGGTCAATGGTCACTGTCGCTGGTCACTGGTCACTGGTCACTGGTCACTGGTCACTGGTCACTGGTCACTTGTCACTGGTCAGTGGTCACTGGTCTCTGGTCACTGGTCACTGGTCACTGGTCACTGGTCACAGGTCAATGGTCACTGGTCACTGGTCACTGGTCACTGGTCACTGGCCACTGGTCACTGGTCACCGGTCAATGGCCACTGTCGCTGGTCAATGGTCACTGTCGCTGGTCACTGGTCACTGGTCACTGGTCACTGGTCACTGGTCACTGGTCACTGGTCACTGGGCACTGGTCAATGGTCACTATCGCTGGTCAATGGTCACTGTCGCTGCTCACTGGTCACTGGTCACTGGTCACTGGTCATTGGTAACAATCGCTGGTCAATGGTCACTGTCGCTGGTCACTGGTCACTGGTCACTGGTCACTGGTCACGGGTCACATGTCACGGGTCACTGTTCACTGGTCGCTAGTCATTGGTCACCGGTCACTGGTCACTGGTCACTGGTCACTGTTCACTGGTCACTGGTCACTGGTCACTGGTCACTGGTCACTGGTCACTGGTCACTGGTCACTGGTCACTATCGCTGGTCAATGGTCACTGTCGCTGGTCACTGGTCACTGGTCACTGTTCACTGGTCACTGGTCACTGGTCACTGGTCATTGGTCACAAGTCACTGGTCACTGGTCACTTGTCACTGGTCGCTGGTCACTGGTCACTGGTCACTGGTCACTGGTCACTGGTCACTGGTCACTGTTCACTGGTCACTGGTCACAAGTCACTGGTCACACGTCACTGGTCAGTGGTCACTAGTCACTGGTCACTGGTCTGTGGTCACTGGTCACTGGTCAGTGGTCACTGGTCACAGTCACATGTCGCGGGTCACTGGTCACAAGTCACTGGTCGCTGGTCACAAGTCACTGGTCACTTGTCACTGGTCACTGGTCACTGGTCACTGGTCAATTGTCAATGGTCGCTGGTCACTGGTCACTGGTCATGGGTCACTGGTCACTGGCCACTGGTCACTGGTCACTGGTCACTGGTCACTGGTCACTGGTCAATCGTCACTATCGCTGGTCAATGGTCACTGTCGCTGCTCACTGGTCACTGGTCACTGGTCACTGGTCACTGGTCATTGGTCACTTTCGCTGGTCAATGGTCACTGTCGCTGGTCACTGGTCACTGGTCACTGGTCATTGGTGACTATCGCTGGTCAATGGTCACTGTCGCAGGTCACTGGTCACTGGTCACTGGTCATTGGTGACTATCGCTGGTCAATGGTCACTGTCACTGGTCACTGGTCACTGGTCACTGGTCAATGGTCACTATCGCTGGTCAATTGTCACTGTCGCTGCTCACTGGTCACTGGTCACTGGTCACTGGTCACTGGTCATTGGTCACTATCGCTGGTCAATGGTCACTGTCGCTGGTCACTGGTCACTGTTCACTGGTCACTGGTCACTGGTCACTGGTCACTTGTCACTGGTCACTGGTCACTGGTCACTGGTCAATGGTCACTGTCGCTGGTCACTGGTCACTGGTCACTGGTCAATGGTCACTGCCGCTGGTCACTGGTCACTGGTCACTGCTCACTGGTCACTGGTCACTTGTCAATGGTCACTGTCGCTGGTCAATGGTTACTGTCGCTGGTCACTGGTCACTGGTCACTGGTCACTGGTCACTGGTCACTGGTCATTGGTCACTGGTCACTGGTCACAAGTCACTGGTCACTGGTCACTTGTCACTGGTCGCTGGTCACTGGTCACTGGTCAGTGGTCACTGTCGCTGGTAAATGGTCACTGTCGCTGGTCACTGGTCACTGGTCACTGGTCACTGGTCACTGGTCAATGGTCCCTATCGCAGGTCAATGGTCACTGTCGCTGGTCACTGGTCACTGGTCACTGGTCATTGGTGACTATCGCTGGTCAATGGTCACTGTCACTGGTCACTGGTCACTGGTCACTGGTCAAAAGTCACTGGTCACTTGTCACTTGTCAGTGGTCACTGGTCTCTGGTCACTGGTCACTGTCGCTGGTCACTGGTCACTGGTCACTGGTCAAGGGTCCCTATCGCTGGTCAATGGTCACTGTCGCTGGTCACTGGTCACTGGTCACTGGTCACTGGTCAAAAGTCACTGGTCACTTGTCACTGGTCAGTTGTCACTGGTCTCTGGTCACTGGTCACTGGTCACTGGTCACAGGTCAATGGTCACTGGTCACTGGTCACTGGTCACTGGCCACTGGTCACTGGTCACTGGTCACTGGTCACTGGTCACTGGTCACTGGTCACTGGTCAATGGTCCCTATCGCTGGTCAATGGTCACTGTCGCTGGTCACTGGTCACTGGTCACTAAGCACTGGTCACTGGTCACTGGTCACTTTCGCTGGTCACTGGTCACTGGTAAATGGTCACTGGCCACTGGTCACTGGTCACTGGTCACTGGTCAATGGTCACTGTCGCTGGTCAATGGTCACTGTCGCTGGTCACTGGTCACTGGTCACTGGTCACTGGTCACAAGTCACTGGTCACTTGTCACTGGTCACTGGTCACTGGTCACTGGTCAATGGTCACTGTCGCTAGTCAATGGTCACTGTCGCTGGTCAATGGTCACTGCGCTGGTCATTGGTCAGTGGTCACTGGTCACTGGTCAAAGTCACTGGTCACTTGTCACTGGTCAGTGGTCACTGGTCTCTGGTCACTGGTCACTGGTCACTGGTCACTGGTCACTGGTCACTGGTCACAGGTCAATGGTCACTGGTCACTGGTCACTGGTCACTGGTCACTGTCGCTGGTCACTGGTCACTGGTCACTGGTCACTGGTCACTGGTCACTGGTCACTGGTCACTGGTCAATGGTCCCTATCGCTGGTCAATGGTCACTGTCGCTGGTCACTGGTCACTGGTCACTGGTCACTGGTCACTGGTCACTGGTCACTTGTCACTGGTCAGTGGTCACTGGTCTCTGGTCACTGGTCACTGGTCACTGGTCACTGGTCACAGGTCAATGGTCACTGGTCACTGGTCACTGGTCACTGGTCACTGGCCACTGGTCACTGGTCACCGGTCAATGGCCACTGTCGCTGGTCAATGGTCACTGTCGCTGGTCACTGGTCACTGGTCACTGGTCACTGGTCACTGGTCACTGGTCACTGGTCACTGGGCACTGGTCAATGGTCACTATCGCTGGTCAATGGTCACTGTCGCTGCTCACTGGTCACTGGTCACTGGTCACTGGTCATTGGTAACAATCGCTGGTCAATGGTCACTGTCGCTGGTCACTGGTCACTGGTCACTGGTCACTGGTCACGGGTCACATGTCACGGGTCACTGTTCACTGGTCGCTAGTCATTGGTCACCGGTCACTGGTCACTGGTCACTGGTCACTGTTCACTGGTCACTGGTCACTGGTCACTGGTCACTGGTCACTGGTCACTGGTCACTGGTCACTGGTCACTATCGCTGGTCAATGGTCACTGTCGCTGGTCACTGGTCACTGGTCACTGTTCACTGGTCACTGGTCACTGGTCACTGGTCATTGGTCACAAGTCACTGGTCACTGGTCACTTGTCACTGGTCGCTGGTCACTGGTCACTGGTCACTGGTCACTGGTCACTGGTCACTGGTCACTGTTCACTGGTCACTGGTCACAAGTCACTGGTCACACGTCACTGGTCAGTGGTCACTAGTCACTGGTCACTGGTCTGTGGTCACTGGTCACTGGTCAGTGGTCACTGGTCACAGTCACATGTCGCGGGTCACTGGTCACAAGTCACTGGTCGCTGGTCACAAGTCACTGGTCACTTGTCACTGGTCACTGGTCACTGGTCACTGGTCAATTGTCAATGGTCGCTGGTCACTGGTCACTGGTCATGGGTCACTGGTCACTGGCCACTGGTCACTGGTCACTGGTCACTGGTCACTGGTCACTGGTCAATCGTCACTATCGCTGGTCAATGGTCACTGTCGCTGCTCACTGGTCACTGGTCACTGGTCACTGGTCACTGGTCATTGGTCACTTTCGCTGGTCAATGGTCACTGTCGCTGGTCATTGGTCACTGGTCACTGGTCACTGGTCACTGGTCACTGGTCACTGGTCACTGGTCACTGGTCACTTTCGCTGGTCACTGGTCACTGGTCAATGGTCACTGGCCACTGGTCACTGGTCACTGGTCAATGGTCACTGTCGCTGGTCAATGATCACTGTCGCTGGTCACTGGTCACTGGTCACTGGTCACTGGTCACTGGTCACTTTTCACAAGTCACTGGTCACTTGTCACTGGTCACTGGTCACTGGTCACTGGTCACTGGTCAATGGTCACTGTCGCTGGTCAATGGTCACTGTCGCTGGTCACTGGTCACTGGTCACTGGTCACTGGTCACTGGTCACTGGTCACAGGTCAATGGTCACTGGGCACTGGTCACTGGTCACTGGTCACTGGTCACTGGTCACTGGTCACGGGTCACATTTCACGGGTCACTGTTCACTGGTCGCTAGTCACTGGTCACCGGTCACTGGTCACTGGTCACTGGTCACTGGTCACTGGTCAATGGTCACTGTCGCTGGTCACTGGTCACTGGTCACTGGTCATTGGTGACTATCGCTGGTCAATGGTCACTGTCGCAGGTCACTGGTCACTGGTCACTGGTCATTGGTGACTATCGCTGGTCAATGGTCACTGTCACTGGTCACTGGTCACTGGTCACTGGTCAATGGTCACTATCGCTGGTCAATGGTCACTGTCGCTGCTCACTGGTCACTGGTCACTGGTCACTGGTCACTGGTCATTGGTCACTATCGCTGGTCAATGGTCACTGTCGCTGGTCACTGGTCACTGTTCACTGGTCACTGGTCACTGGTCACTGGTCACTTGTCACTGGTCACTGGTCACTGGTCACTGGTCAATGGTCACTGTCGCTGGTCACTGGTCACTGGTCACTGGTCAATGGTCACTGCCGCTGGTCACTGGTCACTGGTCACTGCTCACTGGTCACTGGTCACTGGTCATTGGTCACTGGTCACTGGTCACAAGTCACTGGTCACTGGTCACTTGTCACTGGTCGCTGGTCACTGGTCACTGGTCACTGGTCACTGGTCACTGGTCACTGGTCACTGGTCAATGGTCCCTATCGCTGGTCAATGGTCACTGTCGCTGGTCACTGGTCACTGGTCACTGGGCACTGGTCACTGGTCACTGGTCACTTTCGCTGGTCACTGGTCACTGGTAAATGGTCACTGGCCACTGGTCACTGGTCACTGGTCAATGGTCACTGTCGCTGGTCAATGGTCACTGTCGCTGGTCACTGGTCACTGGTCACTGGTCACTGGTCACTGGTCACTGGTCACAAGTCACTGGTCACTTGTCACTGGTCACTGGTCACTGGTCACTGGTCAATGGTCACTGTCGCTAGTCAATGGTCACTGTCGCTGGTCAATGGTCACTGCGCTGGTCATTGGTCAGTGGTCACTGGTCACTGGTCAAAGTCACTGGTCACTTGTCACTGGTCAGTGGTCACTGGTCTCTGGTCACTGGTCACTGGTCACTGGTCACTGGTCACTGGTCACAGGTCAATGGTCACTGGTCACTGGTCACTGTCGCTGGTCACTGGTCACTGGTCACTGGTCACTGGTCACTGGTCAATGGTCCCTATCGCTGGTCAATGGTCACTGTCGCTGGTCACTGGTCACTGGTCACTGGTCACTGGTCACTGGTCACTGGTCACTGGTCACTTGTCACTGGTCAGTGGTCACTGGTCTCTGGTCACTGGTCACTGGTCACAGGTCAATGGTCACTGGTCACTGGTCACTGGTCACTGGTCACTGGCCACTGGTCACTGGTCACCGGTCAATGGCCACTGTCGCTGGTCAATGGTCACTGTCGCTGGTCACTGGTCACTGGTCACTGGTCGCTGGTCACTGGTCACTGGTCACTGGTCACTGGTCACTGGCCACTGGTCACTGGTCACCGGTCAATGGCCACTGTCGCTGGTCAATGGTCACTGTCGCTGGTCACTGGTCACTGGTCACTGGTCACTGGTCACTGGTCACTGGTCACTGGTCACTGGTCACTGGTCACTGGTCACTGGTCACTGGTCACTGGTCAATGGTCCCTATCGCTGGTCAATGGTCACTGTCGCTGGTCACTGGTCACTGGTCACTGGTCACTGGTCACTGGTCACTGGTCACTTGTCACTGGTCAGTGGTCACTGGTCTCTGGTCACTGGTCACTGGTCACTGGTCACTGGTCACAGGTCAATGGTCACTGGTCACTGGTCACTGGTCACTGGTCACTGGCCACTGGTCACTGGTCACCGGTCAATGGCCACTGTCGCTGGTCAATGGTCACTGTCGCTGGTCACTGGTCACTGGTCACTGGTCACTGGGCACTGGTCAATGGTCACTATCGCTGGTCAATGGTCACTGTCGCTGCTCACTGGTCACTGGTCACTGGTCACTGGTCATTGGTAACTATCGCTGGTCAATGGTCACTGTCGCTGGTCACTGGTCACTGGTCACTGGTCACTGGTCACGGGTCACATGTCACGGGTCACTGTTCACTGGTCGCTAGTCACTGGTCACCGGTCACTGGTCACTGGTCACTGGTCACTGTTCACTGGTCACTGGTCACTGGTCACTGGTCACTGGTCACTGGTCACTGGTCACTGGTCACTATCGCTGGTCAATGGTCACTGTCGCTGGTCACTGGTCACTGGTCACTGTTCACTGGTCACTGGTCACTGGTCACTGGTCATTGGTCACAAGTCACTGGTCACTGGTCACTTGTCACTGGTCGCTGGTCACTGGTCACTGGTCACTGGTCACTGGTCACTGGTCACTGGTCACTGTTCACTGGTCACTGGTCACAAGTCACTGGTCACATGTCACTGGTCAGTGGTCACTGGTCACTGGTCACTGGTCTGTGGTCACTGGTCACTGGTCAGTGGTCACTGGTCACAGTCACATGTCGCGGGTCACTGGTCACAAGTCACTGGTCGCTGGTCACAAGTCACTGGTCACTTGTCACTGGTCACTGGTCACTGGTCACTGGTCAATTGTCAATGGTCGCTGGTCACTGGTCACTGGTCATGGGTCACTGGTCACTGGTCACTGGTCACTGGTCACTGGTCACTGGTCACTGGTCACTGGTCAATCGTCACTATCGCTGGTCAATGGTCACTGTCGCTGCTCACTGGTCACTGGTCACTGGTCACTGGTCACTGGTCATTGGTCACTTTCGCTGGTCAATGGTCACTGTCGCTGGTCATTGGTCACTGGTCACTGGTCACTGGTCACTGGTCCCTGGTCACTGGTCACTGGTCAATGATCACTGTCGCTGGTCACTGGTCACTGGTCACTGGTCACTGGTCACTGGTCATTGGTCACTGGTCACTGGTCACAAGTCACTGGTCACTGGTCACTTGTCACTGGTCGCTGGTCACTGGTCACTGGTAAGTGGTCACTGTCGCTGGTAAATGGTCACTGTCGCTGGTCACTGGTCACTGGTCACTGGTCACTGGTCACTGGTCAATGGTCCCTATCGCTGGTCAATGGTCACTGTCGCTGGTCACTGGTCACTGGTCACTGGTCAATGGTCCCTATCGCTGGTCAATGGTCACTGTCGCTGGTCACTGGTCACTGGTCACTGGTCACTGGTCACTGGTCACTGGTCACTGGTCAATGGTCCCTATCGCTGGTCAATGGTCACTGTCGCTGGTCACTGGTCACTGGTCACTGGTCACTGGTCACTGGTCAAGAGTCACTGGTCACTTGTCACTGGTCAATGGTCACTGCCGCTGGTCACTGCTCACTGGTCAATATTCACTGGTCACTTTCGCTGGTCACTGGTCACTGGTCAATGGTCACTGGCCACTGGTCACTGGTCACTGGTCAATGGTCACTGTCGCTGGTCAATGGTCACTGTCGCTGGTCACTGGTCACTGGTCACTGGTCACTGGTCACTGGTCACTTTTCACAAGTCACTGGTCACTTGTCACTGGTCACTGGTCACTGGTCACTGGTCACTGGTCAATGGTCACTGTCGCTGGTCAATGGTCACTGTCGCTGGTCACTGGTCACTGGTCACTGGTCACTGGTCACTGGTCACTGGTCACAGGACAATGGTCACTGGGCACTGGTCACTGGTCAATGGTCACTGTCGCTGGTCAATGGTCACTGGTCACTGGTCATTGGTGACTATCGCTGGTCAATGGTCACTGTCACTGGTCACTGGTCACTGGTCACTGGTCAATGGTCACTATCGCTGGTCAATGGTCACTGTCGCTGCTCACTGGTCACTGGTCACTGGTCACTGGTCACTGGTCATTGGTCACTATCGCTGGTCAATGGTCACTGTCGCTGGTCACTGGTCACTGTTCACTGGTCACTGGTCACTGGTCACTGGTCACTTGTCACTGCTCACTGGTCACTGGTCACTGGTCATTGGTCACTGGTCACTGGTCACAAGTCACTGGTCACTGGTCACTTGTCACTGGTCGCTGGTCACTGGTCACTGGTAAGTGGTCACTGTCGCTGGTAAATGGTCACTGTCGCTGGTCACTGGTCACTGGTCACTGGTCACTGGTCACTGGTCACTGGTCAGTGGTCACTGTCGCTGGTAAATGGTCACTGTCGCTGGTCACTGGTCACTGGTCACTGGTCACTGGTCACTGGTCAATGGTCCCTATCGCAGGTCAATGGTCACTGTCGCTGGTCACTGGTCATTGGTGACTATCGCTGGTCAATGGTCACTGTCGCAGGTCACTGGTCATTGGTGACTATCGCTGGTCAATGGTCACTGTCGCTGGTCACTGGTCACTGGTCACTGGTCAATGGTCCCTATCGCTGGTCAATGGTCACTGTCGCTGGTCACTGGTCACTGGTCACTGGTCACTGGTCACTGGTCACTGGTCAAAAGTCACTGGTCACTTGTCACTTGTCAGTGGTCACTGGTCTCTGGTCACTGGTCACTGTCGCTGGTCACTGGTCACTGGTCACTGGTCAAGGGTCCCTATCGCTGGTCAATGGTCACTGTCGCTGGTCACTGGTCAAAAGTCACTGGTCACTTGTCACTGGTCAGTGGTCACTGGTCTCTGGTCACTGGTCACTGGTCACTGGTCACTGGTCACAGGTCAATGGTCACTGGTCACTGGTCACTGGTCACTGGCCACTGGTCACTGGTCACTGGTCACTGGTCAATGGTCCCTATCGCTGGTCAATGGTCACTGTCGCTGGTCAATGGTCACTGTCGCTGGTCACTGGTCACTGGTCACTGGTCACTGGTCACTGGTCACTGGTCACAGGTCAATGGTCACTGGCCACTGGTCACTGGTCACTGGTCAATGGTCACTGTCGCTGGTCAATGGTCACTGTCGCTGGTCACTGGTCACTGGTCACTGGTCACTGGTCACTGGTCACTGGTCACAAGTCACTGGTCACTTGTCACTGGTCACTGGTCACTGGTCACTGGTCAATGGTCACTGTCGCTAGTCAATGGTCACTGTCGCTGGTCAATGGTCACTGCGCTGGTCATTGGTCAGTGGTCACTGGTCACTGGTCAAAGTCACTGGTCACTTGTCACTGGTCAGTGGTCACTGGTCTCTGGTCACTGGTCACTGGTCACTGGTCACTGGTCACTGGTCACAGGTCAATGGTCACTGGTCACTGGTCACTGTCGCTGGTCACTGGTCACTGGTCACTGGTCACTGGTCACTGGTCACTGGTCACTGGTCACTGGTCAATGGTCCCTATCGCTGGTCAATGGTCACTGTCGCTGGTCACTGGTCACTGGTCACTGGTCACTGGTCACTGGTCACTGGTCACTGGTCACTTGTCACTGGTCAGTGGTCACTGGTCTCTGGTCACTGGTCACTGGTCACAGGTCAATGGTCACTGGTCACTGATCACTGGTCACTGGTCACTGGCCACTGGTCACTGGTCACCGGTCAATGGCCACTGTCGCTGGTCAATGGTCACTGTCGCTGGTCACTGGTCACTGGTCACTGGTCGCTGGTCACTGGTCACTGGTCACTGGTCACTGGTCACTGGCCACTGGTCACTGGTCACCGGTCAATGGCCACTGTCGCTGGTCAATGGTCACTGTCGCTGGTCACTGGTCACTGGTCACTGGTCACTGGTCACTGGTCACTGGTCACTGGTCACTGGTCACTGGTCACTGGTCACTGGTCACTGGTCACTGGTCAATGGTCCCTATCGCTGGTCAATGGTCACTGTCGCTGGTCACTGGTCACTGGTCACTGGTCACTGGTCACTGGTCACTGGTCACTTGTCACTGGTCAGTGGTCACTGGTCTCTGGTCACTGGTCACTGGTCACTGGTCACTGGTCACAGGTCAATGGTCACTGGTCACTGGTCACTGGTCACTGGTCACTGGCCACTGGTCACTGGTCACCGGTCAATGGCCACTGTCGCTGGTCAATGGTCACTGTCGCTGGTCACTGGTCACTGGTCACTGGTCACTGGTCACTGGTCAATGGTCACTGTCGCTGGTCACTGGTCACTGGTCACTGGTCAATGGTCACTGCCGCTGGTCACTGGTCACTGGTCACTGCTCACTGGTCACTGGTCACTGGTCATTGGTCACTGGTCACTGGTCACAAGTCACTGGTCACTGGTCACTTGTCACTGGTCGCTGGTCACTGGTCACTGGTCACTGGTCACTGGTCACTGGTCACTGGTCACTGGTCAATGGTCCCTATCGCTGGTCAATGGTCACTGTCGCTGGTCACTGGTCACTGGTCACTGGGCACTGGTCACTGGTCACTGGTCACTTTCGCTGGTCACTGGTCACTGGTAAATGGTCACTGGCCACTGGTCACTGGTCACTGGTCAATGGTCACTGTCGCTGGTCAATGGTCACTGTCGCTGGTCACTGGTCACTGGTCACTGGTCACTGGTCACTGGTCACTGGTCACAAGTCACTGGTCACTTGTCACTGGTCACTGGTCACTGGTCACTGGTCAATGGTCACTGTCGCTAGTCAATGGTCACTGTCGCTGGTCAATGGTCACTGCGCTGGTCATTGGTCAGTGGTCACTGGTCACTGGTCAAAGTCACTGGTCACTTGTCACTGGTCAGTGGTCACTGGTCTCTGGTCACTGGTCACTGGTCACTGGTCACTGGTCACTGGTCACAGGTCAATGGTCACTGGTCACTGGTCACTGTCGCTGGTCACTGGTCACTGGTCACTGGTCACTGGTCACTGGTCACTGGTCACTGGTCACTGGTCAATGGTCCCTATCGCTGGTCAATGGTCACTGTCGCTGGTCACTGGTCACTGGTCACTGGTCACTGGTCACTGGTCACTGGTCACTGGTCACTTGTCACTGGTCAGTGGTCACTGGTCTCTGGTCACTGGTCACTGGTCACAGGTCAATGGTCACTGGTCACTGGTCACTGGTCACTGGTCACTGGCCACTGGTCACTGGTCACCGGTCAATGGCCACTGTCGCTGGTCAATGGTCACTGTCGCTGGTCACTGGTCACTGGTCACTGGTCGCTGGTCACTGGTCACTGGTCACTGGTCACTGGTCACTGGCCACTGGTCACTGGTCACCGGTCAATGGCCACTGTCGCTGGTCAATGGTCACTGTCGCTGGTCACTGGTCACTGGTCACTGGTCACTGGTCACTGGTCACTGGTCACTGGTCACTGGTCACTGGTCACTGGTCACTGGTCAATGGTCCCTATCGCTGGTCAATGGTCACTGTCGCTGGTCACTGGTCACTGGTCACTGGTCACTGGTCACTGGTCACTGGTCACTTGTCACTGGTCAGTGGTCACTGGTCTCTGGTCACTGGTCACTGGTCACTGGTCACTGGTCACAGGTCAATGGTCACTGGTCACTGGTCACTGGTCACTGGTCACTGGCCACTGGTCACTGGTCACCGGTCAATGGCCACTGTCGCTGGTCAATGGTCACTGTCGCTGGTCACTGGTCACTGGTCACTGGTCACTGGGCACTGGTCAATGGTCACTATCGCTGGTCAATGGTCACTGTCGCTGCTCACTGGTCACTGGTCACTGGTCACTGGTCACTGGTCATTGGTAACTATCGCTGGTCAATGGTCACTGTCGCTGGTCACTGGTCACTGGTCACTGGTCACTGGTCACGGGTCACATGTCACGGGTCACTGTTCACTGGTCGCTAGTCACTGGTCACCGGTCACTGGTCACTGGTCACTGGTCACTGTTCACTGGTCACTGGTCACTGGTCACTGGTCACTGGTCACTGGTCACTGGTCACTGGTCACTATCGCTGGTCAATGGTCACTGTCGCTGGTCACTGGTCACTGGTCACTGTTCACTGGTCACTGGTCACTGGTCACTGGTCATTGGTCACAAGTCACTGGTCACTGGTCACTTGTCACTGGTCGCTGGTCACTGGTCACTGGTCACTGGTCACTGGTCACTGGTCACTGGTCACTGTTCACTGGTCACTGGTCACAAGTCACTGGTCACATGTCACTGGTCAGTGGTCACTGGTCACTGGTCACTGGTCTGTGGTCACTGGTCACTGGTCAGTGGTCACTGGTCACAGTCACATGTCGCGGGTCACTGGTCACAAGTCACTGGTCGCTGGTCACAAGTCACTGGTCACTTGTCACTGGTCACTGGTCACTGGTCACTGGTCAATTGTCAATGGTCGCTGGTCACTGGTCACTGGTCATGGGTCACTGGTCACTGGTCACTGGTCACTGGTCACTGGTCACTGGTCACTGGTCACTGGTCAATCGTCACTATCGCTGGTCAATGGTCACTGTCGCTGCTCACTGGTCACTGGTCACTGGTCACTGGTCACTGGTCATTGGTCACTTTCGCTGGTCAATGGTCACTGTCGCTGGTCATTGGTCACTGGTCACTGGTCACTGGTCACTGGTCCCTGGTCACTGGTCACTGGTCAATGATCACTGTCGCTGGTCACTGGTCACTGGTCACTGGTCACTGGTCACTGGTCACGGGTCACATGTCACTGGTCACTGGACACTGGTCACTGGTCACTTGTCAATGGTCACTGTCGCTGGTCAATGGTCACTGTCGCTGGTCACTGGTCACTGGTCACTGGTCACTGGTCACTGGTCATTGGTCACTGGTCACTGGTCACAAGTCACTGGTCACTGGTCACTTGTCACTGGTCGCTGGTCACTGGTCACTGGTAAGTGGTCACTGTCGCTGGTAAATGGTCACTGTCGCTGGTCACTGGTCACTGGTCACTGGTCACTGGTCACTGGTCAATGGTCCCTATCGCTGGTCAATGGTCACTGTCGCTGGTCACTGGTCACTGGTCACTGGTCAATGGTCCCTATCGCTGGTCAATGGTCACTGTCGCTGGTCACTGGTCACTGGTCACTGGTCACTGGTCACTGGTCACTGGTCACTGGTCAATGGTCCCTATCGCTGGTCAATGGTCACTGTCGCTGGTCACTGGTCACTGGTCACTGGTCACTGGTCACTGGTCAAGAGTCACTGGTCACTTGTCACTGGTCAATGGTCACTGCCGCTGGTCACTGCTCACTGGTCAATATTCACTGGTCACTTTCGCTGGTCACTGGTCACTGGTCAATGGTCACTGGCCACTGGTCACTGGTCACTGGTCAATGGTCACTGTCGCTGGTCAATGGTCACTGTCGCTGGTCACTGGTCACTGGTCACTGGTCACTGGTCACTGGTCACTTTTCACAAGTCACTGGTCACTTGTCACTGGTCACTGGTCACTGGTCACTGGTCACTGGTCAATGGTCACTGTCGCTGGTCAATGGTCACTGTCGCTGGTCACTGGTGACTGGTCACTGGTCACTGGTCACTGGTCACTGGTCACAGGTCAATGGTCACTGGGCACTGGTCACTGGTCAATGGTCACTGTCGCTGGTCAATGGTCACTGGTCACTGGTCATTGGTGACTATCGCTGGTCAATGGTCACTGTCACTGGTCACTGGTCACTGGTCACTGGTCAATGGTCACTATCGCTGGTCAATGGTCACTGTCGCTGCTCACTGGTCACTGGTCACTGGTCACTGGTCACTGGTCATTGGTCACTATCGCTGGTCAATGGTCACTGTCGCTGGTCACTGGTCACTGTTCACTGGTCACTGGTCACTGGTCACTGGTCACTTGTCACTGCTCACTGGTCACTGGTCACTGGTCATTGGTCACTGGTCACTGGTCACAAGTCACTGGTCACTGGTCACTTGTCACTGGTCGCTGGTCACTGGTCACTGGTAAGTGGTCACTGTCGCTGGTAAATGGTCACTGTCGCTGGTCACTGGTCACTGGTCACTGGTCACTGGTCACTGGTCACTGGTCAGTGGTCACTGTCGCTGGTAAATGGTCACTGTCGCTGGTCACTGGTCACTGGTCACTGGTCACTGGTCACTGGTCAATGGTCCCTATCGCAGGTCAATGGTCACTGTCGCTGGTCACTGGTCATTGGTGACTATCGCTGGTCAATGGTCACTGTCGCAGGTCACTGGTCATTGGTGACTATCGCTGGTCAATGGTCACTGTCGCTGGTCACTGGTCACTGGTCACTGGTCAATGGTCCCTATCGCTGGTCAATGGTCACTGTCGCTGGTCACTGGTCACTGGTCACTGGTCACTGGTCACTGGTCACTGGTCAAAAGTCACTGGTCACTTGTCACTTGTCAGTGGTCACTGGTCTCTGGTCACTGGTCACTGTCGCTGGTCACTGGTCACTGGTCACTGGTCAAGGGTCCCTATCGCTGGTCAATGGTCACTGTCGCTGGTCACTGGTCAAAAGTCACTGGTCACTTGTCACTGGTCAGTGGTCACTGGTCTCTGGTCACTGGTCACTGGTCACTGGTCACAGGTCAATGGTCACTGGTCACTGGTCACTGGTCACTGGCCACTGGTCACTGGTCACTGGTCACTGGTCAATGGTCCCTATCGCTGGTCAATGGTCACTGTCGCTGGTCACTGGTCACTGGTCACTGGTCAAGGGTCCCTATCGCTGGTCAATGGTCACTGTCGCTGGTCACTGGTCAAAAGTCACTGGTCACTTGTCACTGGTCAGTGGTCACTGGTCTCTGGTCACTGGTCACTGGTCACTGGTCACAGGTCAATGGTCACTGGTCACTGGTCACTGGTCACTGGCCACTGGTCACTGGTCACTGGTCACTGGTCAATGGTCCCTATCGCTGGTCAATGGTCACTGTCGCTGGTCACTGGTCACTGGTCACTGGTCACTGGTCACTGGTCAAGAGTCACTGGTCACTTGTCACTGGTCAATGGTCACTGCCGCTGGTCACTGCTCACTGGTCAATATTCACTGGTCACTTTCGCTGGTCACTGGTCACTGGTCAATGGTCACTGGCCACTGGTCACTGGTCACTGGTCAATGGTCACTGTCGCTGGTCAATGGTCACTGTCGCTGGTCACTGGTCACTGGTCACTGGTCACTGGTCACTGGTCACTTTTCACAAGTCACTGGTCACTTGTCACTGGTCACTGGTCACTGGTCACTGGTCACTGGTCAATGGTCACTGTCGCTGGTCAATGGTCACTGTCGCTGGTCACTGGTCACTGGTCACTGGTCACTGGTCACTGGTCACTGGTCACAGGTCAATGGTCACTGGCCACTGGTCACTGGTCACTGGTCAATGGTCACTGTCGCTGGTCAATGGTCACTGTCGCTGGTCACTGGTCACTGGTCACTGGTCACTGGTCACTGGTCACTGGTCACAAGTCACTGGTCACTTGTCACTGGTCACTGGTCACTGGTCACTGGTCAATGGTCACTGTCGCTAGTCAATGGTCACTGTCGCTGGTCAATGGTCACTGCGCTGGTCATTGGTCAGTGGTCACTGGTCACTGGTCAAAGTCACTGGTCACTTGTCACTGGTCAGTGGTCACTGGTCTCTGGTCACTGGTCACTGGTCACTGGTCACTGGTCACTGGTCACAGGTCAATGGTCACTGGTCACTGGTCACTGTCGCTGGTCACTGGTCACTGGTCACTGGTCACTGGTCACTGGTCACTGGTCACTGGTCACTGGTCACTGGTCACTGGCCACTGGTCACTGGTCACCGGTCAATGGCCACTGTCGCTGGTCAATGGTCACTGTCGCTGGTCACTGGTCACTGGTCACTGGTCACTGGGCACTGGTCAATGGTCACTATCGCTGGTCAATGGTCACTGTCGCTGCTCACTGGTCACTGGTCACTGGTCACTGGTCATTGGTAACTATCGCTGGTCAATGGTCACTGTCGCTGGTCACTGGTCACTGGTCACGGGTCACATGTCACGGGTCACTGTTCACTGGTCGCTAGTCACTGGTCACCGGTCACTGGTCACTGGTCACTGGTCACTGTTCACTGGTCACTGGTCACTGGTCACTGGTCACTGGTCACTGGTCACTGGTCACTGGTCACTATCGCTGGTCAATGGTCACTGTCGCTGGTCACTGGTCACTGGTCACTGTTCACTGGTCACTGGTCACTGGTCACTGGTCATTGGTCACAAGTCACTGGTCACTGGTCACTTGTCACTGGTCGCTGGTCACTGGTCACTGGTCACTGGTCACTGGTCACTGGTCACTGGTCACTGTTCACTGGTCACTGGTCACAAGTCACTGGTCACATGTCACTGGTCAGTGGTCACTGGTCACTGGTCACTGGTCTGTGGTCACTGGTCACTGGTCAGTGGTCACTGGTCACAGTCACATGTCGCGGGTCACTGGTCACAAGTCACTGGTCGCTGGTCACAAGTCACTGGTCACTTGTCACTGGTCACTGGTCACTGGTCACTGGTCAATTGTCAATGGTCGCTGGTCACTGGTCACTGGTCATGGGTCACTGGTCACTGGTCACTGGTCACTGGTCACTGGTCACTGGTCACTGGTCACTGGTCAATCGTCACTATCGCTGGTCAATGGTCACTGTCGCTGCTCACTGGTCACTGGTCACTGGTCACTGGTCACTGGTCATTGGTCACTTTCGCTGGTCAATGGTCACTGTCGCTGGTCATTGGTCACTGGTCACTGGTCACTGGTCACTGGTCCCTGGTCACTGGTCACTGGTCAATGATCACTGTCGCTGGTCACTGGTCACTGGTCACTGGTCACTGGTCACTGGTCACGGGTCACATGTCACTGGTCACTGGACACTGGTCACTGGTCACTTGTCAATGGTCACTGTCGCTGGTCAATGGTCACTGTCGCTGGTCACTGGTCACTGGTCACTGGTCACTGGTCACTGGTCATTGGTCACTGGTCACTGGTCACAAGTCACTGGTCACTGGTCACTTGTCACTGGTCGCTGGTCACTGGTCACTGGTAAGTGGTCACTGTCGCTGGTAAATGGTCACTGTCGCTGGTCACTGGTCACTGGTCACTGGTCACTGGTCACTGGTCAATGGTCCCTATCGCTGGTCAATGGTCACTGTCGCTGGTCACTGGTCACTGGTCACTGGTCAATGGTCCCTATCGCTGGTCAATGGTCACTGTCGCTGGTCACTGGTCACTGGTCACTGGTCACTGGTCACTGGTCACTGGTCACTGGTCAATGGTCCCTATCGCTGGTCAATGGTCACTGTCGCTGGTCACTGGTCACTGGTCACTGGTCACTGGTCACTGGTCAAGAGTCACTGGTCACTTGTCACTGGTCAATGGTCACTGCCGCTGGTCACTGCTCACTGGTCAATATTCACTGGTCACTTTCGCTGGTCACTGGTCACTGGTCAATGGTCACTGGCCACTGGTCACTGGTCACTGGTCAATGGTCACTGTCGCTGGTCAATGGTCACTGTCGCTGGTCACTGGTCACTGGTCACTGGTCACTGGTCACTGGTCACTTTTCACAAGTCACTGGTCACTTGTCACTGGTCACTGGTCACTGGTCACTGGTCACTGGTCAATGGTCACTGTCGCTGGTCAATGGTCACTGTCGCTGGTCACTGGTCACTGGTCACTGGTCACTGGTCACTGGTCACTGGTCACAGGTCAATGGTCACTGGGCACTGGTCACTGGTCAATGGTCACTGTCGCTGGTCAATGGTCACTGGTCACTGGTCATTGGTGACTATCGCTGGTCAATGGTCAGTGTCACTGGTCACTGGTCACTGGTCACTGGTCAATGGTCACTATCGCTGGTCAATGGTCACTGTCGCTGCTCACTGGTCACTGGTCACTGGTCACTGGTCACTGGTCATTGGTCACTATCGCTGGTCAATGGTCACTGTCGCTGGTCACTGGTCACTGTTCACTGGTCACTGGTCACTGGTCACTGGTCACTTGTCACTGCTCACTGGTCACTGGTCACTGGTCATTGGTCACTGGTCACTGGTCACAAGTCACTGGTCACTGGTCACTTGTCACTGGTCGCTGGTCACTGGTCACTGGTAAGTGGTCACTGTCGCTGGTAAATGGTCACTGTCGCTGGTCACTGGTCACTGGTCACTGGTCACTGGTCACTGGTCACAGGTCAGTGGTCACTGTCGCTGGTAAATGGTCACTGTCGCTGGTCACTGGTCACTGGTCACTGGTCACTGGTCACTGGTCAATGGTCCCTATCGCAGGTCAATGGTCACTGTCGCTGGTCACTGGTCATTGGTGACTATCGCTGGTCAATGGTCACTGTCGCAGGTCACTGGTCATTGGTGACTATCGCTGGTCAATGGTCACTGTCGCTGGTCACTGGTCACTGGTCAATGGTCACTGTCGCTGGTCACTGGTCACTGGTCACTGGTCACTGGTCACTGGTCACTGGTCAAAAGTCACTGGTCACTTGTCACTTGTCAGTGGTCACTGGTCTCTGGTCACTGGTCACTGTCGCTGGTCACTGGTCACTGGTCACTGGTCAAGGGTCCCTATCGCTGGTCAATGGTCACTGTCGCTGGTCACTGGTCAAAAGTCACTGGTCACTTGTCACTGGTCAGTGGTCACTGGTCTCTGGTCACTGGTCACTGGTCACTGGTCACAGGTCAATGGTCACTGGTCACTGGTCACTGGTCACTGGCCACTGGTCACTGGTCACTGGTCACTGGTCACTGGTCACTGGTCACTGGTCACTGGTCAATGGTCCCTATCGCTGGTCAATGGTCACTGTCGCTGGTCACTGGTCACTGGTCACTGGGCACTGGTCACTGGTCACTGGTCACTTTCGCTGGTCACTGGTCACTGGTAAATGGTCACTGGCCACTGGTAACTGGTCACTGGTCAATGGTCACTGTCGCTGGTCAATGGTCACTGTCGCTGGTCACTGGTCACTGGTCACTGGTCACTGGTCACTGGTCACTGGTCACAAGTCACTGGTCACTTGTCACTGGTCACTGGTCACTGGTCACTGGTCAATGGTCACTGTCGCTAGTCAATGGTCACTGTCGCTGGTCAATGGTCACTGCGCTGGTCATTGGTCAGTGGTCACTGGTCACTGGTCAAAGTCACTGGTCACTTGTCACTGGTCAGTGGTCACTGGTCTCTGGTCACTGGTCACTGGTCACTGGTCACTGGTCACTGGTCACAGGTCAATGGTCACTGGTCACTGGTCACTGTCGCTGGTCACTGGTCACTGGTCACTGGTCACTGGTCACTGGTCACTGGTCACTGGTCACTGGTCAATGGTCCCTATCGCTGGTCAATGGTCACTGTCGCTGGTCACTGGTCACTGGTCACTGGTCACTGGTCACTGGTCACTGGTCACTTGTCACTGGTCAGTGGTCACTGGTCTCTGGTCACTGGTCACTGGTCACTGGTCACTGGTCACAGGTCAATGGTCACTGGTCACTGGTCACTGGTCACTGGTCACTGGCCACTGGTCACTGGTCACCGGTCAATGGCCACTGTCGCTGGTCAATGGTCACTGTCGCTGGTCACTGGTCACTGGTCACTGGTCGCTGGTCACTGGTCACTGGTCACTGGTCACTGGTCACTGGCCACTGGTCACTGGTCACCGGTCAATGGCCACTGTCGCTGGTCAATGGTCACTGTCGCTGGTCACTGGTCACTGGTCACTGGTCACTGGTCACTGGTCACTGGTCACTGGTCACTGGTCACTGGTCACTGGTCACTGGTCACTGGTCAATGGTCCCTATCGCTGGTCAATGGTCACTGTCGCTGGTCACTGGTCACTGGTCACTGGTCACTGGTCACTGGTCACTGGTCACTTGTCACTGGTCAGTGGTCACTGGTCTCTGGTCACTGGTCACTGGTCACTGGTCACTGGTCACAGGTCAATGGTCACTGGTCACTGGTCACTGGTCACTGGTCACTGGTCACTGGCCACTGGTCACTGGTCACCGGTCAATGGCCACTGTCGCTGGTCAATGGTCACTGTCGCTGGTCACTGGTCACTGGTCACTGGTCACTGGGCACTGGTCAATGGTCACTATCGCTGGTCAATGGTCACTGTCGCTGCTCACTGGTCACTGGTCACTGGTCACTGGTCATTGGTAACTATCGCTGGTCAATGGTCACTGTCGCTGGTCACTGGTCACTGGTCACTGGTCACTGGTCACGGGTCACATGTCACGGGTCACTGTTCACTGGTCGCTAGTCACTGGTCACCGGTCACTGGTCACTGGTCACTGGTCACTGTTCACTGGTCACTGGTCACTGGTCACTGGTCACTGGTCACTGGTCACTGGTCACTGGTCACTTTCGCTGGTCAATGGTCACTGTCGCTGGTCACTGGTCACTGGTCACTGTTCACTGGTCACTGGTCACTGGTCACTGGTCATTGGTCACAAGTCACTGGTCACTGGTCACTTGTCACTGGTCGCTGGTCACTGGTCACTGGTCACTGGTCACTGGTCACTGGTCACTGGTCACTGTTCACTGGTCACTGGTCACAAGTCACTGGTCACATGTCACTGGTCAGTGGTCACTGGTCACTGGTCACTGGTCTGTGGTCACTGGTCACTGGTCAGTGGTCACTGGTCACAGTCACATGTCGCGGGTCACTGGTCACAAGTCACTGGTCGCTGGTCACTGGTCACTGGTCACAGGTCAATGGTCACTGGGCACTGGTCACTGGTCAATGGTCACTGTCGCTGGTCAATGGTCACTGTCGCTGGTCACTGCTCACTGGTCAATATTCACTGGTCACTGGTCACTGGTCACTGGTCACTGGTCACTGGTCACTGGTCACTGTTCACTGGTCACTGGTCACAAGTCACTGGTCACATGTCACTGGTCAGTGGTCACTGGTCACTGGTCACTGGTCTGTGGTCACTGGTCACTGGTCAGTGGTCACTGGTCACAGTCACATGTCGCGGGTCACTGGTCACAAGTCACTGGTCGCTGGTCACAAGTCACTGGTCACTTGTCACTGGTCACTGGTCACTGGTCAATTGTCAATGGTCGCTGGTCACTGGTCACTGGTCATGGGTCACTGGTCACTGGTCACTGGTCACTGGTCACTGGTCACTGGTCACTGGTCACTGGTCAATCGTCACTATCGCTGGTCAATGGTCACTGTCGCTGCTCACTGGTCACTGGTCACTGGTCACTGGTCACTGGTCATTGGTCACTTTCGCTGGTCAATGGTCACTGTCGCTGGTCATTGGTCACTGGTCACTGGTCACTGGTCACTGGTCCCTGGTCACTGGTCACTGGTCAATGATCACTGTCGCTGGTCACTGGTCACTGGTCACTGGTCACTGGTCACTGGTCACGGGTCACATGTCACTGGTCACTGGACACTGGTCACTGGTCACTTGTCAATGGTCACTGTCGCTGGTCAATGGTCACTGTCGCTGGTCACTGGTCACTGGTCACTGGTCACTGGTCACTGGTCATTGGTCACTGGTCACTGGTCACAAGTCACTGGTCACTGGTCACTTGTCACTGGTCGCTGGTCACTGGTCACTGGTAAGTGGTCACTGTCGCTGGTAAATGGTCACTGTCGCTGGTCACTGGTCACTGGTCACTGGTCACTGGTCACTGGTCAATGGTCCCTATCGCTGGTCAATGGTCACTGTCGCTGGTCACTGGTCACTGGTCACTGGTCAATGGTCCCTATCGCTGGTCAATGGTCACTGTCGCTGGTCACTGGTCACTGGTCACTGGTCACTGGCCACTGGTCACTGGTCACTGGTCAATGGTCCCTATCGCTGGTCAATGGTCACTGTCGCTGGTCACTGGTCACTGGTCACTGGTCACTGGTCACTGGTCAAGAGTCACTGGTCACTTGTCACTGGTCAATGGTCACTGCCGCTGGTCACTGCTCACTGGTCAATATTCACTGGTCACTGGTCACTGGTCACTGGTCACTGGTCACTGGTCACTGGTCACTGGTCACTTTCGCTGGTCACTGGTCACTGGTCAATGGTCACTGGCCACTGGTCACTGGTCACTGGTCAATGGTCACTGTCGCTGGTCAATGGTCACTGTCGCTGGTCACTGGTCACTGGTCACTGGTCACTGGGCACTGGTCACTTTTCACAAGTCACTGGTCACTTGTCACTGGTCACTGGTCACTGGTCACTGGTCACTGGTCAATGGTCACTGTCGCTGGTCAATGGTCACTGTCGCTGGTCACTGGTCACTGGTCACTGGTCACTGGTCACTGGTCACTGGTCACAGGTCAATGGTCACTGGGCACTGGTCACTGGTCACTGGTCACTGGTCACTGGTCACGGGTCACATTTCACGGGTCACTGTTCACTGGTCGCTAGTCACTGGTCACCGGTCACTGGTCACTGGTCACTGGTCACTGGTCACTGTTCACTGGTCACTGGTCACAAGTCACTGGTCACATGTCACTGGTCAGTGGTCACTGGTCACTGGTCACTGGTCACTGGTCACTGGTCACTGGTCACTGGTCACTGGTCACTGGTCACTGGTCAATCGTCACTATCGCTGGTCAATGGTCACTGTCGCTGCTCACTGGTCACTGGTCACTGGTCACTGGTCACTGGTCATTGGTCACTGGTCACTGGTCACGGGTCACATGTCACTGGTCACTGGTCACTGGTCATGGGTCACTGGTCACTGGTCACTGGTCACTGGTCACTGGTCACTGGTCACTGGTCAATCGTCACTATCGCTGGTCAATGGTCACTGTCGCTGCTCACTGGTCACTGGTCACTGGTCACTGGTCACTGTTCATTGGTCACTTTCGCTGGTCAATGGTCACTGTCGCTGGTCATTGGTCACTGGTCACTGGACACTGGTCACTGTCGCTGGTCACTGGTCACTGGTCACTGGTCAATGGTCACTGCCGCTGGTCACTGGTCACTGGTCACTGCTCACTGGTCACTGGTCACTTGTCAATGGTCACTGTCGCTGGTCAATGGTCACTGTCGCTGGTCACTGGTCACTGGTCACTGGTCACTGGTCACTGGTCATTGGTCACTGGTCACTGGTCACAAGTCACTGGTCACTGGTCACTTGTCACTGGTCGCTGGTCACTGGTCACTGGTCAGTGGTCACTGTCGCTGGTAAATGGTCACTGTCGCTGGTCACTGGTCACTGGTCACTGGGCACTGGTCACTGGTCACTGGTCACTGGTCATTGGTCACTATCGCTGGTCAATGGTCACTGTCGCTGGTCACTGGTCACTGGTCACTGGTCAATGGTCCCTATCGCTGGTCAATGGTCACTGTCGCTGGTCACTGGTCACTGGTCACTGGTCACTGGTCACTGGTCACTGTCGCTGGTCAATGGTCACTGTCGCTGGTCACTGGTCACTGGTCACTGGTCACTGGTCACTGGTCACAGGTCAATGGTCACTGGGCACTGGTCACTGGTCACTGGTCACTGGTCACTGGTCACGGGTCACATTTCACGGGTCACTGTTCACTGGTCGCTAGTCACTGGTCACCGGTCACTGGTCACTGGTCACTGGTCACTGTTCACTGGTCACTGGTCACTGGTCACTGGTCACTGGTCACTGGTCAATCGTCACTATCGCTGGTCAATGGTCACTGTCGCTGCTCACTGGTCACTGGTCACTGGTCAATGGTCACTATCGCTGGTCAATGGTCACTGTCGCTGGTCACTGGTCACTGTTCACTGGTCACTGGTCACTGGTCACTGGTCACTTGTCACTGGTCACTGGTCACTGGTCACTGGTCAATGGTCACTGTCGCTGGTCACTGGTCACTGGTCACTGGTCAATGGTCACTGCCGCTGGTCACTGGTCACTGGTCACTGCTCACTGGTCACTGGTCACTGGTCAATGGTCCCTATCGCTGGTCAATGGTCACTGTCGCTGGTCACTGGTCACTGGTCACTGGTCACTGGTCACTGGTCACTGGTCAAAAGTCACTGGTCACTTGTCACTTGTCAGTGGTCACTGGTCTCTGGTCACTGGTCACTGTCGCTGGTCACTGGTCACTGGTCACTGGTCAAGGGTCCCTATCGCTGGTCAATGGTCACTGTCGCTGGTCACTGGTCAAAAGTCACTGGTCACTTGTCACTGGTCAGTGGTCACTGGTCTCTGGTCACTGGTCACTGGTCACTGGTCACAGGTCAATGGTCACTGGTCACTGGTCACTGGTCACTGGCCACTGGTCACTGGTCACTGGTCACTGGTCACTGGTCACTGGTCACTGGTCACTGGTCAATGGTCCCTATCGCTGGTCAATGGTCACTGTCGCTGGTCACTGGTCACTGGTCACTGGGCACTGGTCACTGGTCACTGGTCACTTTCGCTGGTCACTGGTCACTGGTAAATGGTCACTGGCCACTGGTCACTGGTCACTGGTCAATGGTCACTGTCGCTGGTCAATGGTCACTGTCGCTGGTCACTGGTCACTGGTCACTGGTCACTGGTCACTGGTCACTGGTCACAAGTCACTGGTCACTTGTCACTGGTCACTGGTCACTGGTCACTGGTCAATGGTCACTGTCGCTAGTCAATGGTCACTGTCGCTGGTCAATGGTCACTGCGCTGGTCATTGGTCAGTGGTCACTGGTCACTGGTCAAAGTCACTGGTCACTTGTCACTGGTCAGTGGTCACTGGTCTCTGGTCACTGGTCACTGGTCACTGGTCACTGGTCACTGGTCACAGGTCAATGGTCACTGGTCACTGGTCACTGTCGCTGGTCACTGGTCACTGGTCACTGGTCACTGGTCACTGGTCACTGGTCACTGGTCACTGGTCAATGGTCCCTATCGCTGGTCAATGGTCACTGTCGCTGGTCACTGGTCACTGGTCACTGGTCACTGGTCACTGGTCACTGGTCACTGGTCACTTGTCACTGGTCAGTGGTCACTGGTCTCTGGTCACTGGTCACTGGTCACTGGTCACTGGTCACAGGTCAATGGTCACTGGTCACTGGTCACTGGTCACTGGTCACTGGCCACTGGTCACTGGTCACCGGTCAATGGCCACTGTCGCTGGTCAATGGTCACTGTCGCTGGTCACTGGTCACTGGTCACTGGTCGCTGGTCACTGGTCACTGGTCACTGGTCACTGGTCACTGGCCACTGGTCACTGGTCACCGGTCAATGGCCACTGTCGCTGGTCAATGGTCACTGTCGCTGGTCACTGGTCACTGGTCACTGGTCACTGGTCACTGGTCACTGGTCACTGGTCACTGGTCACTGGTCACTGGTCAATGGTCCCTATCGCTGGTCAATGGTCACTGTCGCTGGTCACTGGTCACTGGTCACTGGTCACTGGTCACTGGTCACTGGTCACTTGTCACTGGTCAGTGGTCACTGGTCTCTGGTCACTGGTCACTGGTCACTGGTCACTGGTCACAGGTCAATGGTCACTGGTCACTGGTCACTGGTCACTGGTCACTGGCCACTGGTCACTGGTCACCGGTCAATGGCCACTGTCGCTGGTCAATGGTCACTGTCGCTGGTCACTGGTCACTGGTCACTGGTCACTGGGCACTGGTCAATGGTCACTATCGCTGGTCAATGGTCACTGTCGCTGCTCACTGGTCACTGGTCACTGGTCACTGGTCATTGGTAACTATCGCTGGTCAATGGTCACTGTCGCTGGTCACTGGTCACTGGTCACTGGTCACTGGTCACTGGTCACGGGTCACATGTCACGGGTCACTGTTCACTGGTCGCTAGTCACTGGTCACCGGTCACTGGTCACTGGTCACTGGTCACTGTTCACTGGTCACTGGTCACTGGTCACTGGTCACTGGTCACTGGTCACTGGTCACTGGTCACTATCGCTGGTCAATGGTCACTGTCGCTGGTCACTGGTCACTGGTCACTGTTCACTGGTCACTGGTCACTGGTCACTGGTCATTGGTCACAAGTCACTGGTCACTAGTCACTTGTCACTGGTCGCTGGTCACTGGTCACTGGTCACTGGTCACTGGTCACTGGTCACTGGTCACTGTTCACTGGTCACTGGTCACAAGTCACTGGTCACATGTCACTGGTCAGTGGTCACTGGTCACTGGTCACTGGTCTGTGGTCA
The DNA here is from genome assembly GCA_947577245.1 of Andrena bucephala. Classification (NCBI taxonomy): domain Eukaryota; kingdom Metazoa; phylum Arthropoda; class Insecta; order Hymenoptera; family Andrenidae; genus Andrena; species Andrena bucephala. The sequence continues at coordinate 24,603,182 of OX387716.1, read as the reverse complement.
CTGGTCACTGGTCAGTGGTCACTGGTCACAGTCACATGTCGCGGGTCACTGGTCACAAGTCACTGGTCGCTGGTCACAAGTCACTGGTCACTTGTCACTGGTCACTGGTCACTGGTCACTGGTCAATTGTCAATGGTCGCTGGTCACTGGTCACTGGTCACTGGTCATGGGTCACTGGTCACTGGTCACTGGTCACTGGTCACTGGTCACTGGTCACTGGTCAATCGTCACTATCGCTGGTCAATGGTCACTGTCGCTGCTCACTGGTCACTGGTCACTGGTCACTGGTCACTGTTCATTGGTCACTTTCGCTGGTCAATGGTCACTGTCGCTGGTCATTGGTCACTGGTCACTGGACACTGGTCACTGTCGCTGGTCACTGGTCACTGGTCACTGGTCAATGGTCACTGCCGCTGGTCACTGGTCACTGGTCACTGCTCACTGGTCACTGGTCACTTGTCAATGGTCACTGTCGCTGGTCAATGGTCACTGTCGCTGGTCACTGGTCACTGGTCACTGGTCACTGGTCACTGGTCATTGGTCACTGGTCACTGGTCACAAGTCACTGGTCACTGGTCACTTGTCACTGGTCGCTGGTCACTGGTCACTGGTCAGTGGTCACTGTCGCTGGTAAATGGTCACTGTCGCTGGTCACTGGTCACTGGTCACTGGGCACTGGTCACTGGTCACTGGTCACTGGTCATTGGTCACTATCGCTGGTCAATGGTCACTGTCGCTGGTCACTGGTCACTGGTCACTGGTCAATGGTCCCTATCGCTGGTCAATGGTCACTGTCGCTGGTCACTGGTCACTGGTCACTGGTCACTGGTCACTGGTCACTGTCGCTGGTCAATGGTCACTGTCGCTGGTCACTGGTCACTGGTCACTGGTCACTGGTCACTGGTCACAGGTCAATGGTCACTGGGCACTGGTCACTGGTCACTGGTCACTGGTCACTGGTCACGGGTCACATTTCACGGGTCACTGTTCACTGGTCGCTAGTCACTGGACACCGGTCACTGGTCACTGGTCACTGGTCACTGTTCACTGGTCACTGGTCACTGGTCACTGGTCACTGGTCACTGGTCAATCGTCACTATCGCTGGTCAATGGTCACTGTCGCTGCTCACTGGTCACTGGTCACTGGTCAATGGTCACTATCGCTGGTCAATGGTCACTGTCGCTGGTCACTGGTCACTGTTCACTGGTCACTGGTCACTGGTCACTGGTCACTTGTCACTGGTCACTGGTCACTGGTCACTGGTCAATGGTCACTGTCGCTGGTCACTGGTCACTGGTCACTGGTCAATGGTCACTGCCGCTGGTCACTGGTCACTGGTCACTGCTCACTGGTCACTGGTCACTGGTCAATGGTCCCTATCGCTGGTCAATGGTCACTGTCGCTGGTCACTGGTCACTGGTCACTGGTCACTGGTCACTGGTCACTGGTCAAAAGTCACTGGTCACTTGTCACTTGTCAGTGGTCACTGGTCTCTGGTCACTGGTCACTGTCGCTGGTCACTGGTCACTGGTCACTGGTCAAGGGTCCCTATCGCTGGTCAATGGTCACTGTCGCTGGTCACTGGTCAAAAGTCACTGGTCACTTGTCACTGGTCAGTGGTCACTGGTCTCTGGTCACTGGTCACTGGTCACTGGTCACAGGTCAATGGTCACTGGTCACTGGTCACTGGTCACTGGCCACTGGTCACTGGTCACTGGTCACTGGTCACTGGTCACTGGTCACTGGTCACTGGTCAATGGTCCCTATCGCTGGTCAATGGTCACTGTCGCTGGTCACTGGTCACTGGTCACTGGGCACTGGTCACTGGTCACTGGTCACTTTCGCTGGTCACTGGTCACTGGTAAATGGTCACTGGCCACTGGTCACTGGTCACTGGTCAATGGTCACTGTCGCTGGTCAATGGTCACTGTCGCTGGTCACTGGTCACTGGTCACTGGTCACTGGTCACTGGTCACTGGTCACAAGTCACTGGTCACTTGTCACTGGTCACTGGTCACTGGTCACTGGTCAATGGTCACTGTCGCTAGTCAATGGTCACTGTCGCTGGTCAATGGTCACTGCGCTGGTCATTGGTCAGTGGTCACTGGTCACTGGTCAAAGTCACTGGTCACTTGTCACTGGTCAGTGGTCACTGGTCTCTGGTCACTGGTCACTGGTCACTGGTCACTGGTCACTGGTCACAGGTCAATGGTCACTGGTCACTGGTCACTGTCGCTGGTCACTGGTCACTGGTCACTGGTCACTGGTCACTGGTCACTGGTCACTGGTCACTGGTCAATGGTCCCTATCGCTGGTCAATGGTCACTGTCGCTGGTCACTGGTCACTGGTCACTGGTCACTGGTCACTGGTCACTGGTCACTGGTCACTTGTCACTGGTCAGTGGTCACTGGTCTCTGGTCACTGGTCACTGGTCACTGGTCACTGGTCACAGGTCAATGGTCACTGGTCACTGGTCACTGGTCACTGGTCACTGGCCACTGGTCACTGGTCACCGGTCAATGGCCACTGTCGCTGGTCAATGGTCACTGTCGCTGGTCACTGGTCACTGGTCACTGGTCGCTGGTCACTGGTCACTGGTCACTGGTCACTGGTCACTGGCCACTGGTCACTGGTCACCGGTCAATGGCCACTGTCGCTGGTCAATGGTCACTGTCGCTGGTCACTGGTCACTGGTCACTGGTCACTGGTCACTGGTCACTGGTCACTGGTCACTGGTCACTGGTCACTGGTCAATGGTCCCTATCGCTGGTCAATGGTCACTGTCGCTGGTCACTGGTCACTGGTCACTGGTCACTGGTCACTGGTCACTGGTCACTTGTCACTGGTCAGTGGTCACTGGTCTCTGGTCACTGGTCACTGGTCACTGGTCACTGGTCACAGGTCAATGGTCACTGGTCACTGGTCACTGGTCACTGGTCACTGGCCACTGGTCACTGGTCACCGGTCAATGGCCACTGTCGCTGGTCAATGGTCACTGTCGCTGGTCACTGGTCACTGGTCACTGGTCACTGGGCACTGGTCAATGGTCACTATCGCTGGTCAATGGTCACTGTCGCTGCTCACTGGTCACTGGTCACTGGTCACTGGTCATTGGTAACTATCGCTGGTCAATGGTCACTGTCGCTGGTCACTGGTCACTGGTCACTGGTCACTGGTCACTGGTCACGGGTCACATGTCACGGGTCACTGTTCACTGGTCGCTAGTCACTGGTCACCGGTCACTGGTCACTGGTCACTGGTCACTGTTCACTGGTCACTGGTCACTGGTCACTGGTCACTGGTCACTGGTCACTGGTCACTGGTCACTATCGCTGGTCAATGGTCACTGTCGCTGGTCACTGGTCACTGGTCACTGTTCACTGGTCACTGGTCACTGGTCACTGGTCATTGGTCACAAGTCACTGGTCACTAGTCACTTGTCACTGGTCGCTGGTCACTGGTCACTGGTCACTGGTCACTGGTCACTGGTCACTGGTCACTGTTCACTGGTCACTGGTCACAAGTCACTGGTCACATGTCACTGGTCAGTGGTCACTGGTCACTGGTCACTGGTCTGTGGTCACTGGTCACTGGTCAGTGGTCACTGGTCACAGTCACATGTCGCGGGTCACTGGTCACAAGTCACTGGTCGCTGGTCACAAGTCACTGGTCACTTGTCACTGGTCACTGGTCACTGGTCACTGGTCAATTGTCAATGGTCGCTGGTCACTGGTCACTGGTCATGGGTCACTGGTCACTGGTCACTGGTCACTGGTCACTGGTCACTGGTCACTGGTCACTGGTCAATCGTCACTATCGCTGGTCAATGGTCACTGTCGCTGCTCACTGGTCACTGGTCACTGGTCACTGGTCACTGGTCATTGGTCACTTTCGCTGGTCAATGGTCACTGTCGCTGGTCATTGGTCACTGGTCACTGGTCACTGGTCACTGGTCCCTGGTCACTGGTCACTGGTCAATGATCACTGTCGCTGGTCACTGGTCACTGGTCACTGGTCACTGGTCACTGGTCACGGGTCACATGTCACTGGTCACTGGACACTGGTCACTGGTCACTTGTCAATGGTCACTGTCGCTGGTCAATGGTCACTGTCGCTGGTCACTGGTCACTGGTCACTGGTCACTGGTCACTGGTCACTGGTCATTGGTCACTGGTCACTGGTCACAAGTCACTGGTCACTGGTCACTTGTCACTGGTCGCTGGTCACTGGTCACTGGTAAGTGGTCACTGTCGCTGGTAAATGGTCACTGTCGCTGGTCACTGGTCACTGGTCACTGGTCACTGGTCACTGGTCAATGGTCCCTATCGCTGGTCAATGGTCACTGTCGCTGGTCACTGGTCACTGGTCACTGGTCAATGGTCCCTATCGCTGGTCAATGGTCACTGTCGCTGGTCACTGGTCACTGGTCACTGGTCACTGGTCACTGGTCACTGGTCACTGGTCAATGGTCCCTATCGCTGGTCAATGGTCACTGTCGCTGGTCACTGGTCACTGGTCACTGGTCACTGGTCACTGGTCAAGAGTCACTGGTCACTTGTCACTGGTCAATGGTCACTGCCGCTGGTCACTGCTCACTGGTCAATATTCACTGGTCACTGGTCACTGGTCACTGGTCACTGGTCACTGGTCACTGGTCACTTTCGCTGGTCACTGGTCACTGGTCAATGGTCACTGGCCACTGGTCACTGGTCACTGGTCAATGGTCACTGTCGCTGGTCAATGGTCACTGTCGCTGGTCACTGGTCACTGGTCACTGGTCACTGGTCACTGGTCACTTTTCACAAGTCACTGGTCACTTGTCACTGGTCACTGGTCACTGGTCACTGGTCACTGGTCACTGGTCAATGGTCACTGTCGCTGGTCAATGGTCACTGTCGCTGGTCACTGGTCACTGGTCACTGGTCACTGGTCACTGGTCACTGGTCACAGGTCAATGGTCACTGGGCACTGGTCACTGGTCAATGGTCACTGTCGCTGGTCAATGGTCACTGTCGCTGGTCACTGCTCACTGGTCAATATTCACTGGTCACTGGTCACTGGTCACTGGTCACTGGTCACTGGTCACTGGTCACTGTTCACTGGTCACTGGTCACAAGTCACTGGTCACATGTCACTGGTCAGTGGTCACTGGTCACTGGTCACTGGTCTGTGGTCACTGGTCACTGGTCAGTGGTCACTGGTCACAGTCACATGTCGCGGGTCACTGGTCACAAGTCACTGGTCACTTGTCACTGGTCACTGGTCACTGGTCACTGGTCAATTGTCAATGGTCGCTGGTCACTGGTCACTGGTCATGGGTCACTGGTCACTGGTCACTGGTCACTGGTCACTGGTCACTGGTCACTGGTCACTGGTCAATCGTCACTATCGCTGGTCAATGGTCACTGTCGCTGCTCACTGGTCACTGGTCACTGGTCACTGGTCACTGGTCATTGGTCACTTTCGCTGGTCAATGGTCACTGTCGCTGGTCATTGGTCACTGGTCACTGGTCACTGGTCACTGGTCCCTGGTCACTGGTCACTGGTCAATGATCACTGTCGCTGGTCACTGGTCACTGGTCACTGGTCACTGGTCACTGGTCACGGGTCACATGTCACTGGTCACTGGACACTGGTCACTGGTCACTTGTCAATGGTCACTGTCGCTGGTCAATGGTCACTGTCGCTGGTCACTGGTCACTGGTCACTGGTCACTGGTCACTGGTCATTGGTCACTGGTCACTGGTCACAAGTCACTGGTCACTGGTCACTTGTCACTGGTCGCTGGTCACTGGTCACTGGTAAGTGGTCACTGTCGCTGGTAAATGGTCACTGTCGCTGGTCACTGGTCACTGGTCACTGGTCACTGGTCACTGGTCAATGGTCCCTATCGCTGGTCAATGGTCACTGTCGCTGGTCACTGGTCACTGGTCACTGGTCAATGGTCCCTATCGCTGGTCAATGGTCACTGTCGCTGGTCACTGGTCACTGGTCACTGGTCACTGGTCACTGGTCACTGGTCACTGGTCAATGGTCCCTATCGCTGGTCAATGGTCACTGTCGCTGGTCACTGGTCACTGGTCACTGGTCACTGGTCACTGGTCAAGAGTCACTGGTCACTTGTCACTGGTCAATGGTCACTGCCGCTGGTCACTGCTCACTGGTCAATATTCACTGGTCACTGGTCACTGGTCACTGGTCACTGGTCACTGGTCACTGGTCACTGGTCACTTTCGCTGGTCACTGGTCACTGGTCAATGGTCACTGGCCACTGGTCACTGGTCACTGGTCAATGGTCACTGTCGCTGGTCAATGGTCACTGTCGCTGGTCACTGGTCACTGGTCACTGGTCACTGGGCACTGGTCACTTTTCACAAGTCACTGGTCACTTGTCACTGGTCACTGGTCACTGGTCACTGGTCACTGGTCAATGGTCACTGTCGCTGGTCAATGGTCACTGTCGCTGGTCACTGGTCACTGGTCACTGGTCACTGGTCACTGGTCACTGGTCACAGGTCAATGGTCACTGGGCACTGGTCACTGGTCACTGGTCACTGGTCACTGGTCACGGGTCACATTTCACGGGTCACTGTTCACTGGTCGCTAGTCACTGGTCACCGGTCACTGGTCACTGGTCACTGGTCACTGGTCACTGTTCACTGGTCACTGGTCACAAGTCACTGGTCACATGTCACTGGTCAGTGGTCACTGGTCACTGGTCACTGGTCACTGGTCACTGGTCACTGGTCACTGGTCACTGGTCACTGGTCACTGGTCAATCGTCACTATCGCTGGTCAATGGTCACTGTCGCTGCTCACTGGTCACTGGTCACTGGTCACTGGTCACTGGTCATTGGTCACTGGTCACTGGTCACGGGTCACATGTCACTGGTCACTGGTCACTGGTCATGGGTCACTGGTCACTGGTCACTGGTCACTGGTCACTGGTCACTGGTCACTGGTCAATCGTCACTATCGCTGGTCAATGGTCACTGTCGCTGCTCACTGGTCACTGGTCACTGGTCACTGGTCACTGTTCATTGGTCACTTTCGCTGGTCAATGGTCACTGTCGCTGGTCATTGGTCACTGGTCACTGGACACTGGTCACTGTCGCTGGTCACTGGTCACTGGTCACTGGTCAATGGTCACTGCCGCTGGTCACTGGTCACTGGTCACTGCTCACTGGTCACTGGTCACTTGTCAATGGTCACTGTCGCTGGTCAATGGTCACTGTCGCTGGTCACTGGTCACTGGTCACTGGTCACTGGTCACTGGTCATTGGTCACTGGTCACTGGTCACAAGTCACTGGTCACTGGTCACTTGTCACTGGTCGCTGGTCACTGGTCACTGGTCAGTGGTCACTGTCGCTGGTAAATGGTCACTGTCGCTGGTCACTGGTCACTGGTCACTGGGCACTGGTCACTGGTCACTGGTCACTGGTCATTGGTCACTATCGCTGGTCAATGGTCACTGTCGCTGGTCACTGGTCACTGGTCACTGGTCAATGGTCCCTATCGCTGGTCAATGGTCACTGTCGCTGGTCACTGGTCACTGGTCACTGGTCACTGGTCACTGGTCACTGTCGCTGGTCAATGGTCACTGTCGCTGGTCACTGGTCACTGGTCACTGGTCACTGGTCACTGGTCACAGGTCAATGGTCACTGGGCACTGGTCACTGGTCACTGGTCACTGGTCACTGGTCACGGGTCACATTTCACGGGTCACTGTTCACTGGTCGCTAGTCACTGGTCACCGGTCACTGGTCACTGGTCACTGGTCACTGGTCACTGTTCACTGGTCACTGGTCACTGGTCACTGGTCACTGGTCACTGGTCAATCGTCACTATCGCTGGTCAATGGTCACTGTCGCTGCTCACTGGTCACTGGTCACTGGTCACTGGTCACTGGTCATTGGTCACTGGTCACTGGTCACGGGTCACATGTCACTGGTCACTGGTCACTGGTCATGGGTCACTGGTCACTGGTCACTGGTCACTGGTCACTGGTCACTGGTCACTGGTCACTGGTCAATCGTCACTATCGCTGGTCAATGGTCACTGTCGCTGGTCACTGGTCACTGGTCACTGGGCACTGGTCACTGGTCACTGGTCACTTTCGCTGGTCACTGGTCACTGGTAAATGGTCACTGGCCACTGGTCACTGGTCACTGGTCAATGGTCACTGTCGCTGGTCAATGGTCACTGTCGCTGGTCACTGGTCACTGGTCACTGGTCACTGGTCACTGGTCACTGGTCACAAGTCACTGGTCACTTGTCACTGGTCACTGGTCACTGGTCACTGGTCAATGGTCACTGTCGCTAGTCAATGGTCACTGTCGCTGGTCAATGGTCACTGCGCTGGTCATTGGTCAGTGGTCACTGGTCACTGGTCAAAGTCACTGGTCACTTGTCACTGGTCAGTGGTCACTGGTCTCTGGTCACTGGTCACTGGTCACTGGTCACTGGTCACTGGTCACAGGTCAATGGTCACTGGTCACTGGTCACTGTCGCTGGTCACTGGTCAATGGTCACTGGTCACTGGTCACTGGTCACTGGTCACTGGTCACTGGTCAATGGTCCCTATCGCTGGTCAATGGTCACTGTCGCTGGTCACTGGTCACTGGTCACTGGTCACTGGTCACTGGTCACTGGTCACTGGTCACTTGTCACTGGTCAGTGGTCACTGGTCTCTGGTCACTGGTCACTGGTCACTGGTCACTGGTCACAGGTCAATGGTCACTGGTCACTGGTCACTGGTCACTGGTCACTGGCCACTGGTCACTGGTCACCGGTCAATGGCCACTGTCGCTGGTCAATGGTCACTGTCGCTGGTCACTGGTCACTGGTCACTGGTCGCTGGTCACTGGTCACTGGTCACTGGTCACTGGTCACTGGCCACTGGTCACTGGTCACCGGTCAATGGCCACTGTCGCTGGTCAATGGTCACTGTCGCTGGTCACTGGTCACTGGTCACTGGTCACTGGTCACTGGTCACTGGTCACTGGTCACTGGTCACTGGTCACTGGTCACTGGTCACTGGTCACTGGTCAATGGTCCCTATCGCTGGTCAATGGTCACTGTCGCTGGTCACTGGTCACTGGTCACTGGTCACTGGTCACTGGTCACTGGTCACTTGTCACTGGTCAGTGGTCACTGGTCTCTGGTCACTGGTCACTGGTCACTGGTCACTGGTCACAGGTCAATGGTCACTGGTCACTGGTCACTGGTCACTGGTCACTGGCCACTGGTCACTGGTCACCGGTCAATGGCCACTGTCGCTGGTCAATGGTCACTGTCGCTGGTCACTGGTCACTGGTCACTGGTCACTGGGCACTGGTCAATGGTCACTATCGCTGGTCAATGGTCACTGTCGCTGCTCACTGGTCACTGGTCATTGGTAACTATCGCTGGTCAATGGTCACTGTCGCTGGTCACTGGTCACTGGTCACTGGTCACTGGTCACGGGTCACATGTCACGGGTCACTGTTCACTGGTCGCTAGTCACTGGTCACCGGTCACTGGTCACTGGTCACTGGTCACTGTTCACTGGTCACTGGTCACTGGTCACTGGTCACTGGTCACTGGTCACTGGTCACTGGTCACTATCGCTGGTCAATGGTCACTGTCGCTGGTCACTGGTCACTGGTCACTGTTCACTGGTCACTGGTCACTGGTCACTGGTCATTGGTCACAAGTCACTGGTCACTGGTCACTTGTCACTGGTCGCTGGTCACTGGTCACTGGTCACTGGTCACTGGTCACTGGTCACTGGTCACTGTTCACTGGTCACTGGTCACAAGTCACTGGTCACATGTCACTGGTCAGTGGTCACTGGTCACTGGTCACTGGTCTGTGGTCACTGGTCACTGGTCAGTGGTCACTGGTCACAGTCACATGTCGCGGGTCACTGGTCACAAGTCACTGGTCGCTGGTCACAAGTCACTGGTCACTTGTCACTGGTCACTGGTCACTGGTCACTGGTCAATTGTCAATGGTCGCTGGTCACTGGTCACTGGTCATGGGTCACTGGTCACTGGTCACTGGTCACTGGTCACTGGTCACTGGTCACTGGTCACTGGTCAATCGTCACTATCGCTGGTCAATGGTCACTGTCGCTGCTCACTGGTCACTGGTCACTGGTCACTGGTCACTGGTCATTGGTCACTTTCGCTGGTCAATGGTCACTGTCGCTGGTCATTGGTCACTGGTCACTGGTCACTGGTCACTGGTCCCTGGTCACTGGTCACTGGTCAATGATCACTGTCGCTGGTCACTGGTCACTGGTCACTGGTCACTGGTCACTGGTCACGGGTCACATGTCACTGGTCACTGGACACTGGTCACTGGTCACTTGTCAATGGTCACTGTCGCTGGTCAATGGTCACTGTCGCTGGTCACTGGTCACTGGTCACTGGTCACTGGTCACTGGTCATTGGTCACTGGTCACTGGTCACAAGTCACTGGTCACTGGTCACTTGTCACTGGTCGCTGGTCACTGGTCACTGGTAAGTGGTCACTGTCGCTGGTAAATGGTCACTGTCGCTGGTCACTGGTCACTGGTCACTGGTCACTGGTCACTGGTCAATGGTCCCTATCGCTGGTCAATGGTCACTGTCGCTGGTCACTGGTCACTGGTCACTGGTCAATGGTCCCTATCGCTGGTCAATGGTCACTGTCGCTGGTCACTGGTCACTGGTCACTGGTCACTGGTCACTGGTCACTGGTCACTGGTCACTGGTCAATGGTCCCTATCGCTGGTCAATGGTCACTGTCGCTGGTCACTGGTCACTGGTCACTGGTCACTGGTCACTGGTCAAGAGTCACTGGTCACTTGTCACTGGTCAATGGTCACTGCCGCTGGTCACTGCTCACTGGTCAATATTCACTGGTCACTGGTCACTGGTCACTGGTCACTGGTCACTGGTCACTGGTCACTGGTCACTTTCGCTGGTCACTGGTCACTGGTCAATGGTCACTGGCCACTGGTCACTGGTCACTGGTCAATGGTCACTGTCGCTGGTCAATGGTCACTGTCGCTGGTCACTGGTCACTGGTCACTGGTCACTGGTCACTGGTCACTTTTCACAAGTCACTGGTCACTTGTCACTGGTCACTGGTCACTGGTCACTGGTCACTGGTCAATGGTCACTGTCGCTGGTCAATGGTCACTGTCGCTGGTCACTGGTCACTGGTCACTGGTCACTGGTCACTGGTCACTGGTCACAGGTCAATGGTCACTGGGCACTGGTCACTGGTCAATGGTCACTGTCGCTGGTCAATGGTCACTGGTCACTGGTCATTGGTGACTATCGCTGGTCAATGGTCACTGTCACTGGTCACTGGTCACTGGTCACTGGTCAATGGTCACTATCGCTGGTCAATGGTCACTGTCGCTGCTCACTGGTCACTGGTCACTGGTCACTGGTCACTGGTCATTGGTCACTATCGCTGGTCAATGGTCACTGTCGCTGGTCACTGGTCACTGTTCACTGGTCACTGGTCACTGGTCACTGGTCACTTGTCACTGGTCACTGGTCACTGGTCACTGGTCAATGGTCACTGTCGCTGGTCACTGGTCACTGGTCACTGGTCAATGGTCACTGCCGCTGGTCACTGGTCACTGGTCACTGCTCACTGGTCACTGGTCACTGGTCATTGGTCACTGGTCACTGGTCACAAGTCACTGGTCACTGGTCACTTGTCACTGGTCGCTGGTCACTGGTCACTGGTAAGTGGTCACTGTCGCTGGTAAATGGTCACTGTCGCTGGTCACTGGTCACTGGTCACTGGTCACTGGTCACTGGTCACTGGTCAGTGGTCACTGTCGCTGGTAAATGGTCACTGTCGCTGGTCACTGGTCACTGGTCACTGGTCACTGGTCACTGGTCAATGGTCCCTATCGCAGGTCAATGGTCACTGTCGCTGGTCACTGGTCATTGGTGACTATCGCTGGTCAATGGTCACTGTCGCAGGTCACTGGTCATTGGTGACTATCGCTGGTCAATGGTCACTGTCGCTGGTCACTGGTCACTGGTCACTGGTCAATGGTCCCTATCGCTGGTCAATGGTCACTGTCGCTGGTCACTGGTCACTGGTCACTGGTCACTGGTCACTGGTCACTGGTCAAAAGTCACTGGTCACTTGTCACTTGTCAGTGGTCACTGGTCTCTGGTCACTGGTCACTGTCGCTGGTCACTGGTCACTGGTCACTGGTCAAGGGTCCCTATCGCTGGTCAATGGTCACTGTCGCTGGTCACTGGTCAAAAGTCACTGGTCACTTGTCACTGGTCAGTGGTCACTGGTCTCTGGTCACTGGTCACTGGTCACTGGTCACAGGTCAATGGTCACTGGTCACTGGTCACTGGTCACTGGCCACTGGTCACTGCTCACTGGTCACTGGTCACTGGTCACTGGTCACTGGTCACTGGTCAATGGTCCCTATCGCTGGTCAATGGTCACTGTCGCTGGTCACTGGTCACTGGTCACTGGGCACTGGTCACTGGTCACTGGTCACTTTCGCTGGTCACTGGTCACTGGTAAATGGTCACTGGCCACTGGTCACTGGTCACTGGTCAATGGTCACTGTCGCTGGTCAATGGTCACTGTCGCTGGTCACTGGTCACTGGTCACTGGTCACTGGTCACTGGTCACTGGTCACAAGTCACTGGTCACTTGTCACTGGTCACTGGTCACTGGTCACTGGTCAATGGTCACTGTCGCTAGTCAATGGTCACTGTCGCTGGTCAATGGTCACTGCGCTGGTCATTGGTCAGTGGTCACTGGTCACTGGTCAAAGTCACTGGTCACTTGTCACTGGTCAGTGGTCACTGGTCTCTGGTCACTGGTCACTGGTCACTGGTCACTGGTCACTGGTCACAGGTCAATGGTCACTGGTCACTGGTCACTGTCGCTGGTCACTGGTCACTGGTCACTGGTCACTGGTCACTGGTCACTGGTCACTGGTCACTGGTCAATGGTCCCTATCGCTGGTCAATGGTCACTGTCGCTGGTCACTGGTCACTGGTCACTGGTCACTGGTCACTGGTCACTGGTCACTGGTCACTTGTCACTGGTCAGTGGTCACTGGTCTCTGGTCACTGGTCACTGGTCACTGGTCACTGGTCACAGGTCAATGGTCACTGGTCACTGGTCACTGGTCACTGGTCACTGGCCACTGGTCACTGGTCACCGGTCAATGGCCACTGTCGCTGGTCAATGGTCACTGTCGCTGGTCACTGGTCACTGGTCACTGGTCGCTGGTCACTGGTCACTGGTCACTGGTCACTGGTCACTGGCCACTGGTCACTGGTCACCGGTCAATGGCCACTGTCGCTGGTCAATGGTCACTGTCGCTGGTCACTGGTCACTGGTCACTGGTCACTGGTCACTGGTCACTGGTCACTGGTCACTGGTCACTGGTCACTGGTCACTGGTCACTGGTCAATGGTCCCTATCGCTGGTCAATGGTCACTGTCGCTGGTCACTGGTCACTGGTCACTGGTCACTGGTCACTGGTCACTGGTCACTTGTCAATGGTCAGTGGTCACTGGTCTCTGGTCACTGGTCACTGGTCACTGGTCACTGGTCACAGGTCAATGGTCACTGGTCACTGGTCACTGGTCACTGGTCACTGGCCACTGGTCACTGGTCACCGGTCAATGGCCACTGTCGCTGGTCAATGGTCACTGTCGCTGGTCACTGGTCACTGGTCACTGGTCACTGGGCACTGGTCAATGGTCACTATCGCTGGTCAATGGTCACTGTCGCTGCTCACTGGTCACTGGTCACTGGTCACTGGTCATTGGTAACTATCGCTGGTCAATGGTCACTGTCGCTGGTCACTGGTCACTGGTCACTGGTCACTGGTCACGGGTCACATGTCACGGGTCACTGTTCACTGGTCGCTAGTCACTGGTCACCGGTCACTGGTCACTGGTCACTGGTCACTGTTCACTGGTCACTGGTCACTGGTCACTGGTCACTGGTCACTGGTCACTGGTCACTGGTCACTGGTCACTATCGCTGGTCAATGGTCACTGTCGCTGGTCACTGGTCACTGGTCACTGTTCACTGGTCACTGGTCACTGGTCACTGGTCATTGGTCACAAGTCACTGGTCACTGGTCACTTGTCACTGGTCGCTGGTCACTGGTCACTGGTCACTGGTCACTGGTCACTGGTCACTGGTCACTGTTCACTGGTCACTGGTCACAAGTCACTGGTCACATGTCACTGGTCAGTGGTCACTGGTCACTGGTCACTGGTCTGTGGTCACTGGTCACTGGTCAGTGGTCACTGGTCACAGTCACATGTCGCGGGTCACTGGTCACAAGTCACTGGTCGCTGGTCACAAGTCACTGGTCACTTGTCACTGGTCACTGGTCACTGGTCACTGGTCAATTGTCAATGGTCGCTGGTCACTGGTCACTGGTCATGGGTCACTGGTCACTGGTCACTGGTCACTGGTCACTGGTCACTGGTCACTGGTCACTGGTCAATCGTCACTATCGCTGGTCAATGGTCACTGTCGCTGCTCACTGGTCACTGGTCACTGGTCACTGGTCACTGGTCATTGGTCACTTTCGCTGGTCAATGGTCACTGTCGCTGGTCATTGGTCACTGGTCACTGGTCACTGGTCACTGGTCCCTGGTCACTGGTCACTGGTCAATGATCACTGTCGCTGGTCACTGGTCACTGGTCACTGGTCACTGGTCACTGGTCACGGGTCACATGTCACTGGTCACTGGACACTGGTCACTGGTCACTTGTCAATGGTCACTGTCGCTGGTCAATGGTCACTGTCGCTGGTCACTGGTCACTGGTCACTGGTCACTGGTCACTGGTCATTGGTCACTGGTCACTGGTCACAAGTCACTGGTCACTGGTCACTTGTCACTGGTCGCTGGTCACTGGTCACTGGTAAGTGGTCACTGTCGCTGGTAAATGGTCACTGTCGCTGGTCACTGGTCACTGGTCACTGGTCACTGGTCACTGGTCAATGGTCCCTATCGCTGGTCAATTGTCACTGTCGCTGGTCACTGGTCACTGGTCACTGGTCAATGGTCCCTATCGCTGGTCAATGGTCACTGTCGCTGGTCACTGGTCACTGGTCACTGGTCACTGGTCACTGGTCACTGGTCACTGGTCAATGGTCCCTATCGCTGGTCAATGGTCACTGTCGCTGGTCACTGGTCACTGGTCACTGGTCACTGGTCACTGGTCAAGAGTCACTGGTCACTTGTCACTGGTCAATGGTCACTGCCGCTGGTCACTGCTCACTGGTCAATATTCACTGGTCACTGGTCACTGGTCACTGGTCACTGGTCACTGGTCACTGGTCACTTTCGCTGGTCACTGGTCACTGGTCAATGGTCACTGGCCACTGGTCACTGGTCACTGGTCAATGGTCACTGTCGCTGGTCAATGGTCACTGTCGCTGGTCACTGGTCACTGGTCACTGGTCACTGGTCACTGGTCACTTTTCACAAGTCACTGGTCACTTGTCACTGGTCACTGGTCACTGGTCACTGGTCACTGGTCAATGGTCACTGTCGCTGGTCAATGGTCACTGTCGCTGGTCACTGGTCACTGGTCACTGGTCACTGGTCACTGGTCACTGGTCACAGGTCAATGGTCACTGGGCACTGGTCACTGGTCAATGGTCACTGTCGCTGGTCAATGGTCACTGTCGCTGGTCACTGCTCACTGGTCAATATTCACTGGTCACTGGTCACTGGTCACTGGTCACTGGTCACTGGTCACTGGTCACTGTTCACTGGTCACTGGTCACAAGTCACTGGTCACATGTCACTGGTCAGTGGTCACTGGTCACTGGTCACTGGTCTGTGGTCACTGGTCACTGGTCAGTGGTCACTGGTCACAGTCACATGTCGCGGGTCACTGGTCACAAGTCACTGGTCGCTGGTCACAAGTCACTGGTCACTTGTCACTGGTCACTGGTCACTGGTCACTGGTCAATTGTCAATGGTCGCTGGTCACTGGTCACTGGTCATGGGTCACTGGTCACTGGTCACTGGTCACTGGTCACTGGTCACTGGTCACTGGTCACTGGTCAATCGTCACTATCGCTGGTCAATGGTCACTGTCGCTGCTCACTGGTCACTGGTCACTGGTCACTGGTCACTGGTCATTGGTCACTTTCGCTGGTCAATGGTCACTGTCGCTGGTCATTGGTCACTGGTCACTGGTCACTGGTCACTGGTCCCTGGTCACTGGTCACTGGTCAATGATCACTGTCGCTGGTCACTGGTCACTGGTCACTGGTCACTGGTCACTGGTCACGGGTCACATGTCACTGGTCACTGGACACTGGTCACTGGTCACTTGTCAATGGTCACTGTCGCTGGTCAATGGTCACTGTCGCTGGTCACTGGTCACTGGTCACTGGTCACTGGTCACTGGTCATTGGTCACTGGTCACTGGTCACAAGTCACTGGTCACTGGTCACTTGTCACTGGTCGCTGGTCACTGGTCACTGGTAAGTGGTCACTGTCGCTGGTAAATGGTCACTGTCGCTGGTCACTGGTCACTGGTCACTGGTCACTGGTCACTGGTCAATGGTCCCTATCGCTGGTCAATGGTCACTGTCGCTGGTCACTGGTCACTGGTCACTGGTCAATGGTCCCTATCGCTGGTCAATGGTCACTGTCGCTGGTCACTGGTCACTGGTCACTGGTCACTGGTCACTGGTCACTGGTCACTGGTCAATGGTCCCTATCGCTGGTCAATGGTCACTGTCGCTGGTCACTGGTCACTGGTCACTGGTCACTGGTCACTGGTCAAGAGTCACTGGTCACTTGTCACTGGTCAATGGTCACTGCCGCTGGTCACTGCTCACTGGTCAATATTCACTGGTCACTGGTCACTGGTCACTGGTCACTGGTCACTGGTCACTGGTCACTGGTCACTTTCGCTGGTCACTGGTCACTGGTCAATGGTCACTGGCCACTGGTCACTGGTCACTGGTCAATGGTCACTGTCGCTGGTCAATGGTCACTGTCGCTGGTCACTGGTCACTGGTCACTGGTCACTGGTCACTGGTCACTTTTCACAAGTCACTGGTCACTTGTCACTGGTCACTGGTCACTGGTCACTGGTCACTGGTCAATGGTCACTGTCGCTGGTCAATGGTCACTGTCGCTGGTCACTGGTCACTGGTCACTGGTCACTGGTCACTGGTCACTGGTCACAGGTCAATGGTCACTGGGCACTGGTCACTGGTCACTGGTCACTGGTCACTGGTCACGGGTCACATTTCACGGGTCACTGTTCACTGGTCGCTAGTCACTGGTCACCGGTCACTGGTCACTGGTCACTGGTCACTGGTCACTGTTCACTGGTCACTGGTCACAAGTCACTGGTCACATGTCACTGGTCAGTGGTCACTGGTCACTGGTCACTGGTCACTGGTCACTGGTCACTGGTCACTGGTCACTGGTCACTGGTCACTGGTCAATCGTCACTATCGCTGGTCAATGGTCACTGTCGCTGCTCACTGGTCACTGGTCACTGGTCACTGGTCACTGGTCATTGGTCACTGGTCACTGGTCACGGGTCACATGTCACTGGTCACTGGTCACTGGTCATGGGTCACTGGTCACTGGTCACTGGTCACTGGTCACTGGTCACTGGTCACTGGTCAATCGTCACTATCGCTGGTCAATGGTCACTGTCGCTGCTCACTGGTCACTGGTCACTGGTCACTGGTCACTGTTCATTGGTCACTTTCGCTGGTCAATGGTCACTGTCGCTGGTCATTGGTCACTGGTCACTGGACACTGGTCACTGTCGCTGGTCACTGGTCACTGGTCACTGGTCAATGGTCACTGCCGCTGGTCACTGGTCACTGGTCACTGCTCACTGGTCACTGGTCACTTGTCAATGGTCACTGTCGCTGGTCAATGGTCACTGTCGCTGGTCACTGGTCACTGGTCACTGGTCACTGGTCACTGGTCATTGGTCACTGGTCACTGGTCACAAGTCACTGGTCACTGGTCACTTGTCACTGGTCGCTGGTCACTGGTCACTGGTCAGTGGTCACTGTCGCTGGTAAATGGTCACTGGTCAATGGTCCCTATCGCTGGTCAATGGTCACTGTCGCTGGTCACTGGTCACTGGTCACTGGTCAATGGTCCCTATCGCTGGTCAATGGTCACTGTCGCTGGTCACTGGTCACTGGTCACTGGTCACTGGTCACTGGTCACTGGTCACTGGTCAATGGTCCCTATCGCTGGTCAATGGTCACTGTCGCTGGTCACTGGTCACTGGTCACTGGTCACTGGTCACTGGTCAAAAGTCACTGGTCACTTGTCACTGGTCAATGGTCACTGCCGCTGGTCACTGCTCACTGGTCAATATTCACTGGTCACTGGTCACTGGTCACTGGTCACTGGTCACTGGTCACTGGTCACTGGTCACTTTCGCTGGTCACTGGTCACTGGTCAATGGTCACTGGTCACTGGTCACTGGTCACAAGTCACTGGTCACTTGTCACTGGTCACTGGTCACTGGTCACTGGTCACTGGTCAATGGTCACTGTCGCTGGTCAATGGTCACTGTCGCTGGTCACTGGTCACTGGTCACTGGTCACTGGTCACTGGTCACTGGTCACTGGTCACAGGTCAATGGTCACTGGTCACTGGTCACAAGTCACTGGTCACTTGTCACTGGTCACTGGTCACTGGTCACTGGTCACTGGTCAATGGTCACTGTCGCTGGTCAATGGTCACTGTCGCTGGTCACTGGTCACTGGTCACTGGTCACTGGTCACTGGTCAATGGTCACTGTCGCTGGTCACTGGTCACTGGTCACTGGTCACTGGTCACTGGTCCCTGGTCACTGGTCACTGGTCAATGATCACTGTCGCTGGTCACTGGTCACTGGTCACTGGTCACTGGTCACTGGTCACGGGTCACATGTCACTGGTCACTGGTCACTGGTCACTGGTCACTGGTCACTGGTCACTATCGTTGGTCAATGGTCACTGTCGCTGGTCACTGGTCACTGGTCACTGTTCACTGGTCACTGGTCACTGGTCACTGGTCATTGGTCACTATCGCTGGTCAATGGTCACTGTCGCTGGTCATTGGTCACTGGTCACTGGACACTGGTCACTGGTCACTGGTCACTTGTCACTGGTCACTGGTCACTGGTCAATGGTCACTGTCGCTGGTCACTGGTCACTGGTCACTGGTCACTGGTCACTGGTCCCTGGTCACTGGTCACTGGTCAATGATCACTGTCGCTGGTCACTGGTCACTGGTCACTGGTCACTGGTCACTGGTCACGGGTCACATGTCACTGGTCACTGGTCAATGGTCACTGGTCACTGGTCACTGGTCACTGGTCACTGATCACTATCGCAGGTCAATGGTCACTGTCGCTGGTCACTGGTCACTGGTCACTGTTCACTGGTCACTGGTCACTGGTCACTGGTCACTGGTCATTGGTCACTAACGCTGGTCAATGGTCACTGTCGCTGGTCATTGGTCACTGGTCACTGGACACTGGTCACTGGTCACTGGTCACTTGTCACTGGTCACTGGTCACTGGTCACTGGTCAATGGTCACTGTCGCTGGTCACTGGTCACTGGTCACTGGTCAATGGTCACTGCCGCTGGTCACTGGTCACTGGTCACTGCTCACTGGTCACTGGTCACTTGTCACTGGTTACTGGTCACTGGTCACTGGTCACTGGTCACTATCGCTGGTCAATGGTCACTGTCGCTGGTCACTGGTCACTGGTCACTGTTCACTGGTCACTGGTCACTGGTCACTGGTCATTGGTCACTATCGCTGGTCAATGGTCACTGTCGCTGGTCACTGGTCACTGGTCACTGGTCACTGGTCACTGGTCCCTGGTCACTGGTCACTGGTCAATGATCACTGTCGCTGGTCACTGGTCACTGGTCACTGGTCACTGGTCACTGGTCACGGGTCACATGTCACTGGTCACTGGTCAATGGTCACTGGTCACTGGTCACTGGTCACTGGTCACTGGTCACTGGTCACTATCGCAGGTCAATGGTCACTGTCGCTGGTCACTGGTCACTGGTCACTGTTCACTGGTCACTGGTCACTGGTCACTGGTCATTGGTCACTAACGCTGGTCAATGGTCACTGTCGCTGGTCATTGGTCACTGGTCACTGGACACTGGTCACTGGTCACTGGTCACTTGTCACTGGTCACTGGTCACTGGTCACTGGTCAATGGTCACTGTCGCTGGTCACTGGTCACTGGTCACTGGTCAATGGTCACTGCCGCTGGTCACTGGTCACTGGTCACTGCTCACTGGTCACTGGTCACTTGTCACTGGTTACTGGTCACTGGTCACTGGTCACTGGTCACTATCGCTGGTCAATGGTCACTGTCGCTGGTCACTGGTCACTGGTCACTGTTCACTGGTCACTGGTCACTGGTCACTGGTCATTGGTCACTATCGCTGGTCAATGGTCACTGTCGCTGGTCATTGGTCACTGGTCACTGGACACTGGTCACTGGTCACTGGTCACTTGTCACTGGTCACTGGTCACTGGTCACTGGTCAATGGTCACTGTCGCTGGTCACTGGTCACTGGTCACTGATCAATGGTCACTGCCGCTGGTCACTGGTCACTGGTCACTGCTCACTGGTCACTGGTCACTTGTCAATGGTCACTGTCGCTGGTCAATGGTCACTGTCGCTGGTCACTGGTCACTGGTCACTGGTCACTGGTCACTGGTCATTGGTCACTGGTCACTGGTCACAAGTCACTGGTCACTGGTCACTTGTCACTGGTCGCTGGTCACTGGTCACTGGTCAGTGGTCACTGTCGCTGGTAAATGGTCACTGTCGCTGGTCACTGGTCACTGGTCACTGGTCACTGGTCACTGGTAAATGGTCCCTATCGCTGGTCAATGGTCATTGTCGCTGGTCACTGGTCATTGGTGACTATCGCTGGTCAATGGTCACTGTCGCTGGTCACTGGTCACTGGTCACTGGTCACTGGTCACTGGTCATTGGTCACTGGTCACTGGTCACAAGTCACTGGTCACTGGTCACTTGTCACTGGTCGCTGGTCACTGGTCACTGGTCACTTGTCACTGGTCGCTGGTCGCTGGTCACTGGTCAGTGGTCACTGTCGCTGGTAAATGGTCACTGCCGCTGGTCACTGGTCACTGGTCACTGCTCACTGGTCACTGGTCACTTGTCAATGGTCACTGTCACTTGTCAATGGTCACTGTCGCTGGTCAATGGTCACTGTCGCTGGTCACTGGTCACTGGTCACTGGTCACTGGTCACTGGTCATTGGTCACTGGTCACTGGTCACAAGTCACTGGTCACTGGTCACTTGTCACTGGTCGCTGGTCACTGGTCACTGGTCAGTGGTCACTGTCGCTGGTAAATGGTCACTGTCGCTGGTCACTGGTCACTGGTCACTGGTAAATGGTCCCTATCGCTGGTCAATGGTCATTGTCGCTGGTCACTGGTCATTGGTGACTATCGCTGGTCAATGGTCACTGTCGCTGGTCACTGGTCACTGGTCACTGGTCACTGGTCACTGGTCATTGGTCACTGGTCACTGGTCACAAGTCACTGGTCACTGGTCACTTGTCACTGGTCGCTGGTCACTGGTCACTGGTCACTTGTCAATGGTCGCTGGTCACTGGTCACTTGTCAGTGGTCACTGTCGCTGGTAAATGGTCACTGCCGCTGGTCACTGGTCACTGGTCACTGCTCACTGGTCACTGGTCACTTGTCAATGGTCACTGTCACTGGCCAATGGTCACTGTCGCTGGTCAATGGTCACTGTCGCTGGTCACTGGTCACTGGTCACTGGTCACTGGTCACTGGTCATTGGTCACTGGTCACTGGTCACAAGTCACTGGTCACTGGTCACTTGTCACTGGTCGATGGTCACTGGTCACTGGTCAATGGTCACTGTCGCTGGTAAATGTTCACTGTCGCTGGTCACTGGTCACTGGTCACTGTCGCTGGTCACTGGTCACTGGTCACTGGTCACTGGTCACTGGTCACTGGTCACTGGTCAATGGTCCCTATCGCTGGTCAATGGTCACTGTCGCTGGTCACTGGTCACTGGTCACTGGTCACTGGTCACTGGTCAAAAGTCACTGGTCACTTGTCACTGGTCAATGGTCACTGCCGCTGGTCACTGCTCACTGGTCAATATTCACTGGTCACTGGTCACTGGTCACTGGTCACTGGTCACTGGTCACTGGTCACTTTCGCTGGTCACTGGTCACTGGTCAATGGTCACTGGCCACTGGTCACTGGTCACTGGTCAATGGTCACTGTCGCTGGTCAATGGTCACTGTCGCTGGTCACTGGTCACTGGTCACTGGTCACTGGTCACTGGTCACTGGTCACAAGTCACTGGTCACTTGTCACTGGTCACTGGTCACTGGTCACAGGTCAATGGTCACTGTCGCTGGTCAATGGTCACTGTCGCTGGTCAATGGTCACTGCGCTGGTCATTGGTCACTGGTCACTGGTCACTGGTCAAAAGTCACTGGTCACTTGTCACTGGTCAGTGGTCACTGGTCTCTGGTCACTGGTCACTGGTCACTGGTCACTGGTCACTGGTCACTGGTCACAGGTCAATGGTCACTGGTCACTGGTCACTGGTCACTGGTCACTGGTCACTGGTCACGGGTCACATTTCACGGGTCACTGTTCACTGGTCGCTAGTCACTGGTCACCGGTCACTGGTCACTGGTCACTGGTCACTGTTCACTGGTCACTGGTCACAAGTCACTGGTCACATGTCACTGGTCAGTGGTCACGGGTCACTGGTCACTGGTCTGTGGTCACTGGTCACTGGTCAGTGGTCACTGGTAACAGTCACATGTCGCGGGTCACTGGTCACAAGTCACTGGTCGCTGGTCACAAGTCACTGGTCACTTGTCACTGGTCACTGGTCACTGGTCACTGGTCAATGGTCAATGGTCGCTGGTCACTGGTCACTGGTCATGGGTCACTGGTCACTGATCACTGGTCACCGGTCACTGGTCACTGGTCACTGGTCACTGGTCACTGGTCAATCGTCACTATCGCTGGTCAATGGTCACTGTCGCTGCTCACTGGTCACTGGTCACTGGTCACTGGTCACTGGTCACTGGTCATTGGTCACTATCGCTGGTCAATGGTCACTGTCGCTGGTCATTGGTCACTGGTCACTGGACACTGGTCACTGGTCACTGGTCACTTGTCACTGGTCACTGGTCACTGTCGCTGGTCACTGGTCACTGGTCACTGGTCACTGGTCACTGGTCCCTGGTCACTGGTCACTGGTCAATGATCACTGTCGCTGGTCACTGGTCACTGGTCACTGGTCACTGGTCACGGGTCACATGTCACTGGTCCCTGGTCACTGGTCACTTGTCACTGGTCACTGGTCACGGTCACTGGTCACTGGTCACTGGTCACTGGTCACTGGTCACTGGTCAATGTGCCCTATCGCTGGTCAATGGTCACTGTCGCTGGTCACTGGTCACTGGTCACTGGTCACTGGTCACTGGTCATTGGTGACTATCGCTGGTCAATGGTCACTGTCGCTGGTCATTGGTCACTGGTCACTGGTCACTGGTCAAAAGTCACTGGTCACTTGTCACTGGTCAGTGGTCACTGGTCTCTGGTCACTGGTCACTGGTCACTGGTCACTGGTCACAGGTCAATGGTCACTGGTCACTGGTCACTGGGCACTGGTCACTGGTCACGGGTCACATGTCACGGGTCACTGTTCACTGTTCACTGGTCGCTAGTCACTGGTCACCGGTCACTGGTCACTGGTCACTGTTCACTGGTCACTGGTCACAAGTCACTTGTCACTTGTCACTGGTCAGTGGTCACTGGTCACTGGTCACTGGTCACTGGTCACTGGTCACTGGTCACTGGTCACTGGTCACTGGTCGTTGGTCACTGGTCACTGGTCACAAGTCACTGGTCACTGGTCACTTGTCACTGGTCGCTGGTCACTGGTCACTGGTCAATGGTCACTGTCGCTGGTAAATGTTCACTGTCGCTGGTCACTGGTCACTGGTCACTGGTCACTGGTCACGGGTCAATGGTCAGTGGTCACTGGTTACTGGTCTGTGGTCACTGGTCACTGGTCACTGGTCACTGGTCATTGGTCACTGGTCACTGGTCACAAGTCACTGGTCACTGGTCACTTGTCACTGGTCGATGGTCACTGGTCACTGGTGAATGGTCACTGTCGCTGGTAAATGTTCACTGTCGCTGGTCACTGGTCACTGGTCACTGTCGCTGGTCGCTGGTCACTGGTCACTGGTCACTGGTCACTGGTCACTGGTCACTGGTCAATGGTCCCTATCGCTGGTCAATGGTCACTGTCGCTGGTCACTGGTCACTGGTCACTGGTCACTAGTCACTGGTCAAAAGTCACTGGTCACTTGTCACTGGTCAATGGTCACTGCCGCTGGTCACTGCTCACTGGTCAATATTCACTGGTCACTGGTCACTGGTCACTGGTCACTGGTCACAGGTCAATGGTCACTGGTCACTGGTCACTGGTCACTGGTCACTGGTCTGTGGTCACTGGTCACTGGTCAGTGGTCACTGGTAACAGTCACATGTCGCGGGTCACTGGTCACAAGTCACTGGTCGCTGGTCACACGTCACTGGTCACTTGTCACTGGTCACTGGTCACTGGTCACTGGTCGATGGTCAATGGTCGCTGGTCACTGGTCACTGGTCATGGGTCACTGGTCACTGATCACTGGTCACCGGTCACTGGTCACTGGTCACTGGTCACTGGTCACTGGTCAATCGTCACTATCGCTGGTCAATGGTCACTGTCGCTGCTCACTGGTCACTGGTCACTGGTCACTGGTCACTGGTCACTGGTCACTGGTCATTGGTCACTATCGCTGGTCAATGGTCACTGTCGCTGGTCACTGGTCACTGGTCCCTGGTCACTGGTCACTGGTCAATGATCACTGTCGCTGGTCACTGGTCACTGGTCACTGGTCACTGGTCACTGGTCACGGGTCACATGTCACTGGTCACTGGTCACTGGTCACTTGTCACTGGTCACTGGTCACGGTCACTGGTCACTGGTCACTGGTCACTGGTCACTGGTCACTGGTCACTGGTCACTGGTCACTGGTCAATGGTCCCTATCGCTGGTCAATGGTCACTGTCGCTGGTCACTGGTCACTGGTCACTGGTCATTGGTGACTATCGCTGGTCAATGGTCACTGTCGCTGGTCATTGGTCACTGGTCACTGGTCACTGGTCAAAAGTCACTGGTCACTTGTCACGGGTCACATGTCACGGGTCACTGTTCACTGTTCACTGGTCGCTAGTCACTGGTCACTGGTCATTGGTCACTGGTCACTGGTCACAAGTCACTGGTCACTGGTCACTTGTCACTGGTCACTGGTCACTGGTCACTGGTCAATGGTCACTGTCGCTGGTCAATGGTCACTGTCGCTGGTCAATGGTCACTGCGCTGGTCATTGGTCACTGGCCACTGGTCACTGGTCACTGGTCAAAAGTCACTGGTCACTTGTCACTGGTCAGTGGTCACTGGTCTCTGGTCACTGGTCACTGGTCACTGGTCACTGGTCACTGGTCACAGGTCAATAGTCACTGGTCACTGGTCACTGGTCACTGGTCACTGGTCACTGGTCACTGGTCACTGGTCACTGGTCACTGGTCACTGGTCACTGGTCACGGGTCACATTTCACGGGTCACGGTTCACTGGTCGCTAGTCACTGGTCACCGGTCACTGGTCACTGGTCACTGGTCACTGTTCACTGGTCACAAGTCACTGGTCACATGTCACTGGTCAGTGGTCACTGGTCACTGGTCACTGTTCTGTGGTCACTGGTCACTGGTCAGTGGTCACTGGTCAGTGGTCACTGGTCACAGTCACATGTCGCGGGTCACTGGTCACAAGTCACTGGTCGCTGGTCACAAGTCACTGGTCACTTGTCACTGGTCACTGGTCACTGGTCACTGGTCAATTGTCAATGGTCGCTGGTCACTGGTCACTGGTCATGGGTCACTGGTCACTGGTCATTGGTCACAAGTCACTGGTCACTGGTCACTTGTCACTGGTCGCTGGTCACTGGTCACTGGTCAGTGGTCACTGTCGCTGGTAAATGGTCACTGTCGCTGGTCACTGGTCACTGGTCACTGGGCACTGGTCACTGGTCACTGGTCACTGGTCATTGGTCACTATCGCTGGTCAATGGTCACTGTCGCTGGTCATTGGTCACTGGTCACTGGACACTGGTCACTGGTCACTTGTCACTGGTCACTGGTCACTGGTCAATGGTCACTGTCGCTGGTCACTGGTCACTGGTCACTGGTCACTGGTCACTGGTCCCTGGTCACTGGTCACTGGTCAATGATCACTGTCGCTGGTCACTGGTCACTGGTCACTGGTCACTGGTCACTGGTCACGGGTCACATGTCACTGGTCACTGGTCACTGGTCACTGGTCACTTGTCAATGATCACTGTCGCTGGTCAATGGTCACTGTCGCTGGTCACTGGTCACTGGTCACTGGTCACTGGTCACTGGTCATTGGTCACTGGTCAATGGTCACAAGTCACTGGTCACTGGTCACTGGTCACTGGTCACTGGTCAAAAGTCACTGGTCACTTGTCACAGGTCAGTGGTCACTGGTCTCTGGTCACTGGTCACTGTCGCTGGTCACTGGTCACTGGTCACTGGTCAATGGTCCCTATCGCTGGTCAATGGTCACTGTCGCTGGTCACTGGTCACTGGTCACTGGTCACTGGTCAAAAGTCACTGGTCACTTGTCACTGGTCAGTGGTCACTGGTCTCTGGTCACTGGTCACTGGTCACTGGTCACAGGTCAATGGTCACTGGTCACTGGTCACTGGTCACTGGCCACTGGTCACTGGTCACTGGTCAATGGTCACTGTCGCTGGTCAATGGTCACTGTCGCTGGTCACTGGTCACTGGTCACTGGTCACTGGTCACTGGTCATTGGTCACTGGTCACTGGTCACAAGTCACTGGTCACTGGTCACTTGTCACTGGTCGATGGTCACTGGTCACTGGTCAATGGTCACTGTCGCTGGTAAATGTTCACTGTCGCTGGTCACTGGTCACTGGTCACTGTCGCTGGTCACTGGTCACTGGTCACTGGTCACTGGTCACTGGTCACTGGTCACTGGTCAATGGTCCCTATCGCTGGTCAATGGTCACTGTCGCTGGTCACTGGTCACTGGTCACTGGTCACTGGTCACTGGTCAAATGTCACTGGTCACTTGTCACTGGTCAATGGTCACTGCCGCTGGTCACTGCTCACTGGTCAATATTCACTGGTCACTGGTCACTGGTCACTGGTCACTGGTCACTGGTCACTGGTCACTGGTCACTTTCGCTGGTCACTGGTCACTGGTCAATGGTCACTGGCCACTGGTCACTGGTCACTGGTCAATGGTCACTGTCGCTGGTCAATGGTCACTGTCGCTGGTCACTGGTCACTGGTCACTGGTCACTGGTCACTGGTCACTGGTCACAAGTCACTGGTCACTTGTCACTGGTCACTGGTCACTGGTCACTGGTCAATGGTCACTGTCGCTGGTCAATGGTCACTGTCACTGGTCACTGGTCACTGGTCACTGTTCACTGGTCACTGGTCACAAGTCACTGGTCACATGTCACTGGTCAGTGGTCACTGGTCTGTGGTCACTGGTCACTGGTCAGTGGTCACTGGTAACAGTCACATGTCGCGGGTCACTGGTCACAAGTCACTGGTCGCTGGTCACAAGTCACTGGTCACTTGTCACTGGTCACTGGTCAATGGTCCCTATCGCTGGTCAATGGTCACTGTCGCTGGTCACTGGTCACTGGTCACTGGTCACTGGTCACTGGTCAAATGTCACTGGTCACTTGTCACTGGTCAATGGTCACTGTCGCTGGTCACTGGTCACTGGTCACTGGTCGCTGGTCACTGGTCACTGGTCACTGGTCACTGGTCACTGGTCACTGGCCACTGGTCACTGGTCACCGGTCAATGGCCACTGTCGCTGGTCAATGGTCACTGTCGCTGGTCACTGGTCACTGGTCAATGGTCCCTATCGCTGGTCAATGGTCACTGTCGCTGGTCACTGGTCACTGGTCACTGGTCACTGGTCACTGGTCAAATGTCACTGGTCACTTGTCACTGGTCAATGGTCACTGTCGCTGGTCACTGGTCACTGGTCACTGGTCGCTGGTCACTGGTCACTGGTCACTGGTCACTGGTCACTGGCCACTGGTCACTGGTCACCGGTCAATGGCCACTGTCGCTGGTCAATGGTCACTGTCGCTGGTCACTGGTCACTGGTCACTGGTCACTGGTCACTGGTCACTGGTCACTGGTCACTGGTCACTGGTCACTGGTCACTGGTCACTGGTCAATGGTCCCTATCGCTGGTCAATGGTCACTGTCGCTGGTCACTGGTCACTGGTCACTGGTCACTGGTCACGGGTCACATGTCACGGGTCACTGTTCACTGGTCGCTAGTCACTGGTCACCGGTCACTGGTCACTGGTCACTGATCACTGTTCACTGGTCACTGGTCACTGGTCACTGGTCACTGGTCACTGGTCACTGGTCACTGGTCACTGGTCACTGGTCACTATCGCTGGTCAATGGTCACTGTCGCTGGTCACTGGTCACTGGTCACTGTTCACTGGTCACTGGTCACTGGTCACTGGTCATTGGTCACAAGTCACTGGTCACTGGTCACTTGTCACTGGTCGCTGGTCACTGGTCACTGGTCACTGGTCACTGGTCACTGGTCACTGGTCACTGGTCACTGTTCACTGGTCACTGGTCACAAGTCACTGGTCACATGTCACTGGTCAGTGGTCACTGGTCACTGGTCACTGGTCTGTGGTCACTGGTCACTGGTCAGTGGTCACTGGTCACAGTCACATGTCGCGGGTCACTGGTCACAAGTCACTGGTCGCTGGTCACAAGTCACTGGTCACTTGTCACTGGTCACTGGTCACTGGTCACTGGTCAATTGTCAATGGTCGCTGGTCACTGGTCACTGGTCATGGGTCACTGGTCACTGGTCACTGGTCACTGGTCACTGGTCACTGGTCACTGGTCACTGGTCAATCGTCACTATCGCTGGTCAATGGTCACTGTCGCTGCTCACTGGTCACTGGTCACTGGTCACTGGTCACTGGTCATTGGTCACTTTCGCTGGTCAATGGTCACTGTCGCTGGTCATTGGTCACTGGTCACTGGTCACTGGTCACTGGTCCCTGGTCACTGGTCACTGGTCAATGATCACTGTCGCTGGTCAATGGTCACTGTCGCTGGTCACTGGTCACTGGTCACTGGTCACTGGTCACTGGTCACTGGTCACTGGTCACAGGTCAATGGTCACTGGTCACTGGTCACAAGTCACTGGTCACTTGTCACTGGTCACTGGTCACTGGTCACTGGTCACTGGTCAATGGTCACTGTCGCTGGTCAATGGTCACTGTCGCTGGTCACTGGTCACTGGTCACTGGTCACTGGTCACTGGTCAATGGTCACTGTCGCTGGTCACTGGTCACTGGTCACTGGTCACTGGTCACTGGTCCCTGGTCACTGGTCACTGGTCAATGATCACTGTCGCTGGTCACTGGTCACTGGTCACTGGTCACTGGTCACTGGTCACGGGTCACATGTCACTGGTCACTGGTCACTGGTCACTGGTCACTGGTCACTGGTCACTATCGTTGGTCAATGGTCACTGTCGCTGGTCACTGGTCACTGGTCACTGTTCACTGGTCACTGGTCACTGGTCACTGGTCATTGGTCACTATCGCTGGTCAATGGTCACTGTCGCTGGTCATTGGTCACTGGTCACTGGACACTGGTCACTGGTCACTGGTCACTTGTCACTGGTCACTGGTCACTGGTCAATGGTCACTGTCGCTGGTCACTGGTCACTGGTCACTGGTCACTGGTCACTGGTCCCTGGTCACTGGTCACTGGTCAATGATCACTGTCGCTGGTCACTGGTCACTGGTCACTGGTCACTGGTCACTGGTCACGGGTCACATGTCACTGGTCACTGGTCAATGGTCACTGGTCACTGGTCACTGGTCACTGGTCACTGGTCACTATCGCAGGTCAATGGTCACTGTCGCTGGTCACTGGTCACTGGTCACTGTTCACTGGTCACTGGTCACTGGTCACTGGTCACTGGTCATTGGTCACTAACGCTGGTCAATGGTCACTGTCGCTGGTCATTGGTCACTGGTCACTGGACACTGGTCACTGGTCACTGGTCACTTGTCACTGGTCACTGGTCACTGGTCACTGGTCAATGGTCACTGTCGCTGGTCACTGGTCACTGGTCACTGGTCAATGGTCACTGCCGCTGGTCACTGGTCACTGGTCACTGCTCACTGGTCACTGGTCACTTGTCACTGGTTACTGGTCACTGGTCACTGGTCACTGGTCACTATCGCTGGTCAATGGTCACTGTCGCTGGTCACTGGTCACTGGTCACTGTTCACTGGTCACTGGTCACTGGTCACTGGTCATTGGTCACTATCGCTGGTCAATGGTCACTGTCGCTGGTCACTGGTCACTGGTCACTGGTCACTGGTCACTGGTCCCTGGTCACTGGTCACTGGTCAATGATCACTGTCGCTGGTCACTGGTCACTGGTCACTGGTCACTGGTCACTGGTCACGGGTCACATGTCACTGGTCACTGGTCAATGGTCACTGGTCACTGGTCACTGGTCACTGGTCACTGGTCACTGGTCACTATCGCAGGTCAATGGTCACTGTCGCTGGTCACTGGTCACTGGTCACTGTTCACTGGTCACTGGTCACTGGTCACTGGTCATTGGTCACTAACGCTGGTCAATGGTCACTGTCGCTGGTCATTGGTCACTGGTCACTGGACACTGGTCACTGGTCACTGGTCACTTGTCACTGGTCACTGGTCACTGGTCACTGGTCAATGGTCACTGTCGCTGGTCACTGGTCACTGGTCACTGGTCAATGGTCACTGCCGCTGGTCACTGGTCACTGGTCACTGCTCACTGGTCACTGGTCACTTGTCACTGGTTACTGGTCACTGGTCACTGGTCACTGGTCACTATCGCTGGTCAATGGTCACTGTCGCTGGTCACTGGTCACTGGTCACTGTTCACTGGTCACTGGTCACTGGTCACTGGTCATTGGTCACTATCGCTGGTCAATGGTCACTGTCGCTGGTCATTGGTCACTGGTCACTGGACACTGGTCACTGGTCACTGGTCACTTGTCACTGGTCACTGGTCACTGGTCACTGGTCAATGGTCACTGTCGCTGGTCACTGGTCACTGGTCACTGGTCAATGGTCACTGCCGCTGGTCACTGGTCACTGGTCACTGCTCACTGGTCACTGGTCACTTGTCAATGGTCACTGTCGCTGGTCAATGGTCACTGTCGCTGGTCACTGGTCACTGGTCACTGGTCACTGGTCACTGGTCATTGGTCACTGGTCACTGGTCACAAGTCACTGGTCACTGGTCACTTGTCACTGGTCGCTGGTCACTGGTCACTGGTCAGTGGTCACTGTCGCTGGTAAATGGTCACTGTCGCTGGTCACTGGTCACTGGTCACTGGTCACTGGTCACTGGTAAATGGTCCCTATCGCTGGTCAATGGTCATTGTCGCTGGTCACTGGTCATTGGTGACTATCGCTGGTCAATGGTCACTGTCGCTGGTCACTGGTCACTGGTCACTGGTCACTGGTCACTGGTCCCTGGTCACTGGTCACTGGTCAATGATCACTGTCGCTGGTCACTGGTCACTGGTCACTGGTCACTGGTCACTGGTCACGGGTCACATGTCACTGGTCACTGGTCACTGGTCACTGGTCACTTGTCAATGATCACTGTCGCTGGTCAATGGTCACTGTCGCTGGTCACTGGTCACTGGTCACTGGTCACTGGTCACTGGTCATTGGTCACTGGTCAATGGTCACAAGTCACTGGTCACTGGTCACTGGTCACTGGTCACTGGTCAAAAGTCACTGGTCACTTGTCACAGGTCAGTGGTCACTGGTCTCTGGTCACTGGTCACTGTCGCTGGTCACTGGTCACTGGTCACTGGTCAATGGTCCCTATCGCTGGTCAATGGTCACTGTCGCTGGTCACTGGTCACTGGTCACTGGTCACTGGTCAAAAGTCACTGGTCACTTGTCACTGGTCAGTGGTCACTGGTCTCTGGTCACTGGTCACTGGTCACTGGTCACAGGTCAATGGTCACTGGTCACTGGTCACTGGTCACTGGTCACTGGCCACTGGTCACTGGTCACTGGTCAATGGTCACTGTCGCTGGTCAATGGTCACTGTCGCTGGTCACTGGTCACTGGTCACTGGTCACTGGTCACTGGTCATTGGTCACTGGTCACTGGTCACAAGTCACTGGTCACTGGTCACTTGTCACTGGTCGATGGTCACTGGTCACTGGTCAATGGTCACTGTCGCTGGTAAATGTTCACTGTCGCTGGTCACTGGTCACTGGTCACTGTCGCTGGTCACTGGTCACTGGTCACTGGTCACTGGTCACTGGTCACTGGTCACTGGTCAATGGTCCCTATCGCTGGTCAATGGTCACTGTCGCTGGTCACTGGTCACTGGTCACTGGTCACTGGTCACTGGTCAAATGTCACTGGTCACTTGTCACTGGTCAATGGTCACTGCCGCTGGTCACTGCTCACTGGTCAATATTCACTGGTCACTGGTCACTGGTCACTGGTCACTGGTCACTGGTCACTGGTCACTGGTCACTGGTCATTGGTCACTGGTCACTGGTCACAAGTCACTGGTCACTGGTCACTTGTCACTGGTCGCTGGTCACTGGTCACTGGTCACTTGTCACTGGTCGCTGGTCGCTGGTCACTGGTCAGTGGTCA
The DNA here is from genome assembly GCA_947577245.1 of Andrena bucephala. NCBI lineage: Eukaryota > Metazoa > Arthropoda > Insecta > Hymenoptera > Andrenidae > Andrena > Andrena bucephala. Next base: position 24,570,252 of record OX387716.1, on the reverse strand, counting down.
CTGTCGCTGGTAAATGGTCACTGCCGCTGGTCACTGGTCACTGGTCACTGCTCACTGGTCACTGGTCACTTGTCAATGGTCACTGTCACTTGTCAATGGTCACTGTCGCTGGTCAATGGTCACTGTCGCTGGTCACTGGTCACTGGTCACTGGTCACTGGTCACTGGTCATTGGTCACTGGTCACTGGTCACAAGTCACTGGTCACTGGTCACTTGTCACTGGTCGCTGGTCACTGGTCACTGGTCAGTGGTCACTGTCGCTGGTAAATGGTCACTGTCGCTGGTCACTGGTCACTGGTCACTGGTCAATGGTCCCTATCGCTGGTCAATGGTCACTGTCGCTGGTCACTGGTCACTGGTCACTGGTCACTGGTCAAAAGTCACTGGTCACTTGTCACTGGTCAGTGGTCACTGGTCTCTGGTCACTGGTCACTGGTCACTGGTCAATGGTCACTGCCGCTGGTCATTGGTCACTGGTCACTGGTCACTGGTCACTGGTCAATGGTCCCTATCGCAGGTCAATGGTCACTGTCGCTGGTCACTGGTCACTGGTCACTGGTCATTGGTCACTATCGCTGGTCAATGGTCACTGTCGCTGGTCATTGGTCACTGGTCACTGGACACTGGTCACTGGTCACTGGTCACTTGTCACTCGTCACTGGTCACTGGTCACTGGTCAATGGTCACTGTCGCTGGTCACTGGTCACTGGTCACTGGTCAATGGTCACTGCCGCTGGTCACTGGTCACTGGTCACTGCTCACTGGTCACTGGTCACTTGTCAATGGTCACTGTCGCTGGTCAATGGTTACTGTCGCTGGTCACTGGTCACTGGTCACTGGTCACTGGTCACTGGTCACTGGTCATTGGTCACTGGTCACTGGTCACAAGTCACTGGTCACTGGTCACTTGTCACTGGTCGCTGGTCACTGGTCACTGGTCAGTGGTCACTGTCGCTGGTAAATGGTCACTGTCGCTGGTCACTGGTCACTGGTCACTGGTCACTGGTCACTGGTCACTGGTCACTGGTCAATGGTCCCTATCGCAGGTCAATGGTCACTGTCGCTGGTCACTGGTCACTGGTCACTGGTCATTGGTGACTATCGCTGGTCAATGGTCACTGTCGCAGGTCACTGGTCACTGGTCACTGGTCATTGGTGACTATCGCTGGTCAATGGTCACTGTCGCTGGTCACTGGTCACTGGTCACTGGTCAATGGTCCCTATCGCTGGTCAATGGTCACTGTCGCTGGTCACTGGTCACTGGTCACTGGTCACTGGTCAAAAGTCACTGGTCACTTGTCACTAGTCAGTGGTCACTGGTCTCTGGTCACTGGTCACTGTCGCTGGTCACTGGTCACTGGTCACTGGTCAATGGTCCCTATCGCTGGTCAATGGTCACTGTCGCTGGTCACTGGTCACTGGTCACTGGTCACTGGTCAAAAGTCACTGGTCACTTGTCACTGGTCAGTGGTCACTGGTCTCTGGTCACTGGTCACTGGTCACTGGTCACAGGTCAATGGTCACTGGTCACTGGTCACTGGTCACTGGCCACTGGTCACTGGTCACTGGTCAATGGTCACTGTCGCTGGTCAATGGTCACTGTCGCTGGTCACTGGTCACTGGTCACTGGTCACTGGTCACTGGTCACTGGTCACTGGTCATTGGTCACTGGTCACTGGTCACAAGTCACTGGTCACTGGTCACTTGTCACTGGTCGATGGTCACTGGTCACTGGTCAATGGTCACTGTCGCTGGTAAATGTTCACTGTCGCTGGTCACTGGTCACTGGTCACTGTCGCTGGTCACTGGTCACTGGTCACTGGTCACTGGTCACTGGTCACTGGTCACTGGTCACTTTCGCTGGTCACTGGTCACTGGTAAATGGTCACTGGCCACTGGTCACTGGTCACTGGTCACTGGTCAATGGTCACTGTCGCTGGTCAATGGTCACTGTCGCTGGTCACTGGTCACTGGTCACTGGTCACTGGTCACTGGTCACTGGTCACTTTCGCTGGTCACTGGTCACTGGTAAATGGTCACTGGCCACTGCTCACTTGTCACTGGTCAGTGGTCACTGGTCTCTGGTCACTGGTCACTGGTCACTGGTCACAGGTCAATGGTCACTGGTCACTGGTCACTGGTCACTGGTCACTGGTCACTGGTCACAGGTCAATGGTCACTGGTCACTGGTCACTTGTCACTGGTCACTGTCGCTGGTCACTGGTCACTGGTCACTGGTCACTGGTCACTGGTCACTGGTCACTGGTCACTGGTCAATGGTCCCTATCGCTGGTCAATGGTCACTGTCGCTGGTCACTGGTCACTGGTCACTGGTCACTGGTCACTGGTCACTGGTCAAAAGTCACTGGTCACTTGTCACTGGTCAGTGGTCACTGGTCTCTGGTCACTGGTCACTGGTCACTGGTCACTGGTCACAGGTCAATGGTCACTGGTCACTGGTCACTGGTCACTGGTCACTGGCCACTGGTCACTGGTCACCGGTCAATGGCCACTTTCGCTGGTCAATGGTCACTGTCGCTGGTCACTGGTCACTGGTCACTGGTCATTGGTCACTGGTCACTGGTCACTGGTCACTGGTCATTGGTCACTGGTCACTGGTCACAAGTCACTGGTCACTGGTCACTGGTCACTTGTCACTGGTCGATGGTCACTGGTCACTGGTCACTGGTCAATGGTCATTGTCGCTGGTAAATGTTCACTGTCGCTGGTCACTGGTCACTGGTCACTGTCGCTGGTCACTGGTCACTGGTCACTGGTCACTGGTCACTGGTCACTGGTCACTGGTCAATGGTCACTGTCGCTGGTCACTGGTCACTGGTCACTGGTCATTGGTGACTATCGCTGGTCAATGGTCACTGTCGCAGGTCACTGGTCACTGGTCACTGGTCATTGGTGACTATCGCTGGTCAATGGTCACTGTCACTGGTCACTGGTCACTGGTCACTGGTCAATGGTCACTATCGCTGGTCAATGGTCACTGTCGCTGCTCACTGGTCACTGGTCACTGGTCACTGGTCACTGGTCATTGGTCACTATCGCTGGTCAATGGTCACTGTCGCTGGTCACTGGTCACTGTTCACTGGTCACTGGTCACTGGTCACTGGTCACTTGTCACTGGTCACTGGTCACTGGTCACTGGTCAATGGTCACTGTCGCTGGTCACTGGTCACTGGTCACTGGTCAATGGTCACTGCCGCTGGTCACTGGTCACTGGTCACTGCTCACTGGTCACTGGTCACTTGTCAATGGTCACTGTCGCTGGTCAATGGTTACTGTCGCTGGTCACTGGTCACTGGTCACTGGTCACTGGTCACTGGTCACTGGTCATTGGTCACTGGTCACTGGTCACAAGTCACTGGTCACTGGTCACTTGTCACTGGTCGCTGGTCACTGGTCACTGGTCAGTGGTCACTGTCGCTGGTAAATGGTCACTGTCGCTGGTCACTGGTCACTGGTCACTGGTCACTGGTCACTGGTCAATGGTCCCTATCGCAGGTCAATGGTCACTGTCGCTGGTCACTGGTCACTGGTCACTGGTCATTGGTGACTATCGCTGGTCAATGGTCACTGTCACTGGTCACTGGTCACTGGTCACTGGTCAAAAGTCACTGGTCACTTGTCACTTGTCAGTGGTCACTGGTCTCTGGTCACTGGTCACTGTCGCTGGTCACTGGTCACTGGTCACTGGTCAAGGGTCCCTATCGCTGGTCAATGGTCACTGTCGCTGGTCACTGGTCACTGGTCACTGGTCACTGGTCAAAAGTCACTGGTCACTTGTCACTGGTCAGTGGTCACTGGTCTCTGGTCACTGGTCACTGGTCACTGGTCACAGGTCAATGGTCACTGGTCACTGGTCACTGGTCACTGGCCACTGGTCACTGGTCACTGGTCACTGGTCACTGGTCACTGGTCACTGGTCACTGGTCACTGGTCAATGGTCCCTATCGCTGGTCAATGGTCACTGTCGCTGGTCACTGGTCACTGGTCACTAAGCACTGGTCACTGGTCACTGGTCACTGGTCACTGGTCAATGGTCCCTATCGCTGGTCAATGGTCACTGTCGCTGGTCACTGGTCACTGGTCACTGGTCACTGGTCACTGGTCACTTGTCACTGGTCAGTGGTCACTGGTCTCTGGTCACTGGTCACTGGTCACTGGTCACTGGTCACAGGTCAATGGTCACTGGTCACTGGTCACTGGTCATTGGTCACTGGTCACTGGTCACAAGTCACTGGTCACTGGTCACTTGTCACTGGTCGCTGGTCACTGGTCACTGGTCAATTGTCACTGTCGCTGGTAAATGTTCACTGTCGCTAGTCACTGGGCACCGGTCACTGGTCACTGGTCACTGTTCACTGGTCACTGGTCACAAGTCACTGGTCACTTGTCACTGGTCAGTGGTCACTGGTCACTGGTCTGTGGTCACTGGTCACTGGTCACTGGTCACTGGTCACTGGTCACTTGTCACTGGTCACTGGTCATTGGTCACTGGTCACTGGTCACAAGTCACTGGTCACTGGTCACTTGTCACTGGTCGCTGGTCACTGGTCACTGGTCAATGGTCACTGTCGCTGGTAAATGTTCACTGTCGCTGGTCACTGGTCACTGGTCACTGTCGCTGGTCACTGGTCACTGGTCACTGGTCACTGGTCAATGGTCCCTATCGCTGGTCAATGGTCACTGTCGCTGGTCACTGGTCACTGGTCACTGGTCACTGGTCACTGGTCACTGGTCACTGGTCAATGGTCCCTATCGCTGGTCAATGGTCACTGTCGCTGGTCACTGGTCACTGGTCACTGGTCACTGGTCACTGGTCAATGGTCGCTATCGCTGGTCAATGGTCACTGTCGCTGCTCACTGGTCACTGGTCACTGGTCACTGGTCATTGGTCACTATCGCTGGTCAATGGTCACTGTCGCTGGTCACTGGTCACAGGTCACTGGTCACTGGTCACGGGTCACATGTCACGGGTCACTGTTCACTGGTCGCTAGTCACTGGTCACCGGTCACTGGTCACTGGTCACTGGTCACTGTTCACTGGTCACTGGTCACAAGTCACTGGTCACTGGTCACTGGTCACTGGTCACTGGTCACTGGTCACTATCGCTGGTCAATGGTCACTGTCGCTGGTCACTGGTCACTGGTCACTGTTCACTGGTCACTGGTCACTGGTCACTGGTCATTGGTCACAAGTCACTGGTCACTGGTCACTTGTCACTGGTCGCTGGTCACTGGTCACTGGTCAGTGGTCACTGTCGCTGGTAAATGGTCACTGTCGCTGGTCACTGGTCACTGGTCACTGGTCACTGGTCACTGGTCACTGGTCACTGGTCACTGGTCACTGGTCACTGGTCACTGGTCACTGGTCACTGGTCAATGGTCCCTATCGCAGGTCAATGGTCACTGTCGCTGGTCACTGGTCACTATCGCTGGTCAATGGTCACTGTCGCTGGTCATTGGTCACTGGTCACTGGACACTGGTCACTGGTCACTGGTCACTTGTCATTGGTCACTGGTCACTGGTCATTGGTCACTGGTCACTGGTCACAAGTCACTGGTCACTGGTCACTTGTCACTGGTCGCTGGTCACTGGTCACTGGTCAGTGGTCACTGTCGCTGGTAAATGGTCACTGTCGCTGGTCGCTGGTCACTGGTCACTGGTCACTGGTCACTGGTCACTGGTCACTGGTCACTGGTCAATGGTCCCTATCGCAGGTCAATGGTCACTGTCGCTGGTCACTTGTCACTGGTCACTGGTCATTGGTGACTATCGCTGGTCAATGGTCACTGTCGCTGGTCACTGGTCACTGGTCACTGGTCATTGGTGACTATCGCTCTTCAATGGTCACTGTCGCTGGTCACTGGTCACTTGTCACTGGTCACTGGTCACTGGTCATTGGTCACTGGTCACTGGTCACAAGTCACTGGTCACTGGTCACTTGTCACTGGTCGCTGGTCACTGGTCACTGGTCAGTGGTCACTGTCGCTGGTAAATGGTCACTGTCGCTGGTCGCTGGTCACTGGTCACTGGTCACTGGTCACTGGTCACGGGTCACATGTCACTGGTCACTGGTCACTGGTCACTTGTCACTGGTCACTGGTCACGGTCACTGGTCACTGGTCACTGGTCACTGGTCACTGGTCACTGGTCACTGGTCAATGGTCCCTATCGCTGGTCAATGGTCACTGCCGCTAGTCACTTGTCACTGGTCACTGGTCACTGGTCACTGGTCACTGGTCATTGGTGACTATCGCTGGTCAATGGTCACTGTCGCTGGTCATTGGTCACTGGTCACTGGTCACTGGTCAAAAGTCACTGGTTACTTGTCACTGGTCAGTGGTCACTGGTCTCTGGTCACTGGTCACTGGTCACTGGTCACTGGTCACAGGTCAATGGTCACTGGTCACTGGTCACTGGGCACTGGTCACTGGTCACGGGTCACATGTCACGGGTCACTGTTCACTGTTCACTGGTCGCTAGTCACTGGTCACCGGTCACTGGTCACTGGTCACTGTTCACTGGTCACTGGTCACAAGTCACTGGTCACTGGTCACAGGTCACTGGTCAATGGTCACTGTCGCTGGTCAATGGTCACTGTCGCTGGTCAATGGTCACTGCGCTGGTCATTGGTCACTGGTCACTGGTCACTGGTCACTGGTCACTGGTCACTTGTCACTGGTCAGTGGTCACTGGTCTCTGGTCACTGGTCACTGGTCACTGGTCACAGGTCAATGGTCACTGGTCACTGGTCACTGGTCACTGGTCACTGGTCACTGGTCACAGGTCAATGGTCACTGGTCACTGGTCACTTGTCACTGGTCACTGTCGCTGGTCACTGGTCACTGGTCACTGGTCACTGGTCACTGGTCACTGGTCACTGGTCACTGGTCACTGGTCACTGGTCAATGGTCCCTATCGCAGGTCAATGGTCACTGTCGCTGGTCACTGGTCACTGGTCACTGGTCATTGGTGACTATCGCTGGTCAATCGTCACTGTCGCAGGTCACTGGTCACTGGTCACTGGTCATTGGTGACTATCGCTGGTCAATGGTCACTGTCGCTGGTCACTGGTCACTGGTCACTGGTCATTGGTGACTATCGCTGGTCAATGGTCACTGTCGCTGGTCACTGGTCACTGGTCACTGGTCACTGGTCAAAAGTCACTGGTCCCTGGTCACTGGTCACTGGTCACTGGTCACGGGTCACATGTCACTGGTCACTGGTCACTGGTCACTTGTCACTGGTCACTGGTCACGGTCACTGGTCACTGGTCACTGGTCACTGGTCACTGGTCACTGGTCACTGGTCACTGGTCACTGGTCAATGGTCCCTATCGCTGGTCAATGGTCACTGCCGCTGGTCACTTGTCACTGGTCACTGGTCACTGGTCACTGGTCACTGGTCATTGGTGACTATCGCTGGTCAATGGTCACTGTCGCTGGTCATTGGTCACTGGTCACTGGTCACTGGTCAAAAGTCACTGGTTACTTGTCACTGGTCAGTGGTCACTGGTCTCTGGTCACTGGTCACTGGTCACTGGTCACTGGTCACAGGTCAATGGTCACTGGTCACTGGTCACTGGGCACTGGTCACTGGTCACGGGTCACATGTCACGGGTCACTGTTCACTGTTCACTGGTCGCTAGTCACTGGTCACCGGTCACTGGTCACTGGTCACTGTTCACTGGTCACTGGTCACAAGTCACTGGTCACTTGTCACTGGCCACTGGTCACTGGTCACTGGTCAATGGTCACTGTCGCTGGTCAATGGTCACTGTCGCTGGTCAATGGTCACTGCGCTGGTCATTGGTCACTGGTCACTGGTCACTGGTCACTGGTCACTGGTCACTTGTCACTGGTCAGTGGTCACTGGTCTCTGGTCACTGGTCACTGGTCACTGGTCACAGGTCAATGGTCACTGGTCACTGGTCACTGGTCACTGGTCACTGGTCACTGGTCACAGGTCAATGGTCACTGGTCACTGGTCACTTGTCACTGGTCACTGTCGCTGGTCACTGGTCACTGGTCACTGGTCACTGGTCACTGGTCAATGGTCACTGGTCACTGGTCAATGGTCCCTATCGCAGGTCAATGGTCACTGTCGCTGGTCACTGGTCACTGGTCACTGGTCATTGCTGACTATCGCTGGTCAATGGTCACTGTCGCAGGTCACTGGTCACTGGTCACTGGTCATTGGTGACTATCGCTGGTCAATGGTCACTGTCGCTGGTCACTGGTCACTGGTCACTGGTCATTGGTGACTATCGCTGGTCAATGGTCACTGTCGCTGGTCACTGGTCACTGGTCACTGGTCACCGGTCAAAAGTCACTGGTCCCTGGTCACTGGTCACTGGTCAATGATCAATGGTCCCTATCGCAGGTCAATGGTCACTGTCGCTGGTCACTGGTCACTGGTCACTGGTCACTGGTCACTGGTCACTGGTCACTGGTCACTGGTCAATGGTCCCTATCGCAGGTCAATGGTCACTGTCGCTGGTCACTGGTCACTGGTCACTGGTCATTGGTGACTATCGCTGGTCAATGGTCACTGTCGCTGGTCACTGGTCACTGGTCACTGGTCATTGGTGACTATCGCTGGTCAATGGTCACTGTCGCTGGTCACTGGTCACTGGTCACTGGTCACTGGTCAAAAGTCATTGGTCCCTGGTCACTGGTCACTGGTCAATGATCACTGTCGCTGGTCACTGGTCACTGGTCACTGGTCACTGGTCACTGGTCACGGGTCACATGTCACTGGTCACTGGTCACTGGTCACTTGTCACTGGTCACTGGTCACGGTCACTGGTCACTGGTCACTGGTCACTGGTCACTGGTCACTGGTCACTGGTCACTGGTCACTGGTCAATGGTCCCTATCGCTGGTCAATGGTCACTGCCGCTGGTCACTTGTCACTGGTCACTGGTCACTGGTCACTGGTCACTGGTCATTGGTGACTATCGCTGGTCAATGGTCACTGTCGCTGGTCATTGGTCACTGGTCACTGGTCACTGGTCAAAAGTCACTGGTTACTTGTCACTGGTCAGTGGTCACTGGTCTCTGGTCACTGGTCACTGGTCACTGGTCACTGGTCACTGGTCACTGGTCAATGGTCACTGTCGCTGGTAAATGTTCACTGTCGCTGGTCACTGGTCACTGGTCACTGTCGCTGGTCACTGGTCACTGGTCACTGGTCACTGGTCACTGGTCACTGGTCACTGGTCAATGGTCACTGTCGCTGGTCACTGGTCACTGGTCACTGGTCATTGGTGACTATCGCTGGTCAATGGTCACTGTCGCAGGTCACTGGTCACTGGTCACTGGTCATTGGTGACTATCGCTGGTCAATGGTCACTGTCACTGGTCACTGGTCACTGGTCACTGGTCAATGGTCACTATCGCTGGTCAATGGTCACTGTCGCTGCTCACTGGTCACTGGTCACTGGTCACTGGTCACTGGTCATTGGTCACTATCGCTGGTCAATGGTCACTGTCGCTGGTCACTGGTCACTGTTCACTGGTCACTGGTCACTGGTCACTGGTCACTTGTCACTGGTCACTGGTCACTGGTCACTGGTCAATGGTCACTGTCGCTGGTCACTGGTCACTGGTCACTGGTCAATGGTCACTGCCGCTGGTCACTGGTCACTGGTCACTGCTCACTGGTCACTGGTCACTTGTCAATGGTCACTGTCGCTGGTCAATGGTTACTGTCGCTGGTCACTGGTCACTGGTCACTGGTCACTGGTCACTGGTCACTGGTCATTGGTCACTGGTCACTGGTCACAAGTCACTGGTCACTGGTCACTTGTCACTGGTCGCTGGTCACTGGTCACTGGTCAGTGGTCACTGTCGCTGGTAAATGGTCACTGTCGCTGGTCACTGGTCACTGGTCACTGGTCACTGGTCACTGGTCAATGGTCCCTATCGCAGGTCAATGGTCACTGTCGCTGGTCACTGGTCACTGGTCACTGGTCATTGGTGACTATCGCTGGTCAATGGTCACTGTCACTGGTCACTGGTCACTGGTCATTGGTCAAAAGTCACTGGTCACTTGTCACTTGTCAGTGGTCACTGGTCTCTGGTCACTGGTCACTGTCGCTGGTCACTGGTCACTGGTCACTGGTCAAGGGTCCCTATCGCTGGTCAATGGTCACTGTCGCTGGTCACTGGTCACTGGTCACTGGTCACTGGTCAAAAGTCACTGGTCACTTGTCACTGGTCAGTGGTCACTGGTCTCTGGTCACTGGTCACTGGTCACTGGTCACAGGTCAATGGTCACTGGTCACTGGTCACTGGTCACTGGCCACTGGTCACTGGTCACTGGTCACTGGTCACTGGTCACTGGTCACTGGTCACTGGTCACTGGTCAATGGTCCCTATCGCTGGTCAATGGTCACTGTCGCTGGTCACTGGTCACTGGTCACTAAGCACTGGTCACTGGTCACTGGTCACTGGTCACTGGTCAATGGTCCCTATCGCTGGTCAATGGTCACTGTCGCTGGTCACTGGTCACTGGTCACTGGTCACTGGTCACTGGTCACTGGTCACTTGTCACTGGTCAGTGGTCACTGGTCTCTGGTCACTGGTCACTGGTCACTGGTCACTGGTCACAGGTCAATGGTCACTGGTCACTGGTCAATGGTCCCTATCGCTGGTCAATGGTCACTGCCGCTGGTCACTTGTCACTGGTCACTGGTCACTGGTCACTGGTCACTTGTCATTGGTGACTATCGCTGGTCAATGGTCACTGTCGCTGGTCATTGGTCACTGGTCACTGGTCACTGGTCAAAAGTCACTGGTTACTTGTCACTGGTCAGTGGTCACTGGTCTCTGGTCACTGGTCACTAGTCACTGGTCACTGGTCACAGGTCAATGGTCACTGGTCACTGGTCACTGGGCACTGGTCACTGGTCACGGGTCACATGTCACGGGTCACTGTTCACTGTTCACTGGTCGCTAGTCACTGGTCACCGGTCACTGGTCACTGGTCACTGTTCACTGGTCACTGGTCACAAGTCACTGGTCACTTGTCACTGGCCACTGGTCACTGGTCACTGGTCAATGGTCACTGTCGCTGGTCAATGGTCACTGTCGCTGGTCAATGGTCACTGCGCTGGTCATTGGTCACTGGTCACTGGTCACTGGTCACTGGTCACTTGTCACTGGTCAGTGGTCACTGGTCTCTGGTCACTGGTCACTGGTCACTGGTCACAGGTCAATGGTCACTGGTCACTGGTCACTGGTCACTGGTCACTGGTCACTGGTCACAGGTCAATGGTCACTGGTCACTGGTCACTTGTCACTGGTCACTGTCGCTGGTCACTGGTCACTGGTCACTGGTCACTGGTCACTGGTCACTGGTCACTGGTCACTGGTCAATGGTCCCTATCGCAGGTCAATGGTCACTGTCGCTGGTCACTGGTCACTGGTCACTGGTCATTGGTGACTATCGCTGGTCAATGGTCACTGTCGCAGGTCACTGGTCACTGGTCACTGGTCATTGGTGACTATCGCTGGTCAATGGTCACTGTCGCTGGTCACTGGTCACTGGTCACTGGTCATTGGTGACTATCGCTGGTCAATGGTCACTGTCGCTGGTCACTGGTCACTGGTCACTGGTCACCGGTCAAAAGTCACTGGTCCCTGGTCACTGGTCACTGGTCAATGATCAATGGTCCCTATCGCAGGTCAATGGTCACTGTCGCTGGTCACTTGTCACTGGTCACTGGTCATTGGTGACTATCGCTGGTCAATGGTCACTGTCGCTGGTCACTGGTCACTGGTCACTGGTCATTGGTGACTATCGCTGGTCAATGGTCACTGTCGCGGGTCACTGGTCACTGGTCACTGGTCACTGGTCAAAAGTCATTGGTCCCTGGTCACTGGTCACTGGTCAATGATCACTGTCGCTGGTCACTGGTCACTGGTCACTGGTCACTGGTCACTGGTCACGGGTCACATGTCACTGGTCACTGGTCACTGGTCACTTGTCACTGGTCACTGGTCACGGTCACTGGTCACTGGTCACTGGTCACTGGTCACTGGTCAATGGTCCCTATCGCTGGTCAATGGTCACTGCCGCTGGTCACTTGTCACTGGTCACTGGTCACTGGTCACTGGTCACTGGTCATTGGTGACTATCGCTGGTCAATGGTCACTGTCGCTGGTCATTGGTCACTGGTCACTGGTCACTGGTCAAAAGTCACTGGTTACTTGTCACTGGTCAGTGGTCACTGGTCTCTGGTCACTGGTCACTGGTCACTGGTCACTGGTCACTGGTCAATGGTCCCTATCGCAGGTCAATGGTCACTGTCGCTGGTCACTGGTCACTGGTCACTGGTCATTGGTGACTATCGCTGGTCAATGGTCACTGTCACTGGTCACTGGTCACTGGTCACTGGTCAAAAGTCACTGGTCACTTGTCACTTGTCAGTGGTCACTGGTCTCTGGTCACTGGTCACTGTCGCTGGTCACTGGTCACTGGTCACTGGTCAAGGGTCCCTATCGCTGGTCAATGGTCACTGTCGCTGGTCACTGGTCACTGGTCACTGGTCACTGGTCAAAAGTCACTGGTCACTTGTCACTGGTCAGTGGTCACTGGTCTCTGGTCACTGGTCACTGGTCACTGGTCACAGGTCAATGGTCACTGGTCACTGGTCACTGGTCACTGGCCACTGGTCACTGGTCACTGGTCACTGGTCACTGGTCACTGGTCACTGGTCACTGGTCAATGGTCCCTATCGCTGGTCAATGGTCACTGTCGCTGGTCACTGGTCACTGGTCACTAAGCACTGGTCACTGGTCACTGGTCACTGGTCACTGGTCAATGGTCCCTATCGCTGGTCAATGGTCACTGTCGCTGGTCACTGGTCACTGGTCACTGGTCACTGGTCACTGGTCACTGGTCACTTGTCACTGGTCAGTGGTCACTGGTCTCTGGTCACTGGTCACTGGTCACTGGTCACTGGTCACAGGTCAATGGTCACTGGTCACTGGTCACTGGTCATTGGTCACTGGTCACTGGTCACAAGTCACTGGTCACTGGTCACTTGTCACTGGTCGCTGGTCACTGGTCACTGGTCACTGGTCAATGGTCCCTATCGCTGGTCAATGGTCACTGTCACTGGTCACTGGTCACTGGTCACTGGTCAAAAGTCACTGGTCACTTGTCACTAGTCAGTGGTCACTGGTCTCTGGTCACTGGTCACTGTCGCTGGTCACTGGTCACTGGTCACTGGTCAATGGTCCCTATCGCTGGTCAATGGTCACTGTCGCTGGTCACTGGTCACTGGTCACTGGTCACTGGTCAAAAGTCACTGGTCACTTGTCACTGGTCAGTGGTCACTGGTCTCTGGTCACTGGTCACTGGTCACTGGTCACAGGTCAATGGTCACTGGTCACTGGTCACTGGTCACTGGCCACTGGTCACTGGTCACTGGTCAATGGTCACTGTCGCTGGTCAATGGTCACTGTCGCTGGTCACTGGTCACTGGTCACTGGTCACTGGTCACTGGTCACTGGTCACTGGTCATTGGTCACTGGTCACTGGTCACAAGTCACTGGTCACTGGTCACTTGTCACTGGTCGATGGTCACTGGTCACTGGTCAATGGTCACTGTCGCTGGTAAATGTTCACTGTCGCTGGTCACTGGTCACTGGTCACTGTCGCTGGTCACTGGTCACTGGTCACTGGTCACTGGTCACTGGTCACTGGTCACTGGTCACTGGTCACTGGTCACTGGTCACTTTCGCTGGTCCCTGGTCACTGGTAAATGGTCACTGGCCACTGGTCACTGGTCACTGGTCAATGGTCACTGTCGCTGGTCAATGGTCACTGTCGCTGGTCACTGGTCACTGGTCACTGGTCACTGGTCACTGGTCACTGGTCACTTTCGCTGGTCACTGGTCACTGGTAAATGGTCACTGGCCACTGCTCACTTGTCACTGGTCAGTGGTCACTGGTCTCTGGTCACTGGTCACTGGTCACTGGTCACAGGTCAATGGTCACTGGACACTGGTCACTGGTCACTGGTCACTGGTCACTGGTCACAGGTCAATGGTCACTGGTCACTGGTCACTTGTCACTGGTCACTGTCGCTGGTCACTGGTCACTGGTCACTGGTCACTGGTCACTGGTCACTGGTCACTGGTCACTGGTCAATGGTCCCTATCGCTGGTCAATGGTCACTGTCGCTGGTCACTGGTCACTGGTCACTGGTCACTGGTCACTGGTCACTGGTCAAAAGTCACTGGTCACTTGTCACTGGTCAGTGGTCACTGGTCTCTGGTCACTGGTCACTGGTCACTGGTCACTGGTCACAGGTCAATGGTCACTGGTCACTGGTCACTGGTCACTGGTCACTGGCCACTGGTCACTGGTCACCGGTCAATGGCCACTGTCGCTGGTCAATGGTCACTGTCGCTGGTCACTGGTCACTGGTCACTGGTCATTGGTCATTGGTCACTGGTCACTGGTCACTGGTCACTGGTCATTGGTCACTGGTCACTGGTCACAAGTCACTGGTCACTGGTCACTGGTCACTTGTCACTGGTCGATGGTCACTGGTCACTGGTCACTGGTCAATGGTCATTGTCGCTGGTAAATGTTCACTGTCGCTGGTCACTGGTCACTGGTCACTGTCGCTGGTCACTGGTCACTGGTCACTGGTCACTGGTCACTGGTCACTGGTCACTGGTCAATGGTCACTGTCGCTGGTCACTGGTCACTGGTCACTGGTCATTGGTGACTATCGCTGGTCAATGGTCACTGTCGCAGGTCACTGGTCACTGGTCACTGGTCATTGGTGACTATCGCTGGTCAATGGTCACTGTCACTGGTCACTGGTCACTGGTCACTGGTCAATGGTCACTATCGCTGGTCAATGGTCACTGTCGCTGCTCACTGGTCACTGGTCACTGGTCACTGGTCACTGGTCATTGGTCACTATCGCTGGTCAATGGTCACTGTCGCTGGTCACTGGTCACTGTTCACTGGTCACTGGTCACTGGTCACTGGTCACTTGTCACTGGTCACTGGTCACTGGTCACTGGTCAATGGTCACTGTCGCTGGTCACTGGTCACTGGTCACTGGTCAATGGTCACTGCCGCTGGTCACTGGTCACTGGTCACTGCTCACTGGTCACTGGTCACTTGTCAATGGTCACTGTCGCTGGTCAATGGTTACTGTCGCTGGTCACTGGTCACTGGTCACTGGTCACTGGTCACTGGTCACTGGTCATTGGTCACTGGTCACTGGTCACAAGTCACTGGTCACTGGTCACTTGTCACTGGTCGCTGGTCACTGGTCACTGGTCAGTGGTCACTGTCGCTGGTAAATGGTCACTGTCGCTGGTCACTGGTCACTGGTCACTGGTCACTGGTCACTGGTCAATGGTCCCTATCGCAGGTCAATGGTCACTGTCGCTGGTCACTGGTCACTGGTCACTGGTCATTGGTGACTATCGCTGGTCAATGGTCACTGTCACTGGTCACTGGTCACTGGTCACTGGTCAAAAGTCACTGGTCACTTGTCACTTGTCAGTGGTCACTGGTCTCTGGTCACTGGTCACTGTCGCTGGTCACTGGTCACTGGTCACTGGTCAAGGGTCCCTATCGCTGGTCAATGGTCACTGTCGCTGGTCACTGGTCACTGGTCACTGGTCACTGGTCAAAAGTCACTGGTCACTTGTCACTGGTCAGTGGTCACTGGTCTCTGGTCACTGGTCACTGGTCACTGGTCACAGGTCAATGGTCACTGGTCACTGGTCACTGGTCACTGGCCACTGGTCACTGGTCACTGGTCACTGGTCACTGGTCACTGGTCACTGGTCACTGGTCAATGGTCCCTATCGCTGGTCAATGGTCACTGTCGCTGGTCACTGGTCACTGGTCACTAAGCACTGGTCACTGGTCACTGGTCACTGGTCACTGGTCAATGGTCCCTATCGCTGCTCAATGGTCACTGTCGCTGGTCACTGGTCACTGGTCACTGGTCACTGGTCACTGGTCACTGGTCACTTGTCACTGGTCAGTGGTCACTGGTCTCTGGTCACTGGTCACTGGTCACTGGTCACTGGTCACAGGTCAATGGTCACTGGTCACTGGTCACTGGTCATTGGTCACTGGTCACTGGTCACAAGTCACTGGTCACTGGTCACTTGTCACTGGTCGCTGGTCACTGGTCACTGGTCAATGGTCACTGTCGCTGGTAAATGTTCACTGTCGCTAGTCACTGGGCACCGGTCACTGGTCACTGGTCACTGTTCACTGGTCACTGGTCACAAGTCACTGGTCACTTGTCACTGGTCACTGGTCATTGGTCACTGGTCACTGGTCACAAGTCACTGGTCACTGGTCACTTGTCACTGGTCGCTGGTCACTGGTCACTTGTCAATGGTCACTGTCGCTGGTAAATGTTCACTGTCGCTGGTCACTGGTCACTGGTCACTGTCGCTGGTCACTGGTCACTGGTCACTGGTCACTGGTCACTGGTCACTGGTCAATGGTCCCTATCGCTGGTCAATGGTCACTGTCGCTGGTCACTGGTCACTGGTCACTGGTCACTGGTCACTGGTCACTGGTCACTGGTCAATGGTCCCTATCGCTGGTCAATGGTCACTGTCGCTGGTCACTGGTCACTGGTCACTGGTCACTGGTCACTGGTCAATGGTCGCTATCGCTGGTCAATGGTCACTGCCGCTGCTCACTGGTCACTGGTCACTGGTCACTGGTCATTGGTCACTGTCGCTGGTCAATGGTCACTGTCGCTGGTCACTGGTCACAGGTCACTGGTCACTGGTCACGGGTCACATGTCACGGGTCACTGTTCACTGGTCGCTAGTCACTGGTCACCGGTCACTGGTCACTGGTCACTGGTCACTGTTCACTGGTCACTGGTCACAAGTCACTGGTCACTGGTCACTGGTCACTGGTCACTGGTCACTGGTCACTGGTCACTATCGCTGGTCAATGGTCACTGTCGCTGGTCACTGGTCACTGGTCACTGTTCACTGGTCACTGGTCACTGGTCACTGGTCATTGGTCACAAGTCACTGGTCACTGGTCACTTGTCACTGGTCGCTGGTCACTGGTCACTGGTCAGTGGTCACTGTCGCTGGTAAATGGTCACTGTCGCTGGTCACTGGTCACTGGTCACTGGTCACTGGTCACTGGTCACTGGTCACTGGTCACTGGTCACTGGTCACTGGTCACTGGTCAATGGTCCCTATCGCAGGTCAATGGTCACTGTCGCTGGTCACTGGTCACTATCGCTGGTCAATGGTCACTGTCGCTGGTCATTGGTCACTGGTCACTGGACACTGGTCACTGGTCACTGGTCACTTGTCATTGGTCACTGGTCACTGGTCATTGGTCACTGGTCACTGGTCACAAGTCACTGGTCACTGGTCACTTGTCACTGGTCGCTGGTCACTGGTCACTGGTCAGTGGTCACTGTCGCTGGTAAATGGTCACTGTCGCTGGTCGCTGGTCACTGGTCACTGGTCACTGGTCACTGGTCACTGGTCACTTGTCACTGGTCAGTGGTCACTGGTCTCTGGTCACTGGTCACTGGTCACTGGTCACTGGTCACAGGTCAATGGTCACTGGTCACTGGTCACTGGTCATTGGTCACTGGTCACTGGTCACAAGTCACTGGTCACTGGTCACTTGTCACTGGTCGCTGGTCACTGGTCACTGGTCAATGGTCACTGTCGCTGGTAAATGTTCACTGTCGCTAGTCACTGGGCACCGGTCACTGGTCACTGGTCACTGTTCACTGGTCACTGGTCACAAGTCACTGGTCACTTGTCACTGGTCAGTGGTCACTGGTCACTGGTCTGTGGTCACTGGTCACTGGTCACTGGTCACTGGTCACTGGTCACCTGTCACTGGTCAATGGTCATTGGTCACTGGTCACTGGTCACAAGTCACTGGTCACTGGTCACTTGTCACTGGTCGCTGGTCACTGGTCACTGGTCACTGGTCACTGGTCACTGGTCAATGGTCCCTATCGCAGGTCAATGGTCACTGTCGCTGGTCACTGGTCACTGGTCACTGGTCATTGGTGACTATCGCTGGTCAATGGTCACTGTCACTGGTCACTGGTCACTGGTCACTGGTCAAAAGTCACTGGTCACTTGTCACTTGTCAGTGGTCACTGGTCTCTGGTCACTGGTCACTGTCGCTGGTCACTGGTCACTGGTCACTGGTCAAGGGTCCCTATCGCTGGTCAATGGTCACTGTCGCTGGTCACTGGTCACTGGTCACTGGTCACTGGTCAAAAGTCACTGGTCACTTGTCACTGGTCAGTGGTCACTGGTCTCTGGTCACTGGTCACTGGTCACTGGTCACAGGTCAATGGTCACTGGTCACTGGTCACTGGTCACTGGCCACTGGTCACTGGTCACTGGTCACTGGTCACTGGTCACTGGTCACTGGTCACTGGTCAATGGTCCCTATCGCTGGTCAATGGTCACTGTCGCTGGTCACTGGTCACTGGTCACTAAGCACTGGTCACTGGTCACTGGTCACTGGTCACTGGTCAATGGTCCCTATCGCTGGTCAATGGTCACTGTCGCTGGTCACTGGTCACTGGTCACTGGTCACTTGTCACTGGTCAGTGGTCACTGGTCTCTGGTCACTGGGCACTGGTCACTGGTCACTGGTCACAGGTCAATGGTCACTGGTCACTGGTCACTGGTCATTGGTCACTGGTCACTGGTCATTGGTCACAAGTCACTGGTCACTGGTCACTTGTCACTGGTCGCTGGTCACTGGTCACTGGTCAGTGGTCACTGGTCACTGGTCTGTGGTCACAAGTCACTGGTCACTGGTCACTTGTCACTGGTCGCTGGTCACTGGTCACTGGTCAATGGTCACTGTCGCTGGTAAATGTTCACTGTCGCTAGTCACTGGGCACCGGTCACTGGTCACTGGTCACTGTTCACTGGTCACTGGTCACAAGTCACTGGTCACTTGTCACTGGTCAGTGGTCACTGGTCACTGGTCTGTGGTCACTGGTCACTGGTCACTGGTCACTGGTCACTGGTCACTTGTCACTGGTCACTGGTCATTGGTCACTGGTCACTGGTCACAAGTCACTGGTCACTGGTCACTTGTCACTGGTCGCTGGTCACTGGTCACTGGTCAATGGTCACTGTCGCTGGTAAATGTTCACTGTCGCTGGTCACTGGTCACTGGTCACTGTCGCTGGTCACTGGTCACTGGTCACTGGTCACTGGTCACTGGTCACTGGTCAATGGTCCCTATCGCTGGTCAATGGTCACTGTCGCTGGTCACTGGTCACTGGTCACTGGTCACTGGTCACTGGTCACTGGTCACTGGTCAATGGTCCCTATCGCTGGTCAATGGTCACTGTCGCTGGTCACTGGTCACTGGTCACTGGTCACTGGTCACTGGTCAATGGTCGCTATCGCTGGTCAATGGTCACTGTCGCTGCTCACTGGTCACTGGTCACTGGTCACTGGTCATTGGTCACTATCGCTGGTCAATGGTCACTGTCGCTGGTCACTGGTCACAGGTCACTGGTCACTGGTCACGGGTCACATGTCACGGGTCACTGTTCACTGGTCGCTAGTCACTGGTCACCGGTCACTGGTCACTGGTCACTGGTCACTGTTCACTGGTCACTGGTCACAAGTCACTGGTCACTGGTCACTGGTCACTGGTCACTGGTCACTGGTCACTATCGCTGGTCAATGGTCACTGTCGCTGGTCACTGGTCACTGGTCACTGTTCACTGGTCACTGGTCACTGGTCACTGGTCATTGGTCACAAGTCACTGGTCACTGGTCACTTGTCACTGGTCGCTGGTCACTGGTCACTGGTCAGTGGTCACTGTCGCTGGTAAATGGTCACTGTCGCTGGTCACTGGTCACTGGTCACTGGTCACTGGTCACTGGTCACTGGTCACTGGTCACTGGTCACTGGTCACTGGTCACTGGTCACTGGTCAATGGTCCCTATCGCAGGTCAATGGTCACTGTCGCTGGTCACTGGTCACTATCGCTGGTCAATGGTCACTGTCGCTGGTCATTGGTCACTGGTCACTGGACACTGGTCACTGGTCACTGGTCACTTGTCATTGGTCACTGGTCACTGGTCATTGGTCACTGGTCACTGGTCACAAGTCACTGGTCACTGGTCACTTGTCACTGGTCGCTGGTCACTGGTCACTGGTCAGTGGTCACTGTCGCTGGTAAATGGTCACTGTCGCTGGTCGCTGGTCACTGGTCACTGGTCACTGGTCACTGGTCACTGGTCACTGGTCACTGGTCAATGGTCCCTATCGCAGGTCAATGGTCACTGTCGCTGGTCACTTGTCACTGGTCACTGGTCACTTGTCACTGGTCACTGGTCACGGTCACTGGTCACTGGTCACTGGTCACTGGTCACTGGTCACTGGTCACTGGTCAATGGTCCCTATCGCTGGTCAATGGTCACTGCCGCTGGTCACTTGTCACTGGTCACTGGTCACTGGTCACTGGTCACTGGTCATTGGTGACTATCGCTGGTCAATGGTCACTGTCGCTGGTCATTGGTCACTGGTCACTGGTCACTGGTCAAAAGTCACTGGTTACTTGTCACTGGTCAGTGGTCACTGGTCTCTGGTCACTGGTCACTGGTCACTGGTCACTGGTCACAGGTCAATGGTCACTGGTCACTGGTCACTGGGCACTGGTCACTGGTCACGGGTCACATGTCACGGGTCACTGTTCACTGTTCACTGGTCGCTAGTCACTGGTCACCGGTCACTGGTCACTGGTCACTGTTCACTGGTCACTGGTCACAAGTCACTGGTCACTGGTCACTGGTCACTGGTCAATGGTCACTGTCGCTGGTCAATGGTCACTGTCGCTGGTCAATGGTCACTGCGCTGGTCATTGGTCACTGGTCACTGGTCACTGGTCACTGGTCACTGGTCACTTGTCACTGGTCAGTGGTCACTGGTCTCTGGTCACTGGTCACTGGTCACTGGTCACAGGTCAATGGTCACTGGTCACTGGTCACTGGTCACTGGTCACTGGTCACTGGTCACAGGTCAATGGTCACTGGTCACTGGTCACTTGTCACTGGTCACTGTCGCTGGTCACTGGTCACTGGTCACTGGTCACTGGTCACTGGTCACTGGTCACTGGTCACTGGTCACTGGTCACTGGTCAATGGTCCCTATCGCAGGTCAATGGTCACTGTCGCTGGTCACTGGTCACTGGTCACTGGTCATTGGTGACTATCGCTGGTCAATGGTCACTGTCGCAGGTCACTGGTCACTGGTCACTGGTCATTGGTGACTATCGCTGGTCAATGGTCACTGTCGCTGGTCACTGGTCACTGGTCACTGGTCATTGGTGACTATCGCTGGTCAATGGTCACTGTCGCTGGTCACTGGTCACTGGTCACTGGTCACTGGTCAAAAGTCACTGGTCCCTGGTCACTGGTCACTGGTCAATGATCAATGGTCCCTATCGCAGGTCAATGGTCACTGTCGCTGGTCACTTGTCACTGGTCACTGGTCATTGGTGACTATCGCTGGTCAATGGTCACTGTCGCTGGTCACTGGTCACTGGTCACTGGTCATTGGTGACTATCGCTGGTCAATGGTCACTGTCGCTGGTCACTGGTCACTGGTCACTGGTCACTGGTCAAAAGTCACTGGTCCCTGGTCACTGGTCACTGGTCAATGATCACTGTCGCTGGTCACTGGTCACTGGTCACTGGTCACTGGTCACTGGTCACGGGTCACATGTCACTGGTCACTGGTCACTGGTCACTTGTCACTGGTCACTGGTCACGGTCACTGGTCACTGGTCACTGGTCACTGGTCACTGGTCACTGGTCACTGGTCACTGGTCACTGGTCAATGGTCCCTATCGCTGGTCAATGGTCACTGCCGCTGGTCACTTGTCACTGGTCACTGGTCACTGGTCACTGGTCACTGGTCATTGGTGACTATCGCTGGTCAATGGTCACTGTCGCTGGTCATTGGTCACTGGTCACTGGTCACTGGTCACTGGTCACAGGTCAATGGTCACTGGTCACTGGTCACTGGGCACTGGTCACTGGTCACGGGTCACATGTCACGGGTCACTGTTCACTGTTCACTGGTCGCTAGTCACTGGTCACCGGTCACTGGTCACTGGTCACTGTTCACTGGTCACTGGTCACAAGTCACTGGTCACTTGTCACTGGCCACTGGTCACTGGTCACTGGTCAATGGTCACTGTCGCTGGTCAATGGTCACTGTCGCTGGTCAATGGTCACTGCGCTGGTCATTGGTCACTGGTCACTGGTCACTGGTCACTGGTCACTGGTCACTTGTCACTGGTCAGTGGTCACTGGTCTCTGGTCACTGGTCACTGGTCACTGGTCACAGGTCAATGGTCACTGGTCACTGGTCACTGGTCACTGGTCACTGGTCACTGGTCACAGGTCAATGGTCACTGGTCACTGGTCACTTGTCACTGGTCACTGTCGCTGGTCACTGGTCACTGGTCACTGATCACTGGTCACTGGTCACTGGTCACTGGTCACTGGTCACTGGTCACTGGTCAATGGTCACTGTCGCTGGTCACTGGTCACTGGTCACTGGTCATTGGTGACTATCGCTGGTCAATGGTCACTGTCGCAGGTCACTGGTCACTGGTCACTGGTCATTGGTGACTATCGCTGGTCAATGGTCACTGTCACTGGTCACTGGTCACTGGTCACTGGTCAATGGTCACTATCGCTGGTCAATGGTCACTGTCGCTGCTCACTGGTCACTGGTCACTGGTCACTGGTCACTGGTCATTGGTCACTATCGCTGGTCAATGGTCACTGTCGCTGGTCACTGGTCACTGTTCACTGGTCACTGGTCACTGGTCACTGGTCACTTGTCACTGGTCACTGGTCACTGGTCACTGGTCAATGGTCACTGTCGCTGGTCACTGGTCACTGGTCACTGGTCAATGGTCACTGCCGCTGGTCACTGGTCACTGGTCACTGCTCACTGGTCACTGGTCACTTGTCAATGGTCACTGTCGCTGGTCAATGGTTACTGTCGCTGGTCACTGGTCACTGGTCACTGGTCACTGGTCACTGGTCACTGGTCATTGGTCACTGGTCACTGGTCACAAGTCACTGGTCACTGGTCACTTGTCACTGGTCGCTGGTCACTGGTCACTGGTCAGTGGTCACTGTCGCTGGTAAATGGTCACTGTCGCTGGTCACTGGTCACTGGTCACTGGTCACTGGTCACTGGTCAATGGTCCCTATCGCAGGTCAATGGTCACTGTCGCTGGTCACTGGTCACTGGTCACTGGTCATTGGTGACTATCGCTGGTCAATGGTCACTGTCACTGGTCACTGGTCACTGGTCATTGGTCAAAAGTCACTGGTCACTTGTCACTTGTCAGTGGTCACTGGTCTCTGGTCACTGGTCACTGTCGCTGGTCACTGGTCACTGGTCACTGGTCAAGGGTCCCTATCGCTGGTCAATGGTCACTGTCGCTGGTCACTGGTCACTGGTCACTGGTCACTGGTCAAAAGTCACTGGTCACTTGTCACTGGTCAGTGGTCACTGGTCTCTGGTCACTGGTCACTGGTCACTGGTCACAGGTCAATGGTCACTGGTCACTGGTCACTGGTCACTGGCCACTGGTCACTGGTCACTGGTCACTGGTCACTGGTCACTGGTCACTGGTCACTGGTCACTGGTCAATGGTCCCTATCGCTGGTCAATGGTCACTGTCGCTGGTCACTGGTCACTGGTCACTAAGCACTGGTCACTGGTCACTGGTCACTGGTCACTGGTCAATGGTCCCTATCGCTGGTCAATGGTCACTGTCGCTGGTCACTGGTCACTGGTCACTGGTCACTGGTCACTGGTCACTGGTCACTTGTCACTGGTCACTGTCGCTGGTCACTGGTCACTGGTCACTGGTCACTGGTCACTGGTCACTGGTCACTGGTCACTGGTCAATGGTCCCTATCGCAGGTCAATGGTCACTGTCGCTGGTCACTGGTCACTGGTCACTGGTCATTGGTGACTATCGCTGGTCAATGGTCACTGTCGCAGGTCACTGGTCACTGGTCACTGGTCATTGGTGACTATCGCTGGTCAATGGTCACTGTCGCTGGTCACTGGTCACTGGTCACTGGTCATTGGTGACTATCGCTGGTCAATGGTCACTGTCGCTGGTCACTGGTCACTGGTCACTGGTCACCGGTCAAAAGTCACTGGTCCCTGGTCACTGGTCACTGGTCAATGATCAATGGTCCCTATCGCAGGTCAATGGTCACTGTCGCTGGTCACTTGTCACTGGTCACTGGTCATTGGTGACTATCGCTGGTCAATGGTCACTGTCGCTGGTCACTGGTCACTGGTCACTGGTCATTGGTGACTATCGCTGGTCAATGGTCACTGTCGCGGGTCACTGGTCACTGGTCACTGGTCACTGGTCAAAAGTCATTGGTCCCTGGTCACTGGTCACTGGTCAATGATCACTGTCGCTGGTCACTGGTCACTGGTCACTGGTCACTGGTCACTGGTCACGGGTCACATGTCACTGGTCACTGGTCACTGGTCACTTGTCACTGGTCACTGGTCACGGTCACTGGTCACTGGTCACTGGTCACTGGTCACTGGTCAATGGTCCCTATCGCTGGTCAATGGTCACTGCCGCTGGTCACTTGTCACTGGTCACTGGTCACTGGTCACTGGTCACTGGTCATTGGTGACTATCGCTGGTCAATGGTCACTGTCGCTGGTCATTGGTCACTGGTCACTGGTCACTGGTCAAAAGTCACTGGTTACTTGTCACTGGTCAGTGGTCACTGGTCTCTGGTCACTGGTCACTGGTCACTGGTCACTGGTCACTGGTCAATGGTCCCTATCGCAGGTCAATGGTCACTGTCGCTGGTCACTGGTCACTGGTCACTGGTCATTGGTGACTATCGCTGGTCAATGGTCACTGTCACTGGTCACTGGTCACTGGTCACTGGTCAAAAGTCACTGGTCACTTGTCACTTGTCAGTGGTCACTGGTCTCTGGTCACTGGTCACTGTCGCTGGTCACTGGTCACTGGTCACTGGTCAAGGGTCCCTATCGCTGGTCAATGGTCACTGTCGCTGGTCACTGGTCACTGGTCACTGGTCACTGGTCAAAAGTCACTGGTCACTTGTCACTGGTCAGTGGTCACTGGTCTCTGGTCACTGGTCACTGGTCACTGGTCACAGGTCAATGGTCACTGGTCACTGGTCACAGGTCACTGGCCACTGGTCACTGGTCACTGGTCACTGGTCACTGGTCACTGGTCACTGGTCACTGGTCAATGGTCCCTATCGCTGGTCAATGGTCACTGTCGCTGGTCACTGGTCACTGGTCACTAAGCACTGGTCACTGGTCTCTGGTCACTGGTCACTGGTCACTGGTCAATGGTCCCTATCGCTGGTCAATGGTCACTGTCGCTGGTCACTGGTCACTGGTCACTGGTCACTGGTCACTGGTCACTGGTCACTTGTCACTGGTCAGTGGTCACTGGTCTCTGGTCACTGGTCACTGGTCACTGGTCACTGGTCACAGGTCAATGGTCACTGGTCACTGGTCACTGGTCATTGGTCACTGGTCACTGGTCACAAGTCACTGGTCACTGGTCACTTGTCACTGGTCGCTGGTCACTGGTCACTGGTCACTGGTCAATGGTCCCTATCGCTGGTCAATGGTCACTGTCACTGGTCACTGGTCACTGGTCACTGGTCAAAAGTCACTGGTCACTTGTCACTAGTCAGTGGTCACTGGTCTCTGGTCACTGGTCACTGTCGCTGGTCACTGGTCACTGGTCACTGGTCAATGGTCCCTATCGCTGGTCAATGGTCACTGTCGCTGGTCACTGGTCACTGGTCACTGGTCACTGGTCAAAAGTCACTGGTCACTTGTCACTGGTCAGTGGTCACTGGTCTCTGGTCACTGGTCACTGGTCACTGGTCACAGGTCAATGGTCACTGGTCACTGGTCACTGGTCACTGGCCACTGGTCACTGGTCACTGGTCAATGGTCACTGTCGCTGGTCAATGGTCACTGTCGCTGGTCACTGGTCACTGGTCACTGGTCACTGGTCACTGGTCACTGGTCACTGGTCATTGGTCACTGGTCACTGGTCACAAGTCACTGGTCACTGGTCACTTGTCACTGGTCGATGGTCACTGGTCACTGGTCAATGGTCACTGTCGCTGGTAAATGTTCACTGTCGCTGGTCACTGGTCACTGGTCACTGTCGCTGGTCACTGGTCACTGGTCACTGGTCACTGGTCACTGGTCACTGGTCACTGGTCACTGGTCACTGGTCACTGGTCACTTTCGCTGGTCCCTGGTCACTGGTAAATGGTCACTGGCCACTGGTCACTGGTCACTGGTCAATGGTCACTGTCGCTGGTCAATGGTCACTGTCGCTGGTCACTGGTCACTGGTCACTGGTCACTGGTCACTGGTCACTGGTCACTTTCGCTGGTCACTGGTCACTGGTAAATGGTCACTGGCCACTGCTCACTTGTCACTGGTCAGTGGTCACTGGTCTCTGGTCACTGGTCACTGGTCACTGGTCACAGGTCAATGGTCACTGGACACTGGTCACTGGTCACTGGTCACTGGTCACTGGTCACAGGTCAATGGTCACTGGTCACTGGTCACTTGTCACTGGTCACTGTCGCTGGTCACTGGTCACTGGTCACTGGTCACTGGTCACTGGTCACTGGTCACTGGTCACTGGTCAATGGTCCCTATCGCTGGTCAATGGTCACTGTCGCTGGTCACTGGTCACTGGTCACTGGTCACTGGTCACTGGTCACTGGTCAAAAGTCACTGGTCACTTGTCACTGGTCAGTGGTCACTGGTCTCTGGTCACTGGTCACTGGTCACTGGTCACTGGTCACAGGTCAATGGTCACTGGTCACTGGTCACTGGTCACTGGTCACTGGCCACTGGTCACTGGTCACCGGTCAATGGCCACTGTCGCTGGTCAATGGTCACTGTCGCTGGTCACTGGTCACTGGTCACTGGTCATTGGTCATTGGTCACTGGTCACTGGTCACTGGTCACTGGTCATTGGTCACTGGTCACTGGTCACAAGTCACTGGTCACTGGTCACTGGTCACTTGTCACTGGTCGATGGTCACTGGTCACTGGTCACTGGTCAATGGTCATTGTCGCTGGTAAATGTTCACTGTCGCTGGTCACTGGTCACTGGTCACTGTCGCTGGTCACTGGTCACTGGTCACTGGTCACTGGTCACTGGTCACTGGTCACTGGTCAATGGTCACTGTCGCTGGTCACTGGTCACTGGTCACTGGTCATTGGTGACTATCGCTGGTCAATGGTCACTGTCGCAGGTCACTGGTCACTGGTCACTGGTCATTGGTGACTATCGCTGGTCAATGGTCACTGTCACTGGTCACTGGTCACTGGTCACTGGTCAATGGTCACTATCGCTGGTCAATGGTCACTGTCGCTGCTCACTGGTCACTGGTCACTGGTCACTGGTCACTGGTCATTGGTCACTATCGCTGGTCAATGGTCACTGTCGCTGGTCACTGGTCACTGTTCACTGGTCACTGGTCACTGGTCACTGGTCACTTGTCACTGGTCACTGGTCACTGGTCACTGGTCAATGGTCACTGTCGCTGGTCACTGGTCACTGGTCACTGGTCAATGGTCACTGCCGCTGGTCACTGGTCACTGGTCACTGCTCACTGGTCACTGGTCACTTGTCAATGGTCACTGTCGCTGGTCAATGGTTACTGTCGCTGGTCACTGGTCACTGGTCACTGGTCACTGGTCACTGGTCACTGGTCATTGGTCACTGGTCACTGGTCACAAGTCACTGGTCACTGGTCACTTGTCACTGGTCGCTGGTCACTGGTCACTGGTCAGTGGTCACTGTCGCTGGTAAATGGTCACTGTCGCTGGTCACTGGTCACTGGTCACTGGTCACTGGTCACTGGTCAATGGTCCCTATCGCAGGTCAATGGTCACTGTCGCTGGTCACTGGTCACTGGTCACTGGTCATTGGTGACTATCGCTGGTCAATGGTCACTGTCACTGGTCACTGGTCACTGGTCACTGGTCAAAAGTCACTGGTCACTTGTCACTTGTCAGTGGTCACTGGTCTCTGGTCACTGGTCACTGTCGCTGGTCACTGGTCACTGGTCACTGGTCAAGGGTCCCTATCGCTGGTCAATGGTCACTGTCGCTGGTCACTGGTCACTGGTCACTGGTCACTGGTCAAAAGTCACTGGTCACTTGTCACTGGTCAGTGGTCACTGGTCTCTGGTCACTGGTCACTGGTCACTGGTCACAGGTCAATGGTCACTGGTCACTGGTCACTGGTCACTGGCCACTGGTCACTGGTCACTGGTCACTGGTCACTGGTCACTGGTCACTGGTCACTGGTCAATGGTCCCTATCGCTGGTCAATGGTCACTGTCGCTGGTCACTGGTCACTGGTCACTAAGCACTGGTCACTGGTCACTGGTCACTGGTCACTGGTCAATGGTCCCTATCGCTGGTCAATGGTCACTGTCGCTGGTCACTGGTCACTGGTCACTGGTCACTGGTCACTGGTCACTGGTCACTTGTCACTGGTCAGTGGTCACTGGTCTCTGGTCACTGGTCACTGGTCACTGGTCACTGGTCACAGGTCAATGGTCACTGGTCACTGGTCACTGGTCATTGGTCACTGGTCACTGGTCACAAGTCACTGGTCACTGGTCACTTGTCACTGGTCGCTGGTCACTGGTCACTGGTCAATGGTCACTGTCGCTGGTAAATGTTCACTGTCGCTAGTCACTGGGCACCGGTCACTGGTCACTGGTCACTGTTCACTGGTCACTGGTCACAAGTCACTGGTCACTTGTCACTGGTCACTGGTCATTGGTCACTGGTCACTGGTCACAAGTCACTGGTCACTGGTCACTTGTCACTGGTCGCTGGTCACTGGTCACTGGTCAATGGTCACTGTCGCTGGTCAATGGTCACTGTCGCTGGTCACTGGTCACTGGTCACTGGTCACTGGTCACTGGTCACTGGTCACTGGTCAATGGTCCCTATCGCTGGTCAATGGTCACTGTCGCTGGTCACTGGTCACTGGTCACTGGTCAATGGTCGCTATCGCTGGTCAATGGTCACTGTCGCTGCTCACTGGTCACTGGTCACTGGTCACTGGTCATTGGTCACTGTCGCTGGTCAATGGTCACTGTCGCTGGTCACTGGTCACAGGTCACTGGTCACTGGTCACGGGTCACATGTCACGGGTCACTGTTCACTGGTCGCTAGTCACTGGTCACCGGTCACTGGTCACTGGTCACTGGTCACTGTTCACTGGTCACTGGTCACAAGTCACTGGTCACTGGTCACTGGTCACTGGTCACTGGTCACTGGTCACTGGTCACTATCGCTGGTCAATGGTCACTGTCGCTGGTCACTGGTCACTGGTCACTGTTCACTGGTCACTGGTCACTGGTCACTGGTCATTGGTCACAAGTCACTGGTCACTGGTCACTTGTCACTGGTCGCTGGTCACTGGTCACTGGTCAGTGGTCACTGTCGCTGGTAAATGGTCACTGTCGCTGGTCACTGGTCACTGGTCACTGGTCACTGGTCACTGGTCACTGGTCACTGGTCACTGGTCACTGGTCACTGGTCACTGGTCAATGGTCCCTATCGCAGGTCAATGGTCACTGTCGCTGGTCACTGGTCACTATCGCTGGTCAATGGTCACTGTCGCTGGTCATTGGTCACTGGTCACTGGACACTGGTCACTGGTCACTGGTCACTTGTCATTGGTCACTGGTCACTGGTCATTGGTCACTGGTCACTGGTCACAAGTCACTGGTCACTGGTCACTTGTCACTGGTCGCTGGTCACTGGTCACTGGTCAGTGGTCACTGTCGCTGGTAAATGGTCACTGTCGCTGGTCGCTGGTCACTGGTCACTGGTCACTGGTCACTGGTCACTGGTCACTTGTCACTGGTCAGTGGTCACTGGTCTCTGGTCACTGGTCACTGGTCACTGGTCACTGGTCACAGGTCAATGGTCACTGGTCACTGGTCACTGGTCATTGGTCACTGGTCACTGGTCACAAGTCACTGGTCACTGGTCACTTGTCACTGGTCGCTGGTCACTGGTCACTGGTCAATGGTCACTGTCGCTGGTAAATGTTCACTGTCGCTAGTCACTGGGCACCGGTCACTGGTCACTGGTCACTGTTCACTGGTCACTGGTCACAAGTCACTGGTCACTTGTCACTGGTCAGTGGTCACTGGTCACTGGTCTGTGGTCACTGGTCACTGGTCACTGG
Organism: Andrena bucephala; assembly: GCA_947577245.1. Lineage (NCBI taxonomy): Eukaryota > Metazoa > Arthropoda > Insecta > Hymenoptera > Andrenidae > Andrena > Andrena bucephala. The sequence continues at coordinate 24,539,881 of OX387716.1, read as the reverse complement.
TCACTGGTCACTGGTCACTTGTCACTGGTCACTGGTCATTGGTCACTGGTCACTGGTCACAAGTCACTGGTCACTGGTCACTTGTCACTGGTCGCTGGTCACTGGTCACTGGTCACTGGTCACTGGTCACTGGTCAATGGTCCCTATCGCAGGTCAATGGTCACTGTCGCTGGTCACTGGTCACTGGTCACTGGTCATTGGTGACTATCGCTGGTCAATGGTCACTGTCACTGGTCACTGGTCACTGGTCACTGGTCAAAAGTCACTGGTCACTTGTCACTTGTCAGTGGTCACTGGTCTCTGGTCACTGGTCACTGTCGCTGGTCACTGGTCACTGGTCACTGGTCAAGGGTCCCTATCGCTGGTCAATGGTCACTGTCGCTGGTCACTGGTCACTGGTCACTGGTCACTGGTCACTGGTCAAAAGTCACTGGTCACTTGTCACTGGTCAATGGTCACTGGTCTCTGGTCACTGGTCACTGGTCACTGGTCACAGGTCAATGGTCACTGGTCACTGGTCACTGGTCACTGGCCACTGGTCACTGGTCACTGGTCACTGGTCACTGGTCACTGGTCACTGGTCACTGGTCAATGGTCCCTATCGCTGGTCAATGGTCACTGTCGCTGGTCACTGGTCACTGGTCACTAAGCACTGGTCACTGGTCACTGGTCACTGGTCACTGGTCACTGGTCAATGGTCCCTATCGCTGGTCAATGGTCACTGTCGCTGGTCACTGGTCACTGGTCACTGGTCACTGGTCACTGGTCACTGGTCACTTGTCACTGGTCAGTGGTCACTGGTCTCTGGTCACTGGGCACTGGTCACTGGACACTGGTCACAGGTCAATGGTCACTGGTCACTGGTCACTGGTCATTGGTCACTGGTCACTGGTCATTGGTCACAAGTCACTGGTCACTGGTCACTTGTCACTGGTCGCTGGTCACTGGTCACTGGTCAGTGGTCACTGGTCACTGGTCTGTGGTCACAAGTCACTGGTCACTGGTCACTTGTCACTGGTCGCTGGTCACTGGTCACTGGTCAATGGTCACTGTCGCTGGTAAATGTTCACTGTCGCTAGTCACTGGGCACCGGTCACTGGTCACTGGTCACTGTTCACTGGTCACTGGTCACAAGTCACTGGTCACTTGTCACTGGTCAGTGGTCACTGGTCACTGGTCTGTGGTCACTGGTCACTGGTCACTGGTCACTGGTCACTGGTCACTTGTCACTGGTCACTGGTCATTGGTCACTGGTCACTGGTCACAAGTCACTGGTCACTGGTCACTTGTCACTGGTCGCTGGTCACTGGTCACTGGTCAATGGTCACTGTCGCTGGTAAATGTTCACTGTCGCTGGTCACTGGTCACTGGTCACTGTCGCTGGTCACTGGTCACTGGTCACTGGTCACTGGTCACTGGTCACTGGTCAATGGTCCCTATCGCTGGTCAATGGTCACTGTCGCTGGTCACTGGTCACTGGTCACTGGTCACTGGTCACTGGTCACTGGTCACTGGTCAATGGTCCCTATCGCTGGTCAATGGTCACTGTCGCTGGTCACTGGTCACTGGTCACTGGTCACTGGTCACTGGTCAATGGTCGCTATCGCTGGTCAATGGTCACTGTCGCTGCTCACTGGTCACTGGTCACTGGTCACTGGTCATTGGTCACTATCGCTGGTCAATGGTCACTGTCGCTGGTCACTGGTCACAGGTCACTGGTCACTGGTCACGGGTCACATGTCACGGGTCACTGTTCACTGGTCGCTAGTCACTGGTCACCGGTCACTGGTCACTGGTCACTGGTCACTGTTCACTGGTCACTGGTCACAAGTCACTGGTCACTGGTCACTGGTCACTGGTCACTGGTCACTGGTCACTATCGCTGGTCAATGGTCACTGTCGCTGGTCACTGGTCACTGGTCACTGTTCACTGGTCACTGGTCATTGGTCACAAGTCACTGGTCACTGGTCACTTGTCACTGGTCGCTGGTCACTGGTCACTGGTCAGTGGTCACTGTCGCTGGTAAATGGTCACTGTCGCTGGTCACTGGTCACTGGTCACTGGTCACTGGTCACTGGTCACTGGTCACTGGTCACTGGTCACTGGTCACTGGTCACTGGTCACTGGTCAATGGTCCCTATCGCAGGTCAATGGTCACTGTCGCTGGTCACTGGTCACTATCGCTGGTCAATGGTCACTGTCGCTGGTCATTGGTCACTGGTCACTGGACACTGGTCACTGGTCACTGGTCACTTGTCATTGGTCACTGGTCACTGGTCATTGGTCACTGGTCACTGGTCACAAGTCACTGGTCACTGGTCACTTGTCACTGGTCGCTGGTCACTGGTCACTGGTCAGTGGTCACTGTCGCTGGTAAATGGTCACTGTCGCTGGTCGCTGGTCACTGGTCACTGGTCACTGGTCACTGGTCAATGGTCCCTATCGCAGGTCAATGGTCACTGTCGCTGGTCACTTGTCACTGGTCACTGGTCATTGGTGACTATCGCTGGTCAATGGTCACTGTCGCTGGTCACTGGTCACTGGTCACTGGTCATTGGTGACTATCGCTCTTCAATGGTCACTGTCGCTGGTCACTGGTCACTTGTCACTGGTCACTGGTCACTGGTCATTGGTCACTGGTCACTGGTCACAAGTCACTGGTCACTGGTCACTTGTCACTGGTCGCTGGTCACTGGTCACTGGTCAGTGGTCACTGTCGCTGGTAAATGGTCACTGTCGCTGGTCGCTGGTCACTGGTCACTGGTCACTGGTCACTGGTCACGGGTCACATGTCACTGGTCACTGGTCACTGGTCACTTGTCACTGGTCACTGGTCACGGTCACTGGTCACTGGTCACTGGTCACTGGTCACTGGTCACTGGTCACTGGTCACTGGTCACTGGTCAATGGTCCCTATCGCTGGTCAATGGTCACTGCCGCTGGTCACTTGTCACTGGTCACTGGTCACTGGTCACTGGTCACTGGTCATTGGTGACTATCGCTGGTCAATGGTCACTGTCGCTGGTCATTGGTCACTGGTCACTGGTCACTGGTCAAAAGTCACTGGTTACTTGTCACTGGTCAGTGGTCACTGGTCTCTGGTCACTGGTCACTGGTCACTGGTCACTGGTCACAGGTCAATGGTCACTGGTCACTGGTCACTGGGCACTGGTCACTGGTCACGGGTCACATGTCACGGGTCACTGTTCACTGTTCACTGGTCGCTAGTCACTGGTCACCGGTCACTGGTCACTGGTCACTGTTCACTGGTCACTGGTCACAAGTCACTGGTCACTGGTCACTGGTCACTGGTCAATGGTCACTGTCGCTGGTCAATGGTCACTGTCGCTGGTCAATGGTCACTGCGCTGGTCATTGGTCACTGGTCACTGGTCACTGGTCACTGGTCACTGGTCACTGGTCACTTGTCACTGGTCAGTGGTCACTGGTCTCTGGTCACTGGTCACTGGTCACTGGTCACAGGTCAATGGTCACTGGTCACTGGTCACTGGTCACTGGTCACTGGTCACTGGTCACAGGTCAATGGTCACTGGTCACTGGTCACTTGTCACTGGTCACTGTCGCTGGTCACTGGTCACTGGTCACTGGTCACTGGTCACTGGTCACTGGTCACTGGTCACTGGTCACTGGTCACTGGTCAATGGTCCCTATCGCAGGTCAATGGTCACTGTCGCTGGTCACTGGTCACTGGTCACTGGTCATTGGTGACTATCGCTGGTCAATGGTCACTGTCGCAGGTCACTGGTCACTGGTCACTGGTCATTGGTGACTATCGCTGGTCAATGGTCACTGTCGCTGGTCACTGGTCACTGGTCACTGGTCATTGGTGACTATCGCTGGTCAATGGTCACTGTCGCTGGTCACTGGTCACTGGTCACTGGTCACTGGTCAAAAGTCACTGGTCCCTGGTCACTGGTCACTGGTCAATGATCAATGGTCCCTATCGCAGGTCAATGGTCACTGTCGCTGGTCACTTGTCACTGGTCACTGGTCATTGGTGACTATCGCTGGTCAATGGTCACTGTCGCTGGTCACTGGTCACTGGTCACTGGTCATTGGTGACTATCGCTGGTCAATGGTCACTGTCGCTGGTCACTGGTCACTGGTCACTGGTCACTGGTCAAAAGTCACTGGTCCCTGGTCACTGGTCACTGGTCAATGATCACTGTCGCTGGTCACTGGTCACTGGTCACTGGTCACTGGTCACTGGTCACGGGTCACATGTCACTGGTCACTGGTCACTGGTCACTTGTCACTGGTCACTGGTCACGGTCACTGGTCACTGGTCACTGGTCACTGGTCACTGGTCACTGGTCAATGGTCCCTATCGCTGGTCAATGGTCACTGCCGCTGGTCACTTGTCACTGGTCACTGGTCACTGGTCACTGGTCACTGGTCATTGGTGACTATCGCTGGTCAATGGTCACTGTCGCTGGTCATTGGTCACTGGTCACTGGTCACTGGTCAAAAGTCACTGGTTACTTGTCACTGGTCAGTGGTCACTGGTCTCTGGTCACTGGTCACTGGTCACTGGTCACTGGTCACAGGTCAATGGTCACTGGTCACTGGTCACTGGGCACTGGTCACTGGTCACGGGTCACATGTCACGGGTCACTGTTCACTGTTCACTGGTCGCTAGTCACTGGTCACCGGTCACTGGTCACTGGTCACTGTTCACTGGTCACTGGTCACAAGTCACTTGTCACTTGTCACTGGCCACTGGTCACTGGTCACTGGTCAATGGTCACTGTCGCTGGTCAATGGTCACTGTCGCTGGTCAATGGTCACTGCGCTGGTCATTGGTCACTGGTCACTGGTCACTGGTCACTGGTCACTGGTCACTTGTCACTGGTCAGTGGTCACTGGTCTCTGGTCACTGGTCACTGGTCACTGGTCACAGGTCAATGGTCACTGGTCACTGGTCACTGGTCACTGGTCACTGGTCACTGGTCACAGGTCAATGGTCACTGGTCACTGGTCACTTGTCACTGGTCACTGTCGCTGGTCACTGGTCACTGGTCACTGGTCACTGGTCACTGGTCACTGGTCACTGGTCACTGGTCAATGGTCCCTATCGCAGGTCAATGGTCACTGTCGCTGGTCACTGGTCACTGGTCACTGGTCATTGGTGACTATCGCTGGTCAATGGTCACTGTCGCAGGTCACTGGTCACTGGTCACTGGTCATTGGTGACTATCGCTGGTCAATGGTCACTGTCGCTGGTCACTGGTCACTGGTCACTGGTCATTGGTGACTATCGCTGGTCAATGGTCACTGTCGCTGGTCACTGGTCACTGGTCACTGGTCACCGGTCAAAAGTCACTGGTCCCTGGTCACTGGTCACTGGTCAATGATCAATGGTCCCTATCGCAGGTCAATGGTCACTGTCGCTGGTCACTTGTCACTGGTCACTGGTCATTGGTGACTATCGCTGGTCAATGGTCACTGTCGCTGGTCACTGGTCACTGGTCACTGGTCATTGGTGACTATCGCTGGTCAATGGTCACTGTCGCTGGTCACTGGTCACTGGTCACTGGTCACTGGTCAAAAGTCATTGGTCCCTGGTCACTGGTCACTGGTCAATGATCACTGTCGCTGGTCACTGGTCACTGGTCACTGGTCACTGGTCACTGGTCACGGGTCACATGTCACTGGTCACTGGTCACTGGTCACTTGTCACTGGTCACTGGTCACGGTCACTGGTCACTGGTCACTGGTCACTGGTCACTGGTCACTGGTCACTGGTCACTGGTCACTGGTCAATGGTCCCTATCGCTGGTCAATGGTCACTGCCGCTGGTCACTTGTCACTGGTCACTGGTCACTGGTCACTGGTCACTGGTCATTGGTGACTATCGCTGGTCAATGGTCACTGTCGCTGGTCATTGGTCACTGGTCACTGGTCACTGGTCAAAAGTCACTGGTTACTTGTCACTGGTCAGTGGTCACTGGTCTCTGGTCACTGGTCACTGGTCACTGGTCACTGGTCACTGGTCAATGGTCCCTATCGCAGGTCAATGGTCACTGTCGCTGGTCACTGGTCACTGGTCACTGGTCATTGGTGACTATCGCTGGTCAATGGTCACTGTCACTGGTCACTGGTCACTGGTCACTGGTCAAAAGTCACTGGTCACTTGTCACTTGTCAGTGGTCACTGGTCTCTGGTCACTGGTCACTGTCGCTGGTCACTGGTCACTGGTCACTGGTCAAGGGTCCCTATCGCTGGTCAATGGTCACTGTCGCTGGTCACTGGTCACTGGTCACTGGTCACTGGTCAAAAGTCACTGGTCACTTGTCACTGGTCAGTGGTCACTGGTCTCTGGTCACTGGTCACTGGTCACTGGTCACAGGTCAATGGTCACTGGTCACTGGTCACTGGTCACTGGCCACTGGTCACTGGTCACTGGTCACTGGTCACTGGTCACTGGTCACTGGTCACTGGTCAATGGTCCCTATCGCTGGTCAATGGTCACTGTCGCTGGTCACTGGTCACTGGTCACTAAGCACTGGTCACTGGTCACTGGTCACTGGTCACTGGTCAATGGTCCCTATCGCTGGTCAATGGTCACTGTCGCTGGTCACTGGTCACTGGTCACTGGTCACTGGTCACTGGTCACTGGTCACTTGTCACTGGTCAGTGGTCACTGGTCTCTGGTCACTGGTCACTGGTCACTGGTCACTGGTCACAGGTCAATGGTCACTGGTCACTGGTCACTGGTCATTGGTCACTGGTCACTGGTCACAAGTCACTGGTCACTGGTCACTTGTCACTGGTCGCTGGTCACTGGTCACTGGTCACTGGTCAATGGTCCCTATCGCTGGTCAATGGTCACTGTCGCTGGTCACTGGTCACTGGTCACTGGTCACTGGTCAAAAGTCACTGGTCACTTGTCACTAGTCAGTGGTCACTGGTCTCTGGTCACTGGTCACTGTCGCTGGTCACTGGTCACTGGTCACTGGTCAATGGTCCCTATCGCTGGTCAATGGTCACTGTCGCTGGTCACTGGTCACTGGTCACTGGTCACTGGTCAAAAGTCACTGGTCACTTGTCACTGGTCAGTGGTCACTGGTCTCTGGTCACTGGTCACTGGTCACTGGTCACAGGTCAATGGTCACTGGTCACTGGTCACTGGTCACTGGCCACTGGTCACTGGTCACTGGTCAATGGTCACTGTCGCTGGTCAATGGTCACTGTCGCTGGTCACTGGTCACTGGTCACTGGTCACTGGTCACTGGTCACTGGTCACTGGTCATTGGTCACTGGTCACTGGTCACAAGTCACTGGTCACTGGTCACTTGTCACTGGTCGATGGTCACTGGTCACTGGTCAATGGTCACTGTCGCTGGTAAATGTTCACTGTCGCTGGTCACTGGTCACTGGTCACTGTCGCTGGTCACTGGTCACTGGTCACTGGTCACTGGTCACTGGTCACTGGTCACTGGTCACTGGTCACTGGTCACTGGTCACTTTCGCTGGTCACTGGTCACTGGTAAATGGTCACTGGCCACTGGTCACTGGTCACTGGTCAATGGTCACTGTCGCTGGTCAATGGTCACTGTCGCTGGTCACTGGTCACTGGTCACTGGTCACTGGTCACTGGTCACTGGTCACTTTCGCTGGTCACTGGTCACTGGTAAATGGTCACTGGCCACTGCTCACTTGTCACTGGTCAGTGGTCACTGGTCAAAAGTCACTGGTTACTTGTCACTGGTCAGTGGTCACTGGTCTCTGGTCACTGGTCACTGGTCACTGGTCACTGGTCACAGGTCAATGGTCACTGGTCACTGGTCACTGGGCACTGGTCACTGGTCACGGGTCACAAGTCACGGGTCACTGTTCACTGTTCACTGGTCGCTAGTCACTGGTCACCGGTCACTGGTCACTGGTCACTGTTCACTGGTCACTGGTCACAAGTCACTGGTCACTTGTCACTGGCCACTGGTCACTGGTCACTGGTCAATGGTCACTGTCGCTGGTCAATGGTCACTGTCGCTGGTCAATGGTCACTGCGCTGGTCATTGGTCACTGGTCACTGGTCACTGGTCACTGGTCACTGGTCACTTGTCACTGGTCAGTGGTCACTGGTCTCTGGTCACTGGTCACTGGTCACTGGTCACAGGTCAATGGTCACTGGTCACTGGTCACTGGTCACTGGTCACTGGTCACTGGTCACAGGTCAATGGTCACTGGTCACTGGTCACTTGTCACTGGTCACTGTCGCTGGTCACTGGTCACTGGTCACTGGTCACTGGTCACTGGTCACTGGTCACTGGTCACTGGTCAATGGTCCCTATCGCAGGTCAATGGTCACTGTCGCTGGTCACTGGTCACTGGTCACTGGTCATTGGTGACTATCGCTGGTCAATGGTCACTGTCGCAGGTCACTGGTCACTGGTCACTGGTCATTGGTGACTATCGCTGGTCAATGGTCACTGTCGCTGGTCACTGGTCACTGGTCACTGGTCATTGGTGACTATCGCTGGTCAATGGTCACTGTCGCTGGTCACTGGTCACTGGTCACTGGTCACCGGTCAAAAGTCACTGGTCCCTGGTCACTGGTCACTGGTCAATGATCAATGGTCCCTATCGCAGGTCAATGGTCACTGTCGCTGGTCACTTGTCACTGGTCACTGGTCATTGGTGACTATCGCTGGTCAATGGTCACTGTCGCTGGTCACTGGTCACTGGTCACTGGTCATTGGTGACTATCGCTGGTCAATGGTCACTGTCGCTGGTCACTGGTCACTGGTCACTGGTCACTGGTCAAAAGTCATTGGTCCCTGGTCACTGGTCACTGGTCAATGATCACTGTCGCTGGTCACTGGTCACTGGTCACTGGTCACTGGTCACTGGTCACGGGTCACATGTCACTGGTCACTGGTCACTGGTCACTTGTCACTGGTCACTGGTCACGGTCACTGGTCACTGGTCACTGGTCACTGGTCACTGGTCACTGGTCACTGGTCACTGGTCACTGGTCAATGGTCCCTATCGCTGGTCAATGGTCACTGCCGCTGGTCACTTGTCACTGGTCACTGGTCACTGGTCACTGGTCACTGGTCATTGGTGACTATCGCTGGTCAATGGTCACTGTCGCTGGTCATTGGTCACTGGTCACTGGTCACTGGTCAAAAGTCACTGGTTACTTGTCACTGGTCAGTGGTCACTGGTCTCTGGTCACTGGTCACTGGTCACTGGTCACTGGTCACTGGTCAATGGTCCCTATCGCAGGTCAATGGTCACTGTCGCTGGTCACTGGTCACTGGTCACTGGTCATTGGTGACTATCGCTGGTCAATGGTCACTGTCACTGGTCACTGGTCACTGGTCACTGGTCAAAAGTCACTGGTCACTTGTCACTTGTCAGTGGTCACTGGTCTCTGGTCACTGGTCACTGTCGCTGGTCACTGGTCACTGGTCACTGGTCAAGGGTCCCTATCGCTGGTCAATGGTCACTGTCGCTGGTCACTGGTCACTGGTCACTGGTCACTGGTCAAAAGTCACTGGTCACTTGTCACTGGTCAGTGGTCACTGGTCTCTGGTCACTGGTCACTGGTCACTGGTCACTGGTCATTGGTCATTGGTCACTGGTCACTGGTCACTGGTCACTGGTCATTGGTCACTGGTCACTGGTCACAAGTCACTGGTCACTGGTCACTGGTCACTTGTCACTGGTCGATGGTCACTGGTCACTGGTCACTGGTCAATGGTCATTGTCGCTGGTAAATGTTCACTGTCGCTGGTCACTGGTCACTGGTCACTGTCGCTGGTCACTGGTCACTGGTCACTGGTCACTGGTCACTGGTCACTGGTCACTGGTCAATGGTCACTGTCGCTGGTCACTGGTCACTGGTCACTGGTCATTGGTGACTATCGCTGGTCAATGGTCACTGTCGCAGGTCACTGGTCACTGGTCACTGGTCATTGGTGACTATCGCTGGTCAATGGTCACTGTCACTGGTCACTGGTCACTGGTCACTGGTCAATGGTCACTATCGCTGGTCAATGGTCACTGTCGCTGCTCACTGGTCACTGGTCACTGGTCACTGGTCACTGGTCATTGGTCACTATCGCTGGTCAATGGTCACTGTCGCTGGTCACTGGTCACTGTTCACTGGTCACTGGTCACTGGTCACTGGTCACTTGTCGCTGGTCACTGGTCACTGGTCACTGTTCACTGGTCACTGGTCACTGGTCACTGGTCATTGGTCACAAGTCACTGGTCACTGGTCACTTGTCACTGGTCGCTGGTCACTGGTCACTGGTCAGTGGTCACTGTCGCTGGTAAATGGTCACTGTCGCTGGTCACTGGTCACTGGTCACTGGTCACTGGTCACTGGTCACTGGTCACTGGTCACTGGTCACTGGTCACTGGTCACTGGTCAATGGTCCCTATCGCAGGTCAATGGTCACTGTCGCTGGTCACTGGTCACTATCGCTGGTCAATGGTCACTGTCGCTGGTCATTGGTCACTGGTCACTGGACACTGGTCACTGGTCACTGGTCACTTGTCATTGGTCACTGGTCACTGGTCATTGGTCACTGGTCACTGGTCACAAGTCACTGGTCACTGGTCACTTGTCACTGGTCGCTGGTCACTGGTCACTGGTCAGTGGTCACTGTCGCTGGTAAATGGTCACTGTCGCTGGTCGCTGGTCACTGGTCACTGGTCACTGGTCACTGGTCACTGGTCACTTGTCACTGGTCAGTGGTCACTGGTCTCTGGTCACTGGTCACTGGTCACTGGTCACTGGTCACAGGTCAATGGTCACTGGTCACTGGTCACTGGTCATTGGTCACTGGTCACTGGTCACAAGTCACTGGTCACTGGTCACTTGTCACTGGTCGCTGGTCACTGGTCACTGGTCAATGGTCACTGTCGCTGGTAAATGTTCACTGTCGCTAGTCACTGGGCACCGGTCACTGGTCACTGGTCACTGTTCACTGGTCACTGGTCACAAGTCACTGGTCACTTGTCACTGGTCAGTGGTCACTGGTCACTGGTCTGTGGTCACTGGTCACTGGTCACTGGTCACTGGTCACTGGTCACTTGTCACTGGTCACTGGTCATTGGTCACTGGTCACTGGTCACAAGTCACTGGTCACTGGTCACTTGTCACTGGTCGCTGGTCACTGGTCACTGGTCACTGGTCACTGGTCACTGGTCAATGGTCCCTATCGCAGGTCAATGGTCACTGTCGCTGGTCACTGGTCACTGGTCACTGGTCATTGGTGACTATCGCTGGTCAATGGTCACTGTCACTGGTCACTGGTCACTGGTCACTGGTCAAAAGTCACTGGTCACTTGTCACTTGTCAGTGGTCACTGGTCTCTGGTCACTGGTCACTGTCGCTGGTCACTGGTCACTGGTCACTGGTCAAGGGTCCCTATCGCTGGTCAATGGTCACTGTCGCTGGTCACTGGTCACTGGTCACTGGTCACTGGTCACTGGTCAAAAGTCACTGGTCACTTGTCACTGGTCAATGGTCACTGGTCTCTGGTCACTGGTCACTGGTCACTGGTCAATGGTCACTGGTCACTGGTCACTGGTCACTGGCCACTGGTCACTGGTCACTGGTCACTGGTCACTGGTCACTGGTCACTGGTCACTGGTCAATGGTCCCTATCGCTGGTCAATGGTCACTGTCGCTGGTCACTGGTCACTGGTCACTAAGCACTGGTCACTGGTCACTGGTCACTGGTCACTGGTCACTGGTCAATGGTCCCTATCGCTGGTCAATGGTCACTGTCGCTGGTCACTGGTCACTGGTCACTGGTCACTGGTCACTGGTCACTGGTCACTTGTCACTGGTCAGTGGTCACTGGTCTCTGGTCACTGGGCACTGGTCACTGGTCACTGGTCACAGGTCAATGGTCACTGGTCACTGGTCACTGGTCATTGGTCACTGGTCACTGGTCATTGGTCACAAGTCACTGGTCACTGGTCACTTGTCACTGGTCGCTGGTCACTGGTCACTGGTCAGTGGTCACTGGTCACTGGTCTGTGGTCACAAGTCACTGGTCACTGGTCACTTGTCACTGGTCGCTGGTCACTGGTCACTGGTCAATGGTCACTGTCGCTGGTAAATGTTCACTGTCGCTAGTCACTGGGCACCGGTCACTGGTCACTGGTCACTGTTCACTGGTCACTGATCACAAGTCACTGGTCACTTGTCACTGGTCAGTGGTCACTGGTCACTGGTCTGTGGTCACTGGTCACTGGTCACTGGTCACTGGTCACTGGTCACTTGTCACTGGTCACTGGTCATTGGTCACTGGTCACTGGTCACAAGTCACTGGTCACTGGTCACTTGTCACTGGTCGCTGGTCACTGGTCACTGGTCAATGGTCACTGTCGCTGGTAAATGTTCACTGTCGCTGGTCACTGGTCACTGGTCACTGTCGCTGGTCACTGGTCACTGGTCACTGGTCACTGGTCACTGGTCACTGGTCAATGGTCCCTATCGCTGGTCAATGGTCACTGTCGCTGGTCACTGGTCACTGGTCACTGGTCACTGGTCACTGGTCACTGGTCACTGGTCAATGGTCCCTATCGCTGGTCAATGGTCACTGTCGCTGGTCACTGGTCACTGGTCACTGGTCACTGGTCACTGGTCAATGGTCGCTATCGCTGGTCAATGGTCACTGTCGCTGCTCACTGGTCACTGGTCACTGGTCACTGGTCATTGGTCACTATCGCTGGTCAATGGTCACTGTCGCTGGTCACTGGTCACAGGTCACTGGTCACTGGTCACGGGTCACATGTCACGGGTCACTGTTCACTGGTCGCTAGTCACTGGTCACCGGTCACTGGTCACTGGTCACTGGTCACTGTTCACTGGTCACTGGTCACAAGTCACTGGTCACTGGTCACTGGTCACTGGTCACTGGTCACTGGTCACTATCGCTGGTCAATGGTCACTGTCGCTGGTCACTGGTCACTGGTCACTGTTCACTGGTCACTGGTCATTGGTCACAAGTCACTGGTCACTGGTCACTTGTCACTGGTCGCTGGTCACTGGTCACTGGTCAGTGGTCACTGTCGCTGGTAAATGGTCACTGTCGCTGGTCACTGGTCACTGGTCACTGGTCACTGGTCACTGGTCACTGGTCACTGGTCACTGGTCACTGGTCACTGGTCACTGGTCACTGGTCAATGGTCCCTATCGCAGGTCAATGGTCACTGTCGCTGGTCACTGGTCACTATCGCTGGTCAATGGTCACTGTCGCTGGTCATTGGTCACTGGTCACTGGACACTGGTCACTGGTCACTGGTCACTTGTCATTGGTCACTGGTCACTGGTCATTGGTCACTGGTCACTGGTCACAAGTCACTGGTCACTGGTCACTTGTCACTGGTCGCTGGTCACTGGTCACTGGTCAGTGGTCACTGTCGCTGGTAAATGGTCACTGTCGCTGGTCGCTGGTCACTGGTCACTGGTCACTGGTCACTGGTCACTGGTCACTGGTCACTGGTCAATGGTCCCTATCGCAGGTCAATGGTCACTGTCGCTGGTCACTTGTCACTGGTCACTGGTCATTGGTGACTATCGCTGGTCAATGGTCACTGTCGCTGGTCACTGGTCACTGGTCACTGGTCATTGGTGACTATCGCTCTTCAATGGTCACTGTCGCTGGTCACTGGTCACTTGTCACTGGTCACTGGTCACTGGTCATTGGTCACTGGTCACTGGTCACAAGTCACTGGTCACTGGTCACTTGTCACTGGTCGCTGGTCACTGGTCACTGGTCAGTGGTCACTGTCGCTGGTAAATGGTCACTGTCGCTGGTCGCTGGTCACTGGTCACTGGTCACTGGTCACTGGTCACGGGTCACATGTCACTGGTCACTGGTCACTGGTCACTTGTCACTGGTCACTGGTCACGGTCACTGGTCACTGGTCACTGGTCACTGGTCACTGGTCACTGGTCACTGGTCACTGGTCACTGGTCAATGGTCCCTATCGCTGGTCAATGGTCACTGCCGCTGGTCACTTGTCACTGGTCACTGGTCACTGGTCACTGGTCACTGGTCATTGGTGACTATCGCTGGTCAATGGTCACTGTCGCTGGTCATTGGTCACTGGTCACTGGTCACTGGTCAAAAGTCACTGGTTACTTGTCACTGGTCAGTGGTCACTGGTCTCTGGTCACTGGTCACTGGTCACTGGTCACTGGTCACAGGTCAATGGTCACTGGTCACTGGTCACTGGGCACTGGTCACTGGTCACGGGTCACATGTCACGGGTCACTGTTCACTGTTCACTGGTCGCTAGTCACTGGTCACCGGTCACTGGTCACTGGTCACTGTTCACTGGTCACTGGTCACAAGTCACTGGTCACTGGTCACTGGTCACTGGTCAATGGTCACTGTCGCTGGTCAATGGTCACTGTCGCTGGTCAATGGTCACTGCGCTGGTCATTGGTCACTGGTCACTGGTCACTGGTCACTGGTCACTGGTCACTTGTCACTGGTCAGTGGTCACTGGTCTCTGGTCACTGGTCACTGGTCACTGGTCACAGGTCAATGGTCACTGGTCACTGGTCACTGGTCACTGGTCACTGGTCACTGGTCACAGGTCAATGGTCACTGGTCACTGGTCACTTGTCACTGGTCACTGTCGCTGGTCACTGGTCACTGGTCACTGGTCACTGGTCACTGGTCACTGGTCACTGGTCACTGGTCACTGGTCACTGGTCAATGGTCCCTATCGCAGGTCAATGGTCACTGTCGCTGGTCACTGGTCACTGGTCATTGGTGACTATCGCTGGTCAATGGTCACTGTCGCAGGTCACTGGTCACTGGTCACTGGTCATTGGTGACTATCGCTGGTCAATGGTCACTGTCGCTGGTCACTGGTCACTGGTCACTGGTCATTGGTGACTATCGCTGGTCAATGGTCACTGTCGCTGGTCACTGGTCACTGGTCACTGGTCACTGGTCAAAAGTCACTGGTCCCTGGTCACTGGTCACTGGTCAATGATCAATGGTCCCTATCGCAGGTCAATGGTCACTGTCGCTGGTCACTTGTCACTGGTCACTGGTCATTGGTGACTATTGCTGGTCAATGGTCACTGTCGCTGGTCACTGGTCACTGGTCACTGGTCATTGGTGACTATCGCTGGTCAATGGTCACTGTCGCTGGTCACTGGTCACTGGTCACTGGTCACTGGTCAAAAGTCACTGGTCCCTGGTCACTGGTCACTGGTCAATGATCACTGTCGCTGGTCACTGGTCACTGGTCACTGGTCACTGGTCACTGGTCACGGGTCACATGTCACTGGTCACTGGTCACTGGTCACTTGTCACTGGTCACTGGTCACGGTCACTGGTCACTGGTCACTGGTCACTGGTCACTGGTCACTGGTCACTGGTCACTGGTCACTGGTCAATGGTCCCTATCGCTGGTCAATGGTCACTGCCGCTGGTCACTTGTCACTGGTCACTGGTCACTGGTCACTGGTCACTGGTCATTGGTGACTATCGCTGGTCAATGGTCACTGTCGCTGGTCATTGGTCACTGGTCACTGGTCACTGGTCAAAAGTCACTGGTTACTTGTCACTGGTCAGTGGTCACTGGTCTCTGGTCACTGGTCACTGGTCACTGGTCACTGGTCACAGGTCAATGGTCACTGGTCACTGGTCACTGGGCACTGGTCACTGGTCACGGGTCACATGTCACGGGTCACTGTTCACTGTTCACTGGTCGCTAGTCACTGGTCACCGGTCACTGGTCACTGGTCACTGTTCACTGGTCACTGGTCACAAGTCACTGGTCACTTGTCACTGGCCACTGGTCACTGGTCACTGGTCAATGGTCACTGTCGCTGGTCAATGGTCACTGTCGCTGGTCAATGGTCACTGCGCTGGTCATTGGTCACTGGTCACTGGTCACTGGTCACTGGTCACTGGTCACTTGTCACTGGTCAGTGGTCACTGGTCTCTGGTCACTGGTCACTGGTCACTGGTCACAGGTCAATGGTCACTGGTCACTGGTCACTGGTCACTGGTCACTGGTCACTGGTCACAGGTCAATGGTCACTGGTCACTGGTCACTTGTCACTGGTCACTGTCGCTGGTCACTGGTCACTGGTCACTGGTCACTGGTCACTGGTCACTGGTCACTGGTCACTGGTCAATGGTCCCTATCGCAGGTCAATGGTCACTGTCGCTGGTCACTGGTCACTGGTCACTGGTCATTGGTGACTATCGCTGGTCAATGGTCACTGTCGCAGGTCACTGGTCACTGGTCACTGGTCATTGGTGACTATCGCTGGTCAATGGTCACTGTCGCTGGTCACTGGTCACTGGTCACTGGTCATTGGTGACTATCGCTGGTCAATGGTCACTGTCGCTGGTCACTGGTCACTGGTCACTGGTCACCGGTCAAAAGTCACTGGTCCCTGGTCACTGGTCACTGGTCAATGATCAATGGTCCCTATCGCAGGTCAATGGTCACTGTCGCTGGTCACTTGTCACTGGTCACTGGTCATTGGTGACTATCGCTGGTCAATGGTCACTGTCGCTGGTCACTGGTCACTGGTCACTGGTCATTGGTGACTATCGCTGGTCAATGGTCACTGTCGCTGGTCACTGGTCACTGGTCACTGGTCACTGGTCAAAAGTCATTGGTCCCTGGTCACTGGTCACTGGTCAATGATCACTGTCGCTGGTCACTGGTCACTGGTCACTGGTCACTGGTCACTGGTCACGGGTCACATGTCACTGGTCACTGGTCACTGGTCACTTGTCACTGGTCACTGGTCACGGTCACTGGTCACTGGTCACTGGTCACTGGTCACTGGTCACTGGTCACTGGTCACTGGTCACTGGTCAATGGTCCCTATCGCTGGTCAATGGTCACTGCCGCTGGTCACTTGTCACTGGTCACTGGTCACTGGTCACTGGTCACTGGTCATTGGTGACTATCGCTGGTCAATGGTCACTGTCGCTGGTCATTGGTCACTGGTCACTGGTCACTGGTCAAAAGTCACTGGTTACTTGTCACTGGTCAGTGGTCACTGGTCTCTGGTCACTGGTCACTGGTCACTGGTCACTGGTCACTGGTCAATGGTCCCTATCGCAGGTCAATGGTCACTGTCGCTGGTCACTGGTCACTGGTCACTGGTCATTGGTGACTATCGCTGGTCAATGGTCACTGTCACTGGTCACTGGTCACTGGTCACTGGTCAAAAGTCACTGGTCACTTGTCACTTGTCAGTGGTCACTGGTCTCTGGTCACTGGTCACTGTCGCTGGTCACTGGTCACTGGTCACTGGTCAAGGGTCCCTATCGCTGGTCAATGGTCACTGTCGCTGGTCACTGGTCACTGGTCACTGGTCACTGGTCAAAAGTCACTGGTCACTTGTCACTGGTCAGTGGTCACTGGTCTCTGGTCACTGGTCACTGGTCACTGGTCACAGGTCAATGGTCACTGGTCACTGGTCACTGGTCACTGGCCACTGGTCACTGGTCACTGGTCACTGGTCACTGGTCACTGGTCACTGGTCACTGGTCAATGGTCCCTATCGCTGGTCAATGGTCACTGTCGCTGGTCACTGGTCACTGGTCACTAAGCACTGGTCACTGGTCACTGGTCACTGGTCACTGGTCAATGGTCCCTATCGCTGGTCAATGGTCACTGTCGCTGGTCACTGGTCACTGGTCACTGGTCACTGGTCACTGGTCACTGGTCACTTGTCACTGGTCAGTGGTCACTGGTCTCTGGTCACTGGTCACTGGTCACTGGTCACTGGTCACAGGTCAATGGTCACTGGTCACTGGTCACTGGTCATTGGTCACTGGTCACTGGTCACAAGTCACTGGTCACTGGTCACTTGTCACTGGTCGCTGGTCACTGGTCACTGGTCACTGGTCAATGGTCCCTATCGCTGGTCAATGGTCACTGTCGCTGGTCACTGGTCACTGGTCACTGGTCACTGGTCAAAAGTCACTGGTCACTTGTCACTAGTCAGTGGTCACTGGTCTCTGGTCACTGGTCACTGTCGCTGGTCACTGGTCACTGGTCACTGGTCAATGGTCCCTATCGCTGGTCAATGGTCACTGTCGCTGGTCACTGGTCACTGGTCACTGGTCACTGGTCAAAAGTCACTGGTCACTTGTCACTGGTCAGTGGTCACTGGTCTCTGGTCACTGGTCACTGGTCACTGGTCACAGGTCAATGGTCACTGGTCACTGGTCACTGGTCACTGGCCACTGGTCACTGGTCACTGGTCAATGGTCACTGTCGCTGGTCAATGGTCACTGTCGCTGGTCACTGGTCACTGGTCACTGGTCACTGGTCACTGGTCACTGGTCACTGGTCATTGGTCACTGGTCACTGGTCACAAGTCACTGGTCACTGGTCACTTGTCACTGGTCGATGGTCACTGGTCACTGGTCAATGGTCACTGTCGCTGGTAAATGTTCACTGTCGCTGGTCACTGGTCACTGGTCACTGTCGCTGGTCACTGGTCACTGGTCACTGGTCACTGGTCACTGGTCACTGGTCACTGGTCACTGGTCACTGGTCACTGGTCACTTTCGCTGGTCACTGGTCACTGGTAAATGGTCACTGGCCACTGGTCACTGGTCACTGGTCAATGGTCACTGTCGCTGGTCAATGGTCACTGTCGCTGGTCACTGGTCACTGGTCACTGGTCACTGGTCACTGGTCACTGGTCACTTTCGCTGGTCACTGGTCACTGGTAAATGGTCACTGGCCACTGCTCACTTGTCACTGGTCAGTGGTCACTGGTCAAAAGTCACTGGTTACTTGTCACTGGTCAGTGGTCACTGGTCTCTGGTCACTGGTCACTGGTCACTGGTCACTGGTCACAGGTCAATGGTCACTGGTCACTGGTCACTGGGCACTGGTCACTGGTCACGGGTCACATGTCACGGGTCACTGTTCACTGTTCACTGGTCGCTAGTCACTGGTCACCGGTCACTGGTCACTGGTCACTGTTCACTGGTCACTGGTCACAAGTCACTGGTCACTTGTCACTGGCCACTGGTCACTGGTCACTGGTCAATGGTCACTGTCGCTGGTCAATGGTCACTGTCGCTGGTCAATGGTCACTGCGCTGGTCATTGGTCACTGGTCACTGGTCACTGGTCACTGGTCACTGGTCACTTGTCACTGGTCAGTGGTCACTGGTCTCTGGTCACTGGTCACTGGTCACTGGTCACAGGTCAATGGTCACTGGTCACTGGTCACTGGTCACTGGTCACTGGTCACTGGTCACAGGTCAATGGTCACTGGTCACTGGTCACTTGTCACTGGTCACTGTCGCTGGTCACTGGTCACTGGTCACTGGTCACTGGTCACTGGTCACTGGTCACTGGTCACTGGTCAATGGTCCCTATCGCAGGTCAATGGTCACTGTCGCTGGTCACTGGTCACTGGTCACTGGTCATTGGTGACTATCGCTGGTCAATGGTCACTGTCGCAGGTCACTGGTCACTGGTCACTGGTCATTGGTGACTATCGCTGGTCAATGGTCACTGTCGCTGGTCACTGGTCACTGGTCACTGGTCATTGGTGACTATCGCTGGTCAATGGTCACTGTCGCTGGTCACTGGTCACTGGTCACTGGTCACCGGTCAAAAGTCACTGGTCCCTGGTCACTGGTCACTGGTCAATGATCAATGGTCCCTATCGCAGGTCAATGGTCACTGTCGCTGGTCATTTGTCACTGGTCACTGGTCATTGGTGACTATCGCTGGTCAATGGTCACTGTCGCTGGTCACTGGTCACTGGTCACTGGTCATTGGTGACTATCGCTGGTCAATGGTCACTGTCGCTGGTCACTGGTCACTGGTCACTGGTCACTGGTCAAAAGTCATTGGTCCCTGGTCACTGGTCACTGGTCAATGATCACTGTCGCTGGTCACTGGTCACTGGTCACTGGTCACTGGTCACTGGTCACGGGTCACATGTCACTGGTCACTGGTCACTGGTCACTTGTCACTGGTCACTGGTCACGGTCACTGGTCACTGGTCACTGGTCACTGGTCACTGGTCACTGGTCACTGGTCACTGGTCACTGGTCAATGGTCCCTATCGCTGGTCAATGGTCACTGCCGCTGGTCACTTGTCACTGGTCACTGGTCACTGGTCACTGGTCACTGGTCATTGGTGACTATCGCTGGTCAATGGTCACTGTCGCTGGTCATTGGTCACTGGTCACTGGTCACTGGTCAAAAGTCACTGGTTACTTGTCACTGGTCAGTGGTCACTGGTCTCTGGTCACTGGTCACTGGTCACTGGTCACTGGTCACTGGTCAATGGTCCCTATCGCAGGTCAATGGTCACTGTCGCTGGTCACTGGTCACTGGTCACTGGTCATTGGTGACTATCGCTGGTCAATGGTCACTGTCACTGGTCACTGGTCACTGGTCACTGGTCAAAAGTCACTGGTCACTTGTCACTTGTCAGTGGTCACTGGTCTCTGGTCACTGGTCACTGTCGCTGGTCACTGGTCACTGGTCACTGGTCAAGGGTCCCTATCGCTGGTCAATGGTCACTGTCGCTGGTCACTGGTCACTGGTCACTGGTCACTGGTCAAAAGTCACTGGTCACTTGTCACTGGTCAGTGGTCACTGGTCTCTGGTCACTGGTCACTGGTCACTGGTCACTGGTCATTGGTCATTGGTCACTGGTCACTGGTCACTGGTCACTGGTCATTGGTCACTGGTCACTGGTCACAAGTCACTGGTCACTGGTCACTGGTCACTTGTCACTGGTCGATGGTCACTGGTCACTGGTCACTGGTCAATGGTCATTGTCGCTGGTAAATGTTCACTGTCGCTGGTCACTGGTCACTGGTCACTGTCGCTGGTCACTGGTCACTGGTCACTGGTCACTGGTCACTGGTCACTGGTCACTGGTCAATGGTCACTGTCGCTGGTCACTGGTCACTGGTCACTGGTCATTGGTGACTATCGCTGGTCAATGGTCACTGTCGCAGGTCACTGGTCACTGGTCACTGGTCATTGGTGACTATCGCTGGTCAATGGTCACTGTCACTGGTCACTGGTCACTGGTCACTGGTCAATGGTCACTATCGCTGGTCAATGGTCACTGTCGCTGCTCACTGGTCACTGGTCACTGGTCACTGGTCACTGGTCATTGGTCACTATCGCTGGTCAATGGTCACTGTCGCTGGTCACTGGTCACTGTTCACTGGTCACTGGTCACTGGTCACTGGTCACTTGTCACTGGTCACTGGTCACTGGTCACTGGTCAATGGTCACTGTCGCTGGTCACTGGTCACTGGTCACTGGTCAATGGTCACTGCCGCTGGTCACTGGTCACTGGTCACTGCTCACTGGTCACTGGTCACTTGTCAATGGTCACTGTCGCTGGTCAATGGTTACTGTCGCTGGTCACTGGTCACTGGTCACTGGTCACTGGTCACTGGTCACTGGTCATTGGTCACTGGTCACTGGTCACAAGTCACTGGTCACTGGTCACTTGTCACTGGTCGCTGGTCACTGGTCACTGGTCAGTGGTCACTGTCGCTGGTAAATGGTCACTGTCGCTGGTCACTGGTCACTGGTCACTGGTCACTGGTCACTGGTCAATGGTCCCTATCGCAGGTCAATGGTCACTGTCGCTGGTCACTGGTCACTGGTCACTGGTCATTGGTGACTATCGCTGGTCAATGGTCACTGTCACTGGTCACTGGTCACTGGTCACTGGTCAAAAGTCACTGGTCACTTGTCACTTGTCAGTGGTCACTGGTCTCTGGTCACTGGTCACTGTCGCTGGTCACTGGTCACTGGTCACTGGTCAAGGGTCCCTATCGCTGGTCAATGGTCACTGTCGCTGGTCACTGGTCACTGGTCACTGGTCACTGGTCAAAAGTCAATGGTCACTTGTCACTGGTCAGTGGTCACTGGTCTCTGGTCACTGGTCACTGGTCACTGGTCACAGGTCAATGGTCACTGGTCACTGGTCACTGGTCACTGGCCACTGGTCACTGGTCACTGGTCACTGGTCACTGGTCACTGGTCACTGGTCACTGGTCAATGGTCCCTATCGCTGGTCAATGGTCACTGTCGCTGGTCACTGGTCACTGGTCACTAAGCACTGGTCACTGGTCACTGGTCACTGGTCACTGGTCAATGGTCCCTATCGCTGGTCAATGGTCACTGTCGCTGGTCACTGGTCACTGGTCACTGGTCACTGGTCACTGGTCACTGGTCACTTGTCACTGGTCAGTGGTCACTGGTCTCTGGTCACTGGTCACTGGTCACTGGTCACTGGTCACAGGTCAATGGTCACTGGTCACTGGTCACTGGTCATTGGTCACTGGTCACTGGTCACAAGTCACTGGTCACTGGTCACTTGTCACTGGTCGCTGGTCACTGGTCACTGGTCAATGGTCACTGTCGCTGGTAAATGTTCACTGTCGCTAGTCACTGGGCACCGGTCACTGGTCACTGGTCACTGTTCACTGGTCACTGGTCACAAGTCACTGGTCACTTGTCACTGGTCACTGGTCATTGGTCACTGGTCACTGGTCACTTGTCACTGGTCGCTGGTCACTGGTCACTGGTCAATGGTCACTGTCGCTGGTAAATGTTCACTGTCGCTGGTCACTGGTCACTGGTCACTGTCGCTGGTCACTGGTCACTGGTCACTGGTCACTGGTCACTGGTCACTGGTCAATGGTCCCTATCGCTGGTCAATGGTCACTGTCGCTGGTCACTGGTCACTGGTCACTGGTCACTGGTCACTGGTCACTGGTCACTGGTCACTGGTCAATGGTCCCTATCGCTGGTCAATGGTCACTGTCGCTGGTCACTGGTCACTGGTCACTGGTCACTGGTCACTGGTCAATGGTCGCTATCGCTGGTCAATGGTCACTGTCGCTGCTCACTGGTCACTGGTCACTGGTCACTGGTCATTGGTCACTGTCGCTGGTCAATGGTCACTGTCGCTGGTCACTGGTCACAGGTCACTGGTCACTGGTCACGGGTCACATGTCACGGGTCACTGTTCACTGGTCGCTAGTCACTGGTCACCGGTCACTGGTCACTGGTCACTGGTCACTGTTCACTGGTCACTGGTCACAAGTCACTGGTCACTGGTCACTGGTCACTGGTCACTGGTCACTGGTCACTGGTCACTATCGCTGGTCAATGGTCACTGTCGCTGGTCACTGGTCACTGGTCACTGTTCACTGGTCACTGGTCACTGGTCACTGGTCATTGGTCACAAGTCACTGGTCACTGGTCACTTGTCACTGGTCGCTGGTCACTGGTCACTGGTCAGTGGTCACTGTCGCTGGTAAATGGTCACTGTCGCTGGTCACTGGTCACTGGTCACTGGTCACTGGTCACTGGTCACTGGTCACTGGTCACTGGTCACTGGTCACTGGTCACTGGTCACTGTTCACTGGTCACTGGTCACAAGTCACTGGTCACTGGTCACTGGTCGCTGGTCACTGGTCACTGGTCAATGGTCACTGTCGCTGGTCATTGGTCACTGGTCACTGGACACTGGTCACTGGTCACTGGTCACTTGTCATTGGTCACTGGTCACTGGTCATTGGTCACTGGTCACTGGTCACAAGTCACTGGTCACTGGTCACTTGTCACTGGTCGCTGGTCACTGGTCACTGGTCAGTGGTCACTGTCGCTGGTAAATGGTCACTGTCGCTGGTCGCTGGTCACTGGTCACTGGTCACTGGTCACTGGTCACTGGTCACTGGTCACTGGTCAATGGTCCCTATCGCAGGTCAATGGTCACTGTCGCTGGTCACTTGTCACTGGTCACTGGTCATTGGTGACTATCGCTGGTCAATGGTCACTGTCGCTGGTCACTGGTCACTGGTCACTGGTCATTGGTGACTATCGCTCTTCAATGGTCACTGTCGCTGGTCACTGGTCACTTGTCACTGGTCACTGGTCACTGGTCATTGGTCACTGGTCACTGGTCACAAGTCACTGGTCACTGGTCACTTGTCACTGGTCGCTGGTCACTGGTCACTGGTCAGTGGTCACTGTCGCTGGTAAATGGTCACTGTCACTGGTCACTGGTCACTGGTCACTGGTCACTGGTCACTGGTCACTGGTCAATGGTCCCTATCGCTGGTCAATGGTCACTGCCGCTGGTCACTTGTCACTGGTCACTGGTCACTGGTCACTGGTCACTGGTCATTGGTGACTATCGCTGGTCAATGGTCACTGTCGCTGGTCATTGGTCACTGGTCACTGGTCACTGGTCAAAAGTCACTGGTTACTTGTCACTGGTCAGTGGTCACTGGTCTCTGGTCACTGGTCACTGGTCACTGGTCACTGGTCACAGGTCAATGGTCACTGGTCACTGGTCACTGGTCACTGGGCACTGGTCACTGGTCACGGGTCACATGTCACGGGTCACTGTTCACTGTTCACTGGTCGCTAGTCACTGGTCACCGGTCACTGGTCACTGGTCACTGTTCACTGGTCACTGGTCACAAGTCACTGGTCACTGGTCACTGGTCACTTGTCACTGGTCACTGGTCACGGTCACTGGTCACTGGTCACTGGTCACTGGTCACTGGTCACTGGTCACTGGTCACTGGTCACTGGTCAATGGTCCCTATCGCTGGTCAATGGTCACTGCCGCTGGTCACTTGTCACTGGTCACTGGTCACTGGTCACTGGTCACTGGTCATTGGTGACTATCGCTGGTCAATGGTCACTGTCGCTGGTCATTGGTCACTGGTCACTGGTCACTGGTCAAAAGTCACTGGTTACTTGTCACTGGTCAGTGGTCACTGGTCTCTGGTCACTGGTCACTGGTCACTGGTCACTGGTCACAGGTCAATGGTCACTGGTCACTGGTCACTGGGCACTGGTCACTGGTCACGGGTCACATGTCACGGGTCACTGTTCACTGTTCACTGGTCGCTAGTCACTGGTCACCGGTCACTGGTCACTGGTCACTGTTCACTGGTCACTGGTCACAAGTCACTGGTCACTTGTCACTGGTCACTGGTCACTGGTCACTGGTCAATGGTCACTGTCGCTGGTCAATGGTCACTGTCGCTGGTCAATGGTCACTGCGCTGGTCATTGGTCACTGGTCACTGGTCACTGGTCACTGGTCACTGGTCATTGGTCACAAGTCACTGGTCACTGGTCACTTGTCACTGGTCGCTGGTCACTGGTCACTGGTCAGTGGTCACTGTCGCTGGTCAATGGTCACTGTCGCTGGTCACTGGTCACTGGTCACTGGTCAATGGTCACTGCCGCTGGTCATTGGTCACTGGTCACTGGTCACTGGTCACTGGTCACTGGTCAATGGTCACTGCCGCTGGTCATTGGTCACTGGTCACTGGTCACTGGTCACTGGTCAATGGTCCCTATCGCAGGTCAATGGTCACTGTCGCTGGTCACTGGTCACTGGTCACTGGTCATTGGTCACTATCGCTGGTCAATGGTCACTGTCGCTGGTCATTGGTCACTGGTCACTGGACACTGGTCACTGGTCACTGGTCACTTGTCACTGGTCACTTGTCACTGGTCACTGGTCAATGGTCACTGTCGCTGGTAACTGGTCACTGGTCACTGGTCAATGGTCACTGCCGCTGGTCACTGGTCACTGGTCACTGCTCACTGGTCACTGGTCACTTGTCAATGGTCACTGTCGCTGGTCAATGGTTACTGTCGCTGGTCACTGGTCACTGGTCACTGGTCACTGGTCACTGGTCACTGGTCATTGGTCACTGGTCACTGGTCACAAGTCACTGGTCACTGGTCACTTGTCACTGGTCGCTGGTCACTGGTCACTGGTCAGTGGTCACTGTCGCTGGTAAATGGTCACTGTCGCTGGTCACTGGTCACTGGTCACTGGTCACTGGTCACTGGTCACTGGTCACTGGTCACTGGTCCATGGTCCCTATCGCAGGTCAATGGTCACTGTCGCTGGTCACTGGTCACTGGTCACTGGTCACTGGTCAATGGTCACTGTCGCTGGTCAATGGTCAGTGTCGCTGGTCACTGGTCACTGGTCACTGGTCACTGGTCACTGGTCACTGGTCACTGGTCACTGGTCACTTTCGCTGGTCACTGGTCACTGGTAAATGGTCACTGGCCACTGGTCACTGGTCACTGGTCAATGGTCACTGTCACTGGTCAATGGTCACTGTCGCTGGTCACTGGTCACTGGTCACTGGTCACTGGTCACTGGTCACTGGTCACTGGTCACTGGTCACTTTCGCTGGTCACTGGTCACTGGTAAATGGTCACTGGCCACTGGTCACTTGTCACTGGTCAGTGGTCACTGGTCTCTGGTCACTGGTCACTGGTCACTGGTCACAGGTCAATGGTCACTGGTCACTGGTCACTGGTCACTGGTCACTGGTCACTGGCCACAGGTCAATGGTCACTGGTCACTGGTCACTTGTCACTGGTCACTGTCGCTGGTCACTGGTCACTGGTCACTGGTCACTGGTCACTGGTCACTGGTCACTGGTCACTGGTCACTGGTCACTGGTCCCTATCGCAGGTCAATGGTCACTGTCGCTGGTCACAGGTCACTGGTCACTGGTCATTGGTGACTATCGCTGGTCAATGGTCACTGTCGCAGGTCACTGGTCACTGGTCACTGGTCATTGGTGACTATCGCTGGTCAATGGTCACTGTCGCTGGTCACTGGTCACTGGTCACTGGTCAATGGTCCCTATCGCTGGTCAATGGTCACTGTCGCTGGTCACTGGTCACTGGTCACTGGTCACTGGTCAAAAGTCACTGGTCACTTGTCACTGGTCAGTGGTCACTGGTCTCTGGTCACTGGTCACTGGTCACTGGTCAATGGTCACTGCCGCTGGTCATTGGTCACTGGTCACTGGTCACTGGTCACTGGTCAATGGTCCCTATCGCAGGTCAATGGTCACTGTCGCTGGTCACTGGTCACTGGTCACTGGTCATTGGTCACTATCGCTGGTCAATGGTCACTGTCGCTGGTCATTGGTCACTGGTCACTGGACACTGGTCACTGGTCACTGGTCACTTGTCACTCGTCACTGGTCACTGGTCACTGGTCAATGGTCACTGTCGCTGGTCACTGGTCACTGGTCACTGGTCACTGGTCACTGGTCACTGGTCACTGGTCACTGGTCAATGGTCACTGTCGCTGGTCACTGGTCACTGGTCACTGGTCATTGGTGACTATCGCTGGTCAATGGTCACTGTCGCAGGTCACTGGTCACTGGTCACTGGTCATTGGTGACTATTGCTGGTCAATGGTCACTGTCACTGGTCACTGGTCACTGGTCACTGGTCAATGGTCACTATCGCTGGTCAATGGTCACTGTCGCTGCTCACTGGTCACTGGTCACTGGTCACTGGTCACTGGTCATTGGTCACTATCGCTGGTCAATGGTCACTGTCGCTGGTCACTGGTCACTGTTCACTGGTCACTGGTCACTGGTCACTGGTCACTTGTCACTGGTCACTGGTCACTGGTCACTGGTCAATGGTCACTGTCGCTGGTCACTGGTCACTGGTCACTGGTCAATGGTCACTGCCGCTGGTCACTGGTCACTGGTCACTGCTCACTGGTCACTGGTCACTTGTCAATGGTCACTGTCGCTGGTCAATGGTTACTGTCGCTGGTCACTGGTCACTGGTCACTGGTCATTGGTGACTATCGCTGGTCAATGGTCACTGTCGCTGGTCACTGGTCACTGGTCACTGGTCACTGGTCAAAAGTCATTGGTCCCTGGTCACTGGTCACTGGTCAATGATCACTGTCGCTGGTCACTGGTCACTGGTCACTGGTCACTGGTCACTGGTCACGGGTCACATGTCACTGGTCACTGGTCACTGGTCACTTGTCACTGGTCACTGGTCACGGTCACTGGTCACTGGTCACTGGTCACTGGTCACTGGTCACTGGTCACTGGTCACTGGTCACTGGTCAATGGTCCCTATCGCTGGTCAATGGTCACTGCCGCTGGTCACTTGTCACTGGTCACTGGTCACTGGTCACTGGTCACTGGTCATTGGTGACTATCGCTGGTCAATGGTCACTGTCGCTGGTCATTGGTCACTGGTCACTGGTCACTGGTCAAAAGTCACTGGTTACTTGTCACTGGTCAGTGGTCACTGGTCTCTGGTCACTGGTCACTGGTCACTGGTCACTGGTCACTGGTCAATGGTCCCTATCGCAGGTCAATGGTCACTGTCGCTGGTCACTGGTCACTGGTCACTGGTCATTGGTGACTATCGCTGGTCAATGGTCACTGTCACTGGTCACTGGTCACTGGTCACTGGTCAAAAGTCACTGGTCACTTGTCACTTGTCAGTGGTCACTGGTCTCTGGTCACTGGTCACTGTCGCTGGTCACTGGTCACTGGTCACTGGTCAAGGGTCCCTATCGCTGGTCAATGGTCACTGTCGCTGGTCACTGGTCACTGGTCACTGGTCACTGGTCAAAAGTCACTGGTCACTTGTCACTGGTCAGTGGTCACTGGTCTCTGGTCACTGGTCACTGGTCACTGGTCACAGGTCAATGGTCACTGGTCACTGGTCACTGGTCACTGGCCACTGGTCACTGGTCACTGGTCACTGGTCACTGGTCACTGGTCACTGGTCACTGGTCAATGGTCCCTATCGCTGGTCAATGGTCACTGTCGCTGGTCACTGGTCACTGGTCACTAAGCACTGGTCACTGGTCACTGGTCACTGGTCACTGGTCAATGGTCCCTATCGCTGGTCAATGGTCACTGTCGCTGGTCACTGGTCACTGGTCACTGGTCACTGGTCACTGGTCACTGGTCACTTGTCACTGGTCAGTGGTCACTGGTCTCTGGTCACTGGTCACTGGTCACTGGTCACTGGTCACAGGTCAATGGTCACTGGTCACTGGTCACTGGTCATTGGTCACTGGTCACTGGTCACAAGTCACTGGTCACTGGTCACTTGTCACTGGTCGCTGGTCACTGGTCACTGGTCACTGGTCAATGGTCCCTATCGCTGGTCAATGGTCACTGTCGCTGGTCACTGGTCACTGGTCACTGGTCACTGGTCAAAAGTCACTGGTCACTTGTCACTAGTCAGTGGTCACTGGTCTCTGGTCACTGGTCACTGTCGCTGGTCACTGGTCACTGGTCACTGGTCAATGGTCCCTATCGCTGGTCAATGGTCACTGTCGCTGGTCACTGGTCACTGGTCACTGGTCACTGGTCAAAAGTCACTGGTCACTTGTCACTGGTCAGTGGTCACTGGTCTCTGGTCACTGGTCACTGGTCACTGGTCACAGGTCAATGGTCACTGGTCACTGGTCACTGGTCACTGGCCACTGGTCACTGGTCACTGGTCAATGGTCACTGTCGCTGGTCAATGGTCACTGTCGCTGGTCACTGGTCACTGGTCACTGGTCACTGGTCACTGGTCACTGGTCACTGGTCATTGGTCACTGGTCACTGGTCACAAGTCACTGGTCACTGGTCACTTGTCACTGGTCGATGGTCACTGGTCACTGGTCAATGGTCACTGTCGCTGGTAAATGTTCACTGTCGCTGGTCACTGGTCACTGGTCACTGTCGCTGGTCACTGGTCACTGGTCACTGGTCACTGGTCACTGGTCACTGGTCACTGGTCACTGGTCACTGGTCACTGGTCACTTTCGCTGGTCACTGGTCACTGGTAAATGGTCACTGGCCACTGGTCACTGGTCACTGGTCAATGGTCACTGTCGCTGGTCAATGGTCACTGTCGCTGGTCACTGGTCACTGGTCACTGGTCACTGGTCACTGGTCACTGGTCACTTTCGCTGGTCACTGGTCACTGGTAAATGGTCACTGGCCACTGCTCACTTGTCACTGGTCAGTGGTCACTGGTCAAAAGTCACTGGTTACTTGTCACTGGTCAGTGGTCACTGGTCTCTGGTCACTGGTCACTGGTCACTGGTCACTGGTCACAGGTCAATGGTCACTGGTCACTGGTCACTGGGCACTGGTCACTGGTCACGGGTCACAAGTCACGGGTCACTGTTCACTGTTCACTGGTCGCTAGTCACTGGTCACCGGTCACTGGTCACTGGTCACTGTTCACTGGTCACTGGTCACAAGTCACTGGTCACTTGTCACTGGCCACTGGTCACTGGTCACTGGTCAATGGTCACTGTCGCTGGTCAATGGTCACTGTCGCTGGTCAATGGTCACTGCGCTGGTCATTGGTCACTGGTCACTGGTCACTGGTCACTGGTCACTGGTCACTTGTCACTGGTCAGTGGTCACTGGTCTCTGGTCACTGGTCACTGGTCACTGGTCACAGGTCAATGGTCACTGGTCACTGGTCACTGGTCACTGGTCACTGGTCACTGGTCACAGGTCAATGGTCACTGGTCACTGGTCACTTGTCACTGGTCACTGTCGCTGGTCACTGGTCACTGGTCACTGGTCACTGGTCACTGGTCACTGGTCACTGGTCACTGGTCAATGGTCCCTATCGCAGGTCAATGGTCACTGTCGCTGGTCACTGGTCACTGGTCACTGGTCATTGGTGACTATCGCTGGTCAATGGTCACTGTCGCAGGTCACTGGTCACTGGTCACTGGTCATTGGTGACTATCGCTGGTCAATGGTCACTGTCGCTGGTCACTGGTCACTGGTCACTGGTCATTGGTGACTATCGCTGGTCAATGGTCACTGTCGCTGGTCACTGGTCACTGGTCACTGGTCACCGGTCAAAAGTCACTGGTCCCTGGTCACTGGTCACTGGTCAATGATCAATGGTCCCTATCGCAGGTCAATGGTCACTGTCGCTGGTCACTTGTCACTGGTCACTGGTCATTGGTGACTATCGCTGGTCAATGGTCACTGTCGCTGGTCACTGGTCACTGGTCACTGGTCATTGGTGACTATCGCTGGTCAATGGTCACTGTCGCTGGTCACTGGTCACTGGTCACTGGTCACTGGTCAAAAGTCATTGGTCCCTGGTCACTGGTCACTGGTCAATGATCACTGTCGCTGGTCACTGGTCACTGGTCACTGGTCACTGGTCACTGGTCACGGGTCACATGTCACTGGTCACTGGTCACTGGTCACTTGTCACTGGTCACTGGTCACGGTCACTGGTCACTGGTCACTGGTCACTGGTCACTGGTCACTGGTCACTGGTCACTGGTCACTGGTCAATGGTCCCTATCGCTGGTCAATGGTCACTGCCGCTGGTCACTTGTCACTGGTCACTGGTCACTGGTCACTGGTCACTGGTCATTGGTGACTATCGCTGGTCAATGGTCACTGTCGCTGGTCATTGGTCACTGGTCACTGGTCACTGGTCAAAAGTCACTGGTTACTTGTCACTGGTCAGTGGTCACTGGTCTCTGGTCACTGGTCACTGGTCACTGGTCACTGGTCACTGGTCAATGGTCCCTATCGCAGGTCAATGGTCACTGTCGCTGGTCACTGGTCACTGGTCACTGGTCATTGGTGACTATCGCTGGTCAATGGTCACTGTCACTGGTCACTGGTCACTGGTCACTGGTCAAAAGTCACTGGTCACTTGTCACTTGTCAGTGGTCACTGGTCTCTGGTCACTGGTCACTGTCGCTGGTCACTGGTCACTGGTCACTGGTCAAGGGTCCCTATCGCTGGTCAATGGTCACTGTCGCTGGTCACTGGTCACTGGTCACTGGTCACTGGTCAAAAGTCACTGGTCACTTGTCACTGGTCAGTGGTCACTGGTCTCTGGTCACTGGTCACTGGTCACTGGTCACTGGTCATTGGTCATTGGTCACTGGTCACTGGTCACTGGTCACTGGTCATTGGTCACTGGTCACTGGTCACAAGTCACTGGTCACTGGTCACTGGTCACTTGTCACTGGTCGATGGTCACTGGTCACTGGTCACTGGTCAATGGTCATTGTCGCTGGTAAATGTTCACTGTCGCTGGTCACTGGTCACTGGTCACTGTCGCTGGTCACTGGTCACTGGTCACTGGTCACTGGTCACTGGTCACTGGTCACTGGTCAATGGTCACTGTCGCTGGTCACTGGTCACTGGTCACTGGTCATTGGTGACTATCGCTGGTCAATGGTCACTGTCGCAGGTCACTGGTCACTGGTCACTGGTCATTGGTGACTATCGCTGGTCAATGGTCACTGTCACTGGTCACTGGTCACTGGTCACTGGTCAATGGTCACTATCGCTGGTCAATGGTCACTGTCGCTGCTCACTGGTCACTGGTCACTGGTCACTGGTCACTGGTCATTGGTCACTATCGCTGGTCAATGGTCACTGTCGCTGGTCACTGGTCACTGTTCACTGGTCACTGGTCACTGGTCACTGGTCACTTGTCGCTGGTCACTGGTCACTGGTCACTGTTCACTGGTCACTGGTCACTGGTCACTGGTCATTGGTCACAAGTCACTGGTCACTGGTCACTTGTCACTGGTCGCTGGTCACTGGTCACTGGTCAGTGGTCACTGTCGCTGGTAAATGGTCACTGTCGCTGGTCACTGGTCACTGGTCACTGGTCACTGGTCACTGGTCACTGGTCACTGGTCACTGGTCACTGGTCACTGGTCACTGGTCAATGGTCCCTATCGCAGGTCAATGGTCACTGTCGCTGGTCACTGGTCACTATCGCTGGTCAATGGTCACTGTCGCTGGTCATTGGTCACTGGTCACTGGACACTGGTCACTGGTCACTGGTCACTTGTCATTGGTCACTGGTCACTGGTCATTGGTCACTGGTCACTGGTCACAAGTCACTGGTCACTGGTCACTTGTCACTGGTCGCTGGTCACTGGTCACTGGTCAGTGGTCACTGTCGCTGGTAAATGGTCACTGTCGCTGGTCGCTGGTCACTGGTCACTGGTCACTGGTCACTGGTCACTGGTCACTTGTCACTGGTCAGTGGTCACTGGTCTCTGGTCACTGGTCACTGGTCACTGGTCACTGGTCACAGGTCAATGGTCACTGGTCACTGGTCACTGGTCATTGGTCACTGGTCACTGGTCACAAGTCACTGGTCACTGGTCACTTGTCACTGGTCGCTGGTCACTGGTCACTGGTCAATGGTCACTGTCGCTGGTAAATGTTCACTGTCGCTAGTCACTGGGCACCGGTCACTGGTCACTGGTCACTGTTCACTGGTCACTGGTCACAAGTCACTGGTCACTTGTCACTGGTCAGTGGTCACTGGTCACTGGTCTGTGGTCACTGGTCACTGGTCACTGGTCACTGGTCACTGGTCACTTGTCACTGGTCACTGGTCATTGGTCACTGGTCACTGGTCACAAGTCACTGGTCACTGGTCACTTGTCACTGGTCGCTGGTCACTGGTCACTGGTCACTGGTCACTGGTCACTGGTCAATGGTCCCTATCGCAGGTCAATGGTCACTGTCGCTGGTCACTGGTCACTGGTCACTGGTCATTGGTGACTATCGCTGGTCAATGGTCACTGTCACTGGTCACTGGTCACTGGTCACTGGTCAAAAGTCACTGGTCACTTGTCACTTGTCAGTGGTCACTGGTCTCTGGTCACTGGTCACTGTCGCTGGTCACTGGTCACTGGTCACTGGTCAAGGGTCCCTATCGCTGGTCAATGGTCACTGTCGCTGGTCACTGGTCACTGGTCACTGGTCACTGGTCACTGGTCAAAAGTCACTGGTCACTTGTCACTGGTCAATGGTCACTGGTCTCTGGTCACTGGTCACTGGTCACTGGTCAATGGTCACTGGTCACTGGTCACTGGTCACTGGCCACTGGTCACTGGTCACTGGTCACTGGTCACTGGTCACTGGTCACTGGTCACTGGTCAATGGTCCCTATCGCTGGTCAATGGTCACTGTCGCTGGTCACTGGTCACTGGTCACTAAGCACTGGTCACTGGTCACTGGTCACTGGTCACTGGTCACTGGTCAATGGTCCCTATCGCTGGTCAATGGTCACTGTCGCTGGTCACTGGTCACTGGTCACTGGTCACTGGTCACTGGTCACTGGTCACTTGTCACTGGTCAGTGGTCACTGGTCTCTGGTCACTGGGCACTGGTCACTGGTCACTGGTCACAGGTCAATGGTCACTGGTCACTGGTCACTGGTCATTGGTCACTGGTCACTGGTCATTGGTCACAAGTCACTGGTCACTGGTCACTTGTCACTGGTCGCTGGTCACTGGTCACTGGTCAGTGGTCACTGGTCACTGGTCTGTGGTCACAAGTCACTGGTCACTGGTCACTTGTCACTGGTCGCTGGTCACTGGTCACTGGTCAATGGTCACTGTCGCTGGTAAATGTTCACTGTCGCTAGTCACTGGGCACCGGTCACTGGTCACTGGTCACTGTTCACTGGTCACTGATCACAAGTCACTGGTCACTTGTCACTGGTCAGTGGTCACTGGTCACTGGTCTGTGGTCACTGGTCACTGGTCACTGGTCACTGGTCACTGGTCACTTGTCACTGGTCACTGGTCATTGGTCACTGGTCACTGGTCACAAGTCACTGGTCACTGGTCACTTGTCACTGGTCGCTGGTCACTGGTCACTGGTCAATGGTCACTGTCGCTGGTAAATGTTCACTGTCGCTGGTCACTGGTCACTGGTCACTGTCGCTGGTCACTGGTCACTGGTCACTGGTCACTGGTCACTGGTCACTGGTCAATGGTCCCTATCGCTGGTCAATGGTCACTGTCGCTGGTCACTGGTCACTGGTCACTGGTCACTGGTCACTGGTCACTGGTCACTGGTCAATGGTCCCTATCGCTGGTCAATGGTCACTGTCGCTGGTCACTGGTCACTGGTCACTGGTCACTGGTCACTGGTCAATGGTCGCTATCGCTGGTCAATGGTCACTGTCGCTGCTCACTGGTCACTGGTCACTGGTCACTGGTCATTGGTCACTATCGCTGGTCAATGGTCACTGTCGCTGGTCACTGGTCACAGGTCACTGGTCACTGGTCACGGGTCACATGTCACGGGTCACTGTTCACTGGTCGCTAGTCACTGGTCACCGGTCACTGGTCACTGGTCACTGGTCACTGTTCACTGGTCACTGGTCACAAGTCACTGGTCACTGGTCACTGGTCACTGGTCACTGGTCACTGGTCACTATCGCTGGTCAATGGTCACTGTCGCTGGTCACTGGTCACTGGTCACTGTTCACTGGTCACTGGTCATTGGTCACAAGTCACTGGTCACTGGTCACTTGTCACTGGTCGCTGGTCACTGGTCACTGGTCAGTGGTCACTGTCGCTGGTAAATGGTCACTGTCGCTGGTCACTGGTCACTGGTCACTGGTCACTGGTCACTGGTCACTGGTCACTGGTCACTGGTCACTGGTCACTGGTCACTGGTCACTGGTCAATGGTCCCTATCGCAGGTCAATGGTCACTGTCGCTGGTCACTGGTCACTATCGCTGGTCAATGGTCACTGTCGCTGGTCATTGGTCACTGGTCACTGGACACTGGTCACTGGTCACTGGTCACTTGTCATTGGTCACTGGTCACTGGTCATTGGTCACTGGTCACTGGTCACAAGTCACTGGTCACTGGTCACTTGTCACTGGTCGCTGGTCACTGGTCACTGGTCAGTGGTCACTGTCGCTGGTAAATGGTCACTGTCGCTGGTCGCTGGTCACTGGTCACTGGTCACTGGTCACTGGTCACTGGTCACTGGTCACTGGTCAATGGTCCCTATCGCAGGTCAATGGTCACTGTCGCTGGTCACTTGTCACTGGTCACTGGTCATTGGTGACTATCGCTGGTCAATGGTCACTGTCGCTGGTCACTGGTCACTGGTCACTGGTCATTGGTGACTATCGCTCTTCAATGGTCACTGTCGCTGGTCACTGGTCACTTGTCACTGGTCACTGGTCACTGGTCATTGGTCACTGGTCACTGGTCACAAGTCACTGGTCACTGGTCACTTGTCACTGGTCGCTGGTCACTGGTCACTGGTCAGTGGTCACTGTCGCTGGTAAATGGTCACTGTCGCTGGTCGCTGGTCACTGGTCACTGGTCACTGGTCACTGGTCACGGGTCACATGTCACTGGTCACTGGTCACTGGTCACTTGTCACTGGTCACTGGTCACGGTCACTGGTCACTGGTCACTGGTCACTGGTCACTGGTCACTGGTCACTGGTCACTGGTCACTGGTCAATGGTCCCTATCGCTGGTCAATGGTCACTGCCGCTGGTCACTTGTCACTGGTCACTGGTCACTGGTCACTGGTCACTGGTCATTGGTGACTATCGCTGGTCAATGGTCACTGTCGCTGGTCATTGGTCACTGGTCACTGGTCACTGGTCAAAAGTCACTGGTTACTTGTCACTGGTCAGTGGTCACTGGTCTCTGGTCACTGGTCACTGGTCACTGGTCACTGGTCACAGGTCAATGGTCACTGGTCACTGGTCACTGGGCACTGGTCACTGGTCACGGGTCACATGTCACGGGTCACTGTTCACTGTTCACTGGTCGCTAGTCACTGGTCACCGGTCACTGGTCACTGGTCACTGTTCACTGGTCACTGGTCACAAGTCACTGGTCACTGGTCACTGGTCACTGGTCAATGGTCACTGTCGCTGGTCAATGGTCACTGTCGCTGGTCAATGGTCACTGCGCTGGTCATTGGTCACTGGTCACTGGTCACTGGTCACTGGTCACTGGTCACTTGTCACTGGTCAGTGGTCACTGGTCTCTGGTCACTGGTCACTGGTCACTGGTCACAGGTCAATGGTCACTGGTCACTGGTCACTGGTCACTGGTCACTGGTCACTGGTCACAGGTCAATGGTCACTGGTCACTGGTCACTTGTCACTGGTCACTGTCGCTGGTCACTGGTCACTGGTCACTGGTCACTGGTCACTGGTCACTGGTCACTGGTCACTGGTCACTGGTCACTGGTCAATGGTCCCTATCGCAGGTCAATGGTCACTGTCGCTGGTCACTGGTCACTGGTCATTGGTGACTATCGCTGGTCAATGGTCACTGTCGCTGGTCATTGGTCACTGGTCACTGGTCACTGGTCAAAAGTCACTGGTTACTTGTCACTGGTCAGTGGTCACTGGCCACTGGTCACTGGTCACTGGTCAATGGTCACTGTCGCTGGTCAATGGTCACTGTCGCTGGTCACTGGTCACTGGTCACTGGTCACTGGTCACTGGTCACTGGTCACTGGTCATTGGTCACTGGTCACTGGTCACAAGTCACTGGTCACTGGTCACTTGTCACTGGTCGATGGTCACTGGTCACTGGTCAATGGTCACTGTCGCTGGTAAATGTTCACTGTCGCTGGTCACTGGTCACTGGTCACTGTCGCTGGTCACTGGTCACTGGTCACTGGTCACTGGTCACTGGTCACTGGTCACTGGTCACTGGTCACTGGTCACTGGTCACTTTCGCTGGTCACTGGTCACTGGTAAATGGTCACTGGCCACTGGTCACTGGTCACTGGTCAATGGTCACTGTCGCTGGTCAATGGTCACTGTCGCTGGTCACTGGTCACTGGTCACTGGTCACTGGTCACTGGTCACTGGTCACTTTCGCTGGTCACTGGTCACTGGTAAATGGTCACTGGCCACTGCTCACTTGTCACTGGTCAGTGGTCACTGGTCAAAAGTCACTGGTTACTTGTCACTGGTCAGTGGTCACTGGTCTCTGGTCACTGGTCACTGGTCACTGGTCACTGGTCACAGGTCAATGGTCACTGGTCACTGGTCACTGGGCACTGGTCACTGGTCACGGGTCACAAGTCACGGGTCACTGTTCACTGTTCACTGGTCGCTAGTCACTGGTCACCGGTCACTGGTCACTGGTCACTGTTCACTGGTCACTGGTCACAAGTCACTGGTCACTTGTCACTGGCCACTGGTCACTGGTCACTGGTCAATGGTCACTGTCGCTGGTCAATGGTCACTGTCGCTGGTCAATGGTCACTGCGCTGGTCATTGGTCACTGGTCACTGGTCACTGGTCACTGGTCACTGGTCACTTGTCACTGGTCAGTGGTCACTGGTCTCTGGTCACTGGTCACTGGTCACTGGTCACAGGTCAATGGTCACTGGTCACTGGTCACTGGTCACTGGTCACTGGTCACTGGTCACAGGTCAATGGTCACTGGTCACTGGTCACTTGTCACTGGTCACTGTCGCTGGTCACTGGTCACTGGTCACTGGTCACTGGTCACTGGTCACTGGTCACTGGTCACTGGTCAATGGTCCCTATCGCAGGTCAATGGTCACTGTCGCTGGTCACTGGTCACTGGTCACTGGTCATTGGTGACTATCGCTGGTCAATGGTCACTGTCGCAGGTCACTGGTCACTGGTCACTGGTCATTGGTGACTATCGCTGGTCAATGGTCACTGTCGCTGGTCACTGGTCACTGGTCACTGGTCATTGGTGACTATCGCTGGTCAATGGTCACTGTCGCTGGTCACTGGTCACTGGTCACTGGTCACCGGTCAAAAGTCACTGGTCCCTGGTCACTGGTCACTGGTCAATGATCAATGGTCCCTATCGCAGGTCAATGGTCACTGTCGCTGGTCACTTGTCACTGGTCACTGGTCATTGGTGACTATCGCTGGTCAATGGTCACTGTCGCTGGTCACTGGTCACTGGTCACTGGTCATTGGTGACTATCGCTGGTCAATGGTCACTGTCGCTGGTCACTGGTCACTGGTCACTGGTCACTGGTCAAAAGTCATTGGTCCCTGGTCACTGGTCACTGGTCAATGATCACTGTCGCTGGTCACTGGTCACTGGTCACTGGTCACTGGTCACTGGTCACGGGTCACATGTCACTGGTCACTGGTCACTGGTCACTTGTCACTGGTCACTGGTCACGGTCACTGGTCACTGGTCACTGGTCACTGGTCACTGGTCACTGGTCACTGGTCACTGGTCACTGGTCAATGGTCCCTATCGCTGGTCAATGGTCACTGCCGCTGGTCACTTGTCACTGGTCACTGGTCACTGGTCACTGGTCACTGGTCATTGGTGACTATCGCTGGTCAATGGTCACTGTCGCTGGTCATTGGTCACTGGTCACTGGTCACTGGTCAAAAGTCACTGGTTACTTGTCACTGGTCAGTGGTCACTGGTCTCTGGTCACTGGTCACTGGTCACTGGTCACTGGTCACTGGTCAATGGTCCCTATCGCAGGTCAATGGTCACTGTCGCTGGTCACTGGTCACTGGTCACTGGTCATTGGTGACTATCGCTGGTCAATGGTCACTGTCACTGGTCACTGGTCACTGGTCACTGGTCAAAAGTCACTGGTCACTTGTCACTTGTCAGTGGTCACTGGTCTCTGGTCACTGGTCACTGTCGCTGGTCACTGGTCACTGGTCACTGGTCAAGGGTCCCTATCGCTGGTCAATGGTCACTGTCGCTGGTCACTGGTCACTGGTCACTGGTCACTGGTCAAAAGTCACTGGTCACTTGTCACTGGTCAGTGGTCACTGGTCTCTGGTCACTGGTCACTGGTCACTGGTCACTGGTCATTGGTCATTGGTCACTGGTCACTGGTCACTGGTCACTGGTCATTGGTCACTGGTCACTGGTCACAAGTCACTGGTCACTGGTCACTGGTCACTTGTCACTGGTCGATGGTCACTGGTCACTGGTCACTGGTCAATGGTCATTGTCGCTGGTAAATGTTCACTGTCGCTGGTCACTGGTCACTGGTCACTGTCGCTGGTCACTGGTCACTGGTCACTGGTCACTGGTCACTGGTCACTGGTCACTGGTCAATGGTCACTGTCGCTGGTCACTGGTCACTGGTCACTGGTCATTGGTGACTATCGCTGGTCAATGGTCACTGTCGCAGGTCACTGGTCACTGGTCACTGGTCATTGGTGACTATCGCTGGTCAATGGTCACTGTCACTGGTCACTGGTCACTGGTCACTGGTCAATGGTCACTATCGCTGGTCAATGGTCACTGTCGCTGCTCACTGGTCACTGGTCACTGGTCACTGGTCACTGGTCATTGGTCACTATCGCTGGTCAATGGTCACTGTCGCTGGTCACTGGTCACTGTTCACTGGTCACTGGTCACTGGTCACTGGTCACTTGTCGCTGGTCACTGGTCACTGGTCACTGTTCACTGGTCACTGGTCACTGGTCACTGGTCATTGGTCACAAGTCACTGGTCACTGGTCACTTGTCACTGGTCGCTGGTCACTGGTCACTGGTCAGTGGTCACTGTCGCTGGTAAATGGTCACTGTCGCTGGTCACTGGTCACTGGTCACTGGTCACTGGTCACTGGTCACTGGTCACTGGTCACTGGTCACTGGTCACTGGTCACTGGTCAATGGTCCCTATCGCAGGTCAATGGTCACTGTCGCTGGTCACTGGTCACTATCGCTGGTCAATGGTCACTGTCGCTGGTCATTGGTCACTGGTCACTGGACACTGGTCACTGGTCACTGGTCACTTGTCATTGGTCACTGGTCACTGGTCATTGGTCACTGGTCACTGGTCACAAGTCACTGGTCACTGGTCACTTGTCACTGGTCGCTGGTCACTGGTCACTGGTCAGTGGTCACTGTCGCTGGTAAATGGTCACTGTCGCTGGTCGCTGGTCACTGGTCACTGGTCACTGGTCACTGGTCACTGGTCACTTGTCACTGGTCAGTGGTCACTGGTCTCTGGTCACTGGTCACTGGTCACTGGTCACTGGTCACAGGTCAATGGTCACTGGTCACTGGTCACTGGTCATTGGTCACTGGTCACTGGTCACAAGTCACTGGTCACTGGTCACTTGTCACTGGTCGCTGGTCACTGGTCACTGGTCAATGGTCACTGTCGCTGGTAAATGTTCACTGTCGCTAGTCACTGGGCACCGGTCACTGGTCACTGGTCACTGTTCACTGGTCACTGGTCACAAGTCACTGGTCACTTGTCACTGGTCAGTGGTCACTGGTCACTGGTCTGTGGTCACTGGTCACTGGTCACTGGTCACTGGTCACTGGTCACTTGTCACTGGTCACTGGTCATTGGTCACTGGTCACTGGTCACAAGTCACTGGTCACTGGTCACTTGTCACTGGTCGCTGGTCACTGGTCACTGGTCACTGGTCACTGGTCACTGGTCAATGGTCCCTATCGCAGGTCAATGGTCACTGTCGCTGGTCACTGGTCACTGGTCACTGGTCATTGGTGACTATCGCTGGTCAATGGTCACTGTCACTGGTCACTGGTCACTGGTCACTGGTCAAAAGTCACTGGTCACTTGTCACTTGTCAGTGGTCACTGGTCTCTGGTCACTGGTCACTGTCGCTGGTCACTGGTCACTGGTCACTGGTCAAGGGTCCCTATCGCTGGTCAATGGTCACTGTCGCTGGTCACTGGTCACTGGTCACTGGTCACTGGTCACTGGTCAAAAGTCACTGGTCACTTGTCACTGGTCAATGGTCACTGGTCTCTGGTCACTGGTCACTGGTCACTGGTCAATGGTCACTGGTCACTGGTCACTGGTCACTGGCCACTGGTCACTGGTCACTGGTCACTGGTCACTGGTCACTGGTCACTGGTCACTGGTCAATGGTCCCTATCGCTGGTCAATGGTCACTGTCGCTGGTCACTGGTCACTGGTCACTAAGCACTGGTCACTGGTCACTGGTCACTGGTCACTGGTCACTGGTCAATGGTCCCTATCGCTGGTCAATGGTCACTGTCGCTGGTCACTGGTCACTGGTCACTGGTCACTGGTCACTGGTCACTGGTCACTTGTCACTGGTCAGTGGTCACTGGTCTCTGGTCACTGGGCACTGGTCACTGGTCACTGGTCACAGGTCAATGGTCACTGGTCACTGGTCACTGGTCATTGGTCACTGGTCACTGGTCATTGGTCACAAGTCACTGGTCACTGGTCACTTGTCACTGGTCGCTGGTCACTGGTCACTGGTCAGTGGTCACTGGTCACTGGTCTGTGGTCACAAGTCACTGGTCACTGGTCACTTGTCACTGGTCGCTGGTCACTGGTCACTGGTCAATGGTCACTGTCGCTGGTAAATGTTCACTGTCGCTAGTCACTGGGCACCGGTCACTGGTCACTGGTCACTGTTCACTGGTCACTGATCACAAGTCACTGGTCACTTGTCACTGGTCAGTGGTCACTGGTCACTGGTCTGTGGTCACTGGTCACTGGTCACTGGTCACTGGTCACTGGTCACTTGTCACTGGTCACTGGTCATTGGTCACTGGTCACTGGTCACAAGTCACTGGTCACTGGTCACTTGTCACTGGTCGCTGGTCACTGGTCACTGGTCAATGGTCACTGTCGCTGGTAAATGTTCACTGTCGCTGGTCACTGGTCACTGGTCACTGTCGCTGGTCACTGGTCACTGGTCACTGGTCACTGGTCACTGGTCACTGGTCAATGGTCCCTATCGCTGGTCAATGGTCACTGTCGCTGGTCACTGGTCACTGGTCACTGGTCACTGGTCACTGGTCACTGGTCACTGGTCAATGGTCCCTATCGCTGGTCAATGGTCACTGTCGCTGGTCACTGGTCACTGGTCACTGGTCACTGGTCACTGGTCAATGGTCGCTATCGCTGGTCAATGGTCACTGTCGCTGCTCACTGGTCACTGGTCACTGGTCACTGGTCATTGGTCACTATCGCTGGTCAATGGTCACTGTCGCTGGTCACTGGTCACAGGTCACTGGTCACTGGTCACGGGTCACATGTCACGGGTCACTGTTCACTGGTCGCTAGTCACTGGTCACCGGTCACTGGTCACTGGTCACTGGTCACTGTTCACTGGTCACTGGTCACAAGTCACTGGTCACTGGTCACTGGTCACTGGTCACTGGTCACTGGTCACTATCGCTGGTCAATGGTCACTGTCGCTGGTCACTGGTCACTGGTCACTGTTCACTGGTCACTGGTCATTGGTCACAAGTCACTGGTCACTGGTCACTTGTCACTGGTCGCTGGTCACTGGTCACTGGTCAGTGGTCACTGTCGCTGGTAAATGGTCACTGTCGCTGGTCACTGGTCACTGGTCACTGGTCACTGGTCACTGGTCACTGGTCACTGGTCACTGGTCACTGGTCACTGGTCACTGGTCACTGGTCAATGGTCCCTATCGCAGGTCAATGGTCACTGTCGCTGGTCACTGGTCACTATCGCTGGTCAATGGTCACTGTCGCTGGTCATTGGTCACTGGTCACTGGACACTGGTCACTGGTCACTGGTCACTTGTCATTGGTCACTGGTCACTGGTCATTGGTCACTGGTCACTGGTCACAAGTCACTGGTCACTGGTCACTTGTCACTGGTCGCTGGTCACTGGTCACTGGTCAGTGGTCACTGTCGCTGGTAAATGGTCACTGTCGCTGGTCGCTGGTCACTGGTCACTGGTCACTGGTCACTGGTCACTGGTCACTGGTCACTGGTCAATGGTCCCTATCGCAGGTCAATGGTCACTGTCGCTGGTCACTTGTCACTGGTCACTGGTCATTGGTGACTATCGCTGGTCAATGGTCACTGTCGCTGGTCACTGGTCACTGGTCACTGGTCATTGGTGACTATCGCTCT
Source organism: Andrena bucephala (assembly GCA_947577245.1). Lineage (NCBI taxonomy): Eukaryota > Metazoa > Arthropoda > Insecta > Hymenoptera > Andrenidae > Andrena > Andrena bucephala. The sequence goes on along the minus strand of OX387716.1, from coordinate 24,496,364 downwards.
TCAATGGTCACTGTCGCTGGTCACTGGTCACTTGTCACTGGTCACTGGTCACTGGTCATTGGTCACTGGTCACTGGTCACAAGTCACTGGTCACTGGTCACTTGTCACTGGTCGCTGGTCACTGGTCACTGGTCAGTGGTCACTGTCGCTGGTAAATGGTCACTGTCGCTGGTCGCTGGTCACTGGTCACTGGTCACTGGTCACTGGTCACGGGTCACATGTCACTGGTCACTGGTCACTGGTCACTTGTCACTGGTCACTGGTCACGGTCACTGGTCACTGGTCACTGGTCACTGGTCACTGGTCACTGGTCACTGGTCACTGGTCACTGGTCAATGGTCCCTATCGCTGGTCAATGGTCACTGCCGCTGGTCACTTGTCACTGGTCACTGGTCACTGGTCACTGGTCACTGGTCATTGGTGACTATCGCTGGTCAATGGTCACTGTCGCTGGTCATTGGTCACTGGTCACTGGTCACTGGTCAAAAGTCACTGGTTACTTGTCACTGGTCAGTGGTCACTGGTCTCTGGTCACTGGTCACTGGTCACTGGTCACTGGTCACAGGTCAATGGTCACTGGTCACTGGTCACTGGGCACTGGTCACTGGTCACGGGTCACATGTCACGGGTCACTGTTCACTGTTCACTGGTCGCTAGTCACTGGTCACCGGTCACTGGTCACTGGTCACTGTTCACTGGTCACTGGTCACAAGTCACTGGTCACTGGTCACTGGTCACTGGTCAATGGTCACTGTCGCTGGTCAATGGTCACTGTCGCTGGTCAATGGTCACTGCGCTGGTCATTGGTCACTGGTCACTGGTCACTGGTCACTGGTCACTGGTCACTTGTCACTGGTCAGTGGTCACTGGTCTCTGGTCACTGGTCACTGGTCACTGGTCACAGGTCAATGGTCACTGGTCACTGGTCACTGGTCACTGGTCACTGGTCACTGGTCACAGGTCAATGGTCACTGGTCACTGGTCACTTGTCACTGGTCACTGTCGCTGGTCACTGGTCACTGGTCACTGGTCACTGGTCACTGGTCACTGGTCACTGGTCACTGGTCACTGGTCACTGGTCAATGGTCCCTATCGCAGGTCAATGGTCACTGTCGCTGGTCACTGGTCACTGGTCATTGGTGACTATCGCTGGTCAATGGTCACTGTCGCAGGTCACTGGTCACTGGTCACTGGTCATTGGTGACTATCGCTGGTCAATGGTCACTGTCGCTGGTCACTGGTCACTGGTCACTGGTCATTGGTGACTATCGCTGGTCAATGGTCACTGTCGCTGGTCACTGGTCACTGGTCACTGGTCACTGGTCAAAAGTCACTGGTCCCTGGTCACTGGTCACTGGTCAATGATCAATGGTCCCTATCGCAGGTCAATGGTCACTGTCGCTGGTCACTTGTCACTGGTCACTGGTCATTGGTGACTATTGCTGGTCAATGGTCACTGTCGCTGGTCACTGGTCACTGGTCACTGGTCATTGGTGACTATCGCTGGTCAATGGTCACTGTCGCTGGTCACTGGTCACTGGTCACTGGTCACTGGTCAAAAGTCACTGGTCCCTGGTCACTGGTCACTGGTCAATGATCACTGTCGCTGGTCACTGGTCACTGGTCACTGGTCACTGGTCACTGGTCACGGGTCACATGTCACTGGTCACTGGTCACTGGTCACTTGTCACTGGTCACTGGTCACGGTCACTGGTCACTGGTCACTGGTCACTGGTCACTGGTCACTGGTCACTGGTCACTGGTCACTGGTCAATGGTCCCTATCGCTGGTCAATGGTCACTGCCGCTGGTCACTTGTCACTGGTCACTGGTCACTGGTCACTGGTCACTGGTCATTGGTGACTATCGCTGGTCAATGGTCACTGTCGCTGGTCATTGGTCACTGGTCACTGGTCACTGGTCAAAAGTCACTGGTTACTTGTCACTGGTCAGTGGTCACTGGTCTCTGGTCACTGGTCACTGGTCACTGGTCACTGGTCACAGGTCAATGGTCACTGGTCACTGGTCACTGGGCACTGGTCACTGGTCACGGGTCACATGTCACGGGTCACTGTTCACTGTTCACTGGTCGCTAGTCACTGGTCACCGGTCACTGGTCACTGGTCACTGTTCACTGGTCACTGGTCACAAGTCACTGGTCACTTGTCACTGGCCACTGGTCACTGGTCACTGGTCAATGGTCACTGTCGCTGGTCAATGGTCACTGTCGCTGGTCAATGGTCACTGCGCTGGTCATTGGTCACTGGTCACTGGTCACTGGTCACTGGTCACTGGTCACTTGTCACTGGTCAGTGGTCACTGGTCTCTGGTCACTGGTCACTGGTCACTGGTCACAGGTCAATGGTCACTGGTCACTGGTCACTGGTCACTGGTCACTGGTCACTGGTCACAGGTCAATGGTCACTGGTCACTGGTCACTTGTCACTGGTCACTGTCGCTGGTCACTGGTCACTGGTCACTGGTCACTGGTCACTGGTCACTGGTCACTGGTCACTGGTCAATGGTCCCTATCGCAGGTCAATGGTCACTGTCGCTGGTCACTGGTCACTGGTCACTGGTCATTGGTGACTATCGCTGGTCAATGGTCACTGTCGCAGGTCACTGGTCACTGGTCACTGGTCATTGGTGACTATCGCTGGTCAATGGTCACTGTCGCTGGTCACTGGTCACTGGTCACTGGTCATTGGTGACTATCGCTGGTCAATGGTCACTGTCGCTGGTCACTGGTCACTGGTCACTGGTCACCGGTCAAAAGTCACTGGTCCCTGGTCACTGGTCACTGGTCAATGATCAATGGTCCCTATCGCAGGTCAATGGTCACTGTCGCTGGTCACTTGTCACTGGTCACTGGTCATTGGTGACTATCGCTGGTCAATGGTCACTGTCGCTGGTCACTGGTCACTGGTCACTGGTCATTGGTGACTATCGCTGGTCAATGGTCACTGTCGCTGGTCACTGGTCACTGGTCACTGGTCACTGGTCAAAAGTCATTGGTCCCTGGTCACTGGTCACTGGTCAATGATCACTGTCGCTGGTCACTGGTCACTGGTCACTGGTCACTGGTCACTGGTCACGGGTCACATGTCACTGGTCACTGGTCACTGGTCACTTGTCACTGGTCACTGGTCACGGTCACTGGTCACTGGTCACTGGTCACTGGTCACTGGTCACTGGTCACTGGTCACTGGTCACTGGTCAATGGTCCCTATCGCTGGTCAATGGTCACTGCCGCTGGTCACTTGTCACTGGTCACTGGTCACTGGTCACTGGTCACTGGTCATTGGTGACTATCGCTGGTCAATGGTCACTGTCGCTGGTCATTGGTCACTGGTCACTGGTCACTGGTCAAAAGTCACTGGTTACTTGTCACTGGTCAGTGGTCACTGGTCTCTGGTCACTGGTCACTGGTCACTGGTCACTGGTCACTGGTCAATGGTCCCTATCGCAGGTCAATGGTCACTGTCGCTGGTCACTGGTCACTGGTCACTGGTCATTGGTGACTATCGCTGGTCAATGGTCACTGTCACTGGTCACTGGTCACTGGTCACTGGTCAAAAGTCACTGGTCACTTGTCACTTGTCAGTGGTCACTGGTCTCTGGTCACTGGTCACTGTCGCTGGTCACTGGTCACTGGTCACTGGTCAAGGGTCCCTATCGCTGGTCAATGGTCACTGTCGCTGGTCACTGGTCACTGGTCACTGGTCACTGGTCAAAAGTCACTGGTCACTTGTCACTGGTCAGTGGTCACTGGTCTCTGGTCACTGGTCACTGGTCACTGGTCACAGGTCAATGGTCACTGGTCACTGGTCACTGGTCACTGGCCACTGGTCACTGGTCACTGGTCACTGGTCACTGGTCACTGGTCACTGGTCACTGGTCAATGGTCCCTATCGCTGGTCAATGGTCACTGTCGCTGGTCACTGGTCACTGGTCACTAAGCACTGGTCACTGGTCACTGGTCACTGGTCACTGGTCAATGGTCCCTATCGCTGGTCAATGGTCACTGTCGCTGGTCACTGGTCACTGGTCACTGGTCACTGGTCACTGGTCACTGGTCACTTGTCACTGGTCAGTGGTCACTGGTCTCTGGTCACTGGTCACTGGTCACTGGTCACTGGTCACAGGTCAATGGTCACTGGTCACTGGTCACTGGTCATTGGTCACTGGTCACTGGTCACAAGTCACTGGTCACTGGTCACTTGTCACTGGTCGCTGGTCACTGGTCACTGGTCACTGGTCAATGGTCCCTATCGCTGGTCAATGGTCACTGTCGCTGGTCACTGGTCACTGGTCACTGGTCACTGGTCAAAAGTCACTGGTCACTTGTCACTAGTCAGTGGTCACTGGTCTCTGGTCACTGGTCACTGTCGCTGGTCACTGGTCACTGGTCACTGGTCAATGGTCCCTATCGCTGGTCAATGGTCACTGTCGCTGGTCACTGGTCACTGGTCACTGGTCACTGGTCAAAAGTCACTGGTCACTTGTCACTGGTCAGTGGTCACTGGTCTCTGGTCACTGGTCACTGGTCACTGGTCACAGGTCAATGGTCACTGGTCACTGGTCACTGGTCACTGGCCACTGGTCACTGGTCACTGGTCAATGGTCACTGTCGCTGGTCAATGGTCACTGTCGCTGGTCACTGGTCACTGGTCACTGGTCACTGGTCACTGGTCACTGGTCACTGGTCATTGGTCACTGGTCACTGGTCACAAGTCACTGGTCACTGGTCACTTGTCACTGGTCGATGGTCACTGGTCACTGGTCAATGGTCACTGTCGCTGGTAAATGTTCACTGTCGCTGGTCACTGGTCACTGGTCACTGTCGCTGGTCACTGGTCACTGGTCACTGGTCACTGGTCACTGGTCACTGGTCACTGGTCACTGGTCACTGGTCACTGGTCACTTTCGCTGGTCACTGGTCACTGGTAAATGGTCACTGGCCACTGGTCACTGGTCACTGGTCAATGGTCACTGTCGCTGGTCAATGGTCACTGTCGCTGGTCACTGGTCACTGGTCACTGGTCACTGGTCACTGGTCACTGGTCACTTTCGCTGGTCACTGGTCACTGGTAAATGGTCACTGGCCACTGCTCACTTGTCACTGGTCAGTGGTCACTGGTCAAAAGTCACTGGTTACTTGTCACTGGTCAGTGGTCACTGGTCTCTGGTCACTGGTCACTGGTCACTGGTCACTGGTCACAGGTCAATGGTCACTGGTCACTGGTCACTGGGCACTGGTCACTGGTCACGGGTCACATGTCACGGGTCACTGTTCACTGTTCACTGGTCGCTAGTCACTGGTCACCGGTCACTGGTCACTGGTCACTGTTCACTGGTCACTGGTCACAAGTCACTGGTCACTTGTCACTGGCCACTGGTCACTGGTCACTGGTCAATGGTCACTGTCGCTGGTCAATGGTCACTGTCGCTGGTCAATGGTCACTGCGCTGGTCATTGGTCACTGGTCACTGGTCACTGGTCACTGGTCACTGGTCACTTGTCACTGGTCAGTGGTCACTGGTCTCTGGTCACTGGTCACTGGTCACTGGTCACAGGTCAATGGTCACTGGTCACTGGTCACTGGTCACTGGTCACTGGTCACTGGTCACAGGTCAATGGTCACTGGTCACTGGTCACTTGTCACTGGTCACTGTCGCTGGTCACTGGTCACTGGTCACTGGTCACTGGTCACTGGTCACTGGTCACTGGTCACTGGTCAATGGTCCCTATCGCAGGTCAATGGTCACTGTCGCTGGTCACTGGTCACTGGTCACTGGTCATTGGTGACTATCGCTGGTCAATGGTCACTGTCGCAGGTCACTGGTCACTGGTCACTGGTCATTGGTGACTATCGCTGGTCAATGGTCACTGTCGCTGGTCACTGGTCACTGGTCACTGGTCATTGGTGACTATCGCTGGTCAATGGTCACTGTCGCTGGTCACTGGTCACTGGTCACTGGTCACCGGTCAAAAGTCACTGGTCCCTGGTCACTGGTCACTGGTCAATGATCAATGGTCCCTATCGCAGGTCAATGGTCACTGTCGCTGGTCATTTGTCACTGGTCACTGGTCATTGGTGACTATCGCTGGTCAATGGTCACTGTCGCTGGTCACTGGTCACTGGTCACTGGTCATTGGTGACTATCGCTGGTCAATGGTCACTGTCGCTGGTCACTGGTCACTGGTCACTGGTCACTGGTCAAAAGTCATTGGTCCCTGGTCACTGGTCACTGGTCAATGATCACTGTCGCTGGTCACTGGTCACTGGTCACTGGTCACTGGTCACTGGTCACGGGTCACATGTCACTGGTCACTGGTCACTGGTCACTTGTCACTGGTCACTGGTCACGGTCACTGGTCACTGGTCACTGGTCACTGGTCACTGGTCACTGGTCACTGGTCACTGGTCACTGGTCAATGGTCCCTATCGCTGGTCAATGGTCACTGCCGCTGGTCACTTGTCACTGGTCACTGGTCACTGGTCACTGGTCACTGGTCATTGGTGACTATCGCTGGTCAATGGTCACTGTCGCTGGTCATTGGTCACTGGTCACTGGTCACTGGTCAAAAGTCACTGGTTACTTGTCACTGGTCAGTGGTCACTGGTCTCTGGTCACTGGTCACTGGTCACTGGTCACTGGTCACTGGTCAATGGTCCCTATCGCAGGTCAATGGTCACTGTCGCTGGTCACTGGTCACTGGTCACTGGTCATTGGTGACTATCGCTGGTCAATGGTCACTGTCACTGGTCACTGGTCACTGGTCACTGGTCAAAAGTCACTGGTCACTTGTCACTTGTCAGTGGTCACTGGTCTCTGGTCACTGGTCACTGTCGCTGGTCACTGGTCACTGGTCACTGGTCAAGGGTCCCTATCGCTGGTCAATGGTCACTGTCGCTGGTCACTGGTCACTGGTCACTGGTCACTGGTCAAAAGTCACTGGTCACTTGTCACTGGTCAGTGGTCACTGGTCTCTGGTCACTGGTCACTGGTCACTGGTCACTGGTCATTGGTCATTGGTCACTGGTCACTGGTCACTGGTCACTGGTCATTGGTCACTGGTCACTGGTCACAAGTCACTGGTCACTGGTCACTGGTCACTTGTCACTGGTCGATGGTCACTGGTCACTGGTCACTGGTCAATGGTCATTGTCGCTGGTAAATGTTCACTGTCGCTGGTCACTGGTCACTGGTCACTGTCGCTGGTCACTGGTCACTGGTCACTGGTCACTGGTCACTGGTCACTGGTCACTGGTCAATGGTCACTGTCGCTGGTCACTGGTCACTGGTCACTGGTCATTGGTGACTATCGCTGGTCAATGGTCACTGTCGCAGGTCACTGGTCACTGGTCACTGGTCATTGGTGACTATCGCTGGTCAATGGTCACTGTCACTGGTCACTGGTCACTGGTCACTGGTCAATGGTCACTATCGCTGGTCAATGGTCACTGTCGCTGCTCACTGGTCACTGGTCACTGGTCACTGGTCACTGGTCATTGGTCACTATCGCTGGTCAATGGTCACTGTCGCTGGTCACTGGTCACTGTTCACTGGTCACTGGTCACTGGTCACTGGTCACTTGTCACTGGTCACTGGTCACTGGTCACTGGTCAATGGTCACTGTCGCTGGTCACTGGTCACTGGTCACTGGTCAATGGTCACTGCCGCTGGTCACTGGTCACTGGTCACTGCTCACTGGTCACTGGTCACTTGTCAATGGTCACTGTCGCTGGTCAATGGTTACTGTCGCTGGTCACTGGTCACTGGTCACTGGTCACTGGTCACTGGTCACTGGTCATTGGTCACTGGTCACTGGTCACAAGTCACTGGTCACTGGTCACTTGTCACTGGTCGCTGGTCACTGGTCACTGGTCAGTGGTCACTGTCGCTGGTAAATGGTCACTGTCGCTGGTCACTGGTCACTGGTCACTGGTCACTGGTCACTGGTCAATGGTCCCTATCGCAGGTCAATGGTCACTGTCGCTGGTCACTGGTCACTGGTCACTGGTCATTGGTGACTATCGCTGGTCAATGGTCACTGTCACTGGTCACTGGTCACTGGTCACTGGTCAAAAGTCACTGGTCACTTGTCACTTGTCAGTGGTCACTGGTCTCTGGTCACTGGTCACTGTCGCTGGTCACTGGTCACTGGTCACTGGTCAAGGGTCCCTATCGCTGGTCAATGGTCACTGTCGCTGGTCACTGGTCACTGGTCACTGGTCACTGGTCAAAAGTCACTGGTCACTTGTCACTGGTCAGTGGTCACTGGTCTCTGGTCACTGGTCACTGGTCACTGGTCACAGGTCAATGGTCACTGGTCACTGGTCACTGGTCACTGGCCACTGGTCACTGGTCACTGGTCACTGGTCACTGGTCACTGGTCACTGGTCACTGGTCAATGGTCCCTATCGCTGGTCAATGGTCACTGTCGCTGGTCACTGGTCACTGGTCACTAAGCACTGGTCACTGGTCACTGGTCACTGGTCACTGGTCAATGGTCCCTATCGCTGGTCAATGGTCACTGTCGCTGGTCACTGGTCACTGGTCACTGGTCACTGGTCACTGGTCACTGGTCACTTGTCACTGGTCAGTGGTCACTGGTCTCTGGTCACTGGTCACTGGTCACTGGTCACTGGTCACAGGTCAATGGTCACTGGTCACTGGTCACTGGTCATTGGTCACTGGTCACTGGTCACAAGTCACTGGTCACTGGTCACTTGTCACTGGTCGCTGGTCACTGGTCACTGGTCAATGGTCACTGTCGCTGGTAAATGTTCACTGTCGCTAGTCACTGGGCACCGGTCACTGGTCACTGGTCACTGTTCACTGGTCACTGGTCACAAGTCACTGGTCACTTGTCACTGGTCACTGGTCATTGGTCACTGGTCACTGGTCACTTGTCACTGGTCGCTGGTCACTGGTCACTGGTCAATGGTCACTGTCGCTGGTAAATGTTCACTGTCGCTGGTCACTGGTCACTGGTCACTGTCGCTGGTCACTGGTCACTGGTCACTGGTCACTGGTCACTGGTCACTGGTCAATGGTCCCTATCGCTGGTCAATGGTCACTGTCGCTGGTCACTGGTCACTGGTCACTGGTCACTGGTCACTGGTCACTGGTCACTGGTCACTGGTCAATGGTCCCTATCGCTGGTCAATGGTCACTGTCGCTGGTCACTGGTCACTGGTCACTGGTCACTGGTCACTGGTCAATGGTCGCTATCGCTGGTCAATGGTCACTGTCGCTGCTCACTGGTCACTGGTCACTGGTCACTGGTCATTGGTCACTGTCGCTGGTCAATGGTCACTGTCGCTGGTCACTGGTCACAGGTCACTGGTCACTGGTCACGGGTCACATGTCACGGGTCACTGTTCACTGGTCGCTAGTCACTGGTCACCGGTCACTGGTCACTGGTCACTGGTCACTGTTCACTGGTCACTGGTCACAAGTCACTGGTCACTGGTCACTGGTCACTGGTCACTGGTCACTGGTCACTGGTCACTATCGCTGGTCAATGGTCACTGTCGCTGGTCACTGGTCACTGGTCACTGTTCACTGGTCACTGGTCACTGGTCACTGGTCATTGGTCACAAGTCACTGGTCACTGGTCACTTGTCACTGGTCGCTGGTCACTGGTCACTGGTCAGTGGTCACTGTCGCTGGTAAATGGTCACTGTCGCTGGTCACTGGTCACTGGTCACTGGTCACTGGTCACTGGTCACTGGTCACTGGTCACTGGTCACTGGTCACTGGTCACTGGTCACTGTTCACTGGTCACTGGTCACAAGTCACTGGTCACTGGTCACTGGTCGCTGGTCACTGGTCACTGGTCAATGGTCACTGTCGCTGGTCATTGGTCACTGGTCACTGGACACTGGTCACTGGTCACTGGTCACTTGTCATTGGTCACTGGTCACTGGTCATTGGTCACTGGTCACTGGTCACAAGTCACTGGTCACTGGTCACTTGTCACTGGTCGCTGGTCACTGGTCACTGGTCAGTGGTCACTGTCGCTGGTAAATGGTCACTGTCGCTGGTCGCTGGTCACTGGTCACTGGTCACTGGTCACTGGTCACTGGTCACTGGTCACTGGTCAATGGTCCCTATCGCAGGTCAATGGTCACTGTCGCTGGTCACTTGTCACTGGTCACTGGTCATTGGTGACTATCGCTGGTCAATGGTCACTGTCGCTGGTCACTGGTCACTGGTCACTGGTCATTGGTGACTATCGCTCTTCAATGGTCACTGTCGCTGGTCACTGGTCACTTGTCACTGGTCACTGGTCACTGGTCATTGGTCACTGGTCACTGGTCACAAGTCACTGGTCACTGGTCACTTGTCACTGGTCGCTGGTCACTGGTCACTGGTCAGTGGTCACTGTCGCTGGTAAATGGTCACTGTCACTGGTCACTGGTCACTGGTCACTGGTCACTGGTCACTGGTCACTGGTCAATGGTCCCTATCGCTGGTCAATGGTCACTGCCGCTGGTCACTTGTCACTGGTCACTGGTCACTGGTCACTGGTCACTGGTCATTGGTGACTATCGCTGGTCAATGGTCACTGTCGCTGGTCATTGGTCACTGGTCACTGGTCACTGGTCAAAAGTCACTGGTTACTTGTCACTGGTCAGTGGTCACTGGTCTCTGGTCACTGGTCACTGGTCACTGGTCACTGGTCACAGGTCAATGGTCACTGGTCACTGGTCACTGGTCACTGGGCACTGGTCACTGGTCACGGGTCACATGTCACGGGTCACTGTTCACTGTTCACTGGTCGCTAGTCACTGGTCACCGGTCACTGGTCACTGGTCACTGTTCACTGGTCACTGGTCACAAGTCACTGGTCACTGGTCACTGGTCACTTGTCACTGGTCACTGGTCACGGTCACTGGTCACTGGTCACTGGTCACTGGTCACTGGTCACTGGTCACTGGTCACTGGTCACTGGTCAATGGTCCCTATCGCTGGTCAATGGTCACTGCCGCTGGTCACTTGTCACTGGTCACTGGTCACTGGTCACTGGTCACTGGTCATTGGTGACTATCGCTGGTCAATGGTCACTGTCGCTGGTCATTGGTCACTGGTCACTGGTCACTGGTCAAAAGTCACTGGTTACTTGTCACTGGTCAGTGGTCACTGGTCTCTGGTCACTGGTCACTGGTCACTGGTCACTGGTCACAGGTCAATGGTCACTGGTCACTGGTCACTGGGCACTGGTCACTGGTCACGGGTCACATGTCACGGGTCACTGTTCACTGTTCACTGGTCGCTAGTCACTGGTCACCGGTCACTGGTCACTGGTCACTGTTCACTGGTCACTGGTCACAAGTCACTGGTCACTTGTCACTGGTCACTGGTCACTGGTCACTGGTCAATGGTCACTGTCGCTGGTCAATGGTCACTGTCGCTGGTCAATGGTCACTGCGCTGGTCATTGGTCACTGGTCACTGGTCACTGGTCACTGGTCACTGGTCATTGGTCACAAGTCACTGGTCACTGGTCACTTGTCACTGGTCGCTGGTCACTGGTCACTGGTCAGTGGTCACTGTCGCTGGTCAATGGTCACTGTCGCTGGTCACTGGTCACTGGTCACTGGTCAATGGTCACTGCCGCTGGTCATTGGTCACTGGTCACTGGTCACTGGTCACTGGTCACTGGTCAATGGTCACTGCCGCTGGTCATTGGTCACTGGTCACTGGTCACTGGTCACTGGTCAATGGTCCCTATCGCAGGTCAATGGTCACTGTCGCTGGTCACTGGTCACTGGTCACTGGTCATTGGTCACTATCGCTGGTCAATGGTCACTGTCGCTGGTCATTGGTCACTGGTCACTGGACACTGGTCACTGGTCACTGGTCACTTGTCACTGGTCACTTGTCACTGGTCACTGGTCAATGGTCACTGTCGCTGGTAACTGGTCACTGGTCACTGGTCAATGGTCACTGCCGCTGGTCACTGGTCACTGGTCACTGCTCACTGGTCACTGGTCACTTGTCAATGGTCACTGTCGCTGGTCAATGGTTACTGTCGCTGGTCACTGGTCACTGGTCACTGGTCACTGGTCACTGGTCACTGGTCATTGGTCACTGGTCACTGGTCACAAGTCACTGGTCACTGGTCACTTGTCACTGGTCGCTGGTCACTGGTCACTGGTCAGTGGTCACTGTCGCTGGTAAATGGTCACTGTCGCTGGTCACTGGTCACTGGTCACTGGTCACTGGTCACTGGTCACTGGTCACTGGTCACTGGTCCATGGTCCCTATCGCAGGTCAATGGTCACTGTCGCTGGTCACTGGTCACTGGTCACTGGTCACTGGTCAATGGTCACTGTCGCTGGTCAATGGTCAGTGTCGCTGGTCACTGGTCACTGGTCACTGGTCACTGGTCACTGGTCACTGGTCACTGGTCACTGGTCACTTTCGCTGGTCACTGGTCACTGGTAAATGGTCACTGGCCACTGGTCACTGGTCACTGGTCAATGGTCACTGTCACTGGTCAATGGTCACTGTCGCTGGTCACTGGTCACTGGTCACTGGTCACTGGTCACTGGTCACTGGTCACTGGTCACTGGTCACTTTCGCTGGTCACTGGTCACTGGTAAATGGTCACTGGCCACTGGTCACTTGTCACTGGTCAGTGGTCACTGGTCTCTGGTCACTGGTCACTGGTCACTGGTCACAGGTCAATGGTCACTGGTCACTGGTCACTGGTCACTGGTCACTGGTCACTGGCCACAGGTCAATGGTCACTGGTCACTGGTCACTTGTCACTGGTCACTGTCGCTGGTCACTGGTCACTGGTCACTGGTCACTGGTCACTGGTCACTGGTCACTGGTCACTGGTCACTGGTCACTGGTCCCTATCGCAGGTCAATGGTCACTGTCGCTGGTCACAGGTCACTGGTCACTGGTCATTGGTGACTATCGCTGGTCAATGGTCACTGTCGCAGGTCACTGGTCACTGGTCACTGGTCATTGGTGACTATCGCTGGTCAATGGTCACTGTCGCTGGTCACTGGTCACTGGTCACTGGTCAATGGTCCCTATCGCTGGTCAATGGTCACTGTCGCTGGTCACTGGTCACTGGTCACTGGTCACTGGTCAAAAGTCACTGGTCACTTGTCACTGGTCAGTGGTCACTGGTCTCTGGTCACTGGTCACTGGTCACTGGTCAATGGTCACTGCCGCTGGTCATTGGTCACTGGTCACTGGTCACTGGTCACTGGTCAATGGTCCCTATCGCAGGTCAATGGTCACTGTCGCTGGTCACTGGTCACTGGTCACTGGTCATTGGTCACTATCGCTGGTCAATGGTCACTGTCGCTGGTCATTGGTCACTGGTCACTGGACACTGGTCACTGGTCACTGGTCACTTGTCACTCGTCACTGGTCACTGGTCACTGGTCAATGGTCACTGTCGCTGGTCACTGGTCACTGGTCACTGGTCACTGGTCACTGGTCACTGGTCACTGGTCACTGGTCAATGGTCACTGTCGCTGGTCACTGGTCACTGGTCACTGGTCATTGGTGACTATCGCTGGTCAATGGTCACTGTCGCAGGTCACTGGTCACTGGTCACTGGTCATTGGTGACTATTGCTGGTCAATGGTCACTGTCACTGGTCACTGGTCACTGGTCACTGGTCAATGGTCACTATCGCTGGTCAATGGTCACTGTCGCTGCTCACTGGTCACTGGTCACTGGTCACTGGTCACTGGTCATTGGTCACTATCGCTGGTCAATGGTCACTGTCGCTGGTCACTGGTCACTGTTCACTGGTCACTGGTCACTGGTCACTGGTCACTTGTCACTGGTCACTGGTCACTGGTCACTGGTCAATGGTCACTGTCGCTGGTCACTGGTCACTGGTCACTGGTCAATGGTCACTGCCGCTGGTCACTGGTCACTGGTCACTGCTCACTGGTCACTGGTCACTTGTCAATGGTCACTGTCGCTGGTCAATGGTTACTGTCGCTGGTCACTGGTCACTGGTCACTGGTCACTGGTCACTGGTCACTGGTCATTGGTCACTGGTCACTGGTCACAAGTCACTGGTCACTGGTCACTTGTCACTGGTCGCTGGTCACTGGTCACTGGTCAGTGGTCACTGTCGCTGGTAAATGGTCACTGTCGCTGGTCACTGGTCACTGGTCACTGGTCACTGGTCACTGGTCAATGGTCCCTATCGCAGGTCAATGGTCACTGTCGCTGGTCACTGGTCACTGGTCACTGGTCATTGGTGACTATCGCTGGTCAATGGTCACTGTCACTGGTCACTGGTCACTGGTCACTGGTCAAAAGTCACTGGTCACTTGTCACTTGTCAGTGGTCACTGGTCTCTGGTCACTGGTCACTGTCGCTGGTCACTGGTCACTGGTCACTGGTCAAGGGTCCCTATCGCTGGTCAATGGTCACTGTCGCTGGTCACTGGTCACTGGTCACTGGTCACTGGTCAAAAGTCACTGGTCACTTGTCACTGGTCAGTTGTCACTGGTCTCTGGTCACTGGTCACTGGTCACTGGTCACAGGTCAATGGTCACTGGTCACTGGTCACTGGTCACTGGCCACTGGTCACTGGTCACTGGTCACTGGTCACTGGTCACTGGTCACTGGTCACTGGTCAATGGTCCCTATCGCTGGTCAATGGTCACTGTCGCTGGTCACTGGTCACTGGTCACTAAGCACTGGTCACTGGTCACTGGTCACTTTCGCTGGTCACTGGTCACTGGTAAATGGTCACTGGCCACTGGTCACTGGTCACTGGTCACTGGTCAATGGTCACTGTCGCTGGTCAATGGTCACTGTCGCTGGTCACTGGTCACTGGTCACTGGTCACTGGTCACAAGTCACTGGTCACTTGTCACTGGTCACTGGTCACTGGTCACTGGTCAATGGTCACTGTCGCTAGTCAATGGTCACTGTCGCTGGTCAATGGTCACTGCGCTGGTCATTGGTCAGTGGTCACTGGTCACTGGTCAAAGTCACTGGTCACTTGTCACTGGTCAGTGGTCACTGGTCTCTGGTCACTGGTCACTGGTCACTGGTCACTGGTCACTGGTCACTGGTCACAGGTCAATGGTCACTGGTCACTGGTCACTGGTCACTGGTCACTGTCGCTGGTCACTGGTCACTGGTCACTGGTCACTGGTCACTGGTCACTGGTCACTGGTCACTGGTCAATGGTCCCTATCGCTGGTCAATGGTCACTGTCGCTGGTCACTGGTCACTGGTCACTGGTCACTGGTCACTGGTCACTGGTCACTTGTCACTGGTCAGTGGTCACTGGTCTCTGGTCACTGGTCACTGGTCACTGGTCACTGGTCACAGGTCAATGGTCACTGGTCACTGGTCACTGGTCACTGGTCACTGGCCACTGGTCACTGGTCACCGGTCAATGGCCACTGTCGCTGGTCAATGGTCACTGTCGCTGGTCACTGGTCACTGGTCACTGGTCACTGGTCACTGGTCACTGGTCACTGGTCACTGGGCACTGGTCAATGGTCACAATCGCTGGTCAATGGTCACTGTCGCTGCTCACTGGTCACTGGTCACTGGTCACTGGTCATTGGTAACAATCGCTGGTCAATGGTCACTGTCGCTGGTCACTGGTCACTGGTCACTGGTCACTGGTCACGGGTCACATGTCACGGGTCACTGTTCACTGGTCGCTAGTCATTGGTCACCGGTCACTGGTCACTGGTCACTGGTCACTGTTCACTGGTCACTGGTCACTGGTCACTGGTCACTGGTCACTGGTCACTGGTCACTGGTCACTGGTCACTATCGCTGGTCAATGGTCACTGTCGCTGGTCACTGGTCACTGGTCACTGTTCACTGGTCACTGGTCACTGGTCACTGGTCATTGGTCACAAGTCACTGGTCACTGGTCACTTGTCACTGGTCGCTGGTCACTGGTCACTGGTCACTGGTCACTGGTCACTGGTCACTGGTCACTGTTCACTGGTCACTGGTCACAAGTCACTGGTCACACGTCACTGGTCAGTGGTCACTAGTCACTGGTCACTGGTCTGTGGTCACTGGTCACTGGTCAGTGGTCACTGGTCACAGTCACATGTCGCGGGTCACTGGTCACAAGTCACTGGTCGCTGGTCACAAGTCACTGGTCACTTGTCACTGGTCACTGGTCACTGGTCACTGGTCAATTGTCAATGGTCGCTGGTCACTGGTCACTGGTCATGGGTCACTGGTCACTGGCCACTGGTCACTGGTCACTGGTCACTGGTCACTGGTCACTGGTCAATCGTCACTATCGCTGGTCAATGGTCACTGTCGCTGCTCACTGGTCACTGGTCACTGGTCACTGGTCACTGGTCATTGGTCACTTTCGCTGGTCAATGGTCACTGTCGCTGGTCATTGGTCACTGGTCACTGGTCACTGGTCACTGGTCACTGGTCACTGGTCACTGGTCACTGGTCACTTTCGCTGGTCACTGGTCACTGGTCAATGGTCACTGGCCACTGGTCACTGGTCACTGGTCAATGGTCACTGTCGCTGGTCAATGATCACTGTCGCTGGTCACTGGTCACTGGTCACTGGTCACTGGTCACTGGTCACTTTTCACAAGTCACTGGTCACTTGTCACTGGTCACTGGTCACTGGTCACTGGTCACTGGTCAATGGTCACTGTCGCTGGTCAATGGTCACTGTCGCTGGTCACTGGTCACTGGTCACTGGTCACTGGTCACTGGTCACTGGTCACAGGTCAATGGTCACTGGGCACTGGTCACTGGTCACTGGTCACTGGTCACTGGTCACTGGTCACGGGTCACATTTCACGGGTCACTGTTCACTGGTCGCTAGTCACTGGTCACCGGTCACTGGTCACTGGTCACTGGTCACTGGTCACTGGTCAATGGTCACTGTCGCTGGTCACTGGTCACTGGTCACTGGTCATTGGTGACTATCGCTGGTCAATGGTCACTGTCGCAGGTCACTGGTCACTGGTCACTGGTCATTGGTGACTATCGCTGGTCAATGGTCACTGTCACTGGTCACTGGTCACTGGTCACTGGTCAATGGTCACTATCGCTGGTCAATGGTCACTGTCGCTGCTCACTGGTCACTGGTCACTGGTCACTGGTCACTGGTCATTGGTCACTATCGCTGGTCAATGGTCACTGTCGCTGGTCACTGGTCACTGTTCACTGGTCACTGGTCACTGGTCACTGGTCACTTGTCACTGGTCACTGGTCACTGGTCACTGGTCAATGGTCACTGTCGCTGGTCACTGGTCACTGGTCACTGGTCAATGGTCACTGCCGCTGGTCACTGGTCACTGGTCACTGCTCACTGGTCACTGGTCACTGGTCATTGGTCACTGGTCACTGGTCACAAGTCACTGGTCACTGGTCACTTGTCACTGGTCGCTGGTCACTGGTCACTGGTCACTGGTCACTGGTCACTGGTCACTGGTCACTGGTCAATGGTCCCTATCGCTGGTCAATGGTCACTGTCGCTGGTCACTGGTCACTGGTCACTGGGCACTGGTCACTGGTCACTGGTCACTTTCGCTGGTCACTGGTCACTGGTAAATGGTCACTGGCCACTGGTCACTGGTCACTGGTCAATGGTCACTGTCGCTGGTCAATGGTCACTGTCGCTGGTCACTGGTCACTGGTCACTGGTCACTGGTCACAAGTCACTGGTCACTTGTCACTGGTCACTGGTCACTGGTCACTGGTCAATGGTCACTGTCGCTAGTCAATGGTCACTGTCGCTGGTCAATGGTCACTGCGCTGGTCATTGGTCAGTGGTCACTGGTCACTGGTCAAAGTCACTGGTCACTTGTCACTGGTCAGTGGTCACTGGTCTCTGGTCACTGGTCACTGGTCACTGGTCACTGGTCACTGGTCACAGGTCAATGGTCACTGGTCACTGGTCACTGTCGCTGGTCACTGGTCACTGGTCACTGGTCACTGGTCACTGGTCACTGGTCACTGGTCACTGGTCAATGGTCCCTATCGCTGGTCAATGGTCACTGTCGCTGGTCACTGGTCACTGGTCACTGGTCACTGGTCACTGGTCACTGGTCACTGGTCACTTGTCACTGGTCAGTGGTCACTGGTCTCTGGTCACTGGTCACTGGTCACAGGTCAATGGTCACTGGTCACTGGTCACTGGTCACTGGTCACTGGCCACTGGTCACTGGTCACCGGTCAATGGCCACTGTCGCTGGTCAATGGTCACTGTCGCTGGTCACTGGTCACTGGTCACTGGTCGCTGGTCACTGGTCACTGGTCACTGGTCACTGGTCACTGGCCACTGGTCACTGGTCACCGGTCAATGGCCACTGTCGCTGGTCAATGGTCACTGTCGCTGGTCACTGGTCACTGGTCACTGGTCACTGGTCACTGGTCACTGGTCACTGGTCACTGGTCACTGGTCACTGGTCACTGGTCACTGGTCAATGGTCCCTATCGCTGGTCAATGGTCACTGTCGCTGGTCACTGGTCACTGGTCACTGGTCACTGGTCACTGGTCACTGGTCACTTGTCACTGGTCAGTGGTCACTGGTCTCTGGTCACTGGTCACTGGTCACTGGTCACTGGTCACAGGTCAATGGTCACTGGTCACTGGTCACTGGTCACTGGTCACTGGCCACTGGTCACTGGTCACCGGTCAATGGCCACTGTCGCTGGTCAATGGTCACTGTCGCTGGTCACTGGTCACTGGTCACTGGTCACTGGGCACTGGTCAATGGTCACTATCGCTGGTCAATGGTCACTGTCGCTGCTCACTGGTCACTGGTCACTGGTCACTGGTCATTGGTAACTATCGCTGGTCAATGTTCACTGTCGCTGGTCACTGGTCACTGGTCACTGGTCACTGGTCACGGGTCACATGTCACGGGTCACTGTTCACTGGTCGCTAGTCACTGGTCACCGGTCACTGGTCACTGGTCACTGGTCACTGTTCACTGGTCACTGGTCACTGGTCACTGGTCACTGGTCACTGGTCACTGGTCACTGGTCACTATCGCTGGTCAATGGTCACTGTCGCTGGTCACTGGTCACTGGTCACTGTTCACTGGTCACTGGTCACTGGTCACTGGTCATTGGTCACAAGTCACTGGTCACTGGTCACTTGTCACTGGTCGCTGGTCACTGGTCACTGGTCACTGGTCACTGGTCACTGGTCACTGGTCACTGTTCACTGGTCACTGGTCACAAGTCACTGGTCACATGTCACTGGTCAGTGGTCACTGGTCACTGGTCACTGGTCTGTGGTCACTGGTCACTGGTCAGTGGTCACTGGTCACAGTCACATGTCGCGGGTCACTGGTCACAAGTCACTGGTCGCTGGTCACAAGTCACTGGTCACTTGTCACTGGTCACTGGTCACTGGTCACTGGTCAATTGTCAATGGTCGCTGGTCACTGGTCACTGGTCATGGGTCACTGGTCACTGGTCACTGGTCACTGGTCACTGGTCACTGGTCACTGGTCACTGGTCAATCGTCACTATCGCTGGTCAATGGTCACTGTCGCTGCTCACTGGTCACTGGTCACTGGTCACTGGTCACTGGTCATTGGTCACTTTCGCTGGTCAATGGTCACTGTCGCTGGTCATTGGTCACTGGTCACTGGTCACTGGTCACTGGTCCCTGGTCACTGGTCACTGGTCAATGATCACTGTCGCTGGTCACTGGTCACTGGTCACTGGTCACTGGTCACTGGTCACGGGTCACATGTCACTGGTCACTGGACACTGGTCACTGGTCACTTGTCAATGGTCACTGTCGCTGGTCAATGGTCACTGTCGCTGGTCACTGGTCACTGGTCACTGGTCACTGGTCACTGGTCACAAGTCACTGGTCACTGGTCACTTGTCACTGGTCGCTGGTCACTGGTCACTGGTAAGTGGTCACTGTCGCTGGTAAATGGTCACTGTCGCTGGTCACTGGTCACTGGTCACTGGTCACTGGTCACTGGTCAATGGTCCCTATCGCTGGTCAATGGTCACTGTCGCTGGTCACTGGTCACTGGTCACTGGTCAATGGTCCCTATCGCTGGTCAATGGTCACTGTCGCTGGTCACTGGTCACTGGTCACTGGTCACTGGTCACTGGTCACTGGTCACTGGTCAATGGTCCCTATCGCTGGTCAATGGTCACTGTCGCTGGTCACTGGTCACTGGTCACTGGTCACTGGTCACTGGTCAAGAGTCACTGGTCACTTGTCACTGGTCAATGGTCACTGCCGCTGGTCACTGCTCACTGGTCAATATTCACTGGTCACTTTCGCTGGTCACTGGTCACTGGTCAATGGTCACTGGCCACTGGTCACTGGTCACTGGTCAATGGTCACTGTCGCTGGTCAATGGTCACTGTCGCTGGTCACTGGTCACTGGTCACTGGTCACTGGTCACTGGTCACTTTTCACAAGTCACTGGTCACTTGTCACTGGTCACTGGTCACTGGTCACTGGTCACTGGTCAATGGTCACTGTCGCTGGTCAATGGTCACTGTCGCTGGTCACTGGTCACTGGTCACTGGTCACTGGTCACTGGTCACTGGTCACAGGTCAATGGTCACTGGGCACTGGTCACTGGTCAATGGTCACTGTCGCTGGTCAATGGTCACTGGTCACTGGTCATTGGTGACTATCGCTGGTCAATGGTCACTGTCACTGGTCACTGGTCACTGGTCACTGGTCAATGGTCACTATCGCTGGTCAATGGTCACTGTCGCTGCTCACTGGTCACTGGTCACTGGTCACTGGTCACTGGTCATTGGTCACTATCGCTGGTCAATGGTCACTGTCGCTGGTCACTGGTCACTGTTCACTGGTCACTGGTCACTGGTCACTGGTCACTTGTCACTGCTCACTGGTCACTGGTCACTGGTCATTGGTCACTGGTCACTGGTCACAAGTCACTGGTCACTGGTCACTTGTCACTGGTCGCTGGTCACTGGCCACTGGTAAGTGGTCACTGTCGCTGGTAAATGGTCACTGTCGCTGGTCACTGGTCACTGGTCACTGGTCACTGGTCACTGGTCACTGGTCAGTGGTCACTGTCGCTGGTAAATGGTCACTGTCGCTGGTCACTGGTCACTGGTCACTGGTCACTGGTCACTGGTCAATGGTCCCTATCGCAGGTCAATGGTCACTGTCGCTGGTCACTGGTCATTGGTGACTATCGCTGGTCAATGGTCACTGTCGCAGGTCACTGGTCATTGGTGACTATCGCTGGTCAATGGTCACTGTCGCTGGTCACTGGTCACTGGTCACTGGTCAATGGTCCCTATCGCTGGTCAATGGTCACTGTCGCTGGTCACTGGTCACTGGTCACTGGTCACTGGTCACTGGTCACTGGTCAAAAGTCACTGGTCACTTGTCACTTGTCAGTGGTCACTGGTCTCTGGTCACTGGTCACTGTCGCTGGTCACTGGTCACTGGTCACTGGTCAAGGGTCCCTATCGCTGGTCAATGGTCACTGTCGCTGGTCACTGGTCAAAAGTCACTGGTCACTTGTCACTGGTCAGTGGTCACTGGTCTCTGGTCACTGGTCACTGGTCACTGGTCACAGGTCAATGGTCACTGGTCACTGGTCACTGGTCACTGGCCACTGGTCACTGGTCACTGGTCACTGGTCAATGGTCCCTATCGCTGGTCAATGGTCACTGTCGCTGGTCACTGGTCACTGGTCACTGGTCAAGGGTCCCTATCGCTGGTCAATGGTCACTGTCGCTGGTCACTGGTCAAAAGTCACTGGTCACTTGTCACTGGTCAGTGGTCACTGGTCTCTGGTCACTGGTCACTGGTCACTGGTCACAGGTCAATGGTCACTGGTCACTGGTCACTGGTCACTGGCCACTGGTCACTGGTCACTGGTCACTGGTCAATGGTCCCTATCGCTGGTCAATGGTCACTGTCGCTGGTCACTGGTCACTGGTCACTGGTCACTGGTCACTGGTCAAGAGTCACTGGTCACTTGTCACTGGTCAATGGTCACTGCCGCTGGTCACTGCTCACTGGTCAATATTCACTGGTCACTTTCGCTGGTCACTGGTCACTGGTCAATGGTCACTGGCCACTGGTCACTGGTCACTGGTCAATGGTCACTGTCGCTGGTCAATGGTCACTGTCGCTGGTCACTGGTCACTGGTCACTGGTCACTGGTCACTGGTCACTTTTCACAAGTCACTGGTCACTTGTCACTGGTCACTGGTCACTGGTCACTGGTCACTGGTCAATGGTCACTGTCGCTGGTCAATGGTCACTGTCGCTGGTCACTGGTCACTGGTCACTGGTCACTGGTCACTGGTCACTGGTCACAGGTCAATGGTCACTGGCCACTGGTCACTGGTCACTGGTCAATGGTCACTGTCGCTGGTCAATGGTCACTGTCGCTGGTCACTGGTCACTGGTCACTGGTCACTGGTCACTGGTCACTGGTCACAAGTCACTGGTCACTTGTCACTGGTCACTGGTCACTGGTCACTGGTCAATGGTCACTGTCGCTAGTCAATGGTCACTGTCGCTGGTCAATGGTCACTGCGCTGGTCATTGGTCAGTGGTCACTGGTCACTGGTCAAAGTCACTGGTCACTTGTCACTGGTCAGTGGTCACTGGTCTCTGGTCACTGGTCACTGGTCACTGGTCACTGGTCACTGGTCACAGGTCAATGGTCACTGGTCACTGGTCACTGTCGCTGGTCACTGGTCACTGGTCACTGGTCACTGGTCACTGGTCACTGGTCACTGGTCACTGGTCAATGGTCCCTATCGCTGGTCAATGGTCACTGTCGCTGGTCACTGGTCACTGGTCACTGGTCACTGGTCACTGGTCACTGGTCACTGGTCACTTGTCACTGGTCAGTGGTCACTGGTCTCTGGTCACTGGTCACTGGTCACAGGTCAATGGTCACTGGTCACTGGTCACTGGTCACTGGTCACTGGCCACTGGTCACTGGTCACCGGTCAATGGCCACTGTCGCTGGTCAATGGTCACTGTCGCTGGTCACTGGTCACTGGTCACTGGTCGCTGGTCACTGGTCACTGGTCACTGGTCACTGGTCACTGGCCACTGGTCACTGGTCACCGGTCAATGGCCACTGTCGCTGGTCAATGGTCACTGTCGCTGGTCACTGGTCACTGGTCACTGGTCACTGGTCACTGGTCACTGGTCACTGGTCACTGGTCACTGGTCACTGGTCACTGGTCACTGGTCACTGGTCAATGTTCCCTATCGCTGGTCAATGGTCACTGTCGCTGGTCACTGGTCACTGGTCACTGGTCACTGGTCACTGGTCACTGGTCACTTGTCACTGGTCAGTGGTCACTGGTCTCTGGTCACTGGTCACTGGTCACTGGTCACTGGTCACAGGTCAATGGTCACTGGTCACTGGTCACTGGTCACTGGTCACTGGCCACTGGTCACTGGTCACCGGTCAATGGCCACTGTCGCTGGTCAATGGTCACTGTCGCTGGTCACTGGTCACTGGTCACTGGTCACTGGGCACTGGT
The DNA here is from genome assembly GCA_947577245.1 of Andrena bucephala. NCBI lineage: Eukaryota > Metazoa > Arthropoda > Insecta > Hymenoptera > Andrenidae > Andrena > Andrena bucephala. The sequence continues at coordinate 24,472,859 of OX387716.1, read as the reverse complement.
CAATGGTCACTATCGCTGGTCAATGGTCACTGTCGCTGCTCACTGGTCACTGGTCACTGGTCACTGGTCATTGGTAACTATCGCTGGTCAATGGTCACTGTCGCTGGTCACTGGTCACTGGTCACTGGTCACTGGTCACGGGTCACATGTCACGGGTCACTGTTCACTGGTCGCTAGTCACTGGTCACCGGTCACTGGTCACTGGTCACTGGTCACTGTTCACTGGTCACTGGTCACTGGTCACTGGTCACTGGTCACTGGTCACTGGTCACTGGTCACTATCGCTGGTCAATGGTCACTGTCGCTGGTCACTGGTCACTGGTCACTGTTCACTGGTCACTGGTCACTGGTCACTGGTCATTGGTCACAAGTCACTGGTCACTGGTCACTTGTCACTGGTCGCTGGTCACTGGTCACTGGTCACTGGTCACTGGTCACTGGTCACTGGTCACTGTTCACTGGTCACTGGTCACAAGTCACTGGTCACATGTCACTGGTCAGTGGTCACTGGTCACTGGTCACTGGTCTGTGGTCACTGGTCACTGGTCAGTGGTCACTGGTCACAGTCACATGTCGCGGGTCACTGGTCACAAGTCACTGGTCGCTGGTCACAAGTCACTGGTCACTTGTCACTGGTCACTGGTCACTGGTCACTGGTCAATTGTCAATGGTCGCTGGTCACTGGTCACTGGTCATGGGTCACTGGTCACTGGTCACTGGTCACTGGTCACTGGTCACTGGTCACTGGTCACTGGTCAATCGTCACTATCGCTGGTCAATGGTCACTGTCGCTGCTCACTGGTCACTGGTCACTGGTCACTGGTCACTGGTCATTGGTCACTTTCGCTGGTCAATGGTCACTGTCGCTGGTCATTGGTCACTGGTCACTGGTCACTGGTCACTGGTCCCTGGTCACTGGTCACTGGTCAATGATCACTGTCGCTGGTCACTGGTCACTGGTCACTGGTCACTGGTCACTGGTCACGGGTCACATGTCACTGGTCACTGGACACTGGTCACTGGTCACTTGTCAATGGTCACTGTCGCTGGTCAATGGTCACTGTCGCTGGTCACTGGTCACTGGTCACTGGTCACTGGTCACTGGTCATTGGTCACTGGTCACTGGTCACAAGTCACTGGTCACTGGTCACTTGTCACTGGTCGCTGGTCACTGGTCACTGGTAAGTGGTCACTGTCGCTGGTAAATGGTCACTGTCGCTGGTCACTGGTCACTGGTCACTGGTCACTGGTCACTGGTCAATGGTCCCTATCGCTGGTCAATGGTCACTGTCGCTGGTCACTGGTCACTGGTCACTGGTCAATGGTCCCTATCGCTGGTCAATGGTCACTGTCGCTGGTCACTGGTCACTGGTCACTGGTCACTGGTCACTGGTCACTGGTCACTGGTCAATGGTCCCTATCGCTGGTCAATGGTCACTGTCGCTGGTCACTGGTCACTGGTCACTGGTCACTGGTCACTGGTCAAGAGTCACTGGTCACTTGTCACTGGTCAATGGTCACTGCCGCTGGTCACTGCTCACTGGTCAATATTCACTGGTCACTTTCGCTGGTCACTGGTCACTGGTCAATGGTCACTGGCCACTGGTCACTGGTCACTGGTCAATGGTCACTGTCGCTGGTCAATGGTCACTGTCGCTGGTCACTGGTCACTGGTCACTGGTCACTGGTCACTGGTCACTTTTCACAAGTCACTGGTCACTTGTCACTGGTCACTGGTCACTGGTCACTGGTCACTGGTCAATGGTCACTGTCGCTGGTCAATGGTCACTGTCGCTGGTCACTGGTCACTGGTCACTGGTCACTGGTCACTGGTCACTGGTCACAGGTCAATGGTCACTGGGCACTGGTCACTGGTCAATGGTCACTGTCGCTGGTCAATGGTCACTGGTCACTGGTCATTGGTGACTATCGCTGGTCAATGGTCACTGTCACTGGTCACTGGTCACTGGTCACTGGTCAATGGTCACTATCGCTGGTCAATGGTCACTGTCGCTGCTCACTGGTCACTGGTCACTGGTCACTGGTCACTGGTCATTGGTCACTATCGCTGGTCAATGGTCACTGTCGCTGGTCACTGGTCACTGTTCACTGGTCACTGGTCACTGGTCACTGGTCACTTGTCACTGCTCACTGGTCACTGGTCACTGGTCATTGGTCACTGGTCACTGGTCACAAGTCACTGGTCACTGGTCACTTGTCACTGGTCGCTGGTCACTGGTCACTGGTAAGTGGTCACTGTCGCTGGTAAATGGTCACTGTCGCTGGTCACTGGTCACTGGTCACTGGTCACTGGTCACTGGTCACTGGTCAGTGGTCACTGTCGCTGGTAAATGGTCACTGTCGCTGGTCACTGGTCACTGGTCACTGGTCACTGGTCACTGGTCAATGGTCCCTATCGCAGGTCAATGGTCACTGTCGCTGGTCACTGGTCATTGGTGACTATCGCTGGTCAATGGTCACTGTCGCAGGTCACTGGTCATTGGTGACTATCGCTGGTCAATGGTCACTGTCGCTGGTCACTGGTCACTGGTCACTGGTCAATGGTCCCTATCGCTGGTCAATGGTCACTGTCGCTGGTCACTGGTCACTGGTCACTGGTCACTGGTCACTGGTCACTGGTCAAAAGTCACTGGTCACTTGTCACTTGTCAGTGGTCACTGGTCTCTGGTCACTGGTCACTGTCGCTGGTCACTGGTCACTGGTCACTGGTCAAGGGTCCCTATCGCTGGTCAATGGTCACTGTCGCTGGTCACTGGTCAAAAGTCACTGGTCACTTGTCACTGGTCAGTGGTCACTGGTCTCTGGTCACTGGTCACTGGTCACTGGTCACAGGTCAATGGTCACTGGTCACTGGTCACTGGTCACTGGCCACTGGTCACTGGTCACTGGTCACTGGTCACTGGTCACTGGTCACTGGTCACTGGTCAATGGTCCCTATCGCTGGTCAATGGTCACTGTCGCTGGTCACTGGTCACTGGTCACTGGGCACTGGTCACTGGTCACTGGTCACTTTCGCTGGTCACTGGTCACTGGTAAATGGTCACTGGCCACTGGTAACTGGTCACTGGTCAATGGTCACTGTCGCTGGTCAATGGTCACTGTCGCTGGTCACTGGTCACTGGTCACTGGTCACTGGTCACTGGTCACTGGTCACAAGTCACTGGTCACTTGTCACTGGTCACTGGTCACTGGTCACTGGTCAATGGTCACTGTCGCTAGTCAATGGTCACTGTCGCTGGTCAATGGTCACTGCGCTGGTCATTGGTCAGTGGTCACTGGTCACTGGTCAAAGTCACTGGTCACTTGTCACTGGTCAGTGGTCACTGGTCTCTGGTCACTGGTCACTGGTCACTGGTCACTGGTCACTGGTCACAGGTCAATGGTCACTGGTCACTGGTCACTGTCGCTGGTCACTGGTCACTGGTCACTGGTCACTGGTCACTGGTCACTGGTCACTGGTCACTGGTCAATGGTCCCTATCGCTGGTCAATGGTCACTGTCGCTGGTCACTGGTCACTGGTCACTGGTCACTGGTCACTGGTCACTGGTCACTGGTCACTTGTCACTGGTCAGTGGTCACTGGTCTCTGGTCACTGGTCACTGGTCACTGGTCACTGGTCACAGGTCAATGGTCACTGGTCACTGGTCACTGGTCACTGGTCACTGGCCACTGGTCACTGGTCACCGGTCAATGGCCACTGTCGCTGGTCAATGGTCACTGTCGCTGGTCACTGGTCACTGGTCACTGGTCGCTGGTCACTGGTCACTGGTCACTGGTCACTGGTCACTGGCCACTGGTCACTGGTCACCGGTCAATGGCCACTGTCGCTGGTCAATGGTCACTGTCGCTGGTCACTGGTCACTGGTCACTGGTCACTGGTCACTGGTCACTGGTCACTGGTCACTGGTCACTGGTCACTGGTCACTGGTCACTGGTCAATGGTCCCTATCGCTGGTCAATGGTCACTGTCGCTGGTCACTGGTCACTGGTCACTGGTCACTGGTCACTGGTCACTGGTCACTTGTCACTGGTCAGTGGTCACTGGTCTCTGGTCACTGGTCACTGGTCACTGGTCACTGGTCACAGGTCAATGGTCACTGGTCACTGGTCACTGGTCACTGGTCACTGGCCACTGGTCACTGGTCACCGGTCAATGGCCACTGTCGCTGGTCAATGGTCACTGTCGCTGGTCACTGGTCACTGGTCACTGGTCACTGGGCACTGGTCAATGGTCACTATCGCTGGTCAATGGTCACTGTCGCTGCTCACTGGTCACTGGTCACTGGTCACTGGTCATTGGTAACTATCGCTGGTCAATGGTCACTGTCGCTGGTCACTGGTCACTGGTCACTGGTCACTGGTCACGGGTCACATGTCACGGGTCACTGTTCACTGGTCGCTAGTCACTGGTCACCGGTCACTGGTCACTGGTCACTGGTCACTGTTCACTGGTCACTGGTCACTGGTCACTGGTCACTGGTCACTGGTCACTGGTCACTGGTCACTATCGCTGGTCAATGGTCACTGTCGCTGGTCACTGGTCACTGGTCACTGTTCACTGGTCACTGGTCACTGGTCACTGGTCATTGGTCACAAGTCACTGGTCACTGGTCACTTGTCACTGGTCGCTGGTCACTGGTCACTGGTCACTGGTCACTGGTCACTGGTCACTGGTCACTGTTCACTGGTCACTGGTCACAAGTCACTGGTCACATGTCACTGGTCAGTGGTCACTGGTCACTGGTCACTGGTCTGTGGTCACTGGTCACTGGTCAGTGGTCACTGGTCACAGTCACATGTCGCGGGTCACTGGTCACAAGTCACTGGTCGCTGGTCACAAGTCACTGGTCACTTGTCACTGGTCACTGGTCACTGGTCACTGGTCAATTGTCAATGGTCGCTGGTCACTGGTCACTGGTCATGGGTCACTGGTCACTGGTCACTGGTCACTGGTCACTGGTCACTGGTCACTGGTCACTGGTCAATCGTCACTATCGCTGGTCAATGGTCACTGTCGCTGCTCACTGGTCACTGGTCACTGGTCACTGGTCACTGGTCATTGGTCACTTTCGCTGGTCAATGGTCACTGTCGCTGGTCATTGGTCACTGGTCACTGGTCACTGGTCACTGGTCCCTGGTCACTGGTCACTGGTCAATGATCACTGTCGCTGGTCACTGGTCACTGGTCACTGGTCACTGGTCACTGGTCACGGGTCACATGTCACTGGTCACTGGACACTGGTCACTGGTCACTTGTCAATGGTCACTGTCGCTGGTCAATGGTCACTGTCGCTGGTCACTGGTCACTGGTCACTGGTCACTGGTCACTGGTCACTGGTCATTGGTCACTGGTCACTGGTCACAAGTCACTGGTCACTGGTCACTTGTCACTGGTCGCTGGTCACTGGTCACTGGTAAGTGGTCACTGTCGCTGGTAAATGGTCACTGTCGCTGGTCACTGGTCACTGGTCACTGGTCACTGGTCACTGGTCAATGGTCCCTATCGCTGGTCAATGGTCACTGTCGCTGGTCACTGGTCACTGGTCACTGGTCAATGGTCCCTATCGCTGGTCAATGGTCACTGTCGCTGGTCACTGGTCACTGGTCACTGGTCACTGGTCACTGGTCACTGGTCACTGGTCAATGGTCCCTATCGCTGGTCAATGGTCACTGTCGCTGGTCACTGGTCACTGGTCACTGGTCACTGGTCACTGGTCAAGAGTCACTGGTCACTTGTCACTGGTCAATGGTCACTGCCGCTGGTCACTGCTCACTGGTCAATATTCACTGGTCACTGGTCACTGGTCACTGGTCACTGGTCACTGGTCACTGGTCACTGGTCACTTTCGCTGGTCACTGGTCACTGGTCAATGGTCACTGGCCACTGGTCACTGGTCACTGGTCAATGGTCACTGTCGCTGGTCAATGGTCACTGTCGCTGGTCACTGGTCACTGGTCACTGGTCACTGGTCACTTTTCACAAGTCACTGGTCACTTGTCACTGGTCACTGGTCACTGGTCACTGGTCACTGGTCAATGGTCACTGTCGCTGGTCAATGGTCACTGTCGCTGGTCACTGGTCACTGGTCACTGGTCACTGGTCACTGGTCACTGGTCACAGGTCAATGGTCACTGGGCACTGGTCACTGGTCAATGGTCACTGTCGCTGGTCAATGGTCACTGTCGCTGGTCACTGCTCACTGGTCAATATTCACTGGTCACTGGTCACTGGTCACTGGTCACTGGTCACTGGTCACTGGTCACTGTTCACTGGTCACTGGTCACAAGTCACTGGTCACATGTCACTGGTCAGTGGTCACTGGTCACTGGTCACTGGTCTGTGGTCACTGGTCACTGGTCAGTGGTCACTGGTCACAGTCACATGTCGCGGGTCACTGGTCACAAGTCACTGGTCGCTGGTCACAAGTCACTGGTCACTTGTCACTGGTCACTGGTCACTGGTCAATTGTCAATGGTCGCTGGTCACTGGTCACTGGTCATGGGTCACTGGTCACTGGTCACTGGTCACTGGTCACTGGTCACTGGTCACTGGTCACTGGTCAATCGTCACTATCGCTGGTCAATGGTCACTGTCGCTGCTCACTGGTCACTGGTCACTGGTCACTGGTCACTGGTCATTGGTCACTTTCGCTGGTCAATGGTCACTGTCGCTGGTCATTGGTCACTGGTCACTGGTCACTGGTCACTGGTCCCTGGTCACTGGTCACTGGTCAATGATCACTGTCGCTGGTCACTGGTCACTGGTCACTGGTCACTGGTCACTGGTCACGGGTCACATGTCACTGGTCACTGGACACTGGTCACTGGTCACTTGTCAATGGTCACTGTCGCTGGTCAATGGTCACTGTCGCTGGTCACTGGTCACTGGTCACTGGTCACTGGTCACTGGTCATTGGTCACTGGTCACTGGTCACAAGTCACTGGTCACTGGTCACTTGTCACTGGTCGCTGGTCACTGGTCACTGGTAAGTGGTCACTGTCGCTGGTAAATGGTCACTGTCGCTGGTCACTGGTCACTGGTCACTGGTCACTGGTCACTGGTCAATGGTCCCTATCGCTGGTCAATGGTCACTGTCGCTGGTCACTGGTCACTGGTCACTGGTCAATGGTCCCTATCGCTGGTCAATGGTCACTGTCGCTGGTCACTGGTCACTGGTCACTGGTCACTGGTCACTGGTCACTGGTCACTGGTCAATGGTCCCTATCGCTGGTCAATGGTCACTGTCGCTGGTCACTGGTCACTGGTCACTGGTCACTGGTCACTGGTCAAGAGTCACTGGTCACTTGTCACTGGTCAATGGTCACTGCCGCTGGTCACTGCTCACTGGTCAATATTCACTGGTCACTGGTCACTGGTCACTGGTCACTGGTCACTGGTCACTGGTCACTGGTCACTTTCGCTGGTCACTGGTCACTGGTCAATGGTCACTGGCCACTGGTCACTGGTCACTGGTCAATGGTCACTGTCGCTGGTCAATGGTCACTGTCGCTGGTCACTGGTCACTGGTCACTGGTCACTGGGCACTGGTCACTTTTCACAAGTCACTGGTCACTTGTCACTGGTCACTGGTCACTGGTCACTGGTCACTGGTCAATGGTCACTGTCGCTGGTCAATGGTCACTGTCGCTGGTCACTGGTCACTGGTCACTGGTCACTGGTCACTGGTCACTGGTCACAGGTCAATGGTCACTGGGCACTGGTCACTGGTCACTGGTCACTGGTCACTGGTCACGGGTCACATTTCACGGGTCACTGTTCACTGGTCGCTAGTCACTGGTCACCGGTCACTGGTCACTGGTCACTGGTCACTGGTCACTGTTCACTGGTCACTGGTCACAAGTCACTGGTCACATGTCACTGGTCAGTGGTCACTGGTCACTGGTCACTGGTCACTGGTCACTGGTCACTGGTCACTGGTCACTGGTCACTGGTCACTGGTCAATCGTCACTATCGCTGGTCAATGGTCACTGTCGCTGCTCACTGGTCACTGGTCACTGGTCACTGGTCACTGGTCATTGGTCACTGGTCACTGGTCACGGGTCACATGTCACTGGTCACTGGTCACTGGTCATGGGTCACTGGTCACTGGTCACTGGTCACTGGTCACTGGTCACTGGTCACTGGTCAATCGTCACTATCGCTGGTCAATGGTCACTGTCGCTGCTCACTGGTCACTGGTCACTGGTCACTGGTCACTGTTCATTGGTCACTTTCGCTGGTCAATGGTCACTGTCGCTGGTCATTGGTCACTGGTCACTGGACACTGGTCACTGTCGCTGGTCACTGGTCACTGGTCACTGGTCAATGGTCACTGCCGCTGGTCACTGGTCACTGGTCACTGCTCACTGGTCACTGGTCACTTGTCAATGGTCACTGTCGCTGGTCAATGGTCACTGTCGCTGGTCACTGGTCACTGGTCACTGGTCACTGGTCACTGGTCATTGGTCACTGGTCACTGGTCACAAGTCACTGGTCACTGGTCACTTGTCACTGGTCGCTGGTCACTGGTCACTGGTCAGTGGTCACTGTCGCTGGTAAATGGTCACTGTCGCTGGTCACTGGTCACTGGTCACTGGGCACTGGTCACTGGTCACTGGTCACTGGTCATTGGTCACTATCGCTGGTCAATGGTCACTGTCGCTGGTCACTGGTCACTGGTCACTGGTCAATGGTCCCTATCGCTGGTCAATGGTCACTGTCGCTGGTCACTGGTCACTGGTCACTGGTCACTGGTCACTGGTCACTGGTCACTGTCGCTGGTCAATGGTCACTGTCGCTGGTCACTGGTCACTGGTCACTGGTCACTGGTCACTGGTCACAGGTCAATGGTCACTGGGCACTGGTCACTGGTCACTGGTCACTGGTCACTGGTCACGGGTCACATTTCACGGGTCACTGTTCACTGGTCGCTAGTCACTGGTCACCGGTCACTGGTCACTGGTCACTGGTCACTGTTCACTGGTCACTGGTCACTGGTCACTGGTCACTGGTCACTGGTCAATCGTCACTATCGCTGGTCAATGGTCACTGTCGCTGCTCACTGGTCACTGGTCACTGGTCAATGGTCACTATCGCTGGTCAATGGTCACTGTCGCTGCTCACTGGTCACTGGTCACTGGTCACTGGTCACTGGTCATTGGTCACTATCGCTGGTCAATGGTCACTGTCGCTGGTCACTGGTCACTGTTCACTGGTCACTGGTCACTGGTCACTGGTCACTTGTCACTGGTCACTGGTCACTGGTCACTGGTCAATGGTCACTGTCGCTGGTCACTGGTCACTGGTCACTGGTCAATGGTCACTGCCGCTGGTCACTGGTCACTGGTCACTGCTCACTGGTCACTGGTCACTGGTCATTGGTCACTGGTCACTGGTCACAAGTCACTGGTCACTGGTCACTTGTCACTGGTCGCTGGTCACTGGTCACTGGTAAGTGGTCACTGTCGCTGGTAAATGGTCACTGTCGCTGGTCACTGGTCACTGGTCACTGGTCACTGGTCACTGGTCAGTGGTCACTGTCGCTGGTAAATGGTCACTGTCGCTGGTCACTGGTCACTGGTCACTGGTCACTGGTCACTGGTCAATGGTCCCTATCGCAGGTCAATGGTCACTGTCGCTGGTCACTGGTCATTGGTGACTATCGCTGGTCAATGGTCACTGTCGCAGGTCACTGGTCATTGGTGACTATCGCTGGTCAATGGTCACTGTCGCTGGTCACTGGTCACTGGTCACTGGTCAATGGTCCCTATCGCTGGTCAATGGTCACTGTCGCTGGTCACTGGTCACTGGTCACTGGTCACTGGTCACTGGTCACTGGTCAAAAGTCACTGGTCACTTGTCACTTGTCAGTGGTCACTGGTCTCTGATCACTGGTCACTGTCGCTGGTCACTGGTCACTGGTCACTGGTCAAGGGTCCCTATCGCTGGTCAATGGTCACTGTCGCTGGTCACTGGTCAAAAGTCACTGGTCACTTGTCACTGGTCAGTGGTCACTGGTCTCTGGTCACTGGTCACTGGTCACTGGTCACAGGTCAATGGTCACTGGTCACTGGTCACTGGTCACTGGCCACTGGTCACTGGTCACTGGTCACTGGTCACTGGTCACTGGTCACTGGTCACTGGTCAATGGTCCCTATCGCTGGTCAATGGTCACTGTCGCTGGTCACTGGTCACTGGTCACTGGGCACTGGTCACTGGTCACTGGTCACTTTCGCTGGTCACTGGTCACTGGTAAATGGTCACTGGCCACTGGTCACTGGTCACTGGTCAATGGTCACTGTCGCTGGTCAATGGTCACTGTCGCTGGTCACTGGTCACTGATCACTGGTCACTGGTCACTGGTCACTGGTCACAAGTCACTGGTCACTTGTCACTGGTCACTGGTCACTGGTCACTGGTCAATGGTCACTGTCGCTAGTCAATGGTCACTGTCGCTGGTCAATGGTCACTGCGCTGGTCATTGGTCAGTGGTCACTGGTCACTGGTCAAAGTCACTGGTCACTTGTCACTGGTCAGTGGTCACTGGTCTCTGGTCACTGGTCACTGGTCACTGGTCACTGGTCACTGGTCACAGGTCAATGGTCACTGGTCACTGGTCACTGTCGCTGGTCACTGGTCACTGGTCACTGGTCACTGGTCACTGGTCACTGGTCACTGGTCACTGGTCAATGGTCCCTATCGCTGGTCAATGGTCACTGTCGCTGGTCACTGGTCACTGGTCACTGGTCACTGGTCACTGGTCACTTGTCACTGGTCAGTGGTCACTGGTCTCTGGTCACTGGTCACTGGTCACTGGTCACTGGTCACAGGTCAATGGTCACTGGTCACTGGTCACTGGTCACTGGTCACTGGCCACTGGTCACTGGTCACCGGTCAATGGCCACTGTCGCTGGTCAATGGTCACTGTCGCTGGTCACTGGTCACTGGTCACTGGTCGCTGGTCACTGGTCACTGGTCACTGGTCACTGGTCACTGGCCACTGGTCACTGGTCACCGGTCAATGGCCACTGTCGCTGGTCAATGGTCACTGTCGCTGGTCACTGGTCACTGGTCACTGGTCACTGGTCACTGGTCACTGGTCACTGGTCACTGGTCACTGGTCACTGGTCACTGGTCACTGGTCAATGGTCCCTATCGCTGGTCAATGGTCACTGTCGCTGGTCACTGGTCACTGGTCACTGGTCACTGGTCACTGGTCACTGGTCACTTGTCACTGGTCAGTGGTCACTGGTCTCTGGTCACTGGTCACTGGTCACTGGTCACTGGTCACAGGTCAATGGTCACTGGTCACTGGTCACTGGTCACTGGTCACTGGCCACTGGTCACTGGTCACCGGTCAATGGCCACTGTCGCTGGTCAATGGTCACTGTCGCTGGTCACTGGTCACTGGTCACTGGTCACTGGGCACTGGTCAATGGTCACTATCGCTGGTCAATGGTCACTGTCGCTGCTCACTGGTCACTGGTCACTGGTCACTGGTCATTGGTAACTATCGCTGGTCAATGGTCACTGTCGCTGGTCACTGGTCACTGGTCACTGGTCACTGGTCACTGGTCACGGGTCACATGTCACGGGTCACTGTTCACTGGTCGCTAGTCACTGGTCACCGGTCACTGGTCACTGGTCACTGGTCACTGTTCACTGGTCACTGGTCACTGGTCACTGGTCACTGGTCACTGGTCACTGGTCACTGGTCACTATCGCTGGTCAATGGTCACTGTCGCTGGTCACTGGTCACTGGTCACTGTTCACTGGTCACTGGTCACTGGTCACTGGTCATTGGTCACAAGTCACTGGTCACTGGTCACTTGTCACTGGTCGCTGGTCACTGGTCACTGGTCACTGGTCACTGGTCACTGGTCACTGGTCACTGTTCACTGGTCACTGGTCACAAGTCACTGGTCACATGTCACTGGTCAGTGGTCACTGGTCACTGGTCACTGGTCTGTGGTCACTGGTCACTGGTCAGTGGTCACTGGTCACAGTCACATGTCGCGGGTCACTGGTCACAAGTCACTGGTCGCTGGTCACAAGTCACTGGTCACTTGTCACTGGTCACTGGTCACTGGTCACTGGTCAATTGTCAATGGTCGCTGGTCACTGGTCACTGGTCATGGGTCACTGGTCACTGGTCACTGGTCACTGGTCACTGGTCACTGGTCACTGGTCACTGGTCAATCGTCACTATCGCTGGTCAATGGTCACTGTCGCTGCTCACTGGTCACTGGTCACTGGTCACAGGTCACTGGTCATTGGTCACTTTCGCTGGTCAATGGTCACTGTCGCTGGTCATTGGTCACTGGTCACTGGTCACTGGTCACTGGTCCCTGGTCACTGGTCACTGGTCAATGATCACTGTCGCTGGTCACTGGTCACTGGTCACTGGTCACTGGTCACTGGTCACGGGTCACATGTCACTGGTCACTGGACACTGGTCACTGGTCACTTGTCAATGGTCACTGTCGCTGGTCAATGGTCACTGTCGCTGGTCACTGGTCACTGGTCACTGGTCACTGGTCACTGGTCACTGGTCATTGGTCACTGGTCACTGGTCACAAGTCACTGGTCACTGGTCACTTGTCACTGGTCGCTGGTCACTGGTCACTGGTAAGTGGTCACTGTGGCTGGTAAATGGTCACTGTCGCTGGTCACTGGTCACTGGTCACTGGTCACTGGTCACTGGTCAATGGTCCCTATCGCTGGTCAATGGTCACTGTCGCTGGTCACTGGTCACTGGTCACTGGTCAATGGTCCCTATCGCTGGTCAATGGTCACTGTCGCTGGTCACTGGTCACTGGTCACTGGTCACTGGTCACTGGTCACTGGTCACTGGTCAATGGTCCCTATCGCTGGTCAATGGTCACTGTCGCTGGTCACTGGTCACTGGTCACTGGTCACTGGTCACTGGTCAAGAGTCACTGGTCACTTGTCACTGGTCAATGGTCACTGCCGCTGGTCACTGCTCACTGGTCAATATTCACTGGTCACTGGTCACTGGTCACTGGTCACTGGTCACTGGTCACTGGTCACTGGTCACTTTCGCTGGTCACTGGTCACTGGTCAATGGTCACTGGCCACTGGTCACTGGTCACTGGTCAATGGTCACTGTCGCTGGTCAATGGTCACTGTCGCTGGTCACTGGTCACTGGTCACTGGTCACTGGTCACTGGTCACTTTTCACAAGTCACTGGTCACTTGTCACTGGTCACTGGTCACTGGTCACTGGTCACTGGTCAATGGTCACTGTCGCTGGTCAATGGTCACTGTCGCTGGTCACTGGTCACTGGTCACTGGTCACTGGTCACTGGTCACTGGTCACAGGTCAATGGTCACTGGGCACTGGTCACTGGTCAATGGTCACTGTCGCTGGTCAATGGTCACTGTCGCTGGTCACTGCTCACTGGTCAATATTCACTGGTCACTGGTCACTGGTCACTGGTCACTGGTCACTGGTCACTGGTCACTGTTCACTGGTCACTGGTCACAAGTCACTGGTCACATGTCACTGGTCAGTGGTCACTGGTCACTGGTCACTGGTCTGTGGTCACTGGTCACTGGTCAGTGGTCACTGGTCACAGTCACATGTCGCGGGTCACTGGTCACAAGTCACTGGTCACTTGTCACTGGTCACTGGTCACTGGTCACTGGTCAATTGTCAATGGTCGCTGGTCACTGGTCACTGGTCATGGGTCACTGGTCACTGGTCACTGGTCACTGGTCACTGGTCACTGGTCACTGGTCACTGGTCAATCGTCACTATCGCTGGTCAATGGTCACTGTCGCTGCTCACTGGTCACTGGTCACTGGTCACTGGTCACTGGTCATTGGTCACTTTCGCTGGTCAATGGTCACTGTCGCTGGTCATTGGTCACTGGTCACTGGTCACTGGTCACTGGTCCCTGGTCACTGGTCACTGGTCAATGATCACTGTCGCTGGTCACTGGTCACTGGTCACTGGTCACTGGTCACTGGTCACGGGTCACATGTCACTGGTCACTGGACACTGGTCACTGGTCACTTGTCAATGGTCACTGTCGCTGGTCAATGGTCACTGTCGCTGGTCACTGGTCACTGGTCACTGGTCACTGGTCACTGGTCATTGGTCACTGGTCACTGGTCACAAGTCACTGGTCACTGGTCACTTGTCACTGGTCGCTGGTCACTGGTCACTGGTAAGTGGTCACTGTCGCTGGTAAATGGTCACTGTCGCTGGTCACTGGTCACTGGTCACTGGTCACTGGTCACTGGTCAATGGTCCCTATCGCTGGTCAATGGTCACTGTCGCTGGTCACTGGTCACTGGTCACTGGTCAATGGTCCCTATCGCTGGTCAATGGTCACTGTCGCTGGTCACTGGTCACTGGTCACTGGTCACTGGTCACTGGTCACTGGTCACTGGTCAATGGTCCCTATCGCTGGTCAATGGTCACTGTCGCTGGTCACTGGTCACTGGTCACTGGTCACTGGTCACTGGTCAAGAGTCACTGGTCACTTGTCACTGGTCAATGGTCACTGCCGCTGGTCACTGCTCACTGGTCAATATTCACTGGTCACTGGTCACTGGTCACTGGTCACTGGTCACTGGTCACTGGTCACTGGTCACTTTCGCTGGTCACTGGTCACTGGTCAATGGTCACTGGCCACTGGTCACTGGTCACTGGTCAATGGTCACTGTCGCTGGTCAATGGTCACTGTCGCTGGTCACTGGTCACTGGTCACTGGTCACTGGGCACTGGTCACTTTTCACAAGTCACTGGTCACTTGTCACTGGTCACTGGTCACTGGTCACTGGTCACTGGTCAATGGTCACTGTCGCTGGTCAATGGTCACTGTCGCTGGTCACTGGTCACTGGTCACTGGTCACTGGTCACTGGTCACTGGTCACAGGTCAATGGTCACTGGGCACTGGTCACTGGTCACTGGTCACTGGTCACTGGTCACGGGTCACATTTCACGGGTCACTGTTCACTGGTCGCTAGTCACCGGTCACTGGTCACTGGTCACTGGTCACTGGTCACTGTTCACTGGTCACTGGTCACAAGTCACTGGTCACATGTCACTGGTCAGTGGTCACTGGTCACTGGTCACTGGTCACTGGTCACTGGTCACTGGTCACTGGTCACTGGTCACTGGTCACTGGTCAATCGTCACTATCGCTGGTCAATGGTCACTGTCGCTGCTCACTGGTCACTGGTCACTGGTCACTGGTCACTGGTCATTGGTCACTGGTCACTGGTCACGGGTCACATGTCACTGGTCACTGGTCACTGGTCATGGGTCACTGGTCACTGGTCACTGGTCACTGGTCACTGGTCACTGGTCACTGGTCAATCGTCACTATCGCTGGTCAATGGTCACTGTCGCTGCTCACTGGTCACTGGTCACTGGTCACTGGTCACTGTTCATTGGTCACTTTCGCTGGTCAATGGTCACTGTCGCTGGTCATTGGTCACTGGTCACTGGACACTGGTCACTGTCGCTGGTCACTGGTCACTGGTCACTGGTCAATGGTCACTGCCGCTGGTCACTGGTCACTGGTCACTGCTCACTGGTCACTGGTCACTTGTCAATGGTCACTGTCGCTGGTCAATGGTCACTGTCGCTGGTCACTGGTCACTGGTCACTGGTCACTGGTCACTGGTCATTGGTCACTGGTCACTGGTCACAAGTCACTGGTCACTGGTCACTTGTCACTGGTCGCTGGTCACTGGTCACTGGTCAGTGGTCACTGTCGCTGGTAAATGGTCACTGTCGCTGGTCACTGGTCACTGGTCACTGGGCACTGGTCACTGGTCACTGGTCACTGGTCATTGGTCACTATCGCTGGTCAATGGTCACTGTCGCTGGTCACTGGTCACTGGTCACTGGTCAATGGTCCCTATCGCTGGTCAATGGTCACTGTCGCTGGTCACTGGTCACTGGTCACTGGTCACTGGTCACTGGTCACTGTCGCTGGTCAATGGTCACTGTCGCTGGTCACTGGTCACTGGTCACTGGTCACTGGTCACTGGTCACAGGTCAATGGTCACTGGGCACTGGTCACTGGTCACTGGTCACTGGTCACTGGTCACGGGTCACATTTCACGGGTCACTGTTCACTGGTCGCTAGTCACTGGTCACCGGTCACTGGTCACTGGTCACTGGTCACTGGTCACTGTTCACTGGTCACTGGTCACTGGTCACTGGTCACTGGTCACTGGTCAATCGTCACTATCGCTGGTCAATGGTCACTGTCGCTGCTCACTGGTCACTGGTCACTGGTCACTGGTCACTGGTCATTGGTCACTGGTCACTGGTCACGGGTCACATGTCACTGGTCACTGGTCACTGGTCATGGGTCACTGGTCACTGGTCACTGGTCACTGGTCACTGGTCACTGGTCACTGGTCACTGGTCAATCGTCACTATCGCTGGTCAATGGTCACTGTCGCTGGTCACTGGTCACTGGTCACTGGGCACTGGTCACTGGTCACTGGTCACTTTCGCTGGTCACTGGTCACTGGTAAATGGTCACTGGCCACTGGTCACTGGTCACTGGTCAATGGTCACTGTCGCTGGTCAATGGTCACTGTCGCTGGTCACTGGTCACTGGTCACTGGTCACTGGTCACTGGTCACTGGTCACAAGTCACTGGTCACTTGTCACTGGTCACTGGTCACTGGTCACTGGTCAATGGTCACTGTCGCTAGTCAATGGTCACTGTCGCTGGTCAATGGTCACTGCGCTGGTCATTGGTCAGTGGTCACTGGTCACTGGTCAAAGTCACTGGTCACTTGTCACTGGTCAGTGGTCACTGGTCTCTGGTCACTGGTCACTGGTCACTGGTCACTGGTCACTGGTCACAGGTCAATGGTCACTGGTCACTGGTCACTGTCGCTGGTCACTGGGCACTGGTCACTGGTCACTGGTCACTGGTCACTGGTCACTGGTCATGGGTCACTGGTCACTGGTCACTGGTCACTGGTCACTGGTCACTGGTCACTGGTCAATCGTCACTATCGCTGGTCAATGGTCACTGTCGCTGCTCACTGGTCACTGGTCACTGGTCACTGGTCACTGTTCATTGGTCACTTTCGCTGGTCAATGGTCACTGTCGCTGGTCATTGGTCACTGGTCACTGGACACTGGTCACTGTCGCTGGTCACTGGTCACTGGTCACGGGTCACATGTCACTGGTCACTGGTCACTGGTCATGGGTCACTGGTCACTGGTCACTGGTCACTGGTCACTGGTCACTGGTCACTGGTCAATCGTCACTATCGCTGGTCAATGGTCACTGTCGCTGCTCACTGGTCACTGGTCACTGGTCACTGGTCACTGTTCATTGGTCACTTTCGCTGGTCAATGGTCACTGTCGCTGGTCATTGGTCACTGGTCACTGGACACTGGTCACTGTCGCTGGTCACTGGTCACTGGTCACTGGTCAATGGTCACTGCCGCTGGTCACTGGTCACTGGTCACTGCTCACTGGTCACTGGTCACTTGTCAATGGTCACTGTCGCTGGTCAATGGTCACTGTCGCTGGTCACTGGTCACTGGTCACTGGTCACTGGTCACTGGTCATTGGTCACTGGTCACTGGTCACAAGTCACTGGTCACTGGTCACTTGTCACTGGTCGCTGGTCACTGGTCACTGGTCAGTGGTCACTGTCGCTGGTAAATGGTCACTGTCGCTGGTCACTGGTCACTGGTCACTGGGCACTGGTCACTGGTCACTGGTCACTGGTCATTGGTCACTATCGCTGGTCAATGGTCACTGTCGCTGGTCACTGGTCACTGGTCACTGGTCAATGGTCCCTATCGCTGGTCAATGGTCACTGTCGCTGGTCACTGGTCACTGGTCACTGGTCACTGGTCACTGGTCACTGTCGCTGGTCAATGGTCACTGTCGCTGGTCACTGGTCACTGGTCACTGGTCACTGGTCACTGGTCACAGGTCAATGGTCACTGGGCACTGGTCACTGGTCACTGGTCACTGGTCACTGGTCACGGGTCACATTTCACGGGTCACTGTTCACTGGTCGCTAGTCACTGGTCACCGGTCACTGGTCACTGGTCACTGGTCACTGGTCACTGTTCACTGGTCACTGGTCACTGGTCACTGGTCACTGGTCACTGGTCAATCGTCACTATCGCTGGTCAATGGTCACTGTCGCTGCTCACTGGTCACTGGTCACTGGTCACTGGTCACTGGTCATTGGTCACTGGTCACTGGTCACGGGTCACATGTCACTGGTCACTGGTCACTGGTCATGGGTCACTGGTCACTGGTCACTGGTCACTGGTCACTGGTCACTGGTCACTGGTCACTGGTCAATCGTCACTATCGCTGGTCAATGGTCACTGTCGCTGGTCACTGGTCACTGGTCACTGGGCACTGGTCACTGGTCACTGGTCACTTTCGCTGGTCACTGGTCACTGGTAAATGGTCACTGGCCACTGGTCACTGGTCACTGGTCAATGGTCACTGTCGCTGGTCAATGGTCACTGTCGCTGGTCACTGGTCACTGGTCACTGGTCACTGGTCACTGGTCACTGGTCACAAGTCACTGGTCACTTGTCACTGGTCACTGGTCACTGGTCACTGGTCAATGGTCACTGTCGCTAGTCAATGGTCACTGTCGCTGGTCAATGGTCACTGCGCTGGTCATTGGTCAGTGGTCACTGGTCACTGGTCAAAGTCACTGGTCACTTGTCACTGGTCAGTGGTCACTGGTCTCTGGTCACTGGTCACTGGTCACTGGTCACTGGTCACTGGTCACAGGTCAATGGTCACTGGTCACTGGTCACTGTCGCTGGTCACTGGTCACTGGTCACTGGTCACTGGTCAATGGTCCCTATCGCTGGTCAATGGTCACTGTCGCTGGTCACTGGTCACTGGTCACTGGTCACTGGTCACTGGTCACTGGTCACTGGTCACTTGTCACTGGTCAGTGGTCACTGGTCTCTGGTCACTGGTCACTGGTCACTGGTCACTGGTCACAGGTCAATGGTCACTGGTCACTGGTCACTGGTCACTGGTCACTGGCCACTGGTCACTGGTCACCGGTCAATGGCCACTGTCGCTGGTCAATGGTCACTGTCGCTGGTCACTGGTCACTGGTCACTGGTCGCTGGTCACTGGTCACTGGTCACTGGTCACTGGTCACTGGCCACTGGTCACTGGTCACCGGTCAATGGCCACTGTCGCTGGTCAATGGTCACTGTCGCTGGTCACTGGTCACTGGTCACTGGTCACTGGTCACTGGTCACTGGTCACTGGTCACTGGTCACTGGTCACTGGTCACTGGTCACTGGTCACTGGTCACTGGTCAATGGTCCCTATCGCTGGTCAATGGTCACTGTCGCTGGTCACTGGTCACTGGTCACTGGTCACTGGTCACTGGTCACTGGTCACTTGTCACTGGTCAGTGGTCACTGGTCTCTGGTCACTGGTCACTGGTCACTGGTCACTGGTCACAGGTCAATGGTCACTGGTCACTGGTCACTGGTCACTGGTCACTGGCCACTGGTCACTGGTCACCGGTCAATGGCCACTGTCGCTGGTCAATGGTCACTGTCGCTGGTCACTGGTCACTGGTCACTGTTCACTGGGCACTGGTCAATGGTCACTATCGCTGGTCAATGGTCACTGTCGCTGCTCACTGGTCACTGGTCACTGGTCACTGGTCATTGGTAACTATCGCTGGTCAATGGTCACTGTCGCTGGTCACTGGTCACTGGTCACTGGTCACTGGTCACGGGTCACATGTCACGGGTCACTGTTCACTGGTCGCTAGTCACTGGTCACCGGTCACTGGTCACTGGTCACTGGTCACTGTTCACTGGTCACTGGTCACTGGTCACTGGTCACTGGTCACTGGTCACTGGTCACTGGTCACTATCGCTGGTCAATGGTCACTGTCGCTGGTCACTGGTCACTGGTCACTGTTCACTGGTCACTGGTCACTGGTCACTGGTCATTGGTCACAAGTCACTGGTCACTGGTCACTTGTCACTGGTCGCTGGTCACTGGTCACTGGTCACTGGTCACTGGTCACTGGTCACTGGTCACTGTTCACTGGTCACTGGTCACAAGTCACTGGTCACATGTCACTGGTCAGTGGTCACTGGTCACTGGTCACTGGTCTGTGGTCACTGGTCACTGGTCAGTGGTCACTGGTCACAGTCACATGTCGCGGGTCACTGGTCACAAGTCACTGGTCGCTGGTCACAAGTCACTGGTCACTTGTCACTGGTCACTGGTCACTGGTCACTGGTCAATTGTCAATGGTCGCTGGTCACTGGTCACTGGTCATGGGTCACTGGTCACTGGTCACTGGTCACTGGTCACTGGTCACTGGTCACTGGTCACTGGTCAATCGTCACTATCGCTGGTCAATGGTCACTGTCGCTGCTCACTGGTCACTGGTCACTGGTCACTGGTCACTGGTCATTGGTCACTTTCGCTGGTCAATGGTCACTGTCGCTGGTCATTGGTCACTGGTCACTGGTCACTGGTCACTGGTCCCTGGTCACTGGTCACTGGTCAATGATCACTGTCGCTGGTCACTGGTCACTGGTCACTGGTCACTGGTCACTGGTCACGGGTCACATGTCACTGGTCACTGGACACTGGTCACTGGTCACTTGTCAATGGTCACTGTCGCTGGTCAATGGTCACTGTCGCTGGTCACTGGTCACTGGTCACTGGTCACTGGTCACTGGTCATTGGTCACTGGTCACTGGTCACAAGTCACTGGTCACTGGTCACTTGTCACTGGTCGCTGGTCACTGGTCACTGGTAAGTGGTCACTGTCGCTGGTAAATGGTCACTGTCGCTGGTCACTGGTCACTGGTCACTGGTCACTGGTCACTGGTCAATGGTCCCTATCGCTGGTCAATGGTCACTGTCGCTGGTCACTGGTCACTGGTCACTGGTCAATGGTCCCTATCGCTGGTCAATGGTCACTGTCGCTGGTCACTGGTCACTGGTCACTGGTCACTGGTCACTGGTCACTGGTCACTGGTCACTGGTCAATGGTCCCTATCGCTGGTCAATGGTCACTGTCGCTGGTCACTGGTCACTGGTCACTGGTCACTGGTCACTGGTCAAGAGTCACTGGTCACTTGTCACTGGTCAATGGTCACTGCCGCTGGTCACTGCTCACTGGTCAATATTCACTGGTCACTGGTCACTGGTCACTGGTCACTGGTCACTGGTCACTGGTCACTGGTCACTGGTCACTTTCGCTGGTCACTGGTCACTGGTCAATGGTCACTGGCCACTGGTCACTGGTCACTGGTCAATGGTCACTGTCGCTGGTCAATGGTCACTGTCGCTGGTCACTGGTCACTGGTCACTGGTCACTGGTCACTGGTCACTTTTCACAAGTCACTGGTCACTTGTCACTGGTCACTGGTCACTGGTCACTGGTCACTGGTCAATGGTCACTGTCGCTGGTCAATGGTCACTGTCGCTGGTCACTGGTCACTGGTCACTGGTCACTGGTCACTGGTCACTGGTCACAGGTCAATGGTCACTGGGCACTGGTCACTGGTCAATGGTCACTGTCGCTGGTCAATGGTCACTGGTCACTGGTCATTGGTGACTATCGCTGGTCAATGGTCACTGTCACTGGTCACTGGTCACTGGTCACTGGTCAATGGTCACTATCGCTGGTCAATGGTCACTGTCGCTGCTCACTGGTCACTGGTCACTGGTCACTGGTCACTGGTCATTGGTCACTATCGCTGGTCAATGGTCACTGTCGCTGGTCACTGGTCACTGTTCACTGGTCACTGGTCACTGGTCACTGGTCACTTGTCACTGGTCACTGGTCACTGGTCACTGGTCAATGGTCACTGTCGCTGGTCACTGGTCACTGGTCACTGGTCAATGGTCACTGCCGCTGGTCACTGGTCACTGGTCACTGCTCACTGGTCACTGGTCACTGGTCATTGGTCACTGGTCACTGGTCACAAGTCACTGGTCACTGGTCACTTGTCACTGGTCGCTGGTCACTGGTCACTGGTAAGTGGTCACTGTCGCTGGTAAATGGTCACTGTCGCTGGTCACTGGTCACTGGTCACTGGTCACTGGTCACTGGTCACTGGTCAGTGGTCACTGTCGCTGGTAAATGGTCACTGTCGCTGGTCACTGGTCACTGGTCACTGGTCACTGGTCACTGGTCAATGGTCCCTATCGCAGGTCAATGGTCACTGTCGCTGGTCACTGGTCATTGGTGACTATCGCTGGTCAATGGTCACTGTCGCAGGTCACTGGTCATTGGTGACTATCGCTGGTCAATGGTCACTGTCGCTGGTCACTGGTCACTGGTCACTGGTCAATGGTCCCTATCGCTGGTCAATGGTCACTGTCGCTGGTCACTGGTCACTGGTCACTGGTCACTGGTCACTGGTCACTGGTCAAAAGTCACTGGTCACTTGTCACTTGTCAGTGGTCACTGGTCTCTGGTCACTGGTCACTGTCGCGGGTCACTGGTCACTGGTCACTGGTCAAGGGTCCCTATCGCTGGTCAATGGTCACTGTCGCTGGTCACTGGTCAAAAGTCACTGGTCACTTGTCACTGGTCAGTGGTCACTGGTCTCTGGTCACTGGTCACTGGTCACTGGTCACAGGTCAATGGTCACTGGTCACTGGTCACTGGTCACTGGCCACTGGTCACTGCTCACTGGTCACTGGTCACTGGTCACTGGTCACTGGTCACTGGTCAATGGTCCCTATCGCTGGTCAATGGTCACTGTCGCTGGTCACTGGTCACTGGTCACTGGGCACTGGTCACTGGTCACTGGTCACTTTCGCTGGTCACTGGTCACTGGTAAATGGTCACTGGCCACTGGTCACTGGTCACTGGTCAATGGTCACTGTCGCTGGTCAATGGTCACTGTCGCTGGTCACTGGTCACTGGTCACTGGTCACTGGTCACTGGTCACTGGTCACAAGTCACTGGTCACTTGTCACTGGTCACTGGTCACTGGTCACTGGTCAATGGTCACTGTCGCTAGTCAATGGTCACTGTCGCTGGTCAATGGTCACTGCGCTGGTCATTGGTCAGTGGTCACTGGTCACTGGTCAAAGTCACTGGTCACTTGTCACTGGTCAGTGGTCACTGGTCTCTGGTCACTGGTCACTGGTCACTGGTCACTGGTCACTGGTCACAGGTCAATGGTCACTGGTCACTGGTCACTGTCGCTGGTCACTGGTCACTGGTCACTGGTCACTGGTCACTGGTCACTGGTCACTGGTCACTGGTCAATGGTCCCTATCGCTGGTCAATGGTCACTGTCGCTGGTCACTGGTCACTGGTCACTGGTCACTGGTCACTGGTCACTGGTCACTGGTCACTTGTCACTGGTCAGTGGTCACTGGTCTCTGGTCACTGGTCACTGGTCACTGGTCACTGGTCACAGGTCAATGGTCACTGGTCACTGGTCACTGGTCACTGGTCACTGGCCACTGGTCACTGGTCACCGGTCAATGGCCACTGTCGCTGGTCAATGGTCACTGTCGCTGGTCACTGGTCACTGGTCACTGGTCGCTGGTCACTGGTCACTGGTCACTGGTCACTGGTCACTGGCCACTGGTCACTGGTCACCGGTCAATGGCCACTGTCGCTGGTCAATGGTCACTGTCGCTGGTCACTGGTCACTGGTCACTGGTCACTGGTCACTGGTCACTGGTCACTGGTCACTGGTCACTGGTCACTGGTCACTGGTCACTGGTCAATGGTCCCTATCGCTGGTCAATGGTCACTGTCGCTGGTCACTGGTCACTGGTCACTGGTCACTGGTCACTGGTCACTGGTCACTTGTCAATGGTCAGTGGTCACTGGTCTCTGGTCACTGGTCACTGGTCACTGGTCACTGGTCACAGGTCAATGGTCACTGGTCACTGGTCACTGGTCACTGGTCACTGGCCACTGGTCACTGGTCACCGGTCAATGGCCACTGTCGCTGGTCAATGGTCACTGTCGCTGGTCACTGGTCACTGGTCACTGGTCACTGGGCACTGGTCAATGGTCACTATCGCTGGTCAATGGTCACTGTCGCTGCTCACTGGTCACTGGTCACTGGTCACTGGTCATTGGTAACTATCGCTGGTCAATGGTCACTGTCGCTGGTCACTGGTCACTGGTCACTGGTCACTGGTCACGGGTCACATGTCACGGGTCACTGTTCACTGGTCGCTAGTCACTGGTCACCGGTCACTGGTCACTGGTCACTGGTCACTGTTCACTGGTCACTGGTCACTGGTCACTGGTCACTGGTCACTGGTCACTGGTCACTGGTCACTATCGCTGGTCAATGGTCACTGTCGCTGGTCACTGGTCACTGGTCACTGTTCACTGGTCACTGGTCACTGGTCACTGGTCATTGGTCACAAGTCACTGGTCACTGGTCACTTGTCACTGGTCGCTGGTCACTGGTCACTGGTCACTGGTCACTGGTCACTGGTCACTGGTCACTGTTCACTGGTCACTGGTCACAAGTCACTGGTCACATGTCACTGGTCAGTGGTCACTGGTCACTGGTCACTGGTCTGTGGTCACTGGTCACTGGTCAGTGGTCACTGGTCACAGTCACATGTCGCGGGTCACTGGTCACAAGTCACTGGTCGCTGGTCACAAGTCACTGGTCACTTGTCACTGGTCACTGGTCACTGGTCACTGGTCAATTGTCAATGGTCGCTGGTCACTGGTCACTGGTCATGGGTCACTGGTCACTGGTCACTGGTCACTGGTCACTGGTCACTGGTCACTGGTCACTGGTCAATCGTCACTATCGCTGGTCAATGGTCACTGTCGCTGCTCACTGGTCACTGGTCACTGGTCACTGGTCACTGGTCATTGGTCACTTTCGCTGGTCAATGGTCACTGTCGCTGGTCATTGGTCACTGGTCACTGGTCACTGGTCACTGGTCCCTGGTCACTGGTCACTGGTCAATGATCACTGTCGCTGGTCACTGGTCACTGGTCACTGGTCACTGGTCACTGGTCACGGGTCACATGTCACTGGTCACTGGACACTGGTCACTGGTCACTTGTCAATGGTCACTGTCGCTGGTCAATGGTCACTGTCGCTGGTCACTGGTCACTGGTCACTGGTCACTGGTCACTGGTCATTGGTCACTGGTCACTGGTCACAAGTCACTGGTCACTGGTCACTTGTCACTGGTCGCTGGTCACTGGTCACTGTTAAGTGGTCACTGTCGCTGGTAAATGGTCACTGTCGCTGGTCACTGGTCACTGGTCACTGGTCACTGGTCACTGGTCAATGGTCCCTATCGCTGGTCAATGGTCACTGTCGCTGGTCACTGGTCACTGGTCACTGGTCAATGGTCCCTATCGCTGGTCAATGGTCACTGTCGCTGGTCACTGGTCACTGGTCACTGGTCACTGGTCACTGGTCACTGGTCACTGGTCAATGGTCCCTATCGCTGGTCAATGGTCACTGTCGCTGGTCACTGGTCACTGGTCACTGGTCACTGGTCACTGGTCAAGAGTCACTGGTCACTTGTCACTGGTCAATGGTCACTGCCGCTGGTCACTGCTCACTGGTCAATATTCACTGGTCACTGGTCACTGGTCACTGGTCACTGGTCACTGGTCACTGGTCACTTTCGCTGGTCACTGGTCACTGGTCAATGGTCACTGGCCACTGGTCACTGGTCACTGGTCAATGGTCACTGTCGCTGGTCAATGGTCACTGTCGCTGGTCACTGGTCACTGGTCACTGGTCACTGGTCACTGGTCACTTTTCACAAGTCACTGGTCACTTGTCACTGGTCACTGGTCACTGGTCACTGGTCACTGGTCAATGGTCACTGTCGCTGGTCAATGGTCACTGTCGCTGGTCACTGGTCACTGGTCACTGGTCACTGGTCACTGGTCACTGGTCACAGGTCAATGGTCACTGGGCACTGGTCACTGGTCAATGGTCACTGTCGCTGGTCAATGGTCACTGTCGCTGGTCACTGCTCACTGGTCAATATTCACTGGTCACTGGTCACTGGTCACTGGTCACTGGTCACTGGTCACTGGTCACTGGTCACTGTTCACTGGTCACTGGTCACAAGTCACTGGTCACATGTCACTGGTCAGTGGTCACTGGTCACTGGTCACTGGTCTGTGGTCACTGGTCACTGGTCAGTGGTCACTGGTCACAGTCACATGTCGCGGGTCACTGGTCACAAGTCACTGGTCGCTGGTCACAAGTCACTGGTCACTTGTCACTGGTCACTGGTCACTGGTCACTGGTCAATTGTCAATGGTCGCTGGTCACTGGTCACTGGTCATGGGTCACTGGTCACTGGTCACTGGTCACTGGTCACTGGTCACTGGTCACTGGTCACTGGTCAATCGTCACTATCGCTGGTCAATGGTCACTGTCGCTGCTCACTGGTCACTGGTCACTGGTCACTGGTCACTGGTCATTGGTCACTTTCGCTGGTCAATGGTCACTGTCGCTGGTCATTGGTCACTGGTCACTGGTCACTGGTCACTGGTCCCTGGTCACTGGTCACTGGTCAATGATCACTGTCGCTGGTCACTGGTCACTGGTCACTGGTCACTGGTCACTGGTCACGGGTCACATGTCACTGGTCACTGGACACTGGTCACTGGTCACTTGTCAATGGTCACTGTCGCTGGTCAATGGTCACTGTCGCTGGTCACTGGTCACTGGTCACTGGTCACTGGTCACTGGTCATTGGTCACTGGTCACTGGTCACAAGTCACTGGTCACTGGTCACTTGTCACTGGTCGCTGGTCACTGGTCACTGGTAAGTGGTCACTGTCGCTGGTAAATGGTCACTGTCGCTGGTCACTGGTCACTGGTCACTGGTCACTGGTCACTGGTCAATGGTCCCTATCGCTGGTCAATGGTCACTGTCGCTGGTCACTGGTCACTGGTCACTGGTCAATGGTCCCTATCGCTGGTCAATGGTCACTGTCGCTGGTCACTGGTCACTGGTCACTGGTCACTGGTCACTGGTCACTGGTCACTGGTCAATGGTCCCTATCGCTGGTCAATGGTCACTGTCGCTGGTCACTGGTCACTGGTCACTGGTCACTGGTCACTGGTCAATAGTCACTGGTCACTTGTCACTGGTCAATGGTCACTGCCGCTGGTCACTGCTCACTGGTCACCGGTCAATGGCCACTGTCGCTGGTCAATGGTCACTGTCGCTGGTCACTGGTCACTGGTCACTGGTCGCTGGTCACTGGTCACTGGTCACTGGTCACTGGTCACTGGCCACTGGTCACTGGTCACCGGTCAATGGCCACTGTCGCTGGTCAATGGTCACTGTCGCTGGTCACTGGTCACTGGTCACTGGTCACTGGTCACTGGTCACTGGTCACTGGTCACTGGTCACTGGTCACTGGTCACTGGTCACTGGTCAATGGTCCCTATCGCTGGTCAATGGTCACTGTCGCTGGTCACTGGTCACTGGTCACTGGTCACTGGTCACTGGTCACTGGTCACTTGTCAATGGTCAGTGGTCACTGGTCTCTGGTCACTGGTCACTGGTCACTGGTCACTGGTCACAGGTCAATGGTCACTGGTCACTGGTCACTGGTCACTGGTCACTGGCCACTGGTCACT
The DNA here is from genome assembly GCA_947577245.1 of Andrena bucephala. Lineage (NCBI taxonomy): Eukaryota > Metazoa > Arthropoda > Insecta > Hymenoptera > Andrenidae > Andrena > Andrena bucephala. Next base: position 24,445,209 of record OX387716.1, on the reverse strand, counting down.
GGTCACCGGTCAATGGCCACTGTCGCTGGTCAATGGTCACTGTCGCTGGTCACTGGTCACTGGTCACTGGTCACTGGGCACTGGTCAATGGTCACTATCGCTGGTCAATGGTCACTGTCGCTGCTCACTGGTCACTGGTCACTGGTCACTGGTCATTGGTAACTATCGCTGGTCAATGGTCACTGTCGCTGGTCACTGGTCACTGGTCACTGGTCACTGGTCACGGGTCACATGTCACGGGTCACTGTTCACTGGTCGCTAGTCACTGGTCACCGGTCACTGGTCACTGGTCACTGGTCACTGTTCACTGGTCACTGGTCACTGGTCACTGGTCACTGGTCACTGGTCACTGGTCACTGGTCACTATCGCTGGTCAATGGTCACTGTCGCTGGTCACTGGTCACTGGTCACTGTTCACTGGTCACTGGTCACTGGTCACTGGTCATTGGTCACAAGTCACTGGTCACTGGTCACTTGTCACTGGTCGCTGGTCACTGGTCACTGGTCACTGGTCACTGGTCACTGGTCACTGGTCACTGTTCACTGGTCACTGGTCACAAGTCACTGGTCACATGTCACTGGTCAGTGGTCACTGGTCACTGGTCACTGGTCTGTGGTCACTGGTCACTGGTCAGTGGTCACTGGTCACAGTCACATGTCGCGGGTCACTGGTCACAAGTCACTGGTCGCTGGTCACAAGTCACTGGTCACTTGTCACTGGTCACTGGTCACTGGTCACTGGTCAATTGTCAATGGTCGCTGGTCACTGGTCACTGGTCATGGGTCACTGGTCACTGGTCACTGGTCACTGGTCACTGGTCACTGGTCACTGGTCACTGGTCAATCGTCACTATCGCTGGTCAATGGTCACTGTCGCTGCTCACTGGTCACTGGTCACTGGTCACTGGTCACTGGTCATTGGTCACTTTCGCTGGTCAATGGTCACTGTCGCTGGTCATTGGTCACTGGTCACTGGTCACTGGTCACTGGTCCCTGGTCACTGGTCACTGGTCAATGATCACTGTCGCTGGTCACTGGTCACTGGTCACTGGTCACTGGTCACTGGTCACGGGTCACATGTCACTGGTCACTGGACACTGGTCACTGGTCACTTGTCAATGGTCACTGTCGCTGGTCAATGGTCACTGTCGCTGGTCACTGGTCACTGGTCACTGGTCACTGGTCACTGGTCATTGGTCACTGGTCACTGGTCACAAGTCACTGGTCACTGGTCACTTGTCACTGGTCGCTGGTCACTGGTCACTGTTAAGTGGTCACTGTCGCTGGTAAATGGTCACTGTCGCTGGTCACTGGTCACTGGTCACTGGTCACTGGTCACTGGTCAATGGTCCCTATCGCTGGTCAATGGTCACTGTCGCTGGTCACTGGTCACTGGTCACTGGTCAATGGTCCCTATCGCTGGTCAATGGTCACTGTCGCTGGTCACTGGTCACTGGTCACTGGTCACTGGTCACTGGTCACTGGTCACTGGTCAATGGTCCCTATCGCTGGTCAATGGTCACTGTCGCTGGTCACTGGTCACTGGTCACTGGTCACTGGTCACTGGTCAAGAGTCACTGGTCACTTGTCACTGGTCAATGGTCACTGCCGCTGGTCACTGCTCACTGGTCAATATTCACTGGTCACTGGTCACTGGTCACTGGTCACTGGTCACTGGTCACTGGTCACTTTCGCTGGTCACTGGTCACTGGTCAATGGTCACTGGCCACTGGTCACTGGTCACTGGTCAATGGTCACTGTCGCTGGTCAATGGTCACTGTCGCTGGTCACTGGTCACTGGTCACTGGTCACTGGTCACTGGTCACTTTTCACAAGTCACTGGTCACTTGTCACTGGTCACTGGTCACTGGTCACTGGTCACTGGTCAATGGTCACTGTCGCTGGTCAATGGTCACTGTCGCTGGTCACTGGTCACTGGTCACTGGTCACTGGTCACTGGTCACTGGTCACAGGTCAATGGTCACTGGGCACTGGTCACTGGTCAATGGTCACTGTCGCTGGTCAATGGTCACTGTCGCTGGTCACTGCTCACTGGTCAATATTCACTGGTCACTGGTCACTGGTCACTGGTCACTGGTCACTGGTCACTGGTCACTGGTCACTGTTCACTGGTCACTGGTCACAAGTCACTGGTCACATGTCACTGGTCAGTGGTCACTGGTCACTGGTCACTGGTCTGTGGTCACTGGTCACTGGTCAGTGGTCACTGGTCACAGTCACATGTCGCGGGTCACTGGTCACAAGTCACTGGTCGCTGGTCACAAGTCACTGGTCACTTGTCACTGGTCACTGGTCACTGGTCACTGGTCAATTGTCAATGGTCGCTGGTCACTGGTCACTGGTCATGGGTCACTGGTCACTGGTCACTGGTCACTGGTCACTGGTCACTGGTCACTGGTCACTGGTCAATCGTCACTATCGCTGGTCAATGGTCACTGTCGCTGCTCACTGGTCACTGGTCACTGGTCACTGGTCACTGGTCATTGGTCACTTTCGCTGGTCAATGGTCACTGTCGCTGGTCATTGGTCACTGGTCACTGGTCACTGGTCACTGGTCCCTGGTCACTGGTCACTGGTCAATGATCACTGTCGCTGGTCACTGGTCACTGGTCACTGGTCACTGGTCACTGGTCACGGGTCACATGTCACTGGTCACTGGACACTGGTCACTGGTCACTTGTCAATGGTCACTGTCGCTGGTCAATGGTCACTGTCGCTGGTCACTGGTCACTGGTCACTGGTCACTGGTCACTGGTCATTGGTCACTGGTCACTGGTCACAAGTCACTGGTCACTGGTCACTTGTCACTGGTCGCTGGTCACTGGTCACTGGTAAGTGGTCACTGTCGCTGGTAAATGGTCACTGTCGCTGGTCACTGGTCACTGGTCACTGGTCACTGGTCACTGGTCAATGGTCCCTATCGCTGGTCAATGGTCACTGTCGCTGGTCACTGGTCACTGGTCACTGGTCAATGGTCCCTATCGCTGGTCAATGGTCACTGTCGCTGGTCACTGGTCACTGGTCACTGGTCACTGGTCACTGGTCACTGGTCACTGGTCAATGGTCCCTATCGCTGGTCAATGGTCACTGTCGCTGGTCACTGGTCACTGGTCACTGGTCACTGGTCACTGGTCAAGAGTCACTGGTCACTTGTCACTGGTCAATGGTCACTGCCGCTGGTCACTGCTCACTGGTCAATATTCACTGGTCACTGGTCACTGGTCACTGGTCACTGGTCACTGGTCACTGGTCACTGGTCACTGGTCACTTTCGCTGGTCACTGGTCACTGGTCAATGGTCACTGGCCACTGGTCACTGGTCACTGGTCAATGGTCACTGTCGCTGGTCAATGGTCACTGTCGCTGGTCACTGGTCACTGGTCACTGGTCACTGGTCACTGGTCACTTTTCACAAGTCACTGGTCACTTGTCACTGGTCACTGGTCACTGGTCACTGGTCACTGGTCAATGGTCACTGTCGCTGGTCAATGGTCACTGTCGCTGGTCACTGGTCACTGGTCACTGGTCACTGGTCACTGGTCACTGGTCACAGGTCAATGGTCACTGGGCACTGGTCACTGGTCAATGGTCACTGTCGCTGGTCAATGGTCACTGGTCACTGGTCATTGGTGACTATCGCTGGTCAATGGTCACTGTCACTGGTCACTGGTCACTGGTCACTGGTCAATGGTCACTATCGCTGGTCAATGGTCACTGTCGCTGCTCACTGGTCACTGGTCACTGGTCACTGGTCACTGGTCATTGGTCACTATCGCTGGTCAATGGTCACTGTCGCTGGTCACTGGTCACTGTTCACTGGTCACTGGTCACTGGTCACTGGTCACTTGTCACTGGTCACTGGTCACTGGTCACTGGTCAATGGTCACTGTCGCTGGTCACTGGTCACTGGTCACTGGTCAATGGTCACTGCCGCTGGTCACTGGTCACTGGTCACTGCTCACTGGTCACTGGTCACTGGTCATTGGTCACTGGTCACTGGTCACAAGTCACTGGTCACTGGTCACTTGTCACTGGTCGCTGGTCACTGGTCACTGGTAAGTGGTCACTGTCGCTGGTAAATGGTCACTGTCGCTGGTCACTGGTCACTGGTCACTGGTCACTGGTCACTGGTCACTGGTCAGTGGTCACTGTCGCTGGTAAATGGTCACTGTCGCTGGTCACTGGTCACTGGTCACTGGTCACTGGTCACTGGTCAATGGTCCCTATCGCAGGTCAATGGTCACTGTCGCTGGTCACTGGTCATTGGTGACTATCGCTGGTCAATGGTCACTGTCGCAGGTCACTGGTCATTGGTGACTATCGCTGGTCAATGGTCACTGTCGCTGGTCACTGGTCACTGGTCACTGGTCAATGGTCCCTATCGCTGGTCAATGGTCACTGTCGCTGGTCACTGGTCACTGGTCACTGGTCACTGGTCACTGGTCACTGGTCAAAAGTCACTGGTCACTTGTCACTTGTCAGTGGTCACTGGTCTCTGGTCACTGGTCACTGTCGCTGGTCACTGGTCACTGGTCACTGGTCAAGGGTCCCTATCGCTGGTCAATGGTCACTGTCGCTGGTCACTGGTCAAAAGTCACTGGTCACTTGTCACTGGTCAGTGGTCACTGGTCTCTGGTCACTGGTCACTGGTCACTGGTCACAGGTCAATGGTCACTGGTCACTGGTCACTGGTCACTGGCCACTGGTCACTGCTCACTGGTCACTGGTCACTGGTCACTGGTCACTGGTCACTGGTCAATGGTCCCTATCGCTGGTCAATGGTCACTGTCGCTGGTCACTGGTCACTGGTCACTGGGCACTGGTCACTGGTCACTGGTCACTTTCGCTGGTCACTGGTCACTGGTAAATGGTCACTGGCCACTGGTCACTGGTCACTGGTCAATGGTCACTGTCGCTGGTCAATGGTCACTGTCGCTGGTCACTGGTCACTGGTCACTGGTCACTGGTCACTGGTCACTGGTCACAAGTCACTGGTCACTTGTCACTGGTCACTGGTCACTGGTCACTGGTCAATGGTCACTGTCGCTAGTCAATGGTCACTGTCGCTGGTCAATGGTCACTGCGCTGGTCATTGGTCAGTGGTCACTGGTCACTGGTCAAAGTCACTGGTCACTTGTCACTGGTCAGTGGTCACTGGTCTCTGGTCACTGGTCACTGGTCACTGGTCACTGGTCACTGGTCACAGGTCAATGGTCACTGGTCACTGGTCACTGTCGCTGGTCACTGGTCACTGGTCACTGGTCACTGGTCACTGGTCACTGGTCACTGGTCACTGGTCAATGGTCCCTATCGCTGGTCAATGGTCACTGTCGCTGGTCACTGGTCACTGGTCACTGGTCACTGGTCACTGGTCACTGGTCACTGGTCACTTGTCACTGGTCAGTGGTCACTGGTCTCTGGTCACTGGTCACTGGTCACTGGTCACTGGTCACAGGTCAATGGTCACTGGTCACTGGTCACTGGTCACTGGTCACTGGTCACTGGTCATTGGTAACTATCGCTGGTCAATGGTCACTGTCGCTGGTCACTGGTCACTGGTCACTGGTCACTGGTCACGGGTCACATGTCACGGGTCACTGTTCACTGGTCGCTAGTCACTGGTCACCGGTCACTGGTCACTGGTCACTGGTCACTGTTCACTGGTCACTGGTCACTGGTCACTGGTCACTGGTCACTGGTCACTGGTCACTGGTCACTATCGCTGGTCAATGGTCACTGTCGCTGGTCACTGGTCACTGGTCACTGTTCACTGGTCACTGGTCACTGGTCACTGGTCATTGGTCACAAGTCACTGGTCACTGGTCACTTGTCACTGGTCGCTGGTCACTGGTCACTGGTCACTGGTCACTGGTCACTGGTCACTGGTCACTGTTCACTGGTCACTGGTCACAAGTCACTGGTCACATGTCACTGGTCAGTGGTCACTGGTCACTGGTCACTGGTCTGTGGTCACTGGTCACTGGTCAGTGGTCACTGGTCACAGTCACATGTCGCGGGTCACTGGTCACAAGTCACTGGTCGCTGGTCACAAGTCACTGGTCACTTGTCACTGGTCACTGGTCACTGGTCACTGGTCAATTGTCAATGGTCGCTGGTCACTGGTCACTGGTCATGGGTCACTGGTCACTGGTCACTGGTCACTGGTCACTGGTCACTGGTCACTGGTCACTGGTCAATCGTCACTATCGCTGGTCAATGGTCACTGTCGCTGCTCACTGGTCACTGGTCACTGGTCACTGGTCACTGGTCATTGGTCACTTTCGCTGGTCAATGGTCACTGTCGCTGGTCATTGGTCACTGGTCACTGGTCACTGGTCACTGGTCCCTGGTCACTGGTCACTGGTCAATGATCACTGTCGCTGGTCACTGGTCACTGGTCACTGGTCACTGGTCACTGGTCACGGGTCACATGTCACTGGTCACTGGACACTGGTCACTGGTCACTTGTCAATGGTCACTGTCGCTGGTCAATGGTCACTGTCGCTGGTCACTGGTCACTGGTCACTGGTCACTGGTCACTGGTCATTGGTCACTGGTCACTGGTCACAAGTCACTGGTCACTGGTCACTTGTCACTGGTCGCTGGTCACTGGTCACTGTTAAGTGGTCACTGTCGCTGGTAAATGGTCACTGTCGCTGGTCACTGGTCACTGGTCACTGGTCACTGGTCACTGGTCAATGGTCCCTATCGCTGGTCAATGGTCACTGTCGCTGGTCACTGGTCACTGGTCACCGGTCAATGGTCCCTATCGCTGGTCAATGGTCACTGTCGCTGGTCACTGGTCACTGGTCACTGGTCACTGGTCACTGGTCACTGGTCACTGGTCAATGGTCCCTATCGCTGGTCAATGGTCACTGTCGCTGGTCACTGGTCACTGGTCACTGGTCACTGGTCACTGGTCAAGAGTCACTGGTCACTTGTCACTGGTCAATGGTCACTGCCGCTGGTCACTGCTCACTGGTCAATATTCACTGGTCACTGGTCACTGGTCACTGGTCACTGGTCACTGGTCACTGGTCACTTTCGCTGGTCACTGGTCACTGGTCAATGGTCACTGGCCACTGGTCACTGGTCACTGGTCAATGGTCACTGTCGCTGGTCAATGGTCACTGTCGCTGGTCACTGGTCACTGGTCACTGGTCACTGGTCACTGGTCACTTTTCACAAGTCACTGGTCACTTGTCACTGGTCACTGGTCACTGGTCACTGGTCACTGGTCAATGGTCACTGTCGCTGGTCAATGGTCACTGTCGCTGGTCACTGGTCACTGGTCACTGGTCACTGGTCACTGGTCACTGGTCACAGGTCAATGGTCACTGGGCACTGGTCACTGGTCAATGGTCACTGTCGCTGGTCAATGGTCACTGTCGCTGGTCACTGCTCACTGGTCAATATTCACTGGTCACTGGTCACTGGTCACTGGTCACTGGTCACTGGTCACTGGTCACTGGTCACTGTTCACTGGTCACTGGTCACAAGTCACTGGTCACATGTCACTGGTCAGTGGTCACTGGTCACTGGTCACTGGTCTGTGGTCACTGGTCACTGGTCAGTGGTCACTGGTCACAGTCACATGTCGCGGGTCACTGGTCACAAGTCACTGGTCGCTGGTCACAAGTCACTGGTCACTTGTCACTGGTCACTGGTCACTGGTCACTGGTCAATTGTCAATGGTCGCTGGTCACTGGTCACTGGTCATGGGTCACTGGTCACTGGTCACTGGTCACTGGTCACTGGTCACTGGTCACTGGTCACTGGTCAATCGTCACTATCGCTGGTCAATGGTCACTGTCGCTGCTCACTGGTCACTGGTCACTGGTCACTGGTCACTGGTCATTGGTCACTTTCGCTGGTCAATGGTCACTGTCGCTGGTCATTGGTCACTGGTCACTGGTCACTGGTCACTGGTCCCTGGTCACTGGTCACTGGTCAATGATCACTGTCGCTGGTCACTGGTCACTGGTCACTGGTCACTGGTCACTGGTCACGGGTCACATGTCACTGGTCACTGGACACTGGTCACTGGTCACTTGTCAATGGTCACTGTCGCTGGTCAATGGTCACTGTCGCTGGTCACTGGTCACTGGTCACTGGTCACTGGTCACTGGTCATTGGTCACTGGTCACTGGTCACAAGTCACTGGTCACTGGTCACTTGTCACTGGTCGCTGGTCACTGGTCACTGGTAAGTGGTCACTGTCGCTGGTAAATGGTCACTGTCGCTGGTCACTGGTCACTGGTCACTGGTCACTGGTCACTGGTCAATGGTCCCTATCGCTGGTCAATGGTCACTGTCGCTGGTCACTGGTCACTGGTCACTGGTCAATGGTCCCTATCGCTGGTCAATGGTCACTGTCGCTGGTCACTGGTCACTGGTCACTGGTCACTGGTCACTGGTCACTGGTCACTGGTCAATGGTCCCTATCGCTGGTCAATGGTCACTGTCGCTGGTCACTGGTCACTGGTCACTGGTCACTGGTCACTGGTCAAGAGTCACTGGTCACTTGTCACTGGTCAATGGTCACTGCCGCTGGTCACTGCTCACTGGTCACCGGTCAATGGCCACTGTCGCTGGTCAATGGTCACTGTCGCTGGTCACTGGTCACTGGTCACTGGTCGCTGGTCACTGGTCACTGGTCACTGGTCACTGGTCACTGGCCACTGGTCACTGGTCACCGGTCAATGGCCACTGTCGCTGGTCAATGGTCACTGTCGCTGGTCACTGGTCACTGGTCACTGGTCACTGGTCACTGGTCACTGGTCACTGGTCACTGGTCACTGGTCACTGGTCACTGGTCACTGGTCAATGGTCCCTATCGCTGGTCAATGGTCACTGTCGCTGGTCACTGGTCACTGGTCACTGGTCACTGGTCACTGGTCACTGGTCACTTGTCAATGGTCAGTGGTCACTGGTCTCTGGTCACTGGTCACTGGTCACTGGTCACTGGTCACAGGTCAATGGTCACTGGTCACTGGTCACTGGTCACTGGTCACTGGCCACTGGTCACTGGTCACCGGTCAATGGCCACTGTCGCTGGTCAATGGTCACTGTCGCTGGTCACTGGTCACTGGTCACTGGTCACTGGGCACTGGTCAATGGTCACTATCGCTGGTCAATGGTCACTGTCGCTGCTCACTGGTCACTGGTCACTGGTCACTGGTCATTGGTAACTATCGCTGGTCAATGGTCACTGTCGCTGGTCACTGGTCACTGGTCACTGGTCACTGGTCACGGGTCACATGTCACGGGTCACTGTTCACTGGTCGCTAGTCACTGGTCACTGGTCACTGTTCACTGGTCACTGGTCACTGGTCACTGGTCACTGGTCACTGGTCACTGGTCACTGGTCACTATCGCTGGTCAATGGTCACTGTCGCTGGTCACTGGTCACTGGTCACTGTTCACTGGTCACTGGTCACTGGTCACTGGTCATTGGTCACAAGTCACTGGTCACTGGTCACTTGTCACTGGTCGCTGGTCACTGGTCACTGGTCACTGGTCACTGGTCACTGGTCACTGGTCACTGTTCACTGGTCACTGGTCACAAGTCACTGGTCACATGTCACTGGTCAGTGGTCACTGGTCACTGGTCACTGGTCTGTGGTCACTGGTCACTGGTCAGTGGTCACTGGTCACAGTCACATGTCGCGGGTCACTGGTCACAAGTCACTGGTCGCTGGTCACAAGTCACTGGTCACTTGTCACTGGTCACTGGTCACTGGTCACTGGTCAATTGTCAATGGTCGCTGGTCACTGGTCACTGGTCATGGGTCACTGGTCACTGGTCACTGGTCACTGGTCACTGGTCACTGGTCACTGGTCACTGGTCAATCGTCACTATCGCTGGTCAATGGTCACTGTCGCTGCTCACTGGTCACTGGTCACTGGTCACTGGTCACTGGTCATTGGTCACTTTCGCTGGTCAATGGTCACTGTCGCTGGTCATTGGTCACTGGTCACTGGTCACTGGTCACTGGTCCCTGGTCACTGGTCACTGGTCAATGATCACTGTCGCTGGTCACTGGTCACTGGTCACTGGTCACTGGTCACTGGTCACGGGTCACATGTCACTGGTCACTGGACACTGGTCACTGGTCACTTGTCAATGGTCACTGTCGCTGGTCAATGGTCACTGTCGCTGGTCACTGGTCACTGGTCACTGGTCACTGGTCACTGGTCATTGGTCACTGGTCACTGGTCACAAGTCACTGGTCACTGGTCACTTGTCACTGGTCGCTGGTCACTGGTCACTGTTAAGTGGTCACTGTCGCTGGTAAATGGTCACTGTCGCTGGTCACTGGTCACTGGTCACTGGTCACTGGTCACTGGTCAATGGTCCCTATCGCTGGTCAATGGTCACTGTCGCTGGTCACTGGTCACTGGTCACTGGTCAATGGTCCCTATCGCTGGTCAATGGTCACTGTCGCTGGTCACTGGTCACTGGTCACTGGTCACTGGTCACTGGTCACTGGTCACTGGTCAATGGTCCCTATCGCTGGTCAATGGTCACTGTCGCTGGTCACTGGTCACTGGTCACTGGTCACTGGTCACTGGTCAAGAGTCACTGGTCACTTGTCACTGGTCAATGGTCACTGCCGCTGGTCACTGCTCACTGGTCAATATTCACTGGTCACTGGTCACTGGTCACTGGTCACTGGTCACTGGTCACTGGTCACTTTCGCTGGTCACTGGTCACTGGTCAATGGTCACTGGCCACTGGTCACTGGTCACTGGTCAATGGTCACTGTCGCTGGTCAATGGTCACTGTCGCTGGTCACTGGTCACTGGTCACTGGTCACTGGTCACTGGTCACTTTTCACAAGTCACTGGTCACTTGTCACTGGTCACTGGTCACTGGTCACTGGTCACTGGTCAATGGTCACTGTCGCTGGTCAATGGTCACTGTCGCTGGTCACTGGTCACTGGTCACTGGTCACTGGTCACTGGTCACTGGTCACAGGTCAATGGTCACTGGGCACTGGTCACTGGTCAATGGTCACTGTCGCTGGTCAATGGTCACTGTCGCTGGTCACTGCTCACTGGTCAATATTCACTGGTCACTGGTCACTGGTCACTGGTCACTGGTCACTGGTCACTGGTCACTGGTCACTGTTCACTGGTCACTGGTCACAAGTCACTGGTCACATGTCACTGGTCAGTGGTCACTGGTCACTGGTCACTGGTCTGTGGTCACTGGTCACTGGTCAGTGGTCACTGGTCACAGTCACATGTCGCGGGTCACTGGTCACAAGTCACTGGTCGCTGGTCACAAGTCACTGGTCACTTGTCACTGGTCACTGGTCACTGGTCACTGGTCAATTGTCAATGGTCGCTGGTCACTGGTCACTGGTCATGGGTCACTGGTCACTGGTCACTGGTCACTGGTCACTGGTCACTGGTCACTGGTCACTGGTCAATCGTCACTATCGCTGGTCAATGGTCACTGTCGCTGCTCACTGGTCACTGGTCACTGGTCACTGGTCACTGGTCATTGGTCACTTTCGCTGGTCAATGGTCACTGTCGCTGGTCATTGGTCACTGGTCACTGGTCACTGGTCACTGGTCCCTGGTCACTGGTCACTGGTCAATGATCACTGTCGCTGGTCACTGGTCACTGGTCACTGGTCACTGGTCACTGGTCACGGGTCACATGTCACTGGTCACTGGACACTGGTCACTGGTCACTTGTCAATGGTCACTGTCGCTGGTCAATGGTCACTGTCGCTGGTCACTGGTCACTGGTCACTGGTCACTGGTCACTGGTCATTGGTCACTGGTCACTGGTCACAAGTCACTGGTCACTGGTCACTTGTCACTGGTCGCTGGTCACTGGTCACTGGTAAGTGGTCACTGTCGCTGGTAAATGGTCACTGTCGCTGGTCACTGGTCACTGGTCACTGGTCACTGGTCACTGGTCAATGGTCCCTATCGCTGGTCAATGGTCACTGTCGCTGGTCACTGGTCACTGGTCACTGGTCAATGGTCCCTATCGCTGGTCAATGGTCACTGTCGCTGGTCACTGGTCACTGGTCACTGGTCACTGGTCACTGGTCACTGGTCACTGGTCAATGGTCCCTATCGCTGGTCAATGGTCACTGTCGCTGGTCACTGGTCACTGGTCACTGGTCACTGGTCACTGGTCAAGAGTCACTGGTCACTTGTCACTGGTCAATGGTCACTGCCGCTGGTCACTGCTCACTGGTCAATATTCACTGGTCACTGGTCACTGGTCACTGGTCACTGGTCACTGGTCACTGGTCACTGGTCACTGGTCACTTTCGCTGGTCACTGGTCACTGGTCAATGGTCACTGGCCACTGGTCACTGGTCACTGGTCAATGGTCACTGTCGCTGGTCAATGGTCACTGTCGCTGGTCACTGGTCACTGGTCACTGGTCACTGGTCACTGGTCACTTTTCACAAGTCACTGGTCACTTGTCACTGGTCACTGGTCACTGGTCACTGGTCACTGGTCAATGGTCACTGTCGCTGGTCAATGGTCACTGTCGCTGGTCACTGGTCACTGGTCACTGGTCACTGGTCACTGGTCACTGGTCACAGGTCAATGGTCACTGGGCACTGGTCACTGGTCAATGGTCACTGTCGCTGGTCAATGGTCACTGGTCACTGGTCATTGGTGACTATCGCTGGTCAATGGTCACTGTCACTGGTCACTGGTCACTGGTCACTGGTCAATGGTCACTATCGCTGGTCAATGGTCACTGTCGCTGCTCACTGGTCACTGGTCACTGGTCACTGGTCACTGGTCATTGGTCACTATCGCTGGTCAATGGTCACTGTCGCTGGTCACTGGTCACTGTTCACTGGTCACTGGTCACTGGTCACTGGTCACTTGTCACTGGTCACTGGTCACTGGTCACTGGTCAATGGTCACTGTCGCTGGTCACTGGTCACTGGTCACTGGTCAATGGTCACTGCCGCTGGTCACTGGTCACTGGTCACTGCTCACTGGTCACTGGTCACTGGTCATTGGTCACTGGTCACTGGTCACAAGTCACTGGTCACTGGTCACTTGTCACTGGTCGCTGGTCACTGGTCACTGGTAAGTGGTCACTGTCGCTGGTAAATGGTCACTGTCGCTGGTCACTGGTCACTGGTCACTGGTCACTGGTCACTGGTCACTGGTCAGTGGTCACTGTCGCTGGTAAATGGTCACTGTCGCTGGTCACTGGTCACTGGTCACTGGTCACTGGTCACTGGTCAATGGTCCCTATCGCAGGTCAATGGTCACTGTCGCTGGTCACTGGTCATTGGTGACTATCGCTGGTCAATGGTCACTGTCGCAGGTCACTGGTCATTGGTGACTATCGCTGGTCAATGGTCACTGTCGCTGGTCACTGGTCACTGGTCACTGGTCAATGGTCCCTATCGCTGGTCAATGGTCACTGTCGCTGGTCACTGGTCACTGGTCACTGGTCACTGGTCACTGGTCACTGGTCAAAAGTCACTGGTCACTTGTCACTTGTCAGTGGTCACTGGTCTCTGGTCACTGGTCACTGTCGCTGGTCACTGGTCACTGGTCACTGGTCAAGGGTCCCTATCGCTGGTCAATGGTCACTGTCGCTGGTCACTGGTCAAAAGTCACTGGTCACTTGTCACTGGTCAGTGGTCACTGGTCTCTGGTCACTGGTCACTGGTCACTGGTCACAGGTCAATGGTCACTGGTCACTGGTCACTGGTCACTGGCCACTGGTCACTGCTCACTGGTCACTGGTCACTGGTCACTGGTCACTGGTCACTGGTCAATGGTCCCTATCGCTGGTCAATGGTCACTGTCGCTGGTCACTGGTCACTGGTCACTGGGCACTGGTCACTGGTCACTGGTCACTTTCGCTGGTCACTGGTCACTGGTAAATGGTCACTGGCCACTGGTCACTGGTCACTGGTCAATGGTCACTGTCGCTGGTCAATGGTCACTGTCGCTGGTCACTGGTCACTGGTCACTGGTCACTGGTCACTGGTCACTGGTCACAAGTCACTGGTCACTTGTCACTGGTCACTGGTCACTGGTCACTGGTCAATGGTCACTGTCGCTAGTCAATGGTCACTGTCGCTGGTCAATGGTCACTGCGCTGGTCATTGGTCAGTGGTCACTGGTCACTGGTCAAAGTCACTGGTCACTTGTCACTGGTCAGTGGTCACTGGTCTCTGGTCACTGGTCACTGGTCACTGGTCACTGGTCACTGGTCACAGGTCAATGGTCACTGGTCACTGGTCACTGTCGCTGGTCACTGGTCACTGGTCACTGGTCACTGGTCACTGGTCACTGGTCACTGGTCACTGGTCAATGGTCCCTATCGCTGGTCAATGGTCACTGTCGCTGGTCACTGGTCACTGGTCACTGGTCACTGGTCACTGGTCACTGGTCACTGGTCACTTGTCACTGGTCAGTGGTCACTGGTCTCTGGTCACTGGTCACTGGTCACTGGTCACTGGTCACAGGTCAATGGTCACTGGTCACTGGTCACTGGTCACTGGTCACTGGCCACTGGTCACTGGTCACCGGTCAATGGCCACTGTCGCTGGTCAATGGTCACTGTCGCTGGTCACTGGTCACTGGTCACTGGTCGCTGGTCACTGGTCACTGGTCACTGGTCACTGGTCACTGGCCACTGGTCACTGGTCACCGGTCAATGGCCACTGTCGCTGGTCAATGGTCACTGTCGCTGGTCACTGGTCACTGGTCACTGGTCACTGGTCACTGGTCACTGGTCACTGGTCACTGGTCACTGGTCACTGGTCACTGGTCACTGGTCAATGGTCCCTATCGCTGGTCAATGGTCACTGTCGCTGGTCACTGGTCACTGGTCACTGGTCACTGGTCACTGGTCACTGGTCACTTGTCAATGGTCAGTGGTCACTGGTCTCTGGTCACTGGTCACTGGTCACTGGTCACTGGTCACAGGTCAATGGTCACTGGTCACTGGTCACTGGTCACTGGTCACTGGCCACTGGTCACTGGTCACCGGTCAATGGCCACTGTCGCTGGTCAATGGTCACTGTCGCTGGTCACTGGTCACTGGTCACTGGTCACTGGGCACTGGTCAATGGTCACTATCGCTGGTCAATGGTCACTGTCGCTGCTCACTGGTCACTGGTCACTGGTCACTGGTCATTGGTAACTATCGCTGGTCAATGGTCACTGTCGCTGGTCACTGGTCACTGGTCACTGGTCACTGGTCACGGGTCACATGTCACGGGTCACTGTTCACTGGTCGCTAGTCACTGGTCACCGGTCACTGGTCACTGGTCACTGGTCACTGTTCACTGGTCACTGGTCACTGGTCACTGGTCACTGGTCACTGGTCACTGGTCACTGGTCACTATCGCTGGTCAATGGTCACTGTCGCTGGTCACTGGTCACTGGTCACTGTTCACTGGTCACTGGTCACTGGTCACTGGTCATTGGTCACAAGTCACTGGTCACTGGTCACTTGTCACTGGTCGCTGGTCACTGGTCACTGGTCACTGGTCACTGGTCACTGGTCACTGGTCACTGTTCACTGGTCACTGGTCACAAGTCACTGGTCACATGTCACTGGTCAGTGGTCACTGGTCACTGGTCACTGGTCTGTGGTCACTGGTCACTGGTCAGTGGTCACTGGTCACAGTCACATGTCGCGGGTCACTGGTCACAAGTCACTGGTCGCTGGTCACAAGTCACTGGTCACTTGTCACTGGTCACTGGTCACTGGTCACTGGTCAATTGTCAATGGTCGCTGGTCACTGGTCACTGGTCATGGGTCACTGGTCACTGGTCACTGGTCACTGGTCACTGGTCACTGGTCACTGGTCACTGGTCAATCGTCACTATCGCTGGTCAATGGTCACTGTCGCTGCTCACTGGTCACTGGTCACTGGTCACTGGTCACTGGTCATTGGTCACTTTCGCTGGTCAATGGTCACTGTCGCTGGTCATTGGTCACTGGTCACTGGTCACTGGTCACTGGTCCCTGGTCACTGGTCACTGGTCAATGATCACTGTCGCTGGTCACTGGTCACTGGTCACTGGTCACTGGTCACTGGTCACGGGTCACATGTCACTGGTCACTGGACACTGGTCACTGGTCACTTGTCAATGGTCACTGTCGCTGGTCAATGGTCACTGTCGCTGGTCACTGGTCACTGGTCACTGGTCACTGGTCACTGGTCATTGGTCACTGGTCACTGGTCACAAGTCACTGGTCACTGGTCACTTGTCACTGGTCGCTGGTCACTGGTCACTGTTAAGTGGTCACTGTCGCTGGTAAATGGTCACTGTCGCTGGTCACTGGTCACTGGTCACTGGTCACTGGTCACTGGTCAATGGTCCCTATCGCTGGTCAATGGTCACTGTCGCTGGTCACTGGTCACTGGTCACTGGTCAATGGTCCCTATCGCTGGTCAATGGTCACTGTCGCTGGTCACTGGTCACTGGTCACTGGTCACTGGTCACTGGTCACTGGTCACTGGTCAATGGTCCCTATCGCTGGTCAATGGTCACTGTCGCTGGTCACTGGTCACTGGTCACTGGTCACTGGTCACTGGTCAAGAGTCACTGGTCACTTGTCACTGGTCAATGGTCACTGCCGCTGGTCACTGCTCACTGGTCAATATTCACTGGTCACTGGTCACTGGTCACTGGTCACTGGTCACTGGTCACTGGTCACTTTCGCTGGTCACTGGTCACTGGTCAATGGTCACTGGCCACTGGTCACTGGTCACTGGTCAATGGTCACTGTCGCTGGTCAATGGTCACTGTCGCTGGTCACTGGTCACTGGTCACTGGTCACTGGTCACTGGTCACTTTTCACAAGTCACTGGTCACTTGTCACTGGTCACTGGTCACTGGTCACTGGTCACTGGTCAATGGTCACTGTCGCTGGTCAATGGTCACTGTCGCTGGTCACTGGTCACTGGTCACTGGTCACTGGTCACTGGTCACTGGTCACAGGTCAATGGTCACTGGGCACTGGTCACTGGTCAATGGTCACTGTCGCTGGTCAATGGTCACTGTCGCTGGTCACTGCTCACTGGTCAATATTCACTGGTCACTGGTCACTGGTCACTGGTCACTGGTCACTGGTCACTGGTCACTGGTCACTGTTCACTGGTCACTGGTCACAAGTCACTGGTCACATGTCACTGGTCAGTGGTCACTGGTCACTGGTCACTGGTCTGTGGTCACTGGTCACTGGTCAGTGGTCACTGGTCACAGTCACATGTCGCGGGTCACTGGTCACAAGTCACTGGTCGCTGGTCACAAGTCACTGGTCACTTGTCACTGGTCACTGGTCACTGGTCACTGGTCAATTGTCAATGGTCGCTGGTCACTGGTCACTGGTCATGGGTCACTGGTCACTGGTCACTGGTCACTGGTCACTGGTCACTGGTCACTGGTCACTGGTCAATCGTCACTATCGCTGGTCAATGGTCACTGTCGCTGCTCACTGGTCACTGGTCACTGGTCACTGGTCACTGGTCATTGGTCACTTTCGCTGGTCAATGGTCACTGTCGCTGGTCATTGGTCACTGGTCACTGGTCACTGGTCACTGGTCCCTGGTCACTGGTCACTGGTCAATGATCACTGTCGCTGGTCACTGGTCACTGGTCACTGGTCACTGGTCACTGGTCACGGGTCACATGTCACTGGTCACTGGACACTGGTCACTGGTCACTTGTCAATGGTCACTGTCGCTGGTCAATGGTCACTGTCGCTGGTCACTGGTCACTGGTCACTGGTCACTGGTCACTGGTCATTGGTCACTGGTCACTGGTCACAAGTCACTGGTCACTGGTCACTTGTCACTGGTCGCTGGTCACTGGTCACTGGTAAGTGGTCACTGTCGCTGGTAAATGGTCACTGTCGCTGGTCACTGGTCACTGGTCACTGGTCACTGGTCACTGGTCAATGGTCCCTATCGCTGGTCAATGGTCACTGTCGCTGGTCACTGGTCACTGGTCACTGGTCAATGGTCCCTATCGCTGGTCAATGGTCACTGTCGCTGGTCACTGGTCACTGGTCACTGGTCACTGGTCACTGGTCACTGGTCACTGGTCAATGGTCCCTATCGCTGGTCAATGGTCACTGTCGCTGGTCACTGGTCACTGGTCACTGGTCACTGGTCACTGGTCAAGAGTCACTGGTCACTTGTCACTGGTCAATGGTCACTGCCGCTGGTCACTGCTCACTGGTCAATATTCACTGGTCACTGGTCACTGGTCACTGGTCACTGGTCACTGGTCACTGGTCACTGGTCACTTTCGCTGGTCACTGGTCACTGGTCAATGGTCACTGGCCACTGGTCACTGGTCACTGGTCAATGGTCACTGTCGCTGGTCAATGGTCACTGTCGCTGGTCACTGGTCACTGGTCACTGGTCACTGGTCACTGGTCACTTTTCACAAGTCACTGGTCACTTGTCACTGGTCACTGGTCACTGGTCACTGGTCACTGGTCAATGGTCACTGTCGCTGGTCAATGGTCACTGTCGCTGGTCACTGGTCACTGGTCACTGGTCACTGGTCACGGGTCACTGGTCACAGGTCAATGGTCACTGGGCACTGGTCACTGGTCACTGGTCACTGGTCACTGGTCACGGGTCACATTTCACGGGTCACTGTTCACTGGTCGCTAGTCACTGGTCACCGGTCACTGGTCACTGGTCACTGGTCACTGGTCACTGTTCACTGGTCACTGGTCACAAGTCACTGGTCACATGTCACTGGTCAGTGGTCACTGGTCACTGGTCACTGGTCACTGGTCACTGGTCACTGGTCACTGGTCACTGGTCACTGGTCACTGGTCAATCGTCACTATCGCTGGTCAATGGTCACTGTCGCTGCTCACTGGTCACTGGTCACTGGTCACTGGTCACTGGTCATTGGTCACTGGTCACTGGTCACGGGTCACATGTCACTGGTCACTGGTCACTGGTCATGGGTCACTGGTCACTGGTCACTGGTCACTGGTCACTGGTCAATCGTCACTATCGCTGGTCAATGGTCACTGTCGCTGCTCACTGGTCACTGGTCACTGGTCACTGGTCACTGTTCATTGGTCACTTTCGCTGGTCAATGGTCACTGTCGCTGGTCATTGGTCACTGGTCACTGGACACTGGTCACTGTCGCTGGTCACTGGTCACTGGTCACTGGTCAATGGTCACTGCCGCTGGTCACTGGTCACTGGTCACTGCTCACTGGTCACTGGTCACTTGTCAATGGTCACTGTCGCTGGTCAATGGTCACTGTCGCTGGTCACTGGTCACTGGTCACTGGTCACTGGTCACTGGTCATTGGTCACTGGTCACTGGTCACAAGTCACTGGTCACTGGTCACTTGTCACTGGTCGCTGGTCACTGGTCACTGGTCAGTGGTCACTGTCGCTGGTAAATGGTCACTGGTCAATGGTCCCTATCGCTGGTCAATGGTCACTGTCGCTGGTCACTGGTCACTGGTCACTGGTCAATGGTCCCTATCGCTGGTCAATGGTCACTGTCGCTGGTCACTGGTCACTGGTCACTGGTCACTGGTCACTGGTCACTGGTCACTGGTCAATGGTCCCTATCGCTGGTCAATGGTCACTGTCGCTGGTCACTGGTCACTGGTCACTGGTCACTGGTCACTGGTCAAAAGTCACTGGTCACTTGTCACTGGTCAATGGTCACTGCCGCTGGTCACTGCTCACTGGTCAATATTCACTGGTCACTGGTCACTGGTCACTGGTCACTGGTCACTGGTCACTGGTCACTGGTCACTTTCGCTGGTCACTGGTCACTGGTCAATGGTCACTGGTCACTGGTCACTGGTCACAAGTCACTGGTCACTTGTCACTGGTCACTGGTCACTGGTCACTGGTCACTGGTCAATGGTCACTGTCGCTGGTCAATGGTCACTGTCGCTGGTCACTGGTCACTGGTCACTGGTCACTGGTCACTGGTCACTGGTCACTGGTCACAGGTCAATGGTCACTGGTCACTGGTCACAAGTCACTGGTCACTTGTCACTGGTCACTGGTCACTGGTCACTGGTCACTGGTCAATGGTCACTGTCGCTGGTCAATGGTCACTGTCGCTGGTCACTGGTCACTGGTCACTGGTCACTGGTCACTGGTCAATGGTCACTGTCGCTGGTCACTGGTCACTGGTCACTGGTCACTGGTCACTGGTCCCTGGTCACTGGTCACTGGTCAATGATCACTGTCGCTGGTCACTGGTCACTGGTCACTGGTCACTGGTCACTGGTCACGGGTCACATGTCACTGGTCACTGGTCACTGGTCACTGGTCACTGGTCACTGGTCACTATCGTTGGTCAATGGTCACTGTCGCTGGTCACTGGTCACTGGTCACTGTTCACTGGTCACTGGTCACTGGTCACTGGTCATTGGTCACTATCGCTGGTCAATGGTCACTGTCGCTGGTCATTGGTCACTGGTCACTGGACACTGGTCACTGGTCACTGGTCACTTGTCACTGGTCACTGGTCACTGGTCAATGGTCACTGTCGCTGGTCACTGGTCACTGGTCACTGGTCACTGGTCACTGGTCCCTGGTCACTGGTCACTGGTCAATGATCACTGTCGCTGGTCACTGGTCACTGGTCACTGGTCACTGGTCACTGGTCACGGGTCACATGTCACTGGTCACTGGTCAATGGTCACTGGTCACTGGTCACTGGTCACTGGTCACTGATCACTATCGCAGGTCAATGGTCACTGTCGCTGGTCACTGGTCACTGGTCACTGTTCACTGGTCACTGGTCACTGGTCACTGGTCACTGGTCATTGGTCACTAACGCTGGTCAATGGTCACTGTCGCTGGTCATTGGTCACTGGTCACTGGACACTGGTCACTGGTCACTGGTCACTTGTCACTGGTCACTGGTCACTGGTCACTGGTCAATGGTCACTGTCGCTGGTCACTGGTCACTGGTCACTGGTCAATGGTCACTGCCGCTGGTCACTGGTCACTGGTCACTGCTCACTGGTCACTGGTCACTTGTCACTGGTTACTGGTCACTGGTCACTGGTCACTGGTCACTATCGCTGGTCAATGGTCACTGTCGCTGGTCACTGGTCACTGGTCACTGTTCACTGGTCACTGGTCACTGGTCGCTGGTCACTGGTCACTGGTCACTGGTCACTGGTCACTGGTCACTGGTCACTGGTCAATGGTCCCTATCGCTGGTCAATGGTCACTGTCGCTGGTCACTGGTCACTGGTCACTGGTCACTGGTCACTGGTCAAGAGTCACTGGTCACTTGTCACTGGTCAATGGTCACTGCCGCTGGTCACTGCTCACTGGTCAATATTCACTGGTCACTGGTCACTGGTCACTGGTCACTGGTCACTGGTCACTGGTCACTGGTCACTGGTCACTTTCGCTGGTCACTGGTCACTGGTCAATGGTCACTGGCCACTGGTCACTGGTCACTGGTCAATGGTCACTGTCGCTGGTCAATGGTCACTGTCGCTGGTCACTGGTCACTGGTCACTGGTCACTGGTCACTGGTCACTTTTCACAAGTCACTGGTCACTTGTCACTGGTCACTGGTCACTGGTCACTGGTCACTGGTCAATGGTCACTGTCGCTGGTCAATGGTCACTGTCGCTGGTCACTGGTCACTGGTCACTGGTCACTGGTCACTGGTCACTGGTCACAGGTCAATGGTCACTGGGCACTGGTCACTGGTCAATGGTCACTGTCGCTGGTCAATGGTCACTGTCGCTGGTCACTGCTCACTGGTCAATATTCACTGGTCACTGGTCACTGGTCACTGGTCACTGGTCACTGGTCACTGGTCACTGTTCACTGGTCACTGGTCACAAGTCACTGGTCACATGTCACTGGTCAGTGGTCACTGGTCACTGGTCACTGGTCTGTGGTCACTGGTCACTGGTCAGTGGTCACTGGTCACAGTCACATGTCGCGGGTCACTGGTCACAAGTCACTGGTCGCTGGTCACAAGTCACTGGTCACTTGTCACTGGTCACTGGTCACTGGTCACTGGTCAATTGTCAATGGTCGCTGGTCACTGGTCACTGGTCATGGGTCACTGGTCACTGGTCACTGGTCACTGGTCACTGGTCACTGGTCACTGGTCACTGGTCAATCGTCACTATCGCTGGTCAATGGTCACTGTCGCTGCTCACTGGTCACTGGTCACTGGTCACTGGTCACTGGTCATTGGTCACTTTCGCTGGTCAATGGTCACTGTCGCTGGTCATTGGCCACTGGTCACTGGTCACTGGTCACTGGTCCCTGGTCACTGGTCACTGGTCAATGATCACTGTCGCTGGTCACTGGTCACTGGTCACTGGTCACTGGTCACTGGTCACGGGTCACATGTCACTGGTCACTGGACACTGGTCACTGGTCACTTGTCAATGGTCACTGTCGCTGGTCAATGGTCACTGTCGCTGGTCACTGGTCACTGGTCACTGGTCACTGGTCACTGGTCATTGGTCACTGGTCACTGGTCACAAGTCACTGGTCACTGGTCACTTGTCACTGGTCGCTGGTCACTGGTCACTGGTAAGTGGTCACTGTCGCTGGTAAATGGTCACTGTCGCTGGTCACTGGTCACTGGTCACTGGTCACTGGTCACTGGTCAATGGTCCCTATCGCTGGTCAATGGTCACTGTCGCTGGTCACTGGTCACTGGTCACTGGTCAATGGTCCCTATCGCTGGTCAATGGTCACTGTCGCTGGTCACTGGTCACTGGTCACTGGTCACTGGTCACTGGTCACTGGTCACTGGTCAATGGTCCCTATCGCTGGTCAATGGTCACTGTCGCTGGTCACTGGTCACTGGTCACTGGTCACTGGTCACTGGTCAAGAGTCACTGGTCACTTGTCACTGGTCAATGGTCACTGCCGCTGGTCACTGCTCACTGGTCAATATTCACTGGTCACTGGTCACTGGTCACTGGTCACTGGTCACTGGTCACTTTCGCTGGTCACTGGTCACTGGTCAATGGTCACTGGCCACTGGTCACTGGTCACTGGTCAATGGTCACTGTCGCTGGTCAATGGTCACTGTCGCTGGTCACTGGTCACTGGTCACTGGTCACTGGTCACTGGTCACTTTTCACAAGTCACTGGTCACTTGTCACTGGTCACTGGTCACTGGTCACTGGTCACTGGTCAATGGTCACTGTCGCTGGTCAATGGTCACTGTCGCTGGTCACTGGTCACTGGTCACTGGTCACTGGTCACTGGTCACTGGTCACAGGTCAATGGTCACTGGGCACTGGTCACTGGTCACTGGTCACTGGTCACTGGTCACGGGTCACATTTCACGGGTCACTGTTCACTGGTCGCTAGTCACTGGTCACCGGTCACTGGTCACTGGTCACTGGTCACTGTTCACTGGTCACTGGTCACAAGTCACTGGTCACATGTCACTGGTCAGTGGTCACTGGTCACTGGTCACTGGTCACTGGTCACTGGTCACTGGTCACTGGTCACTGGTCACTGGTCACTGGTCAATCGTCACTATCGCTGGTCAATGGTCACTGTCGCTGCTCACTGGTCACTGGTCACTGGTCACTGGTCACTGGTCATTGGTCACTGGTCACTGGTCACGGGTCACATGTCACTGGTCACTGGTCACTGGTCATGGGTCACTGGTCACTGGTCACTGGTCACTGGTCACTGGTCACTGGTCACTGGTCAATCGTCACTATCGCTGGTCAATGGTCACTGTCGCTGCTCACTGGTCACTGGTCACTGGTCACTGGTCACTGTTCATTGGTCACTTTCGCTGGTCAATGGTCACTGTCGCTGGTCATTGGTCACTGGTCACTGGACACTGGTCACTGTCGCTGGTCACTGGTCAATGGTCACTGGTCAATGGTCACTGCCGCTGGTCACTGGTCACTGGTCACTGCTCACTGGTCACTGGTCACTTGTCAATGGTCACTGTCGCTGGTCAATGGTCACTGTCGCTGGTCACTGGTCACTGGTCACTGGTCACTGGTCACTGGTCATTGGTCACTGGTCACTGGTCACAAGTCACTGGTCACTGGTCACTTGTCACTGGTCGCTGGTCACTGGTCACTGGTCAGTGGTCACTGTCGCTGGTAAATGGTCACTGGTCAATGGTCCCTATCGCTGGTCAATGGTCACTGTCGCTGGTCACTGGTCACTGGTCACTGGTCAATGGTCCCTATCGCTGGTCAATGGTCACTGTCGCTGGTCACTGGTCACTGGTCACTGGTCACTGGTCACTGGTCACTGGTCACTGGTCAATGGTCCCTATCGCTGGTCAATGGTCACTGTCGCTGGTCACTGGTCACTGGTCACTGGTCACTGGTCACTGGTCAAAAGTCACTGGTCACTTGTCACTGGTCAATGGTCACTGCCGCTGGTCACTGCTCACTGGTCAATATTCACTGGTCACTGGTCACTGGTCACTGGTCACTGGTCACTGGTCACTGGTCACTGGTCACTTTCGCTGGTCACTGGTCACTGGTCAATGGTCACTGGTCACTGGTCACTGGTCACAAGTCACTGGTCACTTGTCACTGGTCACTGGTCACTGGTCACTGGTCACTGGTCAATGGTCACTGTCGCTGGTCAATGGTCACTGTCGCTGGTCACTGGTCACTGGTCACTGGTCACTGGTCACTGGTCACTGGTCACTGGTCACAGGTCAATGGTCACTGGTCACTGGTCACAAGTCACTGGTCACTTGTCACTGGTCACTGGTCACTGGTCACTGGTCACTGGTCAATGGTCACTGTCGCTGGTCAATGGTCACTGTCGCTGGTCACTGGTCACTGGTCACTGGTCACTGGTCACTGGTCAATGGTCACTGTCGCTGGTCACTGGTCACTGGTCACTGGTCACTGGTCACTGGTCCCTGGTCACTGGTCACTGGTCAATGATCACTGTCGCTGGTCACTGGTCACTGGTCACTGGTCACTGGTCACTGGTCACGGGTCACATGTCACTGGTCACTGGTCACTGGTCACTGGTCACTGGTCACTGGTCACTATCGTTGGTCAATGGTCACTGTCGCTGGTCACTGGTCACTGGTCACTGTTCACTGGTCACTGGTCACTGGTCACTGGTCATTGGTCACTATCGCTGGTCAATGGTCACTGTCGCTGGTCATTGGTCACTGGTCACTGGACACTGGTCACTGGTCACTGGTCACTTGTCACTGGTCACTGGTCACTGGTCAATGGTCACTGTCGCTGGTCACTGGTCACTGGTCACTGGTCACTGGTCACTGGTCCCTGGTCACTGGTCACTGGTCAATGATCACTGTCGCTGGTCACTGGTCACTGGTCACTGGTCACTGGTCACTGGTCACGGGTCACATGTCACTGGTCACTGGTCAATGGTCACTGGTCACTGGTCACTGGTCACTGGTCACTGATCACTATCGCAGGTCAATGGTCACTGTCGCTGGTCACTGGTCACTGGTCACTGTTCACTGGTCACTGGTCACTGGTCACTGGTCACTGGTCATTGGTCACTAACGCTGGTCAATGGTCACTGTCGCTGGTCATTGGTCACTGGTCACTGGACACTGGTCACTGGTCACTGGTCACTTGTCACTGGTCACTGGTCACTGGTCACTGGTCAATGGTCACTGTCGCTGGTCACTGGTCACTGGTCACTGGTCAATGGTCACTGCCGCTGGTCACTGGTCACTGGTCACTGCTCACTGGTCACTGGTCACTTGTCACTGGTTACTGGTCACTGGTCACTGGTCACTGGTCACTATCGCTGGTCAATGGTCACTGTCGCTGGTCACTGGTCACTGGTCACTGTTCACTGGTCACTGGTCACTGGTCACTGGTCATTGGTCACTATCGCTGGTCAATGGTCACTGTCGCTGGTCACTGGTCACTGGTCACTGGTCACTGGTCACTGGTCCCTGGTCACTGGTCACTGGTCAATGATCACTGTCGCTGGTCACTGGTCACTGGTCACTGGTCACTGGTCACTGGTCACGGGTCACATGTCACTGGTCACTGGTCAATGGTCACTGGTCACTGGTCACTGGTCACTGGTCACTGGTCACTGGTCACTATCGCAGGTCAATGGTCACTGTCGCTGGTCACTGGTCACTGGTCACTGTTCACTGGTCACTGGTCACTGGTCACTGGTCATTGGTCACTAACGCTGGTCAATGGTCACTGTCGCTGGTCATTGGTCACTGGTCACTGGACACTGGTCACTGGTCACTGGTCACTTGTCACTGGTCACTGGTCACTGGTCACTGGTCAATGGTCACTGTCGCTGGTCACTGGTCACTGGTCACTGGTCAATGGTCACTGCCGCTGGTCACTGGTCACTGGTCACTGCTCACTGGTCACTGGTCACTTGTCACTGGTTACTGGTCACTGGTCACTGGTCACTGGTCACTATCGCTGGTCAATGGTCACTGTCGCTGGTCACTGGTCACTGGTCACTGTTCACTGGTCACTGGTCACTGGTCACTGGTCATTGGTCACTATCGCTGGTCAATGGTCACTGTCGCTGGTCATTGGTCACTGGTCACTGGACACTGGTCACTGGTCACTGGTCACTTGTCACTGGTCACTGGTCACTGGTCACTGGTCAATGGTCACTGTCGCTGGTCACTGGTCACTGGTCACTGATCAATGGTCACTGCCGCTGGTCACTGGTCACTGGTCACTGCTCACTGGTCACTGGTCACTTGTCAATGGTCACTGTCGCTGGTCAATGGTCACTGTCGCTGGTCACTGGTCACTGGTCACTGGTCACTGGTCACTGGTCATTGGTCACTGGTCACTGGTCACAAGTCACTGGTCACTGGTCACTTGTCACTGGTCGCTGGTCACTGGTCACTGGTCAGTGGTCACTGTCGCTGGTAAATGGTCACTGTCGCTGGTCACTGGTCACTGGTCACTGGTCACTGGTCACTGGTAAATGGTCCCTATCGCTGGTCAATGGTCATTGTCGCTGGTCACTGGTCATTGGTGACTATCGCTGGTCAATGGTCACTGTCGCTGGTCACTGGTCACTGGTCACTGGTCACTGGTCACTGGTCATTGGTCACTGGTCACTGGTCACAAGTCACTGGTCACTGGTCACTTGTCACTGGTCGCTGGTCACTGGTCACTGGTCACTTGTCACTGGTCGCTGGTCGCTGGTCACTGGTCAGTGGTCACTGTCGCTGGTAAATGGTCACTGCCGCTGGTCACTGGTCACTGGTCACTGCTCACTGGTCACTGGTCACTTGTCAATGGTCACTGTCACTTGTCAATGGTCACTGTCGCTGGTCAATGGTCACTGTCGCTGGTCACTGGTCACTGGTCACTGGTCACTGGTCACTGGTCATTGGTCACTGGTCACTGGTCACAAGTCACTGGTCACTGGTCACTTGTCACTGGTCGCTGGTCACTGGTCACTGGTCAGTGGTCACTGTCGCTGGTAAATGGTCACTGTCGCTGGTCACTGGTCACTGGTCACTGGTAAATGGTCCCTATCGCTGGTCAATGGTCATTGTCGCTGGTCACTGGTCATTGGTGACTATCGCTGGTCAATGGTCACTGTCGCTGGTCACTGGTCACTGGTCACTGGTCACTGGTCACTGGTCATTGGTCACTGGTCACTGGTCACAAGTCACTGGTCACTGGTCACTTGTCACTGGTCGCTGGTCACTGGTCACTGGTCACTTGTCAATGGTCGCTGGTCACTGGTCACTTGTCAGTGGTCACTGTCGCTGGTAAATGGTCACTGCCGCTGGTCACTGGTCACTGGTCACTGCTCACTGGTCACTGGTCACTTGTCAATGGTCACTGTCACTGGCCAATGGTCACTGTCGCTGGTCAATGGTCACTGTCGCTGGTCACTGGTCACTGGTCACTGGTCACTGGTCACTGGTCATTGGTCACTGGTCACTGGTCACAAGTCACTGGTCACTGGTCACTTGTCACTGGTCGATGGTCACTGGTCACTGGTCAATGGTCACTGTCGCTGGTAAATGTTCACTGTCGCTGGTCACTGGTCACTGGTCACTGTCGCTGGTCACTGGTCACTGGTCACTGGTCACTGGTCACTGGTCACTGGTCACTGGTCAATGGTCCCTATCGCTGGTCAATGGTCACTGTCGCTGGTCACTGGTCACTGGTCACTGGTCACTGGTCACTGGTCAAAAGTCACTGGTCACTTGTCACTGGTCAATGGTCACTGCCGCTGGTCACTGCTCACTGGTCAATATTCACTGGTCACTGGTCACTGGTCACTGGTCACTGGTCACTGGTCACTGGTCACTTTCGCTGGTCACTGGTCACTGGTCAATGGTCACTGGCCACTGGTCACTGGTCACTGGTCAATGGTCACTGTCGCTGGTCAATGGTCACTGTCGCTGGTCACTGGTCACTGGTCACTGGTCACTGGTCACTGGTCACTGGTCACAAGTCACTGGTCACTTGTCACTGGTCACTGGTCACTGGTCACAGGTCAATGGTCACTGTCGCTGGTCAATGGTCACTGTCGCTGGTCAATGGTCACTGCGCTGGTCATTGGTCACTGGTCACTGGTCACTGGTCAAAAGTCACTGGTCACTTGTCACTGGTCAGTGGTCACTGGTCTCTGGTCACTGGTCACTGGTCACTGGTCACTGGTCACTGGTCACTGGTCACAGGTCAATGGTCACTGGTCACTGGTCACTGGTCACTGGTCACTGGTCACTGGTCACGGGTCACATTTCACGGGTCACTGTTCACTGGTCGCTAGTCACTGGTCACCGGTCACTGGTCACTGGTCACTGGTCACTGTTCACTGGTCACTGGTCACAAGTCACTGGTCACATGTCACTGGTCAGTGGTCACGGGTCACTGGTCACTGGTCTGTGGTCACTGGTCACTGGTCAGTGGTCACTGGTAACAGTCACATGTCGCGGGTCACTGGTCACAAGTCACTGGTCGCTGGTCACAAGTCACTGGTCACTTGTCACTGGTCACTGGTCACTGGTCACTGGTCAATGGTCAATGGTCGCTGGTCACTGGTCACTGGTCATGGGTCACTGGTCACTGATCACTGGTCACCGGTCACTGGTCACTGGTCACTGGTCACTGGTCACTGGTCAATCGTCACTATCGCTGGTCAATGGTCACTGTCGCTGCTCACTGGTCACTGGTCACTGGTCACTGGTCACTGGTCACTGGTCACTGGTCATTGGTCACTATCGCTGGTCAATGGTCACTGTCGCTGGTCATTGGTCACTGGTCACTGGACACTGGTCACTGGTCACTGGTCACTTGTCACTGGTCACTGGTCACTGTCGCTGGTCACTGGTCACTGGTCACTGGTCACTGGTCACTGGTCCCTGGTCACTGGTCACTGGTCAATGATCACTGTCGCTGGTCACTGGTCACTGGTCACTGGTCACTGGTCACGGGTCACATGTCACTGGTCCCTGGTCACTGGTCACTTGTCACTGGTCACTGGTCACGGTCACTGGTCACTGGTCACTGGTCACTGGTCACTGGTCACTGGTCAATGTGCCCTATCGCTGGTCAATGGTCACTGTCGCTGGTCACTGGTCACTGGTCACTGGTCACTGGTCACTGGTCATTGGTGACTATCGCTGGTCAATGGTCACTGTCGCTGGTCATTGGTCACTGGTCACTGGTCACTGGTCAAAAGTCACTGGTCACTTGTCACTGGTCAGTGGTCACTGGTCTCTGGTCACTGGTCACTGGTCACTGGTCACTGGTCACAGGTCAATGGTCACTGGTCACTGGTCACTGGGCACTGGTCACTGGTCACGGGTCACATGTCACGGGTCACTGTTCACTGTTCACTGGTCGCTAGTCACTGGTCACCGGTCACTGGTCACTGGTCACTGTTCACTGGTCACTGGTCACAAGTCACTTGTCACTTGTCACTGGTCAGTGGTCACTGGTCACTGGTCACTGGTCACTGGTCACTGGTCACTGGTCACTGGTCACTGGTCACTGGTCGTTGGTCACTGGTCACTGGTCACAAGTCACTGGTCACTGGTCACTTGTCACTGGTCGCTGGTCACTGGTCACTGGTCAATGGTCACTGTCGCTGGTAAATGTTCACTGTCGCTGGTCACTGGTCACTGGTCACTGGTCACTGGTCACGGGTCAATGGTCAGTGGTCACTGGTTACTGGTCTGTGGTCACTGGTCACTGGTCACTGGTCACTGGTCATTGGTCACTGGTCACTGGTCACAAGTCACTGGTCACTGGTCACTTGTCACTGGTCGATGGTCACTGGTCACTGGTGAATGGTCACTGTCGCTGGTAAATGTTCACTGTCGCTGGTCACTGGTCACTGGTCACTGTCGCTGGTCGCTGGTCACTGGTCACTGGTCACTGGTCACTGGTCACTGGTCACTGGTCAATGGTCCCTATCGCTGGTCAATGGTCACTGTCGCTGGTCACTGGTCACTGGTCACTGGTCACTAGTCACTGGTCAAAAGTCACTGGTCACTTGTCACTGGTCAATGGTCACTGCCGCTGGTCACTGCTCACTGGTCAATATTCACTGGTCACTGGTCACTGGTCACTGGTCACTGGTCACAGGTCAATGGTCACTGGTCACTGGTCACTGGTCACTGGTCACTGGTCTGTGGTCACTGGTCACTGGTCAGTGGTCACTGGTAACAGTCACATGTCGCGGGTCACTGGTCACAAGTCACTGGTCGCTGGTCACACGTCACTGGTCACTTGTCACTGGTCACTGGTCACTGGTCACTGGTCGATGGTCAATGGTCGCTGGTCACTGGTCACTGGTCATGGGTCACTGGTCACTGATCACTGGTCACCGGTCACTGGTCACTGGTCACTGGTCACTGGTCACTGGTCAATCGTCACTATCGCTGGTCAATGGTCACTGTCGCTGCTCACTGGTCACTGGTCACTGGTCACTGGTCACTGGTCACTGGTCACTGGTCATTGGTCACTATCGCTGGTCAATGGTCACTGTCGCTGGTCACTGGTCACTGGTCCCTGGTCACTGGTCACTGGTCAATGATCACTGTCGCTGGTCACTGGTCACTGGTCACTGGTCACTGGTCACTGGTCACGGGTCACATGTCACTGGTCACTGGTCACTGGTCACTTGTCACTGGTCACTGGTCACGGTCACTGGTCACTGGTCACTGGTCACTGGTCACTGGTCACTGGTCACTGGTCACTGGTCAATGGTCCCTATCGCTGGTCAATGGTCACTGTCGCTGGTCACTGGTCACTGGTCACTGGTCATTGGTGACTATCGCTGGTCAATGGTCACTGTCGCTGGTCATTGGTCACTGGTCACTGGTCACTGGTCAAAAGTCACTGGTCACTTGTCACGGGTCACATGTCACGGGTCACTGTTCACTGTTCACTGGTCGCTAGTCACTGGTCACTGGTCATTGGTCACTGGTCACTGGTCACAAGTCACTGGTCACTGGTCACTTGTCACTGGTCACTGGTCACTGGTCACTGGTCAATGGTCACTGTCGCTGGTCAATGGTCACTGTCGCTGGTCAATGGTCACTGCGCTGGTCATTGGTCACTGGCCACTGGTCACTGGTCACTGGTCAAAAGTCACTGGTCACTTGTCACTGGTCAGTGGTCACTGGTCTCTGGTCACTGGTCACTGGTCACTGGTCACTGGTCACTGGTCACAGGTCAATAGTCACTGGTCACTGGTCACTGGTCACTGGTCACTGGTCACTGGTCACTGGTCACTGGTCACTGGTCACTGGTCACTGGTCACTGGTCACGGGTCACATTTCACGGGTCACGGTTCACTGGTCGCTAGTCACTGGTCACCGGTCACTGGTCACTGGTCACTGGTCACTGTTCACTGGTCACTGGTCACAAGTCACTGGTCACATGTCACTGGTCAGTGGTCACTGGTCACTGGTCACTGTTCTGTGGTCACTGGTCACTGGTCAGTGGTCACTGGTCAGTGGTCACTGGTCACAGTCACATGTCGCGGGTCACTGGTCACAAGTCACTGGTCGCTGGTCACAAGTCACTGGTCACTTGTCACTGGTCACTGGTCACTGGTCACTGGTCAATTGTCAATGGTCGCTGGTCACTGGTCACTGGTCATGGGTCACTGGTCACTGGTCATTGATCACAAGTCACTGGTCACTGGTCACTTGTCACTGGTCGCTGGTCACTGGTCACTGGTCAGTGGTCACTGTCGCTGGTAAATGGTCACTGTCGCTGGTCACTGGTCACTGGTCACTGGGCACTGGTCACTGGTCACTGGTCACTGGTCATTGGTCACTATCGCTGGTCAATGGTCACTGTCGCTGGTCATTGGTCACTGGTCACTGGACACTGGTCACTGGTCACTTGTCACTGGTCACTGGTCACTGGTCAATGGTCACTGTCGCTGGTCACTGGTCACTGGTCACTGGTCACTGGTCACTGGTCCCTGGTCACTGGTCACTGGTCAATGATCACTGTCGCTGGTCACTGGTCACTGGTCACTGGTCACTGGTCACTGGTCACGGGTCACATGTCACTGGTCACTGGTCACTGGTCACTGGTCACTTGTCAATGATCACTGTCGCTGGTCAATGGTCACTGTCGCTGGTCACTGGTCACTGGTCACTGGTCACTGGTCACTGGTCATTGGTCACTGGTCAATGGTCACAAGTCACTGGTCACTGGTCACTGGTCACTGGTCACTGGTCAAAAGTCACTGGTCACTTGTCACAGGTCAGTGGTCACTGGTCTCTGGTCACTGGTCACTGTCGCTGGTCACTGGTCACTGGTCACTGGTCAATGGTCCCTATCGCTGGTCAATGGTCACTGTCGCTGGTCACTGGTCACTGGTCACTGGTCACTGGTCAAAAGTCACTGGTCACTTGTCACTGGTCAGTGGTCACTGGTCTCTGGTCACTGGTCACTGGTCACTGGTCACAGGTCAATGGTCACTGGTCACTGGTCACTGGTCACTGGCCACTGGTCACTGGTCACTGGTCAATGGTCACTGTCGCTGGTCAATGGTCACTGTCGCTGGTCACTGGTCACTGGTCACTGGTCACTGGTCACTGGTCATTGGTCACTGGTCACTGGTCACAAGTCACTGGTCACTGGTCACTTGTCACTGGTCGATGGTCACTGGTCACTGGTCAATGGTCACTGTCGCTGGTAAATGTTCACTGTCGCTGGTCACTGGTCACTGGTCACTGTCGCTGGTCACTGGTCACTGGTCACTGGTCACTGGTCACTGGTCACTGGTCACTGGTCAATGGTCCCTATCGCTGGTCAATGGTCACTGTCGCTGGTCACTGGTCACTGGTCACTGGTCACTGGTCACTGGTCAAATGTCACTGGTCACTTGTCACTGGTCAATGGTCACTGCCGCTGGTCACTGCTCACTGGTCAATATTCACTGGTCACTGGTCACTGGTCACTGGTCACTGGTCACTGGTCACTGGTCACTGGTCACTTTCGCTGGTCACTGGTCACTGGTCAATGGTCACTGGCCACTGGTCACTGGTCACAGGTCAATGGTCACTGTCGCTGGTCAATGGTCACTGTCGCTGGTCACTGGTCACTGGTCACTGGTCACTGGTCACTGGTCACTGGTCACAAGTCACTGGTCACTTGTCACTGGTCACTAGTCACTGGTCACTGGTCAATGGTCACTGTCGCTGGTCAATGGTCACTGTCACTGGTCACTGGTCACTGGTCACTGTTCACTGGTCACTGGTCACAAGTCACTGGTCACATGTCACTGGTCAGTGGTCACTGGTCTGTGGTCACTGGTCACTGGTCAGTGGTCACTGGTAACAGTCACATGTCGCGGGTCACTGGTCACAAGTCACTGGTCGCTGGTCACAAGTCACTGGTCACTTGTCACTGGTCACTGGTCAATGGTCCCTATCGCTGGTCAATGGTCACTGTCGCTGGTCACTGGTCACTGGTCACTGGTCACTGGTCACTGGTCAAATGTCACTGGTCACTTGTCACTGGTCAATGGTCACTGTCGCTGGTCACTGGTCACTGGTCACTGGTCGCTGGTCACTGGTCACTGGTCACTGGTCACTGGTCACTGGTCACTGGCCACTGGTCACTGGTCACCGGTCAATGGCCACTGTCGCTGGTCAATGGTCACTGTCGCTGGTCACTGGTCACTGGTCAATGGTCCCTATCGCTGGTCAATGGTCACTGTCGCTGGTCACTGGTCACTGGTCACTGGTCACTGGTCACTGGTCAAATGTCACTGGTCACTTGTCACTGGTCAATGGTCACTGTCGCTGGTCACTGGTCACTGGTCACTGGTCGCTGGTCACTGGTCACTGGTCACTGGTCACTGGTCACTGGCCACTGGTCACTGGTCACCGGTCAATGGCCACTGTCGCTGGTCAATGGTCACTGTCGCTGGTCACTGGTCACTGGTCACTGGTCACTGGTCACTGGTCACTGGTCACTGGTCACTGGTCACTGGTCACTGGTCACTGGTCACTGGTCAATGGTCCCTATCGCTGGTCAATGGTCACTGTCGCTGGTCACTGGTCACTGGTCACTGGTCACTGGTCACGGGTCACATGTCACGGGTCACTGTTCACTGGTCGCTAGTCACTGGTCACCGGTCACTGGTCACTGGTCACTGGTCACTGTTCACTGGTCACTGGTCACTGGTCACTGGTCACTGGTCACTGGTCACTGGTCACTGGTCACTATCGCTGGTCAATGGTCACTGTCGCTGGTCACTGGTCACTGGTCACTGTTCACTGGTCACTGGTCACTGGTCACTGGTCATTGGTCACAAGTCACTGGTCACTGGTCACTTGTCACTGGTCGCTGGTCACTGGTCACTGGTCACTGGTCACTGGTCACTGGTCACTGGTCACTGGTCACTATCGCTGGTCAATGGTCACTGTCGCTGGTCACTGGTCACTGGTCACTGTTCACTGGTCACTGGTCACTGGTCACTGGTCATTGGTCACAAGTCACTGGTCACTGGTCACTTGTCACTGGTCGCTGGTCACTGGTCACTGGTCACTGGTCACTGGTCACTGGTCACTGGTCACTGGTCACTGTTCACTGGTCACTGGTCACAAGTCACTGGTCACATGTCACTGGTCAGTGGTCACTGGTCACTGGTCACTGGTCTGTGGTCACTGGTCACTGGTCAGTGGTCACTGGTCACAGTCACATGTCGCGGGTCACTGGTCACAAGTCACTGGTCGCTGGTCACAAGTCACTGGTCACTTGTCACTGGTCACTGGTCACTGGTCACTGGTCAATTGTCAATGGTCGCTGGTCACTGGTCACTGGTCATGGGTCACTGGTCACT
This sequence comes from Andrena bucephala, assembly GCA_947577245.1. NCBI lineage: Eukaryota > Metazoa > Arthropoda > Insecta > Hymenoptera > Andrenidae > Andrena > Andrena bucephala. The sequence goes on along the minus strand of OX387716.1, from coordinate 24,409,895 downwards.
GGTCACTGGTCACTGGTCACTGGTCACTGGTCACTGGTCACTGGTCAATCGTCACTATCGCTGGTCAATGGTCACTGTCGCTGCTCACTGGTCACTGGTCACTGGTCACTGGTCACTGGTCATTGGTCACTTTCGCTGGTCAATGGTCACTGTCGCTGGTCATTGGTCACTGGTCACTGGTCACTGGTCACTGGTCCCTGGTCACTGGTCACTGGTCAATGATCACTGTCGCTGGTCAATGGTCACTGTCGCTGGTCACTGGTCACTGGTCACTGGTCACTGGTCACTGGTCACTGGTCACTGGTCACAGGTCAATGGTCACTGGTCACTGGTCACAAGTCACTGGTCACTTGTCACTGGTCACTGGTCACTGGTCACTGGTCACTGGTCAATGGTCACTGTCGCTGGTCAATGGTCACTGTCGCTGGTCACTGGTCACTGGTCACTGGTCACTGGTCACTGGTCAATGGTCACTGTCGCTGGTCACTGGTCACTGGTCACTGGTCACTGGTCACTGGTCCCTGGTCACTGGTCACTGGTCAATGATCACTGTCGCTGGTCACTGGTCACTGGTCACTGGTCACTGGTCACTGGTCACGGGTCACATGTCACTGGTCACTGGTCACTGGTCACTGGTCACTGGTCACTGGTCACTATCGTTGGTCAATGGTCACTGTCGCTGGTCACTGGTCACTGGTCACTGTTCACTGGTCACTGGTCACTGGTCACTGGTCATTGGTCACTATCGCTGGTCAATGGTCACTGTCGCTGGTCATTGGTCACTGGTCACTGGACACTGGTCACTGGTCACTGGTCACTTGTCACTGGTCACTGGTCACTGGTCAATGGTCACTGTCGCTGGTCACTGGTCACTGGTCACTGGTCACTGGTCACTGGTCCCTGGTCACTGGTCACTGGTCAATGATCACTGTCGCTGGTCACTGGTCACTGGTCACGGGTCACATGTCACTGGTCACTGGTCAATGGTCACTGGTCACTGGTCACTGGTCACTGGTCACTGGTCACTATCGCAGGTCAATGGTCACTGTCGCTGGTCACTGGTCACTGGTCACTGTTCACTGGTCACTGGTCACTGGTCACTGGTCACTGGTCATTGGTCACTAACGCTGGTCAATGGTCACTGTCGCTGGTCATTGGTCACTGGTCACTGGACACTGGTCACTGGTCACTGGTCACTTGTCACTGGTCACTGGTCACTGGTCACTGGTCAATGGTCACTGTCGCTGGTCACTGGTCACTGGTCACTGGTCAATGGTCACTGCCGCTGGTCACTGGTCACTGGTCACTGCTCACTGGTCACTGGTCACTTGTCACTGGTTACTGGTCACTGGTCACTGGTCACTGGTCACTATCGCTGGTCAATGGTCACTGTCGCTGGTCACTGGTCACTGGTCACTGTTCACTGGTCACTGGTCACTGGTCACTGGTCATTGGTCACTATCGCTGGTCAATGGTCACTGTCGCTGGTCACTGGTCACTGGTCACTGGTCACTGGTCACTGGTCCCTGGTCACTGGTCACTGGTCAATGATCACTGTCGCTGGTCACTGGTCACTGGTCACTGGTCACTGGTCACTGGTCACGGGTCACATGTCACTGGTCACTGGTCAATGGTCACTGGTCACTGGTCACTGGTCACTGGTCACTGGTCACTGGTCACTATCGCAGGTCAATGGTCACTGTCGCTGGTCACTGGTCACTGGTCACTGTTCACTGGTCACTGGTCACTGGTCACTGGTCATTGGTCACTAACGCTGGTCAATGGTCACTGTCGCTGGTCATTGGTCACTGGTCACTGGACACTGGTCACTGGTCACTGGTCACTTGTCACTGGTCACTGGTCACTGGTCACTGGTCAATGGTCACTGTCGCTGGTCACTGGTCACTGGTCACTGGTCAATGGTCACTGCCGCTGGTCACTGGTCACTGGTCACTGCTCACTGGTCACTGGTCACTTGTCACTGGTTACTGGTCACTGGTCACTGGTCACTGGTCACTATCGCTGGTCAATGGTCACTGTCGCTGGTCACTGGTCACTGGTCACTGTTCACTGGTCACTGGTCACTGGTCACTGGTCATTGGTCACTATCGCTGGTCAATGGTCACTGTCGCTGGTCATTGGTCACTGGTCACTGGACACTGGTCACTGGTCACTGGTCACTTGTCACTGGTCACTGGTCACTGGTCACTGGTCAATGGTCACTGTCGCTGGTCACTGGTCACTGGTCACTGGTCAATGGTCACTGCCGCTGGTCACTGGTCACTGGTCACTGCTCACTGGTCACTGGTCACTTGTCAATGGTCACTGTCGCTGGTCAATGGTCACTGTCGCTGGTCACTGGTCACTGGTCACTGGTCACTGGTCACTGGTCATTGGTCACTGGTCACTGGTCACAAGTCACTGGTCACTGGTCACTTGTCACTGGTCGCTGGTCACTGGTCACTGGTCAGTGGTCACTGTCGCTGGTAAATGGTCACTGTCGCTGGTCACTGGTCACTGGTCACTGGTCACTGGTCACTGGTAAATGGTCCCTATCGCTGGTCAATGGTCATTGTCGCTGGTCACTGGTCATTGGTGACTATCGCTGGTCAATGGTCACTGTCGCTGGTCACTGGTCACTGGTCACTGGTCACTGGTCACTGGTCCCTGGTCACTGGTCACTGGTCAATGATCACTGTCGCTGGTCACTGGTCACTGGTCACTGGTCACTGGTCACTGGTCACGGGTCACATGTCACTGGTCACTGGTCACTGGTCACTGGTCACTTGTCAATGATCACTGTCGCTGGTCAATGGTCACTGTCGCTGGTCACTGGTCACTGGTCACTGGTCACTGGTCACTGGTCATTGGTCACTGGTCAATGGTCACAAGTCACTGGTCACTGGTCACTGGTCACTGGTCACTGGTCAAAAGTCACTGGTCACTTGTCACAGGTCAGTGGTCACTGGTCTCTGGTCACTGGTCACTGTCGCTGGTCACTGGTCACTGGTCACTGGTCAATGGTCCCTATCGCTGGTCAATGGTCACTGTCGCTGGTCACTGGTCACTGGTCACTGGTCACTGGTCAAAAGTCACTGGTCACTTGTCACTGGTCAGTGGTCACTGGTCTCTGGTCACTGGTCACTGGTCACTGGTCACAGGTCAATGGTCACTGGTCACTGGTCACTGGTCACTGGTCACTGGCCACTGGTCACTGGTCACTGGTCAATGGTCACTGTCGCTGGTCAATGGTCACTGTCGCTGGTCACTGGTCACTGGTCACTGGTCACTGGTCACTGGTCATTGGTCACTGGTCACTGGTCACAAGTCACTGGTCACTGGTCACTTGTCACTGGTCGATGGTCACTGGTCACTGGTCAATGGTCACTGTCGCTGGTAAATGTTCACTGTCGCTGGTCACTGGTCACTGGTCACTGTCGCTGGTCACTGGTCACTGGTCACTGGTCACTGGTCACTGGTCACTGGTCACTGGTCAATGGTCCCTATCGCTGGTCAATGGTCACTGTCGCTGGTCACTGGTCACTGGTCACTGGTCACTGGTCACTGGTCAAATGTCACTGGTCACTTGTCACTGGTCAATGGTCACTGCCGCTGGTCACTGCTCACTGGTCAATATTCACTGGTCACTGGTCACTGGTCACTGGTCACTGGTCACTGGTCACTGGTCACTGGTCACTGGTCATTGGTCACTGGTCACTGGTCACAAGTCACTGGTCACTGGTCACTTGTCACTGGTCGCTGGTCACTGGTCACTGGTCACTTGTCACTGGTCGCTGGTCGCTGGTCACTGGTCAGTGGTCACTGTCGCTGGTAAATGGTCACTGCCGCTGGTCACTGGTCACTGGTCACTGCTCACTGGTCACTGGTCACTTGTCAATGGTCACTGTCACTTGTCAATGGTCACTGTCGCTGGTCAATGGTCACTGTCGCTGGTCACTGGTCACTGGTCACTGGTCACTGGTCACTGGTCATTGGTCACTGGTCACTGGTCACAAGTCACTGGTCACTGGTCACTTGTCACTGGTCGCTGGTCACTGGTCACTGGTCAGTGGTCACTGTCGCTGGTAAATGGTCACTGTCGCTGGTCACTGGTCACTGGTCACTGGTAAATGGTCCCTATCGCTGGTCAATGGTCATTGTCGCTGGTCACTGGTCATTGGTGACTATCGCTGGTCAATGGTCACTGTCGCTGGTCACTGGTCACTGGTCACTGGTCACTGGTCACTGGTCATTGGTCACTGGTCACTGGTCACAAGTCACTGGTCACTGGTCACTTGTCACTGGTCGCTGGTCACTGGTCACTGGTCACTTGTCAATGGTCGCTGGTCACTGGTCACTTGTCAGTGGTCACTGTCGCTGGTAAATGGTCACTGCCGCTGGTCACTGGTCACTGGTCACTGCTCACTGGTCACTGGTCACTTGTCAATGGTCACTGTCACTGGCCAATGGTCACTGTCGCTGGTCAATGGTCACTGTCGCTGGTCACTGGTCACTGGTCACTGGTCACTGGTCACTGGTCATTGGTCACTGGTCACTGGTCACAAGTCACTGGTCACTGGTCACTTGTCACTGGTCGATGGTCACTGGTCACTGGTCAATGGTCACTGTCGCTGGTAAATGTTCACTGTCGCTGGTCACTGGTCACTGGTCACTGTCGCTGGTCATTGGTCACTGGTCACTGGTCACTGGTCACTGGTCACTGGTCACTGGTCAATGGTCCCTATCGCTGGTCAATGGTCACTGTCGCTGGTCACTGGTCACTGGTCACTGGTCACTGGTCACTGGTCAAAAGTCACTGGTCACTTGTCACTGGTCAATGGTCACTGCCGCTGGTCACTGCTCACTGGTCAATATTCACTGGTCACTGGTCACTGGTCACTGGTCACTGGTCACTGGTCACTGGTCACTTTCGCTGGTCACTGGTCACTGGTCAATGGTCACTGGCCACTGGTCACTGGTCACTGGTCAATGGTCACTGTCGCTGGTCAATGGTCACTGTCGCTGGTCACTGGTCACTGGTCACTGGTCACTGGTCACTGGTCACTGGTCACAAGTCACTGGTCACTTGTCACTGGTCACTGGTCACTGGTCACAGGTCAATGGTCACTGTCGCTGGTCAATGGTCACTGTCGCTGGTCAATGGTCACTGCGCTGGTCATTGGTCACTGGTCACTGGTCACTGGTCAAAAGTCACTGGTCACTTGTCACTGGTCAGTGGTCACTGGTCTCTGGTCACTGGTCACTGGTCACTGGTCACTGGTCACTGGTCACTGGTCACAGGTCAATGGTCACTGGTCACTGGTCACTGGTCACTGGTCACTGGTCACTGGTCACGGGTCACATTTCACGGGTCACTGTTCACTGGTCGCTAGTCACTGGTCACCGGTCACTGGTCACTGGTCACTGGTCACTGTTCACTGGTCACTGGTCACAAGTCACTGGTCACATGTCACTGGTCAGTGGTCACGGGTCACTGGTCACTGGTCTGTGGTCACTGGTCACTGGTCAGTGGTCACTGGTAACAGTCACATGTCGCGGGTCACTGGTCACAAGTCACTGGTCGCTGGTCACAAGTCACTGGTCACTTGTCACTGGTCACTGGTCACTGGTCACTGGTCAATGGTCAATGGTCGCTGGTCACTGGTCACTGGTCATGGGTCACTGGTCACTGATCACTGGTCACCGGTCACTGGTCACTGGTCACTGGTCACTGGTCACTGGTCAATCGTCACTATCGCTGGTCAATGGTCACTGTCGCTGCTCACTGGTCACTGGTCACTGGTCACTGGTCACTGGTCACTGGTCACTGGTCATTGGTCACTATCGCTGGTCAATGGTCACTGACGCTGGTCATTGGTCACTGGTCACTGGACACTGGTCACTGGTCACTGGTCACTTGTCACTGGTCACTGGTCACTGTCGCTGGTCACTGGTCACTGGTCACTGGTCACTGGTCACTGGTCCCTGGTCACTGGTCACTGGTCAATGATCACTGTCGCTGGTCACTGGTCACTGGTCACTGGTCACTGGTCACGGGTCACATGTCACTGGTCCCTGGTCACTGGTCACTTGTCACTGGTCACTGGTCACGGTCACTGGTCACTGGTCACTGGTCACTGGTCACTGGTCACTGGTCAATGTGCCCTATCGCTGGTCAATGGTCACTGTCGCTGGTCACTGGTCACTGGTCACTGGTCACTGGTCACTGGTCATTGGTGACTATCGCTGGTCAATGGTCACTGTCGCTGGTCATTGGTCACTGGTCACTGGTCACTGGTCAAAAGTCACTGGTCACTTGTCACTGGTCAGTGGTCACTGGTCTCTGGTCACTGGTCACTGGTCACTGGTCACTGGTCACAGGTCAATGGTCACTGGTCACTGGTCACTGGGCACTGGTCACTGGTCACGGGTCACATGTCACGGGTCACTGTTCACTGTTCACTGGTCGCTAGTCACTGGTCACCGGTCACTGGTCACTGGTCACTGTTCACTGGTCACTGGTCACAAGTCACTTGTCACTTGTCACTGGTCAGTGGTCACTGGTCACTGGTCACTGGTCACTTGTCACTGGTCACTGGTCACGGTCACTGGTCACTGGTCACTGGTCACTGGTCACTGGTCACTGGTCACTATCGCTGGTCAATGGTCACTGTCGCTGCTCACTGGTCACTGGTCACTGGTCACTGGTCACTGGTCACTGGTCACTGGTCATTGGTCACTATCGCTGGTCAATGGTCACTGTCGCTGGTCACTGGTCACTGGTCCCTGGTCACTGGTCACTGGTCAATGATCACTGTCGCTGGTCACTGGTCACTGGTCACTGGTCACTGGTCACTGGTCACGGGTCACATGTCACTGGTCACTGGTCACTGGTCACTTGTCACTGGTCACTGGTCACGGTCACTGGTCACTGGTCACTGGTCACTGGTCACTGGTCACTGGTCACTGGTCACTGGTCAATGGTCCCTATCGCTGGTCAATGGTCACTGTCGCTGGTCACTGGTCACTGGTCACTGGTCATTGGTGACTATCGCTGGTCAATGGTCACTGTCGCTGGTCATTGGTCACTGGTCACTGGTCACTGGTCAAAAGTCACTGGTCACTTGTCACGGGTCACATGTCACGGGTCACTGTTCACTGTTCACTGGTCGCTAGTCACTGGTCACTGGTCATTGGTCACTGGTCACTGGTCACAAGTCACTGGTCACTGGTCACTTGTCACTGGTCACTGGTCACTGGTCACTGGTCAATGGTCACTGTCGCTGGTCAATGGTCACTGTCGCTGGTCAATGGTCACTGCGCTGGTCATTGGTCACTGGCCACTGGTCACTGGTCACTGGTCAAAAGTCACTGGTCACTTGTCACTGGTCAGTGGTCACTGGTCTCTGGTCACTGGTCACTGGTCACTGGTCACTGGTCACTGGTCACAGGTCAATAGTCACTGGTCACTGGTCACTGGTCACTGGTCACTGGTCACTGGTCACTGGTCACTGGTCACTGGTCACTGGTCACTGGTCACGGGTCACATTTCACGGGTCACGGTTCACTGGTCGCTAGTCACTGGTCACCGGTCACTGGTCACTGGTCACTGGTCACTGTTCACTGGTCACTGGTCACAAGTCACTGGTCACATGTCACTGGTCAGTGGTCACTGGTCACTGGTCACTGTTCTGTGGTCACTGGTCACTGGTCAGTGGTCACTGGTCAGTGGTCACTGGTCACAGTCACATGTCGCGGGTCACTGGTCACAAGTCACTGGTCGCTGGTCACAAGTCACTGGTCACTTGTCACTGGTCACTGGTCACTGGTCACTGGTCAATTATCAATGGTCGCTGGTCACTGGTCACTGGTCATGGGTCACTGGTCACTGGTCATTGGTCACAAGTCACTGGTCACTGGTCACTTGTCACTGGTCGCTGGTCACTGGTCACTGGTCAGTGGTCACTGTCGCTGGTAAATGGTCACTGTCGCTGGTCACTGGTCACTGGTCACTGGGCACTGGTCACTGGTCACTGGTCACTGGTCATTGGTCACTATCGCTGGTCAATGGTCACTGTCGCTGGTCATTGGTCACTGGTCACTGGACACTGGTCACTGGTCACTTGTCACTGGTCACTGGTCACTGGTCAATGGTCACTGTCGCTGGTCACTGGTCACTGGTCACTGGTCACTGGTCACTGGTCCCTGGTCACTGGTCACTGGTCAATGATCACTGTCGCTGGTCACTGGTCACTGGTCACTGGTCACTGGTCACTGGTCACGGGTCACATGTCACTGGTCACTGGTCACTGGTCACTGGTCACTTGTCAATGATCACTGTCGCTGGTCAATGGTCACTGTCGCTGGTCACTGGTCACTGGTCACTGGTCACTGGTCACTGGTCATTGGTCACTGGTCAATGGTCACAAGTCACTGGTCACTGGTCACTGGTCACTGGTCACTGGTCAAAAGTCACTGGTCACTTGTCACAGGTCAGTGGTCACTGGTCTCTGGTCACTGGTCACTGTCGCTGGTCACTGGTCACTGGTCACTGGTCAATGGTCCCTATCGCTGGTCAATGGTCACTGTCGCTGGTCACTGGTCACTGGTCACTGGTCACTGGTCAAAAGTCACTGGTCACTTGTCACTGGTCAGTGGTCACTGGTCTCTGGTCACTGGTCACTGGTCACTGGTCACAGGTCAATGGTCACTGGTCACTGGTCACTGGTCACTGGCCACTGGTCACTGGTCACTGGTCAATGGTCACTGTCGCTGGTCAATGGTCACTGTCGCTGGTCACTGGTCACTGGTCACTGGTCACTGGTCACTGGTCATTGGTCACTGGTCACTGGTCACAAGTCACTGGTCACTGGTCACTTGTCACTGGTCGATGGTCACTGGTCACTGGTCAATGGTCACTGTCGCTGGTAAATGTTCACTGTCGCTGGTCACTGGTCACTGGTCACTGTCGCTGGTCACTGGTCACTGGTCACTGGTCACTGGTCACTGGTCACTGGTCAATGGTCCCTATCGCTGGTCAATGGTCACTGTCGCTGGTCACTGGTCACTGGTCACTGGTCACTGATCACTGGTCAAATGTCACTGGTCACTTGTCACTGGTCAATGGTCACTGCCGCTGGTCACTGCTCACTGGTCAATATTCACTGGTCACTGGTCACTGGTCACTGGTCACTGGTCACTGGTCACTGGTCACTGGTCACTTTCGCTGGTCACTGGTCACTGGTCAATGGTCACTGGCCACTGGTCACTGGTCACTGGTCAATGGTCACTGTCGCTGGTCAATGGTCACTGTCGCTGGTCACTGGTCACTGGTCACTGGTCACTGGTCACTGGTCACTGGTCACAAGTCACTGGTCACTTGTCACTGGTCACTGGTCACTGGTCACTGGTCAATGGTCACTGTCGCTGGTCAATGGTCACTGTCACTGGTCACTGGTCACTGGTCACTGTTCACTGGTCACTGGTCACAAGTCACTGGTCACATGTCACTGGTCAGTGGTCACTGGTCTGTGGTCACTGGTCACTGGTCAGTGGTCACTGGTAACAGTCACATGTCGCGGGTCACTGGTCACAAGTCACTGGTCGCTGGTCACAAGTCACTGGTCACTTGTCACTGGTCACTGGTCAATGGTCCCTATCGCTGGTCAATGGTCACTGTCGCTGGTCACTGGTCACTGGTCACTGGTCACTGGTCACTGGTCAAATGTCACTGGTCACTTGTCACTGGTCAATGGTCACTGTCGCTGGTCACTGGTCACTGGTCACTGGTCGCTGGTCACTGGTCACTGGTCACTGGTCACTGGTCACTGGTCACTGGCCACTGGTCACTGGTCACCGGTCAATGGCCACTGTCGCTGGTCAATGGTCACTGTCGCTGGTCACTGGTCACTGGTCAATGGTCCCTATCGCTGGTCAATGGTCACTGTCGCTGGTCACTGGTCACTGGTCACTGGTCACTGGTCACTGGTCAAATGTCACTGGTCACTTGTCACTGGTCAATGGTCACTGTCGCTGGTCACTGGTCACTGGTCACTGGTCGCTGGTCACTGGTCACTGGTCACTGGTCACTGGTCACTGGCCACTGGTCACTGGTCACCGGTCAATGGCCACTGTCGCTGGTCAATGGTCACTGTCGCTGGTCACTGGTCACTGGTCACTGGTCACTGGTCACTGGTCACTGGTCACTGGTCACTGGTCACTGGTCACTGGTCACTGGTCACTGGTCAATGGTCCCTATCGCTGGTCAATGGTCACTGTCGCTGGTCACTGGTCACTGGTCACTGGTCACTGGTCACGGGTCACATGTCACGGGTCACTGTTCACTGGTCGCTAGTCACTGGTCACCGGTCACTGGTCACTGGTCACTGGTCACTGTTCACTGGTCACTGGTCACTGGTCACTGGTCACTGGTCACTGGTCACTGGTCACTGGTCACTATCGCTGGTCAATGGTCACTGTCGCTGGTCACTGGTCACTGGTCACTGTTCACTGGTCACTGGTCACTGGTCACTGGTCATTGGTCACAAGTCACTGGTCACTGGTCACTTGTCACTGGTCGCTGGTCACTGGTCACTGGTCACTGGTCACTGGTCACTGGTCACTGGTCACTGGTCACTGTTCACTGGTCACTGGTCACAAGTCACTGGTCACATGTCACTGGTCAGTGGTCACTGGTCACTGGTCACTGGTCTGTGGTCACTGGTCACTGGTCAGTGGTCACTGGTCACAGTCACATGTCGCGGGTCACTGGTCACAAGTCACTGGTCGCTGGTCACAAGTCACTGGTCACTTGTCACTGGTCACTGGTCACTGGTCACTGGTCAATTGTCAATGGTCGCTGGTCACTGGTCACTGGTCATGGGTCACTGGTCACTGGTCACTGGTCACTGGTCACTGGTCACTGGTCACTGGTCACTGGTCAATCGTCACTATCGCTGGTCAATGGTCACTGTCGCTGCTCACTGGTCACTGGTCACTGGTCACTGGTCACTGGTCATTGGTCACTTTCGCTGGTCAATGGTCACTGTCGCTGGTCATTGGTCACTGGTCACTGGTCACTGGTCACTGGTCCCTGGTCACTGGTCACTGGTCAATGATCACTGTCGCTGGTCAATGGTCACTGTCGCTGGTCACTGGTCACTGGTCACTGGTCACTGGTCACTGGTCACTGGTCACTGGTCACAGGTCAATGGTCACTGGTCACTGGTCACAAGTCACTGGTCACTTGTCACTGGTCACTGGTCACTGGTCACTGGTCACTGGTCAATGGTCACTGTCGCTGGTCAATGGTCACTGTCGCTGGTCACTGGTCACTGGTCACTGGTCACTGGTCACTGGTCAATGGTCACTGTCGCTGGTCACTGGTCACTGGTCACTGGTCACTGGTCACTGGTCCCTGGTCACTGGTCACTGGTCAATGATCACTGTCGCTGGTCACTGGTCACTGGTCACTGGTCACTGGTCACTGGTCACGGGTCACATGTCACTGGTCACTGGTCACTGGTCACTGGTCACTGGTCACTGGTCACTATCGTTGGTCAATGGTCACTGTCGCTGGTCACTGGTCACTGGTCACTGTTCACTGGTCACTGGTCACTGGTCACTGGTCATTGGTCACTATCGCTGGTCAATGGTCACTGTCGCTGGTCATTGGTCACTGGTCACTGGACACTGGTCACTGGTCACTGGTCACTTGTCACTGGTCACTGGTCACTGGTCAATGGTCACTGTCGCTGGTCACTGGTCACTGGTCACTGGTCACTGGTCACTGGTCCCTGGTCACTGGTCACTGGTCAATGATCACTGTCGCTGGTCACTGGTCACTGGTCACTGGTCACTGGTCACTGGTCACGGGTCACATGTCACTGGTCACTGGTCAATGGTCACTGGTCACTGGTCACTGGTCACTGGTCACTGGTCACTGGTCACTATCGCAGGTCAATGGTCACTGTCGCTGGTCACTGGTCACTGGTCACTGTTCACTGGTCACTGGTCACTGGTCACTGGTCACTGGTCATTGGTCACTAACGCTGGTCAATGGTCACTGTCGCTGGTCATTGGTCACTGGTCACTGGACACTGGTCACTGGTCACTGGTCACTTGTCACTGGTCACTGGTCACTGGTCACTGGTCAATGGTCACTGTCGCTGGTCACTGGTCACTGGTCACTGGTCAATGGTCACTGCCGCTGGTCACTGGTCACTGGTCACTGCTCACTGGTCACTGGTCACTTGTCACTGGTTACTGGTCACTGGTCACTGGTCACTGGTCACTATCGCTGGTCAATGGTCACTGTCGCTGGTCACTGGTCACTGGTCACTGTTCACTGGTCACTGGTCACTGGTCACTGGTCATTGGTCACTATCGCTGGTCAATGGTCACTGTCGCTGGTCACTGGTCACTGGTCACTGGTCACTGGTCACTGGTCCCTGGTCACTGGTCACTGGTCAATGATCACTGTCGCTGGTCACTGGTCACTGGTCACTGGTCACTGGTCACTGGTCACGGGTCACATGTCACTGGTCACTGGTCAATGGTCACTGGTCACTGGTCACTGGTCACTGGTCACTGGTCACTGGTCACTATCGCAGGTCAATGGTCACTGTCGCTGGTCACTGGTCACTGGTCACTGTTCACTGGTCACTGGTCACTGGTCACTGGTCATTGGTCACTAACGCTGGTCAATGGTCACTGTCGCTGGTCATTGGTCACTGGTCACTGGACACTGGTCACTGGTCACTGGTCACTTGTCACTGGTCACTGGTCACTGGTCACTGGTCAATGGTCACTGTCGCTGGTCACTGGTCACTGGTCACTGGTCAATGGTCACTGCCGCTGGTCACTGGTCACTGGTCACTGCTCACTGGTCACTGGTCACTTGTCACTGGTTACTGGTCACTGGTCACTGGTCACTGGTCACTATCGCTGGTCAATGGTCACTGTCGCTGGTCACTGGTCACTGGTCACTGTTCACTGGTCACTGGTCACTGGTCACTGGTCATTGGTCACTATCGCTGGTCAATGGTCACTGTCGCTGGTCATTGGTCACTGGTCACTGGACACTGGTCACTGGTCACTGGTCACTTGTCACTGGTCACTGGTCACTGGTCACTGGTCAATGGTCACTGTCGCTGGTCACTGGTCACTGGTCACTGGTCAATGGTCACTGCCGCTGGTCACTGGTCACTGGTCACTGCTCACTGGTCACTGGTCACTTGTCAATGGTCACTGTCGCTGGTCAATGGTCACTGTCGCTGGTCACTGGTCACTGGTCACTGGTCACTGGTCACTGGTCATTGGTCACTGGCCACTGGTCACAAGTCACTGGTCACTGGTCACTTGTCACTGGTCGCTGGTCACTGGTCACTGGTCAGTGGTCACTGTCGCTGGTAAATGGTCACTGTCGCTGGTCACTGGTCACTGGTCACTGGTCACTGGTCACTGGTAAATGGTCCCTATCGCTGGTCAATGGTCATTGTCGCTGGTCACTGGTCATTGGTGACTATCGCTGGTCAATGGTCACTGTCGCTGGTCACTGGTCACTGGTCACTGGTCACTGGTCACTGGTCCCTGGTCACTGGTCACTGGTCAATGATCACTGTCGCTGGTCACTGGTCACTGGTCACTGGTCACTGGTCACTGGTCACGGGTCACATGTCACTGGTCACTGGTCACTGGTCACTGGTCACTTGTCAATGATCACTGTCGCTGGTCAATGGTCACTGTCGCTGGTCACTGGTCACTGGTCACTGGTCACTGGTCACTGGTCATTGGTCACTGGTCAATGGTCACAAGTCACTGGTCACTGGTCACTGGTCACTGGTCACTGGTCAAAAGTCACTGGTCACTTGTCACAGGTCAGTGGTCACTGGTCCCTGGTCACTGGTCACTGGTCAATGATCACTGTCGCTGGTCACTGGTCACTGGTCACTGGTCACTGGTCACTGGTCACGGGTCACATGTCACTGGTCACTGGTCACTGGTCACTGGTCACTTGTCAATGATCACTGTCGCTGGTCAATGGTCACTGTCGCTGGTCACTGGTCACTGGTCACTGGTCACTGGTCACTGGTCCCTGGTCACTGGTCACTGGTCAATGATCACTGTCGCTGGTCACTGGTCACTGGTCACTGGTCACTGGTCACTGGTCACGGGTCACATGTCACTGGTCACTGGTCACTGGTCACTGGTCACTTGTCAATGATCACTGTCGCTGGTCAATGGTCACTGTCGCTGGTCACTGGTCACTGGTCACTGGTCACTGGTCACTGGTCATTGGTCACTGGTCAATGGTCACAAGTCACTGGTCACTGGTCACTGGTCACTGGTCACTGGTCAAAAGTCACTGGTCACTTGTCACAGGTCAGTGGTCACTGGTCTCTGGTCACTGGTCACTGTCGCTGGTCACTGGTCACTGGTCACTGGTCAATGGTCCCTATCGCTGGTCAATGGTCACTGTCGCTGGTCACTGGTCACTGGTCACTGGTCACTGGTCAAAAGTCACTGGTCACTTGTCACTGGTCAGTGGTCACTGGTCTCTGGTCACTGGTCACTGGTCACTGGTCACAGGTCAATGGTCACTGGTCACTGGTCACTGGTCACTGGTCACTGGCCACTGGTCACTGGTCACTGGTCAATGGTCACTGTCGCTGGTCAATGGTCACTGTCGCTGGTCACTGGTCACTGGTCACTGGTCACTGGTCACTGGTCATTGGTCACTGGTCACTGGTCACAAGTCACTGGTCACTGGTCACTTGTCACTGGTCGATGGTCACTGGTCACTGGTCAATGGTCACTGTCGCTGGTAAATGTTCACTGTCGCTGGTCACTGGTCACTGGTCACTGTCGCTGGTCACTGGTCACTGGTCACTGGTCACTGGTCACTGGTCACTGGTCACTGGTCAATGGTCCCTATCGCTGGTCAATGGTCACTGTCGCTGGTCACTGGTCACTGGTCACTGGTCACTGGTCACTGGTCAAATGTCACTGGTCACTTGTCACTGGTCAATGGTCACTGCCGCTGGTCACTGCTCACTGGTCAATATTCACTGGTCACTGGTCACTGGTCACTGGTCACTGGTCACTGGTCACTGGTCACTGGTCACTGGTCATTGGTCACTGGTCACTGGTCACAAGTCACTGGTCACTGGTCACTTGTCACTGGTCGCTGGTCACTGGTCACTGGTCACTTGTCACTGGTCGCTGGTCGCTGGTCACTGGTCAGTGGTCACTGTCGCTGGTAAATGGTCACTGCCGCTGGTCACTGGTCACTGGTCACTGCTCACTGGTCACTGGTCACTTGTCAATGGTCACTGTCACTTGTCAATGGTCACTGTCGCTGGTCAATGGTCACTGTCGCTGGTCACTGGTCACTGGTCACTGGTCACTGGTCACTGGTCATTGGTCACTGGTCACTGGTCACAAGTCACTGGTCACTGGTCACTTGTCACTGGTCGCTGGTCACTGGTCACTGGTCAGTGGTCACTGTCGCTGGTAAATGGTCACTGTCGCTGGTCACTGGTCACTGGTCACTGGTAAATGGTCCCTATCGCTGGTCAATGGTCATTGTCGCTGGTCACTGGTCATTGGTGACTATCGCTGGTCAATGGTCACTGTCGCTGGTCACTGGTCACTGGTCACTGGTCACTGGTCACTGGTCATTGGTCACTGGTCACTGGTCACAAGTCACTGGTCACTGGTCACTTGTCACTGGTCGCTGGTCACTGGTCACTGGTCACTTGTCAATGGTCGCTGGTCACTGGTCACTTGTCAGTGGTCACTGTCGCTGGTAAATGGTCACTGCCGCTGGTCACTGGTCACTGGTCACTGCTCACTGGTCACTGGTCACTTGTCAATGGTCACTGTCACTGGCCAATGGTCACTGTCGCTGGTCAATGGTCACTGTCGCTGGTCACTGGTCACTGGTCACTGGTCACTGGTCACTGGTCATTGGTCACTGGTCACTGGTCACAAGTCACTGGTCACTGGTCACTTGTCACTGGTCGATGGTCACTGGTCACTGGTCAATGGTCACTGTCGCTGGTAAATGTTCACTGTCGCTGGTCACTGGTCACTGGTCACTGTCGCTGGTCATTGGTCACTGGTCACTGGTCACTGGTCACTGGTCACTGGTCACTGGTCAATGGTCCCTATCGCTGGTCAATGGTCACTGTCGCTGGTCACTGGTCACTGGTCACTGGTCACTGGTCACTGGTCAAAAGTCACTGGTCACTTGTCACTGGTCAATGGTCACTGCCGCTGGTCACTGCTCACTGGTCAATATTCACTGGTCACTGGTCACTGGTCACTGGTCACTGGTCACTGGTCACTGGTCACTTTCGCTGGTCACTGGTCACTGGTCAATGGTCACTGGCCACTGGTCACTGGTCACTGGTCAATGGTCACTGTCGCTGGTCAATGGTCACTGTCGCTGGTCACTGGTCACTGGTCACTGGTCACTGGTCACTGGTCACTGGTCACAAGTCACTGGTCACTTGTCACTGGTCACTGGTCACTGGTCACAGGTCAATGGTCACTGTCGCTGGTCAATGGTCACTGTCGCTGGTCAATGGTCACTGCGCTGGTCATTGGTCACTGGTCACTGGTCACTGGTCAAAAGTCACTGGTCACTTGTCACTGGTCAGTGGTCACTGGTCTCTGGTCACTGGTCACTGGTCACTGGTCACTGGTCACTGGTCACTGGTCACAGGTCAATGGTCACTGGTCACTGGTCACTGGTCACTGGTCACTGGTCACTGGTCACGGGTCACATTTCACGGGTCACTGTTCACTGGTCGCTAGTCACTGGTCACCGGTCACTGGTCACTGGTCACTGGTCACTGTTCACTGGTCACTGGTCACAAGTCACTGGTCACATGTCACTGGTCAGTGGTCACGGGTCACTGGTCACTGGTCTGTGGTCACTGGTCACTGGTCAGTGGTCACTGGTAACAGTCACATGTCGCGGGTCACTGGTCACAAGTCACTGGTCGCTGGTCACAAGTCACTGGTCACTTGTCACTGGTCACTGGTCACTGGTCACTGGTCAATGGTCAATGGTCGCTGGTCACTGGTCACTGGTCATGGGTCACTGGTCACTGATCACTGGTCACCGGTCACTGGTCACTGGTCACTGGTCACTGGTCACTGGTCAATCGTCACTATCGCTGGTCAATGGTCACTGTCGCTGCTCACTGGTCACTGGTCACTGGTCACTGGTCACTGGTCACTGGTCACTGGTCATTGGTCACTATCGCTGGTCAATGGTCACTGACGCTGGTCATTGGTCACTGGTCACTGGACACTGGTCACTGGTCACTGGTCACTTGTCACTGGTCACTGGTCACTGTCGCTGGTCACTGGTCACTGGTCACTGGTCACTGGTCACTGGTCCCTGGTCACTGGTCACTGGTCAATGATCACTGTCGCTGGTCACTGGTCACTGGTCACTGGTCACTGGTCACGGGTCACATGTCACTGGTCCCTGGTCACTGGTCACTTGTCACTGGTCACTGGTCACGGTCACTGGTCACTGGTCACTGGTCACTGGTCACTGGTCACTGGTCAATGTGCCCTATCGCTGGTCAATGGTCACTGTCGCTGGTCACTGGTCACTGGTCACTGGTCACTGGTCACTGGTCATTGGTGACTATCGCTGGTCAATGGTCACTGTCGCTGGTCATTGGTCACTGGTCACTGGTCACTGGTCAAAAGTCACTGGTCACTTGTCACTGGTCAGTGGTCACTGGTCTCTGGTCACTGGTCACTGGTCACTGGTCACTGGTCACAGGTCAATGGTCACTGGTCACTGGTCACTGGGCACTGGTCACTGGTCACGGGTCACATGTCACGGGTCACTGTTCACTGTTCACTGGTCGCTAGTCACTGGTCACCGGTCACTGGTCACTGGTCACTGTTCACTGGTCACTGGTCACAAGTCACTTGTCACTTGTCACTGGTCAGTGGTCACTGGTCACTGGTCACTGGTCACTTGTCACTGGTCACTGGTCACGGTCACTGGTCACTGGTCACTGGTCACTGGTCACTGGTCACTGGTCACTATCGCTGGTCAATGGTCACTGTCGCTGCTCACTGGTCACTGGTCACTGGTCACTGGTCACTGGTCACTGGTCACTGGTCATTGGTCACTATCGCTGGTCAATGGTCACTGTCGCTGGTCACTGGTCACTGGTCCCTGGTCACTGGTCACTGGTCAATGATCACTGTCGCTGGTCACTGGTCACTGGTCACTGGTCACTGGTCACTGGTCACGGGTCACATGTCACTGGTCACTGGTCACTGGTCACTTGTCACTGGTCACTGGTCACGGTCACTGGTCACTGGTCACTGGTCACTGGTCACTGGTCACTGGTCACTGGTCACTGGTCAATGGTCCCTATCGCTGGTCAATGGTCACTGTCGCTGGTCACTGGTCACTGGTCACTGGTCATTGGTGACTATCGCTGGTCAATGGTCACTGTCGCTGGTCATTGGTCACTGGTCACTGGTCACTGGTCAAAAGTCACTGGTCACTTGTCACGGGTCACATGTCACGGGTCACTGTTCACTGTTCACTGGTCGCTAGTCACTGGTCACTGGTCATTGGTCACTGGTCACTGGTCACAAGTCACTGGTCACTGGTCACTTGTCACTGGTCACTGGTCACTGGTCACTGGTCAATGGTCACTGTCGCTGGTCAATGGTCACTGTCGCTGGTCAATGGTCACTGCGCTGGTCATTGGTCACTGGCCAC
This sequence comes from Andrena bucephala, assembly GCA_947577245.1. Classification (NCBI taxonomy): domain Eukaryota; kingdom Metazoa; phylum Arthropoda; class Insecta; order Hymenoptera; family Andrenidae; genus Andrena; species Andrena bucephala. The sequence goes on along the minus strand of OX387716.1, from coordinate 24,391,123 downwards.
TGGTCACTGGTCACTGGTCAAAAGTCACTGGTCACTTGTCACTGGTCAGTGGTCACTGGTCTCTGGTCACTGGTCACTGGTCACTGGTCACTGGTCACTGGTCACAGGTCAATAGTCACTGGTCACTGGTCACTGGTCACTGGTCACTGGTCACTGGTCACTGGTCACTGGTCACTGGTCACTGGTCACTGGTCACGGGTCACATTTCACGGGTCACGGTTCACTGGTCGCTAGTCACTGGTCACCGGTCACTGGTCACTGGTCACTGGTCACTGTTCACTGGTCACTGGTCACAAGTCACTGGTCACATGTCACTGGTCAGTGGTCACTGGTCACTGGTCACTGTTCTGTGGTCACTGGTCACTGGTCAGTGGTCACTGGTCAGTGGTCACTGGTCACAGTCACATGTCGCGGGTCACTGGTCACAAGTCACTGGTCGCTGGTCACAAGTCACTGGTCACTTGTCACTGGTCACTGGTCACTGGTCACTGGTCAATTATCAATGGTCGCTGGTCACTGGTCACTGGTCATGGGTCACTGGTCACTGGTCATTGGTCACAAGTCACTGGTCACTGGTCACTTGTCACTGGTCGCTGGTCACTGGTCACTGGTCAGTGGTCACTGTCGCTGGTAAATGGTCACTGTCGCTGGTCACTGGTCACTGGTCACTGGGCACTGGTCACTGGTCACTGGTCACTGGTCATTGGTCACTATCGCTGGTCAATGGTCACTGTCGCTGGTCATTGGTCACTGGTCACTGGACACTGGTCACTGGTCACTTGTCACTGGTCACTGGTCACTGGTCAATGGTCACTGTCGCTGGTCACTGGTCACTGGTCACTGGTCACTGGTCACTGGTCCCTGGTCACTGGTCACTGGTCAATGATCACTGTCGCTGGTCACTGGTCACTGGTCACTGGTCACTGGTCACTGGTCACGGGTCACATGTCACTGGTCACTGGTCACTGGTCACTGGTCACTTGTCAATGATCACTGTCGCTGGTCAATGGTCACTGTCGCTGGTCACTGGTCACTGGTCACTGGTCACTGGTCACTGGTCATTGGTCACTGGTCAATGGTCACAAGTCACTGGTCACTGGTCACTGGTCACTGGTCACTGGTCAAAAGTCACTGGTCACTTGTCACAGGTCAGTGGTCACTGGTCTCTGGTCACTGGTCACTGTCGCTGGTCACTGGTCACTGGTCACTGGTCAATGGTCCCTATCGCTGGTCAATGGTCACTGTCGCTGGTCACTGGTCACTGGTCACTGGTCACTGGTCAAAAGTCACTGGTCACTTGTCACTGGTCAGTGGTCACTGGTCTCTGGTCACTGGTCACTGGTCACTGGTCACAGGTCAATGGTCACTGGTCACTGGTCACTGGTCACTGGCCACTGGTCACTGGTCACTGGTCAATGGTCACTGTCGCTGGTCAATGGTCACTGTCGCTGGTCACTGGTCACTGGTCACTGGTCACTGGTCACTGGTCATTGGTCACTGGTCACTGGTCACAAGTCACTGGTCACTGGTCACTTGTCACTGGTCGATGGTCACTGGTCACTGGTCAATGGTCACTGTCGCTGGTAAATGTTCACTGTCGCTGGTCACTGGTCACTGGTCACTGTCGCTGGTCACTGGTCACTGGTCACTGGTCACTGGTCACTGGTCACTGGTCACTGGTCAATGGTCCCTATCGCTGGTCAATGGTCACTGTCGCTGGTCACTGGTCACTGGTCACTGGTCACTGATCACTGGTCAAATGTCACTGGTCACTTGTCACTGGTCAATGGTCACTGCCGCTGGTCACTGCTCACTGGTCAATATTCACTGGTCACTGGTCACTGGTCACTGGTCACTGGTCACTGGTCACTGGTCACTGGTCACTTTCGCTGGTCACTGGTCACTGGTCAATGGTCACTGGCCACTGGTCACTGGTCACTGGTCAATGGTCACTGTCGCTGGTCAATGGTCACTGTCGCTGGTCACTGGTCACTGGTCACTGGTCACTGGTCACTGGTCACTGGTCACAAGTCACTGGTCACTTGTCACTGGTCACTGGTCACTGGTCACTGGTCAATGGTCACTGTCGCTGGTCAATGGTCACTGTCACTGGTCACTGGTCACTGGTCACTGTTCACTGGTCACTGGTCACAAGTCACTGGTCACATGTCACTGGTCAGTGGTCACTGGTCTGTGGTCACTGGTCACTGGTCAGTGGTCACTGGTAACAGTCACATGTCGCGGGTCACTGGTCACAAGTCACTGGTCGCTGGTCACAAGTCACTGGTCACTTGTCACTGGTCACTGGTCAATGGTCCCTATCGCTGGTCAATGGTCACTGTCGCTGGTCACTGGTCACTGGTCACTGGTCACTGGTCACTGGTCAAATGTCACTGGTCACTTGTCACTGGTCAATGGTCACTGTCGCTGGTCACTGGTCACTGGTCACTGGTCGCTGGTCACTGGTCACTGGTCACTGGTCACTGGTCACTGGTCACTGGCCACTGGTCACTGGTCACCGGTCAATGGCCACTGTCGCTGGTCAATGGTCACTGTCGCTGGTCACTGGTCACTGGTCAATGGTCCCTATCGCTGGTCAATGGTCACTGTCGCTGGTCACTGGTCACTGGTCACTGGTCACTGGTCACTGGTCAAATGTCACTGGTCACTTGTCACTGGTCAATGGTCACTGTCGCTGGTCACTGGTCACTGGTCACTGGTCGCTGGTCACTGGTCACTGGTCACTGGTCACTGGTCACTGGCCACTGGTCACTGGTCACCGGTCAATGGCCACTGTCGCTGGTCAATGGTCACTGTCGCTGGTCACTGGTCACTGGTCACTGGTCACTGGTCACTGGTCACTGGTCACTGGTCACTGGTCACTGGTCACTGGTCACTGGTCACTGGTCAATGGTCCCTATCGCTGGTCAATGGTCACTGTCGCTGGTCACTGGTCACTGGTCACTGGTCACTGGTCACGGGTCACATGTCACGGGTCACTGTTCACTGGTCGCTAGTCACTGGTCACCGGTCACTGGTCACTGGTCACTGGTCACTGTTCACTGGTCACTGGTCACTGGTCACTGGTCACTGGTCACTGGTCACTGGTCACTGGTCACTATCGCTGGTCAATGGTCACTGTCGCTGGTCACTGGTCACTGGTCACTGTTCACTGGTCACTGGTCACTGGTCACTGGTCATTGGTCACAAGTCACTGGTCACTGGTCACTTGTCACTGGTCGCTGGTCACTGGTCACTGGTCACTGGTCACTGGTCACTGGTCACTGGTCACTGGTCACTGTTCACTGGTCACTGGTCACAAGTCACTGGTCACATGTCACTGGTCAGTGGTCACTGGTCACTGGTCACTGGTCTGTGGTCACTGGTCACTGGTCAGTGGTCACTGGTCACAGTCACATGTCGCGGGTCACTGGTCACAAGTCACTGGTCGCTGGTCACAAGTCACTGGTCACTTGTCACTGGTCACTGGTCACTGGTCACTGGTCAATTGTCAATGGTCGCTGGTCACTGGTCACTGGTCATGGGTCACTGGTCACTGGTCACTGGTCACTGGTCACTGGTCACTGGTCACTGGTCACTGGTCAATCGTCACTATCGCTGGTCAATGGTCACTGTCGCTGCTCACTGGTCACTGGTCACTGGTCACTGGTCACTGGTCATTGGTCACTTTCGCTGGTCAATGGTCACTGTCGCTGGTCATTGGTCACTGGTCACTGGTCACTGGTCACTGGTCCCTGGTCACTGGTCACTGGTCAATGATCACTGTCGCTGGTCAATGGTCACTGTCGCTGGTCACTGGTCACTGGTCACTGGTCACTGGTCACTGGTCACTGGTCACTGGTCACAGGTCAATGGTCACTGGTCACTGGTCACAAGTCACTGGTCACTTGTCACTGGTCACTGGTCACTGGTCACTGGTCACTGGTCAATGGTCACTGTCGCTGGTCAATGGTCACTGTCGCTGGTCACTGGTCACTGGTCACTGGTCACTGGTCACTGGTCAATGGTCACTGTCGCTGGTCACTGGTCACTGGTCACTGGTCACTGGTCACTGGTCCCTGGTCACTGGTCACTGGTCAATGATCACTGTCGCTGGTCACTGGTCACTGGTCACTGGTCACTGGTCACTGGTCACGGGTCACATGTCACTGGTCACTGGTCACTGGTCACTGGTCACTGGTCACTGGTCACTATCGTTGGTCAATGGTCACTGTCGCTGGTCACTGGTCACTGGTCACTGTTCACTGGTCACTGGTCACTGGTCACTGGTCATTGGTCACTATCGCTGGTCAATGGTCACTGTCGCTGGTCATTGGTCACTGGTCACTGGACACTGGTCACTGGTCACTGGTCACTTGTCACTGGTCACTGGTCACTGGTCAATGGTCACTGTCGCTGGTCACTGGTCACTGGTCACTGGTCACTGGTCACTGGTCCCTGGTCACTGGTCACTGGTCAATGATCACTGTCGCTGGTCACTGGTCACTGGTCACTGGTCACTGGTCACTGGTCACGGGTCACATGTCACTGGTCACTGGTCAATGGTCACTGGTCACTGGTCACTGGTCACTGGTCACTGGTCACTATCGCAGGTCAATGGTCACTGTCGCTGGTCACTGGTCACTGGTCACTGTTCACTGGTCACTGGTCACTGGTCACTGGTCACTGGTCATTGGTCACTAACGCTGGTCAATGGTCACTGTCGCTGGTCATTGGTCACTGGTCACTGGACACTGGTCACTGGTCACTGGTCACTTGTCACTGGTCACTGGTCACTGGTCACTGGTCAATGGTCACTGTCGCTGGTCACTGGTCACTGGTCACTGGTCAATGGTCACTGCCGCTGGTCACTGGTCACTGGTCACTGCTCACTGGTCACTGGTCACTTGTCACTGGTTACTGGTCACTGGTCACTGGTCACTGGTCACTATCGCTGGTCAATGGTCACTGTCGCTGGTCACTGGTCACTGGTCACTGTTCACTGGTCACTGGTCACTGGTCACTGGTCATTGGTCACTATCGCTGGTCAATGGTCACTGTCGCTGGTCACTGGTCACTGGTCACTGGTCACTGGTCACTGGTCCCTGGTCACTGGTCACTGGTCAATGATCACTGTCGCTGGTCACTGGTCACTGGTCACTGGTCACTGGTCACTGGTCACGGGTCACATGTCACTGGTCACTGGTCAATGGTCACTGGTCACTGGTCACTGGTCACTGGTCACTGGTCACTGGTCACTATCGCAGGTCAATGGTCACTGTCGCTGGTCACTGGTCACTGGTCACTGTTCACTGGTCACTGGTCACTGGTCACTGGTCATTGGTCACTAACGCTGGTCAATGGTCACTGTCGCTGGTCATTGGTCACTGGTCACTGGACACTGGTCACTGGTCACTGGTCACTTGTCACTGGTCACTGGTCACTGGTCACTGGTCAATGGTCACTGTCGCTGGTCACTGGTCACTGGTCACTGGTCAATGGTCACTGCCGCTGGTCACTGGTCACTGGTCACTGCTCACTGGTCACTGGTCACTTGTCACTGGTTACTGGTCACTGGTCACTGGTCACTGGTCACTATCGCTGGTCAATGGTCACTGTCGCTGGTCACTGGTCACTGGTCACTGTTCACTGGTCACTGGTCACTGGTCACTGGTCATTGGTCACTATCGCTGGTCAATGGTCACTGTCGCTGGTCATTGGTCACTGGTCACTGGACACTGGTCACTGGTCACTGGTCACTTGTCACTGGTCACTGGTCACTGGTCACTGGTCAATGGTCACTGTCGCTGGTCACTGGTCACTGGTCACTGGTCAATGGTCACTGCCGCTGGTCACTGGTCACTGGTCACTGCTCACTGGTCACTGGTCACTTGTCAATGGTCACTGTCGCTGGTCAATGGTCACTGTCGCTGGTCACTGGTCACTGGTCACTGGTCACTGGTCACTGGTCATTGGTCACTGGCCACTGGTCACAAGTCACTGGTCACTGGTCACTTGTCACTGGTCGCTGGTCACTGGTCACTGGTCAGTGGTCACTGTCGCTGGTAAATGGTCACTGTCGCTGGTCACTGGTCACTGGTCACTGGTCACTGGTCACTGGTAAATGGTCCCTATCGCTGGTCAATGGTCATTGTCGCTGGTCACTGGTCATTGGTGACTATCGCTGGTCAATGGTCACTGTCGCTGGTCACTGGTCACTGGTCACTGGTCACTGGTCACTGGTCCCTGGTCACTGGTCACTGGTCAATGATCACTGTCGCTGGTCACTGGTCACTGGTCACTGGTCACTGGTCACTGGTCACGGGTCACATGTCACTGGTCACTGGTCACTGGTCACTGGTCACTTGTCAATGATCACTGTCGCTGGTCAATGGTCACTGTCGCTGGTCACTGGTCACTGGTCACTGGTCACTGGTCACTGGTCATTGGTCACTGGTCAATGGTCACAAGTCACTGGTCACTGGTCACTGGTCACTGGTCACTGGTCAAAAGTCACTGGTCACTTGTCACAGGTCAGTGGTCACTGGTCTCTGGTCACTGGTCACTGTCGCTGGTCACTGGTCACTGGTCACTGGTCAATGGTCCCTATCGCTGGTCAATGGTCACTGTCGCTGGTCACTGGTCACTGGTCACTGGTCACTGGTCAAAAGTCACTGGTCACTTGTCACTGGTCAGTGGTCACTGGTCTCTGGTCACTGGTCACTGGTCACTGGTCACAGGTCAATGGTCACTGGTCACTGGTCACTGGTCACTGGTCACTGGCCACTGGTCACTGGTCACTGGTCAATGGTCACTGTCGCTGGTCAATGGTCACTGTCGCTGGTCACTGGTCACTGGTCACTGGTCACTGGTCACTGGTCATTGGTCACTGGTCACTGGTCACAAGTCACTGGTCACTGGTCACTTGTCACTGGTCGATGGTCACTGGTCACTGGTCAATGGTCACTGTCGCTGGTAAATGTTCACTGTCGCTGGTCACTGGTCACTGGTCACTGTCGCTGGTCACTGGTCACTGGTCACTGGTCACTGGTCACTGGTCACTGGTCACTGGTCAATGGTCCCTATCGCTGGTCAATGGTCACTGTCGCTGGTCACTGGTCACTGGTCACTGGTCACTGGTCACTGGTCAAATGTCACTGGTCACTTGTCACTGGTCAATGGTCACTGCCGCTGGTCACTGCTCACTGGTCAATATTCACTGGTCACTGGTCACTGGTCACTGGTCACTGGTCACTGGTCACTGGTCACTGGTCACTTTCGCTGGTCACTGGTCACTGGTCAATGGTCACTGGCCACTGGTCACTGGTCACTGGTCTGTGGTCACTGGTCACTGGTCAGTGGTCACTGGTAACAGTCACATGTCGCGGGTCACTGGTCACAAGTCACTGGTCGCTGGTCACAAGTCACTGGTCACTTGTCACTGGTCACTGGTCAATGGTCCCTATCGCTGGTCAATGGTCACTGTCGCTGGTCACTGGTCACTGGTCACTGGTCACTGGTCACTGGTCAAATGTCACTGGTCACTTGTCACTGGTCAATGGTCACTGTCGCTGGTCACTGGTCACTGGTCACTGGTCGCTGGTCACTGGTCACTGGTCACTGGTCACTGGTCACTGGTCACTGGCCACTGGTCACTGGTCACCGGTCAATGGCCACTGTCGCTGGTCAATGGTCACTGTCGCTGGTCACTGGTCACTGGTCAATGGTCCCTATCGCTGGTCAATGGTCACTGTCGCTGGTCACTGGTCACTGGTCACTGGTCACTGGTCACTGGTCAAATGTCACTGGTCACTTGTCACTGGTCAATGGTCACTGTCGCTGGTCACTGGTCACTGGTCACTGGTCGCTGGTCACTGGTCACTGGTCACTGGTCACTGGTCACTGGCCACTGGTCACTGGTCACCGGTCAATGGCCACTGTCGCTGGTCAATGGTCACTGTCGCTGGTCACTGGTCACTGGTCACTGGTCACTGGTCACTGGTCACTGGTCACTGGTCACTGGTCACTGGTCACTGGTCAATGGTCCCTATCGCTGGTCAATGGTCACTGTCGCTGGTCACTGGTCACTGGTCACTGGTCACTGGTCACGGGTCACATGTCACGGGTCACTGTTCACTGGTCGCTAGTCACTGGTCACCGGTCACTGGTCACTGGTCACTGGTCACTGTTCACTGGTCACTGGTCACTGGTCACTGGTCACTGGTCACTGGTCACTGGTCACTGGTCACTGGTCACTATCGCTGGTCAATGGTCACTGTCGCTGGTCACTGGTCACTGGTCACTGTTCACTGGTCACTGGTCACTGGTCACTGGTCATTGGTCACAAGTCACTGGTCACTGGTCACTTGTCACTGGTCGCTGGTCACTGGTCACTGGTCACTGGTCACTGGTCACTGGTCACTGGTCACTGGTCACTGTTCACTGGTCACTGGTCACAAGTCACTGGTCACATGTCACTGGTCAGTGGTCACTGGTCACTGGTCACTGGTCTGTGGTCACTGGTCACTGGTCAGTGGTCACTGGTCACAGTCACATGTCGCGGGTCACTGGTCACAAGTCACTGGTCGCTGGTCACAAGTCACTGGTCACTTGTCACTGGTCACTGGTCACTGGTCACTGGTCAATTGTCAATGGTCGCTGGTCACTGGTCACTGGTCATGGGTCACTGGTCACTGGTCACTGGTCACTGGTCACTGGTCACTGGTCACTGGTCACTGGTCAATCGTCACTATCGCTGGTCAATGGTCACTGTCGCTGCTCACTGGTCACTGGTCACTGGTCACTGGTCACTGGTCATTGGTCACTTTCGCTGGTCAATGGTCACTGTCGCTGGTCATTGGTCACTGGTCACTGGTCACTGGTCACTGGTCCCTGGTCACTGGTCACTGGTCAATGATCACTGTCGCTGGTCAATGGTCACTGTCGCTGGTCACTGGTCACTGGTCACTGGTCACTGGTCACTGGTCACTGGTCACTGGTCACAGGTCAATGGTCACTGGTCACTGGTCACAAGTCACTGGTCACTTGTCACTGGTCACTGGTCACTGGTCACTGGTCACTGGTCAATGGTCACTGTCGCTGGTCAATGGTCACTGTCGCTGGTCACTGGTCACTGGTCACTGGTCACTGGTCACTGGTCAATGGTCACTGTCGCTGGTCACTGGTCACTGGTCACTGGTCACTGGTCACTGGTCCCTGGTCACTGGTCACTGGTCAATGATCACTGTCGCTGGTCACTGGTCACTGGTCACTGGTCACTGGTCACTGGTCACGGGTCACATGTCACTGGTCACTGGTCACTGGTCACTGGTCACTGGTCACTGGTCACTATCGTTGGTCAATGGTCACTGTCGCTGGTCACTGGTCACTGGTCACTGTTCACTGGTCACTGGTCACTGGTCACTGGTCATTGGTCACTATCGCTGGTCAATGGTCACTGTCGCTGGTCATTGGTCACTGGTCACTGGACACTGGTCACTGGTCACTGGTCACTTGTCACTGGTCACTGGTCACTGGTCAATGGTCACTGTCGCTGGTCACTGGTCACTGGTCACTGGTCACTGGTCACTGGTCCCTGGTCACTGGTCACTGGTCAATGATCACTGTCGCTGGTCACTGGTCACTGGTCACTGGTCACTGGTCACTGGTCACGGGTCACATGTCACTGGTCACTGGTCAATGGTCACTGGTCACTGGTCACTGGTCACTGGTCACTGGTCACTATCGCAGGTCAATGGTCACTGTCACTGGTCACTGGTCACTGTTCACTGGTCACTGGTCACTGGTCACTGGTCACTGGTCATTGGTCACTAACGCTGGTCAATGGTCACTGTCGCTGGTCATTGGTCACTGGTCACTGGACACTGGTCACTGGTCACTGGTCACTTGTCACTGGTCACTGGTCACTGGTCACTGGTCAATGGTCACTGTCGCTGGTCACTGGTCACTGGTCACTGGTCAATGGTCACTGCCGCTGGTCACTGGTCACTGGTCACTGCTCACTGGTCACTGGTCACTTGTCACTGGTTACTGGTCACTGGTCACTGGTCACTGGTCACTATCGCTGGTCAATGGTCACTGTCGCTGGTCACTGGTCACTGGTCACTGTTCACTGGTCACTGGTCACTGGTCACTGGTCATTGGTCACTATCGCTGGTCAATGGTCACTGTCGCTGGTCACTGGTCACTGGTCACTGGTCACTGGTCACTGGTCCCTGGTCACTGGTCACTGGTCAATGATCACTGTCGCTGGTCACTGGTCACTGGTCACTGGTCACTGGTCACTGGTCACGGGTCACATGTCACTGGTCACTGGTCAATGGTCACTGGTCACTGGTCACTGGTCACTGGTCACTGGTCACTGGTCACTATCGCAGGTCAATGGTCACTGTCGCTGGTCACTGGTCACTGGTCACTGTTCACTGGTCACTGGTCACTGGTCACTGGTCATTGGTCACTAACGCTGGTCAATGGTCACTGTCGCTGGTCATTGGTCACTGGTCACTGGACACTGGTCACTGGTCACTGGTCACTTGTCACTGGTCACTGGTCACTGGTCACTGGTCAATGGTCACTGTCGCTGGTCACTGGTCACTGGTCACTGGTCAATGGTCACTGCCGCTGGTCACTGGTCACTGGTCACTGCTCACTGGTCACTGGTCACTTGTCACTGGTTACTGGTCACTGGTCACTGGTCACTGGTCACTATCGCTGGTCAATGGTCACTGTCGCTGGTCACTGGTCACTGGTCACTGTTCACTGGTCACTGGTCACTGGTCACTGGTCATTGGTCACTATCGCTGGTCAATGGTCACTGTCGCTGGTCATTGGTCACTGGTCACTGGACACTGGTCACTGGTCACTGGTCACTTGTCACTGGTCACTGGTCACTGGTCACTGGTCAATGGTCACTGTCGCTGGTCACTGGTCACTGGTCACTGGTCAATGGTCACTGCCGCTGGTCACTGGTCACTGGTCACTGCTCACTGGTCACTGGTCACTTGTCAATGGTCACTGTCGCTGGTCAATGGTCACTGTCGCTGGTCACTGGTCACTGGTCACTGGTCACTGGTCACTGGTCATTGGTCACTGGCCACTGGTCACAAGTCACTGGTCACTGGTCACTTGTCACTGGTCGCTGGTCACTGGTCACTGGTCAGTGGTCACTGTCGCTGGTAAATTGTCACTGTCGCTGGTCACTGGTCACTGGTCACTGGTCACTGGTCACTGGTAAATGGTCCCTATCGCTGGTCAATGGTCATTGTCGCTGGTCACTGGTCATTGGTGACTATCGCTGGTCAATGGTCACTGTCGCTGGTCACTGGTCACTGGTCACTGGTCACTGGTCACTGGTCCCTGGTCACTGGTCACTGGTCAATGATCACTGTCGCTGGTCACTGGTCACTGGTCACTGGTCACTGGTCACTGGTCACGGGTCACATGTCACTGGTCACTGGTCACTGGTCACTGGTCACTTGTCAATGATCACTGTCGCTGGTCAATGGTCACTGTCGCTGGTCACTGGTCACTGGTCACTGGTCACTGGTCACTGGTCATTGGTCACTGGTCAATGGTCACAAGTCACTGGTCACTGGTCACTGGTCACTGGTCACTGGTCAAAAGTCACTGGTCACTTGTCACAGGTCAGTGGTCACTGGTCTCTGGTCACTGGTCACTGTCGCTGGTCACTGGTCACTGGTCACTGGTCAATGGTCCCTATCGCTGGTCAATGGTCACTGTCGCTGGTCACTGGTCACTGGTCACTGGTCACTGGTCAAAAGTCACTGGTCACTTGTCACTGGTCAGTGGTCACTGGTCTCTGGTCACTGGTCACTGGTCACTGGTCACAGGTCAATGGTCACTGGTCACTGGTCACTGGTCACTGGTCACTGGCCACTGGTCACTGGTCACTGGTCAATGGTCACTGTCGCTGGTCAATGGTCACTGTCGCTGGTCACTGGTCACTGGTCACTGGTCACTGGTCACTGGTCATTGGTCACTGGTCACTGGTCACAAGTCACTGGTCACTGGTCACTTGTCACTGGTCGATGGTCACTGGTCACTGGTCAATGGTCACTGTCGCTGGTAAATGTTCACTGTCGCTGGTCACTGGTCACTGGTCACTGTCGCTGGTCACTGGTCACTGGTCACTGGTCACTGGTCACTGGTCACTGGTCACTGGTCAATGGTCCCTATCGCTGGTCAATGGTCACTGTCGCTGGTCACTGGTCACTGGTCACTGGTCACTGGTCACTGGTCAAATGTCACTGGTCACTTGTCACTGGTCAATGGTCACTGCCGCTGGTCACTGCTCACTGGTCAATATTCACTGGTCACTGGTCACTGGTCACTGGTCACTGGTCACTGGTCACTGGTCACTGGTCACTTTCGCTGGTCACTGGTCACTGGTCAATGGTCACTGGCCACTGGTCACTGGTCACTGGTCAATGGTCACTGTCGCTGGTCAATGGTCACTGTCGCTGGTCACTGGTCACTGGTCACTGGTCACTGGTCACTGGTCACTGGTCACTTGTCACTGGTCACTGGTCACTGGTCACTGGTCAATGGTCACTGTCGCTGGTCAATGGTCACTGTCACTGGTCACTGGTCACTGGTCACTGTTCACTGGTCACTGGTCACAAGTCACTGGTCACATGTCACTGGTCAGTGGTCACTGGTCTGTGGTCACTGGTCACTGGTCAGTGGTCACTGGTAACAGTCACATGTCGCGGGTCACTGGTCACAAGTCACTGGTCGCTGGTCACAAGTCACTGGTCACTTGTCACTGGTCACTGGTCAATGGTCCCTATCGCTGGTCAATGGTCACTGTCGCTGGTCACTGGTCACTGGTCACTGGTCACTGGTCACTGGTCAAATGTCACTGGTCACTTGTCACTGGTCAATGGTCACTGTCGCTGGTCACTGGTCACTGGTCACTGGTCGCTGGTCACTGGTCACTGGTCACTGGTCACTGGTCACTGGTCACTGGCCACTGGTCACTGGTCACCGGTCAATGGCCACTGTCGCTGGTCAATGGTCACTGTCGCTGGTCACTGGTCACTGGTCAATGGTCCCTATCGCTGGTCAATGGTCACTGTCGCTGGTCACTGGTCACTGGTCACTGGTCACTGGTCACTGGTCAAATGTCACTGGTCACTTGTCACTGGTCAATGGTCACTGTCGCTGGTCACTGGTCACTGGTCACTGGTCGCTGGTCACTGGTCACTGGTCACTGGTCACTGGTCACTGGTCACTGGTCACTGGTCACTGGTCACTGGTCACTGGTCACTGGTCAATGGTCCCTATCGCTGGTCAATGGTCACTGTCGCTGGTCACTGGTCACTGGTCACTGGTCACTGGTCACGGGTCACATGTCACGGGTCACTGTTCACTGGTCGCTAGTCACTGGTCACCGGTCACTGGTCACTGGTCACTGGTCACTGTTCACTGGTCACTGGTCACTGGTCACTGGTCACTGGTCACTGGTCACTGGTCACTGGTCACTATCGCTGGTCAATGGTCACTGTCGCTGGTCACTGGTCACTGGTCACTGTTCACTGGTCACTGGTCACTGGTCACTGGTCATTGGTCACAAGTCACTGGTCACTGGTCACTTGTCACTGGTCGCTGGTCACTGGTCACTGGTCACTGGTCACTGGTCACTGGTCACTGGTCACTGGTCACTGTTCACTGGTCACTGGTCACAAGTCACTGGTCACATGTCACTGGTCAGTGGTCACTGGTCACTGGTCACTGGTCTGTGGTCACTGGTCACTGGTCAGTGGTCACTGGTCACAGTCACATGTCGCGAGTCACTGGTCACAAGTCACTGGTCGCTGGTCACAAGTCACTGGTCACTTGTCACTGGTCACTGGTCACTGGTCACTGGTCAATTGTCAATGGTCGCTGGTCACTGGTCACTGGTCATGGGTCACTGGTCACTGGTCACTGGTCACTGGTCACTGGTCACTGGTCACTGGTCACTGGTCAATCGTCACTATCGCTGGTCAATGGTCACTGTCGCTGCTCACTGGTCACTGGTCACTGGTCACTGGTCACTGGTCATTGGTCACTTTCGCTGGTCAATGGTCACTGTCGCTGGTCATTGGTCACTGGTCACTGGTCACTGGTCACTGGTCCCTGGTCACTGGTCACTGGTCAATGATCACTGTCGCTGGTCAATGGTCACTGTCGCTGGTCACTGGTCACTGGTCACTGGTCACTGGTCACTGGTCACTGGTCACTGGTCACAGGTCAATGGTCACTGGTCACTGGTCACAAGTCACTGGTCACTTGTCACTGGTCACTGGTCACTGGTCACTGGTCACTGGTCAATGGTCACTGTCGCTGGTCAATGGTCACTGTCGCTGGTCACTGGTCACTGGTCACTGGTCACTGGTCACTGGTCAATGGTCACTGTCGCTGGTCACTGGTCACTGGTCACTGGTCACTGGTCACTGGTCCCTGGTCACTGGTCACTGGTCAATGATCACTGTCGCTGGTCACTGGTCACTGGTCACTGGTCACTGGTCACTGGTCACGGGTCACATGTCACTGGTCACTGGTCACTGGTCACTGGTCACTGGTCACTGGTCACTATCGTTGGTCAATGGTCACTGTCGCTGGTCACTGGTCACTGGTCACTGTTCACTGGTCACTGGTCACTGGTCACTGGTCATTGGTCACTATCGCTGGTCAATGGTCACTGTCGCTGGTCATTGGTCACTGGTCACTGGACACTGGTCACTGGTCACTGGTCACTTGTCACTGGTCACTGGTCACTGGTCAATGGTCACTGTCGCTGGTCACTGGTCACTGGTCACTGGTCACTGGTCACTGGTCCCTGGTCACTGGTCACTGGTCAATGATCACTGTCGCTGGTCACTGGTCACTGGTCACTGGTCACTGGTCACTGGCCACTGGTCACTGGTCACCGGTCAATGGCCACTGTCGCTGGTCAATGGTCACTGTCGCTGGTCACTGGTCACTGGTCACTGGTCACTGGTCACTGGTCACTGGTCACTGGTCACTGGTCACTGGTCACTGGTCACTGGTCACTGGTCAATGGTCCCTATCGCTGGTCAATGGTCACTGTCGCTGGTCACTGGTCACTGGTCACTGGTCACTGGTCACGGGTCACATGTCACGGGTCACTGTTCACTGGTCGCTAGTCACTGGTCACCGGTCACTGGTCACTGGTCACTGGTCACTGTTCACTGGTCACTGGTCACTGGTCACTGGTCACTGGTCACTGGTCACTGGTCACTGGTCACTATCGCTGGTCAATGGTCACTGTCGCTGGTCACTGGTCACTGGTCACTGTTCACTGGTCACTGGTCACTGGTCACTGGTCATTGGTCACAAGTCACTGGTCACTGGTCACTTGTCACTGGTCGCTGGTCACTGGTCACTGGTCACTGGTCACTGGTCACTGGTCACTGGTCACTGGTCACTGTTCACTGGTCACTGGTCACAAGTCACTGGTCACATGTCACTGGTCAGTGGTCACTGGTCACTGGTCACTGGTCTGTGGTCACTGGTCACTGGTCAGTGGTCACTGGTCACAGTCACATGTCGCGGGTCACTGGTCACAAGTCACTGGTCGCTGGTCACAAGTCACTGGTCACTTGTCACTGGTCACTGGTCACTGGTCACTGGTCAATTGTCAATGGTCGCTGGTCACTGGTCACTGGTCATGGGTCACTGGTCACTGGTCACTGGTCACTGGTCACTGGTCACTGGTCACTGGTCACTGGTCAATCGTCACTATCGCTGGTCAATGGTCACTGTCGCTGCTCACTGGTCACTGGTCACTGGTCACTGGTCACTGGTCATTGGTCACTTTCGCTGGTCAATGGTCACTGTCGCTGGTCATTGGTCACTGGTCACTGGTCACTGGTCACTGGTCCCTGGTCACTGGTCACTGGTCAATGATCACTGTCGCTGGTCAATGGTCACTGTCGCTGGTCACTGGTCACTGGTCACTGGTCACTGGTCACTGGTCACTGGTCACTGGTCACAGGTCAATGGTCACTGGTCACTGGTCACAAGTCACTGGTCACTTGTCACTGGTCACTGGTCACTGGTCACTGGTCACTGGTCAATGGTCACTGTCGCTGGTCAATGGTCACTGTCGCTGGTCACTGGTCACTGGTCACTGGTCACTGGTCACTGGTCAATGGTCACTGTCGCTGGTCACTGGTCACTGGTCACTGGTCACTGGTCACTGGTCCCTGGTCACTGGTCACTGGTCAATGATCACTGTCGCTGGTCACTGGTCACTGGTCACTGGTCACTGGTCACTGGTCACGGGTCACATGTCACTGGTCACTGGTCACTGGTCACTGGTCACTGGTCACTGGTCACTATCGTTGGTCAATGGTCACTGTCGCTGGTCACTGGTCACTGGTCACTGTTCACTGGTCACTGGTCACTGGTCACTGGTCATTGGTCACTATCGCTGGTCAATGGTCACTGTCGCTGGTCATTGGTCACTGGTCACTGGACACTGGTCACTGGTCACTGGTCACTTGTCACTGGTCACTGGTCACTGGTCAATGGTCACTGTCGCTGGTCACTGGTCACTGGTCACTGGTCACTGGTCACTGGTCACTGGTCACTGGTCACTGGTCAATGATCACTGTCGCTGGTCACTGGTCACTGGTCACTGCCGCTGGTCACTGGTCACGGGTCACTGCTCACTGGTCACTGGTCACTTGTCACTGGTTACTGGTCACTGGTCACTGGTCACTGGTCACTATCGCTGGTCAATGGTCACTGTCGCTGGTCACTGGTCACTGGTCACTGTTCACTGGTCACTGGTCACTGGTCACTGGTCATTGGTCACTATCGCTGGTCAATGGTCACTGTCGCTGGTCACTGGTCACTGGTCACTGGTCACTGGTCACTGGTCCCTGGTCACTGGTCACTGGTCAATGATCACTGTCGCTGGTCACTGGTCACTGGTCACTGGTCACTGGTCACTGGTCACGGGTCACATGTCACTGGTCACTGGTCAATGGTCACTGGTCACTGGTCACTGGTCACTGGTCACTGGTCACTGGTCACTATCGCAGGTCAATGGTCACTGTCGCTGGTCACTGGTCACTGGTCACTGTTCACTGGTCACTGGTCACTGGTCACTGGTCATTGGTCACTAACGCTGGTCAATGGTCACTGTCGCTGGTCATTGGTCACTGGTCACTGGACACTGGTCACTGGTCACTGGTCACTTGTCACTGGTCACTGGTCACTGGTCACTGGTCAATGGTCACTGTCGCTGGTCACTGGTCACTGGTCACTGGTCAATGGTCACTGCCGCTGGTCACTGGTCACTGGTCACTGCTCACTGGTCACTGGTCACTTGTCACTGGTTACTGGTCACTGGTCACTGGTCACTGGTCACTATCGCTGGTCAATGGTCACTGTCGCTGGTCACTGGTCACTGGTCACTGTTCACTGGTCACTGGTCACTGGTCACTGGTCATTGGTCACTATCGCTGGTCAATGGTCACTGTCGCTGGTCATTGGTCACTGGTCACTGGACACTGGTCACTGGTCACTGGTCACTTGTCACTGGTCACTGGTCACTGGTCACTGGTCAATGGTCACTGTCGCTGGTCACTGGTCACTGGTCACTGGTCAATGGTCACTGCCGCTGGTCACTGGTCACTGGTCACTGCTCACTGGTCACTGGTCACTTGTCAATGGTCACTGTCGCTGGTCAATGGTCACTGTCGCTGGTCACTGGTCACTGGTCACTGGTCACTGGTCACTGGTCATTGGTCACTGGTCACTGGTCACAAGTCACTGGTCACTGGTCACTTGTCACTGGTCGCTGGTCACTGGTCACTGGTCAGTGGTCACTGTCGCTGGTAAATGGTCACTGTCGCTGGTCACTGGTCACTGGTCACTGGTCACTGGTCACTGGTAAATGGTCCCTATCGCTGGTCAATGGTCATTGTCGCTGGTCACTGGTCATTGGTGACTATCGCTGGTCAATGGTCACTGTCGCTGGTCACTGGTCACTGGTCACTGGTCACTGGTCACTGGTCATTGGTCACTGGTCACTGGTCACAAGTCACTGGTCACTGGTCACTTGTCACTGGTCGCTGGTCACTGGTCACTGGTCACTTGTCACTGGTCGCTGGTCACTGGTCACTGGTCAGTGGTCACTGTCGCTGGTAAATGGTCACTGCCGCTGGTCACTGGTCACTGGTCACTGCTCACTGGTCACTGGTCACTGGCCACTGGTCACTGGTCACTGGTCAATGGTCACTGTCGCTGGTCAATGGTCACTGTCGCTGGTCACTGGTCACTGGTCACTGGTCACTGGTCACTGGTCATTGGTCACTGGTCACTGGTCACAAGTCACTGGTCACTGGTCACTTGTCACTGGTCGATGGTCACTGGTCACTGGTCAATGGTCACTGTCGCTGGTAAATGTTCACTGTCGCTGGTCACTGGTCACTGGTCACTGTCGCTGGTCACTGGTCACTGGTCACTGGTCACTGGTCACTGGTCAATGGTCCCTATCGCTGGTCAATGGTCACTGTCGCTGGTCACTGGTCACTGGTCACTGGTCACTGGTCACTGGTCAAATGTCACTGGTCACTTGTCACTGGTCAATGGTCACTGCCGCTGGTCACTGCTCACTGGTCAATATTCACTGGTCACTGGTCACTGGTCACTGGTCACTGGTCACTGGTCACTGGTCACTGGTCACTTTCGCTGGTCACTGGTCACTGGTCAATGGTCACTGGCCACTGGTCACTGGTCACTGGTCAATGGTCACTGTCGCTGGTCAATGGTCACTGTCGCTGGTCACTGGTCACTGGTCACTGGTCACTGGTCACTGGTCACTGGTCACAAGTCACTGGTCACTTGTCACTGGTCACTAGTCACTGGTCACTGGTCAATGGTCACTGTCGCTGGTCAATGGTCACTGTCACTGGTCACTGGTCACTGGTCACTGTTCACTGGTCACTGGTCACAAGTCACTGGTCACATGTCACTGGTCAGTGGTCACTGGTCTGTGGTCACTGGTCACTGGTCAGTGGTCACTGGTAACAGTCACATGTCGCGGGTCACTGGTCACAAGTCACTGGTCGCTGGTCACAAGTCACTGGTCACTTGTCACTGGTCACTGGTCAATGGTCCCTATCGCTGGTCAATGGTCACTGTCGCTGGTCACTGGTCACTGGTCACTGGTCACTGGTCACTGGTCAAATGTCACTGGTCACTTGTCACTGGTCAATGGTCACTGTCGCTGGTCACTGGTCACTGGTCACTGGTCGCTGGTCACTGGTCACTGGTCACTGGTCACTGGTCACTGGTCACTGGCCACTGGTCACTGGTCACCGGTCAATGGCCACTGTCGCTGGTCAATGGTCACTGTCGCTGGTCACTGGTCACTGGTCAATGGTCCCTATCGCTGGTCAATGGTCACTGTCGCTGGTCACTGGTCACTGGTCACTGGTCACTGGTCACTGGTCAAATGTCACTGGTCACTTGTCACTGGTCAATGGTCACTGTCGCTGGTCACTGGTCACTGGTCACTGGTCGCTGGTCACTGGTCACTGGTCACTGGTCACTGGTCACTGGCCACTGGTCACTGGTCACTGGTCACTGGTCACTGGTCACTGGTCACTGGTCACTGGTCAATGGTCCCTATCGCTGGTCAATGGTCACTGTCGCTGGTCACTGGTCACTGGTCACTGGTCACTGGTCACGGGTCACATGTCACGGGTCACTGTTCACTGGTCGCTAGTCACTGGTCACCGGTCACTGGTCACTGGTCACTGGTCACTGTTCACTGGTCACTGGTCACTGGTCACTGGTCACTGGTCACTGGTCACTGGTCACTGGTCACTATCGCTGGTCAATGGTCACTGTCGCTGGTCACTGGTCACTGGTCACTGTTCACTGGTCACTGGTCACTGGTCACTGGTCATTGGTCACAAGTCACTGGTCACTGGTCACTTGTCACTGGTCGCTGGTCACTGGTCACTGGTCACTGGTCACTGGTCACTGGTCACTGGTCACTGGTCACTGGTCACTGGTCACTATCGCTGGTCAATGGTCACTGTCGCTGGTCACTGGTCACTGGTCACTGTTCACTGGTCACTGGTCACTGGTCACTGGTCATTGGTCACAAGTCACTGGTCACTGGTCACTTGTCACTGGTCGCTGGTCACTGGTCACTGGTCACTGGTCACTGGTCACTGGTCACTGGTCACTGGTCACTGTTCACTGGTCACTGGTCACAAGTCACTGGTCACATGTCACTGGTCAGTGGTCACTGGTCACTGGTCACTGGTCTGTGGTCACTGGTCACTGGTCAGTGGTCACTGGTCACAGTCACATGTCGCGGGTCACTGGTCACAAGTCACTGGTCGCTGGTCACAAGTCACTGGTCACTTGTCACTGGTCACTGGTCACTGGTCACTGGTCAATTGTCAATGGTCGCTGGTCACTGGTCACTGGTCATGGGTCACTGGTCACTGGTCACTGGTCACTGGTCACTGGTCACTGGTCACTGGTCACTGGTCAATCGTCACTATCGCTGGTCAATGGTCACTGTCGCTGCTCACTGGTCACTGGTCACTGGTCACTGGTCACTGGTCATTGGTCACTTTCGCTGGTCAATGGTCACTGTCACTGGTCATTGGTCACTGGTCACTGGTCACTGGTCACTGGTCCCTGGTCACTGGTCACTGGTCAATGATCACTGTCGCTGGTCAATGGTCACTGTCGCTGGTCACTGGTCACTGGTCACTGGTCACTGGTCACTGGTCACTGGTCACTGGTCACAGGTCAATGGTCACTGGTCACTGGTCACAAGTCACTGGTCACTTGTCACTGGTCACTGGTCACTGGTCACTGGTCACTGGTCAATGGTCACTGTCGCTGGTCAATGGTCACTGTCGCTGGTCACTGGTCACTGGTCACTGGTCACTGGTCACTGGTCAATGGTCACTGTCGCTGGTCACTGGTCACTGGTCACTGGTCACTGGTCACTGGTCCCTGGTCACTGGTCACTGGTCAATGATCACTGTCGCTGGTCACTGGTCACTGGTCACTGGTCACTGGTCACTGGTCACGGGTCACATGTCACTGGTCACTGGTCACTGGTCACTGGTCACTGGTCACTGGTCACTATCGTTGGTCAATGGTCACTGTCGCTGGTCACTGGTCACTGGTCACTGTTCACTGGTCACTGGTCACTGGTCACTGGTCATTGGTCACTATCGCTGGTCAATGGTCACTGTCGCTGGTCATTGGTCACTGGTCACTGGACACTGGTCACTGGTCACTGGTCACTTGTCACTGGTCACTGGTCACTGGTCAATGGTCACTGTCGCTGGTCACTGGTCACTGGTCACTGGTCACTGGTCACTGGTCCCTGGTCACTGGTCACTGGTCAATGATCACTGTCGCTGGTCACTGGTCACTGGTCACGGGTCACATGTCACTGGTCACTGGTCAATGGTCACTGGTCACTGGTCACTGGTCACTGGTCACTGGTCACTATCGCAGGTCAATGGTCACTGTCGCTGGTCACTGGTCACTGGTCACTGTTCACTGGTCACTGGTCACTGGTCACTGGTCACTGGTCATTGGTCACTAACGCTGGTCAATGGTCACTGTCGCTGGTCATTGGTCACTGGTCACTGGACACTGGTCACTGGTCACTGGTCACTTGTCACTGGTCACTGGTCACTGGTCACTGGTCAATGGTCACTGTCGCTGGTCACTGGTCACTGGTCACTGGTCAATGGTCACTGCCGCTGGTCACTGGTCACTGGTCACTGCTCACTGGTCACTGGTCACTTGTCACTGGTTACTGGTCACTGGTCACTGGTCACTGGTCACTATCGCTGGTCAATGGTCACTGTCGCTGGTCACTGGTCACTGGTCACTGTTCACTGGTCACTGGTCACTGGTCACTGGTCATTGGTCACTATCGCTGGTCAATGGTCACTGTCGCTGGTCACTGGTCACTGGTCACTGGTCACTGGTCACTGGTCCCTGGTCACTGGTCACTGGTCAATGATCACTGTCGCTGGTCACTGGTCACTGGTCACTGGTCACTGGTCACTGGTCACGGGTCACATGTCACTGGTCACTGGTCAATGGTCACTGGTCACTGGTCACTGGTCACTGGTCACTGGTCACTGGTCACTATCGCAGGTCAATGGTCACTGTCGCTGGTCACTGGTCACTGGTCACTGTTCACTGGTCACTGGTCACTGGTCACTGGTCATTGGTCACTAACGCTGGTCAATGGTCACTGTCGCTGGTCATTGGTCACTGGTCACTGGACACTGGTCACTGGTCACTGGTCACTTGTCACTGGTCACTGGTCACTGGTCACTGGTCAATGGTCACTGTCGCTGGTCACTGGTCACTGGTCACTGGTCAATGGTCACTGCCGCTGGTCACTGGTCACTGGTCACTGCTCACTGGTCACTGGTCACTTGTCACTGGTTACTGGTCACTGGTCACTGGTCACTGGTCACTATCGCTGGTCAATGGTCACTGTCGCTGGTCACTGGTCACTGGTCACTGTTCACTGGTCACTGGTCACTGGTCACTGGTCATTGGTCACTATCGCTGGTCAATGGTCACTGTCGCTGGTCATTGGTCACTGGTCACTGGACACTGGTCACTGGTCACTGGTCACTTGTCACTGGTCACTGGTCACTGGTCACTGGTCAATGGTCACTGTCGCTGGTCACTGGTCACTGGTCACTGGTCAATGGTCACTGCCGCTGGTCACTGGTCACTGGTCACTGCTCACTGGTCACTGGTCACTTGTCAATGGTCACTGTCGCTGGTCAATGGTCACTGTCGCTGGTCACTGGTCACTGGTCACTGGTCACTGGTCACTGGTCATTGGTCACTGGTCACTGGTCACAAGTCACTGGTCACTGGTCACTTGTCACTGGTCGCTGGTCACTGGTCACTGGTCAGTGGTCACTGTCGCTGGTAAATGGTCACTGTCGCTGGTCACTGGTCACTGGTCACTGGTCACTGGTCACTGGTAAATGGTCCCTATCGCTGGTCAATGGTCATTGTCGCTGGTCACTGGTCATTGGTGACTATCGCTGGTCAATGGTCACTGTCGCTGGTCACTGGTCACTGGTCACTGGTCACTGGTCACTGGTCCCTGGTCACTGGTCACTGGTCAATGATCACTGTCGCTGGTCACTGGTCACTGGTCACTGGTCACTGGTCACTGGTCACGGGTCACATGTCACTGGTCACTGGTCACTGGTCACTGGTCACTTGTCAATGATCACTGTCGCTGGTCAATGGTCACTGTCGCTGGTCACTGGTCACTGGTCACTGGTCACTGGTCACTGGTCATTGGTCACTGGTCAATGGTCACAAGTCACTGGTCACTGGTCACTGGTCACTGGTCACTGGTCAAAAGTCACTGGTCACTTGTCACAGGTCAGTGGTCACTGGTCTCTGGTCACTGGTCACTGTCGCTGGTCACTGGTCACTGGTCACTGGTCAATGGTCCCTATCGCTGGTCAATGGTCACTGTCGCTGGTCACTGGTCACTGGTCACTGGTCACTGGTCAAAAGTCACTGGTCACTTGTCACTGGTCAGTGGTCAAAAGTCACTGGTCACTTGTCACTGGTCAATGGTCACTGCCGCTGGTCACTGCTCACTGGTCAATATTCACTGGTCACTGGTCACTGGTCACTGGTCACTGGTCACTGGTCACTGGTCACTTTCGCTGGTCACTGGTCACTGGTCAATGGTCACTGGCCACTGGTCACTGGTCACTGGTCAATGGTCACTGTCGCTGGTCAATGGTCACTGTCGCTGGTCACTGGTCACTGGTCACTGGTCACTGGTCACTGGTCACTGGTCACAAGTCACTGGTCACTTGTCACTGGTCACTGGTCACTGGTCACAGGTCAATGGTCACTGTCGCTGGTCAATGGTCACTGTCGCTGGTCAATGGTCACTGCGCTGGTCATTGGTCACTGGTCACTGGTCACTGGTCAAAAGTCACTGGTCACTTGTCACTGGTCAGTGGTCACTGGTCTCTGGTCACTGGTCACTGGTCACTGGTCACTGGTCACTGGTCACTGGTCACAGGTCAATGGTCACTGGTCACTGGTCACTGGTCACTGGTCACTGGTCACTGGTCACGGGTCACATTTCACGGGTCACTGTTCACTGGTCGCTAGTCACTGGTCACCGGTCACTGGTCACTGGTCACTGGTCACTGTTCACTGGTCACTGGTCCCAAGTCACTGGTCACATGTCACTGGTCAGTGGTCACGGGTCACTGGTCACTGGTCTGTGGTCACTGGTCACTGGTCAGTGGTCACTGGTAACAGTCACATGTCGCGGGTCACTGGTCACAAGTCACTGGTCGCTGGTCACAAGTCACTGGTCACTTGTCACTGGTCACTGGTCACTGGTCACTGGTCAATGGTCAATGGTCGCTGGTCACTGGTCACTGGTCATGGGTCACTGGTCACTGATCACTGGTCACCGGTCACTGGTCACTGGTCACTGGTCACTGGTCACTGGTCAATCGTCACTATCGCTGGTCAATGGTCACTGTCGCTGGTCACTGGTCACTGGTCACTGGTCACTGGTCATTGGTCACTATCGCTGGTCAATGGTCACTGACGCTGGTCATTGGTCACTGGTCACTGGACACTGGTCACTGGTCACTGGTCACTTGTCACTGGTCACTGGTCACTGTCGCTGGTCACTGGTCACTGGTCACTGGTCACTGGTCACTGGTCCCTGGTCACTGGTCACTGGTCAATGATCACTGTCGCTGGTCACTGGTCACTGGTCACTGGTCACTGGTCACGGGTCACATGTCACTGGTCCCTGGTCACTGGTCACTTGTCACTGGTCACTGGTCACGGTCACTGGTCACTGGTCACTGGTCACTGGTCACTGGTCACTGGTCAATGTGCCCTATCGCTGGTCAATGGTCACTGTCGCTGGTCACTGGTCACTGGTCACTGGTCACTGGTCACTGG
Organism: Andrena bucephala; assembly: GCA_947577245.1. Classification (NCBI taxonomy): domain Eukaryota; kingdom Metazoa; phylum Arthropoda; class Insecta; order Hymenoptera; family Andrenidae; genus Andrena; species Andrena bucephala. Next base: position 24,366,076 of record OX387716.1, on the reverse strand, counting down.
TCATTGGTGACTATCGCTGGTCAATGGTCACTGTCGCTGGTCATTGGTCACTGGTCACTGGTCACTGGTCAAAAGTCACTGGTCACTTGTCACTGGTCAGTGGTCACTGGTCTCTGGTCACTGGTCACTGGTCACTGGTCACTGGTCACAGGTCAATGGTCACTGGTCACTGGTCACTGGGCACTGGTCACTGGTCACGGGTCACATGTCACGGGTCACTGTTCACTGTTCACTGGTCGCTAGTCACTGGTCACCGGTCACTGGTCACTGGTCACTGTTCACTGGTCACTGGTCACAAGTCACTTGTCACTTGTCACTGGTCAGTGGTCACTGGTCACTGGTCACTGGTCACTTGTCACAGGTCACTGGTCACGGTCACTGGTCACTGGTCACTGGTCACTGGTCACTGGTCACTGGTCACTATCGCTGGTCAATGGTCACTGTCGCTGCTCACTGGTCACTGGTCACTGGTCACTGGTCACTGGTCACTGGTCACTGGTCATTGGTCACTATCGCTGGTCAATGGTCACTGTCGCTGGTCACTGGTCACTGGTCCCTGGTCACTGGTCACTGGTCAATGATCACTGTCGCTGGTCACTGGTCACTGGTCACTGGTCACTGGTCACTGGTCACGGGTCACATGTCACTGGTCACTGGTCACTGGTCACTTGTCACTGGTCACTGGTCACGGTCACTGGTCACTGGTCACTGGTCACTGGTCACTGGTCACTGGTCACTGGTCACTGGTCAATGGTCCCTATCGCTGGTCAATGGTCACTGTCGCTGGTCACTGGTCACTGGTCACTGGTCATTGGTGACTATCGCTGGTCAATGGTCACTGTCGCTGGTCATTGGTCACTGGTCACTGGTCACTGGTCAAAAGTCACTGGTCACTTGTCACGGGTCACATGTCACGGGTCACTGTTCACTGTTCACTGGTCGCTAGTCACTGGTCACTGGTCATTGGTCACTGGTCACTGGTCACAAGTCACTGGTCACTGGTCACTTGTCACTGGTCACTGGTCACTGGTCACTGGTCAATGGTCACTGTCGCTGGTCAATGGTCACTGTCGCTGGTCAATGGTCACTGCGCTGGTCATTGGTCACTGGCCACTGGTCACTGGTCACTGGTCAAAAGTCACTGGTCACTTGTCACTGGTCAGTGGTCACTGGTCTCTGGTCACTGGTCACTGGTCACTGGTCACTGGTCACTGGTCACAGGTCAATAGTCACTGGTCACTGGTCACTGGTCACTGGTCACTGGTCACTGGTCACTGGTCACTGGTCACTGGTCACTGGTCACTGGTCACGGGTCACATTTCACGGGTCACGGTTCACTGGTCGCTAGTCACTGGTCACCGGTCACTGGTCACTGGTCACTGGTCACTGTTCACTGGTCACTGGTCACAAGTCACTGGTCACATGTCACTGGTCAGTGGTCACTGGTCACTGGTCACTGTTCTGTGGTCACTGGTCACTGGTCAGTGGTCACTGGTCAGTGGTCACTGGTCACAGTCACATGTCGCGGGTCACTGGTCACAAGTCACTGGTCGCTGGTCACAAGTCACTGGTCACTTGTCACTGGTCACTGGTCACTGGTCACTGGTCAATTGTCAATGGTCGCTGGTCACTGGTCACTGGTCATGGGTCACTGGTCACTGGTCATTGGTCACAAGTCACTGGTCACTGGTCACTTGTCACTGGTCGCTGGTCACTGGTCACTGGTCAGTGATCACTGTCGCTGGTAAATGGTCACTGTCGCTGGTCACTGGTCACTGGTCACTGGGCACTGGTCACTGGTCACTGGTCACTGGTCATTGGTCACTATCGCTGGTCAATGGTCACTGTCGCTGGTCATTGGTCACTGGTCACTGGACACTGGTCACTGGTCACTTGTCACTGGTCACTGGTCACTGGTCAATGGTCACTGTCGCTGGTCACTGGTCACTGGTCACTGGTCACTGGTCACTGGTCCCTGGTCACTGGTCACTGGTCAATGATCACTGTCGCTGGTCACTGGTCACTGGTCACTGGTCACTGGTCACTGGTCACGGGTCACATGTCACTGGTCACTGGTCACTGGTCACTGGTCACTTGTCAATGATCACTGTCGCTGGTCAATGGTCACTGTCGCTGGTCACTGGTCACTGGTCACTGGTCACTGGTCACTGGTCATTGGTCACTGGTCAATGGTCACAAGTCACTGGTCACTGGTCACTGGTCACTGGTCACTGGTCAAAAGTCACTGGTCACTTGTCACAGGTCAGTGGTCACTGGTCTCTGGTCACTGGTCACTGTCGCTGGTCACTGGTCACTGGTCACTGGTCAATGGTCCCTATCGCTGGTCAATGGTCACTGTCGCTGGTCACTGGTCACTGGTCACTGGTCACTGGTCAAAAGTCACTGGTCACTTGTCACTGGTCAGTGGTCACTGGTCTCTGGTCACTGGTCACTGGTCACTGGTCACAGGTCAATGGTCACTGGTCACTGGTCACTGGTCACTGGCCACTGGTCACTGGTCACTGGTCAATGGTCACTGTCGCTGGTCAATGGTCACTGTCGCTGGTCACTGGTCACTGGTCACTGGTCACTGGTCACTGGTCATTGGTCACTGGTCACTGGTCACAAGTCACTGGTCACTGGTCACTTGTCACTGGTCGATGGTCACTGGTCACTGGTCAATGGTCACTGTCGCTGGTAAATGTTCACTGTCGCTGGTCACTGGTCACTGGTCACTGTCGCTGGTCACTGGTCACTGGTCACTGGTCACTGGTCACTGGTCACTGGTCACTGGTCAATGGTCCCTATCGCTGGTCAATGGTCACTGTCGCTGGTCACTGGTCACTGGTCACTGGTCACTGATCACTGGTCAAATGTCACTGGTCACTTGTCACTGGTCAATGGTCACTGCCGCTGGTCACTGCTCACTGGTCAATATTCACTGGTCACTGGTCACTGGTCACTGGTCACTGGTCACTGGTCACTGGTCACTGGTCACTTTCGCTGGTCACTGGTCACTGGTCAATGGTCACTGGCCACTGGTCACTGGTCACTGGTCAATGGTCACTGTCGCTGGTCAATGGTCACTGTCGCTGGTCACTGGTCACTGGTCACTGGTCACTGGTCACTGGTCACTGGTCACAAGTCACTGGTCACTTGTCACTGGTCACTGGTCACTGGTCACTGGTCAATGGTCACTGTCGCTGGTCAATGGTCACTGTCACTGGTCACTGGTCACTGGTCACTGTTCACTGGTCACTGGTCACAAGTCACTGGTCACATGTCACTGGTCAGTGGTCACTGGTCTGTGGTCACTGGTCACTGGTCAGTGGTCACTGGTAACAGTCACATGTCGCGGGTCACTGGTCACAAGTCACTGGTCGCTGGTCACAAGTCACTGGTCACTTGTCACTGGTCACTGGTCAATGGTCCCTATCGCTGGTCAATGGTCACTGTCGCTGGTCACTGGTCACTGGTCACTGGTCACTGGTCACTGGTCAAATGTCACTGGTCACTTGTCACTGGTCAATGGTCACTGTCGCTGGTCACTGGTCACTGGTCACTGGTCGCTGGTCACTGGTCACTGGTCACTGGTCACTGGTCACTGGTCACTGGCCACTGGTCACTGGTCACCGGTCAATGGCCACTGTCGCTGGTCAATGGTCACTGTCGCTGGTCACTGGTCACTGGTCAATGGTCCCTATCGCTGGTCAATGGTCACTGTCGCTGGTCACTGGTCACTGGTCACTGGTCACTGGTCACTGGTCAAATGTCACTGGTCACTTGTCACTGGTCAATGGTCACTGTCGCTGGTCACTGGTCACTGGTCACTGGTCGCTGGTCACTGGTCACTGGTCACTGGTCACTGGTCACTGGCCACTGGTCACTGGTCACCGGTCAATGGCCACTGTCGCTGGTCAATGGTCACTGTCGCTGGTCACTGGTCACTGGTCACTGGTCACTGGTCACTGGTCACTGGTCACTGGTCACTGGTCACTGGTCACTGGTCACTGGTCACTGGTCAATGGTCCCTATCGCTGGTCAATGGTCACTGTCGCTGGTCACTGGTCACTGGTCACTGGTCACTGGTCACGGGTCACATGTCACGGGTCACTGTTCACTGGTCGCTAGTCACTGGTCACCGGTCACTGGTCACTGGTCACTGGTCACTGTTCACTGGTCACTGGTCACTGGTCACTGGTCACTGGTCACTGGTCACTGGTCACTGGTCACTATCGCTGGTCAATGGTCACTGTCGCTGGTCACTGGTCACTGGTCACTGTTCACTGGTCACTGGTCACTGGTCACTGGTCATTGGTCACAAGTCACTGGTCACTGGTCACTTGTCACTGGTCGCTGGTCACTGGTCACTGGTCACTGGTCACTGGTCACTGGTCACTGGTCACTGGTCACTGTTCACTGGTCACTGGTCACAAGTCACTGGTCACATGTCACTGGTCAGTGGTCACTGGTCACTGGTCACTGGTCTGTGGTCACTGGTCACTGGTCAGTGGTCACTGGTCACAGTCACATGTCGCGGGTCACTGGTCACAAGTCACTGGTCGCTGGTCACAAGTCACTGGTCACTTGTCACTGGTCACTGGTCACTGGTCACTGGTCAATTGTCAATGGTCGCTGGTCACTGGTCACTGGTCATGGGTCACTGGTCACTGGTCACTGGTCACTGGTCACTGGTCACTGGTCACTGGTCACTGGTCAATCGTCACTATCGCTGGTCAATGGTCACTGTCGCTGCTCACTGGTCGCTGGTCACTGGTCACTGGTCACTGGTCATTGGTCACTTTCGCTGGTCAATGGTCACTGTCGCTGGTCATTGGTCACTGGTCACTGGTCACTGGTCACTGGTCCCTGGTCACTGGTCACTGGTCAATGATCACTGTCGCTGGTCAATGGTCACTGTCGCTGGTCACTGGTCACTGGTCACTGGTCACTGGTCACTGGTCACTGGTCACTGGTCACAGGTCAATGGTCACTGGTCACTGGTCACAAGTCACTGGTCACTTGTCACTGGTCACTGGTCACTGGTCACTGGTCACTGGTCAATGGTCACTGTCGCTGGTCAATGGTCACTGTCGCTGGTCACTGGTCACTGGTCACTGGTCACTGGTCACTGGTCAATGGTCACTGTCGCTGGTCACTGGTCACTGGTCACTGGTCACTGGTCACTGGTCCCTGGTCACTGGTCACTGGTCAATGATCACTGTCGCTGGTCACTGGTCACTGGTCACTGGTCACTGGTCACTGGTCACGGGTCACATGTCACTGGTCACTGGTCACTGGTCACTGGTCACTGGTCACTGGTCACTATCGTTGGTCAATGGTCACTGTCGCTGGTCACTGGTCACTGGTCACTGTTCACTGGTCACTGGTCACTGGTCACTGGTCATTGGTCACTATCGCTGGTCAATGGTCACTGTCGCTGGTCATTGGTCACTGGTCACTGGACACTGGTCACTGGTCACTGGTCACTTGTCACTGGTCACTGGTCACTGGTCAATGGTCACTGTCGCTGGTCACTGGTCACTGGTCACTGGTCACTGGTCACTGGTCCCTGGTCACTGGTCACTGGTCAATGATCACTGTCGCTGGTCACTGGTCACTGGTCACTGGTCACTGGTCACTGGTCACGGGTCACATGTCACTGGTCACTGGTCAATGGTCACTGGTCACTGGTCACTGGTCACTGGTCACTGGTCACTATCGCAGGTCAATGGTCACTGTCGCTGGTCACTGGTCACTGGTCACTGTTCACTGGTCACTGGTCACTGGTCACTGGTCACTGGTCATTGGTCACTAACGCTGGTCAATGGTCACTGTCGCTGGTCATTGGTCACTGGTCACTGGACACTGGTCACTGGTCACTGGTCACTTGTCACTGGTCACTGGTCACTGGTCACTGGTCAATGGTCACTGTCGCTGGTCACTGGTCACTGGTCACTGGTCAATGGTCACTGCCGCTGGTCACTGGTCACTGGTCACTGCTCACTGGTCACTGGTCACTTGTCACTGGTTACTGGTCACTGGTCACTGGTCACTGGTCACTATCGCTGGTCAATGGTCACTGTCGCTGGTCACTGGTCACTGGTCACTGTTCACTGGTCACTGGTCACTGGTCACTGGTCATTGGTCACTATCGCTGGTCAATGGTCACTGTCGCTGGTCACTGGTCACTGGTCACTGGTCACTGGTCACTGGTCCCTGGTCACTGGTCACTGGTCAATGATCACTGTCGCTGGTCACTGGTCACTGGTCACTGGTCACTGGTCACTGGTCACGGGTCACATGTCACTGGTCACTGGTCAATGGTCACTGGTCACTGGTCACTGGTCACTGGTCACTGGTCACTGGTCACTATCGCAGGTCAATGGTCACTGTCGCTGGTCACTGGTCACTGGTCACTGTTCACTGGTCACTGGTCACTGGTCACTGGTCATTGGTCACTAACGCTGGTCAATGGTCACTGTCGCTGGTCATTGGTCACTGGTCACTGGACACTGGTCACTGGTCACTGGTCACTTGTCACTGGTCACTGGTCACTGGTCACTGGTCAATGGTCACTGTCGCTGGTCACTGGTCACTGGTCACTGGTCAATGGTCACTGCCGCTGGTCACTGGTCACTGGTCACTGCTCACTGGTCACTGGTCACTTGTCACTGGTTACTGGTCACTGGTCACTGGTCACTGGTCACTATCGCTGGTCAATGGTCACTGTCGCTGGTCACTGGTCACTGGTCACTGTTCACTGGTCACTGGTCACTGGTCACTGGTCATTGGTCACTATCGCTGGTCAATGGTCACTGTCGCTGGTCATTGGTCACTGGTCACTGGACACTGGTCACTGGTCACTGGTCACTGGTCACTGGTCAATGGTCACTGTCGCTGGTCACTGGTCACTGGTCACTGGTCAATGGTCACTGCCGCTGGTCACTGGTCACTGGTCACTGCTCACTGGTCACTGGTCACTTGTCAATGGTCACTGTCGCTGGTCAATGGTCACTGTCGCTGGTCACTGGTCACTGGTCACTGGTCACTGGTCACTGGTCATTGGTCACTGGCCACTGGTCACAAGTCACTGGTCACTGGTCACTTGTCACTGGTCGCTGGTCACTGGTCACTGGTCAGTGGTCACTGTCGCTGGTAAATGGTCACTGTCGCTGGTCACTGGTCACTGGTCACTGGTCACTGGTCACTGGTAAATGGTCCCTATCGCTGGTCAATGGTCATTGTCGCTGGTCACTGGTCATTGGTGACTATCGCTGGTCAATGGTCACTGTCGCTGGTCACTGGTCACTGGTCACTGGTCACTGGTCACTGGTCCCTGGTCACTGGTCACTGGTCAATGATCACTGTCGCTGGTCACTGGTCACTGGTCACTGGTCACTGGTCACTGGTCACGGGTCACATGTCACTGGTCACTGGTCACTGGTCACTGGTCACTTGTCAATGATCACTGTCGCTGGTCAATGGTCACTGTCGCTGGTCACTGGTCACTGGTCACTGGTCACTGGTCACTGGTCATTGGTCACTGGTCAATGGTCACAAGTCACTGGTCACTGGTCACTGGTCACTGGTCACTGGTCAAAAGTCACTGGTCACTTGTCACAGGTCAGTGGTCACTGGTCTCTGGTCACTGGTCACTGTCGCTGGTCACTGGTCACTGGTCACTGGTCAATGGTCCCTATCGCTGGTCAATGGTCACTGTCGCTGGTCACTGGTCACTGGTCACTGGTCACTGGTCAAAAGTCACTGGTCACTTGTCACTGGTCAGTGGTCACTGGTCTCTGGTCACTGGTCACTGGTCACTGGTCACAGGTCAATGGTCACTGGTCACTGGTCACTGGTCACTGGTCACTGGCCACTGGTCACTGGTCACTGGTCAATGGTCACTGTCGCTGGTCAATGGTCACTGTCGCTGGTCACTGGTCACTGGTCACTGGTCACTGGTCACTGGTCATTGGTCACTGGTCACTGGTCACAAGTCACTGGTCACTGGTCACTTGTCACTGGTCGATGGTCACTGGTCACTGGTCAATGGTCACTGTCGCTGGTAAATGTTCACTGTCGCTGGTCACTGGTCACTGGTCACTGTCGCTGGTCACTGGTCACTGGTCACTGGTCACTGGTCACTGGTCACTGGTCACTGGTCAATGGTCCCTATCGCTGGTCAATGGTCACTGTCGCTGGTCACTGGTCACTGGTCACTGGTCACTGGTCACTGGTCAAATGTCACTGGTCACTTGTCACTGGTCAATGGTCACTGCCGCTGGTCACTGCTCACTGGTCAATATTCACTGGTCACTGGTCACTGGTCACTGGTCACTGGTCACTGGTCACTGGTCACTGGTCACTTTCGCTGGTCACTGGTCACTGGTCAATGGTCACTGGCCACTGGTCACTGGTCACTGGTCTGTGGTCACTGGTCACTGGTCAGTGGTCACTGGTAACAGTCACATGTCGCGGGTCACTGGTCACAAGTCACTGGTCGCTGGTCACAAGTCACTGGTCACTTGTCACTGGTCACTGGTCAATGGTCCCTATCGCTGGTCAATGGTCACTGTCGCTGGTCACTGGTCACTGGTCACTGGTCACTGGTCACTGGTCAAATGTCACTGGTCACTTGTCACTGGTCAATGGTCACTGTCGCTGGTCACTGGTCACTGGTCACTGGTCGCTGGTCACTGGTCACTGGTCACTGGTCACAGGTCACTGGTCACTGGCCACTGGTCACTGGTCACCGGTCAATGGCCACTGTCGCTGGTCAATGGTCACTGTCGCTGGTCACTGGTCACTGGTCAATGGTCCCTATCGCTGGTCAATGGTCACTGTCGCTGGTCACTGGTCACTGGTCACTGGTCACTGGTCACTGGTCAAATGTCACTGGTCACTTGTCACTGGTCAATGGTCACTGTCGCTGGTCACTGGTCACTGGTCACTGGTCGCTGGTCACTGGTCACTGGTCACTGGTCACTGGTCACTGGCCACTGGTCACTGGTCACCGGTCAATGGCCACTGTCGCTGGTCAATGGTCACTGTCGCTGGTCACTGGTCACTGGTCACTGGTCACTGGTCACTGGTCACTGGTCACTGGTCACTGGTCACTGGTCACTGGTCAATGGTCCCTATCGCTGGTCAATGGTCACTGTCGCTGGTCACTGGTCACTGGTCACTGGTCACTGGTCACGGGTCACATGTCACGGGTCACTGTTCACTGGTCGCTAGTCACTGGTCACCGGTCACTGGTCACTGGTCACTGGTCACTGTTCACTGGTCACTGGTCACTGGTCACTGGTCACTGGTCACTGGTCACTGGTCACTGGTCACTGGTCACTATCGCTGGTCAATGGTCACTGTCGCTGGTCACTGGTCACTGGTCACTGTTCACTGGTCACTGGTCACTGGTCACTGGTCATTGGTCACAAGTCACTGGTCACTGGTCACTTGTCACTGGTCGCTGGTCACTGGTCACTGGTCACTGGTCACTGGTCACTGGTCACTGGTCACTGGTCACTGTTCACTGGTCACTGGTCACAAGTCACTGGTCACATGTCACTGGTCAGTGGTCACTGGTCACTGGTCACTGGTCTGTGGTCACTGGTCACTGGTCAGTGGTCACTGGTCACAGTCACATGTCGCGGGTCACTGGTCACAAGTCACTGGTCGCTGGTCACAAGTCACTGGTCACTTGTCACTGGTCACTGGTCACTGGTCACTGGTCAATTGTCAATGGTCGCTGGTCACTGGTCACTGGTCATGGGTCACTGGTCACTGGTCACTGGTCACTGGTCACTGGTCACTGGTCACTGGTCACTGGTCAATCGTCACTATCGCTGGTCAATGGTCACTGTCGCTGCTCACTGGTCACTGGTCACTGGTCACTGGTCACTGGTCATTGGTCACTTTCGCTGGTCAATGGTCACTGTCGCTGGTCATTGGTCACTGGTCACTGGTCACTGGTCACTGGTCCCTGGTCACTGGTCACTGGTCAATGATCACTGTCGCTGGTCAATGGTCACTGTCGCTGGTCACTGGTCACTGGTCACTGGTCACTGGTCACTGGTCACTGGTCACTGGTCACAGGTCAATGGTCACTGGTCACTGGTCACAAGTCACTGGTCACTTGTCACTGGTCACTGGTCACTGGTCACTGGTCACTGGTCAATGGTCACTGTCGCTGGTCAATGGTCACTGTCGCTGGTCACTGGTCACTGGTCACTGGTCACTGGTCACTGGTCAATGGTCACTGTCGCTGGTCACTGGTCACTGGTCACTGGTCACTGGTCACTGGTCCCTGGTCACTGGTCACTGGTCAATGATCACTGTCGCTGGTCACTGGTCACTGGTCACTGGTCACTGGTCACTGGTCACGGGTCACATGTCACTGGTCACTGGTCACTGGTCACTGGTCACTGGTCACTGGTCACTATCGTTGGTCAATGGTCACTGTCGCTGGTCACTGGTCACTGGTCACTGTTCACTGGTCACTGGTCACTGGTCACTGGTCATTGGTCACTATCGCTGGTCAATGGTCACTGTCGCTGGTCATTGGTCACTGGTCACTGGACACTGGTCACTGGTCACTGGTCACTTGTCACTGGTCACTGGTCACTGGTCAATGGTCACTGTCGCTGGTCACTGGTCACTGGTCACTGGTCACTGGTCACTGGTCCCTGGTCACTGGTCACTGGTCAATGATCACTGTCGCTGGTCACTGGTCACTGGTCACTGGTCACTGGTCACTGGTCACGGGTCACATGTCACTGGTCACTGGTCAATGGTCACTGGTCACTGGTCACTGGTCACTGGTCACTGGTCACTATCGCAGGTCAATGGTCACTGTCACTGGTCACAGGTCACTGTTCACTGGTCACTGGTCACTGGTCACTGGTCACTGGTCATTGGTCACTAACGCTGGTCAATGGTCACTGTCGCTGGTCATTGGTCACTGGTCACTGGACACTGGTCACTGGTCACTGGTCACTTGTCACTGGTCACTGGTCACTGGTCACTGGTCAATGGTCACTGTCGCTGGTCACTGGTCACTGGTCACTGGTCAATGGTCACTGCCGCTGGTCACTGGTCACTGGTCACTGCTCACTGGTCACTGGTCACTTGTCACTGGTTACTGGTCACTGGTCACTGGTCACTGGTCACTATCGCTGGTCAATGGTCACTGTCGCTGGTCACTGGTCACTGGTCACTGTTCACTGGTCACTGGTCACTGGTCACTGGTCATTGGTCACTATCGCTGGTCAATGGTCACTGTCGCTGGTCACTGGTCACTGGTCACTGGTCACTGGTCACTGGTCCCTGGTCACTGGTCACTGGTCAATGATCACTGTCGCTGGTCACTGGTCACTGGTCACTGGTCACTGGTCACTGGTCACGGGTCACATGTCACTGGTCACTGGTCAATGGTCACTGGTCACTGGTCACTGGTCACTGGTCACTGGTCACTGGTCACTATCGCAGGTCAATGGTCACTGTCGCTGGTCACTGGTCACTGGTCACTGTTCACTGGTCACTGGTCACTGGTCACTGGTCATTGGTCACTAACGCTGGTCAATGGTCACTGTCGCTGGTCATTGGTCACTGGTCACTGGACACTGGTCACTGGTCACTGGTCACTTGTCACTGGTCACTGGTCACTGGTCACTGGTCAATGGTCACTGTCGCTGGTCACTGGTCACTGGTCACTGGTCAATGGTCACTGCCGCTGGTCACTGGTCACTGGTCACTGCTCACTGGTCACTGGTCACTTGTCACTGGTTACTGGTCACTGGTCACTGGTCACTGGTCACTATCGCTGGTCAATGGTCACTGTCGCTGGTCACTGGTCACTGGTCACTGTTCACTGGTCACTGGTCACTGGTCACTGGTCATTGGTCACTATCGCTGGTCAATGGTCACTGTCGCTGGTCATTGGTCACTGGTCACTGGACACTGGTCACTGGTCACTGGTCACTTGTCACTGGTCACTGGTCACTGGTCACTGGTCAATGGTCACTGTCGCTGGTCACTGGTCACTGGTCACTGGTCAATGGTCACTGCCGCTGGTCACTGGTCACTGGTCACTGCTCACTGGTCACTGGTCACTTGTCAATGGTCACTGTCGCTGGTCAATGGTCACTGTCGCTGGTCACTGGTCACTGGTCACTGGTCACTGGTCACTGGTCATTGGTCACTGGCCACTGGTCACAAGTCACTGGTCACTGGTCACTTGTCACTGGTCGCTGGTCACTGGTCACTGGTCAGTGGTCACTGTCGCTGGTAAATTGTCACTGTCGCTGGTCACTGGTCACTGGTCACTGGTCACTGGTCACTGGTAAATGGTCCCTATCGCTGGTCAATGGTCATTGTCGCTGGTCACTGGTCATTGGTGACTATCGCTGGTCAATGGTCACTGTCGCTGGTCACTGGTCACTGGTCACTGGTCACTGGTCACTGGTCCCTGGTCACTGGTCACTGGTCAATGATCACTGTCGCTGGTCACTGGTCACTGGTCACTGGTCACTGGTCACTGGTCACGGGTCACATGTCACTGGTCACTGGTCACTGGTCACTGGTCACTTGTCAATGATCACTGTCGCTGGTCAATGGTCACTGTCGCTGGTCACTGGTCACTGGTCACTGGTCACTGGTCACTGGTCATTGGTCACTGGTCAATGGTCACAAGTCACTGGTCACTGGTCACTGGTCACTGGTCACTGGTCAAAAGTCACTGGTCACTTGTCACAGGTCAGTGGTCACTGGTCTCTGGTCACTGGTCACTGTCGCTGGTCACTGGTCACTGGTCACTGGTCAATGGTCCCTATCGCTGGTCAATGGTCACTGTCGCTGGTCACTGGTCACTGGTCACTGGTCACTGGTCAAAAGTCACTGGTCACTTGTCACTGGTCAGTGGTCACTGGTCTCTGGTCACTGGTCACTGGTCACTGGTCACAGGTCAATGGTCACTGGTCACTGGTCACTGGTCACTGGTCACTGGCCACTGGTCACTGGTCACTGGTCAATGGTCACTGTCGCTGGTCAATGGTCACTGTCGCTGGTCACTGGTCACTGGTCACTGGTCACTGGTCACTGGTCATTGGTCACTGGTCACTGGTCACAAGTCACTGGTCACTGGTCACTTGTCACTGGTCGATGGTCACTGGTCACTGGTCAATGGTCACTGTCGCTGGTAAATGTTCACTGTCGCTGGTCACTGGTCACTGGTCACTGTCGCTGGTCACTGGTCACTGGTCACTGGTCACTGGTCACTGGTCACTGGTCACTGGTCAATGGTCCCTATCGCTGGTCAATGGTCACTGTCGCTGGTCACTGGTCACTGGTCACTGGTCACTGGTCACTGGTCAAATGTCACTGGTCACTTGTCACTGGTCAATGGTCACTGCCGCTGGTCACTGCTCACTGGTCAATATTCACTGGTCACTGGTCACTGGTCACTGGTCACTGGTCACTGGTCACTGGTCACTGGTCACTTTCGCTGGTCACTGGTCACTGGTCAATGGTCACTGGCCACTGGTCACTGGTCACTGGTCAATGGTCACTGTCGCTGGTCAATGGTCACTGTCGCTGGTCACTGGTCACTGGTCACTGGTCACTGGTCACTGGTCACTGGTCACAAGTCACTGGTCACTTGTCACTGGTCACTGGTCACTGGTCACTGGTCAATGGTCACTGTCGCTGGTCAATGGTCACTGTCACTGGTCACTGGTCACTGGTCACTGTTCACTGGTCACTGGTCACAAGTCACTGGTCACATGTCACTGGTCAGTGGTCACTGGTCTGTGGTCACTGGTCACTGGTCAGTGGTCACTGGTAACAGTCACATGTCGCGGGTCACTGGTCACAAGTCACTGGTCGCTGGTCACAAGTCACTGGTCACTTGTCACTGGTCACTGGTCAATGGTCCCTATCGCTGGTCAATGGTCACTGTCGCTGGTCACTGGTCACTGGTCACTGGTCACTGGTCACTGGTCAAATGTCACTGGTCACTTGTCACTGGTCAATGGTCACTGTCGCTGGTCACTGGTCACTGGTCACTGGTCGCTGGTCACTGGTCACTGGTCACTGGTCACTGGTCACTGGTCACTGGCCACTGGTCACTGGTCACCGGTCAATGGCCACTGTCGCTGGTCAATGGTCACTGTCGCTGGTCACTGGTCACTGGTCAATGGTCCCTATCGCTGGTCAATGGTCACTGTCGCTGGTCACTGGTCACTGGTCACTGGTCACTGGTCACTGGTCAATGGTCACTGTCGCTGGTCACTGGTCACTGGTCACTGGTCACTGGTCACTGGTCCCTGGTCACTGGTCACTGGTCAATGATCACTGTCGCTGGTCACTGGTCACTGGTCACTGGTCACTGGTCACTGGTCACGGGTCACATGTCACTGGTCACTGGTCACTGGTCACTGGTCACTGGTCACTGGTCACTATCGTTGGTCAATGGTCACTGTCGCTGGTCACTGGTCACTGGTCACTGTTCACTGGTCACTGGTCACTGGTCACTGGTCATTGGTCACTATCGCTGGTCAATGGTCACTGTCGCTGGTCATTGGTCACTGGTCACTGGACACTGGTCACTGGTCACTGGTCACTTGTCACTGGTCACTGGTCACTGGTCAATGGTCACTGTCGCTGGTCACTGGTCACTGGTCACTGGTCACTGGTCACTGGTCCCTGGTCACTGGTCACTGGTCAATGATCACTGTCGCTGGTCACTGGTCACTGGTCACTGGTCACTGGTCACTGGTCACGGGTCACATGTCACTGGTCACTGGTCAATGGTCACTGGTCACTGGTCACTGGTCACTGGTCACTGGTCACTATCGCAGGTCAATGGTCACTGTCGCTGGTCACTGGTCACTGGTCACTGTTCACTGGTCACTGGTCACTGGTCACTGGTCACTGGTCATTGGTCACTAACGCTGGTCAATGGTCACTGTCGCTGGTCATTGGTCACTGGTCACTGGACACTGGTCACTGGTCACTGGTCACTTGTCACTGGTCACTGGTCACTGGTCACTGGTCAATGGTCACTGTCGCTGGTCACTGGTCACTGGTCACTGGTCAATGGTCACTGCCGCTGGTCACTGGTCACTGGTCACTGCTCACTGGTCACTGGTCACTTGTCACTGGTTACTGGTCACTGGTCACTGGTCACTGGTCACTATCGCTGGTCAATGGTCACTGTCGCTGGTCACTGGTCACTGGTCACTGTTCACTGGTCACTGGTCACTGGTCACTGGTCATTGGTCACTATCGCTGGTCAATGGTCACTGTCGCTGGTCACTGGTCACTGGTCACTGGTCACTGGTCACTGGTCCCTGGTCACTGGTCACTGGTCAATGATCACTGTCGCTGGTCACTGGTCACTGGTCACTGGTCACTGGTCACTGGTCACGGGTCACATGTCACTGGTCACTGGTCAATGGTCACTGGTCACTGGTCACTGGTCACTGGTCACTGGTCACTGGTCACTATCGCAGGTCAATGGTCACTGTCGCTGGTCACTGGTCACTGGTCACTGTTCACTGGTCACTGGTCACTGGTCACTGGTCATTGGTCACTAACGCTGGTCAATGGTCACTGTCGCTGGTCATTGGTCACTGGTCACTGGACACTGGTCACTGGTCACTGGTCACTTGTCACTGGTCACTGGTCACTGGTCACTGGTCAATGGTCACTGTCGCTGGTAACTGGTCACTGGTCACTGGTCAATGGTCACTGCCGCTGGTCACTGGTCACTGGTCACTGCTCACTGGTCACTGGTCACTTGTCACTGGTTACTGGTCACTGGTCACTGGTCACTGGTCACTATCGCTGGTCAATGGTCACTGTCGCTGGTCACTGGTCACTGGTCACTGTTCACTGGTCACTGGTCACTGGTCACTGGTCATTGGTCACTATCGCTGGTCAATGGTCACTGTCGCTGGTCATTGGTCACTGGTCACTGGACACTGGTCACTGGTCACTGGTCACTGGTCACTGGTCAATGGTCACTGTCGCTGGTCACTGGTCACTGGTCACTGGTCAATGGTCACTGCCGCTGGTCACTGGTCACTGGTCACTGCTCACTGGTCACTGGTCACTTGTCAATGGTCACTGTCGCTGGTCAATGGTCACTGTCGCTGGTCACTGGTCACTGGTCACTGGTCACTGGTCACTGGTCATTGGTCACTGGCCACTGGTCACAAGTCACTGGTCACTGGTCACTTGTCACTGGTCGCTGGTCACTGGTCACTGGTCAGTGGTCACTGTCGCTGGTAAATGGTCACTGTCGCTGGTCACTGGTCACTGGTCACTGGTCACTGGTCACTGGTAAATGGTCCCTATCGCTGGTCAATGGTCATTGTCGCTGGTCACTGGTCATTGGTGACTATCGCTGGTCAATGGTCACTGTCGCTGGTCACTGGTCACTGGTCACTGGTCACTGGTCACTGGTCCCTGGTCACTGGTCACTGGTCAATGATCACTGTCGCTGGTCACTGGTCACTGGTCACTGGTCACTGGTCACTGGTCACGGGTCACATGTCACTGGTCACTGGTCACTGGTCACTGGTCACTTGTCAATGATCACTGTCGCTGGTCAATGGTCACTGTCGCTGGTCACTGGTCACTGGTCACTGGTCACTGGTCACTGGTCATTGGTCACTGGTCAATGGTCACAAGTCACTGGTCACTGGTCACTGGTCACTGGTCACTGGTCAAAAGTCACTGGTCACTTGTCACAGGTCAGTGGTCACTGGTCTCTGGTCACTGGTCACTGTCGCTGGTCACTGGTCACTGGTCACTGGTCAATGGTCCCTATCGCTGGTCAATGGTCACTGTCGCTGGTCACTGGTCACTGGTCACTGGTCACTGGTCAAAAGTCACTGGTCACTTGTCACTGGTCAGTGGTCACTGGTCTCTGGTCACTGGTCACTGGTCACTGGTCACAGGTCAATGGTCACTGGTCACTGGTCACTGGTCACTGGTCACTGGCCACTGGTCACTGGTCACTGGTCAATGGTCACTGTCGCTGGTCAATGGTCACTGTCGCTGGTCACTGGTCACTGGTCACTGGTCACTGGTCACTGGTCATTGGTCACTGGTCACTGGTCACAAGTCACTGGTCACTGGTCACTTGTCACTGGTCGATGGTCACTGGTCACTGGTCAATGGTCACTGTCGCTGGTAAATGTTCACTGTCGCTGGTCACTGGTCACTGGTCACTGTCGCTGGTCACTGGTCACTGGTCACTGGTCACTGGTCACTGGTCACTGGTCACTGGTCAATGGTCCCTATCGCTGGTCAATGGTCACTGTCGCTGGTCACTGGTCACTGGTCACTGGTCACTGGTCACTGGTCAAATGTCACTGGTCACTTGTCACTGGTCAATGGTCACTGCCGCTGGTCACTGCTCACTGGTCAATATTCACTGGTCACTGGTCACTGGTCACTGGTCACTGGTCACTGGTCACTGGTCACTGGTCACTTTCGCTGGTCACTGGTCACTGGTCAATGGTCACTGGCCACTGGTCACTGGTCACTGGTCTGTGGTCACTGGTCACTGGTCAGTGGTCACTGGTAACAGTCACATGTCGCGGGTCACTGGTCACAAGTCACTGGTCGCTGGTCACAAGTCACTGGTCACTTGTCACTGGTCACTGGTCAATGGTCCCTATCGCTGGTCAATGGTCACTGTCGCTGGTCACTGGTCACTGGTCACTGGTCACTGGTCACTGGTCAAATGTCACTGGTCACTTGTCACTGGTCAATGGTCACTGTCGCTGGTCACTGGTCACTGGTCACTGGTCGCTGGTCACTGGTCACTGGTCACTGGTCACAGGTCACTGGTCACTGGCCACTGGTCACTGGTCACCGGTCAATGGCCACTGTCGCTGGTCAATGGTCACTGTCGCTGGTCACTGGTCACTGGTCAATGGTCCCTATCGCTGGTCAATGGTCACTGTCGCTGGTCACTGGTCACTGGTCACTGGTCACTGGTCACTGGTCAAATGTCACTGGTCACTTGTCACTGGTCAATGGTCACTGTCGCTGGTCACTGGTCACTGGTCACTGGTCGCTGGTCACTGGTCACTGGTCACTGGTCACTGGTCACTGGCCACTGGTCACTGGTCACCGGTCAATGGCCACTGTCGCTGGTCAATGGTCACTGTCGCTGGTCACTGGTCACTGGTCACTGGTCACTGGTCACTGGTCACTGGTCACTGGTCACTGGTCACTGGTCACTGGTCAATGGTCCCTATCGCTGGTCAATGGTCACTGTCGCTGGTCACTGGTCACTGGTCACTGGTCACTGGTCACGGGTCACATGTCACGGGTCACTGTTCACTGGTCGCTAGTCACTGGTCACCGGTCACTGGTCACTGGTCACTGGTCACTGTTCACTGGTCACTGGTCACTGGTCACTGGTCACTGGTCACTGGTCACTGGTCACTGGTCACTGGTCACTATCGCTGGTCAATGGTCACTGTCGCTGGTCACTGGTCACTGGTCACTGTTCACTGGTCACTGGTCACTGGTCACTGGTCATTGGTCACAAGTCACTGGTCACTGGTCACTTGTCACTGGTCGCTGGTCACTGGTCACTGGTCACTGGTCACTGGTCACTGGTCACTGGTCACTGGTCACTGTTCACTGGTCACTGGTCACAAGTCACTGGTCACATGTCACTGGTCAGTGGTCACTGGTCACTGGTCACTGGTCTGTGGTCACTGGTCACTGGTCAGTGGTCACTGGTCACAGTCACATGTCGCGGGTCACTGGTCACAAGTCACTGGTCGCTGGTCACAAGTCACTGGTCACTTGTCACTGGTCACTGGTCACTGGTCACTGGTCAATTGTCAATGGTCGCTGGTCACTGGTCACTGGTCATGGGTCACTGGTCACTGGTCACTGGTCACTGGTCACTGGTCACTGGTCACTGGTCACTGGTCAATCGTCACTATCGCTGGTCAATGGTCACTGTCGCTGCTCACTGGTCACTGGTCACTGGTCACTGGTCACTGGTCATTGGTCACTTTCGCTGGTCAATGGTCACTGTCGCTGGTCATTGGTCACTGGTCACTGGTCACTGGTCACTGGTCCCTGGTCACTGGTCACTGGTCAATGATCACTGTCGCTGGTCAATGGTCACTGTCGCTGGTCACTGGTCACTGGTCACTGGTCACTGGTCACTGGTCACTGGTCACTGGTCACAGGTCAATGGTCACTGGTCACTGGTCACAAGTCACTGGTCACTTGTCACTGGTCACTGGTCACTGGTCACTGGTCACTGGTCAATGGTCACTGTCGCTGGTCAATGGTCACTGTCGCTGGTCACTGGTCACTGGTCACTGGTCACTGGTCACTGGTCAATGGTCACTGTCGCTGGTCACTGGTCACTGGTCACTGGTCACTGGTCACTGGTCCCTGGTCACTGGTCACTGGTCAATGATCACTGTCGCTGGTCACTGGTCACTGGTCACTGGTCACTGGTCACTGGTCACGGGTCACATGTCACTGGTCACTGGTCACTGGTCACTGGTCACTGGTCACTGGTCACTATCGTTGGTCAATGGTCACTGTCGCTGGTCACTGGTCACTGGTCACTGTTCACTGGTCACTGGTCACTGGTCACTGGTCATTGGTCACTATCGCTGGTCAATGGTCACTGTCGCTGGTCATTGGTCACTGGTCACTGGACACTGGTCACTGGTCACTGGTCACTTGTCACTGGTCACTGGTCACTGGTCAATGGTCACTGTCGCTGGTCACTGGTCACTGGTCACTGGTCACTGGTCACTGGTCCCTGGTCACTGGTCACTGGTCAATGATCACTGTCGCTGGTCACTGGTCACTGGTCACTGGTCACTGGTCACTGGTCACGGGTCACATGTCACTGGTCACTGGTCAATGGTCACTGGTCACTGGTCACTGGTCACTGGTCACTGGTCACTATCGCAGGTCAATGGTCACTGTCACTGGTCACAGGTCACTGTTCACTGGTCACTGGTCACTGGTCACTGGTCACTGGTCATTGGTCACTAACGCTGGTCAATGGTCACTGTCGCTGGTCATTGGTCACTGGTCACTGGACACTGGTCACTGGTCACTGGTCACTTGTCACTGGTCACTGGTCACTGGTCACTGGTCAATGGTCACTGTCGCTGGTCACTGGTCACTGGTCACTGGTCAATGGTCACTGCCGCTGGTCACTGGTCACTGGTCACTGCTCACTGGTCACTGGTCACTTGTCACTGGTTACTGGTCACTGGTCACTGGTCACTGGTCACTATCGCTGGTCAATGGTCACTGTCGCTGGTCACTGGTCACTGGTCACTGTTCACTGGTCACTGGTCACTGGTCACTGGTCATTGGTCACTATCGCTGGTCAATGGTCACTGTCGCTGGTCACTGGTCACTGGTCACTGGTCACTGGTCACTGGTCCCTGGTCACTGGTCACTGGTCAATGATCACTGTCGCTGGTCACTGGTCACTGGTCACTGGTCACTGGTCACTGGTCACGGGTCACATGTCACTGGTCACTGGTCAATGGTCACTGGTCACTGGTCACTGGTCACTGGTCACTGGTCACTGGTCACTATCGCAGGTCAATGGTCACTGTCGCTGGTCACTGGTCACTGGTCACTGTTCACTGGTCACTGGTCACTGGTCACTGGTCATTGGTCACTAACGCTGGTCAATGGTCACTGTCGCTGGTCATTGGTCACTGGTCACTGGACACTGGTCACTGGTCACTGGTCACTTGTCACTGGTCACTGGTCACTGGTCACTGGTCAATGGTCACTGTCGCTGGTCACTGGTCACTGGTCACTGGTCAATGGTCACTGCCGCTGGTCACTGGTCACTGGTCACTGCTCACTGGTCACTGGTCACTTGTCACTGGTTACTGGTCACTGGTCACTGGTCACTGGTCACTATCGCTGGTCAATGGTCACTGTCGCTGGTCACTGGTCACTGGTCACTGTTCACTGGTCACTGGTCACTGGTCACTGGTCATTGGTCACTATCGCTGGTCAATGGTCACTGTCGCTGGTCATTGGTCACTGGTCACTGGACACTGGTCACTGGTCACTGGTCACTTGTCACTGGTCACTGGTCACTGGTCACTGGTCAATGGTCACTGTCGCTGGTCACTGGTCACTGGTCACTGGTCAATGGTCACTGCCGCTGGTCACTGGTCACTGGTCACTGCTCACTGGTCACTGGTCACTTGTCAATGGTCACTGTCGCTGGTCAATGGTCACTGTCGCTGGTCACTGGTCACTGGTCACTGGTCACTGGTCACTGGTCATTGGTCACTGGCCACTGGTCACAAGTCACTGGTCACTGGTCACTTGTCACTGGTCGCTGGTCACTGGTCACTGGTCAGTGGTCACTGTCGCTGGTAAATTGTCACTGTCGCTGGTCACTGGTCACTGGTCACTGGTCACTGGTCACTGGTAAATGGTCCCTATCGCTGGTCAATGGTCATTGTCGCTGGTCACTGGTCATTGGTGACTATCGCTGGTCAATGGTCACTGTCGCTGGTCACTGGTCACTGGTCACTGGTCACTGGTCACTGGTCCCTGGTCACTGGTCACTGGTCAATGATCACTGTCGCTGGTCACTGGTCACTGGTCACTGGTCACTGGTCACTGGTCACGGGTCACATGTCACTGGTCACTGGTCACTGGTCACTGGTCACTTGTCAATGATCACTGTCGCTGGTCAATGGTCACTGTCGCTGGTCACTGGTCACTGGTCACTGGTCACTGGTCACTGGTCATTGGTCACTGGTCAATGGTCACAAGTCACTGGTCACTGGTCACTGGTCACTGGTCACTGGTCAAAAGTCACTGGTCACTTGTCACAGGTCAGTGGTCACTGGTCTCTGGTCACTGGTCACTGTCGCTGGTCACTGGTCACTGGTCACTGGTCAATGGTCCCTATCGCTGGTCAATGGTCACTGTCGCTGGTCACTGGTCACTGGTCACTGGTCACTGGTCAAAAGTCACTGGTCACTTGTCACTGGTCAGTGGTCACTGGTCTCTGGTCACTGGTCACTGGTCACTGGTCACAGGTCAATGGTCACTGGTCACTGGTCACTGGTCACTGGTCACTGGCCACTGGTCACTGGTCACTGGTCAATGGTCACTGTCGCTGGTCAATGGTCACTGTCGCTGGTCACTGGTCACTGGTCACTGGTCACTGGTCACTGGTCATTGGTCACTGGTCACTGGTCACAAGTCACTGGTCACTGGTCACTTGTCACTGGTCGATGGTCACTGGTCACTGGTCAATGGTCACTGTCGCTGGTAAATGTTCACTGTCGCTGGTCACTGGTCACTGGTCACTGTCGCTGGTCACTGGTCACTGGTCACTGGTCACTGGTCACTGGTCCCTGGTCACTGGTCACTGGTCAATGATCACTGTCGCTGGTCACTGGTCACTGGTCACTGGTCACTGGTCACTGGTCACGGGTCACATGTCACTGGTCACTGGTCACTGGTCACTGGTCACTGGTCACTGGTCACTATCGTTGGTCAATGGTCACTGTCGCTGGTCACTGGTCACTGGTCACTGTTCACTGGTCACTGGTCACTGGTCACTGGTCATTGGTCACTATCGCTGGTCAATGGTCACTGTCGCTGGTCATTGGTCACTGGTCACTGGACACTGGTCACTGGTCACTGGTCACTTGTCACTGGTCACTGGTCACTGGTCAATGGTCACTGTCGCTGGTCACTGGTCACTGGTCACTGGTCACTGGTCACTGGTCCCTGGTCACTGGTCACTGGTCAATGATCACTGTCGCTGGTCACTGGTCACTGGTCACTGGTCACTGGTCACTGGTCACGGGTCACATGTCACTGGTCACTGGTCAATGGTCACTGGTCACTGGTCACTGGTCACTGGTCACTGGTCACTATCGCAGGTCAATGGTCACTGTCACTGGTCACAGGTCACTGTTCACTGGTCACTGGTCACTGGTCACTGGTCACTGGTCATTGGTCACTAACGCTGGTCAATGGTCACTGTCGCTGGTCATTGGTCACTGGTCACTGGACACTGGTCACTGGTCACTGGTCACTTGTCACTGGTCACTGGTCACTGGTCACTGGTCAATGGTCACTGTCGCTGGTCACTGGTCACTGGTCACTGGTCAATGGTCACTGCCGCTGGTCACTGGTCACTGGTCACTGCTCACTGGTCACTGGTCACTTGTCACTGGTTACTGGTCACTGGTCACTGGTCACTGGTCACTATCGCTGGTCAATGGTCACTGTCGCTGGTCACTGGTCACTGGTCACTGTTCACTGGTCACTGGTCACTGGTCACTGGTCATTGGTCACTATCGCTGGTCAATGGTCACTGTCGCTGGTCACTGGTCACTGGTCACTGGTCACTGGTCACTGGTCCCTGGTCACTGGTCACTGGTCAATGATCACTGTCGCTGGTCACTGGTCACTGGTCACTGGTCACTGGTCACTGGTCACGGGTCACATGTCACTGGTCACTGGTCAATGGTCACTGGTCACTGGTCACTGGTCACTGGTCACTGGTCACTGGTCACTATCGCAGGTCAATGGTCACTGTCGCTGGTCACTGGTCACTGGTCACTGTTCACTGGTCACTGGTCACTGGTCACTGGTCATTGGTCACTAACGCTGGTCAATGGTCACTGTCGCTGGTCATTGGTCACTGGTCACTGGACACTGGTCACTGGTCACTGGTCACTTGTCACTGGTCACTGGTCACTGGTCACTGGTCAATGGTCACTGTCGCTGGTCACTGGTCACTGGTCACTGGTCAATGGTCACTGCCGCTGGTCACTGGTCACTGGTCACTGCTCACTGGTCACTGGTCACTTGTCACTGGTTACTGGTCACTGGTCACTGGTCACTGGTCACTATCGCTGGTCAATGGTCACTGTCGCTGGTCACTGGTCACTGGTCACTGTTCACTGGTCACTGGTCACTGGTCACTGGTCATTGGTCACTATCGCTGGTCAATGGTCACTGTCGCTGGTCATTGGTCACTGGTCACTGGACACTGGTCACTGGTCACTGGTCACTTGTCACTGGTCACTGGTCACTGGTCACTGGTCAATGGTCACTGTCGCTGGTCACTGGTCACTGGTCACTGGTCAATGGTCACTGCCGCTGGTCACTGGTCACTGGTCACTGCTCACTGGTCACTGGTCACTTGTCAATGGTCACTGTCGCTGGTCAATGGTCACTGTCGCTGGTCACTGGTCACTGGTCACTGGTCACTGGTCACTGGTCATTGGTCACTGGCCACTGGTCACAAGTCACTGGTCACTGGTCACTTGTCACTGGTCGCTGGTCACTGGTCACTGGTCAGTGGTCACTGTCGCTGGTAAATTGTCACTGTCGCTGGTCACTGGTCACTGGTCACTGGTCACTGGTCACTGGTAAATGGTCCCTATCGCTGGTCAATGGTCATTGTCGCTGGTCACTGGTCATTGGTGACTATCGCTGGTCAATGGTCACTGTCGCTGGTCACTGGTCACTGGTCACTGGTCACTGGTCACTGGTCCCTGGTCACTGGTCACTGGTCAATGATCACTGTCGCTGGTCACTGGTCACTGGTCACTGGTCACTGGTCACTGGTCACGGGTCACATGTCACTGGTCACTGGTCACTGGTCACTGGTCACTTGTCAATGATCACTGTCGCTGGTCAATGGTCACTGTCGCTGGTCACTGGTCACTGGTCACTGGTCACTGGTCACTGGTCATTGGTCACTGGTCAATGGTCACAAGTCACTGGTCACTGGTCACTGGTCACTGGTCACTGGTCAAAAGTCACTGGTCACTTGTCACAGGTCAGTGGTCACTGGTCTCTGGTCACTGGTCACTGTCGCTGGTCACTGGTCACTGGTCACTGGTCAATGGTCCCTATCGCTGGTCAATGGTCACTGTCGCTGGTCACTGGTCACTGGTCACTGGTCACTGGTCAAAAGTCACTGGTCACTTGTCACTGGTCAGTGGTCACTGGTCTCTGGTCACTGGTCACTGGTCACTGGTCACAGGTCAATGGTCACTGGTCACTGGTCACTGGTCACTGGTCACTGGCCACTGGTCACTGGTCACTGGTCAATGGTCACTGTCGCTGGTCAATGGTCACTGTCGCTGGTCACTGGTCACTGGTCACTGGTCACTGGTCACTGGTCATTGGTCACTGGTCACTGGTCACAAGTCACTGGTCACTGGTCACTTGTCACTGGTCGATGGTCACTGGTCACTGGTCAATGGTCACTGTCGCTGGTAAATGTTCACTGTCGCTGGTCACTGGTCACTGGTCACTGTCGCTGGTCACTGGTCACTGGTCACTGGTCACTGGTCACTGGTCACTGGTCACTGGTCAATGGTCCCTATCGCTGGTCAATGGTCACTGTCGCTGGTCACTGGTCACTGGTCACTGGTCACTGGTCACTGGTCAAATGTCACTGGTCACTTGTCACTGGTCAATGGTCACTGCCGCTGGTCACTGCTCACTGGTCAATATTCACTGGTCACTGGTCACTGGTCACTGGTCACTGGTCACTGGTCACTGGTCACTTTCGCTGGTCACTGGTCACTGGTCAATGGTCACTGGCCACTGGTCACTGGTCACTGGTCAATGGTCACTGTCGCTGGTCAATGGTCACTGTCGCTGGTCACTGGTCACTGGTCACTGGTCACTGGTCACTGGTCACTGGTCACAAGTCACTGGTCACTTGTCACTGGTCACTGGTCACTGGTCACTGGTCAATGGTCACTGTCGCTGGTCAATGGTCACTGTCACTGGTCACTGGTCACTGGTCACTGTTCACTGGTCACTGGTCACAAGTCACTGGTCACATGTCACTGGTCAGTGGTCACTGGTCTGTGGTCACTGGTCACTGGTCAGTGGTCACTGGTAACAGTCACATGTCGCGGGTCACTGGTCACAAGTCACTGGTCGCTGGTCACAAGTCACTGGTCACTTGTCACTGGTCACTGGTCAATGGTCCCTATCGCTGGTCAATGGTCACTGTCGCTGGTCACTGGTCACTGGTCACTGGTCACTGGTCACTGGTCAAATGTCACTGGTCACTTGTCACTGGTCAATGGTCACTGTCGCTGGTCACTGGTCACTGGTCACTGGTCGCTGGTCACTGGTCACTGGTCACTGGTCACTGGTCACTGGTCACTGGCCACTGGTCACTGGTCACCGGTCAATGGCCACTGTCGCTGGTCAATGGTCACTGTCGCTGGTCACTGGTCACTGGTCAATGGTCCCTATCGCTGGTCAATGGTCACTGTCGCTGGTCACTGGTCACTGGTCACTGGTCACTGGTCACTGGTCAAATGTCACTGGTCACTTGTCACTGGTCAATGGTCACTGTCGCTGGTCACTGGTCACTGGTCACTGGTCGCTGGTCACTGGTCACTGGTCACTGGTCACTGGTCACTGGTCACTGGTCACTGGTCACTGGTCACTGGTCACTGGTCACTGGTCAATGGTCCCTATCGCTGGTCAATGGTCACTGTCGCTGGTCACTGGTCACTGGTCACTGGTCACTGGTCACGGGTCACATGTCACGGGTCACTGTTCACTGGTCGCTAGTCACTGGTCACCGGTCACTGGTCACTGGTCACTGGTCACTGTTCACTGGTCACTGGTCACTGGTCACTGGTCACTGGTCACTGGTCACTGGTCACTGGTCACTATCGCTGGTCAATGGTCACTGTCGCTGGTCACTGGTCACTGGTCACTGTTCACTGGTCACTGGTCACTGGTCACTGGTCATTGGTCACAAGTCACTGGTCACTGGTCACTTGTCACTGGTCGCTGGTCACTGGTCACTGGTCACTGGTCACTGGTCACTGGTCACTGGTCACTGGTCACTGTTCACTGGTCACTGGTCACAAGTCACTGGTCACATGTCACTGGTCAGTGGTCACTGGTCACTGGTCACTGGTCTGTGGTCACTGGTCACTGGTCAGTGGTCACTGGTCACAGTCACATGTCGCGAGTCACTGGTCACAAGTCACTGGTCGCTGGTCACAAGTCACTGGTCACTTGTCACTGGTCACTGGTCACTGGTCACTGGTCAATTGTCAATGGTCGCTGGTCACTGGTCACTGGTCATGGGTCACTGGTCACTGGTCACTGGTCACTGGTCACTGGTCACTGGTCACTGGTCACTGGTCAATCGTCACTATCGCTGGTCAATGGTCACTGTCGCTGCTCACTGGTCACTGGTCACTGGTCACTGGTCACTGGTCATTGGTCACTTTCGCTGGTCAATGGTCACTGTCGCTGGTCATTGGTCACTGGTCACTGGTCACTGGTCACTGGTCCCTGGTCACTGGTCACTGGTCAATGATCACTGTCGCTGGTCAATGGTCACTGTCGCTGGTCACTGGTCACTGGTCACTGGTCACTGGTCACTGGTCACTGGTCACTGGTCACAGGTCAATGGTCACTGGTCACTGGTCACAAGTCACTGGTCACTTGTCACTGGTCACTGGTCACTGGTCACTGGTCACTGGTCAATGGTCACTGTCGCTGGTCAATGGTCACTGTCGCTGGTCACTGGTCACTGGTCACTGGTCACTGGTCACTGGTCAATGGTCACTGTCGCTGGTCACTGGTCACTGGTCACTGGTCACTGGTCACTGGTCCCTGGTCACTGGTCACTGGTCAATGATCACTGTCGCTGGTCACTGGTCACTGGTCACTGGTCACTGGTCACTGGTCACGGGTCACATGTCACTGGTCACTGGTCACTGGTCACTGGTCACTGGTCACTGGTCACTATCGTTGGTCAATGGTCACTGTCGCTGGTCACTGGTCACTGGTCACTGTTCACTGGTCACTGGTCACTGGTCACTGGTCATTGGTCACTATCGCTGGTCAATGGTCACTGTCGCTGGTCATTGGTCACTGGTCACTGGACACTGGTCACTGGTCACTGGTCACTTGTCACTGGTCACTGGTCACTGGTCAATGGTCACTGTCGCTGGTCACTGGTCACTGGTCACTGGTCACTGGTCACTGGTCCCTGGTCACTGGTCACTGGTCAATGATCACTGTCGCTGGTCACTGGTCACTGGTCACTGGTCACTGGTCACTGGCCACTGGTCACTGGTCACCGGTCAATGGCCACTGTCGCTGGTCAATGGTCACTGTCGCTGGTCACTGGTCACTGGTCACTGGTCACTGGTCACTGGTCACTGGTCACTGGTCACTGGTCACTGGTCACTGGTCACTGGTCACTGGTCAATGGTCCCTATCGCTGGTCAATGGTCACTGTCGCTGGTCACTGGTCACTGGTCACTGGTCACTGGTCACGGGTCACATGTCACGGGTCACTGTTCACTGGTCGCTAGTCACTGGTCACCGGTCACTGGTCACTGGTCACTGGTCACTGTTCACTGGTCACTGGTCACTGGTCACTGGTCACTGGTCACTGGTCACTGGTCACTGGTCACTATCGCTGGTCAATGGTCACTGTCGCTGGTCACTGGTCACTGGTCACTGTTCACTGGTCACTGGTCACTGGTCACTGGTCATTGGTCACAAGTCACTGGTCACTGGTCACTTGTCACTGGTCGCTGGTCACTGGTCACTGGTCACTGGTCACTGGTCACTGGTCACTGGTCACTGGTCACTGTTCACTGGTCACTGGTCACAAGTCACTGGTCACATGTCACTGGTCAGTGGTCACTGGTCACTGGTCACTGGTCTGTGGTCACTGGTCACTGGTCAGTGGTCACTGGTCACAGTCACATGTCGCGGGTCACTGGTCACAAGTCACTGGTCGCTGGTCACAAGTCACTGGTCACTTGTCACTGGTCACTGGTCACTGGTCACTGGTCAATTGTCAATGGTCGCTGGTCACTGGTCACTGGTCATGGGTCACTGGTCACTGGTCACTGGTCACTGGTCACTGGTCACTGGTCACTGGTCACTGGTCAATCGTCACTATCGCTGGTCAATGGTCACTGTCGCTGCTCACTGGTCACTGGTCACTGGTCACTGGTCACTGGTCATTGGTCACTTTCGCTGGTCAATGGTCACTGTCGCTGGTCATTGGTCACTGGTCACTGGTCACTGGTCACTGGTCCCTGGTCACTGGTCACTGGTCAATGATCACTGTCGCTGGTCAATGGTCACTGTCGCTGGTCACTGGTCACTGGTCACTGGTCACTGGTCACTGGTCACTGGTCACTGGTCACAGGTCAATGGTCACTGGTCACTGGTCACAAGTCACTGGTCACTTGTCACTGGTCACTGGTCACTGGTCACTGGTCACTGGTCAATGGTCACTGTCGCTGGTCAATGGTCACTGTCGCTGGTCACTGGTCACTGGTCACTGGTCACTGGTCACTGGTCAATGGTCACTGTCGCTGGTCACTGGTCACTGGTCACTGGTCACTGGTCACTGGTCCCTGGTCACTGGTCACTGGTCAATGATCACTGTCGCTGGTCACTGGTCACTGGTCACTGGTCACTGGTCACTGGTCACGGGTCACATGTCACTGGTCACTGGTCACTGGTCACTGGTCACTGGTCACTTTCGCTGGTCACTGGTCACTGGTCAATGGTCACTGGCCACTGGTCACTGGTCACTGGTCAATGGTCACTGTCGCTGGTCAATGGTCACTGTCGCTGGTCACTGGTCACTGGTCACTGGTCACTGGTCACTGGTCACTGGTCACAAGTCACTGGTCACTTGTCACTGGTCACTGGTCACTGGTCACTGGTCAATGGTCACTGTCGCTGGTCAATGGTCACTGTCACTGGTCACTGGTCACTGGTCACTGTTCACTGGTCACTGGTCACAAGTCACTGGTCACATGTCACTGGTCAGTGGTCACTGGTCTGTGGTCACTGGTCACTGGTCAGTGGTCACTGGTAACAGTCACATGTCGCGGGTCACTGGTCACAAGTCACTGGTCGCTGGTCACAAGTCACTGGTCACTTGTCACTGGTCACTGGTCAATGGTCCCTATCGCTGGTCAATGGTCACTGTCGCTGGTCACTGGTCACTGGTCACTGGTCACTGGTCACTGGTCAAATGTCACTGGTCACTTGTCACTGGTCAATGGTCACTGTCGCTGGTCACTGGTCACTGGTCACTGGTCGCTGGTCACTGGTCACTGGTCACTGGTCACTGGTCACTGGTCACTGGCCACTGGTCACTGGTCACCGGTCAATGGCCACTGTCGCTGGTCAATGGTCACTGTCGCTGGTCACTGGTCACTGGTCAATGGTCCCTATCGCTGGTCAATGGTCACTGTCGCTGGTCACTGGTCACTGGTCACTGGTCACTGGTCACTGGTCAAATGTCACTGGTCACTTGTCACTGGTCAATGGTCACTGTCGCTGGTCACTGGTCACTGGTCACTGGTCGCTGGTCACTGGTCACTGGTCACTGGTCACTGGTCACTGGTCACTGGTCACTGGTCACTGGTCACTGGTCACTGGTCACTGGTCAATGGTCCCTATCGCTGGTCAATGGTCACTGTCGCTGGTCACTGGTCACTGGTCACTGGTCACTGGTCACGGGTCACATGTCACGGGTCACTGTTCACTGGTCGCTAGTCACTGGTCACCGGTCACTGGTCACTGGTCACTGGTCACTGTTCACTGGTCACTGGTCACTGGTCACTGGTCACTGGTCACTGGTCACTGGTCACTGGTCACTATCGCTGGTCAATGGTCACTGTCGCTGGTCACTGGTCACTGGTCACTGTTCACTGGTCACTGGTCACTGGTCACTGGTCATTGGTCACAAGTCACTGGTCACTGGTCACTTGTCACTGGTCGCTGGTCACTGGTCACTGGTCACTGGTCACTGGTCACTGGTCACTGGTCACTGGTCACTGTTCACTGGTCACTGGTCACAAGTCACTGGTCACATGTCACTGGTCAGTGGTCACTGGTCACTGGTCACTGGTCTGTGGTCACTGGTCACTGGTCAGTGGTCACTGGTCACAGTCACATGTCGCGAGTCACTGGTCACAAGTCACTGGTCGCTGGTCACAAGTCACTGGTCACTTGTCACTGGTCACTGGTCACTGGTCACTGGTCAATTGTCAATGGTCGCTGGTCACTGGTCACTGGTCATGGGTCACTGGTCACTGGTCACTGGTCACTGGTCACTGGTCACTGGTCACTGGTCACTGGTCAATCGTCACTATCGCTGGTCAATGGTCACTGTCGCTGCTCACTGGTCACTGGTCACTGGTCACTGGTCACTGGTCATTGGTCACTTTCGCTGGTCAATGGTCACTGTCGCTGGTCATTGGTCACTGGTCACTGGTCACTGGTCACTGGTCCCTGGTCACTGGTCACTGGTCAATGATCACTGTCGCTGGTCAATGGTCACTGTCGCTGGTCACTGGTCACTGGTCACTGGTCACTGGTCACTGGTCACTGGTCACTGGTCACAGGTCAATGGTCACTGGTCACTGGTCACAAGTCACTGGTCACTTGTCACTGGTCACTGGTCACTGGTCACTGGTCACTGGTCAATGGTCACTGTCGCTGGTCAATGGTCACTGTCGCTGGTCACTGGTCACTGGTCACTGGTCACTGGTCACTGGTCAATGGTCACTGTCGCTGGTCACTGGTCACTGGTCACTGGTCACTGGTCACTGGTCCCTGGTCACTGGTCACTGGTCAATGATCACTGTCGCTGGTCACTGGTCACTGGTCACTGGTCACTGGTCACTGGTCACGGGTCACATGTCACTGGTCACTGGTCACTGGTCACTGGTCACTGGTCACTGGTCACTATCGTTGGTCAATGGTCACTGTCGCTGGTCACTGGTCACTGGTCACTGTTCACTGGTCACTGGTCACTGGTCACTGGTCATTGGTCACTATCGCTGGTCAATGGTCACTGTCGCTGGTCATTGGTCACTGGTCACTGGACACTGGTCACTGGTCACTGGTCACTTGTCACTGGTCACTGGTCACTGGTCAATGGTCACTGTCGCTGGTCACTGGTCACTGGTCACTGGTCACTGGTCACTGGTCCCTGGTCACTGGTCACTGGTCAATGATCACTGTCGCTGGTCACTGGTCACTGGTCACTGGTCACTGGTCACTGGCCACTGGTCACTGGTCACCGGTCAATGGCCACTGTCGCTGGTCAATGGTCACTGTCGCTGGTCACTGGTCACTGGTCACTGGTCACTGGTCACTGGTCACTGGTCACTGGTCACTGGTCACTGGTCACTGGTCACTGGTCACTGGTCAATGGTCCCTATCGCTGGTCAATGGTCACTGTCGCTGGTCACTGGTCACTGGTCACTGGTCACTGGTCACGGGTCACATGTCACGGGTCACTGTTCACTGGTCGCTAGTCACTGGTCACCGGTCACTGGTCACTGGTCACTGGTCACTGTTCACTGGTCACTGGTCACTGGTCACTGGTCACTGGTCACTGGTCACTGGTCACTGGTCACTATCGCTGGTCAATGGTCACTGTCGCTGGTCACTGGTCACTGGTCACTGTTCACTGGTCACTGGTCACTGGTCACTGGTCATTGGTCACAAGTCACTGGTCACTGGTCACTTGTCACTGGTCGCTGGTCACTGGTCACTGGTCACTGGTCACTGGTCACTGGTCACTGGTCACTGGTCACTGTTCACTGGTCACTGGTCACAAGTCACTGGTCACATGTCACTGGTCAGTGGTCACTGGTCACTGGTCACTGGTCTGTGGTCACTGGTCACTGGTCAGTGGTCACTGGTCACAGTCACATGTCGCGGGTCACTGGTCACAAGTCACTGGTCGCTGGTCACAAGTCACTGGTCACTTGTCACTGGTCACTGGTCACTGGTCACTGGTCAATTGTCAATGGTCGCTGGTCACTGGTCACTGGTCATGGGTCACTGGTCACTGGTCACTGGTCACTGGTCACTGGTCACTGGTCACTGGTCACTGGTCAATCGTCACTATCGCTGGTCAATGGTCACTGTCGCTGCTCACTGGTCACTGGTCACTGGTCACTGGTCACTGGTCATTGGTCACTTTCGCTGGTCAATGGTCACTGTCGCTGGTCATTGGTCACTGGTCACTGGTCACTGGTCACTGGTCCCTGGTCACTGGTCACTGGTCAATGATCACTGTCGCTGGTCAATGGTCACTGTCGCTGGTCACTGGTCACTGGTCACTGGTCACTGGTCACTGGTCACTGGTCACTGGTCACAGGTCAATGGTCACTGGTCACTGGTCACAAGTCACTGGTCACTTGTCACTGGTCACTGGTCACTGGTCACTGGTCACTGGTCAATGGTCACTGTCGCTGGTCAATGGTCACTGTCGCTGGTCACTGGTCACTGGTCACTGGTCACTGGTCACTGGTCAATGGTCACTGTCGCTGGTCACTGGTCACTGGTCACTGGTCACTGGTCACTGGTCCCTGGTCACTGGTCACTGGTCAATGATCACTGTCGCTGGTCACTGGTCACTGGTCACTGGTCACTGGTCACTGGTCACGGGTCACATGTCACTGGTCACTGGTCACTGGTCACTGGTCACTGGTCACTGGTCACTATCGTTGGTCAATGGTCACTGTCGCTGGTCACTGGTCACTGGTCACTGTTCACTGGTCACTGGTCACTGGTCACTGGTCATTGGTCACTATCGCTGGTCAATGGTCACTGTCGCTGGTCATTGGTCACTGGTCACTGGACACTGGTCACTGGTCACTGGTCACTTGTCACTGGTCACTGGTCACTGGTCAATGGTCACTGTCGCTGGTCACTGGTCACTGGTCACTGGTCACTGGTCACTGGTCACTGGTCACTGGTCACTGGTCAATGATCACTGTCGCTGGTCACTGGTCACTGGTCACTGCCGCTGGTCACTGGTCACGGGTCACTGCTCACTGGTCACTGGTCACTTGTCACTGGTTACTGGTCACTGGTCACTGGTCACTGGTCACTATCGCTGGTCAATGGTCACTGTCGCTGGTCACTGGTCACTGGTCACTGTTCACTGGTCACTGGTCACTGGTCACTGGTCATTGGTCACTATCGCTGGTCAATGGTCACTGTCGCTGGTCACTGGTCACTGGTCACTGGTCACTGGTCACTGGTCCCTGGTCACTGGTCACTGGTCAATGATCACTGTCGCTGGTCACTGGTCACTGGTCACTGGTCACTGGTCACTGGTCACGGGTCACATGTCACTGGTCACTGGTCAATGGTCACTGGTCACTGGTCACTGGTCACTGGTCACTGGTCACTGGTCACTATCGCAGGTCAATGGTCACTGTCGCTGGTCACTGGTCACTGGTCACTGTTCACTGGTCACTGGTCACTGGTCACTGGTCATTGGTCACTAACGCTGGTCAATGGTCACTGTCGCTGGTCATTGGTCACTGGTCACTGGACACTGGTCACTGGTCACTGGTCACTTGTCACTGGTCACTGGTCACTGGTCACTGGTCAATGGTCACTGTCGCTGGTCACTGGTCACTGGTCACTGGTCAATGGTCACTGCCGCTGGTCACTGGTCACTGGTCACTGCTCACTGGTCACTGGTCACTTGTCACTGGTTACTGGTCACTGGTCACTGGTCACTGGTCACTATCGCTGGTCAATGGTCACTGTCGCTGGTCACTGGTCACTGGTCACTGTTCACTGGTCACTGGTCACTGGTCACTGGTCATTGGTCACTATCGCTGGTCAATGGTCACTGTCGCTGGTCATTGGTCACTGGTCACTGGACACTGGTCACTGGTCACTGGTCACTTGTCACTGGTCACTGGTCACTGGTCACTGGTCAATGGTCACTGTCGCTGGTCACTGGTCACTGGTCACTGGTCAATGGTCACTGCCGCTGGTCACTGGTCACTGGTCACTGCTCACTGGTCACTGGTCACTTGTCAATGGTCACTGTCGCTGGTCAATGGTCACTGTCGCTGGTCACTGGTCACTGGTCACTGGTCACTGGTCACTGGTCATTGGTCACTGGTCACTGGTCACAAGTCACTGGTCACTGGTCACTTGTCACTGGTCGCTGGTCACTGGTCACTGGTCAGTGGTCACTGTCGCTGGTAAATGGTCACTGTCGCTGGTCACTGGTCACTGGTCACTGGTCACTGGTCACTGGTAAATGGTCCCTATCGCTGGTCAATGGTCATTGTCGCTGGTCACTGGTCATTGGTGACTATCGCTGGTCAATGGTCACTGTCGCTGGTCACTGGTCACTGGTCACTGGTCACTGGTCACTGGTCATTGGTCACTGGTCACTGGTCACAAGTCACTGGTCACTGGTCACTTGTCACTGGTCGCTGGTCACTGGTCACTGGTCACTTGTCACTGGTCGCTGGTCACTGGTCACTGGTCAGTGGTCACTGTCGCTGGTAAATGGTCACTGCCGCTGGTCACTGGTCACTGGTCACTGCTCACTGGTCACTGGTCACTTGTCAATGGTCACTGTCACTTGTCAATGGTCACTGTCGCTGGTCAATGGTCACTGTCGCTGGTCACTGGTCACTGGTCACTGGTCACTGGTCACTGGTCATTGGTCACTGGTCACTGGTCACAAGTCACTGGTCACTGGTCACTTGTCACTGGTCGCTGGTCACTGGTCACTGGTCAGTGGTCACTGTCGCTGGTAAATGGTCACTGTCGCTGGTCACTGGTCACTGGTCACTGGTAAATGGTCCCTATCGCTGGTCAATGGTCATTGTCGCTGGTCACTGGTCATTGGTGACTATCGCTGGTCAATGGTCACTGTCGCTGGTCACTGGTCACTGGTCACTGGTCACTGGTCACTGGTCATTGGTCACTGGTCACTGGTCACAAGTCACTGGTCACTGGTCACTTGTCACTGGTCGCTGGTCACTGGTCACTGGTCACTTGTCAATGGTCGCTGGTCACTGGTCACTGGTCAGTGGTCACTGTCGCTGGTAAATGGTCACTGCCGCTGGTCACTGGTCACTGGTCACTGCTCACTGGTCACTGGTCACTTGTCAATGGTCACTGTCACTGGCCAATGGTCACTGTCGCTGGTCAATGGTCACTGTCGCTGGTCACTGGTCACTGGTCACTGGTCACTGGTCACTGGTCATTGGTCACTGGTCACTGGTCACAAGTCACTGGTCACTGGTCACTTGTCACTGGTCGATGGTCACTGGTCACTGGTCAATGGTCACTGTCGCTGGTAAATGTTCACTGTCGCTGGTCACTGGTCACTGGTCACTGTCGCTGGTCACTGGTCACTGGTCACTGGTCACTGGTTACTGGTCACTGGTCACTGGTCAATGGTCCCTATCGCTGGTCAATGGTCACTGTCGCTGGTCACTGGTCACTGGTCACTGGTCACTGGTCACTGGTCAAAAGTCACTGGTCACTTGTCACTGGTCAATGGTCACTGCCGCTGGTCACTGCTCACTGGTCAATATTCACTGGTCACTGGTCACTGGTCACTGGTCACTGGTCACTGGTCACTGGTCACTTTCGCTGGTCACTGGTCACTGGTCAATGGTCACTGGCCACTGGTCACTGGTCACTGGTCAATGGTCACTGTCGCTGGTCAATGGTCACTGTCGCTGGTCACTGGTCACTGGTCACTGGTCACTGGTCACTGGTCACTGGTCACAAGTCACTGGTCACTTGTCACTGGTCACTGGTCACTGGTCACAGGTCAATGGTCACTGTCGCTGGTCAATGGTCACTGTCGCTGGTCAATGGTCACTGCGCTGGTCATTGGTCACTGGTCACTGGTCACTGGTCAAAAGTCACTGGTCACTTGTCACTGGTCAGTGGTCACTGGTCTCTGGTCACTGGTCACTGGTCACAAGTCACTGGTCACATGTCACTGGTCAGTGGTCACGGGTCACTGGTCACTGGTCACTGGTCACAGGTCAATGGTCACTGGTCACTGGTCACTGGTCACTGGTCACTGGTCACTGGTCACGGGTCACATTTCACGGGTCACTGTTCACTGGTCGCTAGTCACTGGTCACCGGTCACTGGTCACTGGTCACTGGTCACTGTTCACTGGTCACTGGTCACAAGTCACTGGTCACATGTCACTGGTCAGTGGTCACGGGTCACTGGTCACTGGTCTGTGGTCACTGGTCACTGGTCAGTGGTCACTGGTAACAGTCACATGTCGCGGGTCACTGGTCACAAGTCACTGGTCGCTGGTCACAAGTCACTGGTCACTTGTAACTGGTCACTGGTCACTGGTCACTGGTCAATGGTCAATGGTCGCTGGTCACTGGTCACTGGTCATGGGTCACTGGTCACTGATCACTGGTCACCGGTCACTGGTCACTGGTCACTGGTCACTGGTCACTGGTCAATCGTCACTATCGCTGGTCAATGGTCACTGTCGCTGCTCACTGGTCACTGGTCACTGGTCACTGGTCACTGGTCACTGGTCACTGGTCATTGGTCACTATCGCTGGTCAATGGTCACTGTCGCTGGTCATTGGTCACTGGTCACTGGACACTGGTCACTGGTCACTGGTCACTTGTCACCGGTCACTGGTCACTGTCGCTGGTCACTGGTCACTGGTCACTGGTCACTGGTCACTGGTCCCTGGTCACTGGTCACTGGTCAATGATCACTGTCGCTGGTCACTGGTCACTGGTCACTGGTCACTGGTCACGGGTCACATGTCACTGGTCCCTGGTCACTGGTCACTTGTCACTGGTCACTGGTCACGGTCACTGGTCACTGGTCACTGGTCACAGGTCACTGGTCACTGGTCAATGTGCCCTATCGCTGGTCAATGGTCACTGTCGCTGGTCACTGGTCACTGGTCACTGGTCACTGGTCACTGGTCATTGGTGACTATCGCTGGTCAATGGTCACTGTCGCTGGTCATTGGTCACTGGTCACTGGTCACTGGTCAAAAGTCACTGGTCACTTGTCACTGGTCAGTGGTCACTGGTCTCTGGTCACTGGTCACTGGTCACTGGTCACTGGTCACAGGTCAATGGTCACTGGTCACTGGTCACTGGGCACTGGTCACTGGTCACGGGTCACATGTCACGGGTCACTGTTCACTGTTCACTGGTCACTGGTCACTGGTCACTGGTCATTGGTCACTGGTCACTGGTCACAAGTCACTGGTCACTGGTCACTTGTCACTGGTCGCTGGTCACTGGTCACTGGTCAATGGTCACTGTCGCTGGTAAATGTTCACTGTCGCTGGTCACTGGTCACTGGTCACTGGTCACTGGTCACGGGTCAATGGTCAGTGGTCACTGGTTACTGGTCTGTGGTCACTGGTCACTGGTCACTGGTCACTGGTCATTGGTCACTGGTCACTGGTCACAAGTCACTGGTCACTGGTCACTTGTCACTGGTCGATGGTCACTGGTCACTGGTGAATGGTCACTGTCGCTGGTAAATGTTCACTGTCGCTGGTCACTGGTCACTGGTCACTGTCGCTGTCGCTGGTCACTGGTCACTGGTCACTGGTCACTGGTCACTGGTCACTGGTCAATGGTCCCTATCGCTGGTCAATGGTCACTGTCGCTGGTCACAGGTCACTGGTCACTGGTCACTAGTCACTGGTCAAAAGTCACTGGTCACTTGTCACTGGTCAATGGTCACTGCCGCTGGTCACTGCTCACTGGTCAATATTCACTGGTCACTGGTCACTGGTCACTGGTCACTGGTCACAGGTCAATGGTCACTGGTCACTGGTCACTGGTCACTGGTCACTGGTCACTGGTCTGTGGTCACTGGTCACTGGTCAGTGGTCACTGGTAACAGTCACATGTCGCGGGTCACTGGTCACAAGTCACTGGTCGCTGGTCACACGTCACTGGTCACTTGTCACTGGTCACTGGTCAATGGTCAATGGTCGCTGGTCACTGGTCACTGGTCATGGGTCACTGGTCACTGGTCACTGGTCACTGGTCACTGGTCACTGGTCACTGGTCAATCGTCACTATCGCTGGTCAATGGTCACTGTCGCTGCTCACTGGTCACTGGTCAATGGTCACTGTCGCTGGTCACTGGTCACTGGTCACTGGTCACTGGTCACTGGTCCCTGGTCACTGGTCACTGGTCAATGATCACTGTCGCTGGTCACTGGTCACTGGTCACTGGTCACTGGTCACTGGTCACGGGTCACATGTCACTGGTCACTGGTTACTGGTCACTTGTCACTGGTCACTGGTCACGGTCACTGGTCACTGGTCACTGGTCACTGGTCACTGGTCACTGGTCACTGGTCACTGGTCAATGGTCCCTATCGCTGGTCAATGGTCACTGTCGCTGGTCACTGGTCACTGGTCACTGGTCATTGGTGACTATCGCTGGTCAATGGTCACTGTCGCTGGTCATTGGTCACTGGTCACTGGTCACTGGTCAAAAGTCACTGGTCACTTGTCACGGGTCACATGTCACGGGTCACTGTTCACTGTTCACTGGTCGCTAGTCACTGGTCACTGGTCATTGGTCACTGGTCACTGGTCACAAGTCACTGGTCACTGGTCACTTGTCACTGGTCACTGGTCACTGGTCACTGGTCAATGGTCACTGTCGCTGGTCAATGGTCACTGTCGCTGGTCAATGGTCACTGCGCTGGTCATTGGTCACTGGCCACTGGTCACTGGTCACTGGTCAAAAGTCACTGGTCACTTGTCACTGGTCAGTGGTCACTGGTCTCTGGTCACTGGTCACTGGTCACTGGTCACTGGTCACTGGTCACAGGTCAATAGTCACTGGTCACTGGTCACTGGTCACTGGTCACTGGTCACTGGTCACTGGTCACTGGTCACTGGTCACTGGTCACTGGTCACTGGTCACGGGTCACATTTCACGGGTCACGGTTCACTGGTCGCTAGTCACTGGTCACCGGTCACTGGTCACTGGTCACTGGTCACTGTTCACTGGTCACTGGTCACAAGTCACTGGTCACATGTCACTGGTCAGTGGTCACTGGTCACTGGTCACTGTTCTGTGGTCACTGGTCACTGGTCAGTGGTCACTGGTCACAGTCACATGTCGCGGGTCACTGGTCACAAGTCACTGGTCGCTGGTCACAAGTCACTGGTCACTTGTCACTGGTCACTGGTCACTGGTCACTGGTCAATTGTCAATGGTCGCTGGTCACTGGTCACTGGTCATGGGTCACTGGTCACTGGTCATTGGTCACAAGTCACTGGTCACTGGTCACTTGTCACTGGTCGCTGGTCACTGGTCACTGGTCAGTGGTCACTGTCGCTGGTAAATGGTCACTGTCGCTGGTCACTGGTCACTGGTCACTGGGCACTGGTCACTGGTCACTGGTCACTGGTCATTGGTCACTATCGCTGGTCAATGGTCACTGTCGCTGGTCATTGGTCACTGGTCACTGGACACTGGTCACTGGTCACTTGTCACTGGTCACTGGTCACTGGTCAATGGTCACTGTCGCTGGTCACTGGTCACTGGTCACTGGTCACTGGTCACTGGTCCCTGGTCACTGGTCACTGGTCAATGATCACTGTCGCTGGTCACTGGTCACTGGTCACTGGTCACTGGTCACTGGTCACGGGTCACATGTCACTGGTCACTGGTCACTGGTCACTGGTCACTTGTCAATGATCACTGTCGCTGTTCAATGGTCACTGTCGCTGGTCACTGGTCACTGGTCACTGGTCACTGGTCACTGGTCATTGGTCACTGGTCAATGGTCACAAGTCACTGGTCACTGGTCACTGGTCACTGGTAAGTGGTCACTGTCGCTGGTAATCGGTCACTGTCGCTGGTCACTGGTCACTGGTCACTGGTCACTGGTCACTGGTCACTGGTCACTAGTCACTGGTCAATGGTCCCTATCGCTGGTCAATGGTCACTGTCGCTGGTCACTGGTCACTGGTCACTGGTCATTGGTGACTATCGCTGGTCAATGGTCACTGTCGCTGGTCACTGGTCACTGGTCACTGGTCAATGGTCCCTATCGCTGGTCAATGGTCACTGTCGCTGGTCACTGGTCACTGGTCACTGGTCACTGGTCAAAAGTCACTGGTCACTTGTCACAGGTCAGTGGTCACTGGTCTCTGGTCACTGGTCACTGTCGCTGGTCACTGGTCACTGGTCACTGGTCAATGGTCCCTATCGCTGGTCAATGGTCACTGTCGCTGGTCACTGGTCACTGGTCACTGGTCACTGGTCAAAAGTCACTGGTCACTTGTCACTGGTCAGTGGTCACTGGTCTCTGGTCACTGGTCACTGGTCACTGGTCACAGGTCAATGGTCACTGGTCACTGGTCACTGGTCACTGGCCACTGGTCACTGGTCACTGGTCAATGGTCACTGTCGCTGGTCAATGGTCACTGTCGCTGGTCACTGGTCACTGGTCACTGGTCACTGGTCACTGGTCATTGGTCACTGGTCACTGGTCACAAGTCACTGGTCACTGGTCACTGGTCACTGGTCAATGGTCCCTATCGCTGGTCAATGGTCACTGTCGCTGGTCACTGGTCACTGGTCACTGGTCACTGGTCACTGGTCAAATGTCACTGGTCACTTGTCACTGGTCACTGGTCACTGCCGCTGGTCACTGCTCACTGGTCAATATTCACTGGTCACTGGTCACTGGTCACTGGTCACTGGTCACTGGTCACTGGTCACTGGTCACTTTCGCTGGTCACTGGTCACTGGTCAATGGTCACTGGCCACTGGTCACTGGTCACTGGTCAATGGTCACTGTCGCTGGTCAATGGTCACTGTCGCTGGTCACTGGTCACTGGTCACTGGTCACTGGTCACTGGTCACTGGTCACAAGTCACTGGTCACTTGTCACTGGTCACTGGTCACTGGTCACTGGTCAATGGTCACTGTCGCTGGTCAATGGTCACTGTCGCTGGTCACTGGTCACTGGTCACTGGTCACAGGTCAATGGTCACTGGTCACTGGTCACTGGTCACTGGTCACTGGTCACTGGTCACGGGTCACATTTCACGGGTCACTGTTCACTGGTCGCTAGTCACTGGTCACCGGTCACTGGTCACTGGTCACTGGTCACTGGTCACTGTTCACTGGTCACTGGTCACAAGTCACTGGTCACATGTCACTGGTCAGTGGTCACTGGTCTCTGGTCACTGGTCACTGGTCACTGGTCACTGGTCACAGGTCAATGGTCACTGGTCACTGGTCACTGGGCACTGGTCACTGGTCACGGGTCACATGTCACGGGTCACTGTTCACTGTTCACTGGTCACTGGTCACTGGTCACTGGTCATTGGTCACTGGTCACTGGTCACAAGTCACTGGTCACTGGTCACTTGTCACTGGTCGCTGGTCACTGGTCACTGGTCAATGGTCACTGTCGCTGGTAAATGTTCACTGTCGCTGGTCACTGGTCACTGGTCACTGGTCACTGGTCACGGGTCAATGGTCAGTGGTCACTGGTTACTGGTCTGTGGTCACTGGTCACTGGTCACTGGTCACTGGTCATTGGTCACTGGTCACTGGTCACAAGTCACTGGTCACTGGTCACTTGTCACTGGTCGATGGTCACTGGTCACTGGTGAATGGTCACTGTCGCTGGTAAATGTTCACTGTCGCTGGTCACTGGTCACTGGTCACTGTCGCTGTCGCTGGTCACTGGTCACTGGTCACTGGTCACTGGTCACTGGTCACTGGTCAATGGTCCCTATCGCTGGTCAATGGTCACTGTCGCTGGTCACAGGTCACTGGTCACTGGTCACTAGTCACTGGTCAAAAGTCACTGGTCACTTGTCACTGGTCAATGGTCACTGCCGCTGGTCACTGCTCACTGGTCAATATTCACTGGTCACTGGTCACTGGTCACTGGTCACTGGTCACAGGTCAATGGTCACTGGTCACTGGTCACTGGTCACTGGTCACTGGTCACTGGTCTGTGGTCACTGGTCACTGGTCAGTGGTCACTGGTAACAGTCACATGTCGCGGGTCACTGGTCACAAGTCACTGGTCGCTGGTCACACGTCACTGGTCACTTGCCACTGGTCACTGGTCACTGGTCACTGGTCAATGGTCAATGGTCGCTGGTCACTGGTCACTGGTCATGGGTCACTGGTCACTGGTCACTGGTCACTGGTCACTGGTCACTGGTCACTGGTCAATCGTCACTATCGCTGGTCAATGGTCACTGTCGCTGCTCACTGGTCACTGGTCAATGGTCACTGTCGCTGGTCACTGGTCACTGGTCACTGGTCACTGGTCACTGGTCCCTGGTCACTGGTCACTGGTCAATGATCACTGTCGCTGGTCACTGGTCACTGGTCACTGGTCACTGGTCACTGGTCACGGGTCACATGTCACTGGTCACTGGTTACTGGTCACTTGTCACTGGTCACTGGTCACGGTCACTGGTCACTGGTCACTGGTCACTGGTCACTGGTCACTGGTCACTGGTCACTGGTCAATGGTCCCTATCGCTGGTCAATGGTCACTGTCGCTGGTCACTGGTCACTGGTCACTGGTCATTGGTGACTATCGCTGGTCAATGGTCACTGTCGCTGGTCATTGGTCACTGGTCACTGGTCACTGGTCAAAAGTCACTGGTCACTTGTCACGGGTCACATGTCACGGGTCACTGTTCACTGTTCACTGGTCGCTAGTCACTGGTCACTGGTCATTGGTCACTGGTCACTGGTCACAAGTCACTGGTCACTGGTCACTTGTCACTGGTCACTGGTCACTGGTCACTGGTCAATGGTCACTGTCGCTGGTCAATGGTCACTGTCGCTGGTCAATGGTCACTGCGCTGGTCATTGGTCACTGGCCACTGGTCACTGGTCACTGGTCAAAAGTCACTGGTCACTTGTCACTGGTCAGTGGTCACTGGTCTCTGGTCACTGGTCACTGGTCACTGGTCACTGGTCACTGGTCACAGGTCAATAGTCACTGGTCACTGGTCACTGGTCACTGGTCACTGGTCACTGGTCACTGGTCACTGGTCACTGGTCACTGGTCACTGGTCA
This sequence comes from Andrena bucephala, assembly GCA_947577245.1. Lineage (NCBI taxonomy): Eukaryota > Metazoa > Arthropoda > Insecta > Hymenoptera > Andrenidae > Andrena > Andrena bucephala. Next base: position 24,322,119 of record OX387716.1, on the reverse strand, counting down.
CTGGTCACGGGTCACATTTCACGGGTCACGGTTCACTGGTCGCTAGTCACTGGTCACCGGTCACTGGTCACTGGTCACTGGTCACTGTTCACTGGTCACTGGTCACAAGTCACTGGTCACATGTCACTGGTCAGTGGTCACTGGTCACTGGTCACTGTTCTGTGGTCACTGGTCACTGGTCAGTGGTCACTGGTCACAGTCACATGTCGCGGGTCACTGGTCACAAGTCACTGGTCGCTGGTCACAAGTCACTGGTCACTTGTCACTGGTCACTGGTCACTGGTCACTGGTCAATTGTCAATGGTCGCTGGTCACTGGTCACTGGTCATGGGTCACTGGTCACTGGTCATTGGTCACAAGTCACTGGTCACTGGTCACTTGTCACTGGTCGCTGGTCACTGGTCACTGGTCAGTGGTCACTGTCGCTGGTAAATGGTCACTGTCGCTGGTCACTGGTCACTGGTCACTGGGCACTGGTCACTGGTCACTGGTCACTGGTCATTGGTCACTATCGCTGGTCAATGGTCACTGTCGCTGGTCATTGGTCACTGGTCACTGGACACTGGTCACTGGTCACTTGTCACTGGTCACTGGTCACTGGTCAATGGTCACTGTCGCTGGTCACTGGTCACTGGTCACTGGTCACTGGTCACTGGTCCCTGGTCACTGGTCACTGGTCAATGATCACTGTCGCTGGTCACTGGTCACTGGTCACTGGTCACTGGTCACTGGTCACGGGTCACATGTCACTGGTCACTGGTCACTGGTCACTGGTCACTGGTCACTTTTCAATGATCACTGTCGCTGTTCAATGGTCACTGTCGCTGGTCACTGGTCACTGGTCACTGGTCACTGGTCACTGGTCATTGGTCACTGGTCAATGGTCACAAGTCACTGGTCACTGGTCACTGGTCACTGGTAAGTGGTCACTGTCGCTGGTAATCGGTCACTGTCGCTGGTCACTGGTCACTGGTCACTGGTCACTGGTCACTGGTCACTGGTCACTAGTCACTGGTCAATGGTCCCTATCGCTGGTCAATGGTCACTGTCGCTGGTCACTGGTCACTGGTCACTGGTCATTGGTGACTATCGCTGGTCAATGGTCACTGTCGCTGGTCACTGGTCACTGGTCACTGGTCAATGGTCCCTATCGCTGGTCAATGGTCACTGTCGCTGGTCACTGGTCACTGGTCACTGGTCACTGGTCAAAAGTCACTGGTCACTTGTCACAGGTCAGTGGTCACTGGTCTCTGGTCACTGGTCACTGTCGCTGGTCACTGGTCACTGGTCACTGGTCAATGGTCCCTATCGCTGGTCAATGGTCACTGTCGCTGGTCACTGGTCACTGGTCACTGGTCACTGGTCAAAAGTCACTGGTCACTTGTCACTGGTCAGTGGTCACTGGTCTCTGGTCACTGGTCACTGGTCACTGGTCACAGGTCAATGGTCACTGGTCACTGGTCACTGGTCACTGGCCACTGGTCACTGGTCACTGGTCAATGGTCACTGTCGCTGGTCAATGGTCACTGTCGCTGGTCACTGGTCACTGGTCACTGGTCACTGGTCACTGGTCATTGGTCACTGGTCACTGGTCACAAGTCACTGGTCACTGGTCACTGGTCACTGGTCAATGGTCCCTATCGCTGGTCAATGGTCACTGTCGCTGGTCACTGGTCACTGGTCACTGGTCACTGGTCACTGGTCAAATGTCACTGGTCACTTGTCACTGGTCACTGGTCACTGCCGCTGGTCACTGCTCACTGGTCAATATTCACTGGTCACTGGTCACTGGTCACTGGTCACTGGTCACTGGTCACTGGTCACTGGTCACTTTCGCTGGTCACTGGTCACTGGTCAATGGTCACTGGCCACTGGTCACTGGTCACTGGTCAATGGTCACTGTCGCTGGTCAATGGTCACTGTCGCTGGTCACTGGTCACTGGTCACTGGTCACTGGTCACTGGTCACTGGTCACAAGTCACTGGTCACTTGTCACTGGTCACTGGTCACTGGTCACTGGTCAATGGTCACTGTCGCTGGTCAATGGTCACTGTCGCTGGTCACTGGTCACTGGTCACTGGTCACAGGTCAATGGTCACTGGTCACTGGTCACTGGACACTGGTCACTGGTCACTGGTCACGGGTCACATTTCACGGGTCACTGTTCACTGGTCGCTAGTCACTGGTCACCGGTCACTGGTCACTGGTCACTGGTCACTGGTCACTGTTCACTGGTCACTGGTGACAAGTCACTGGTCACATGTCACTGGTCAGTGGTCACTGGTCTGTGGTCACTGGTCACTGGTCAGTGGTCACTGGTAACAGTCACATGTCGCGGGTCACTGGTCACAAGTCACTGGTCGCTGGTCACAAGTCACTGGTCACTTGTCACTGGTCACTGGTCAATGGTCCCTATCGCTGGTCAATGGTCACTGTCGCTGGTCACTGGTCACTGGTCACTGGTCACTGGTCACTGGTCACTGGTCACTGGTCACTGGTCAATCGTCACTATCGCTTGTCAATGGTCACTGTCGCTGCTCACTGGTCACTGGTCACTGGTCACTGGTCACTGGTCATTGGTCACTTTCGCTGGTCAATGGTCACTGTCGCTGGTCATTGGTCACTGGTCACTGGTCACTGGTCACTGGTCCCTGGTCACTGGTCACTGGTCAATGATCACTGTCGCTGGTCACTGGTCACTGGTCACTGGTCACTGGTCACTGGTCACGGGTCACTGGTCACTGGTCACTGGCCACTGGTCACTGGTCACTTGTCAATGGTCACTGTCGCTGGTCAATGGTCACTGTCGCTGGTCACTGGTCACTGGTCACTGGTCACTGGTCACTGGTCAAAAGTCACTGGTCACTTGTCACTGGTCAATGGTCACTGCCGCTGGTCACTGCTCACTGGTCAATATTCACTGGTCACTGGTCACTGGTCACTGGTCACTGGTCACTGGTCACTGGTCACTGGTCACTTTCGCTGGTCACTGGTCACTGGTCAATGGTCACTGGCCACTGGTCACTGGTCACTGGTCAATGGTCACTGTCGCTGGTCAATGGTCACTGTCGCTGGTCACTGGTCACTGGTCACTGGTCACTGGTCACTGGTCACTTTTCACAAGTCACTGGTCACTTGTCACTGGTCACTGGTCACTGGTCACTGGTCACTGGTCAATGGTCACTGTCGCTGGTCAATGGTCACTGTCGCTGGTCACTGGTCACTGGTCACTGGTCACTGGTCACTGGTCACTGGTCACTGGTCATTGGTCACTGGTCACTGGTCACGGGTCACATGTCACTGGTCACTGGTCACTGGTCATGGGTCACTGGTCACTGGTCACTGGTCACTGGGCACTGGTCACTGGTCACTGGTCACTGGTCACTGGTCACGGGTCACTGGTCACTGGTCACTGGTCACTGGTCACTGGTCACTGGTCAATCGTCACTATCGCTGGTCAATGGTCACTGTCGCTGCTCACTGGTCACTGGTCACTGGTCACTGGTCACTGGTCATTGGTCACTGTCGCTGGTCAATGGTCACTGTTCACTGGTCACTGGTCACAAGTCACTGGTCACATGTCACTGGTCAGTGGTCACTGGTCACTGGTCACTGGTCACTGGTCACTGGTCACTGGTCACTGGTCACTGGTCAATCGTCACTATCGCTGGTCAATGGTCACTGTCGCTGCTCACTGGTCACTGGTCACTGGTCACTGGTCACTGGTCATTGGTCACTGGTCACTGGTCACGGGTCACATGTCACTGGTCACTGGTCACTGGTCATGGGTCACTGGTCACTGGTCACTGGTCACTGGTCACTGGTCACTGGTCACTGGTCAATCGTCACTATCGCTGGTCAATGGTCACTGTCGCTGCTCACTGGTCACTGGTCACTGGTCACTGGTCACTGGTCATTGGTCACTTTCGCTGGTCAATGGTCACTGTCGCTGGTCATTGGTCACTGGTCACTGGACACTGGTCACTGTCGCTGGTCACTGGTCACTGGTCACTGGTCAATGGTCACTGCCGCTGGTCACTGGTCACTGGTCACTGCTCACTGGTCACTGGTCACTTGTCAATGGTCACTGTCGCTGGTCAATGGTCACTGTCGCTGGTCACTGGTCACTGGTCACTGGTCATTGGTCACTGGTCACTGGTCACAAGTCACTGGTCACTGGTCACTTGTCACTGGTCGCTGGTCACTGGTCACTGGTCAGTGGTCACTGTCGCTGGTAAATGGTCACTGTCGCTGGTCACTGGTCACTGGTCACTGGGCACTGGTCACTGGTCACTGGTCACTGGTCATTGGTCACTATCGCTGGTCAATGGTCACTGTCGCTGGTCACTGGTCACTGGTCACTGGTCAATGGTCCCTATCGCTGGTCAATGGTCACTGTCGCTGGTCACTGGTCACTGGTCACTGGTCACTGGTCACTGGTCACTGTCGCTGGTCAATGGTCACTGTCGCTGGTCACTGGTCACTGGTCACTGGTCACTGGTCACTGGTCACAGGTCAATGGTCACTGGGCACTGGTCACTGGTCACTGGTCACTGGTCACTGGTCACGGGTCACATTTCACGGGTCACTGTTCACTGGTCGCTAGTCACTGGTCACCGGTCACTGGTCACTGGTCACTGGTCACTGGTCACTGTTCACTGGTCACTGGTCACTGGTCACTGGTCACTGGTCACTGGTCAATCGTCACTATCGCTGGTCAATGGTCACTGTCGCTGCTCACTGGTCACTGGTCACTGGTCACTGGTCACTGGTCATTGGTCACTGGTCACTGGTCACGGGTCACATGTCACTGGTCACTGGTCACTGGTCATGGGTCACTGGTCACTGGTCACTGGTCACTGGTCACTGGTCACTGGTCACTGGTCACTGGTCAATCGTCACTATCGCTGGTCAATGGTCACTGTCGCTGCTCACTGGTCACTGGTCACTGGTCACTGGTCACTGGTCATTGGTCACTTTCGCTGGTCAATGGTCACTGTCGCTGGTCATTGGTCACTGGTCACTGGACACTGGTCACTGTCGCTGGTCACTGGTCACTGGTCACTGGTCAATGGTCACTGCCGCTGGTCACTGGTCACTGGTCACTGCTCACTGGTCACTGGTCACTTGTCAATGGTCACTGTCGCTGGTCAATGGTCACTGTCGCTGGTCACTGGTCACTGGTCACTGGTCACTGGTCACTTGTCATTGGTCACTGGTCACTGGTCACAAGTCACTGGTCACTGGTCACTTGTCACTGGTCGCTGGTCACTGGTCACTGGTCAGTGGTCACTGTCGCTGGTAAATGGTCACTGTCGCTGGTCACTGGTCACTGGTCACTGGGCACTGGTCACTGGTCACTGGTCACTGGTCATTGGTCACTATCGCTGGTCAATGGTCACTGTCGCTGGTCACTGGTCACTGGTCACTGGTCACTGGTCACTGGTCCCTGGTCACTGGTCACTGGTCAATGATCACTGTCGCTGGTCACTGGTCACTGGTCACTGGTCACTGGTCACTGGTCACGGGTCACATGTCACTGGTCACTGGTCACTGGTCACTGGTCACTTGTCAATGGTCACTGTCGCTGGTCAATGGTCACTGTCGCTGGTCACTGCTCACTGGTCACTGGTCACTGGTCACTGGTCATTGGTCACTGGTCACTGGTCACAAGTCACTGGTCACTGGTCACTTGTCACTGGTCGCTGGTCACTGGTCACTGGTAAGTGGTCACTGTCGCTGGTAAATGGTCACTGTCGCTGGTCACTGGTCACTGGTCACTGGTCACTGGTCACTGGTCACTGGTCACTGGTCAATGGTCCCTATCGCTGGTCAATGGTCACTGTCGCTGGTCACTGGTCACTGGTCACTGGTCAATGGTCCCTATCGCTGGTCAATGGTCACTGTCGCTGGTCACTGGTCACTGGTCACTGGTCACTGGTCAATGATCACTGTCGCTGGTCACTGGTCACTGGTCACTGGTCACTGGTCACTGGTCACGGGTCACATGTCACTGGTCACTGGTCACTGGTCACTGGTCACTTGTCAATGGTCACTGTCGCTGGTCAATGGTCACTGTCGCTGGTCACTGGTCACTGGTCACTGGTCACTGGTCACTGGTCATTGGTCACTGGTCACTGGTCACAAGTCACTGGTCACTGGTCACTTGTCACTGGTCGCTGGTCACTGGTCACTGGTAAGTGGTCACTGTCGCTGGTAAATGGTCACTGTCGCTGGTCACTGGTCACTGGTCACTGGTCACTGGTCACTGGTCACTGGTCACTGGTCACTGGTCACTGGTCAATGGTCCCTATCGCTGGTCAATGGTCACTGTCGCTGGTCACTGGTCACTGGTCACTGGTCAATGGTCCCTATCGCTGGTCAATGGTCACTGTCGCTGGTCACTGGTCACTGGTCACTGGTCACTGGTCACTGGTCACTGGTCAATGGTCCCTATCGCTGGTCAATGGTCACTGTCGCTGGTCACTGGTCACTGGTCACTGGTCACTGGTCACTGGTCAAAAGTCACTGGTCACTTGTCACTGGTCAATGGTCACTGCCGCTGGTCACTGCTCACTGGTCAATATTCACTGGTCACAGGTCACTGGTCACTGGTCACTGGTCACTGGTCACTGGTCACTGGTCACTTTCGCTGGTCACTGGTCACTGGTCAATGGTCACTGGTCACTGGTCACTGGTCACAAGTCACTGGTCACTTGTCACTGGTCACTGGTCACTGGTCACTGGTCACTGGTCAATGGTCACTGTCGCTGGTCAATGGTCACTGTCGCTGGTCACTGGTCACTGGTCACTGGTCACTGGTCACTGGTCACTGGTCACAGGTCAATGGTCACTGGTTACTGGTCACAAGTCACTGGTCACTTGTCACTGGTCACTGGTCACTGGTCACTGGTCACTGGTCAATGGTCACTGTCGCTGGTCAATGGTCACTGTCGCTGGTCACTGGTCACTGGTCACTGGTCACTGGTCACTGGTCAATGGTCACTGTCGCTGGTCACTGGTCACTGGTCACTGGTCACTGGTCACTGGTCCCTGGTCACTGGTCACTGGTCACTGGTCAATGGTCACTGCCGCTGGTCACTGGTCACTGGTCACTGCTCACTGGTCACTGGTCACTTGTCACTGGTTACTGGTCACTGGTCACTGGTCACTGGTCACTATCGCTGGTCAATGGTCACTGTCGCTGGTCACTGGTCACTGGTCACTGTTCACTGGTCACTGGTCACTGGTCACTGGTCATTGGTCACTATCGCTGGTCAATGGTCACTGTCGCTGGTCATTGGTCACTGGTCACTGGACACTGGTCACTGGTCACTGGTCACTTGTCACTGGTCACTGGTCACTGGTCACTGGTCAATGGTCACTGTCGCTGGTCACTGGTCACTGGTCACTGGTCAATGGTCACTGCCGCTGGTCACTGGTCACTGGTCACTGGTCACTGGTCACTGGCCACTGGTCACTGGTCACTGGTCAATGGTCACTGTCGCTGGTCAATGGTCACTGTCGCTGGTCACTGGTCACTGGTCACTGGTCACTGGTCACTGGTCATTGGTCACTGGTCACTGGTCACAAGTCACTGGTCACTGGTCACTTGTCACTGGTCGATGGTCACTGGTCACTGGTCAATGGTCACTGTCGCTGGTAAATGTTCACTGTCGCTGGTCACTGGTCACTGGTCACTGTCGCTGGTCACTGGTCACTGGTCACTGGTCACTGGTCACTGGTCACTGGTCACTGGTCAATGGTCCCTATCGCTGGTCAATGGTCACTGTCGCTGGTCACTGGTCACTGGTCACTGGTCACTGGTCACTGGTCAAATGTCACTGGTCACTTGTCACTGGTCAATGGTCACTGGTCACTGGTCACTTGTCACTGGTGGCTGGTCACTGGTCACTGGTCAGTGGTCACTGTCGCTGGTAAATGGTCACTGCCGCTGGTCACTGGTCACTGGTCACTGCTCACTGGTCACTGGTCACTTGTCAATGGTCACTGTCACTTGTCAATGGTCACTGTCGCTGGTCAATGGTCACTGTCGCTGGTCACTGGTCACTGGTCACTGGTCACTGGTCACTGGTCATTGGTCACTGGTCACTGGTCACAAGTCACTGGTCACTGGTCACTTGTCACTGGTCGCTGGTCACTGGTCACTGGTCAGTGGTCACTGTCGCTGGTAAATGGTCACTGTCGCTGGTCACTGGTCACTGGTCACTGGTAAATGGTCCCTATCGCTGGTCAATGGTCATTGTCGCTGGTCACTGGTCATTGGTGACTATCGCTGGTCAATGGTCACTGTCGCTGGTCACTGGTCACTGGTCACTGGTCACTGGTCACTGGTCATTGGTCACTGGTCACTGGTCACAAGTCACTGGTCACTGGTCACTTGTCACTGGTCGCTGGTCACTGGTCACTGGTCACTTGTCAATGGTCGCTGGTCACTGGTCACTGGTCAGTGGTCACTGTCGCTGGTAAATGGTCACTGCCGCTGGTCACTGGTCACTGGTCACTGCTCACTGGTCACTGGTCACTTGTCAATGGTCACTGTCACTGGCCAATGGTCACTGTCGCTGGTCAATGGTCACTGTCGCTGGTCACTGGTCACTGGTCACTGGTCACTGGTCACTGGTCATTGGTCACTGGTCACTGGTCACAAGTCACTGGTCACTGGTCACTTGTCACTGGTCGATGGTCACTGGTCACTGGTCAATGGTCACTGTCGCTGGTAAATGTTCACTGTCGCTGGTCACTGGTCACTGGTCACTGTCGCTGGTCACTGGTCACTGGTCACTGGTCACTGGTCACTGGTCACTGGTCACTGGTCAATGGTCCCTATCGCTGGTCAATGGTCACTGTCGCTGGTCACTGGTCACTGGTCACTGGTCACTGGTCACTGGTCAAAAGTCACTGGTCACTTGTCACTGGTCAATGGTCACTGCCGCTGGTCACTGCTCACTGGTCAATATTCACTGGTCACTGGTCACTGGTCACTGGTCACTGGTCACTGGTCACTGGTCACTTTCGCTGGTCACTGGTCACTGGTCAATGGTCACTGGCCACTGGTCACTGGTCACTGGTCAATGGTCACTGTCGCTGGTCAATGGTCACTGTCGCTGGTCACTGGTCACTGGTCACTGGTCACTGATCACTGGTCACTGGTCACAAGTCACTGGTCACTTGTCACTGGTCACTGGTCACTGGTCACAGGTCAATGGTCACTGTCGCTGGTCAATGGTCACTGTCGCTGGTCAATGGTCACTGCGCTGGTCATTGGTCACTGGTCACTGGTCACTGGTCAAAAGTCACTGGTCACTTGTCACTGGTCAGTGGTCACTGGTCTCTGGTCACTGGTCACTGGTCACTGGTCACTGGTCACTGGTCACTGGTCACAGGTCAATGGTCACTGGTCACTGGTCACTGGTCACTGGTCACTGGTCACTGGTCACGGGTCACATTTCACGGGTCACTGTTCACTGGTCGCTAGTCACTGGTCACCGGTCACTGGTCACTGGTCACTGGTCACTGTTCACTGGTCACTGGTCACAAGTCACTGGTCACATGTCACTGGTCAGTGGTCACTGGTCTCTGGTCACTGGTCACTGTCGCTGGTCACTGGTCACTGGTCACTGGTCACTGGTCACTGGTCCCTGGTCACTGGTCACTGGTCAATGATCACTGTCGCTGGTCACTGGTCACTGGTCACTGGTCACTGGTCACGGGTCACATGTCACTGGTCCCTGGTCACTGGTCACTTGTCACTGGTCACTGGTCACGGTCACTGGTCACTGGTCACTGGTCACTGGTCACTGGTCACTGGTCACTGGTCAATGTGCCCTATCGCTGGTCAATGGTCACTGTCGCTGGTCACTGGTCACTGGTCACTGGTCACTGGTCACTGGTCATTGGTGACTATCGCTGGTCAATGGTCACTGTCGCTGGTCATTGGTCACTGGTCACTGGTCACTGGTCAAAAGTCACTGGTCACTTGTCACTGGTCAGTGGTCACTGGTCTCTGGTCACTGGTCACTGGTCACTGGTCACTGGTCACAGGTCAATGGTCACTGGTCACTGGTCACTGGGCACTGGTCACTGGTCACGGGTCACATGTCACGGGTCACTGTTCACTGTTCACTGGTCTCTAGTCACTGGTCACCGGTCACTGGTCACTGGTCACTGTTCACTGGTCACTGGTCACAAGTCACTTGTCACTTGTCACTGGTCAGTGGTCACTGGTCACTGGTCTGTGGTCACTGGTCACTGGTCACTGGTCACTGGTCACTGGTCACTGGTCATTGGTCACTGGTCACTGGTCACAAGTCACTGGTCACTGGTCACTTGTCACTGGTCGCTGGTCACTGGTCACTGGTCAATGGTCACTGTCGCTGGTAAATGTTCACTGTCGCTGGTCACTGGTCACTGGTCACTGGTCACTGGTCACGGGTCAATGGTCAGTGGTCACTGGTTACTGGTCTGTGGTCACTGGTCACTGGTCACTGGTCACTGGTCATTGGTCACTGGTCACAAGTCACTGGTCACTGGTCACTTGTCACTGGTCGATGGTCACTGGTCACTGGTGAATGGTCACTGTCGCTGGTAAATGTTCACTGTCGCTGGTCACTGGTCACTGGTCACTGTCGCTGTCGCTGGTCACTGGTCACTGGTCACTGGTCACTGGTCACTGGTCACTGGTCAATGGTCCCTATCGCTGGTCAATGGTCACTGTCGCTGGTCACTGGTCACTGGTCACTGGTCACTAGTCACTGGTCAAAAGTCACTGGTCACTTGTCACTGGTCAATGGTCACTGCCGCTGGTCACTGCTCACTGGTCAATATTCACTGGTCACTGGTCACTGGTCACTGGTCACTGGTCACAGGTCAATGGTCACTGGTCACTGGTCACTGGTCACTGGTCACTGGTCACTGGTCTGTGGTCACTGGTCACTGGTCAGTGGTCACTGGTAACAGTCACATGTCGCGGGTCACTGGTCACAAGTCACTGGTCGCTGGTCACACGTCACTGGTCACTTGTCACTGGTCACTGGTCACTGGTCACTGGTCACTGGTCAATGGTCAATGGTCGCTGGTCACTGGTCACTGGTCATGGGTCACTGGTCACTGGTCACTGGTCACTGGTCACTGGTCACTGGTCACTGGTCAATCGTCACTATCGCTGGTCAATGGTCACTGTCGCTGCTCACTGGTCACTGGTCAATGGTCACTGTCGGTGGTCACTGGTCACTGGTCACTGGTCACTGGTCACTGGTCCCTGGTCACTGGTCACTGGTCAATGATCACTGTCACTGGTCACTGGTCACTGGTCACAAGTCACTGGTCACTGGTCACTTGTCACTGGTCACTGGTCACTGGTCACTGGTCAATGGTCACTGTCGCTGGTCAATGGTCACTGTCGCTGGTCAATGGTCACTGCGCTGGTCATTGGTCACTGGCCACTGGTCACTGGTCACTGGTCAAAAGTCACTGGTCACTTGTCACTGGTCAGTGGTCACTGGTCTCTGGTCACTGGTCACTGGTCACTGGTCACTGGTCACTGGTCACAGGTCAATAGTCACTGGTCACTGGTCACTGGTCACTGGTCACTGGTCACTGGTCACTGGTCACTGGTCACTGGTCACTGGTCACTGGTCACTGGTCACGGGTCACATTTCACGGGTCACGGTTCACTGGTCGCTAGTCACTGGTCACCGGTCACTGGTCACTGGTCACTGGTCACTGTTCACTGGTCACTGGTCACAAGTCACTGGTCACATGTCACTGGTCAGTGGTCACTGGTCACTGGTCACTGTTCTGTGGTCACTGGTCACTGGTCAGTGGTCACTGGTCACAGTCACATGTCGCGGGTCACTGGTCACAAGTCACTGGTCGCTGGTCACAAGTCACTGGTCACTTGTCACTGGTCACTGGTCACTGGTCACTGGTCAATTGTCAATGGTCGCTGGTCACTGGTCACTGGTCATGGGTCACTGGTCACTGGTCATTGGTCACAAGTCACTGGTCACTGGTCACTTGTCACTGGTCGCTGGTCACTGGTCACTGGTCAGTGGTCACTGTCGCTGGTAAATGGTCACTGTCGCTGGTCACTGGTCACTGGTCACTGGGCACTGGTCACTGGTCATTGGTCACTATCGCTGGTCAATGGTCACTGTCGCTGGTCATTGGTCACTGGTCACTGGACACTGGTCACTGGTCACTTGTCACTGGTCACTGGTCACTGGTCAATGGTCACTGTCGCTGGTCACTGGTCACTGGTCACTGGTCACTGGTCACTGGTCCCTGGTCACTGGTCACTGGTCAATGATCACTGTCGCTGGTCACTGGTCACTGGTCACTGGTCACTGGTCACTGGTCACGGGTCACATGTCACTGGTCACTGGTCACTGGTCACTGGTCACTTGTCAATGATCACTGTCGCTGGTCAATGGTCATTGTCGCTGGTCACTGGTCACTGGTCACTGGTCACTGGTCACTGGTCATTGGTCACTGGTCAATGGTCACAAGTCACTGGTCACTGGTCACTGGTCACTGGTAAGTGGTCACTGTCGCTGGTAATCGGTCACTGTCGCTGGTCACTGGTCACTGGTCACTGGTCACTGGTCACTGGTCACTGGTCACTAGTCACTGGTCAATGGTCCCTATCGCTGGTCAATAGTCACTGTCGCTGGTCACTGGTCACTGGTCACTGGTCATTGGTGACTATCGCTGGTCAATGGTCACTGTCGCTGGTCACTGGTCACTGGTCACTGGTCAATGGTCCCTATCGCTGGTCAATGGTCACTGTCGCTGGTCACTGGTCACTGGTCACTGGTCACTGGTCAAAAGTCACTGGTCACTTGTCACAGGTCAGTGGTCACTGGTCTCTGGTCACTGGTCACTGTCGCTGGTCACTGGTCACTGGTCACTGGTCAATGGTCCCTATCGCTGGTCAATGGTCACTGTCGCTGGTCACTGGTCACTGGTCACTGGTCACTGGTCAAAAGTCACTGGTCACTTGTCACTGGTCAGTGGTCACTGGTCTCTGGTCACTGGTCACTGGTCACTGGTCACAGGTCAATGGTCACTGGTCACTGGTCACTGGTCACTGGCCACTGGTCACTGGTCACTGGTCAATGGTCACTGTCGCTGGTCAATGGTCACTGTCGCTGGTCACTGGTCACTGGTCACTGGTCACTGGTCACTGGTCATTGGTCACTGGTCACTGGTCACAAGTCACTGGTCACTGGTCACTTGTCACTGGTCGATGGTCACTGGTCACTGGTCAATGGTCACTGTCGCTGGTAAATGTTCACTGTCGCTGGTCACTGGTCACTGGTCACTGTCGCTGGTCACTGGTCACTGGTCACTGGTCACTGGTCACTGGTCACTGGTCACTGGTCAATGGTCCCTATCGCTGGTCAATGGTCACTGTCGCTGGTCACTGGTCACTGGTCACTGGTCACTGGTCACTGGTCAAATGTCACTGGTCACTTGTCACTGGTCAATGGTCACTGCCGCTGGTCACTGCTCACTGGTCAATATTCACTGGTCACTGGTCACTGGTCACTGGTCACTGGTCACTGGTCACTGGTCACTGGTCACTTTCGCTGGTCACTGGTCACTGGTCAATGGTCACTGGCCACTGGTCACTGGTCACTGGTCAATGGTCACTGTCGCTGGTCAATGGTCACTGTCGCTGGTCACTGGTCACTGGTCACTGGTCACTGGTCACTGGTCACTGGTCACAAGTCACTGGTCACTTGTCACTGGTCACTGGTCACTGGTCACTGGTCAATGGTCACTGTCGCTGGTCAATGGTCACTGTCGCTGGTCACTGGTCACTGGTCACTGGTCACAGGTCAATGGTCACTGGTCACTGGTCACTGGTCACTGGTCACTGGTCACTGGTCACGGGTCACATTTCACGGGTCACTGTTCACTGGTCGCTAGTCACTGGTCACCGGTCACTGGTCACTGGTCACTGGTCACTGGTCACTGTTCACTGGTCACTGGTCACAAGTCACTGGTCACATGTCACTGGTCAGTGGTCACTGGTCTGTGGTCACTGGTCACTGGTCAGTGGTCACTGGTAACAGTCACATGTCGCGGGTCACTGGTCACAAGTCACTGGTCGCTGGTCACAAGTCACTGGTCACTTGTCACTGGTCACTGGTCAATGGTCCCTATCGCTGGTCAATGGTCACTGTCGCTGGTCACTGGTCACTGGTCACTGGTCACTGGTCACTGGTCAAATGTCACTGGTCACTTGTCACTGGTCAATGGTCACTGTCGCTGGTCACTGGTCACTGGTCACTGGTCGCTGGTCACTGGTCACTGGTCACTGGTCACTGGTCACTGGTCACTGGCCACTGGTCACTGGTCACCGGTCAATGGCCACTGTCGCTGGTCAATGGTCACTGTCGCTGGTCACTGGTCACTGGTCAATGGTCCCTATCGCTGGTCAATGGTCACTGTCGCTGGTCACTGGTCACTGGTCACTGGTCACTGGTCAAATGTCACTGGTCACTTGTCACTGGTCAATGGTCACTGTCGCTGGTCACTGGTCACTGGTCACTGGTCGCTGGTCACTGGTCACTGGTCACTGGTCACTGGTCACTGGCCACTGGTCACTGGTCACCGGTCAATGGCCACTTTCGCTGGTCAATGGTCACTGTCGCTGGTCACTGGTCACTGGTCACTGGTCACTGGTCACTGGTCAATGGTCCCTATCGCTGGTCAATGGTCACTGTCGCTGGTCACTGGTCACTGGTCACTGGTCACTGGTCACTGGTCACTGGTCACTTGTCACTGGTCAGTGGTCACTGGTCTCTGGTCACTGGTCACTGGTCACTGGTCACTGGTCACAGGTCAATGGTCACTGGTCACTGGTCACTGGTCACTGGTCACTGGCCACTGGTCACTGGTCACCGGTCAATGGCCACTGTCGCTGGTCAATGGTCACTGTCGCTGGTCACTGGTCACTGGTCACTGGTCACTGGGCACTGGTCAATGGTCACTATCGCTGGTCAATGGTCACTGTCGCTGCTCACTGGTCACTGGTCACTGGTCACTGGTCATTGGTAACTATCGCTGGTCAATGGTCACTGTCGCTGGTCACTGGTCACTGGTCACTGGTCACTGGTCACGGGTCACATGTCACGGGTCACTGTTCACTGGTCGCTAGTCACTGGTCACCGGTCACTGGTCACTGGTCACTGGTCACTTGTCACTGGTCACTGGTCACTGGTCACTGGTCAATGGTCACTGTCGTTGGTCAATGGTCACTGTCGCTGGTCAATGGTCACTGCGCTGGTCATTGGTCACTGGCCACTGGTCACTGGTCACTGGTCAAAAGTCACTGGTCACTTGTCACTGGTCAGTGGTCACTGGTCTCTGGTCACTGGTCACTGGTCACTGGTCACTGGTCACTGGTCACAGGTCAATAGTCACTGGTCACTGGTCACTGGTCACTGGTCACTGGTCACTGGTCACTGGTCACTGGTCACTGGTCACTGGTCACGGGTCACATTTCACGGGTCACGGTTCACTGGTCGCTAGTCACTGGTCACCGGTCACTGGTCACTGGTCACTGGTCACTGTTCACTGGTCACTGGTCACAAGTCACTGGTCACATGTCACTGGTCAGTGGTCACTGGTCACTGGTCACTGTTCTGTGGTCACTGGTCACTGGTCAGTGGTCACTGGTCACAGTCACATGTCGCGGGTCACTGGTCACAAGTCACTGGTCGCTGGTCACAAGTCACTGGTCACTTGTCACTGGTCACTGGTCACTGGTCACTGGTCAATTGTCAATGGTCGCTGGTCACTGGTCACTGGTCATGGGTCACTGGTCACTGGTCATTGGTCACAAGTCACTGGTCACTGGTCACTTGTCACTGGTCGCTGGTCACTGGTCACTGGTCAGTGGTCACTGTCGCTGGTAAATGGTCACTGTCGCTGGTCACTGGTCACTGGTCACTGGGCACTGGTCACTGGTCACTGGTCACTGGTCATTGGTCACTATCGCTGGTCAATGGTCACTGTCGCTGGTCATTGGTCACTGGTCACTGGACACTGGTCACTGGTCACTTGTCACTGGTCACTGGTCACTGGTCAATGGTCACTGTCGCTGGTCACTGGTCACTGGTCACTGGTCACTGGTCACTGGTCCCTGGTCACTGGTCACTGGTCAATGATCACTGTCGCTGGTCACTGGTCACTGGTCACTGGTCACTGGTCACTGGTCACGGGTCACATGTCACTGGTCACTGGTCACTGGTCACTGGTCACTTGTCAATGATCACTGTCGCTGTTCAATGGTCACTGTCGCTGGTCACTGGTCACTGGTCACTGGTCACTGGTCACTGGTCATTGGTCACTGGTCAATGGTCACAAGTCACTGGTCACTGGTCACTGGTCACTGGTAAGTGGTCACTGTCGCTGGTAATCGGTCACTGTCGCTGGTCACTGGTCACTGGTCACTGGTCACTGGTCACTGGTCACTGGTCACTAGTCACTGGTCAATGGTCCCTATCGCTGGTCAATGGTCACTGTCGCTGGTCACTGGTCACTGGTCACTGGTCATTGGTGACTATCGCTGGTCAATGGTCACTGTCGCTGGTCACTGGTCACTGGTCACTGGTCAATGGTCCCTATCGCTGGTCAATGGTCACTGTCGCTGGTCACTGGTCACTGGTCACTGGTCACTGGTCAAAAGTCACTGGTCACTTGTCACAGGTCAGTGGTCACTGGTCTCTGGTCACTGGTCACTGTCGCTGGTCACTGGTCACTGGTCACTGGTCAATGGTCCCTATCGCTGGTCAATGGTCACTGTCGCTGGTCACTGGTCACTGGTCACTGGTCACTGGTCAAAAGTCACTGGTCACTTGTCACTGGTCAGTGGTCACTGGTCTCTGGTCACTGGTCACTGGTCACTGGTCACAGGTCAATGGTCACTGGTCACTGGTCACTGGTCACTGGCCACTGGTCACTGGTCACTGGTCAATGGTCACTGTCGCTGGTCAATGGTCACTGTCGCTGGTCACTGGTCACTGGTCACTGGTCACTGGTCACTGGTCATTGGTCACTGGTCACTGGTCACAAGTCACTGGTCACTGGTCACTGGTCACTGGTCAATGGTCCCTATCGCTGGTCAATGGTCACTGTCGCTGGTCACTGGTCACTGGTCACTGGTCACTGGTCACTGGTCAAATGTCACTGGTCACTTGTCACTGGTCACTGGTCACTGCCGCTGGTCACTGCTCACTGGTCAATATTCACTGGTCACTGGTCACTGGTCACTGGTCACTGGTCACTGGTCACTGGTCACTGGTCACTTTCGCTGGTCACTGGTCACTGGTCAATGGTCACTGGCCACTGGTCACTGGTCACTGGTCAATGGTCACTGTCGCTGGTCAATGGTCACTGTCGCTGGTCACTGGTCACTGGTCACTGGTCACTGGTCACTGGTCACTGGTCACAAGTCACTGGTCACTTGTCACTGGTCACTGGTCACTGGTCACTGGTCAATGGTCACTGTCGCTGGTCAATGGTCACTGTCGCTGGTCACTGGTCACTGGTCACTGGTCACAGGTCAATGGTCACTGGTCACTGGTCACTGGTCACTGGTCACTGGTCACTGGTCACGGGTCACATTTCACGGGTCACTGTTCACTGGTCGCTAGTCACTGGTCACCGGTCACTGGTCACTGGTCACTGGTCACTGGTCACTGTTCACTGGTCACTGGTCACAAGTCACTGGTCACATGTCACTGGTCAGTGGTCACTGGTCTCTGGTCACTGGTCACTGGTCACTGGTCACTGGTCACAGGTCAATGGTCACTGGTCACTGGTCACTGGGCACTGGTCACTGGTCACGGGTCACATGTCACGGGTCACTGTTCACTGTTCACTGGTCACTGGTCACTGGTCACTGGTCATTGGTCACTGGTCACTGGTCACAAGTCACTGGTCACTGGTCACTTGTCACTGGTCGCTGGTCACTGGTCACTGGTCAATGGTCACTGTCGCTGGTAAATGTTCACTGTCGCTGGTCACTGGTCACTGGTCACTGGTCACTGGTCACGGGTCAATGGTCAGTGGTCACTGGTTACTGGTCTGTGGTCACTGGTCACTGGTCACTGGTCACTGGTCATTGGTCACTGGTCACTGGTCACAAGTCACTGGTCACTGGTCACTTGTCACTGGTCGATGGTCACTGGTCACTGGTGAATGGTCACTGTCGCTGGTAAATGTTCACTGTCGCTGGTCACTGGTCACTGGTCACTGTCGCTGTCGCTGGTCACTGGTCACTGGTCACTGGTCACTGGTCACTGGTCACTGGTCAATGGTCCCTATCGCTGGTCAATGGTCACTGTCGCTGGTCACAGGTCACTGGTCACTGGTCACTAGTCACTGGTCAAAAGTCACTGGTCACTTGTCACTGGTCAATGGTCACTGCCGCTGGTCACTGCTCACTGGTCAATATTCACTGGTCACTGGTCACTGGTCACTGGTCACTGGTCACAGGTCAATGGTCACTGGTCACTGGTCACTGGTCACTGGTCACTGGTCACTGGTCTGTGGTCACTGGTCACTGGTCAGTGGTCACTGGTAACAGTCACATGTCGCGGGTCACTGGTCACAAGTCACTGGTCGCTGGTCACACGTCACTGGTCACTTGCCACTGGTCACTGGTCACTGGTCACTGGTCAATGGTCACTGTCGCTGGTCACTGGTCACTGGTCACTGGTCACTGGTCACTGGTCCCTGGTCACTGGTCACTGGTCAATGATCACTGTCGCTGGTCACTGGTCACTGGTCACTGGTCACTGGTCACTGGTCACGGGTCACATGTCACTGGTCACTGGTTACTGGTCACTTGTCACTGGTCACTGGTCACGGTCACTGGTCACTGGTCACTGGTCACTGGTCACTGGTCACTGGTCACTGGTCACTGGTCAATGGTCCCTATCGCTGGTCAATGGTCACTGTCGCTGGTCACTGGTCACTGGTCACTGGTCATTGGTGACTATCGCTGGTCAATGGTCACTGTCGCTGGTCATTGGTCACTGGTCACTGGTCACTGGTCAAAAGTCACTGGTCACTTGTCACGGGTCACATGTCACGGGTCACTGTTCACTGTTCACTGGTCGCTAGTCACTGGTCACTGGTCATTGGTCACTGGTCACTGGTCACAAGTCACTGGTCACTGGTCACTTGTCACTGGTCACTGGTCACTGGTCACTGGTCAATGGTCACTGTCGCTGGTCAATGGTCACTGTCGCTGGTCAATGGTCACTGCGCTGGTCATTGGTCACTGGCCACTGGTCACTGGTCACTGGTCAAAAGTCACTGGTCACTTGTCACTGGTCAGTGGTCACTGGTCTCTGGTCACTGGTCACTGGTCACTGGTCACTGGTCACTGGTCACAGGTCAATAGTCACTGGTCACTGGTCACTGGTCACTGGTCACTGGTCACTGGTCACTGGTCACTGGTCACTGGTCACTGGTCACTGGTCACTGGTCACGGGTCACATTTCACGGGTCACGGTTCACTGGTCGCTAGTCACTGGTCACCGGTCACTGGTCACTGGTCACTGGTCACTGTTCACTGGTCACTGGTCACAAGTCACTGGTCACATGTCACTGGTCAGTGGTCACTGGTCACTGGTCACTGTTCTGTGGTCACTGGTCACTGGTCAGTGGTCACTGGTCACAGTCACATGTCGCGGGTCACTGGTCACAAGTCACTGGTCGCTGGTCACAAGTCACTGGTCACTTGTCACTGGTCACTGGTCACTGGTCACTGGTCAATTGTCAATGGTCGCTGGTCACTGGTCACTGGTCATGGGTCACTGGTCACTGGTCATTGGTCACAAGTCACTGGTCACTGGTCACTTGTCACTGGTCGCTGGTCACTGGTCACTGGTCAGTGGTCACTGTCGCTGGTAAATGGTCACTGTCGCTGGTCACTGGTCACTGGTCACTGGGCACTGGTCACTGGTCACTGGTCACTGGTCATTGGTCACTATCGCTGGTCAATGGTCACTGTCGCTGGTCATTGGTCACTGGTCACTGGACACTGGTCACTGGTCACTTGTCACTGGTCACTGGTCACTGGTCAATGGTCACTGTCGCTGGTCACTGGTCACTGGTCACTGGTCACTGGTCACTGGTCCCTGGTCACTGGTCACTGGTCAATGATCACTGTCGCTGGTCACTGGTCACTGGTCACTGGTCACTGGTCACTGGTCACGGGTCACATGTCACTGGTCACTGGTCACTGGTCACTGGTCACTTGTCAATGATCACTGTCGCTGTTCAATGGTCACTGTCGCTGGTCACTGGTCACTGGTCACTGGTCACTGGTCACTGGTCATTGGTCACTGGTCAATGGTCACAAGTCACTGGTCACTGGTCACTGGTCACTGGTAAGTGGTCACTGTCGCTGGTAATCGGTCACTGTCGCTGGTCACTGGTCACTGGTCACTGGTCACTGGTCACTGGTCACTGGTCACTAGTCACTGGTCAATGGTCCCTATCGCTGGTCAATGGTCACTGTCGCTGGTCACTGGTCACTGGTCACTGGTCATTGGTGACTATCGCTGGTCAATGGTCACTGTCGCTGGTCACTGGTCACTGGTCACTGGTCAATGGTCCCTATCGCTGGTCAATGGTCACTGTCGCTGGTCACTGGTCACTGGTCACTGGTCACTGGTCAAAAGTCACTGGTCACTTGTCACAGGTCAGTGGTCACTGGTCTCTGGTCACTGGTCACTGTCGCTGGTCACTGGTCACTGGTCACTGGTCAATGGTCCCTATCGCTGGTCAATGGTCACTGTCGCTGGTCACTGGTCACTGGTCACTGGTCACTGGTCAAAAGTCACTGGTCACTTGTCACTGGTCAGTGGTCACTGGTCTCTGGACACTGGTCACTGGTCACTGGTCACAGGTCAATGGTCACTGGTCACTGGTCACTGGTCACTGGCCACTGGTCACTGGTCACTGGTCAATGGTCACTGTCGCTGGTCAATGGTCACTGTCGCTGGTCACTGGTCACTGGTCACTGGTCACTGGTCACTGGTCATTGGTCACTGGTCACTGGTCACAAGTCACTGGTCACTGGTCACTGGTCACTGGTCAATGGTCCCTATCGCTGGTCAATGGTCACTGTCGCTGGTCACTGGTCACTGGTCACTGGTCACTGGTCACTGGTCAAATGTCACTGGTCACTTGTCACTGGTCACTGGTCACTGCCGCTGGTCACTGCTCACTGGTCAATATTCACTGGTCACTGGTCACTGGTCACTGGTCACTGGTCACTGGTCACTGGTCACTGGTCACTGGTCACTTTCGCTGGTCACTGGTCACTGGTCAATGGTCACTGGCCACTGGTCACTGGTCACTGGTCAATGGTCACTGTCGCTGGTCAATGGTCACTGTCGCTGGTCACTGGTCACTGGTCACTGGTCACTGGTCACTGGTCACTGGTCACAAGTCACTGGTCACTTGTCACTGGTCACTGGTCACTGGTCACTGGTCAATGGTCACTGTCGCTGGTCAATGGTCACTGTCGCTGGTCACTGGTCACTGGTCACTGGTCACAGGTCAATGGTCACTGGTCACTGGTCACTGGACACTGGTCACTGGTCACTGGTCACGGGTCACATTTCACGGGTCACTGTTCACTGGTCGCTAGTCACTGGTCACCGGTCACTGGTCACTGGTCACTGGTCACTGGTCACTGTTCACTGGTCACTGGTCACAAGTCACTGGTCACATGTCACTGGTCAGTGGTCACTGGTCTGTGGTCACTGGTCACTGGTCAGTGGTCACTGGTAACAGTCACATGTCGCGGGTCACTGGTCACAAGTCACTGGTCGCTGGTCACAAGTCACTGGTCACTTGTCACTGGTCACTGGTCAATGGTCCCTATCGCTGGTCAATGGTCACTGTCGCTGGTCACTGGTCACTGGTCACTGGTCACTGGTCACTGGTCAAATGTCACTGGTCACTTGTCACTGGTCAATGGTCACTGTCGCTGGTCACTGGTCACTGGTCACTGGTCGCTGGTCACTGGTCACTGGTCACTGGTCACTGGTCACTGGTCACTGGCCACTGGTCACTGGTCACCGGTCAATGGCCACTGTCGCTGGTCAATGGTCACTGTCGCTGGTCACTGGTCACTGGTCAATGGTCCCTATCGCTGGTCAATGGTCACTGTCGCTGGTCACTGGTCACTGGTCACTGGTCACTGGTCACTGGTCAATTGTCACTGGTCAATGGTCACTGTCGCTGGTCACTGGTCACTGGTCACTGGTCGCTGGTCACTGGTCACTGGTCACTGGTCACTGGTCACTGGCCACTGGTCACTGGTCACCGGTCAATGGCCACTGTCGCTGGTCAATGGTCACTGTCGCTGGTCACTGGTCACTGGTCACTGGTCACTGGTCACTGGTCACTGGTCACTGGTCACTGGTCACTGGTCACTGGTCACTGGTCAATGGTCCCTATCGCTGGTCAATGGTCACTGTCGCTGGTCACTGGTCACTGGTCACTGGTCACTGGTCACTGGTCACTGGTCACTTGTCACTGGTCAGTGGTCACTGGTCTCTGGTCACTGGTCACTGGTCACTGGTCACTGGTCACAGGTCAATGGTCACTGGTCACTGGTCACTGGTCACTGGTCACTGGCCACTGGTCACTGGTCACCGGTCAATGGCCACTGTCGCTGGTCAATGGTCACTGTCGCTGGTCACTGGTCACTGGTCACTGGTCACTGGGCACTGGTCAATGGTCACTATCGCTGGTCAATGGTCACTGTCGCTGCTCACTGGTCACTGGTCACTGGTCACTGGTCATTGGTAACTATCGCTGGTCAATGGTCACTGTCGCTGGTCACTGGTCACTGGTCACTGGTCACTGGTCACGGGTCACATGTCACGGGTCACTGTTCACTGGTCGCTAGTCACTGGTCACCGGTCACTGGTCACTGGTCACTGGTCACTGTTCACTGGTCACTGGTCACTGGTCACTGGTCACTGGTCACTGGTCACTGGTCACTGGTCACTATCGCTGGTCAATGGTCACTGTCGCTGGTCACTGGTCACAGGTCACTGTTCACTGGTCACTGGTCACTGGTCACTGGTCATTGGTCACAAGTCACTGGTCACTGGTCACTTGTCACTGGTCGCTGGTCACTGGTCACTGGTCACTGGTCACTGGTCACTGGTCACTGGTCACTGTTCACTGGTCACTGGTCACAAGTCACTGGTCACATGTCACTGGTCAGTGGTCACTGGTCACTGGTCACTGGTCTGTGGTCACTGGTCACTGGTCAGTGGTCACTGGTCACAGTCACATGTCGCGGGTCACTGGTCACAAGTCACTGGTCGCTGGTCACAAGTCACTGGTCACTTGTCACTGGTCACTGGTCACTGGTCACTGGTCAATTGTCAATGGTCGCTGGTCACTGGTCACTGGTCATGGGTCACTGGTCACTGGTCACTGGTCACTGGTCACTGGTCACTGGTCACTGGTCACTGGTCAATCGTCACTATCGCTTGTCAATGGTCACTGTCGCTGCTCACTGGTCACTGGTCACTGGTCATTGGTCACTTTCGCTGGTCAATGGTCACTGTCGCTGGTCATTGGTCACTGGTCACTGGTCACTGGTCACTGGTCCCTGGTCACTGGTCACTGGTCAATGATCACTGTCGCTGGTCACTGGTCACTGGTCACTGGTCACTGGTCACTGGTCACGGGTCACTGGTCACTGGTCACTGGTCACTGGTCACTGGTCACTTGTCAATGGTCACTGTCGCTGGTCAATGGTCACTGTCGCTGGTCACTGGTCACTGGTCACTGGTCACTGGTCACTGGTCAAAAGTCACTGGTCACTTGTCACTGGTCAATGGTAACTGCCGCTGGTCACTGCTCACTGGTCAATATTCACTGGTCACTGGTCACTGGTCACTGGTCACTGGTCACTGGTCACTTTCGCTGGTCACTGGTCACTGGTCAATGGTCACTGGCCACTGGTCACTGGTCACTGGTCAATGGTCACTGTCGCTGGTCAATGGTCACTGTCGCTGGTCACTGGTCACTGGTCACTGGTCACTGGTCACTGGTCACTTTTCACAAGTCACTGGTCACTTGTCACTGGTCACTGGTCACTGGTCACTGGTCACTGGTCAATGGTCACTGTCGCTGGTCAATGGTCACTGTCGCTGGTCACTGGTCACTGGTCACTGGTCACTGGTCACTGGTCACTGGTCACAGGTCAATGGTCACTGGGCACTGGTCACTGGTCACTGGTCACTGGTCACTGGTCACGGGTCACATTTCACGGGTCACTGTTCACTGGTCGCTAGTCACTGGTCACCGGTCACTGGTCACTGGTCACTGGTCACTGGTCACTGTTCACTGGTCACTGGTCACAAGTCACTGGTCACATGTCACTGGTCAGTGGTCACTGGTCACTGGTCACTGGTCACTGGTCACTGGTCACTGGTCACTGGTCACTGGTCAATCGTCACTATCGCTGGTCAATGGTCACTGTCGCTGCTCACTGGTCACTGGTCACTGGTCACTGGTCACTGGTCATTGGTCACTGGTCACTGGTCACGGGTCACATGTCACTGGTCACTGGTCACTGGTCATGGGTCACTGGTCACTGGTCACTGGTCACTGGTCACTGGTCACTGGTCACTGGTCAATCGTCACTATCGCTGGTCAATGGTCACTGTCGCTGCTCACTGGTCACTGGTCACTGGTCACTGGTCACTGGTCATTGGTCACTTTCGCTGGTCAATGGTCACTGTCGCTGGTCATTGGTCACTGGTCACTGGACACTGGTCACTGTCGCTGGTCACTGGTCACTGGTCACTGGTCAATGGTCACTGCCGCTGGTCACTGGTCACTGGTCACTGCTCACTGGTCACTGGTCACTTGTCAATGGTCACTGTCGCTGGTCAATGGTCACTGTCGCTGGTCACTGGTCACTGGTCACTGGTCATTGGTCACTGGTCACTGGTCACAAGTCACTGGTCACTGGTCACTTGTCACTGGTCGCTGGTCACTGGTCACTGGTCAGTGGTCACTGTCGCTGGTAAATGGTCACTGTCGCTGGTCACTGGTCACTGGTCACTGGGCACTGGTCACTGGTCACTGGTCACTGGTCATTGGTCACTATCGCTGGTCAATGGTCACTGTCGCTGGTCACTGGTCACTGGTCACTGGTCAATGGTCCCTATCGCTGGTCAATGGTCACTGTCGCTGGTCACTGGTCACTGGTCACTGGTCACTGGTCACTGGTCACTGTCGCTGGTCAATGGTCACTGTCGCTGGTCACTGGTCACTGGTCACTGGTCACTGGTCACTGGTCACAGGTCAATGGTCACTGGGCACTGGTCACTGGTCACTGGTCACTGGTCACTGGTCACGGGTCACATTTCACGGGTCACTGTTCACTGGTCGCTAGTCACTGGTCACCGGTCACTGGTCACTGGTCACTGGTCACTGGTCACTGTTCACTGGTCACTGGTCACTGGTCACTGGTCACTGGTCACTGGTCAATCGTCACTATCGCTGGTCAATGGTCACTGTCGCTGCTCACTGGTCACTGGTCACTGGTCACTGGTCACTGGTCATTGGTCACTGGTCACTGGTCACGGGTCACATGTCACTGGTCACTGGTCACTGGTCATGGGTCACTGGTCACTGGTCACTGGTCACTGGTCACTGGTCACTGGTCACTGGTCACTGGTCAATCGTCACTATCGCTGGTCAATGGTCACTGTCGCTGCTCACTGGTCACTGGTCACTGGTCACTGGTCACTGGTCATTGGTCACTTTCGCTGGTCAATGGTCACTGTCGCTGGTCATTGGTCACTGGTCACTGGACACTGGTCACTGTCGCTGGTCACTGGTCACTGGTCACTGGTCAATGGTCACTGCCGCTGGTCACTGGTCACTGGTCACTGCTCACTGGTCACTGGTCACTTGTCAATGGTCACTGTCGCTGGTCAATGGTCACTGTCGCTGGTCACTGGTCACTGGTCACTGGTCACTGGTCACTGGTCATTGGTCACTGGTCACTGGTCACAAGTCACTGGTCACTGGTCACTTGTCACTGGTCGCTGGTCACTGGTCACTGGTCAGTGGTCACTGTCGCTGGTAAATGGTCACTGTCGCTGGTCACTGGTCACTGGTCACTGGGCACTGGTCACTGGTCACTGGTCACTGGTCATTGGTCACAATCGCTGGTCAATGGTCACTGTCGCTGGTCACTGGTCACTGGTCACTGGTCCCTGGTCACTGGTCACTGGTCAATGATCACTGTCGCTGGTCACTGGTCACTGGTCACTGGTCACTGGTCACTGGTCACGGGTCACATGTCACTGGTCACTGGTCACTGGTCACTGGTCACTTGTCAATGGTCACTGTCGCTGGTCAATGGTCACTGTCGCTGGTCACTGCTCACTGGTCACTGGTCACTGGTCACTGGTCATTGGTCACTGGTCACTGGTCACAAGTCACTGGTCACTGGTCACTTGTCACTGGTCGCTGGTCACTGGTCACTGGTAAGTGGTCACTGTCGCTGGTAAATGGTCACTGTCGCTGGTCACTGGTCACTGGTCACTGGTCACTGGTCACTGGTCACTGGTCACTGGTCAATGGTCCCTATCGCTGGTCAATGGTCACTGTCGCTGGTCACTGGTCACTGGTCACTGGTCAATGGTCCCTATCGCTGGTCAATGGTCACTGTCGCTGGTCACTGGTCACTGGTCACTGGTCACTGGTCAATGATCACTGTCGCTGGTCACTGGTCACTGGTCACTGGTCACTGGTCACTGGTCACGGGTCACATGTCACTGGTCACTGGTCACTGGTCACTGGTCACTTGTCAATGGTCACTGTCGCTGGTCAATGGTCACTGTCGCTGGTCACTGGTCACTGGTCACTGGTCACTGGTCACTGGTCATTGGTCACTGGTCACTGGTCACAAGTCACTGGTCACTGGTCACTTGTCACTGGTCGCTGGTCACTGGTCACTGGTAAGTGGTCACTGTCGCTGGTAAATGGTCACTGTCGCTGGTCACTGGTCACTGGTCACTGGTCACTGGTCACTGGTCACTGGTCACTGGTCACTGGTCACTGGTCAATGGTCCCTATCGCTGGTCAATGGTCACTGTCGCTGGTCACTGGTCACTGGTCACTGGTCAATGGTCCCTATCGCTGGTCAATGGTCACTGTCGCTGGTCACTGGTCACTGGTCACTGGTCACTGGTCACTGGTCACTGGTCAATGGTCCCTATCGCTGGTCAATGGTCACTGTCGCTGGTCACTGGTCACTGGTCACTGGTCACTGGTCACTGGTCAAAAGTCACTGGTCACTTGTCACTGGTCAATGGTCACTGCCGCTGGTCACTGCTCACTGGTCAATATTCACTGGTCACAGGTCACTGGTCACTGGTCACTGGTCACTGGTCACTGGTCACTGGTCACTTTCGCTGGTCACTGGTCACTGGTCAATGGTCACTGGTC
This sequence comes from Andrena bucephala, assembly GCA_947577245.1. Taxonomy (NCBI): domain Eukaryota; kingdom Metazoa; phylum Arthropoda; class Insecta; order Hymenoptera; family Andrenidae; genus Andrena; species Andrena bucephala. The sequence goes on along the minus strand of OX387716.1, from coordinate 24,294,564 downwards.
ACTGGTCACTGGTCACAAGTCACTGGTCACTTGTCACTGGTCACTGGTCACTGGTCACTGGTCACTGGTCAATGGTCACTGTCGCTGGTCAATGGTCACTGTCGCTGGTCACTGGTCACTGGTCACTGGTCACTGGTCACTGGTCACTGGTCACAGGTCAATGGTCACTGGTCACTGGTCACAAGTCACTGGTCACTTGTCACTGGTCACTGGTCACTGGTCACTGGTCACTGGTCAATGGTCACTGTCGCTGGTCAATGGTCACTGTCGCTGGTCACTGGTCACTGGTCACTGGTCACTGGTCACTGGTCAATGGTCACTGTCGCTGGTCACTGGTCACTGGTCACTGGTCACTGGTCACTGGTCCCTGGTCACTGGTCACTGGTCACTGGTCAATGGTCACTGCCGCTGGTCACTGGTCACTGGTCACTGCTCACTGGTCACTGGTCACTTGTCACTGGTTACTGGTCACTGGTCACTGGTCACTGGTCACTATCGCTGGTCAATGGTCACTGTCGCTGGTCACTGGTCACTGGTCACTGTTCACTGGTCACTGGTCACTGGTCACTGGTCATTGGTCACTATCGCTGGTCAATGGTCACTGTCGCTGGTCATTGGTCACTGGTCACTGGACACTGGTCACTGGTCACTGGTCACTTGTCACTGGTCACTGGTCACTGGTCACTGGTCAATGGTCACTGTCGCTGGTCACTGGTCACTGGTCACTGGTCAATGGTCACTGCCGCTGGTCACTGGTCACTGGTCACTGGTCACTGGTCACTGGCCACTGGTCACTGGTCACTGGTCAATGGTCACTGTCGCTGGTCAATGGTCACTGTCGCTGGTCACTGGTCACTGGTCACTGGTCACTGGTCACTGGTCATTGGTCACTGGTCACTGGTCACAAGTCACTGGTCACTGGTCACTTGTCACTGGTCGATGGTCACTGGTCACTGGTCAATGGTCACTGTCGCTGGTAAATGTTCACTGTCGCTGGTCACTGGTCACTGGTCACTGTCGCTGGTCACTGGTCACTGGTCACTGGTCACTGGTCACTGGTCACTGGTCACTGGTCAATGGTCCCTATCGCTGGTCAATGGTCACTGTCGCTGGTCACTGGTCACTGGTCACTGGTCACTGGTCACTGGTCAAATGTCACTGGTCACTTGTCACTGGTCAATGGTCACTGGTCACTGGTCACTTGTCACTGGTCGCTGGTCACTGGTCACTGGTCAGTGGTCACTGTCGCTGGTAAATGGTCACTGCCGCTGGTCACTGGTCACTGGTCACTGCTCACTGGTCACTGGTCACTTGTCAATGGTCACTGTCACTGGCCAATGGTCACTGTCGCTGGTCAATGGTCACTGTCGCTGGTCACTGGTCATTGGTGACTATCGCTGGTCAATGGTCACTGTCGCTGGTCACTGGTCACTGGTCACTGGTCACTGGTCACTGGTCATTGGTCACTGGTCACTGGTCACAAGTCACTGGTCACTGGTCACTTGTCACTGGTCGCTGGTCACTGGTCACTGGTCACTTGTCAATGGTCGCTGGTCACTGGTCACTGGTCAGTGGTCACTGTCGCTGGTAAATGGTCACTGCCGCTGGTCACTGGTCACTGGTCACTGCTCACTGGTCACTGGTCACTTGTCAATGGTCACTGTCACTGGCCAATGGTCACTGTCGCTGGTCAATGGTCACTGTCGCTGGTCACTGGTCACTGGTCACTGGTCACTGGTCACTGGTCATTGGTCACTGGTCACTGGTCACAAGTCACTGGTCACTGGTCACTTGTCACTGGTCGATGGTCACTGGTCACTGGTCAATGGTCACTGTCGCTGGTAAATGTTCACTGTCGCTGGTCACTGGTCACTGGTCACTGTCGCTGGTCACTGGTCACTGGTCACTGGTCACTGGTCACTGGTCACTGGTCACTGGTCAATGGTCCCTATCGCTGGTCAATGGTCACTGTCGCTGGTCACTGGTCACTGGTCACTGGTCACTGGTCACTGGTCAAAAGTCACTGGTCACTTGTCACTGGTCAATGGTCACTGCCGCTGGTCACTGCTCACTGGTCAATATTCACTGGTCACTGGTCACTGGTCACTGGTCACTGGTCACTGGTCACTGGTCACTTTCGCTGGTCACTGGTCACTGGTCAATGGTCACTGGCCACTGGTCACTGGTCACTGGTCAATGGTCACTGTCGCTGGTCAATGGTCACTGTCGCTGGTCACTGGTCACTGGTCACTGGTCACTGGTCACTGGTCACTGGTCACAAGTCACTGGTCACTTGTCACTGGTCACTGGTCACTGGTCACAGGTCAATGGTCACTGTCGCTGGTCAATGGTCACTGTCGCTGGTCAATGGTCACTGCGCTGGTCATTGGTCACTGGTCACTGGTCACTGGTCAAAAGTCACTGGTCACTTGTCACTGGTCAGTGGTCACTGGTCTCTGGTCACTGGTCACTGGTCACTGGTCACTGGTCACTGGTCACTGGTCACAGGTCAATGGTCACTGGTCACTGGTCACTGGTCACTGGTCACTGGTCACTGGTCACGGGTCACATTTCACGGGTCACTGTTCACTGGTCGCTAGTCACTGGTCACCGGTCACTGGTCACTGGTCACTGGTCACTGTTCACTGGTCACTGGTCACAAGTCACTGGTCACATGTCACTGGTCAGTGGTCACTGGTCTCTGGTCACTGGTCACTGTCGCTGGTCACTGGTCACTGGTCACTGGTCACTGGTCACTGGTCCCTGGTCACTGGTCACTGGTCAATGATCACTGTCGCTGGTCACTGGTCACTGGTCACTGGTCACTGGTCACGGGTCACATGTCACTGGTCCCTGGTCACTGGTCACTTGTCACTGGTCACTGGTCACGGTCACTGGTCACTGGTCACTGGTCACTGGTCACTGGTCACTGGTCACTGGTCAATGTGCCCTATCGCTGGTCAATGGTCACTGTCGCTGGTCACTGGTCACTGGTCACTGGTCACTGGTCACTGGTCATTGGTGACTATCGCTGGTCAATGGTCACTGTCGCTGGTCATTGGTCACTGGTCACTGGTCACTGGTCAAAAGTCACTGGTCACTTGTCACTGGTCAGTGGTCACTGGTCTCTGGTCACTGGTCACTGGTCACTGGTCACTGGTCACAGGTCAATGGTCACTGGTCACTGGTCACTGGGCACTGGTCACTGGTCACGGGTCACATGTCACGGGTCACTGTTCACTGTTCACTGGTCTCTAGTCACTGGTCACCGGTCACTGGTCACTGGTCACTGTTCACTGGTCACTGGTCACAAGTCACTTGTCACTTGTCACTGGTCAGTGGTCACTGGTCACTGGTCTGTGGTCACTGGTCACTGGTCACTGGTCACTGGTCACTGGTCACTGGTCACTGGTCACTGGTCACTGGTCATTGGTCACTGGTCACTGGTCACAAGTCACTGGTCACTGGTCACTTGTCACTGGTCGCTGGTCACTGGTCACTGGTCAATGGTCACTGTCGCTGGTAAATGTTCACTGTCGCTGGTCACTGGTCACTGGTCACTGGTCACTGGTCACGGGTCAATGGTCAGTGGTCACTGGTTACTGGTCTGTGGTCACTGGTCACTGGTCACTGGTCACTGGTCATTGGTCACTGGTCACAAGTCACTGGTCACTGGTCACTTGTCACTGGTCGATGGTCACTGGTCACTGGTGAATGGTCACTGTCGCTGGTAAATGTTCACTGTCGCTGGTCACTGGTCACTGGTCACTGTCGCTGTCGCTGGTCACTGGTCACTGGTCACTGGTCACTGGTCACTGGTCACTGGTCAATGGTCCCTATCGCTGGTCAATGGTCACTGTCGCTGGTCACTGGTCACTGGTCACTGGTCACTAGTCACTGGTCAAAAGTCACTGGTCACTTGTCACTGGTCAATGGTCACTGCCGCTGGTCACTGCTCACTGGTCAATATTCACTGGTCACTGGTCACTGGTCACTGGTCACTGGTCACAGGTCAATGGTCACTGGTCACTGGTCACTGGTCACTGGTCACTGGTCACTGGTCTGTGGTCACTGGTCACTGGTCAGTGGTCACTGGTAACAGTCACATGTCGCGGGTCACTGGTCACAAGTCACTGGTCGCTGGTCACACGTCACTGGTCACTTGTCACTGGTCACTGGTCACTGGTCACTGGTCAATCGTCACTATCGCTGGTCAATGGTCACTGTCGCTGCTCACTGGTCACTGGTCAATGGTCACTGTCGGTGGTCACTGGTCACTGGTCACTGGTCACTGGTCACTGGTCCCTGGTCACTGGTCACTGGTCAATGATCACTGTCACTGGTCACTGGTCACTGGTCACAAGTCACTGGTCACTGGTCACTTGTCACTGGTCACTGGTCACTGGTCACTGGTCAATGGTCACTGTCGCTGGTCAATGGTCACTGTCGCTGGTCAATGGTCACTGCGCTGGTCATTGGTCACTGGCCACTGGTCACTGGTCACTGGTCAAAAGTCACTGGTCACTTGTCACTGGTCAGTGGTCACTGGTCTCTGGTCACTGGTCACTGGTCACTGGTCACTGGTCACTGGTCACAGGTCAATAGTCACTGGTCACTGGTCACTGGTCACTGGTCACTGGTCACTGGTCACTGGTCACTGGTCACTGGTCACTGGTCACTGGTCACTGGTCACGGGTCACATTTCACGGGTCACGGTTCACTGGTCGCTAGTCACTGGTCACCGGTCACTGGTCACTGGTCACTGGTCACTGTTCACTGGTCACTGGTCACAAGTCACTGGTCACATGTCACTGGTCAGTGGTCACTGGTCACTGGTCACTGTTCTGTGGTCACTGGTCACTGGTCAGTGGTCACTGGTCACAGTCACATGTCGCGGGTCACTGGTCACAAGTCACTGGTCGCTGGTCACAAGTCACTGGTCACTTGTCACTGGTCACTGGTCACTGGTCACTGGTCAATTGTCAATGGTCGCTGGTCACTGGTCACTGGTCATGGGTCACTGGTCACTGGTCATTGGTAACAAGTCACTGGTCACTGGTCACTTGTCACTGGTCGCTGGTCACTGGTCACTGGTCAGTGGTCACTGTCGCTGGTAAATGGTCACTGTCGCTGGTCACTGGTCACTGGTCACTGGGCACTGGTCACTGGTCATTGGTCACTATCGCTGGTCAATGGTCACTGTCGCTGGTCATTGGTCACTGGTCACTGGACACTGGTCACTGGTCACTTGTCACTGGTCACTGGTCACTGGTCAATGGTCACTGTCGCTGGTCACTGGTCACTGGTCACTGGTCACTGGTCACTGGTCCCTGGTCACTGGTCACTGGTCAATGATCACTGTCGCTGGTCACTGGTCACTGGTCACTGGTCACTGGTCACTGGTCACGGGTCACATGTCACTGGTCACTGGTCACTGGTCACTGGTCACTTGTCAATGATCACTGTCGCTGGTCAATGGTCACTGTCGCTGGTCACTGGTCACTGGTCACTGGTCACTGGTCACTGGTCATTGGTCACTGGTCAATGGTCACAAGTCACTGGTCACTGGTCACTGGTCACTGGTAAGTGGTCACTGTCGCTGGTAATCGGTCACTGTCGCTGGTCACTGGTCACTGGTCACTGGTCACTGGTCACTGGTCACTGGTCACTAGTCACTGGTCAATGGTCCCTATCGCTGGTCAATGGTCACTGTCGCTGGTCACTGGTCACTGGTCACTGGTCATTGGTGACTATCGCTGGTCAATGGTCACTGTCGCTGGTCACTGGTCACTGGTCACTGGTCAATGGTCCCTATCGCTGGTCAATGGTCACTGTCGCTGGTCACTGGTCACTGGTCACTGGTCACTGGTCAAAAGTCACTGGTCACTTGTCACAGGTCAGTGGTCACTGGTCTCTGGTCACTGGTCACTGTCGCTGGTCACTGGTCACTGGTCACTGGTCAATGGTCCCTATCGCTGGTCAATGGTCACTGTCGCTGGTCACTGGTCACTGGTCACTGGTCACTGGTCAAAAGTCACTGGTCACTTGTCACTGGTCAGTGGTCACTGGTCTCTGGTCACTGGTCACTGGTCACTGGTCACAGGTCAATGGTCACTGGTCACTGGTCACTGGTCACTGGCCACTGGTCACTGGTCACTGGTCAATGGTCACTGTCGCTGGTCAATGGTCACTGTCGCTGGTCACTGGTCACTGGTCACTGGTCACTGGTCACTGGTCATTGGTCACTGGTCACTGGTCACAAGTCACTGGTCACTGGTCACTTGTCACTGGTCGATGGTCACTGGTCACTGGTCAATGGTCACTGTCGCTGGTAAATGTTCACTGTCGCTGGTCACTGGTCACTGGTCACTGTCGCTGGTCACTGGTCACTGGTCACTGGTCACTGGTCACTGGTCACTGGTCACTGGTCAATGGTCCCTATCACTGGTCAATGGTCACTGTCGCTGGTCACTGGTCACTGGTCACTGGTCACTGGTCACTGGTCAAGTGTCACTGGTCACTTGTCACTGGTCAATGGTCACTGCCGCTGGTCACTGCTCACTGGTCAATATTCACTGGTCACTGGTCACTGGTCACTGGTCACTGGTCACTGGTCACTGGTCACTGGTCACTTTCGCTGGTCACTGGTCACTGGTCAATGGTCACTGGCCACTGGTCACTGGTCACTGGTCAATGGTCACTGTCGCTGGTCAATGGTCACTGTCGCTGGTCACTGGTCACTGGTCACTGGTCACTGGTCACTGGTCACTGGTCACAAGTCACTGGTCACTTGTCACTGGTCACTGGTCACTGGTCACTGGTCAATGGTCACTGTCGCTGGTCAATGGTCACTGTCGCTGGTCACTGGTCACTGGTCACTGGTCACAGGTCAATGGTCACTGGTCACTGGTCACTGGTCACTGGTCACTGGTCACTGGTCACGGGTCACATTTCACGGGTCACTGTTCACTGGTCGCTAGTCACTGGTCACCGGTCACTGGTCACTGGTCACTGGTCACTGGTCACTGTTCACTGGTCACTGGTCACAAGTCACTGGTCACATGTCACTGGTCAGTGGTCACTGGTCTGTGGTCACTGGTCACTGGTCAGTGGTCACTGGTAACAGTCACATGTCGCGGGTCACTGGTCACAAGTCACTGGTCGCTGGTCACAAGTCACTGGTCACTTGTCACTGGTCACTGGTCAATGGTCCCTATCGCTGGTCAATGGTCACTGTCGCTGGTCACTGGTCACTGGTCACTGGTCACTGGTCACTGGTCAAATGTCACTGGTCACTTGTCACTGGTCAATGGTCACTGTCGCTGGTCACTGGTCACTGGTCACTGGTCGCTGGTCACTGGTCACTGGTCACTGGTCACTGGTCACTGGTCACTGGCCACTGGTCACTGGTCACCGGTCAATGGCCACTGTCGCTGGTCAATGGTCACTGTCGCTGGTCACTGGTCACTGGTCAATGGTCCCTATCGCTGGTCAATGGTCACTGTCGCTGGTCACTGGTCACTGGTCACTGGTCACTGGTCACTGGTCAAATGTCACTGGTCACTTGTCACTGGTCAATGGTCACTGTCGCTGGTCACTGGTCACTGGTCACTGGTCGCTGGTCACTGGTCACTGGTCACTGGTCACTGGTCACTGGCCACTGGTCACTGGTCACCGGTCAATGGCCACTTTCGCTGGTCAATGGTCACTGTCGCTGGTCACTGGTCACTGGTCACTGGTCACTGGTCACTGGTCACTGGTCACTGGTCACTGGTCACTGGTCACTGGTCACTGGTCACTGGTCACTGGTCAATGGTCCCTATCGCTGGTCAATGGTCACTGTCGCTGGTCACTGGTCACTGGTCACTGGTCACTGGTCACTGGTCACTGGTCACTTGTCACTGGTCAGTGGTCACTGGTCTCTGGTCACTGGTCACTGGTCACTGGTCACTGGTCACAGGTCAATGGTCACTGGTCACTGGTCACTGGTCACTGGTCACTGGCCACTGGTCACTGGTCACCGGTCAATGGCCACTGTCGCTGGTCAATGGTCACTGTCGCTGGTCACTGGTCACTGGTCACTGGTCACTGGGCACTGGTCAATGGTCACTATCGCTGGTCAATGGTCACTGTCGCTGCTCACTGGTCACTGGTCACTGGTCACTGGTCATTGGTAACTATCGCTGGTCAATGGTCACTGTCGCTGGTCACTGGTCACTGGTCACTGGTCACTGGTCACGGGTCACATGTCACGGGTCACTGTTCACTGGTCGCTAGTCACTGGTCACCGGTCACTGGTCACTGGTCACTGGTCACTGTTCACTGGTCACTGGTCACTGGTCACTGGTCACTGGTCACTGGTCACTGGTCACTGGTCACTATCGCTGGTCAATGGTCACTGTCGCTGGTCACTGGTCACTGGTCACTGTTCACTGGTCACTGGTCACTGGTCACTGGTCATTGGTCACAAGTCACTGGTCACTGGTCACTTGTCACTGGTCGCTGGTCACTGGTCACTGGTCACTGGTCACTGGTCACTGGTCACTGTTCACTGGTCACTGGTCACAAGTCACTTATCACATGTCACTGGTCAGTGGTCACTGGTCACTGGTCACTGGTCTGTGGTCACTGGTCACTGGTCAGTGGTCACTGGTCACAGTCACATGTCGCGGGTCACTGGTCACAAGTCACTGGTCGCTGGCCACAAGTCACTGGTCACTTGTCACTGGTCACTGGTCACTGGTCACTGGTCAATTGTCAATGGTCGCTGGTCACTGGTCACTGGTCATGGGTCACTGGTCACTGGTCACTGGTCACTGGTCACTGGTCACTGGTCACTGGTCACTGGTCACTGGTCAATCGTCACTATCGCTGGTCAATGGTCACTGTCGCTGCTCACTGGTCACTGGTCACTGGTCACTGGTCACTGGTCATTGGTCACTTTCGCTGGTCAATGGTCACTGTCGCTGGTCATTGGTCACTGGTCACTGGTCACTGGTCACTGGTCCCTGGTCACTGGTCACTGGTCAATGATCACTGTCGCTGGTCACTGGTCACTGGTCACTGGTCACTGGTCACTGGTCACGGGTCACTGGTCACTGGTCACTGGTCACTTGTCAATGGTCACTGTCGCTGGTCAATGGTCACTGTCGCTGGTCACTGGTCACTGGTCACTGGTCACTGGTCACTGGTCAAAAGTCACTGGTCACTTGTCACTGGTCAATGGTCACTGCCGCTGGTCACTGCTCACTGGTCAATATTCACTGGTCACTGGTCACTGGTCACTGGTCACTGGTCACTGGTCACTGGTCACTGGTCACTTTCGCTGGTCACTGGTCACTGGTCAATGGTCACTGGCCACTGGTCACTGGTCACTGGTCAATGGTCACTGTCGCTGGTCAATGGTCACTGTCGCTGGTCACTGGTCACTGGTCACTGGTCACTGGTCACTGGTCACTTTTCACAAGTCACTGGTCACTTGTCACTGGTCACTGGTCACTGGTCACTGGTCACTGGTCAATGGTCACTGTCGCTGGTCAATGGTCACTGTCGCTGGTCACTGGTCACTGGTCACTGGTCACTGGTCACTGGTCACTGGTCACAGGTCAATGGTCACTGGGCACTGGTCACTGGTCACTGGTCACTGGTCACTGGTCACGGGTCACATTTCACGGGTCACTGTTCACTGGTCGCTAGTCACTGGTCACCGGTCACTGGTCACTGGTCACTGGTCACTGGTCACTGTTCACTGGTCACTGGTCACAAGTCACTGGTCACATGTCACTGGTCAGTGGTCACTGGTCACTGGTCACTGGTCACTGGTCACTGGTCACTGGTCACTGGTCACTGGTCAATCGTCACTATCGCTGGTCAATGGTCACTGTCGCTGCTCACTGGTCACTGGTCACTGGTCACTGGTCACTGGTCATTGGTCACTGGTCACTGGTCACGGGTCACATGTCACTGGTCACTGGTCACTGGTCATGCGTCACTGGTCACTGGTCACTGGTCACTGGTCACTGGTCACTGGTCACTGGTCAATCGTCACTATCGCTGGTCAATGGTCACTGTCGCTGCTCACTGGTCACTGGTCACTGGTCACTGGTCACTGGTCATTGGTCACTTTCGCTGGTCAATGGTCACTGTCGCTGGTCATTGGTCACTGGTCACTGGACACTGGTCACTGTCGCTGGTCACTGGTCACTGGTCACTGGTCAATGGTCACTGCCGCTGGTCACTGGTCACTGGTCACTGCTCACTGGTCACTGGTCACTTGTCAATGGTCACTGTCGCTGGTCAATGGTCACTGTCGCTGGTCACTGGTCACTGGTCACTGGTCATTGGTCACTGGTCACTGGTCACAAGTCACTGGTCACTGGTCACATGTCACTGGTCGCTGGTCACTGGTCACTGGTCAGTGGTCACTGTCGCTGGTAAATGGTCACTGTCGCTGGTCACTGGTCACTGGTCACTGGGCACTGGTCACTGGTCACTGGTCACTGGTCATTGGTCACTATCGCTGGTCAATGGTCACTGTCGCTGGTCACTGGTCACTGGTCACTGGTCAATGGTCCCTATCGCTGGTCAATGGTCACTGTCGCTGGTCACTGGTCACTGGTCACTGGTCACTGGTCACTGGTCACTGGTCACTGGTCACTGTCGCTGGTCAATGGTCACTGTCGCTGGTCACTGGTCACTGGTCACTGGTCACTGGTCACTGGTCACAGGTCAATGGTCACTGGGCACTGGTCACTGGTCACTGGTCACTGGTCACTGGTCACGGGTCACATTTCACGGGTCACTGTTCACTGGTCGCTAGTCACTGGTCACCGGTCACTGGTCACTGGTCATTGGTCACTGGTCACTGTTCACTGGTCACTGGTCACTGGTCACTGGTCACTGGTCACTGGTCAATCGTCACTATCGCTGGTCAATGGTCACTGTCGCTGCTCACTGGTCACTGGTCACTGGTCACTGGTCACTGGTCATTGGTCACTGGTCACTGGTCACGGGTCACATGTCACTGGTCACTGGTCACTGGTCATGTGTCACTGGTCACTGGTCACTGGTCACTGGTCACTGGTCACTGGTCACTGGTCACTGGTCAATCGTCACTATCGCTGGTCAATGGTCACTGTCGCTGCTCACTGGTCACTGGTCACTGGTCACTGGTCACTGGTCACTGGTCATTGGTCACTTTCGCTGGTCAATGGTCACTGTCGCTGGTCATTGGTCACTGGTCACTGGACACTGGTCACTGTCGCTGGTCACTGGTCACTGGTCACTGGTCAATGGTCACTGCCGCTGGTCACTGGTCACTGGTCACTGCTCACTGGTCACTGGTCACTTGTCAATGGTCACTGTCGCTGGTCAATGGTCACTGTCGCTGGTCACTGGTCACTGGTCACTGGTCACTGGTCACTGGTCATTGGTCACTGGTCACTGGTCACAACTCACTGGTCACTGGTCACTTGTCACTGGTCGCTGGTCACTGGTCACTGGTCAGTGGTCACTGTCGCTGGTAAATGGTCACTGTCGCTGGTCACTGGTCACTGGTCACTGGGCACTGGTCACTGGTCACTGGTCACTGGTCATTGGTCACTATCGCTGGTCAATGGTCACTGTCGCTGGTCACTGGTCACTGGTCACTGGTCACTGGTCACTGGTCCCTGGTCACTGGTCACTGGTCAATGATCACTGTCGCTGGTCACTGGTCACTGGTCACTGGTCACTGGTCACTGGTCACGGGTCACATGTCACTGGTCACTGGTCACTGGTCACTGGTCACTTGTCAATGGTCACTGTCGCTGGTCAATGGTCACTGTCGCTGGTCACTGGTCACTGGTCACTGGTCACTGGTCACTGGTCATTGGTCACTGGTCACTGGTCACAAGTCACTGGTCACTGGTCACTTGTCACTGGTCGCTGGTCACTGGTCACTGGTAAGTGGTCACTGTCGCTGGTAAATGGTCACTGTCGCTGGTCACTGGTCACTGGTCACTGGTCACTGGTCACTGGTCACTGGTCACTGGTCACTGGTCACTGGTCAATGGTCCCTATCGCTGGTCAATGGTCACTGTCGCTGGTCACTGGTCACTGGTCACTGGTCAATGGTCCCTATCGCTGGTCAATGGTCACTGTCGCTGGTCACTGGTCACTGGTCACTGGTCACTGGTCAATGATCACTGTCGCTGGTCACTGGTCACTGGTCACTGGTCACTGGTCACTGGTCACTGGTCACGGGTCACATGTCACTGGTCACTGGTCACTGGTCACTGGTCACTTGTCAATGGTCACTGTCGCTGGTCAATGGTCACTGTCGCTGGTCACTGGTCACTGGTCACTGGTCACTGGTCACTGGTCATTGGTCACAAGTCACTGGTCACTGGTCACTTGTCACTGGTCGCTGGTCACTGGTCACTGGTAAGTGGTCACTGTCGCTGGTAAATGGTCACTGTCGCTGGTCACTGGTCACTGGTCACTGGTCACTGGTCACTGGTCACTGGTCACTGGTCACTGGTCACTGGTCAATGGTCCCTATCGCTGGTCAATGGTCACTGTCGCTGGTCACTGGTCACTGGTCACTGGTCAATGGTCCCTATCGCTGGTCAATGGTCACTGTCGCTGGTCACTGGTCACTGGTCACTGGTCACTGGTCACTGTTCACTGGTCAATGGTCCCTATCGCTGGTCAATGGTCACTGTCGCTGGTCACTGGTCACTGGTCACTGGTCACTGGTCACTGGTCAAAAGTCACTGGTCACTTGTCACTGGTCAATGGTCACTGCCGCTGGTCACTGCTCACTGGTCAATATTCACTGGTCACTGGTCACTGGTCACTGGTCACTGGTCACTGGTCACTGGTCACTGGTCACTTTCGCTGGTCACTGGTCACTGGTCAATGGTCACTGGTCACTGGTCACTGGTCACAAGTCACTGGTCACTTGTCACTGGTCACTGGTCACTGGTCACTGGTCACTGGTCAATGGTCACTGTCGCTGGTCAATGGTCACTGTCGCTGGTCACTGGTCACTGGTCACTGGTCACTGGTCACTGGTCACTGGTCACAGGTCAATGGTCACTGGTCACTGGTCACAAGTCACTGGTCACTTGTCACTGGTCACTGGTCACTGGTCACTGGTCACTGGTCAATGGTCACTGTCGCTGGTCAATGGTCACTGTCGCTGGTCACTGGTCACTGGTCACTGGTCACTGGTCACTGGTCACTGGTCAATGGTCACTGTCGCTGGTCACTGGTCACTGGTCACTGGTCACTGGTCACTGGTCCCTGGTCACTGGTCACTGGTCAATGATCACTGTCGCTGGTCACTGGTCACTGGTCACTGGTCACTGGTCACTGGTCACGGGTCACATGTCACTGGTCACTGGTCACTGGTCACTGGTCACTGGTCACTGGTCACTATCGTTGGTCAATGGTCACTGTCGCTGGTCACTGGTCACTGGTCACTGTTCACTGGTCACTGGTCACTGGTCACTGGTCATTGGTCACTATCGCTGGTCAATGGTCACTGTCGCTGGTCATTGGTCACTGGTCACTGGACACTGGTCACTGGTCACTGGTCACTTGTCACTGGTCACTGGTCACTGGTCAATGGTCACTGTCGCTGGTCACTGGTCACTGGTCACTGGTCACTGGTCAATGATCACTGTCGCTGGTCACTGGTCACTGGTCACTGGTCACGGGTCACATGTCACTGGTCACTGGTCAATGGTCACTGGTCACTGGTCACTGGTCACTGGTCACTGGTCACTATCGCAGGTCAATGGTCACTGTCGCTGGTCACTGGTCACTGGTCACTGTTCACTGGTCACTGGTCACTGGTCACTGGTCATTGGTCACTAACGCTGGTCAATGGTCACTGTCGCTGGTCATTGGTCACTGGTCACTGGACACTGGTCACTGGTCACTGGTCACTTGTCACTGGTCACTGGTCACTGGTCACTGGTCAATGGTCACTGTCGCTGGTCACTGGTCACTGGTCACTGGTCAATGGTCACTGCCGCTGGTCACTGGTCACTGGTCACTGCTCACTGGTCACTGGTCACTTGTCACTGGTTACTGGTCACTGGTCACTGGTCACTGGTCACTATCGCTGGTCAATGGTCACTGTCGCTGGTCACTGGTCACTGGTCACTGTTCACTGGTCACTGGTCACTGGTCACTGGTCATTGGTCACTATCGCTGGTCAATGGTCACTGTCGCTGGTCATTGGTCACTGGTCACTGGACACTGGTCACTGGTCACTGGTCACTTGTCACTGGTCACTGGTCACTGGTCAATGGTCACTGTCGCTGGTCACTGGTCACTGGTCACTGGTCAATGGTCACTGCCGCTGGTCACTGGTCACTGGTCACTGGTCACTGGTCACTGGCCACTGGTCACTGGTCACTGGTCAATGGTCACTGTCGCTGGTCAATGGTCACTGTCGCTGGTCACTGGTCACTGGTCACTGGTCACTGGTCACTGGTCATTGGTCACTGGTCACTGGTCACAAGTCACTGGTCACTGGTCACTTGTCACTGGTCGATGGTCACTGGTCACTGGTCAATGGTCACTGTCGCTGGTAAATGTTCACTGTCGCTGGTCACTGGTCACTCGTCACTGTCGCTGGTCACTGGTCACTGGTCACTGGTCACTGGTCACTGGTCACTGGTCACTGGTCAATGGTCCCTATCGCTGGTCAATGGTCACTGTCGCTGGTCACTGGTCACTGGTCACTGGTCACTGGTCACTGGTCAAATGTCACTGGTCACTTGTCACTGGTCAATGGTCACTGCCGCTGGTCACTGCTCACTGGTCAATATTCACTGGTCACTGGTCACTGGTCACTGGTCACTGGTCACTGGTCACTGGTCACTGGTCACTTTCGCTGGTCACTGGTCACTGGTCAATGGTCACTGGCCACTGGTCACTGGTCACTGGTCAATGGTCACTGTCGCTGGTCAATGGTCACTGTCGCTGGTCACTGGTCACTGGTCACAAGTCACTGGTCACTTGTCACTGGTCACTGGTCACTGGTCACTGGTCAATGGTCACTGTCGCTGGTCAATGGTCACTGTCGCTGGTCAATGGTCACTGCGCTGGTCATTGGTCACTGGTCACTGGTCACTGGTCAAAAGTCACTGGTCACTTGTCACTGGTCAGTGGTCACTGGTCTCTGGTCACTGGTCACTGGTCACTGGTCACTGGTCACTGGTCACAGGTCAATGGTCACTGGTCACTGGTCACTGGTCACGGGTCACATTTCACGGGTCACTGTTCACTGGTCGCTAGTCACTGGTCACCGGTCACTGGTCACTGGTCACTGGTCACTGGTCACTGTTCACTGGTCACTGGTCACAAGTCACTGGTCACATGTCACTGGTCAGTGGTCACTGGTCACTGGTCACTGGTCTGTGGTCACTGGTCACTGGTCAGTGGTCACTGGTAACAGTCACATGTCGCGGGTCACTGGTCACAAGTCACTGGTCGCTGGTCACAAGTCACTGGTCACTTGTCACTGGTCACTGGTCAATGGTCCCTATCGCTGGTCAATGGTCACTGTCGCTGGTCACTGGTCACTGGTCACTGGTCACTGGTCACTGGTCAAATGTCACTGGTCACTTGTCACTGGTCAATGGTCACTGTCGCTGGTCACTGGTCACTGGTCACTGGTCGCTGGTCACTGGTCACTGGTCACTGGTCACTGGTCACTGGCCACTGGTCACTGGTCACCGGTCAATGGCCACTGTCGCTGGTCAATGGTCACTGTCGCTGGTCACTGGTCACTGGTCAATGGTCCCTATCGCTGGTCAATGGTCACTGTCGCTGGTCCCTGGTCACTGGTCACTGGTCACTGGTCACTGGTCAAATGTCACTGGTCACTTGTCACTGGTCAATGGTCACTGTCGCTGGTCACTGGTCACTGGTCACTGGTCGCTGGTCACTGGTCACTGGTCACTGGTCACTGGTCACTGGTCACTGGCCACTGGTCACTGGTCACCGGTCAATGGCCACTGTCGCTGGTCAATGGTCACTGTCGCTGGTCACTGGTCACTGGTCACTGGTCACTGGTCACTGGTCACTGGTCACTGGTCACTGGTCACTGGTCACTGGTCACTGGTCACTGGTCAATGGTCCCTATCGCTGGTCAATGGTCACTGTCGCTGGTCACTGGTCACTGGTCACTGGTCACTGGTCACTGGTCACTGGTCACTTGTCACTGGTCAGTGGTCACTGGTCTCTGGTCACTGGTCACTGGTCACTGGTCACTGGTCACAGGTCAATGGTCACTGGTCACTGGTCACTGGTCACTGGTCACTGGCCACTGGTCACTGGTCACCGGTCAATGGCCACTGTCGCTGGTCAATGGTCACTGTCGCTGGTCACTGGTCACTGGTCACTGGTCACTGGGCACTGGTCAATGGTCACTATCGCTGGTCAATGGTCACTGTCGCTGCTCACTGGTCACTGGTCACTGGTCACTGGTCATTGGTAACTATCGCTGGTCAATGGTCACTGTCGCTGGTCACTGGTCACTGGTCACGGGTCACATGTCACGGGTCACTGTTCACTGGTCGCTAGTCACTGGTCACCGGTCACTGGTCACTGGTCACTGGTCACTGTTCACTGGTCACTGGTCACTGGTCACTGGTCACTGGTCACTGGTCACTGGTCACTGGTCACTATCGCTGGTCAATGGTCACTGTCGCTGGTCACTGGTCACTGGTCACTGTTCACTGGTCACTGGTCACTGGTCACTGGTCATTGGTCACAAGTCACTGGTCACTGGTCACTTGTCACTGGTCGCTGGTCACTGGTCACTGGTCACTGGTCACTGGTCACTGGTCACTGGTCACTGTTCACTGGTCACTGGTCACAAGTCACTGGTCACATGTCACTGGTCAGTGGTCACTGGTCACTGGTCACTGGTCTGTGGTCACTGGTCACTGGTCAGTGGTCACTGGTCACAGTCACATGTCGCGGGTCACTGGTCACAAGTCACTGGTCGCTGGTCACAAGTCACTGGTCACTTGTCACTGGTCACTGGTCACTGGTCACTGGTCAATTGTCAATGGTCGCTGGTCACTGGTCACTGGTCATGGGTCACTGGTCACTGGTCACTGGTCACTGGTCACTGGTCACTGGTCAATCGTCACTATCGCTGGTCAATGGTCACTGTCGCTGCTCACTGGTCACTGGTCACTGGTCACAGATCACTGCTCATTGGTCACTGGTCACTGGTTACGGGTCACATGTCACTGGTCACTGGTCACTGGTCATGTGTCACTGGTCACTGGTCACTGGTCACTGGTCACTGGTCACTGGTCACTGGTCACTGGTCACTGGTCAATGGTCCCTATCGCTGGTCAATGGTCACTGTCGCTGGTCACTGGTCACTGGTCACTGGTCAATGGTCCCTATCGCTGGTCAATGGTCACTGTCGCTGGTCACTGGTCACTGGTCACTGGTCACTGGTCACTGGTCAATGGTCCCTATCGCTGGTCAATGGTCACTGTCGCTGGTCACTGGTCACTGGTCACTGGTCACTGGTCACTGGTCAAAAGTCACTGGTCACTTGTCACTGGTCAATGGTCACTTGTCACTGGTCAATGGTCACTGCCGCTGGTCACTGCTCACTGGTCAATATTCACTGGTCACTGGTCACTGGTCACTGGTCACTGGTCACTGGTCACTGGTCACTGGTCACTTTCGCTGGTCACTGGTCACTGGTCAATGGTCACTGGCCACTGGTCACTGGTCACTGGTCAATGGTCACTGTCGCTGGTCAATGGTCACTGTCGCTGGTCACTGGTCACTGGTCACTGGTCACTTTTCACAAGTCACTGGTCACTTGTCACTGGTCACTGGTCACTGGTCACTGGTCACTGGTCAATGGTCACTGTCGCTGGTCAATGGTCACTGTCGCTGGTCACTGGTCACTGGTCACTGGTCACTGGTCACTGGTCACTGGTCACAGGTCAATGGTCACTGGGCACTGGTCACTGGTCACTGGTCACTGGCCACTGGTCACTGGTCACTGGTCAATGGTCACTGTCGCTGGTCAATGGTCACTGTCGCTGGTCACTGGTCACTGGTCACTGGTCACTGGTCACTGGTCATTGGTCACTGGTCACTGGTCACAAGTCACTGGTCACTGGTCACTTGTCACTGGTCGATGGTCACTGGTCACTGGTCAATGGTCACTGTCGCTGGTAAATGTTCACTGTCGCTGGTCACTGGTCACTGGTCACTGTCGCTGGTCACTGGTCACTGGTCACTGGTCACTGGTCACTGGTCAATGGTCCCTATCACTGGTCAATGGTCACTGTCGCTGGTCACTGGTCACTGGTCACTGGTCACTGGTCACTGGTCAAATGTCACTGGTCACTTGTCACTGGTCAATGGTCACTGCCGCTGGTCACTGCTCACTGGTCAATATTCACTGGTCACTGGTCACTGGTCACTGGTCACTGGTCACTGGTCACTGGTCACTGGTCACTTTCGCTGGTCACTGGTCACTGGTCAATGGTCACTGGCCACTGGTCACTGGTCACTGGTCAATGGTCACTGTCGCTGGTCAATGGTCACTGTCGCTGGTCACTGGTCACTGGTCACTGGTCACTGGTCACTGGTCACTGGTCACAAGTCACTGGTCACTTGTCACTGGTCACTGGTCACTGGTCACTGGTCAATGGTCACTGTCGCTGGTCAATGGTCACTGTCGCTGGTCACTGGTCACTGGTCACTGGTCACAGGTCAATGGTCACTGGTCACTGGTCACTGGTCACTGGTCACTGGTCACTGGTCACGGGTCACATTTCACGGGTCACTGTTCACTGGTCGCTAGTCACTGGTCACCGGTCACTGGTCACTGGTCACTGGTCACTGGTCACTGTTCACTGGTCACTGGTCACAAGTCACTGGTCACATGTCACTGGTCAGTGGTCACTGGTCTGTGGTCACTGGTCACTGGTCAGTGGTCACTGGTAACAGTCACATGTCGCGGGTCACTGGTCACAAGTCACTGGTCGCTGGTCACAAGTCACTGGTCACTTGTCACTGGTCACTGGTCAATGGTCCCTATCGCTGGTCAATGGTCACTGTCGCTGGTCACTGGTCACTGGTCACTGGTCACTGGTCACTGGTCAAATGTCACTGGTCACTTGTCACTGGTCAATGGTCACTGTCGCTGGTCACTGGTCACTGGTCACTGGTCGCTGGTCACTGGTCACTGGTCACTGGTCACTGGTCACTGGTCACTGGCCACTGGTCACTGGTCACCGGTCAATGGCCACTGTCGCTGGTCAATGGTCACTGTCGCTGGTCACTGGTCACTGGTCAATGGTCCCTATCGCTGGTCAATGGTCACTGTCGCTGGTCACTGGTCACTGGTCACTGGTCACTGGTCACTGGTCAAATGTCACTGGTCACTTGTCACTGGTCAATGGTCACTGTCGCTGGTCACTGGTCACTGGTCACTGGTCGCTGGTCACTGGTCACTGGTCACTGGTCACTGGTCACTGGCCACTGGTCACTGGTCACCGGTCAATGGCCACTTTCGCTGGTCAATGGTCACTGTCGCTGGTCACTGGTCACTGGTCACTGGTCACTGGTCACTGGTCACTGGTCACTGGTCACTGGTCACTGGTCACTGGTCACTGGTCACTGGTCAATGGTCCCTATCGCTGGTCAATGGTCACTGTCGCTGGTCACTGGTCACTGGTCACTGGTCACTGGTCACTGGTCACTGGTCACTTGTCACTGGTCAGTGGTCACTGGTCTCTGGTCACTGGTCACTGGTCACTGGTCACTGGTCACAGGTCAATGGTCACTGGTCACTGGTCACTGGTCACTGGTCACTGGCCACTGGTCACTGGTCACCGGTCAATGGCCACTGTCGCTGGTCAATGGTCACTGTCGCTGGTCACTGGTCACTGGTCACTGGTCACTGGGCACTGGTCAATGGTCACTATCGCTGGTCAATGGTCACTGTCGCTGCTCACTGGTCACTGGTCACTGGTCACTGGTCATTGGTAACTATCGCTGGTCAATGGTCACTGTCGCTGGTCACTGGTCACTGGTCACTGGTCACTGGTCACGGGTCACATGTCACGGGTCACTGTTCACTGGTCGCTAGTCACTGGTCACCGGTCACTGGTCACTGGTCACTGGTCACTGTTCACTGGTCACTGGTCACTGGTCACTGGTCACTGGTCACTGGTCACTGGTCACTGGTCACTATCGCTGGTCAATGGTCACTGTCGCTGGTCACTGGTCACTGGTCACTGTTCACTGGTCACTGGTCACTGGTCACTGGTCATTGGTCACAAGTCACTGGTCACTGGTCACTTGTCACTGGTCGCTGGTCACTGGTCACTGGTCACTGGTCACTGGTCACTGGTCACTGTTCACTGGTCACTGGTCACAAGTCACTTATCACATGTCACTGGTCAGTGGTCACTGGTCACTGGTCACTGGTCTGTGGTCACTGGTCACTGGTCAGTGGTCACTGGTCACAGTCACATGTCGCGGGTCACTGGTCACAAGTCACTGGTCGCTGGCCACAAGTCACTGGTCACTTGTCACTGGTCACTGGTCACTGGTCACTGGTCAATTGTCAATGGTCGCTGGTCACTGGTCACTGGTCATGGGTCACTGGTCACTGGTCACTGGTCACTGGTCACTGGTCACTGGTCACTGGTCACTGGTCACTGGTCAATCGTCACTATCGCTGGTCAATGGTCACTGTCGCTGCTCACTGGTCACTGGTCACTGGTCACTGGTCACTGGTCATTGGTCACTTTCGCTGGTCAATGGTCACTGTCGCTGGTCATTGGTCACTGGTCACTGGTCACTGGTCACTGGTCCCTGGTCACTGGTCACTGGTCAATGATCACTGTCGCTGGTCACTGGTCACTGGTCACTGGTCACTGGTCACTGGTCACGGGTCACTGGTCACTGGTCACTGGTCACTTGTCAATGGTCACTGTCGCTGGTCAATGGTCACTGTCGCTGGTCACTGGTCACTGGTCACTGGTCACTGGTCACTGGTCAAAAGTCACTGGTCACTTGTCACTGGTCAATGGTCACTGCCGCTGGTCACTGCTCACTGGTCAATATTCACTGGTCACTGGTCACTGGTCACTGGTCACTGGTCACTGGTCACTGGTCACTGGTCACTTTCGCTGGTCACTGGTCACTGGTCAATGGTCACTGGCCACTGGTCACTGGTCACTGGTCAATGGTCACTGTCGCTGGTCAATGGTCACTGTCGCTGGTCACTGGTCACTGGTCACTGGTCACTGGTCACTGGTCACTTTTCACAAGTCACTGGTCACTTGTCACTGGTCACTGGTCACTGGTCACTGGTCACTGGTCAATGGTCACTGTCGCTGGTCAATGGTCACTGTCGCTGGTCACTGGTCACTGGTCACTGGTCACTGGTCACTGGTCACTGGTCACAGGTCAATGGTCACTGGGCACTGGTCACTGGTCACTGGTCACTGGTCACTGGTCACGGGTCACATTTCACGGGTCACTGTTCACTGGTCGCTAGTCACTGGTCACCGGTCACTGGTCACTGGTCACTGGTCACTGGTCACTGTTCACTGGTCACTGGTCACAAGTCACTGGTCACATGTCACTGGTCAGTGGTCACTGGTCACTGGTCACTGGTCACTGGTCACTGGTCACTGGTCACTGGTCACTGGTCAATCGTCACTATCGCTGGTCAATGGTCACTGTCGCTGCTCACTGGTCACTGGTCACTGGTCACTGGTCACTGGTCATTGGTCACTGGTCACTGGTCACGGGTCACATGTCACTGGTCACTGGTCACTGGTCATGCGTCACTGGTCACTGGTCACTGGTCACTGGTCACTGGTCACTGGTCACTGGTCAATCGTCACTATCGCTGGTCAATGGTCACTGTCGCTGCTCACTGGTCACTGGTCACTGGTCACTGGTCACTGGTCATTGGTCACTTTCGCTGGTCAATGGTCACTGTCGCTGGTCATTGGTCACTGGTCACTGGACACTGGTCACTGTCGCTGGTCACTGGTCACTGGTCACTGGTCAATGGTCACTGCCGCTGGTCACTGGTCACTGGTCACTGCTCACTGGTCACTGGTCACTTGTCAATGGTCACTGTCGCTGGTCAATGGTCACTGTCGCTGGTCACTGGTCACTGGTCACTGGTCATTGGTCACTGGTCACTGGTCACAAGTCACTGGTCACTGGTCACATGTCACTGGTCGCTGGTCACTGGTCACTGGTCAGTGGTCACTGTCGCTGGTAAATGGTCACTGTCGCTGGTCACTGGTCACTGGTCACTGGGCACTGGTCACTGGTCACTGGTCACTGGTCATTGGTCACTATCGCTGGTCAATGGTCACTGTCGCTGGTCACTGGTCACTGGTCACTGGTCAATGGTCCCTATCGCTGGTCAATGGTCACTGTCGCTGGTCACTGGTCACTGGTCACTGGTCACTGGTCACTGGTCACTGGTCACTGGTCACTGTCGCTGGTCAATGGTCACTGTCGCTGGTCACTGGTCACTGGTCACTGGTCACTGGTCACTGGTCACAGGTCAATGGTCACTGGGCACTGGTCACTGGTCACTGGTCACTGGTCACTGGTCACGGGTCACATTTCACGGGTCACTGTTCACTGGTCGCTAGTCACTGGTCACCGGTCACTGGTCACTGGTCATTGGTCACTGGTCACTGTTCACTGGTCACTGGTCACTGGTCACTGGTCACTGGTCACTGGTCAATCGTCACTATCGCTGGTCAATGGTCACTGTCGCTGCTCACTGGTCACTGGTCACTGGTCACTGGTCACTGGTCATTGGTCACTGGTCACTGGTCACGGGTCACATGTCACTGGTCACTGGTCACTGGTCATGTGTCACTGGTCACTGGTCACTGGTCACTGGTCACTGGTCACTGGTCACTGGTCACTGGTCAATCGTCACTATCGCTGGTCAATGGTCACTGTCGCTGCTCACTGGTCACTGGTCACTGGTCACTGGTCACTGGTCACTGGTCATTGGTCACTTTCGCTGGTCAATGGTCACTGTCGCTGGTCATTGGTCACTGGTCACTGGACACTGGTCACTGTCGCTGGTCACTGGTCACTGGTCACTGGTCAATGGTCACTGCCGCTGGTCACTGGTCACTGGTCACTGCTCACTGGTCACTGGTCACTTGTCAATGGTCACTGTCGCTGGTCAATGGTCACTGTCGCTGGTCACTGGTCACTGGTCACTGGTCACTGGTCACTGGTCATTGGTCACTGGTCACTGGTCACAAGTCACTGGTCACTGGTCACTTGTCACTGGTCGCTGGTCACTGGTCACTGGTCAGTGGTCACTGTCGCTGGTAAATGGTCACTGTCGCTGGTCACTGGTCACTGGTCACTGGGCACTGGTCACTGGTCACTGGTCACTGGTCATTGGTCACTATCGCTGGTCAATGGTCACTGTCGCTGGTCACTGGTCACTGGTCACTGGTCACTGGTCACTGGTCCCTGGTCACTGGTCACTGGTCAATGATCACTGTCGCTGGTCACTGGTCACTGGTCACTGGTCACTGGTCACTGGTCACGGGTCACATGTCACTGGTCACTGGTCACTGGTCACTGGTCACTTGTCAATGGTCACTGTCGCTGGTCAATGGTCACTGTCGCTGGTCACTGGTCACTGGTCACTGGTCACTGGTCACTGGTCATTGGTCACTGGTCACTGGTCACAAGTCACTGGTCACTGGTCACTTGTCACTGGTCGCTGGTCACTGGTCACTGGTAAGTGGTCACTGTCGCTGGTAAATGGTCACTGTCGCTGGTCACTGGTCACTGGTCACTGGTCACTGGTCACTGGTCACTGGTCACTGGTCACTGGTCACTGGTCAATGGTCCCTATCGCTGGTCAATGGTCACTGTCGCTGGTCACTGGTCACTGGTCACTGGTCAATGGTCCCTATCGCTGGTCAATGGTCACTGTCGCTGGTCACTGGTCACTGGTCACTGGTCACTGGTCAATGATCACTGTCGCTGGTCACTGGTCACTGGTCACTGGTCACTGGTCACTGGTCACTGGTCACGGGTCACATGTCACTGGTCACTGGTCACTGGTCACTGGTCACTTGTCAATGGTCACTGTCGCTGGTCAATGGTCACTGTCGCTGGTCACTGGTCACTGGTCACTGGTCACTGGTCACTGGTCATTGGTCACAAGTCACTGGTCACTGGTCACTTGTCACTGGTCGCTGGTCACTGGTCACTGGTAAGTGGTCACTGTCGCTGGTAAATGGTCACTGTCGCTGGTCACTGGTCACTGGTCACTGGTCACTGGTCACTGGTCACTGGTCACTGGTCACTGGTCACTGGTCAATGGTCCCTATCGCTGGTCAATGGTCACTGTCGCTGGTCACTGGTCACTGGTCACTGGTCAATGGTCCCTATCGCTGGTCAATGGTCACTGTCGCTGGTCACTGGTCACTGGTCACTGGTCACTGGTCACTGTTCACTGGTCAATGGTCCCTATCGCTGGTCAATGGTCACTGTCGCTGGTCACTGGTCACTGGTCACTGGTCACTGGTCACTGGTCAAAAGTCACTGGTCACTTGTCACTGGTCAATGGTCACTGCCGCTGGTCACTGCTCACTGGTCAATATTCACTGGTCACTGGTCACTGGTCACTGGTCACTGGTCACTGGTCACTGGTCACTGGTCACTTTCGCTGGTCACTGGTCACTGGTCAATGGTCACTGGTCACTGGTCACTGGTCACAAGTCACTGGTCACTTGTCACTGGTCACTGGTCACTGGTCACTGGTCACTGGTCAATGGTCACTGTCGCTGGTCAATGGTCACTGTCGCTGGTCACTGGTCACTGGTCACTGGTCACTGGTCACTGGTCACTGGTCACAGGTCAATGGTCACTGGTCACTGGTCACAAGTCACTGGTCACTTGTCACTGGTCACTGGTCACTGGTCACTGGTCACTGGTCAATGGTCACTGTCGCTGGTCAATGGTCACTGTCGCTGGTCACTGGTCACTGGTCACTGGTCACTGGTCACTGGTCAATGGTCACTGTCGCTGGTCACTGGTCACTGGTCACTGGTCACTGGTCACTGGTCCCTGGTCACTGGTCACTGGTCAATGATCACTGTCGCTGGTCACTGGTCACTGGTCACTGGTCACGGGTCACATGTCACTGGTCACTGGTCACTGGTCACTGGTCACTGGTCACTGGTCACTATCGTTGGTCAATGGTCACTGTCGCTGGTCACTGGTCACTGGTCACTGTTCACTGGTCACTGGTCACTGGTCACTGGTCATTGGTCACTATCGCTGGTCAATGGTCACTGTCGCTGGTCATTGGTCACTGGTCACTGGACACTGGTCACTGGTCACTGGTCACTTGTCACTGGTCACTGGTCACTGGTCAATGGTCACTGTCGCTGGTCACTGGTCACTGGTCACTGGTCACTGGTCAATGATCACTGTCGCTGGTCACTGGTCACTGGTCACTGGTCACGGGTCACATGTCACTGGTCACTGGTCAATGGTCACTGGTCACTGGTCACTGGTCACTGGTCACTGGTCACTATCGCAGGTCAATGGTCACTGTCGCTGGTCACTGGTCACTGGTCACTGTTCACTGGTCACTGGTCACTGGTCACTGGTCATTGGTCACTAACGCTGGTCAATGGTCACTGTCGCTGGTCATTGGTCACTGGTCACTGGACACTGGTCACTGGTCACTGGTCACTTGTCACTGGTCACTGGTCACTGGTCACTGGTCAATGGTCACTGTCGCTGGTCACTGGTCACTGGTCACTGGTCAATGGTCACTGCCGCTGGTCACTGGTCACTGGTCACTGCTCACTGGTCACTGGTCACTTGTCACTGGTTACTGGTCACTGGTCACTGGTCACTGGTCACTATCGCTGGTCAATGGTCACTGTCGCTGGTCACTGGTCACTGGTCACTGTTCACTGGTCACTGGTCACTGGTCATTGGTCACTATCGCTGGTCAATGGTCACTGTCGCTGGTCATTGGTCACTGGTCACTGGACACTGGTCACTGGTCACTGGTCACTTGTCACTGGTCACTGGTCACTGGTCAATGGTCACTGTCGCTGGTCACTGGTCACTGGTCACTGGTCAATGGTCACTGCCGCTGGTCACTGGTCACTGGTCACTGGTCACTGGTCACTGGCCACTGGTCACTGGTCACTGGTCAATGGTCACTGTCGCTGGTCAATGGTCACTGTCGCTGGTCACTGGTCACTGGTCACTGGTCACTGGTCACTGGTCATTGGTCACTGGTCACTGGTCACAAGTCACTGGTCACTGGTCACTTGTCACTGGTCGATGGTCACTGGTCACTGGTCAATGGTCACTGTCGCTGGTAAATGTTCACTGTCGCTGGTCACTGGTCACTCGTCACTGTCGCTGGTCACTGGTCACTGGTCACTGGTCACTGGTCACTGGTCACTGGTCACTGGTCAATGGTCCCTATCGCTGGTCAATGGTCACTGTCGCTGGTCACTGGTCACTGGTCACTGGTCACTGGTCACTGGTCAAATGTCACTGGTCACTTGTCACTGGTCAATGGTCACTGCCGCTGGTCACTGCTCACTGGTCAATATTCACTGGTCACTGGTCACTGGTCACTGGTCACTGGTCACTGGTCACTGGTCACTGGTCACTTTCGCTGGTCACTGGTCACTGGTCAATGGTCACTGGCCACTGGTCACTGGTCACTGGTCAATGGTCACTGTCGCTGGTCAATGGTCACTGTCGCTGGTCACTGGTCACTGGTCACAAGTCACTGGTCACTTGTCACTGGTCACTGGTCACTGGTCACTGGTCAATGGTCACTGTCGCTGGTCAATGGTCACTGTCGCTGGTCAATGGTCACTGCGCTGGTCATTGGTCACTGGTCACTGGTCACTGGTCAAAAGTCACTGGTCACTTGTCACTGGTCAGTGGTCACTGGTCTCTGGTCACTGGTCACTGGTCACTGGTCACTGGTCACTGGTCACAGGTCAATGGTCACTGGTCACTGGTCACTGGTCACGGGTCACATTTCACGGGTCACTGTTCACTGGTCGCTAGTCACTGGTCACCGGTCACTGGTCACTGGTCACTGGTCACTGGTCACTGTTCACTGGTCACTGGTCACAAGTCACTGGTCACATGTCACTGGTCAGTGGTCACTGGTCACTGGTCACTGGTCTGTGGTCACTGGTCACTGGTCAGTGGTCACTGGTAACAGTCACATGTCGCGGGTCACTGGTCACAAGTCACTGGTCGCTGGTCACAAGTCACTGGTCACTTGTCACTGGTCACTGGTCAATGGTCCCTATCGCTGGTCAATGGTCACTGTCGCTGGTCACTGGTCACTGGTCACTGGTCACTGGTCACTGGTCAAATGTCACTGGTCACTTGTCACTGGTCAATGGTCACTGTCGCTGGTCACTGGTCACTGGTCACTGGTCGCTGGTCACTGGTCACTGGTCACTGGTCACTGGTCACTGGCCACTGGTCACTGGTCACCGGTCAATGGCCACTGTCGCTGGTCAATGGTCACTGTCGCTGGTCACTGGTCACTGGTCAATGGTCCCTATCGCTGGTCAATGGTCACTGTCGCTGGTCCCTGGTCACTGGTCACTGGTCACTGGTCACTGGTCAAATGTCACTGGTCACTTGTCACTGGTCAATGGTCACTGTCGCTGGTCACTGGTCACTGGTCGCTGGTCACTGGTCACTGGTCACTGGTCACTGGTCACTGGTCACTGGCCACTGGTCACTGGTCACCGGTCAATGGCCACTGTCGCTGGTCAATGGTCACTGTCGCTGGTCACTGGTCACTGGTCACTGGTCACTGGTCACTGGTCACTGGTCACTGGTCACTGGTCACTGGTCACTGGTCACTGGTCACTGGTCAATGGTCCCTATCGCTGGTCAATGGTCACTGTCGCTGGTCACTGGTCACTGGTCACTGGTCACTGGTCACTGGTCACTGGTCACTTGTCACTGGTCAGTGGTCACTGGTCTCTGGTCACTGGTCACTGGTCACTGGTCACTGGTCACAGGTCAATGGTCACTGGTCACTGGTCACTGGTCACTGGTCACTGGCCACTGGTCACTGGTCACCGGTCAATGGCCACTGTCGCTGGTCAATGGTCACTGTCGCTGGTCACTGGTCACTGGTCACTGGTCACTGGGCACTGGTCAATGGTCACTATCGCTGGTCAATGGTCACTGTCGCTGCTCACTGGTCACTGGTCACTGGTCACTGGTCATTGGTAACTATCGCTGGTCAATGGTCACTGTCGCTGGTCACTGGTCACTGGTCACGGGTCACATGTCACGGGTCACTGTTCACTGGTCGCTAGTCACTGGTCACCGGTCACTGGTCACTGGTCACTGGTCACTGTTCACTGGTCACTGGTCACTGGTCACTGGTCACTGGTCACTGGTCACTGGTCACTGGTCACTATCGCTGGTCAATGGTCACTGTCGCTGGTCACTGGTCACTGGTCACTGTTCACTGGTCACTGGTCACTGGTCACTGGTCATTGGTCACAAGTCACTGGTCACTGGTCACTTGTCACTGGTCGCTGGTCACTGGTCACTGGTCACTGGTCACTGGTCACTGGTCACTGGTCACTGTTCACTGGTCACTGGTCACAAGTCACTGGTCACATGTCACTGGTCAGTGGTCACTGGTCACTGGTCACTGGTCTGTGGTCACTGGTCACTGGTCAGTGGTCACTGGTCACAGTCACATGTCGCGGGTCACTGGTCACAAGTCACTGGTCGCTGGTCACAAGTCACTGGTCACATGTCACTGGTCACTGGTCACTGGTCACTGGTCAATTGTCAATGGTCGCTGGTCACTGGTCACTGGTCATGGGTCACTGGTCACTGGTCACTGGTCACTGGTCACTGGTCACTGGTCAATCGTCACTATCGCTGGTCAATGGTCACTGTCGCTGCTCACTGGTCACTGGTCACTGGTCACAGATCACTGCTCATTGGTCACTGGTCACTGGTTACGGGTCACATGTCACTGGTCACTGGTCACTGGTCATGTGTCACTGGTCACTGGTCACTGGTCACTGGTCACTGGTCACTGGTCACTGGTCACTGGTCACTGGTCAATGGTCCCTATCGCTGGTCAATGGTCACTGTCGCTGGTCACTGGTCACTGGTCACTGGTCAATGGTCCCTATCGCTGGTCAATGGTCACTGTCGCTGGTCACTGGTCACTGGTCACTGGTCACTGGTCACTGGTCAATGGTCCCTATCGCTGGTCAATGGTCACTGTCGCTGGTCACTGGTCACTGGTCACTGGTCACTGGTCACTGGTCAAAAGTCACTGGTCACTTGTCACTGGTCAATGGTCACTTGTCACTGGTCAATGGTCACTGCCGCTGGTCACTGCTCACTGGTCAATATTCACTGGTCACTGGTCACTGGTCACTGGTCACTGGTCACTGGTCACTGGTCACTGGTCACTTTCGCTGGTCACTGGTCACTGGTCAATGGTCACTGGCCACTGGTCACTGGTCACTGGTCAATGGTCACTGTCGCTGGTCAATGGTCACTGTCGCTGGTCACTGGTCACTGGTCACTGGTCACTGGTCACTGGTCACTTTTCACAAGTCACTGGTCACTTGTCACTGGTCACTGGTCACTGGTCACTGGTCACTGGTCAATGGTCACTGTCGCTGGTCAATGGTCACTGTCGCTGGTCACTGGTCACTGGTCACTGGTCACTGGTCACTGGTCACTGGTCACAGGTCAATGGTCACTGGGCACTGGTCACTGGTCACTGGTCACTGGTCACTGGTCACTGGTCACTGGTCAATGGTCCCTATCGCTGGTCAATGGTCACTGTCGCTGGTCACTGGTCACTGGTCACTGGTCACTGGTCACTGGTCACTGGTCACTTGTCACTGGTCAGTGGTCACTGGTCTCTGGTCACTGGTCACTGGTCACTGGTCACTGGTCACAGGTCAATGGTCACTGGTCACTGGTCACTGGTCACTGGTCACTGGTCACTGGCCACTGGTCACTGGTCACCGGTCAATGGCCACTGTCGCTGGTCAATGGTCACTGTCGCTGGTCACTGGTCACTGGTCACTGGTCACTGGTCACTGGTCACTGGTCACTTGTCACTGGTCAGTGGTCACTGGTCTCTGGTCACTGGTCACTGGTCACTGGTCACTGGTCACAGGTCAATGGTCACTGGTCACTGGTCACTGGTCAATGGTCCCTATCGCTGGTCAATGGTCACTGTCGCTGGTCACTGGTCACTGGTCACTGGTCACTGGTCACTGGTCACTGGTCACTTGTCACTGGTCAGTGGTCACTGGTCTCTGGTCACTGGTCACTGGTCACTGGTCACTGGTCACAGGTCAATGGTCACTGGTCACTGGTCACTGGTCACTGGTCACTGGTCACTGGCCACTGGTCACTGGTCACCGGTCAATGGCCACTGTCGCTGGTCAATGGTCACTGTCGCTGGTCACTGGTCACTGGTCACTGGTCACTGGGCACTGGTCAAGGGTCACTATCGCTGGTCAATGGTCACTGTCGCTGCTCACTGGTCACTGGTCATTGGTAACTATCGCTGGTCAATGGTCACTGTCGCTGGTCACTGGTCACTGGTCACTGGTCACTGGTCACGGGTCACATGTCACGGGTCACTGTTCACTGGTCGCTAGTCACTGGTCACCGGTCACTGGTCACTGGTCACTGGTCACTGTTCACTGGTCACTGGTCACTGGTCACTGGTCACTGGTCACTGGTCACTGGTCACTGGTCACTATCGCTGGTCAATGGTCACTGTCGCTGGTCACTGGTCACTGGTCACTGTTCACTGGTCACTGGTCACTGGTCACTGGTCATTGGTCACAAGTCACTGGTCACTGGTCACTTGTCACTGGTCGCTGGTCACTGGTCACTGGTCACTGGTCACTGGTCACTGGTCACTGGTCACTGTTCACTGGTCACTGGTCACAAGTCACTGGTCACATGTCACTGGTCAGTGGTCACTGGTCACTGGTCACTGGTCTGTGGTCACTGGTCACTGGTCAGTGGTCACTGGTCACAGTCACATGTCGCGGGTCACTGGTCACAAGTCACTGGTCGCTGGTCACAAGTCACTGGTCACTTGTCACTGGTCACTGGTCACTGGTCACTGGTCACTGGTCACTGGTCACTGGTCACTGGTCACAGGTCAATGGTCACTGGGCACTGGTCACTGGTCACTGGTCACTGGTCACTGGTCACGGGTCACATTTCACGGGTCACTGTTCACTGGTCGCTAGTCACTGGTCACCGGTCACTGGTCACTGGTCACTGGTCACTGGTCACTGGTCACTGGTCATTGGTCACTTTCGCTGGTCAGTGGTCACTGGTCACTGGTCACTGGTCTGTGGTCACTGGTCACTGGTCACTGGTCACTGGTCACTGGTCAATCGTCACTATCGCTGGTCAATGGTCACTGTCGCTGCTCACTGGTCACTGGTCACTGGTCACTGGTCACTGGTCATTGGTCACTGGTCACTGGTCACGGGTCACATGTCACTGGTCACTGGTCACTGGTCATGGGTCACTGGTCACTGGTCACTGGTCACTGGTCACTGGTCACTGGTCACTGGTCAATCGTCACTATCGCTGGTCAATGGTCACTGTCGCTGCTCACTGGTCACTGGTCACTGGTCACTGGTCACTGGTCATTGGTCACTTTCGCTGGTCAATGGTCACTGTCGCTGGTCATTGGTCACTGGTCACTGGACACTGGTCACTGTCGCTGGTCACTGGTCACTGGTCACTGGTCAATGGTCACTGCCGCTGGTCACTGGTCACTGGTCACTGCTCACTGGTCACTGGTCACTTGTCAATGGTCACTGTCGCTGGTCAATGGTCACTGTCGCTGGTCACTGGTCACTGGTCACTGGTCATTGGTCACTGGTCACTGGTCACAAGTCACTGGTCACTGGTCACTTGTCACTGGTCGCTGGTCACTGGTCACTGGTCAGTGGTCACTGTCGCTGGTAAATGGTCACTGTCGCTGGTCACTGGTCACTGGTCACTGGGCACTGGTCACTGGTCACTGGTCACTGGTCATTGGTCACTATCGCTGGTCAATGGTCACTGTCGCTGGTCACTGGTCACTGGTCACTGGTCAATGGTCCCTATCGCTGGTCAATGGTCACTGTCGCTGGTCACTGGTCACTGGTCACTGGTCACTGGTCACTGGTCACTGGTCACTGGTCACTGTCGCTGGTCAATGGTCACTGTCGCTGGTCACTGGTCACTGGTCACTGGTCACTGGTCACTGGTCACAGGTCAATGGTCACTGGGCACTGGTCACTGGTCACTGGTCACTGGTCACTGGTCACGGGTCACATTTCACGGGTCACTGTTCACTGGTCGCTAGTCACTGGTCACCGGTCACTGGTCACTGGTCACTGGTCACTGGTCACTGTTCACTGGTCACTGGTCACTGGTCACTGGTCACTGGTCACTGGTCACTGGTCAATCGTCACTATCGCTGGTCAATGGTCACTGTCGCTGCTCACTGGTCACTGGTCACTGGTCACTGGTCACTGGTCATTGGTCACTGGTCACTGGTCACGGGTCACATGTCACTGGTCACTGGTCACTGGTCATGGGTCACTGGTCACTGGTCACTGGTCACTGGTCACTGGTCACTGGTCACTGGTCACTGGTCACTGGTCAATCGTCACTATCGCTGGTCAATGGTCACTGTCGCTGCTCACTGGTCACTGGTCACTGGTCACTGGTCACTGGTCATTGGTCACTTTCGCTGGTCAATGGTCACTGTCGCTGGTCATTGGTCACTGGTCACTGGACACTGGTCACTGTCGCTGGTCACTGGTCACTGGTCACTGGTCAATGGTCACTGCCGCTGGTCAATGGTCACTGTCGCTGGTCATTGGTCACTGGTCACTGGTCACTGGTCACTGGTCCCTGGTCACTGGTCACTGGTCAATGATCACTGTCGCTGGTCACTGGTCACTGGTCACTGGTCACTGGTCACTGGTCACGGGTCACTGGTCACTGGTCACTGGTCAATGATCACTGGTCACTGGTCACTGGTCACTGGTCACTGGTCACTGGTCACTTTCGCTGGTCACTGGTCACTGGTCAATGGTCACTGGCCACTGGTCACTGGTCACTGGTCAATGGTCACTGTCGCTGGTCAATGGTCACTGTCGCTGGTCACTGGTCACTGGTCACTGGTCACTGGTCACTGGTCACTTTTCACAAGTCACTTGTCACTTGTCACTGGTCACTGGTCACTGGTCACTGGTCACTGGTCAATGGTCACTGTCGCTGGTCAATGGTCACTGTCGCTGGTCACTGGTCACTGGTCACTGGTCACTGGTCACTGGTCACTGGTCACTGGTCACAGGTCAATGGTCACTGGGCACTGGTCACTGGTCACTGGTCACTGGTCACTGGTCACGGGTCACATTTCACGGGTCACTGTTCACTGGTCGCTAGTCACTGGTCACCGGTCACTGGTCACTGGTCACTGGTCACTGGTCACTGTTCACTGGTCACTGGTCACAAGTCACTGGTCACATGTCACTGGTCAGTGGTCACTGGTCACTGGTCACTGGTCACTGGTCACTGGTCACTGGTCACTGGTCACTGGTCAATCGTCACTATCGCTGGTCAATGGTCACTGTCGCTGCTCACTGGTCACTGGTCACTGGTCACTGGTCACTGGTCATTGGTCACTGGTCACTGGTCACGGGTCACATGTCACTGGTCACTGGTCACTGGTCATGGGTCACTGGTCACTGGTCACTGGTCACTGGTCACTGGTCACTGGTCACTGGTCAATCGTCACTATCGCTGGTCAATGGTCACTGTCGCTGCTCACTGGTCACTGGTCACTGGTCACTGGTCACTGGTCATTGGTCACTTTCGCTGGTCAATGGTCACTGTCGCTGGTCATTGGTCACTGGTCACTGGACACTGGTCACTGTCGCTGGTCACTGGTCACTGGTCACTGGTCAATGGTCACTGCCGCTGGTCACTGGTCACTGGTCACTGCTCACTGGTCACTGGTCACTTGTCAATGGTCACTGTCGCTGGTCAATGGTCACTGTCGCTGGTCACTGGTCACTGGTCACTGGTCATTGGTCACTGGTCACTGGTCACAAGTCACTGGTCACTGGTCACTTGTCACTGGTCGCTGGTCACTGGTCACTGGTCAGTGGTCACTGTCGCTGGTAAATGGTCACTGTCGCTGGTCACTGGTCACTGGTCACTGGGCACTGGTCACTGGTCACTGGTCACTGGTCATTGGTCACTATCGCTGGTCAATGGTCACTGTCGCTGGTCACTGGTCACTGGTCACTGGTCAATGGTCCCTATCGCTGGTCAATGGTCACTGTCGCTGGTCACTGGTCACTGGTCACTGGTCACTGGTCACTGGTCACTGGTCACTGGTCACTGTCGCTGGTCAATGGTCACTGTCGCTGGTCACTGGTCACTGGTCACTGGTCACTGGTCACTGGTCACAGGTCAATGGTCACTGGGCACTGGTCACTGGTCACTGGTCACTGGTCACTGGTCACGGGTCACATTTCACGGGTCACTGTTCACTGGTCGCTAGTCACTGGTCACCGGTCACTGGTCACTGGTCACTGGTCACTGGTCACTGTTCACTGGTCACTGGTCACTGGTCACTGGTCACTGGTCACTGGTCACTGGTCAATCGTCACTATCGCTGGTCAATGGTCACTGTCGCTGCTCACTGGTCACTGGTCACTGGTCACTGGTCACTGGTCATTGGTCACTGGTCACTGGTCACGGGTCACATGTCACTGGTCACTGGTCACTGGTCATGGGTCACTGGTCACTGGTCACTGGTCACTGGTCACTGGTCACTGGTCACTGGTCACTGGTCACTGGTCAATCGTCACTATCGCTGGTCAATGGTCACTGTCGCTGCTCACTGGTCACTGGTCACTGGTCACTGGTCACTGGTCATTGGTCACTTTCGCTGGTCAATGGTCACTGTCGCTGGTCATTGGTCACTGGTCACTGGACACTGGTCACTGTCGCTGGTCACTGGTCACTGGTCACTGGTCAATGGTCACTGCCGCTGGTCACTGGTCACTGGTCACTGCTCACTGGTCACTGGTCACTTGTCAATGGTCACTGTCGCTGGTCAATGGTCACTGTCGCTGGTCACTGGTCACTGGTCACTGGTCACTGGTCACTGGTCATTGGTCACTGGTCACTGGTCACAAGTCACTGGTCACTGGTCACTTGTCACTGGTCGCTGGTCACTGGTCACTGGTCAGTGGTCACTGTCGCTGGTAAATGGTCACTGTCGCTGGTCACTGGTCACTGGTCACTGGGCACTGGTCACTGGTCACTGGTCACTGGTCATTGGTCACTATCGCTGGTCAATGGTCACTGTCGCTGGTCACTGGTCACTGGTCACTGGTCACTGGTCACTGGTCCCTGGTCACTGGTCACTGGTCAATGATCACTGTCGCTGGTCACTGGTCACTGGTCACTGGTCACTGGTCACTGGTCACGGGTCACATGTCACTGGTCACTGGTCACTGGTCACTGGTCACTTGTCAATGGTCACTGTCGCTGGTCAATGGTCACTGTCGCTGGTCACTGGTCACTGGTCACTGGTCACTGGTCACTGGTCATTGGTCACTGGTCACTGGTCACAAGTCACTGGTCACTGGTCACTTGTCACTGGTCGCTGGTCACTGGTCACTGGTAAGTGGTCACTGTCGCTGGTAAATGGTCACTGTCGCTGGTCACTGGTCACTGGTCACTGGTCACTGGTCACTGGTCACTGGTCACTGGTCACTGGTCACTGGTCAATGGTCCCTATCGCTGGTCAATGGTCACTGTCGCTGGTCACTGGTCACTGGTCACTGGTCAATGGTCCCTATCGCTGGTCAATGGTCACTGTCGCTGGTCACTGGTCACTGGTCACTGGTCACTGGTCAATGATCACTGTCGCTGGTCACTGGTCACTGGTCACTGGTCACTGGTCACTGGTCACGGGTCACATGTCACTGGTCACTGGTCACTGGTCACTGGTCACTTGTCAATGGTCACTGTCGCTGGTCAATGGTCACTGTCGCTGGTCACTGGTCACTGGTCACTGGTCACTGGTCACTGGTCACTTTCGCTGGTCACTGGTCACTGGTCACTGGTCACTGGTCACTTGTCACTGGTCGCTGGTCACTGGTCACTGGTAAGTGGTCACTGTCGCTGGTAAATGGTCACTGTCGCTGGTCACTGGTCACTGGTCACTGGTCACTGGTCACTGGTCACTGGTCACTGGTCACTGGTCACTGGTCAATGGTCCCTATCGCTGGTCAATGGTCACTGTCGCTGGTCACTGGTCACTGGTCACTGGTCAATGGTCCCTATCGCTGGTCAATGGTCACTGTCGCTGGTCACTGGTCACTGGTCACTGGTCACTGGTCACTGGTCACTGGTCAATGGTCCCTATCGCTGGTCAATGGTCACTGTCGCTGGTCACTGGTCACTGGTCACTGGTCACTGGTCACTGGTCAAAAGTCACTGGTCACTTGTCACTGGTCAATGGTCACTGCCGCTGGTCACTGCTCACTGGTCAATATTCACTGGTCACTGGTCACTGGTCACTGGTCACTGGTCACTGGTCACTGGTCACTGGTCACTTTCGCTGGTCACTGGTCACTGGTCAATGGTCACTGGTCACTGGTCACTGGTCACAAGTCACTGGTCACTTGTCACTGGTCACTGGTCACTGGTCACTGGTCACTGGTCAATGGTCACTGTCGCTGGTCAATGGTCACTGTCGCTGGTCACTGGTCACTGGTCACTGGTCACTGGTCACTGGTCACTGGTCACAGGTCAATGGTCACTGGTCACTGGTCACAAGTCACTGGTCACTTGTCACTGGTCACTGGTCACTGGTCACTGGTCACTGGTCAATGGTCACTGTCGCTGGTCAATGGTCACTGTCACTGGTCACTGGTCACTGGTCACTGGTCACTGGTCACTGGTCAATGGTCACTGTCGCTGGTCACTGGTCACTGGTCACTGGTCACTGGTCACTGGTCCCTGGTCACTGGTCACTGGTCAATGATCACTGTCGCTGGTCACTGGTCACTGGTCACTGGTCACTGGTCACTGGTCACGGGTCACATGTCACTGGTCACTGGTCACTGGTCACTGGTCACTGGTCACTGGTCACTATCGTTGGTCAATGGTCACTGTCGCTGGTCACTGGTCACTGGTCACTGGTCACTGGTCACTGGTCAAAAGTCACTGGTCACTTGTCACTGGTCAATGGTCACTGCCGCTGGTCACTGCTCACTGGTCAATATTCACTGGTCACTGGTCACTGGTCACTGGTCACTGGTCACTGGTCACTGGTCACTGGTCACTTTCGCTGGTCACTGGTCACTGGTCAATGGTCACTGGCCACTGGTCACTGGTCACTGGTCAATGGTCACTGTCGCTGGTCAATGGTCACTGTCGCTGGTCACTGGTCACTGGTCACTGGTCACTGGTCACTGGTCACTTTTCACAAGTCACTTGTCACTTGTCACTGGTCACTGGTCACTGGTCACTGGTCACTGGTCAATGGTCACTGTCGCTGGTCAATGGTCACTGTCGCTGGTCACTGGTCACTGGTCACTGGTCACTGGTCACTGGTCACTGGTCACAGGTCAATGGTCACTGGGCACTGGTCACTGGTCACTGGTCACTGGTCACTGGTCACGGGTCACATTTCACGGGTCACTGTTCACTGGTCGCTAGTCACTGGTCACCGGTCACTGGTCACTGGTCACTGGTCACTGGTCACTGTTCACTGGTCACTGGTCACATGTCACTGGTCAGTGGTCACTGGTCACTGGTCACTGGTCACTGGTCACTGGTCACTGGTCACTGGTCACTGGTCAATCGTCACTATCGCTGGTCAATGGTCACTGTCGCTGCTCACTGGTCACTGGTCACTGGTCACTGGTCACTGGTCATTGGTCACTGGTCACTGGTCACGGGTCACATGTCACTGGTCACTGGTCACTGGTCATGGGTCACTGGTCACTGGTCACTGGTCACTGGTCACTGGTCACTGGTCACTGGTCAATCGTCACTATCGCTGGTCAATGGTCACTGTCGCTGCTCACTGGTCACTGGTAACTGGTCACTGGTCACTGGTCATTGGTCACTTTCGCTGGTCAATGGTCACTGTCGCTGGTCATTGGTCACTGGTCACTGGACACTGGTCACTGTCGCTGGTCACTGGTCACTGGTCACTGGTCAATGGTCACTGCCGCTGGTCACTGGTCACTGGTCACTGCTCACTGGTCACTGGTCACTTGTCAATGGTCACTGTCGCTGGTCAATGGTCACTGTCGCTGGTCACTGGTCACTGGTCACTGGTCATTGGTCACTGGTCACTGGTCACAAGTCACTGGTCACTGGTCACTTGTCACTGGTCGCTGGTCACTGGTCACTGGTCAGTGGTCACTGTCGCTGGTAAATGGTCACTGTCGCTGGTCACTGGTCACTGGTCACTGGGCACTGGTCACTGGTCACTGGTCACTGGTCATTGGTCACTATCGCTGGTCAATGGTCACTGTCGCTGGTCACTGGTCACTGGTCACTGGTCAATGGTCCCTATCGCTGGTCAATGGTCACTGTCGCTGGTCACTGGTCACTGGTCACTGGTCACTGGTCACTGGTCACTGGTCACTGGTCACTGTCGCTGGTCAATGGTCACTGTCGCTGGTCACTGGTCACTGGTCACTGGTCACTGGTCACTGGTCACAGGTCAATGGTCACTGGGCACTGGTCACTGGTCACTGGTCACTGGTCACTGGTCACGGGTCACATTTCACGGGTCACTGTTCACTGGTCGCTAGTCACTGGTCACCGGTCACTGGTCACTGGTCACTGGTCACTGGTCACTGTTCACTGGTCACTGGTCACTGGTCACTGGTCACTGGTCACTGGTCACTGGTCAATCGTCACTATCGCTGGTCAATGGTCACTGTCGCTGCTCACTGGTCACTGGTCACTGGTCACTGGTCACTGGTCATTGGTCACTGGTCACTGGTCACGGGTCACATGTCACTGGTCACTGGTCACTGGTCATGGGTCACTGGTCACTGGTCACTGGTCACTGGTCACTGGTCACTGGTCACTGGTCACTGGTCACTGGTCACTGGTCAATCGTCACTATCGCTGGTCAATGGTCACTGTCGCTGCTCACTGGTCACTGGTCACTGGTCACTGGTCACTGGTCATTGGTCACTTTCGCTGGTCAATGGTCACTGTCGCTGGTCATTGGTCACTGGTCACTGGACACTGGTCACTGTCGCTGGTCACTGGTCACTGGTCACTGGTCAATGGTCACTGCCGCTGGTCACTGGTCACTGGTCACTGCTCACTGGTCACTGGTCACTTGTCAATGGTCACTGTCGCTGGTCAATGGTCACTGTCGCTGGTCACTGGTCACTGGTCACTGGTCACTGGTCACTGGTCATTGGTCACTGGTCACTGGTCACAAGTCACTGGTCACTGGTCACTTGTCACTGGTCGCTGGTCACTGGTCACTGGTCAGTGGTCACTGTCGCTGGTAAATGGTCACTGTCGCTGGTCACTGGTCACTGGTCACTGGGCACTGGTCACTGGTCACTGGTCACTGGTCATTGGTCACTATCGCTGGTCAATGGTCACTGTCGCTGGTCACTGGTCACTGGTCACTGGTCACTGGTCACTGGTCCCTGGTCACTGGTCACTGGTCAATGATCACTGTCGCTGGTCACTGGTCACTGGTCACTGGTCACTGGTCACTGGTCACGGGTCACATGTCACTGGTCACTGGTCACTGGTCACTGGTCACTTGTCAATGGTCACTGTCGCTGGTCAATGGTCACTGTCGCTGGTCACTGGTCACTGGTCACTGGTCACTGGTCACTGGTCATTGGTCACTGGTCACTGGTCACAAGTCACTGGTCACTGGTCACTTGTCACTGGTCGCTGGTCACTGGTCACTGGTAAGTGGTCACTGTCGCTGGTAAATGGTCACTGTCGCTGGTCACTGGTCACTGGTCACTGGTCACTGGTCACTGGTCACTGGTCAATGGTCCCTATCGCTGGTCAATGGTCACTGTCGCTGGTCACTGGTCACTGGTCACTGGTCAATGGTCCCTATCGCTGGTCAATGGTCACTGTCGCTGGTCACTGGTCACTGGTCACTGGTCACTGGTCAATGATCACTGTCGCTGGTCACTGGTCACTGGTCACTGGTCACTGGTCACTGGTCACGGGTCACATGTCACTGGTCACTGGTCACTGGTCACTGGTCACTTGTCAATGGTCACTGTCGCTGGTCAATGGTCACTGTCGCTGGTCACTGGTCACTGGTCACTGGTCACTGGTCACTGGTCACTTTCGCTGGTCACTGGTCACTGGTCACTGGTCACTGGTCACTTGTCACTGGTCGCTGGTCACTGGTCACTGGTAAGTGGTCACTGTCGCTGGTAAATGGTCACTGTCGCTGGTCACTGGTCACTGGTCACTGGTCACTGGTCACTGGTCACTGGTCACTGGTCACTGGTCACTGGTCAATGGTCCCTATCGCTGGTCAATGGTCACTGTCGCTGGTCACTGGTCACTGGTCACTGGTCAATGGTCCCTATCGCTGGTCAATGGTCACTGTCGCTGGTCACTGGTCACTGGTCACTGGTCACTGGTCACTGGTCACTGGTCAATGGTCCCTATCGCTGGTCAATGGTCACTGTCGCTGGTCACTGGTCACTGGTCACTGGTCACTGGTCACTGGTCAAAAGTCACTGGTCACTTGTCACTGGTCAATGGTCACTGCCGCTGGTCACTGCTCACTGGTCAATATTCACTGGTCACTGGTCACTGGTCACTGGTCACTGGTCACTGGTCACTGGTCACTGGTCACTGGTCACTGGTCAATGGTCACTGTCGCTGGTCAATGGTCACTGTCGCTGGTCACTGGTCACTGGTCACTGGTCACTGGTCACTGGTCACTGGTCACAGGTCAATGGTCACTGGTCACTGGTCACAAGTCACTGGTCACTTGTCACTGGTCACTGGTCACTGGTCACTGGTCACTGGTCAATGGTCACTGTCGCTGGTCAATGGTCACTGTCACTGGTCACTGGTCACTGGTCACTGGTCACTGGTCACTGGTCAATGGTCACTGTCGCTGGTCACTGGTCACTGGTCACTGGTCACTGGTCACTGGTCCCTGGTCACTGGTCACTGGTCAATGATCACTGTCGCTGGTCACTGGTCACTGGTCACGGGTCACATGTCACTGGTCACTGGTCACTGGTCACTGGTCACTGGTCACTGGTCACTATCGTTGGTCAATGGTCACTGTCGCTGGTCACTGGTCACTGGTCACTGTTCACTGGTCACTGGTCACTGGTCACTGGTCATTGGTCACTATCGCTGGTCAATGGTCACTGTCGCTGGTCATTGGTCACTGGTCACTGGACACTGGTCACTGGTCACTGGTCACTTGTCACTGGTCACTGGTCACTGGTCAATGGTCACTGTCGCTGGTCACTGGTCACTGGTCACTGGTCACTGGTCAATGATCACTGTCGCTGGTCACTGGTCACTGGTCACTGGTCACGGGTCACATGTCACTGGTCACTGGTCAATGGTCACTGGTCACTGGTCACTGGTCACTGGTCACTGGTCACTATCGCAGGTCAATGGTCACAGTCGCTGGTCACTGGTCACTGGTCACTGTTCACTGGTCACTGGTCACTGGTCACTGGTCATTGGTCACTAACGCTGGTCAATGGTCACTGTCGCTGGTCATTGGTCACTGGTCACTGGACACTGGTCACTGGTCACTGGTCACTTGTCACTGGTCACTGGTCACTGGTCA
Organism: Andrena bucephala; assembly: GCA_947577245.1. Classification (NCBI taxonomy): domain Eukaryota; kingdom Metazoa; phylum Arthropoda; class Insecta; order Hymenoptera; family Andrenidae; genus Andrena; species Andrena bucephala. The sequence continues at coordinate 24,252,578 of OX387716.1, read as the reverse complement.
CTGGTCAATGGTCACTGTCGCTGGTCACTGGTCACTGGTCACTGGTCAATGGTCACTTCCGCTGGTCACTGGTCACTGGTCACTGCTCACTGGTCACTGGTCACTTGTCACTGGTTACTGGTCACTGGTCACTGGTCACTGGTCACTATCGCTGGTCAATGGTCACTGTCGCTGGTCACTGGTCACTGGTCACTGTTCACTGGTCACTGGTCACTGGTCACTGGTCATTGGTCACTATCGCTGGTCAATGGTCACTGTCGCTGGTCATTGGTCACTGGTCACTGGACACTGGTCACTGGTCACTGGTCACTTGTCACTGGTCACTGGTCACTGGTCACTGGTCAATGGTCACTGTCGCTGGTCACTGGTCACTGGTCACTGGTCAATGGTCACTGCCGCTGGTCACTGGTCACTGGTCACTGGTCACTGGCCACTGGTCACTGGTCACTGGTCAATGGTCACTGTCGCTGGTCAATGGTCACTGTCGCTGGTCACTGGTCACTGGTCACTGGTCACTGGTCACTGGTCATTGGTCACTGGTCACTGGTCACAAGTCACTGGTCACTGGTCACTTGTCACTGGTCGATGGTCACTGGTCACTGGTCAATGGTCACTGTCGCTGGTAAATGTTCACTGTCGCTGGTCACTGGTCACTGGTCACTGTCGCTGGTCACTGGTCACTGGTCACTGGTCACTGGTCACTGGTCACTGGTCACTGGTCAATGGTCCCTATCGCTGGTCAATGGTCACTGTCGCTGGTCACTGGTCACTGGTCACTGGTCACTGGTCACTGGTCAAATGTCACTGGTCACTTGTCACTGGTCAATGGTCACTGCCGCTGGTCACTGCTCACTGGTCAATATTCACTGGTCACTGGTCACTGGTCACTGGTCACTGGTCACTGGTCACTGGTCACTGGTCACTTTCGCTGGTCACTGGTCACTGGTCAATGGTCACTGGCCACTGGTCACTGGTCACCGGTCAATGGTCACTGTCGCTGGTCAATGGTCACTGTCGCTGGTCACTGGTCACTGGTCACTGGTCACTGGTCACTGGTCACTGGTCACAAGTCACTGGTCACTTGTCACTGGTCACTGGTCACTGGTCACTGGTCAATGGTCACTGTCGCTGGTCAATGGTCACTGTCGCTGGTCAATGGTCACTGCGCTGGTCATTGGTCACTGGTCACTGGTCACTGGTCAAAAGTCACTGGTCACTTGTCACTGGTCAGTGGTCACTGGTCTCTGGTCACTGGTCACTGGTCACTGGTCACTGGTCACTGGTCACAGGTCAATGGTCACTGGTCACTGGTCACTGGTCACTGGTCACTGGTCACTGGTCACGGGTCACATTTCACGGGTCACTGTTCACTGGTCGCTAGTCACTGGTCACCGGTCACTGGTCACTGGTCACTGGTCACTGGTCACTGTTCACTGGTCACTGGTCACAAGTCACTGGTCACATGTCACTGGTCAGTGGTCACTGGTCACTGGTCACTGGTCTGTGGTCACTGGTCACTGGTCAGTGGTCACTGGTAACAGTCACATGTCGCGGGTCACTGGTCACAAGTCACTGGTCGCTGGTCACAAGTCACTGGTCACTTGTCACTGGTCACTGGTCAATGGTCCCTATCGCTGGTCAATGGTCACTGTCGCTGGTCACTGGTCACTGGTCACTGGTCACTGGTCACTGGTCAAATGTCACTGGTCACTTGTCACTGGTCAATGGTCACTGTCGCTGGTCACTGGTCACTGGTCACTGGTCGCTGGTCACTGGTCACTGGTCACTGGTCACTGGTCACTGGCCACTGGTCACTGGTCACCGGTCAATGGCCACTGTCGCTGGTCAATGGTCACTGTCGCTGGTCACTGGTCACTGGTCAATGGTCCCTATCGCTGGTCAATGGTCACTGTCGCTGGTCACTGGTCACTGGTCACTGGTCACTGGTCACTGGTCAAATGTCACTGGTCACTTGTCACTGGTCAATGGTCACTGTCGCTGGTCACTGGTCACTGGTCACTGGTCGCTGGTCACTGGTCACTGGTCACTGGTCACTGGTCACTGGCCACTGGTCACTGGTCACCGGTCAATGGCCACTGTCGCTGGTCAATGGTCACTGTCGCTGGTCACTGGTCACTGGTCACTGGTCACTGGTCACTGGTCACTGGTCACTGGTCACTGGTCACTGGTCACTGGTCACTGGTCACTGGTCACTGGTCACTGGTCAATGGTCCCTATCGCTGGTCAATGGTCACTGTCGCTGGTCACTGGTCACTGGTCACTGGTCACTGGTCACTGGTCACTGGTCACTTGTCACTGGTCAGTGGTCACTGGTCTCTGGTCACTGGTCACTGGTCACTGGTCACTGGTCACAGGTCAATGGTCACTGGTCACTGGTCACTGGTCACTGGTCACTGGCCACTGGTCACTGGTCACCGGTCAATGGCCACTGTCGCTGGTCAATGGTCACTGTCGCTGGTCACTGGTCACTGGTCACTGGTCACTGGGCACTGGTCAATGGTCACTATCGCTGGTCAATGGTCACTGTCGCTGCTCACTGGACACTGGTCACTGGTCACTGGTCATTAGTAACTATCGCTGGTCAATGGTCACTGTCGCTGGTCACTGGTCACTGGTCACGGGTCACATGTCACGGGTCACTGTTCACTGGTCGCTAGTCACTGGTCACCGGTCACTGGTCACTGGTCACTGGTCACTGTTCACTGGTCACTGGTCACTGGTCACTGGTCACTGGTCACTGGTCACTGGTCAATGGTCACTGTCGCTGGTCACTGGTCACTGGTCACTGTTCACTGGTCACTGGTCACTGGTCACTGGTCATTGGTCACAAGTCACTGGTCACTGGTCACTTGTCACTGGTCGCTGGTCACTGGTCACTGGTCACTGGTCACTGGTCACTGGTCACTGGTCACTGTTCACTGGTCACTGGTCACAAGTCACTGGTCACATGTCACTGGTCAGTGGTCACTGGTCACTGGTCACTGGTCTGTGGTCACTGGTCACTGGTCAGTGGTCACTGGTCACAGTCACATGTCGCGGGTCACTGGTCACAAGTCACTGGTCGCTGGTCACAAGTCACTGGTCACTTGTCACTGGTCACTGGTCACTGGTCACTGGTCAATTGTCAATGGTCGCTGGTCACTGGTCACTGGTCATGGGTCACTGGTCACTGGTCACTGGTCACTGGTCACTGGTCACTGGTCAATCGTCACTATCGCTGGTCAATGGTCACTGTCGCTGCTCACTGGTCACTGGTCACTGGTCACTGGTCACTGCTCATTGGTCACTGGTCACTGGTCACGGGTCACATGTCACTGGTCACTGGTCACTGGTCATGGGTCACTGGTCACTGGTCACTGGTCACTGGTCACTGGTCACTGGTCACTGGTCACTGGTCACTGGTCACTGGTCACAAGTCACTGGTCACTTGTCACTGGTCACTGGTCACTGGTCACTGGTCACTGGTCAATGGTCACTGTCGCTGGTCAATGGTCACTGTCGCTGGTCACTGGTCACTGGTCACTGGTCACTGGTCACTGGTCACTGGTCACAGGTCAATGGTCACTGGTCACTGGTCACAAGTCACTGGTCACTTGTCACTGGTCACTGGTCACTGGTCACTGGTCACTGGTCAATGGTCACTGTCGCTGGTCAATGGTCACTGTCGCTGGTCACTGGTCACTGGTCACTGGTCACTGGTCACTGGTCAATGGTCACTGTCGCTGGTCACTGGTCACTGGTCACTGGTCACTGGTCACTGGTCCCTGGTCACTGGTCACTGGTCAATGATCACTGTCGCTGGTCACTGGTCACTGGTCACTGGTCACTGGTCACTGGTCACGGGTCACATGTCACTGGTCACTGGTCACTGGTCACTGGTCACTGGTCACTTTCGCTGGTCACTGGTCACTGGTCAATGGTCACTGGTCACTGGTCACTGGTCACAAGTCACTGGTCACTTGTCACTGGTCACTGGTCACTGGTCACTGGTCACTGGTCAATGGTCACTGTCGCTGGTCAATGGTCACTGTCGCTGGTCACTGGTCACTGGTCACTGGTCACTGGTCACTGGTCACTGGTCACAGGTCAATGGTCACTGGTCACTGGTCACAAGTCACTGGTCACTTGTCACTGGTCACTGGTCACTGGTCACTGGTCACTGGTCAATGGTCACTGTCGCTGGTCAATGGTCACTGTCGCTGGTCACTGGTCACTGGTCACTGGTCACTGGTCACTGGTCAATGGTCACTGTCGCTGGTCACTGGTCACTGGTCACTGGTCACTGGTCACTGGTCAATGGTCACTGTCGCTGGTCAATGGTCACTGTCGCTGGTCACTGGTCACTGGTCACTGGTCACTGGTCACTGGTCAATGGTCACTGTCGCTGGTCACTGGTCACTGGTCACTGGTCACTGGTCACTGGTCACTATCGTTGGTCAATGGTCACTGTCGCTGGTCACTGGTCACTGGTCACTGTTCACTGGTCACTGGTCACTGGTCACTGGTCATTGGTCACTATCGCTGGTCAATGGTCACTGTCGCTGGTCATTGGTCACTGGTCACTGGACACTGGTCACTGGTCACTGGTCACTTGTCACTGGTCACTGGTCACTGGTCAATGGTCACTGTCGCTGGTCACTGGTCACTGGTCACTGGTCACTGGTCAATGATCACTGTCGCTGGTCACTGGTCACTGGTCACTGGTCACGGGTCACATGTCACTGGTCACTGGTCAATGGTCACTGGTCACTGGTCACTGGTCACTGGTCACTGGTCACTATCGCAGGTCAATGGTCACTGGTCACTGGTCACTGGTCACTGGTCACTGGTCACTGGTCACGGGTCACATTTCACGGGTCACTGTTCACTGGTCGCTAGTCACTTGTCACTGGTCACTGGTCACTGGTCACTGGTCACTGGTCAATGGTCACTGTCGCTGGTCACTGGTCATTGGTCACTGGTCACTGGACACTGGTCACTGGTCACTGGTCACTTGTCACTGGTCACTGGTCACTGGTCAATGGTCACTGTCGCTGGTCACTGGTCACTGGTCACTGGTCACTGGTCAATGATCACTGTCGCTGGTCACTGGTCACTGGTCACTGTTCACTGGTCACTGGTCACTGGTCACTGGTCATTGGTCACTAACGCTGGTCAATGGTCACTGTCGCTGGTCATTGGTCACTGGTCACTGGACACTGGTCACTGGTCACTGGTCACTTGTCACTGGTCACTGGTCACTGGTCACTGGTCAATGGTCACTGTCGCTGGTCACTGGTCACTGGTCACTGGTCAATGGTCACTGCCGCTGGTCACTGGTCACTGGTCACTGCTCACTGGTCACTGGTCACTTGTCACTGGTTACTGGTCACTGGTCACTGGTCACTGGTCACTATCGCTGGTCAATGGTCACTGTCGCTGGTCACTGGTCACTGGTCACTGTTCACTGGTCACTGGTCACTGGTCACTGGTCATTGGTCACTATCGCTGGTCAATGGTCACTGTCGCTGGTCATTGGTCACTGGTCACTGGACACTGGTCACTGGTCACTGGTCACTTGTCACTGGTCACTGGTCACTGGTCACTGGTCAATGGTCACTGTCGCTGGTCACTGGTCACTGGTCACTGGTCAATGGTCACTGCCGCTGGTCACTGGTCACTGGTCACTGGTCACTGGTCACTGGCCACTGGTCACTGGTCACTGGTCAATGGTCACTGTCGCTGGTCAATGGTCACTGTCGCTGGTCACTGGTCACTGGTCACTGGTCACTGGTCACTGGTCATTGGTCACTGGTCACTGGTCACAAGTCACTGGTCACTGGTCACTTGTCACTGGTCGATGGTCACTGGTCACTGGTCAATGGTCACTGTCGCTGGTAAATGTTCACTGTCGCTGGTCACTGGTCACTGGTCACTGTCGCTGGTCACTGGTCACTGGTCACTGGTCACTGGTCACTGGTCACTGGTCACTGGTCAATGGTCCCTATCGCTGGTCAATGGTCACTGTCGCTGGTCACTGGTCACTGGTCACTGGTCACTGGTCACTGGTCAAATGTCACTGGTCACTTGTCACTGGTCAATGGTCACTGCCGCTGGTCACTGCTCACTGGTCAATATTCACTGGTCACTGGTCACTGGTCACTGGTCACTGGTCACTGGTCACTGGTCACTGGTCACTGGTCACTTTCGCTGGTCACTGGTCACTGGTCAATGGTCACTGGCCACTGGTCACTGGTCACTGGTCAATGGCCACTGTCGCTGGTCAATGGTCACTGTCGCTGGTCACTGGTCACTGGTCACTGGTCACTGGTCACTGGTCACTGGTCACAAGTCACTGGTCACTTGTCACTGGTCACTGGTCACTGGTCACTGGTCAATGGTCACTGTCGCTGGTCAATGGTCACTGTCGCTGGTCAATGGTCACTGCGCTGGTCATTGGTCACTGGTCACTGGTCACTGGTCAAAAGTCACTGGTCACTTGTCACTGGTCAGTGGTCACTGGTCTCTGGTCACTGGTCACTGGTCACTGGTCACTGGTCACTGGTCACAGGTCAATGGTCACTGGTCACTGGTCACTGGTCACTGGTCACTGGTCACTGGTCACGGGTCACATTTCACGGGTCACTGTTCACTGGTCGCTAGTCACTGGTCACCGGTCACTGGTCACTGGTCACTGGTCACTGTTCACTGGTCACTGGTCACAAGTCACTGGTCACATGTCACTGGTCAGTGGTCACTGGTCACTGGTCACTGGTCTGTGGTCACTGGTCACTGGTCAGTGGTCACTGGTAACAGTCACATGTCGCGGGTCACTGGTCACAAGTCACTGGTCGCTGGTCACAAGTCACTGGTCACTTGTCACTGGTCACTGGTCAATGGTCCCTATCGCTGGTCAATGGTCACTGTCGCTGGTCACTGGTCACTGGTCACTGGTCACTGGTCACTGGTCAAATGTCACTGGTCACTTGTCACTGGTCAATGGTCACTGTCGCTGGTCACTGGTCACTGGTCACTGGTCGCTGGTCACTGGTCACTGGTCACTGGTCACTGGTCACTGGCCACTGGTCACTGGTCACCGGTCAATGGCCACTGTCGCTGGTCAATGGTCACTGTCGCTGGTCACTGGTCACTGGTCAATGGTCCCTATCGCTGGTCAATGGTCACTGTCGCTGGTCACTGGTCACTGGTCACTGGTCACTGGTCACTGGTCAAATGTCACTGGTCACTTGTCACTGGTCAATGGTCACTGTCGCTGGTCACTGGTCACTGGTCACTGGTCGCTGGTCACTGGTCACTGGTCACTGGTCACTGGTCACTGGCCACTGGTCACTGGTCACCGGTCAATGGCCACTGTCGCTGGTCAATGGTCACTGTCGCTGGTCACTGGTCACTGGTCACTGGTCACTGGTCACTGGTCACTGGTCACTGGTCACTGGTCACTGGTCACTGGTCACTGGTCAATGGTCCCTATCGCTGGTCAATGGTCACTGTCGCTGGTCACTGGTCACTGGTCACTGGTCACTGGTCACTGGTCACTGGTCACTTGTCACTGGTCAGTGGTCACTGGTCTCTGGTCACTGGTCACTGGTCACTGGTCACTGGTCACAGGTCAATGGTCACTGGTCACTGGTCACTGGTCACTGGTCACTGGCCACTGGTCACTGGTCACCGGTCAATGGCCACTGTCGCTGGTCAATGGTCACTGTCGCTGGTCACTGGTCACTGGTCACTGGTCACTGGGCACTGGTCAATGGTCACTATCGCTGGTCAATGGTCACTGTCGCTGCTCACTGGACACTGGTCACTGGTCACTGGTCATTGGTAACTATCGCTGGTCAATGGTCACTGTCGCTGGTCACTGGTCACTGGTCACGGGTCACATGTCACGGGTCACTGTTCACTGGTCGCTAGTCACTGGTCACCGGTCACTGGTCACTGGTCACTGGTCACTGTTCACTGGTCACTGGTCACTGGTCACTGGTCACTGGTCACTGGTCACTGGTCAATGGTCACTGTCGCTGGTCACTGGTCACTGGTCACTGTTCACTGGTCACTGGTCACTGGTCACTGGTCATTGGTCACAAGTCACTGGTCACTGGTCACTTGTCACTGGTCGCTGGTCACTGGTCACTGGTCACTGGTCACTGGTCACTGGTCACTGGTCACTGGTCACTGTTCACTGGTCACTGGTCACAAGTCACTGGTCACATGTCACTGGTCAGTGGTCACTGGTCACTGGTCACTGGTCTGTGGTCACTGGTCACTGGTCAGTGGTCACTGGTCACAGTCACATGTCGCGGGTCACTGGTCACAAGTCACTGGTCGCTGGTCACAAGTCACTGGTCACTTGTCACTGGTCACTGGTCACTGGTCACTGGTCAATTGTCAATGGTCGCTGGTCACTGGTCACTGGTCATGGGTCACTGGTCACTGGTCACTGGTCACTGGTCACTGGTCACTGGTCAATCGTCACTATCGCTGGTCAATGGTCACTGTCGCTGCTCACTGGTCACTGGTCACTGGTCACTGGTCACTGCTCATTGGTCACTGGTCACTGGTCACGGGTCACATGTCACTGGTCACTGGTCACTGGTCATGGGTCACTGGTCACTGGTCACTGGTCACTGGTCACTGGTCACTGGTCACTGGTCACTGGTCACTGGTCACTGGTCAATGGTCCCTATCGCTGGTCAATGGTCACTGTCGCTGGTCACTGGTCACTGGTCACTGGTCAATGGTCCCTATCGCTGGTCAATGGTCACTGTCGCTGGTCACTGGTCACTGGTCACTGGTCACTGGTCACTGGTCACTGGTCACTGGTCAATGGTCCCTATCGCTGGTCAATGGTCACTGTCGCTGGTCACTGGTCACTGGTCACTGGTCACTGGTCACTGGTCAAAAGTCACTGGTCACTTGTCACTGGTCAATGGTCACTGCCGCTGGTCACTGCTCACTGGTCACTGGTCACTGGTCACTGGTCACAGGTCAATGGTCACTGGGCACTGGTCACTGGTCACTGGTCACTGGTCACTGGTCACGGGTCACATTTCACGGGTCACTGTTCACTGGTCGCTAGTCACTGGTCACCGGTCACTGGTCACTGGTCACTGGTCACTGGTCACTGTTCACTGGTCACTGGTCACTGGTCACTGGTCACTGGTCACTGGTCAATCGTCACTATCGCTGGTCAATGGTCACTGTCGCTGCTCACTGGTCACTGGTCACTGGTCACTGGTCACTGGTCATTGGTCACTGGTCACTGGTCACGGGTCACATGTCACTGGTCACTGGTCACTGGTCATGGGTCACTGGTCACTGGTCACTGGTCACTGGTCACTGGTCACTGGTCACTGGTCACTGGTCAATCGTCACTATCGCTGGTCAATGGTCACTGTCGCTGCTCACTGGTCACTGGTCACTGGTCACTGGTCACTGGTCATTGGTCACTTTCGCTGGTCAATGGTCACTGTCGCTGGTCATTGGTCACTGGTCACTGGACACTGGTCACTGTCGCTGGTCACTGGTCACTGGTCACTGGTCAATGGTCACTGCCGCTGGTCACTGGTCACTGGTCACTGCTCACTGGTCACTGGTCACTTGTCAATGGTCACTGTCGCTGGTCAATGGTCACTGTCGCTGGTCACTGGTCACTGGTCACTGGTCACTGGTCACTGGTCATTGGTCACTGGTCACTGGTCACAAGTCACTGGTCACTGGTCACTTGTCACTGGTCGCTGGTCACTGGTCACTGGTCACTGGTCACTGGTCACAAGTCACTGGTCACTGGTCACTTGTCACTGGTCGCTGGTCACTGGTCACTGGTCAGTGGTCACTGTCGCTGGTAAATGGTCACTGTCGCTGGTCACTGGTCACTGGTCACTGGGCACTGGTCACTGGTCACTGGTCACTGGTCATTGGTCACTATCGCTGGTCAATGGTCACTGTCGCTGGTCACTGGTCACTGGTCACTGGTCACTGGTCACTGGTCCCTGGTCACTGGTCACTGGTCAATGATCACTGTCGCTGGTCACTGGTCACTGGTCACTGGTCACTGGTCACTGGTCACGGGTCACATGTCACTGGTCACTGGTCACTGGTCACTGGTCACTTGTCAATGGTCACTGTCGCTGGTCAATGGTCACTGTCGCTGGTCACTGGTCACTGGTCACTGGTCACTGGTCACTGGTCATTGGTCACTGGTCACTGGTCACAAGTCACTGGTCACTGGTCACTTGTCACTGGTCGCTGGTCACTGGTCACTGGTAAGTGGTCACTGTCGCTGGTAAATGGTCACTGTCGCTGGTCACTGGTCACTGGTCACTGGTCACTGGTCACTGGTCACTGGTCACTGGTCACTGGTCACTGGTCACTGGTCAATGGTCCCTATCGCTGGTCAATGGTCACTGTCGCTGGTCACTGGTCACTGGTCACTGGTCAATGGTCCCTATCGCTGGTCAATGGTCACTGTCGCTGGTCACTGGTCACTGGTCACTGGTCACTGGTCACTGGTCACTTTCGCTGGTCACTGGTCACTGGTCAATGGTCACTGGTCACTGGTCACTGGTCACATGTCACTGGTCACTTGTCACTGGTCACTGGTCACTGGTCACTGGTCACTGGTCAATGGTCACTGTCGCTGGTCAATGGTCACTGTCGCTGGTCACTGGTCACTGGTCACTGGTCACTGGTCACAGGTCAATGGTCACTGGTCACTGGTCACAAGTCACTGGTCACTTGTCACTGGTCACTGGTCACTGGTCACTGGTCACTGGTCAATGGTCACTGTCGCTGGTCAATGGTCACTAACGCTGGTCAATGGTCACTGTCGCTGGTCATTGGTCACTGGTCACTGGACACTGGTCACTGGTCACTGGTCACTTGTCACTGGTCACTGGTCACTGGTCACTGGTCAATGGTCACTGTCGCTGGTCACTGGTCACTGGTCACTGGTCAATGGTCACTGCCGCTGGTCACTGGTCACTGGTCACTGCTCACTGGTCACTGGTCACTGGTCACTTGTCACTGGTTACTGGTCACTGGTCACTGGTCACTGGTCACTATCGCTGGTCAATGGTCACTGTCGCTGGTCACTGGTCACTGGTCACTGTTCACTGGTCACTGGTCACTGGTCACTGGTCATTGGTCACTATCGCTGGTCAATGGTCACTGTCGCTGGTCATTGGTCACTGGTCACTGGACACTGGTCACTGGTCACTGGTCACTTGTCACTGGTCACTGGTCACTGGTCACTGGTCAATGGTCACTGTCGCTGGTCACTGGTCACTGGTCACTGGTCAATGGTCACTGCCGCTGGTCACTGGTCACTGGTCACTGGTCACTGGTCACTGGCCACTGGTCACTGGTCACTGGTCAATGGTCACTGTCGCTGGTCAATGGTCACTGTCGCTGGTCACTGGTCACTGGTCACTGGTCACTGGTCACTGGTCATTGGTCACTGGTCACTGGTCACAAGTCACTGGTCACTGGTCACTTGTCACTGGTCGATGGTCACTGGTCACTGGTCAATGGTCACTGTCGCTGGTAAATGTTCACTGTCGCTGGTCACTGGTCACTGGTCACTGTCGCTGGTCACTGGTCACTGGTCACTGGTCACTGGTCACTGGTCACTGGTCACTGGTCAATGGTCCCTATCGCTGGTCAATGGTCACTGTCGCTGGTCACTGGTCACTGGTCACTGGTCACTGGTCACTGGTCAAATGTCACTGGTCACTTGTCACTGGTCAATGGTCACTGCCGCTGGTCACTGCTCACTGGTCAATATTCACTGGTCACTGGTCACTGGTCACTGGTCACTGGTCACTGGTCACTGGTCACTGGTCACTTTCGCTGGTCACTGGTCACTGGTCAATGGTCACTGGCCACTGGTCACTGGTCACTGGTCAATGGTCACTGTCGCTGGTCAATGGTCACTGTCGCTGGTCACTGGTCACTGGTCACTGGTCACTGGTCACTGGTCACTGGTCACAAGTCACTGGTCACTTGTCACTGGTCACTGGTCACTGGTCACTGGTCAATGGTCACTGTCGCTGGTCAATGGTCACTGTCGCTGGTCAATGGTCACTGCGCTGGTCATTGGTCACTGGTCACTGGTCACTGGTCAAAAGTCACTGGTCACTTGTCACTGGTCAGTGGTCACTGGTCTCTGGTCACTGGTCACTGGTCACTGGTCACTGGTCACTGGTCACAGGTCAATGGTCACTGGTCACTGGTCACTGGTCACTGGTCACTGGTCACTGGTCACGGGTCACATTTCACGGGTCACTGTTCACTGGTCGCTAGTCACTGGTCACCGGTCACTGGTCACTGGTCACTGGTCACTGGTCACTGTTCACTGGTCACTGGTCACAAGTCACTGGTCACATGTCACTGGTCAGTGGTCACTGGTCACTGGTCACTGGTCTGTGGTCACTGGTCACTGGTCAGTGGTCACTGGTAACAGTCACATGTCGCGGGTCACTGGTCACAAGTCACTGGTCGCTGGTCACAAGTCACTGGTCACTTGTCACTGGTCACTGGTCAATGGTCCCTATCGCTGGTCAATGGTCACTGTCGCTGGTCACTGGTCACTGGTCACTGGTCACTGGTCACTGGTCAAATGTCACTGGTCACTTGTCACTGGTCAATGGTCACTGTCGCTGGTCACTGGTCACTGGTCACTGGTCGCTGGTCACTGGTCACTGGTCACTGGTCACTGGTCACTGGCCACTGGTCACTGGTCACCGGTCAATGGCCACTGTCGCTGGTCAATGGTCACTGTCGCTGGTCACTGGTCACTGGTCAATGGTCCCTATCGCTGGTCAATGGTCACTGTCGCTGGTCACTGGTCACTGGTCACTGGTCACTGGTCACTGGTCAAATGTCACTGGTCACTTGTCACTGGTCAATGGTCACTGTCGCTGGTCACTGGTCACTGGTCACTGGTCGCTGGTCACTGGTCACTGGTCACTGGTCACTGGTCACTGGCCACTGGTCACTGGTCACCGGTCAATGGCCACTGTCGCTGGTCAATGGTCACTGTCGCTGGTCACTGGTCACTGGTCACTGGTCACTGGTCACTGGTCACTGGTCACTGGTCACTGGTCACTGGTCACTGGTCACTGGTCACTGGTCACTGGTCAATGGTCCCTATCGCTGGTCAATGGTCACTGTCGCTGGTCACTGGTCACTGGTCACTGGTCACTGGTCACTGGTCACTGGTCACTTGTCACTGGTCAGTGGTCACTGGTCTCTGGTCACTGGTCACTGGTCACTGGTCACTGGTCACAGGTCAATGGTCACTGGTCACTGGTCACTGGTCACTGGTCACTGGCCACTGGTCACTGGTCACCGGTCAATGGCCACTGTCGCTGGTCAATGGTCACTGTCGCTGGTCACTGGTCACTGGTCACTGGTCACTGGGCACTGGTCAATGGTCACTATCGCTGGTCAATGGTCACTGTCGCTGCTCACTGGTCACTGGTCACTGGTCACTGGTCATTGGTAACTATCGCTGGTCAATGGTCACTGTCGCTGGTCACTGGTCACTGGTCACGGGTCACATGTCACGGGTCACTGTTCACTGGTCGCTAGTCACTGGTCACCGGTCACTGGTCACTGGTCACTGGTCACTGTTCACTGGTCACTGGTCACTGGTCACTGGTCACTGGTCACTGGTCACTGGTCACTGGTCACTATCGCTGGTCAATGGTCACTGTCGCTGGTCACTGGTCACTGGTCACTGTTCACTGGTCACTGGTCACTGGTCACTGGTCATTGGTCACAAGTCACTGGTCACTGGTCACTTGTCACTGGTCGCTGGTCACTGGTCACTGGTCACTGGTCACTGGTCACTGGTCACTGGTCACTGTTCACTGGTCACTGGTCACAAGTCACTGGTCACATGTCACTGGTCAGTGGTCACTGGTCACTGGTCACTGGTCTGTGGTCACTGGTCACTGGTCAGTGGTCACTGGTCACAGTCACATGTCGCGGGTCACTGGTCACAAGTCACTGGTCGCTGGTCACAAGTCACTGGTCACTTGTCACTGGTCACTGGTCACTGGTCACTGGTCAATTGTCAATGGTCGCTGGTCACTGGTCACTGGTCATGGGTCACTGGTCACTGGTCACTGGTCACTGGTCACTGGTCACTGGTCAATCGTCACTATCGCTGGTCAATGGTCACTGTCGCTGCTCACTGGTCACTGGTCACTGGTCACTGGTCACTGCTCATTGGTCACTGGTCACTGGTCACGGGTCACATGTCACTGGTCACTGGTCACTGGTCATGGGTCACTGGTCACTGGTCACTGGTCACTGGTCACTGGTCACTGGTCACTGGTCACTGGTCACTGGTCAATGGTCCCTATCGCTGGTCAATGGTCACTGTCGCTGGTCACTGGTCACTGGTCACTGGTCAATGGTCCCTATCGCTGGTCAATGGTCACTGTCGCTGGTCACTGGTCACTGGTCACTGGTCACTGGTCACTGGTCACTGGTCACTGGTCAATGGTCCCTATCGCTGGTCAATGGTCACTGTCGCTGGTCACTGGTCACTGGTCACTGGTCACTGGTCACTGGTCAAAAGTCACTGGTCACTTGTCACTGGTCAATGGTCACTGGTCACTGGTCACTGCTCACTGGTCAATATTCACTGGTCACTGGTCACTGGTCACTGGTCACTGGTCACTGGTCACTGGTCACTGGTCACTTTCGCTGGTCACTGGTCACTGGTCAATGGTCACTGGCCACTGGTCACTGGTCACTGGTCAATGGTCACTGTCGCTGGTCAATGGTCACTGTCGCTGGTCACTGGTCACTGGTCACTGGTCACTGGTCACTGGTCACTTTTCACAAGTCACTGGTCACTTGTCACTGGTCACTGGTCACTGGTCACTGGTCACTGGTCAATGGTCACTGTCGCTGGTCAATGGTCACTGTCGCTGGTCACTGGTCACTGGTCACTGGTCACTGGTCACTGGTCACTGGTCACAGGTCAATGGTCACTGGGCACTGGTCACTGGTCACTGGTCACTGGTCACTGGTCACGGGTCACATTTCACGGGTCACTGTTCACTGGTCGCTAGTCACTGGTCACCGGTCACTGGTCACTGGTCACTGGTCACTGGTCACTGTTCACTGGTCACTGGTCACTGGTCACAGGTCAATGGTCACTGGTCACTGGTCACTGGTCACTGGTCACTGTTCACTGGTCACTGGTCACAAGTCACTGGTCACTTGTCACTGGTCAGTGGTCACTGGTCACTGGTCTGTGGTCACTGGTCACTGGTCACCGGTCACTGGTCACTGTTCACTGGTCACTGGTCACAAGTCACTGGTCACATGTCACTGGTCAGTGGTCACTGGTCACTGGTCACTGGTCTGTGGTCACTGGTCACTGGTCAGTGGTCACTGGTCACAGTCACATGTCGCGGGTCACTGGTCACAAGTCACTGGTCGCTGGTCACAAGTCACTGGTCACTTGTCACTGGTCACTGGTCACTGGTCACTGGTCAATTGTCAATGGTCGCTGGTCACTGGTCACTGGTCATGGGTCACTGGTCACTGGTCACTGGTCACTGGTCACTGGTCACTGGTCACTGGTCACTGGTCAATCGTCACTATCGCTGGTCAATGGTCACTGTCGCTGCTCACTGGTCACTGGTCACTGGTCACTGGTCACTGGTCACTGGTCACTGGTCATTGGTCACTATCGCTGGTCAATGGTCACTGTCGCTGGTCATTGGTCACTGGTCACTGGACACTGGTCACTGTCGCTGGTCACTGGTCACTGGTCACTGGTCAATGGTCACTGCCGCTGGTCACTGGTCACTGGTCACTGCTCACTGGTCACTGGTCACTTGTCAATGGTCACTGTCGCTGGTCAATGGTCACTGTCGCTGGTCACTGGTCACTGGTCACTGGTCACTGGTCACTGGTCATTGGTCACTGGTCACTGGTCACAAGTCACTGGTCACTGGTCACTTGTCACTGGTCGCTGGTCACTGGTCACTGGTCAGTGGTCACTGTCGCTGGTAAATGGTCACTGTCGCTGGTCACTGGTCACTGGTCACTGGGCACTGGTCACTGGTCACTGGTCACTGGTCATTGGTCACTATCGCTGGTCAATGGTCACTGTCGCTGGTCATTGGTCACTGGTCACTGGACACTGGTCACTGGTCACTTGTCACAGGTCACTGGTCACTGGTCAATGGTCACTGTCGCTGGTCACTGGTCACTGGTCACTGGTCACTGGTCACTGGTCACTGGTCCCTGGTCACTGGTCACTGGTCAATGATCACTGTCGCTGGTCACTGGTCACTGGTCACTGGTCACTGGTCACTGGTCACTGGTCACGGGTCACATGTCACTGGTCACTGGTCACTGGTCACTGGTCACTGGTCACTGGTCACTGGTCACTGGTCACTGGTCACTATCATTGGTCAATGGTCACTGTCGCTGGTCACTGGTCACTGGTCACTGTTCACTGGTCACTGGTCACTGGTCACTGGTCACTGGTCACTATCGCTGGTCAATGGTCACTGTCGCTGGTCATTGGTCACTGGTCACTGGACACTGGTCACTGGTCACTGGTCACTTGTCACTGGTCACTGGTCACTGGTCACTGGTCAATGGTCACTGTCGCTGGTCACTGGTCACTGGTCACTGGTCAATGGCCACTGGTCACTGGTCACTGGTCACTGGTCACTGGTCACTGGTCAATGGTCCCTATCGCTGGTCAATGGTCACTGTCGCTGGTCACTGGTCACTGGTCACTGGGCACTGGTCACTGGTCACTGGTCACTTTCGCTGGTCACTGGTCACTGGTAAATGGTCACTGGCCACTGGTCACTGGTCACTGGTCAATGGTCACTGTCGCTGGTCAATGGTCACTGTCGCTGGTCACTGGTCACTGGTCACTGGTCACTGGTCACTGGTCACTGGTCACAAGTCACTGGTCACTTGTCACTGGTCACTGGTCACTGGTCACTGGTCAATGGTCACTGTCGCTAGTCAATGGTCACTGTCGCTGGTCAATGGTCACTGCGCTGGTCATTGGTCAGTGGTCACTGGTCACTGGTCAAAGTCACTGGTCACTTGTCACTGGTCAGTGGTCACTGGTCTCTGGTCACTGGTCACTGGTCACTGGTCACTGGTCACTGGTCACAGGTCAATGGTCACTGGTCACTGGTCACTGGTCACTGGTCACTGGTCACTGGCCACTGGTCACTGTTCACTGGTCAATGGTCACTGTCGCTGGTCAATGGTCACTGTCGCTGGTCACTGGTCACTGGTCACTGGTCACTGGTCACTGGTCATTGGTCACTGGTCACTGGTCACAAGTCACTAGTCACTGGTCACTTGTCACTGGTCGATGGTCACTGGTCACTGGTCAATGGTCACTGTCGCTGGTAAATGTTCACTGTCGCTGGTCACTGGTCACTGGTCACTGTCGCTGGTCACTGGTCACTGGTCACTGGTCACTGGTCACTGGTCACTGGTCACTGGTCAATGGTCCCTATCGCTGGTCAATGGTCACTGTCGCTGGTCACTGGTCACTGGTCACTGGTCACTGGTCACTGGTCAAATGTCACTGGTCACTTGTCACTGGTCAATGGTCACTGCCGCTGGTCACTGCTCACTGGTCAATATTCACTGGTCACAGGTCACTGGTCACTGGTCACTGGTCACTGGTCACTGGTCA
This sequence comes from Andrena bucephala, assembly GCA_947577245.1. Classification (NCBI taxonomy): domain Eukaryota; kingdom Metazoa; phylum Arthropoda; class Insecta; order Hymenoptera; family Andrenidae; genus Andrena; species Andrena bucephala. The sequence goes on along the minus strand of OX387716.1, from coordinate 24,234,853 downwards.
CTGGTCACTTTCGCTGGTCACTGGTCACTGGTCAATGGTCACTGGCCACTGGTCACTGGTCACTGGTCAATGGTCACTGTCGCTGGTCAATGGTCACTGTCGCTGGTCACTGGTCACTGGTCACTGGTCACTGGTCACTGGTCACTGGTCACAAGTCACTGGTCACTTGTCACTGGTCACTGGTCACTGGTCACTGGTCAATGGTCACTGTCGCTAGTCAATGGTCACTGTCGCTGGTCAATGGTCACTGCGCTGGTCATTGGTCAGTGGTCACTGGTCACTGGTCAAAGTCACTGGTCACTTGTCACTGGTCAGTGGTCACTGGTCTCTGGTCACTGGTCACTGGTCACTGGTCACTGGTCACTGGTCACAGGTCAATGGTCACTGGTCACTGGTCACTGGTCACTGGTGACTGGTCACTGGCCACTGGTCACTGGTCACTGGTCAATGGTCACTGTCGCTGGTCAATGGTCACTGTCGCTGGTCACTGGTCACTGGTCACTGGTCACTGGTCACTGGTCATTGGTCACTGGTCACTGGTCACAAGTCACTGGTCACTGGTCACTTGTCACTGGTCGATGGTCACTGGTCACTGGTCAATGGTCACTGTCGCTGGTAAATGTTCACTGTCGCTGGTCACTGGTCACTGGTCACTGTCGCTGGTCACTGGTCACTGGTCACTGGTCACTGGTCACTGGTCACTGGTCGCTGGTCAATGGTCCCTATCGCTGGTCAATGGTCACTGTCGCTGGTCACTGGTCACTGGTCACTGGTCACTGGTCACTGGTCAAATGTCACTGGTCACTTGTCACTGGTCAATGGTCACTGCCGCTGGTCACTGCTCACTGGTCAATATTCACTGGTCACTGGTCACTGGTCACTGGTCACTGGTCACTGGTCACTTTCGCTGGTCACTGGTCACTGGTCAATGGTCACTGGCCACTGGTCACTGGTCACTGGTCAATGGTCACTGTCGCTGGTCAATGGTCACTGTCGCTGGTCACTGGTCACTGGTCACTGGTCACTGGTCACTGGTCACTGGTCACAAGTCACTGGTCACTTGTCACTGGTCACTGGTCACTGGTCACTGGTCACTGGTCAATGGTCACTGTCGCTGGTCAATGGTCACTGTCGCTGGTCAATGGTCACTGCGCTGGTCATTGGTCACTGGTCACTGGTCACTGGTCAAAAGTCACTGGTCACTTGTCACTGGTCAGTGGTCACTGGTCTCTGGTCACTGGTCACTGGTCACTGGTCACTGGTCACTGGTCACAGGTCAATGGTCACTGGTCACTGGTCACTGGTCACTGGTCACTGGTCACTGGTCACTGGTCACGGGTCACATTTCACGGGTCACTGTTCACTGGTCGCTAGTCACTGGTCACCGGTCACTGGTCACTGGTCATTGGTCACTGGTCACTGTTCACTGGTCACTGGTCACAAGTAACTGGTCACATGTCACTGGTCAGTGGTCACTGGTCACTGGTCACTGGTCTGTGGTGACTGGTCACTGGTCAGTGGTCACTGGTAACAGTCACATGTCGCGGGTCACTGGTCACAAGTCACTGGTCGCTGGTCACAAGTCACTGGTCACTTGTCACTGGTCACTGGTCACTGGTCACTGGTCAATGGTCAATGGTCGCTGGTCACTGGTCACTGGTCATGGGTCACTGGTCACTGGTCACTGGTCACTGGTCACTGGTCAATGGTCACTGTCGCTGGTCAATGGTCACTGTCGCTGGTCAATGGTCACTGCGCTGGTCATTGGTCACTGGTCACTGGTCACTGGTCAAAAGTCACTGGTCACTTGTCACTGGTCAGTGGTCACTGGTCTCTGGTCACTGGTCACTGGTCACTGGTCACTGGTCACTGGTCACAGGTCAATGGTCACTGGTCACTGGTCACTGGTCACTGGTCACTGGTCACTGGTCACGGGTCACATTTCACGGGTCACTGTTCACTGGTCGCTAGTCACTGGTCACCGGTCACTGGTCACTGGTCATTGGTCACTGGTCACTGGTCACAAGTCACTGGTCACTGGTCACTTGTCACTGGTCGCTGGTCACTGGTCACTGGTCAATGGTCACTGTCGCTGGTAAATGTTCACTGTCGCTGGTCACTGGTCACTGGTCACTGGTCACTGGTCACTGGTCACAGGTCAATGGTCACTGGTCACTGGTCACTGGTCACTGGTCACTGTTCACTGGTCACTGGTCACAAGTCACTGGTCACTTGTCACTGGTCAGTGGTCACTGGTCACTGGTCACTGGTCACTGGTCACAGGTCAATGGTCACTGGTCACTGGTCACTGGTCACTGGTCACTGTTCACTGGTCACTGGTCACAAGTCACTGGTCACTTGTCACTGGTCACTGGTCACTGGTCACTGGTCACAGGTCAATAGTCACTGGTCACATGTCACTGGTCAGTGGTCACTGGTCACTGGTCACTGGTCTGTGGTCACTGGTCACTGGTCAGTGGTCACTGGTCACAGTCACATGTCGCGGGTCACTGGTCACAAGTCACTGGTCGCTGGTCACAAGTCACTGGTCACTTGTCACTGGTCACTGGTCACTGGTCACTGGTCAATTGTCAATGGTCGCTGGTCACTGGTCACTGGTCATGGGTCACTGGTCACTGGACACTGGTCACTGGTCACTGGTCACTGGTCACTGGTCACTGGTCAATCGTCACTATCGCTGGTCAATGGTCACTGTCGCTGCTCACTGGTCACTGGTCACTGGTCACTGGTCACTGGTCACTGGTCATTGGTCACTATCGCTGGTCAATGGTCACTGTCGCTGGTCATTGGTCACTGGTCACTGGACACTGGTCACTGTCGCTGGTCACTGGTCACTGGTCACTGGTCAATGGTCACTGCCGCTGGTCACTGGTCACTGGTCACTGCTCACTGGTCACTGGTCACTTGTCAATGGTCACTGTCGCTGGTCAATGGTCACTGTCGCTGGTCACTGGTCACTGGTCACTGGTCACTGGTCACTGGTCATTGGTCACTGGTCACTGGTCACAAGTCACTGGTCACTGGTCACTTGTCACTGGTCGCTGGTCACTGGTCACTGGTCAGTGGTCACTGTCGCTGGTAAATGGTCACTGTCGCTGGTCACTGGTCACTGGTCACTGGGCACTGGTCACTGGTCACTGGTCACTGGTCATTGGTCACTATCGCTGGTCAATGGTCACTGTCGCTGGTCATTGGTCACTGGTCACTGGACACTGGTCACTGGTCACTTGTCACTGGTCACTGGTCACTGGTCAATGGTCACTGTCGCTGGTCACTGGTCACTGGTCACTGGTCACTGGTCACTGGTCACTGGTCCCTGGTCACTGGTCACTGGTCAATGATCACTGTCGCTGGTCACTGGTCACTGGTCACTGGTCACTGGTCACTGGTCACTGGTCACGGGTCACATGTCACTGGTCACTGGTCACTGGTCACTGGTCACTGGTCACTGGTCACTGGTCACTGGTCACTGGTCACTATCGTTGGTCAATGGTCACTGTCGCTGGTCACTGGTCACTGGTCACTGTTCACTGGTCACTGGTCACTGGTCACTGGTCACTGGTCACTATCGCTGGTCAATGGTCACTGTCGCTGGTCATTGGTCACTGGTCACTGGACACTGGTCACTGGTCACTGGTCACTTGTCACTGGTCACTGGTCACTGGTCACTGGTCAATGGTCACTGTCGCTGGTCACTGGTCACTGGTCACTGGTCAATGGCCACTGGTCACTGGTCACTGGTCACTGGTCACTGGTCACTGGTCACTGGTCACTGGTCACTTTCGCTGGTCACTGGTCACTGGTCAATGGTCACTGGCCACTGGTCACTGGTCACTGGTCAATGGTCACTGTCGCTGGTCAATGGTCACTGTCGCTGGTCACTGGTCACTGGTCACTGGTCACTGGTCACTGGTCACTGGTCACAAGTCACTGGTCACTTGTCACTGGTCACTGGTCACTGGTCACTGGTCAATGGTCACTGTCGCTGGTCAATGGTCACTGTCGCTGGTCAATGGTCACTGCGCTGGTCATTGGTCACTGGTCACTGGTCACTGGTCAAAAGTCACTGGTCACTTGTCACTGGTCAGTGGTCACTGGTCTCTGGTCACTGGTCACTGGTCACTGGTCACAGGTCACTGGTCACAGGTCAATGGTCACTGGTCACTGGTCACTGGTCACTGGTCACTGGTCACTGGTCACGGATCACATTTCACGGGTCACTGTTCACTGGTCGCTAGTCACTGGTCACCGGTCACTGGTCACTGGTCACTGGTCACTGGTCACTGGTCAATGGTCCCTATCGCTGGTCAATGGTCACTGTCGCTGGTCACTGGTCACTGGTCACTGGGCACTGGTCACTGGTCACTGGTCACTTTCGCTGGTCACTGGTCACTGGTAAATGGTCACTGGCCACTGGTCACTGGTCACTGGTCAATGGTCACTGTCGCTGGTCAATGGTCACTGTCGCTGGTCACTGGTCACTGGTCACTGGTCACTGGTCACTGGTCACTGGTCACAAGTCACTGGTCACTTGTCACTGGTCACTGGTCACTGGTCACTGGTCAATGGTCACTGTCGCTAGTCAATGGTCACTGTCGCTGGTCAATGGTCACTGCGCTGGTCATTGGTCAGTGGTCACTGGTCACTGGTCAAAGTCACTGGTCACTTGTCACTGGTCAGTGGTCACTGGTCTCTGGTCACTGGTCACTGGTCACTGGTCACTGGTCACTGGTCACAGGTCAATGGTCACTGGTCACTGGTCACTGGTCACTGGTGACTGGTCACTGGCCACTGGTCACTGGTCACTGGTCAATGGTCACTGTCGCTGGTCAATGGTCACTGTCGCTGGTCACTGGTCACTGGTCACTGGTCACTGGTCACTGGTCATTGGTCACTGGTCACTGGTCACAAGTCACTGGTCACTGGTCACTTGTCACTGGTCGATGGTCACTGGTCACTGGTCAATGGTCACTGTCGCTGGTAAATGTTCACTGTCGCTGGTCACTGGTCACTGGTCACTGTCGCTGGTCACTGGTCACTGGTCACTGGTCACTGGTCACTGGTCACTGGTCGCTGGTCAATGGTCCCTATCGCTGGTCAATGGTCACTGTCGCTGGTCACTGGTCACTGGTCACTGGTCACTGGTCACTGGTCAAATGTCACTGGTCACTTGTCACTGGTCAATGGTCACTGCCGCTGGTCACTGCTCACTGGTCAATATTCACTGGTCACTGGTCACTGGTCACTGGTCACTGGTCACTGGTCACTTTCGCTGGTCACTGGTCACTGGTCAATGGTCACTGGCCACTGGTCACTGGTCACTGGTCAATGGTCACTGTCGCTGGTCAATGGTCACTGTCGCTGGTCACTGGTCACTGGTCACTGGTCACTGGTCACTGGTCACTGGTCACAAGTCACTGGTCACTTGTCACTGGTCACTGGTCACTGGTCACTGGTCACTGGTCAATGGTCACTGTCGCTGGTCAATGGTCACTGTCGCTGGTCAATGGTCACTGCGCTGGTCATTGGTCACTGGTCACTGGTCACTGGTCAAAAGTCACTGGTCACTTGTCACTGGTCAGTGGTCACTGGTCTCTGGTCACTGGTCACTGGTCACTGGTCACTGGTCACTGGTCACAGGTCAATGGTCACTGGTCACTGGTCACTGGTCACTGGTCACTGGTCACTGGTCACGGGTCACATTTCACGGGTCACTGTTCACTGGTCGCTAGTCACTGGTCACCGGTCACTGGTCACTGGTCACTGGTCACTGGTCACTGTTCACTGGTCACTGGTCACAAGTCACTGGTCACATGTCACTGGTCAGTGGTCACTGGTCACTGGTCACTGGTCTGTGGTCACTGGTCACTGGTCAGTGGTCACTGGTAACAGTCACATGTCGCGGGTCACTGGTCACAAGTCACTGGTCGCTGGTCACAAGTCACTGGTCACTTGTCACTGGTCACTGGTCACTGGTCACTGGTCAATGGTCAATGGTCGCTGGTCACTGGTCACTGGTCATGGGTCACTGGTCACTGGTCACTGGTCACTGGTCACTGGTCAATGGTCACTGTCGCTGGTCAATGGTCACTGTCGCTGGTCAATGGTCACTGCGCTGGTCATTGGTCACTGGTCACTGGTCACTGGTCAAAAGTCACTGGTCACTTGTCACTGGTCAGTGGTCACTGGTCTCTGGTCACTGGTCACTGGTCACTGGTCACTGGTCACTGGTCACAGGTCAATGGTCACTGGTCACTGGTCACTGGTCACTGGTCACTGGTCACTGGTCACGGGTCACATTTCACGGGTCACTGTTCACTGGTCGCTAGTCACTGGTCACCGGTCACTGGTCACTGGTCATTGGTCACTGGTCACTGGTCACAAGTCACTGGTCACTGGTCACTTGTCACTGGTCGCTGGTCACTGGTCACTGGTCAATGGTCACTGTCGCTGGTAAATGTTCACTGTCGCTGGTCACTGGTCACTGGTCACTGGTCACTGGTCACTGGTCACAGGTCAATGGTCACTGGTCACTGGTCACTGGTCACTGGTCACTGTTCACTGGTCACTGGTCACAAGTCACTGGTCACTTGTCACTGGTCAGTGGTCACTGGTCACTGGTCTGTGGTCACTGGTCACTGGTCACTGGTCACTGGTCACTGGTCACTGGTCACAGGTCAATAGTCACTGGTCACTGGTCACTGGTCACTGGTCACTGGTCACTGGTCACAGGTCACTGGTCACTGGTCACGGGTCACATTTCACGGGTCACGGTTCACTGGTCGCTAGTCACTGGTCACCGGTCACTGGTCACCGGTCACTGGTCACTGTTCACTGGTCACGGGTCACATTTCACGGGTCACGGTTCACTGGTCGCTAGTCACTGGTCACCGGTCACTGGTCACCGGTCACTGGTCACTGGTCACTGGTCACTGGTCACTGGTCACTGGTCAATGGTCACTGTCGCTGGTCAATGGTCACTGTCGCTGGTCAATGGTCACTGCGCTGGTCATTGGTCACTGGCCACTGGTCACTGGTCACTGGTCAAAAGTCACTGGTCAGTGGTCACCGGTCACTGGTCACCGGTCACTGGTCACTGGTCACTGGTCACTGGTCACTGGTCACTGGTCAATGGTCCCTATCGCTGGTCAATGGTCACTGTCGCTGGTCACTGGTCACTGGTCACTGGTCACTGGTCACTGGTCAAATGTCACTGGTCACTTGTCACTGGTCAATGGTCACTGTCGCTGGTCACTGGTCACTGGTCACTGGTCGCTGGTCACTGGTCACTGGTCACTGGTCACTGGTCACTGGCCACTGGTCACTGGTCACCGGTCAATGGCCACTGTCGCTGGTCAATGGTCACTGTCGCTGGTCACTGGTCACTGGTCACTGGTCACTGGTCACTGGTCACTGGTCACTGGTCACTGGTCACTGGTCACTGGTCACTGGTCACTGGTCACTGGTCAATGGTCCCTATCGCTGGTCAATGGTCACTGTCGCTGGTCACTGGTCACTGGTCACTGGTCACTGGTCACTGGTCACTGGTCACTTGTCACTGGTCAGTGGTCACTGGTCTCTGGTCACTGGTCACTGGTCACTGGTCACTGGTCACAGGTCAATGGTCACTGGTCACTGGTCACTGGTCACTGGTCACTGGCCACTGGTCACTGGTCACCGGTCAATGGCCACTGTCGCTGGTCAATGGTCACTGTCGCTGGTCACTGGTCACTGGTCACTGGTCACTGGGCACTGGTCAATGGTCACTATCGCTGGTCAATGGTCACTGTCGCTGCTCACTGGTCACTGGTCACTGGTCACTGGTCATTGGTAACTATCGCTGGTCAATGGTCACTGTCGCTGGTCACTGGTCACTGGTCACGGGTCACATGTCACGGGTCACTGTTCACTGGTCGCTAGTCACTGGTCACCGGTCACTGGTCACTGGTCACTGGTCACTGTTCACTGGTCACTGGTCACTGGTCACTGGTCACTGGTCACTGGTCACTGGTCACTGGTCACTATCGCTGGTCAATGGTCACTGTCGCTGGTCACTGGTCACTGGTCACTGTTCACTGGTCACTGGTCACTGGTCACTGGTCATTGGTCACAAGTCACTGGTCACTGGTCACTTGTCACTGGTCGCTGGTCACTGGTCACTGGTCACTGGTCACTGGTCACTGGTCACTGGTCACTGTTCACTGGTCACTGGTCACAAGTCACTGGTCACATGTCACTGGTCAGTGGTCACTGGTCACTGGTCACTGGTCTGTGGTCACTGGTCACTGGTCAGTGGTCACTGGTCACAGTCACATGTCGCGGGTCACTGGTCACAAGTCACTGGTCGCTGGTCACAAGTCACTGGTCACTTGTCACTGGTCACTGGTCACTGGTCACTGGTCAATTGTCAATGGTCGCTGGTCACTGGTCACTGGTCATGGGTCACTGGTCACTGGTCACTGGTCACTGGTCACTGGTCACTGGTCAATCGTCACTATCGCTGGTCAATGGTCACTGTCGCTGCTCACTGGTCACTGGTCACTGGTCACTGGTCACTGCTCATTGGTCACTGGTCACTGGTCACGGGTCACATGTCACTGGTCACTGGTCACTGGTCATGGGTCACTGGTCACTGGTCACTGGTCACTGGTCACTGGTCACTGGTCACTGGTCACTGGTCACTGGTCAATGGTCCCTATCGCTGGTCAATGGTCACTGTCGCTGGTCACTGGTCACTGGTCACTGGTCAATGGTCCCTATCGCTGGTCAATGGTCACTGTCGCTGGTCACTGGTCACTGGTCACTGGTCACTGGTCACTGGTCACTGGTCACTGGTCAATGGTCCCTATCGCTGGTCAATGGTCACTGTCGCTGGTCACTGGTCACTGGTCACTGGTCACTGGTCACTGGTCAAAAGTCACTGGTCACTTGTCACTGGTCAATGGTCACTGGTCACTGGTCACTGCTCACTGGTCAATATTCACTGGTCACTGGTCACTGGTCACTGGTCACTGGTCACTGGTCACTGGTCACTGGTCACTTTCGCTGGTCACTGGTCACTGGTCAATGGTCACTGGCCACTGGTCACTGGTCACTGGTCAATGGTCACTGTCGCTGGTCAATGGTCACTGTCGATGGTCACTGGTCACTGGTCACTGGTCACTTTTCACAAGTCACTGGTCACTTGTCACTGGTCACTGGTCACTGGTCACTGGTCACTGGTCAATGGTCACTGTCGCTGGTCAATGGTCACTGTCGCTGGTCACTGGTCACTGGTCACTGGTCACTGGTCACTGGTCACAGGTCAATGGTCACTGGGCACTGGTCACTGGTCACTGGTCACTGGTCACTGGTCACGGGTCACATTTCACGGGTCACTGTTCACTGGTCGCTAGTCACTGGTCACCGGTCACTGGTCACTGGTCACTGGTCACTGGTCACTGTTCACTGGTCACTGGTCACAAGTCACTGGTCACATGTCACTGGTCAGTGGTCACTGGTCACTGGTCACTGGTCACTGGTCACTGGTCACTGGTCACTGGTCACTGGTCAATCGTCACTATCGCTGGTCAATGGTCACTGTCGCTGCTCACTGGTCACTGGTCACTGGTCACTGGTCACTGGTCATTGGTCACTGGTCACTGGTCACGGGTCACATGTCACTGGTCACTGGTCACTGGTCATGGGTCACTGGTCACTGGTCACTGGTCACTGGTCACTGGTCACTGGTCACTGGTCAATCGTCACTATCGCTGGTCAATGGTCACTGTCGCTGCTCACTGGTCACTGGTCACTGGTCACTGGTCACTGGTCATTGGTCACTTTCGCTGGTCAATGGTCACTGTCGCTGGTCATTGGTCACTGGTCACTGGACACTGGTCACTGTCGCTGGTCACTGGTCACTGGTCACTGGTCAATGGTCACTGCCGCTGGTCACTGGTCACTGGTCACTGCTCACTGGTCACTGGTCACTTGTCAATGGTCACTGTCGCTGGTCAATGGTCACTGTCGCTGGTCACTGGTCACTGGTCACTGGTCATTGGTCACTGGTCACTGGTCACAAGTCACTGGTCACTGGTCACTTGTCACTGGTCGCTGGTCACTGGTCACTGTCGCTGGTCACTGGTCACTGGTCACTGGTCGCTGGTCACTGGTCACTGGTCACTGGTCACTGTCGCTGGTCAATGGTCACTGTCGCTGGTCACTGGTCACTGGTCACTGGTCACTGGTCACTGGTCACAGGTCAATGGTCACTGGGCACTGGTCACTGGTCACTGGTCACTGGTCACTGGTCACTGGTCATGGGTCACTGGTCACTGGTCACTGGTCACTGGTCACTGGTCACTGGTCAATCGTCACTATCGCTGGTCAATGGTCACTGTCGCTGCTCACTGGTCACTGGTCACTGGTCACTGGTCACTGCTCATTGGTCACTGGTCACTGGTCACGGGTCACATGTCACTGGTCACTGGTCACTGGTCATGGGTCACTGGTCACTGGTCACTGGTCACTGGTCACTGGTCACTGGTCACTGGTCACTGGTCACTGGTCAATGGTCCCTATCGCTGGTCAATGGTCACTGTCGCTGGTCACTGGTCACTGGTCACTGGTCAATGGTCCCTATCGCTGGTCAATGGTCACTGTCGCTGGTCACTGGTCACTGGTCACTGGTCACTGGTCACTGGTCACTGGTCACTGGTCAATGGTCCCTATCGCTGGTCAATGGTCACTGTCGCTGGTCACTGGTCACTGGTCACTGGTCACTGGTCACTGGTCAAAAGTCACTGGTCACTTGTCACTGGTCAATGGTCACTGGTCACTGGTCACTGCTCACTGGTCAATATTCACTGGTCACTGGTCACTGGTCACTGGTCACTGGTCACTGGTCACTGGTCACTGGTCACTTTCGCTGGTCACTGGTCACTGATCAATGGTCACTGGCCACTGGTCACTGGTCACTGGTCAATGGTCACTGTCGCTGGTCAATGGTCACTGTCGCTGGTCACTGGTCACTGGTCACTGGTCACTTTTCACAAGTCACTGGTCACTTGTCACTGGTCACTGGTCACTGGTCAATGGTCACTGTCGCTGGTCAATGGTCACTGTCGCTGGTCACTGGTCACTGGTCACTGGTCACTGGTCACTGGTCACTGGTCACAGGTCAATGGTCACTGGGCACTGGTCACTGGTCACTGGTCACTGGTCACTGGTCACGGGTCACATTTCACGGGTCACTGTTCACTGGTCGCTAGTCACTGGTCACCGGTCACTGGTCACTGGTCACTGGTCACTGGTCACTGTTCACTGGTCACTGGTCACAAGTCACTGGTCACATGTCACTGGTCAGTGGTCACTGGTCACTGGTCACTGGTCACTGGTCACTGGTCACTGGTCACTGGTCACTGGTCAATCGTCACTATCGCTGGTCAATGGTCACTGTCGCTGCTCACTGGTCACTGGTCACTGGTCACTGGTCACTGGTCATTGGTCACTGGTCACTGGTCACGGGTCACATGTCACTGGTCACTGGTCACTGGTCATGGGTCACTGGTCACTGGTCACTGGTCACTGGTCACTGGTCACTGGTCACTGGTCAATCGTCACTATCGCTGGTCAATGGTCACTGTCGCTGCTCACTGGTCACTGGTCACTGGTCACTGGTCACTGGTCATTGGTCACTTTCGCTGGTCAATGGTCACTGTCGCTGGTCATTGGTCACTGGTCACTGGACACTGGTCACTGTCGCTGGTCACTGGTCACTGGTCACTGGTCAATGGTCACTGCCGCTGGTCACTGGTCACTGGTCACTGCTCACTGGTCACTGGTCACTTGTCAATGGTCACTGTCGCTGGTCAATGGTCACTGTCGCTGGTCACTGGTCACTGGTCACTGGTCATTGGTCACTGGTCACTGGTCACAAGTCACTGGTCACTGGTCACTTGTCACTGGTCGCTGGTCACTGGTCACTGTCGCTGGTCACTGGTCACTGGTCACTGGTCGCTGGTCACTGGTCACTGGTCACTGGTCACTGTCGCTGGTCAATGGTCACTGTCGCTGGTCACTGGTCACTGGTCACTGGTCACTGGTCACTGGTCACAGGTCAATGGTCACTGGGCACTGGTCACTGGTCACTGGTCACTGGTCACTGGTCACGGGTCACATTTCACGGGTCACTGTTCACTGGTCGCTAGTCACTGGTCACCGGTCACTGGTCACTGTTCACTGGTCACTGGTCACTGGTCACTGGTCAATCGTCACTATCGCTGGTCAATGGTCACTGTCGCTGCTCACTGGTCACTGGTCACTGGTCACTGGTCACTGGTCATTGGTCACTGGTCACTGGTCACGGGTCACATGTCACTGGTCACTGGTCACTGGTCATGGGTCACTGGTCACTGGTCACTGGTCACTGGTCACTGGTCACTGGTCACTGGTCACTGGTCAATCGTCACTATCGCTGGTCAATGGTCACTGTCGCTGCTCACTGGTCACTGGTCACTGGTCACTGGTCACTGGTCATTGGTCACTTTCGCTGGTCAATGGTCACTGTCGCTGGTCATTGGTCACTGGTCACTGGACACTGGTCACTGTCGCTGGTCACTGGTCACTGGTCACTGGTCAATGGTCACTGCCGCTGGTCACTGGTCACTGGTCACTGCTCACTGGTCACTGGTCACTTGTCAATGGTCACTGTCGCTGGTCAATGGTCACTGTCGCTGGTCACTGGTCACTGGTCACTGGTCACTGGTCACTGGTCATTGGTCACTGGTCACTGGTCACAAGTCACTGGTCACTGGTCACTTGTCACTGGTCGCTGGTCACTGGTCACTGGTCAGTGGTCCCTGTCGCTGGTAAATGGTCACTGTCGCTGGTCACTGGTCACTGGTCACTGGGCACTGGTCACTGGTCACTGGTCACTGGTCATTGGTCACTATCGCTGGTCAATGGTCACTGTCGCTGGTCACTGGTCACTGGTCACTGGTCACTGGTCACTGGTCCCTGGTCACTGGTCACTGATCAATGATCACTGTCGCTGGTCACTGGTCACTGGTCACTGGTCACTGGTCACTGGTCACGGGTCACATGTCACTGGTCACTGGTCACTGGTCACTGGTCACTTGTCAATGGTCACTGTCGCTGGTCAATGGTCACTGTCGCTGGTCACTGGTCACTGGTCACTGGTCACTGGTCACTGGTCATTGGTCACTGGTCACTGGTCACAAGTCACTGGTCACTGGTCACTTGTCACTGGTCGCTGGTCACTGGTCACTGGTAAGTGGTCACTGTCGCTGGTAAATGGTCACTGTCGCTGGTCACTGGTCACTGGTCACTGGTCACTGGTCACTGGTCAATGGTCACTGGTCACTGGTCACTGGTCAATGGTCCCTATCGCTGGTCAATGGTCACTGTCGCTGGTCACTGGTCACTGGTCACTGGTCAATGGTCCCTATCGCTGGTCAATGGTCACTGTCGCTGGTCACTGGTCACTGGTCACTGGTCACTGGTCAATGATCACTGTCGCTGGTCACTGGTCACTGGTCACTGGTCACTGGTCACTGGTCACGGGTCACATGTCACTGGTCACTGGTCACTGGTCACTGGTCACTTGTCAATGGTCACTGTCGCTGGTCAATGGTCACTGTCGCTGGTCACTGGTCACTGGTCACTGGTCACTGGTCACTGGTCACTGGTCATTGGTCGCTGGTCACTGGTCACAAGTCACTGGTCACTGGTCACTTGTCACTGGTCGCTGGTCACTGGTCACTGGTAAGTGGTCACTGTCGCTGGTAAATGGTCACTGTCGCTGGTCACTGGTCACTGGTCACTGGTCACTGGTCACTGGTCACTGGTCAATGGTCCCTATCGCTGGTCAATGGTCACTGTCGCTGGTCACTGGTCACTGGTCACTGGTCAATGGTCCCTATCGCTGGTCACTGTCGCTGGTCACTGGTCACTGGTCACTGGTCACTGGTCACTGGTCACTGGTCACTGGTCAATGGTCCCTATCGCTGGTCAATGGTCACTGTCGCTGGTCACTGGTCACTGGTCACTGGTCACTGGTCACTGGTCAAAAGTCACTGGTCACTTGTCACTGGTCAATGGTCACTGCCGCTGGTCACTGCTCACTGGTCAATATTCACTGGTCACTGGTCACTGGTCACTGGTCACTGGTCACTGGTCACTGGTCACTGGTCACTTTCGCTGGTCACTGGTCACTGGTCAATGGTCACTGGTCACTGGTCACTGGTCACAAGTCACTGGTCACTTGTCACTGGTCACTGGTCACTGGTCACTGGTCACTGGTCAATGGTCACTGTCGCTGGTCAATGGTCACTGTCGCTGGTCACTGGTCACTGGTCACTGGTCACTGGTCACTGGTCACTGGTCACTGGTCACAGGTCAATGGTCACTGGTCACTGGTCACAAGTCACTGGTCACTTGTCACTGGTCACTGGTCACTGGTCACTGGTCACTGGTCAATGGTCACTGTCGCTGGTCAATGGTCACTGTCGCTGGTCACTGGTCACTGGTCACTGGTCACTGGTCACTGGTCAATGGTCACTGTCGCTGGTCACTGGTCACTGGTCACTGGTCACTGGTCACTGGTCCCTGGTCACTGGTCACTGGTCAATGATCACTGTCGCTGGTCACTGGTCACTGGTCACTGGTCACTGGTCACTGGTCACGGGTCACATGTCACTGGTCACTGGTCACTGGTCACTAACGTTGGTCAATGGTCACTGTCGCTGGTCACTGGTCACTGGTCACTGTTCACTGGTCACTGGTCACTGTCGCTGGTCACTGGTCACTGGTCACTGGTCACTTGTCACTGGTCACTGGTCACTGGTCACTGGTCACTGGTCAATGGTCACTGTCGCTGGTCAATGGTCACTGTCGCTGGTCACTGGTCACTGGTCACTGGTCACTGGTCAATGGTCACTGTCGCTGGTCACTGGTCACTGGTCACTGGTCACTGGTCACTGGTCCCTGGTCACTGGTCACTGGTCAATGATCACTGTCGCTGGTCACTGGTCACTGGTCACTGGTCACTGGTCACTGGTCACGGGTCACATGTCACTGGTCACTGGTCACTGGTCACTGGTCACTGGTCACTGGTCACTAACGTTGGTCAATGGTCACTGTCGCTGGTCACTGGTCACTGGTCACTGTTCACTGGTCACTGGTCACTGGTCACTGGTCATTGGTCACTATCGCTGGTCAATGGTCACTGTCGCTGGTCATTGGTCACTGGTCACTGGACACTGGTCACTGGTCACTGGTCACTTGTCACTGGTCACTGGTCACTGGTCAATGGTCACTGTCGCTGGTCACTGGTCACTGGTCACTGGTCACTGGTCACTGGTCCCTGGTCACTGGTCACTGGTCAATGATCACTGTCGCTGGTCACGGGTCACATGTCACTGGTCACTGGTCAATGGTCACTGGTCACTGGTCACTGGTCACTGGTCACTGGTCACTATCGCAGGTCAATGGTCACTGTCGCTGGTCACTGGTCACTGGTCACTGTTCACTGGTCACTGGTCACTGGTCACTGGTCATTGGTCACTAACGCTGGTCAATGGTCACTGTCGCTGGTCATTGGTCACTGGTCACTGGACACTGGTCACTGGTCACTGGTCACTTGTCACTGGTCACTGGTCACTGGTCACTGGTCAATGGTCACTGTCGCTGGTCACTGGTCACTGGTCACTGGTCAATGGTCACTGCCGCTGGTCACTGGTCACTGGTCACTGCTCACTGGTCACTGGTCACTTGTCACTGGTTACTGGTCACTGGTCACTGGTCACTGGTCACTATCGCTGGTCAATGGTCACTGTCGCTGGTCACTGGTCACTGGTCACTGTTCACTGGTCACTGGTCACTGGTCACTGGTCATTGGTCACTATCGCTGGTCAATGGTCACTGTCGCTGGTCATTGGTCACTGGTCACTGGACACTGGTCACTGGTCACTGGTCACTTGTCACTGGTCACTGGTCACTGGTCACTGGTCAATGGTCACTGTCGCTGGTCACTGGTCACTGGTCACTGGTCACTGGTCACTGGTAAATGGTCCCTATCGCTGGTCAATGGTCATTGTCGCTGGTCACTGGTCATTGGTGACTATCGCTGGTCAATGGTCACTGTCGCTGGTCACTGGTCACTGGTCACTGGTCACTGGTCACTGGTCATTGGTCACTGGTCACTGGTCACAAGTCACTGGTCACTGGTCACTTGTCACTGGTCGCTGGTCACTGGTCACTGTCGCTGGTCACTGGTCACTGGTCACTGGTCACTGGTCACTGGTCATTGGTCACTGGTCACTGGTCACAAGTCACTGGTCACTGGTCACTTGTCACTGGTCGCTGGTCACTGGTCACTGGTCAGTGGTCACTGTCGCTGGTAAATGGTCACTGTCGCTGGTCACTGGTCACTGGTCACTGGTCACTGGTCACTGGTAAATGGTCCCTATCGCTGGTCAATGGTCATTGTCGCTGGTCACTGGTCATTGGTGACTATCGCTGGTCAATGGTCACTGTCGCTGGTCACTGGTCACTGGTCACTGGTCACTGGTCACTGGTCACTGCTCACTGGTCACTGGTCACTTGTCAATGGTCACTGTCACTGGCCAATGGTCACTGTCGCTGGTCAATGGTCACTGTCGCTGGTCACTGGTCACTGGTCACTGGTCACTGGTCACTGGTGATTGGTCACTGGTCACTGGTCACAAGTCACTGGTCGATGGTCACTGGTCACTGGTCAATGGTCACTGTCGCTGGTAAATGTTCACTGTCGCTGGTCACTGGTCACTGGTCACTGTCGCTGGTCACTGGTCACTGGTCACTGGTCACTGGTCACTGGTCACTGGTCACTGGTCAATGGTCCCTATCGCTGGTCAATGGTCACTGTCGCTGGTCACTGGTCACTGGTCACTGGTCACTGGTCACTGGTCACTGGTCACTGTCGCTGGTCACTGGTCACTGGTCACTGGTCACTGGTCACTGGTCACTGGTCACTGGTCAATGGTCCCTATCGCTGGTCAATGGTCACTGTCGCTGGTCACTGGTCACTGGTCACTGGTCACTGGTCACTGGTCACTGGTCACTTTCGCTGGTCACTGGTCACTGGTCAATGGTCACTGGCCACTGGTCACTGGTCACTGGTCAATGGTCACTGTCGCTGGTCAATGGTCACTGTCGCTGGTCACTGGTCACTGGTCATTGGTCACTGGTCACTGGTCACTGGTCAAAAGTCACTGGTCACTTGTCACTGGTCCGTGGTCACTGGTCTCTGGTCACTGGTCACTGGTCACTGGTCACTGGTCACTGGTCACTGGTCACAGGTCAATGGTCACTGGTCACTGGTCACTGGTCACTGGTCACTGGTCACTGGTCACGGGTCACATTTCACGGGTCACTGTTCACTGGTCGCTAGTCACTGGTCACCGGTCACTGGTCACTGGTCACTGGTCACTGTTCACTGGTCACTGGTCACAAGTCACTGGTCACATGTCACTGGTCAGTGGTCACGGGTCACTGGTCACTGGTCTGTGGTCACTGGTCACTGGTCAGTGGTCACTGGTAACAGTCACATGTCGCGGGTCACTGGTCACAAGTCACTGGTCGCTGGTCACAAGTCACTGGTCACTTGTCACTGGTCACTGGTCACTGGTCACTGGTCAATGGTCAATGGTCGCTGGTCACTGGTCACTGGTCATGGGTCACTGGTCACTGATCACTGGTCACTGGTCACTGGTCAATCGTCACTATCGCTGGTCAATGGTCACTGTCGCTGCTCACTGGTCACTGGTCACTGGTCACTGGTCACTGGTCACTGGTCACTGGTCATTGGTCACTATCGCTGGTCAATGGTCACTGTCGCTGGTCATTGGTCAATGGTCACTGGACACTGGTCACTGGTCACTGGTCACTTGTGACTGGTCACTGGTCACTGTCGCTGGTCACTGGTCACTGGTCACTGGTCACTGGTCACTGGTCCCTGGTCACTGGTCACTGGTCAATGATCACTGTCGCTGGTCACTGGTCACTGGTCACTGGTCACTGGTCACGGGTCACATGTCACTGGTCCCTGGTCACTGGTCACTTGTCACTGGTCACTGGTCACGGTCACTGGTCACTGGTCACTGGTCACGGGTCACATGTCACTGGTCCCTGGTCACTGGTCACTTGTCACTGGTCACTGGTCACGGTCACTGGTCACTGGTCACTGGTCACTGGTCACTGGTCACTGGTCACTGGTCAATGTGCCCTATCGCTGGTCAATGGTCACTGTCGCTGGTCACTGGTCACTGGTCACTGGTCACTGGTCACTGGTCATTGGTGACTATCGCTGGTCAATTGTCACTGTCGCTGGTCATTGGTCACTGGTCACTGGTCACTGGTCAAAAGTCACTGGTCACTTGTCACTGGTCAGTGGTCACTGGTCTCTGGTCACTGGTCACTGGTCACTGGTCACTGGTCACAGGTCAATGGTCACTGGTCACTGGTCACTGGGCACTGGTCACTGGTCACGGGTCACATGTCACGGGTCACTGTTCACTGTTCACTGGTCGCTAGTCACTGGTCACCGGTCACTGGTCACTGGTCACTGTTCACTGGTCACTGGTCACAAGTCACTTGTCACTTGTCACTGGTCAGTGGTCACTGGTCACTGGTCTGTGGTCACTGGTCACTGGTCACTGGTCACTGGTCACTGGTCACTGGTCACTGGTCACTGGTCACTGGTCATTGGTCACTGGTCACTGGTCACAAGTCACTGGTCACTGGTCACTTGTCACTGGTCGCTGGTCACTGGTCACTGGTCAATGGTCACTGTCGCTGGTAAATGTTCACTGTCGCTGGTCACTGGTCACTGGTCACTGGTCACTGGTCACGGGTCAATGGTCAGTGGTCACTGGTTACTGGTCTGTGGTCACTGGTCACTGGTCACTGGTCACTGGTCATTGGTCACTGGTCACTGGTCACAAGTCACTGGTCACTGGTCACTTGTCACTGGTCGATGGTCACTGGTCACTGGTGAATGGTCACTGTCGCTGGTAAATGTTCACTGTCGCTGGTCACTGGTCACTGGTCACTGTCGCTGGTCGCTGGTCACTGGTCACTGGTCACTGGTCACTGGTCACTGGACACTGGTCAATGGTCCCTATCGCTGGTCAATGGTCACTGTCGCTGGTCACTGGTCACTGGTCACTGGTCACTAGTCACTGGTCAAAAGTCACTGGTCACTTGTCACTGGTCAATGGTCACTGCCGCTGGTCACTGCTCACTGGTCAATATTCACTGGTCACTGGTCACTGGTCACTGGTCACTGGTCACAGGTCAATGGTCACTGGTCACTGGTCACTGGTCACTGGTCACTGGTCACTGGTCTGTGGTCACTGGTCACTGGTCAGTGGTCACTGGTAACAGTCACATGTCGCGGGTCACTGGTCACAAGTCACTGGTCGCTGGTCACACGTCACTGGTCACTTGTCACTGGTCACTGGTCACTGGTCACTGGTCAATGGTCAATGGTCGCTGGTCACTGGTCACTGGTCATGGGTCACTGGTCACTGGTCACTGGTCACTGGTCTCTGGTCACTGGTCACTGGTCAATCGTCACTATCGCTGGTCAATGATCACTGTCGCTGCTCACTGGTCACTGGTCAATGGTCACTGTCGCTGGTCACTGGTCACTGGTCACTGGTCACTGGTCACTGGTCCCTGGTCACTGGTCACTGGTCAATGATCACTGTCGCTGGTCACTGGTCACTGGTCACTGGTCACTGGTCACTGGTCACGGGTCACATGTCACTGGTCACTGGTCACTGGTCACTTGTCACTGGTCACTGGTCACGGTCACTGGTCACTGGTCACTGGTCACTGGTCACTGGTCACTGGTCACTGGTCAATGGTCCCTATCGCTGGTCAATGGTCACTGTCGCTGGTCACTGGTCACTGGTCACTGGTCATTGGTGACTATCGCTGGTCAATGGTCACTGTCGCTGGTCATTGGTCACTGGTCACTGGTCACTGGTCAAAAGTCACTGGTCACTTGTCACGGGTCACATGTCACGGGTCACTGTTCACTGTTCACTGGTCGCTAGTCACTGGTCACCGGTCACTGGTCACTGGTCACTGTTCACTGGTCACTGGTCACAAGTCACTGGTCACTTGTCACTGGTCAGTGGTCACTGGTCACTGGTCTGTGGTCACTGGTCACTGGTCACTGGTCACTGGTCACTGGTCACTGGTCACTGGTCATTGGTCACTGGTCACTGGTCACAAGTCACTGGTCACTGGTCACTTGTCACTGGTCACTGGTCACTGGTCACTGGTCAATGGTCACTGTCGCTGGTCAATGGTCACTGTCGCTGGTCAATGGTCACTGCGCTGGTCATTGGTCACTGGCCACTGGTCACTGGTCACTGGTCAAAAGTCACTGGTCACTTGTCACTGGTCAGTGGTCACTGGTCTCTGGTCACTGGTCACTGGTCACTGGTCACTGGTCACTGGTCACAGGTCAATAGTCACTGGTCACTGGTCACTGGTCACTGGTCACTGGTCACTGGTCACTGGTCACTGGTCACTGGTCACTGGTCACTGGTCACGGGTCACATTTCACGGGTCACGGTTCACTGGTCGCTAGTCACTGGTCACCGGTCACTGGTCACTGGTCACTGGTCACTGTTCACTGGTCACTGGTCACAAGTCACTGGTCACATGTCACTGGTCAGTGGTCACTGGTCACTGGTCACTGGTCTGTGGTCACTGGTCACTGGTCAGTGGTCACTGGTCATAGTCACATGTCGCGGGTCACTGGTCACAAGTCACTGGTCGCTGGTCACAAGTCACTGGTCACTTGTCACTGGTCACTGGTCACTGGTCACTGGTCAATTGTCAATGGTCGCTGGTCACTGGTCACTGGTCATGGGTCACTGGTCACTGGTCATTGGTCACAAGTCACTGGTCACTGGTCACTTGTCACTGGTCGCTGGTCACTGGTCACTGGTCAGTGGTCACTGTCGCTGGTAAATGGTCACTGTCGCTGGTCACTGGTCACTGGTCACTTGTCACTGGTCACTGGTCACTGGTCACTGGTCAATGGTCACTGTCGCTGGTCAATGGTCACTGTCGCTGGTCAATGGTCACTGCGCTGGTCATTGGTCACTGGCCACTGGTCACTGGTCACTGGTCAAAAGTCACTGGTCACTTGTCACTGGTCAGTGGTCACTGGTCTCTGGTCACTGGTCACTGGTCACTGGTCACTGGTCACTGGTCACAGGTCAATAGTCACTGGTCACTGGTCACTGGTCACTGGTCACTGGTCACTGGTCACTGGTCACTGGTCACTGGTCACTGGTCACTGGTCACTGGTCACGGGTCACATTTCACGGGTCACGGTTCACTGGTCGCTAGTCACTGGTCACCGGTCACTGGTCACTGGTCACTGGTCACTGTTCACTGGTCACTGGTCACAAGTCACTGGTCACATGTCACTGGTCAGTGGTCACTGGTCACTGGTCACTGGTCTGTGGTCACTGGTCACTGGTCAGTGGTCACTGGTCACAGTCACATGTCGCGGGTCACTGGTCACAAGTCACTGGTCGCTGGTCACAAGTCACTGGTCACTTGTCACTGGTCACTGGTCACTGGTCACTGGTCAATTGTCAATGGTCGCTGGTCACTGGTCACTGGTCATGGGTCACTGGTCACTGGTCATTGGTCACAAGTCACTGGTCACTGGTCACTTGTCACTGGTCGCTGGTCACTGGTCACTGGTCAGTGGTCACTGTCGCTGGTAAATGGTCACTGTCGCTGGTCACTGGTCACTGGTCACTGGGCACTGGTCACTGGTCACTGGTCACTGGTCATTGGTCACTATCGCTGGTCAATGGTCACTGTCGCTGGTCATTGGTCACTGGTCACTGGACACTGGTCACTGGTCACTTGTCACTGGTCACTGGTCACTGGTCAATGGTCACTGTCGCTGGTCACTGGTCACTGGTCACTGGTCACTGGTCACTGGTCCCTGGTCACTGGTCACTGGTCAATGATCACTGTCGCTGGTCACTGGTCACTGGTCACTGGTCACTGGTCACTGGTCACTGGTCACGGGTCACATGTCACTGGTCACTGGTCACTGGTCACTGGTCACTTGTCAATGATCACTGTCGCTGGTCAATGGTCACTGTCGCTGGTCACTGGTCACTGGTCACTGGTCACTGGTCACTGGTCATTGGTCACTGGTCAATGGTCACAAGTCACTGGTCACTGGTCACTGGTCACTGGTAAGTGGTCACTGTCGCTGGTAATCGGTCACTGTCGCTGGTCACTGGTCACTGGTCACTGGTCACTGGTCACTGGTCACTGGTCACTAGTCACTGGTCAATGGTCCCTATCGCTGGTCAATGGTCACTGTCGCTGGTCACTGGTCACTGGTCACTGGTCATTGGTGACTATCGCTGGTCAATGGTCACTGTCGCTGGTCACTGGTCACTGGTCACTGGTCAATGGTCACTTTCGCTGGTCACTGGTCACTGGTCACTGGTCACTGGTCAAAAGTCACTGGTCACTTGTCACAGGTCAGTGGTCACTGGTCTCTGGTCACTGGTCACTGTCGCTGGTCACTGGTCACTTTTCACTGGTCAATGGTCCCTATCGCTGGTCAATGGTCACTGTCGCTGGTCACTGGCCACTGGTCACTGGTCACTGGTCAATGGTCACTGTCGCTGGTCAATGGTCACTGGTCACTGGTCACTGGTCACTGGCCACTGGTCACTGGTCACTGGTCAATGGTCACTGTCGCTGGTCAATGGTCACTGTCGCTGGTCACTGGTCACTGGTCACTGGTCACTGGTCACTGGTCATTGGTCACTGGTCACTGGTCACAAGTCACTGGTCACTGGTCACTTGTCACTGGTCACTGGTCACTGGTCACTGGTCAATGGTCACTGTCGCTGGTCAATGGTCACTGTCGCTGGTCAATGGTCACTGCGCTGGTCATTGGTCACTGGTCACTGGTCACTGGTCAAAAGTCACTGGTCACTTGTCACTGGTCAGTGGTCACTGGTCTCTGGTCACTGGTCACTGGTCACTGGTCACTGGTCACTGGTCACAGGTCAATGGTCACTGGTCACTGGTCACTGGTCACTGGTCACTGGTCACTGGTCACGGGTCACATTTCACGGGTCACTGTTCACTGGTCGCTAGTCACTGGTCACCGGTCACTGGTCACTGGTCACTGGTCACTGGTCACTGGACACTGGTCACTGGTCAATCGTCACTATCGCTGGTCAATGGTCACTGTCGCTGCTCACTGGTCACTGGTCACTGGTCACTGGTCACTGGTCACTGGTCACTGGTCATTGGTCACTATCGCTGGTCAATGGTCACTGTCGCTGGTAATTGGTCACTGGTCACTGGACACTGGTCACTGTCGCTGGTCACTGGTCAATGGTCACTGCCGCTGGTCACTGGTCACTGGTCACTGGTCACTGGTCACTGGTCACAGGTCAATGGTCACTGGTCACTGGTCACTGGTCACTGGTCACTGGTCACTGTTCACTGGTCACTGGTCACAAGTCACTGGTCACTTGTCACTGGTCAGTGGTCACTGGTCACTGGTCTGTGGTCACTGGTCACTGGTCACTGGTCACTGGTCACTGGTCACTGGTCACTGGTCATTGGTCACTGGTCACTGGTCACAAGTCACTGGTCACTGGTCACTTGTCACTGGTCACTGGTCACTGGTCACTGGTCAATGGTCACTGTCGCTGGTCAATGGTCACTGTCGCTGGTCAATGGTCACTGCGCTGGTCATTGGTCACTGGCCACTGGTCACTGGTCACTGGTCAAAAGTCACTGGTCAGTGGTCACTGGTCTCTGGTCACTGGTCACTGGTCACTGGTCACTGGTCACTGGTCACAGGTCAATAGTCACTGGTCACTGGTCACTGGTCACTGGTCACTGGTCACTGGTCACAGGTCACTGGTCACTGGTCACGGGTCACATTTCACGGGTCACGGTTCACTGGTCGCTAGTCACTGGTCACCGGTCACTGGTCACCGGTCACTGGTCACTGTTCACTGGTCACTGGTCACAAGTCACTGGTCACATGTCACTGGTCAGTGGTCACTGGTCACTGGTCACTGGTCTGTGGTCACTGGTCACTGGTCAGTGGTCACTGGTCACAGTCACATGTCGCGGGTCACTGGTCACAAGTCACTGGTCGCTGGTCACAAGTCACTGGTCACTTGTCACTGGTCACTGGTCACTGGTCACTGGTCAATTGTCAATGGTCGCTGGTCACTGGTCACTGGTCATGGGTCACTGGTCACTGGTCACTGGTCACTGGTCACTGGTCACTGGTCACTGGTCACTGGACACTGGTCACTGGTCAATCGTCACTATCGCTGGTCAATGGTCACTGTCGCTGCTCACTGGTCACTGGTCACTGGTCACTGGTCACTGGTCACTGGTCACTGGTCATTGGTCACTATCGCTGGTCAATGGTCACTGTCGCTGGTAATTGGTCACTGGTCACTGGACACTGGTCACTGTCGCTGGTCACTGGTCAATGGTCACTGCCGCTGGTCACTGGTCACTGGTCACTGCTCACTGGTCACTGGTCACTTGTCAATGGTCACTGTCGCTGATCAATGGTCACTGTCGCTGGTCACTGGTCACTGGTCACTGGTCACTGGTCACTGGTCATTGGTCACTGGTCACTGGTCACATGTCACTGGTCACTGGTCACTTGTCACTGGTCGCTGGTCACTGGTCACTGGTCAGTGGTCACTGTCGCTGGTAAATGGTCACTGTCGCTGGTCACTGGTCACTGGTCACTGGGCACTGGTCACTGGTCACTGGTCACTGGTCATTGGTCACTATCGCTGGTCAATGGTCACTGTCGCTGGTCATTGGTCACTGGTCACTGGACACTGGTCACTGGTCACTTGTCACTGGTCACTGGTCACTGGTCAATGGTCACTGTCGCTGGTCACTGGTCACTGGTCACTGGTCACTGGTCACTGGTCACTGGTCCCTGGTCACTGGTCACTGGTCAATGATCACTGTCGCTGGTCACTGGTCACTGGTCACTGGTCACTGGTCACTGGTCACTGGTCACGGGTCACATGTCACTGGTCACTGGTCACTGGTCACTGGTCACTGGTCACTGGTCACTGGTCACTGGTCACTATCGTTGGTCAATGGTCACTGTCGCTGGTCACTGGTCACTGGTCACTGTTCACTGGTCACTGGTCACTGGTCACTGGTCACTGGTCACTATCGCTGGTCAATGGTCACTGTCGCTGGTCAATGGTCACTGTCGCTGGTCAATGGTCACTGCGCTGGTCATTGGTCACTGGTCACTGGTCACTGGTCAAAAGTCACTGGTCACTTGTCACTGGTCAGTGGTCACTGGTCTCTGGTCACTGGTCACTGGTCACTGGTCACTGGTCACTGGTCACAGGTCAATGGTCACTGGTCACTGGTCACTGGTCACTGGTCACTGGTCACTGGTCACGGGTCACATTTCACGGGTCACTGTTCACTGGTCGCTAGTCACTGGTCACCGGTCACTGGTCACTGGTCACTGGTCATTGGTCACTGGTCACTGGTCACAAGTCACTGGTCACTGGTCACTTGTCACTGGTCGCTGGTCACTGGTCACTGGTCAATGGTCACTGTCGCTGATAAATGTTCACTGTCGCTGGTCACTGGTCACTGGTCACTGGTCACTGGTCACTGGTCACAGGTCAATGGTCACTGGTCACTGGTCACTGGTCACTGGTCACTGTTCACTGGTCACTGGTCACAAGTCACTGGTCACTTGTCACTGGTCAGTGGTCACTGGTCACTGGTCTGTGGTCACTGGTCACTGGTCACCGGTCACTGGTCACTGTTCACTGGTCACTGGTCACAAGTCACTGGTCACATGTCACTGGTCAGTGGTCACTGGTCACTGGTCACTGGTCTGTGGTCACTGGTCACTGGTCAGTGGTCACTGGTCACAGTCACATGTCGCGGGTCACTGGTCACAAGTCACTGGTCGCTGGTCACAAGTCACTGGTCACTTGTCACTGGTCACTGGTCACTGGTCACTGGTCAATTGTCAATGGTCGCTGGTCACTGGTCACTGGTCATGGGTCACTGGTCACTGGTCACTGGTCACTGGTCACTGGTCACTGGTCACTGGTCACTGGTCAATCGTCACTATCGCTGGTCAATGGTCACTGTCGCTGCTCACTGGTCACTGGTCACTGGTCACTGGTCACTGGTCACTGGTCACTGGTCATTGGTCACTATCGCTGGTCAATGGTCACTGTCGCTGGTCATTGGTCACTGGTCACTGGACACTGGTCACTGTCGCTGGTCACTGGTCACTGGTCACTGGTCAATGGTCACTGCCGCTGGTCACTGGTCACTGGTCACTGCTCACTGGTCACTGGTCACTTGTCAATGGTCACTGTCGCTGGTCAATGGTCACTGTCGCTGGTCACTGGTCACTGGTCACTGGTCACTGGTCACTGGTCATTGGTCACTGGTCACTGGTCACAAGTCACTGGTCACTGGTCACTTGTCACTGGTCGCTGGTCACTGGTCACTGGTCAGTGGTCACTGTCGCTGGTAAATGGTCACTGTCGCTGGTCACTGGTCACTGGTCACTGGGCACTGGTCACTGGTCACTGGTCACTGGTCATTGGTCACTATCGCTGGTCACTGGTCACTGGTCACTGGTCACTGGTCATTGGTCACTGGTCACTGGTCACAAGTCACTGGTCACTGGTCACTGGTCACTGGTCAATGGTCACTGTCGCTGGTCAATGGTCACTGTCGCTGGTCACTGGTCACTGGTCACTGGTCACTGGTCACTGGTCACTGGTCACAAGTCACTGGTCACTTGTCACTGGTCACTGGTCACTGGTCACTGGTCAATGGTCACTGTCGCTAGTCAATGGTCACTGTCGCTGGTCAATGGTCCCTATCGCTGGTCAATGGTCACTGTCGCTGGTCACTGGTCACTGGTCACTGGTCACTGGTCACTGGTCAAATGTCACTGGTCACTTGTCACTGGTCAATGGTCACTGCCGCTGGTCACTGCTCACTGGTCAATATTCACTGGTCACTGGTCACTGGTCACTGGTCACTGGTCACTGGTCACTTTCGCTGGTCACTGGTCACTGGTCAATGGTCACTGGCCACTGGTCACTGGTCACTGGTCAATGGTCACTGTCGCTGGTCAATGGTCACTGTCGCTGGTCACTGGTCACTGGTCACTGGTCACTGGTCACTGGTCACTGGTCACAAGTCACTGGTCACTTGTCACTGGTCACTGGTCACTGGTCACTGGTCACTGGTCAATGGTCACTGTCGCTGGTCAATGGTCACTGTCGCTGGTCAATGGTTACTGCGCTGGTCATTGGTCACTGGTCACTGGTCACTGGTCAAAAGTCACTGGTCACTTGTCACTGGTCAGTGGTCACTGGTCTCTGGTCACTGGTCACTGGTCACTGGTCACTGGTCACTGGTCACAGGTCAATGGTCACTGGTCACTGGTCACTGGTCACTGGTCACTGGTCACTGGTCACGGGTCACATTTCACGGGTCACTGTTCACTGGTCGCTAGTCACTGGTCACCGGTCACTGGTCACTGGTCACTGGTCACTGGTCACTGTTCACTGGTCACTGGTCACAAGTCACTGGTCACATGTCACTGGTCAGTGGTCACTGGTCACTGGTCACTGGTCTGTGGTCACTGGTCACTGGTCAGTGGTCACTGGTAACAGTCACATGTCGCGGGTCACTGGTCACAAGTCACTGGTCGCTGGTCACAAGTCACTGGTCACTTGTCACTGGTCACTGGTCACTGGTCACTGGTCAATGGTCAATGGTCGCTGGTCACTGGTCACTGGTCATGGGTCACTGGTCACTGGTCACTGGTCACTGGTCACTGGTCAATGGTCACTGTCGCTGGTCAATGGTCACTGTCGCTGGTCAATGGTCACTGCGCTGGTCATTGGTCACTGGCCACTGGTCACTGGTCACTGGTCAAAAGTCACTGGTCACTTGTCACTGGTCAGTGGTCACTGGTCTCTGGTCACTGGTCACTGGTCACTGGTCACTGGTCACTGGTCACAGGTCAATAGTCACTGGTCACTGGTCACTGGTCACTGGTCACTGGTCACTGGTCACTGGTCACTGGTCACTGGTCACTGGTCACTGGTCACGGGTCACATTTCACGGGTCACGGTTCACTGGTCGCTAGTCACTGGTCACCGGTCACTGGTCACTGGTCACTGGTCACTGTTCACTGGTCACTGGTCACAAGTCACTGGTCACATGTCACTGGTCAGTGGTCACTGGTCACTGGTCACTGGTCTGTGGTCACTGGTCACTGGTCAGTGGTCACTGGTCATAGTCACATGTCGCGGGTCACTGGTCACAAGTCACTGGTCGCTGGTCACAAGTCACTGGTCACTTGTCACTGGTCACTGGTCACTGGTCACTGGTCAATTGTCAATGGTCGCTGGTCACTGGTCACTGGTCATGGGTCACTGGTCACTGGTCATTGGTCACAAGTCACTGGTCACTGGTCACTTGTCACTGGTCGCTGGTCACTGGTCACTGGTCAGTGGTCACTGTCGCTGGTAAATGGTCACTGTCGCTGGTCACTGGTCACTGGTCACTTGTCACTGGTCACTGGTCACTGGTCACTGGTCAATGGTCACTGTCGCTGGTCAATGGTCACTGTCGCTGGTCAATGGTCACTGCGCTGGTCATTGGTCACTGGCCACTGGTCACTGGTCACTGGTCAAAAGTCACTGGTCACTTGTCACTGGTCAGTGGTCACTGGTCTCTGGTCACTGGTCACTGGTCACTGGTCACTGGTCACTGGTCACAGGTCAATAGTCACTGGTCACTGGTCACTGGTCACTGGTCACTGGTCACTGGTCACTGGTCACTGGTCACTGGTCACTGGTCACTGGTCACTGGTCACGGGTCACATTTCACGGGTCACGGTTCACTGGTCGCTAGTCACTGGTCACCGGTCACTGGTCACTGGTCACTGGTCACTGTTCACTGGTCACTGGTCACAAGTCACTGGTCACATGTCACTGGTCAGTGGTCACTGGTCACTGGTCACTGGTCTGTGGTCACTGGTCACTGGTCAGTGGTCACTGGTCACAGTCACATGTCGCGGGTCACTGGTCACAAGTCACTGGTCGCTGGTCACAAGTCACTGGTCACTTGTCACTGGTCACTGGTCACTGGTCACTGGTCAATTGTCAATGGTCGCTGGTCACTGGTCACTGGTCATGGGTCACTGGTCACTGGTCATTGGTCACAAGTCACTGGTCACTGGTCACTTGTCACTGGTCGCTGGTCACTGGTCACTGGTCAGTGGTCACTGTCGCTGGTAAATGGTCACTGTCGCTGGTCACTGGTCACTGGTCACTGGGCACTGGTCACTGGTCACTGGTCACTGGTCATTGGTCACTATCGCTGGTCAATGGTCACTGTCGCTGGTCATTGGTCACTGGTCACTGGACACTGGTCACTGGTCACTTGTCACTGGTCACTGGTCACTGGTCAATGGTCACTGTCGCTGGTCACTGGTCACTGGTCACTGGTCACTGGTCACTGGTCCCTGGTCACTGGTCACTGGTCAATGATCACTGTCGCTGGTCACTGGTCACTGGTCACTGGTCACTGGTCACTGGTCACTGGTCACGGGTCACATGTCACTGGTCACTGGTCACTGGTCACTGGTCACTTGTCAATGATCACTGTCGCTGGTCAATGGTCACTGTCGCTGGTCACTGGTCACTGGTCACTGGTCACTGGTCACTGGTCATTGGTCACTGGTCAATGGTCACAAGTCACTGGTCACTGGTCACTGGTCACTGGTAAGTGGTCACTGTCGCTGGTAATCGGTCACTGTCGCTGGTCACTGGTCACTGGTCACTGGTCACTGGTCACTGGTCACTGGTCACTAGTCACTGGTCAATGGTCCCTATCGCTGGTCAATGGTCACTGTCGCTGGTCACTGGTCACTGGTCACTGGTCATTGGTGACTATCGCTGGTCAATGGTCACTGTCGCTGGTCACTGGTCACTGGTCACTGGTCAATGGTCACTTTCGCTGGTCACTGGTCACTGGTCACTGGTCACTGGTCAAAAGTCACTGGTCACTTGTCACAGGTCAGTGGTCACTGGTCTCTGGTCACTGGTCACTGTCGCTGGTCACTGGTCACTTTTCACTGGTCAATGGTCCCTATCGCTGGTCAATGGTCACTGTCGCTGGTCACTGGCCACTGGTCACTGGTCACTGGTCAATGGTCACTGTCGCTGGTCAATGGTCACTGGTCACTGGTCACTGGTCACTGGCCACTGGTCACTGGTCACTGGTCAATGGTCACTGTCGCTGGTCAATGGTCACTGTCGCTGGTCACTGGTCACTGGTCACTGGTCACTGGTCACTGGTCATTGGTCACTGGTCACTGGTCACAAGTCACTGGTCACTGGTCACTTGTCACTGGTCACTGGTCACTGGTCACTGGTCAATGGTCACTGTCGCTGGTCAATGGTCACTGTCGCTGGTCAATGGTCACTGCGCTGGTCATTGGTCACTGGTCACTGGTCACTGGTCAAAAGTCACTGGTCACTTGTCACTGGTCAGTGGTCACTGGTCTCTGGTCACTGGTCACTGGTCACTGGTCACTGGTCACTGGTCACAGGTCAATGGTCACTGGTCACTGGTCACTGGTCACTGGTCACTGGTCACTGGTCACGGGTCACATTTCACGGGTCACTGTTCACTGGTCGCTAGTCACTGGTCACCGGTCACTGGTCACTGGTCACTGGTCACTGGTCACTGGACACTGGTCACTGGTCAATCGTCACTATCGCTGGTCAATGGTCACTGTCGCTGCTCACTGGTCACTGGTCACTGGTCACTGGTCACTGGTCACTGGTCACTGGTCATTGGTCACTATCGCTGGTCAATGGTCACTGTCGCTGGTAATTGGTCACTGGTCACTGGACACTGGTCACTGTCGCTGGTCACTGGTCAATGGTCACTGCCGCTGGTCACTGGTCACTGGTCACTGGTCACTGGTCACTGGTCACAGGTCAATGGTCACTGGTCACTGGTCACTGGTCACTGGTCACTGGTCACTGTTCACTGGTCACTGGTCACAAGTCACTGGTCACTTGTCACTGGTCAGTGGTCACTGGTCACTGGTCTGTGGTCACTGGTCACTGGTCACTGGTCACTGGTCACTGGTCACTGGTCACTGGTCATTGGTCACTGGTCACTGGTCACAAGTCACTGGTCACTGGTCACTTGTCACTGGTCACTGGTCACTGGTCACTGGTCAATGGTCACTGTCGCTGGTCAATGGTCACTGTCGCTGGTCAATGGTCACTGCGCTGGTCATTGGTCACTGGCCACTGGTCACTGGTCACTGGTCAAAAGTCACTGGTCAGTGGTCACTGGTCTCTGGTCACTGGTCACTGGTCACTGGTCACTGGTCACTGGTCACAGGTCAATAGTCACTGGTCACTGGTCACTGGTCACTGGTCACTGGTCACTGGTCACAGGTCACTGGTCACTGGTCACGGGTCACATTTCACGGGTCACGGTTCACTGGTCGCTAGTCACTGGTCACCGGTCACTGGTCACCGGTCACTGGTCACTGTTCACTGGTCACTGGTCACAAGTCACTGGTCACATGTCACTGGTCAGTGGTCACTGGTCACTGGTCACTGGTCTGTGGTCACTGGTCACTGGTCAGTGGTCACTGGTCACAGTCACATGTCGCGGGTCACTGGTCACAAGTCACTGGTCGCTGGTCACAAGTCACTGGTCACTTGTCACTGGTCACTGGTCACTGGTCACTGGTCAATTGTCAATGGTCGCTGGTCACTGGTCACTGGTCATGGGTCACTGGTCACTGGTCACTGGTCACTGGTCACTGGTCACTGGTCACTGGTCACTGGACACTGGTCACTGGTCAATCGTCACTATCGCTGGTCAATGGTCACTGTCGCTGCTCACTGGTCACTGGTCACTGGTCACTGGTCACTGGTCACTGGTCACTGGTCATTGGTCACTATCGCTGGTCAATGGTCACTGTCGCTGGTAATTGGTCACTGGTCACTGGACACTGGTCACTGTCGCTGGTCACTGGTCAATGGTCACTGCCGCTGGTCACTGGTCACTGGTCACTGCTCACTGGTCACTGGTCACTTGTCAATGGTCACTGTCGCTGATCAATGGTCACTGTCGCTGGTCACTGGTCACTGGTCACTGGTCACTGGTCACTGGTCATTGGTCACTGGTCACTGGTCACATGTCACTGGTCACTGGTCACTTGTCACTGGTCGCTGGTCACTGGTCACTGGTCAGTGGTCACTGTCGCTGGTAAATGGTCACTGTCGCTGGTCACTGGTCACTGGTCACTGGGCACTGGTCACTGGTCACTGGTCACTGGTCATTGGTCACTATCGCTGGTCAATGGTCACTGTCGCTGGTCATTGGTCACTGGTCACTGGACACTGGTCACTGGTCACTTGTCACTGGTCACTGGTCACTGGTCAATGGTCACTGTCGCTGGTCACTGGTCACTGGTCACTGGTCACTGGTCACTGGTCACTGGTCCCTGGTCACTGGTCACTGGTCAATGATCACTGTCGCTGGTCACTGGTCACTGGTCACTGGTCACTGGTCACTGGTCACTGGTCACGGGTCACATGTCACTGGTCACTGGTCACTGGTCACTGGTCACTGGTCACTGGTCACTGGTCACTGGTCACTATCGTTGGTCAATGGTCACTGTCGCTGGTCACTGGTCACTGGTCACTGTTCACTGGTCACTGGTCACTGGTCACTGGTCACTGGTCACTATCGCTGGTCAATGGTCACTGTCGCTGGTCAATGGTCACTGTCGCTGGTCAATGGTCACTGCGCTGGTCATTGGTCACTGGTCACTGGTCACTGGTCAAAAGTCACTGGTCACTTGTCACTGGTCAGTGGTCACTGGTCTCTGGTCACTGGTCACTGGTCACTGGTCACTGGTCACTGGTCACAGGTCAATGGTCACTGGTCACTGGTCACTGGTCACTGGTCACTGGTCACTGGTCACGGGTCACATTTCACGGGTCACTGTTCACTGGTCGCTAGTCACTGGTCACCGGTCACTGGTCACTGGTCACTGGTCATTGGTCACTGGTCACTGGTCACAAGTCACTGGTCACTGGTCACTTGTCACTGGTCGCTGGTCACTGGTCACTGGTCAATGGTCACTGTCGCTGATAAATGTTCACTGTCGCTGGTCACTGGTCACTGGTCACTGGTCACTGGTCACTGGTCACAGGTCAATGGTCACTGGTCACTGGTCACTGGTCACTGGTCACTGTTCACTGGTCACTGGTCACAAGTCACTGGTCACTTGTCACTGGTCAGTGGTCACTGGTCACTGGTCTGTGGTCACTGGTCACTGGTCACCGGTCACTGGTCACTGTTCACTGGTCACTGGTCACAAGTCACTGGTCACATGTCACTGGTCAGTGGTCACTGGTCACTGGTCACTGGTCTGTGGTCACTGGTCACTGGTCAGTGGTCACTGGTCACAGTCACATGTCGCGGGTCACTGGTCACAAGTCACTGGTCGCTGGTCACAAGTCACTGGTCACTTGTCACTGGTCACTGGTCACTGGTCACTGGTCAATTGTCAATGGTCGCTGGTCACTGGTCACTGGTCATGGGTCACTGGTCACTGGTCACTGGTCACTGGTCACTGGTCACTGGTCACTGGTCACTGGTCAATCGTCACTATCGCTGGTCAATGGTCACTGTCGCTGCTCACTGGTCACTGGTCACTGGTCACTGGTCACTGGTCACTGGTCACTGGTCATTGGTCACTATCGCTGGTCAATGGTCACTGTCGCTGGTCATTGGTCACTGGTCACTGGACACTGGTCACTGTCGCTGGTCACTGGTCACTGGTCACTGGTCAATGGTCACTGCCGCTGGTCACTGGTCACTGGTCACTGCTCACTGGTCACTGGTCACTTGTCAATGGTCACTGTCGCTGGTCAATGGTCACTGTCGCTGGTCACTGGTCACTGGTCACTGGTCACTGGTCACTGGTCATTGGTCACTGGTCACTGGTCACAAGTCACTGGTCACTGGTCACTTGTCACTGGTCGCTGGTCACTGGTCACTGGTCAGTGGTCACTGTCGCTGGTAAATGGTCACTGTCGCTGGTCACTGGTCACTGGTCACTGGGCACTGGTCACTGGTCACTGGTCACTGGTCATTGGTCACTATCGCTGGTCACTGGTCACTGGTCACTGGTCACTGGTCATTGGTCACTGGTCACTGGTCACAAGTCACTGGTCACTGGTCACTGGTCACTGGTCAATGGTCACTGTCGCTGGTCAATGGTCACTGTCGCTGGTCACTGGTCACTGGTCACTGGTCACTGGTCACTGGTCACTGGTCACAAGTCACTGGTCACTTGTCACTGGTCACTGGTCACTGGTCACTGGTCAATGGTCACTGTCGCTAGTCAATGGTCACTGTCGCTGGTCAATGGTCCCTATCGCTGGTCAATGGTCACTGTCGCTGGTCACTGGTCACTGGTCACTGGTCACTGGTCACTGGTCAAATGTCACTGGTCACTTGTCACTGGTCAATGGTCACTGCCGCTGGTCACTGCTCACTGGTCAATATTCACTGGTCACTGGTCACTGGTCACTGGTCACTGGTCACTGGTCACTTTCGCTGGTCACTGGTCACTGGTCAATGGTCACTGGCCACTGGTCACTGGTCACTGGTCAATGGTCACTGTCGCTGGTCAATGGTCACTGTCGCTGGTCAC
Source organism: Andrena bucephala (assembly GCA_947577245.1). Classification (NCBI taxonomy): domain Eukaryota; kingdom Metazoa; phylum Arthropoda; class Insecta; order Hymenoptera; family Andrenidae; genus Andrena; species Andrena bucephala. Next base: position 24,199,941 of record OX387716.1, on the reverse strand, counting down.
TGGTCACTGGTCACTGGTCACTGGTCACTGGTCACTGGTCACAAGTCACTGGTCACTTGTCACTGGTCACTGGTCACTGGTCACTGGTCACTGGTCAATGGTCACTGTCGCTGGTCAATGGTCACTGTCGCTGGTCAATGGTTACTGCGCTGGTCATTGGTCACTGGTCACTGGTCACTGGTCAAAAGTCACTGGTCACTTGTCACTGGTCAGTGGTCACTGGTCTCTGGTCACTGGTCACTGGTCACTGGTCACTGGTCACTGGTCACAGGTCAATGGTCACTGGTCACTGGTCACTGGTCACTGGTCACTGGTCACTGGTCACGGGTCACATTTCACGGGTCACTGTTCACTGGTCGCTAGTCACTGGTCACCGGTCACTGGTCACTGGTCACTGGTCACTGGTCACTGTTCACTGGTCACTGGTCACAAGTCACTGGTCACATGTCACTGGTCAGTGGTCACTGGTCACTGGTCACTGGTCTGTGGTCACTGGTCACTGGTCAGTGGTCACTGGTAACAGTCACATGTCGCGGGTCACTGGTCACAAGTCACTGGTCGCTGGTCACAAGTCACTGGTCACTTGTCACTGGTCACTGGTCACTGGTCACTGGTCAATGGTCAATGGTCGCTGGTCACTGGTCACTGGTCATGGGTCACTGGTCACTGGTCACTGGTCACTGGTCACTGGTCAATGGTCACTGTCGCTGGTCAATGGTCACTGTCGCTGGTCAATGGTCACTGCGCTGGTCATTGGTCACTGGTCACTGGTCACTGCTCAAAAGTCACTGGTCACTTGTCACTGGTCAGTGGTCACTGGTCTCTGGTCACTGGTCACTGGTCACTGGTCACTGGTCACTGGTCACAGGTCAATGGTCACTGGTCACTGGTCACTGGTCACTGGTCACTGGTCACTGGTCACGGGTCACATTTCACGGGTCACTGTTCACTGGTCGCTAGTCACTGGTCACCGGTCACTGGTCACTGGTCATTGGTCACTGGTCACTGGTCACAAGTCACTGGTCACTGGTCACTTGTCACTGGTCGCTGGTCACTGGTCACTGGTCAATGGTCACTGTCGCTGGTAAATGTTCACTGTCGCTGGTCACTGGTCACTGGTCACTGGTCACTGGTCACTGGTCACAGGTCAATGGTCACTGGTCACTGGTCACTGGTCACTGGTCACTGTTCACTGGTCACTGGTCACAAGTCACTGGTCACTTGTCACTGGTCAGTGGTCACTGGTCACTGGTCTGTGGTCACTGGTCACTGGTCACTGGTCACTGGTCACTGGTCACTGGTCACAGGTCAATAGTCACTGGTCACTGGTCACTGGTCACTGGTCACTGGTCACTGGTCACAGGTCACTGGTCACTGGTCACGGGTCACATTTCACGGGTCACGGTTCACTGGTCGCTAGTCACTGGTCACCGGTCACTGGTCACCGGTCACTGGTCACTGTTCACTGGTCACGGGTCACATTTCACGGGTCACGGTTCACTGGTCGCTAGTCACTGGTCACCGGTCACTGGTCACCGGTCACTGGTCACTGGTCACTGGTCACTGGTCACTGGTCACTGGTCAATGGTCACTGTCGCTGGTCAATGGTCACTGTCGCTGGTCAATGGTCACTGCGCTGGTCATTGGTCACTGGCCACTGGTCACTGGTCACTGGTCAAAAGTCACTGGTCAGTGGTCACTGGTCTCTGGTCACTGGTCACTGGTCACTGGTCACTGGTCACAGGTCAATAGTCACTGGTCACTGGTCACTGGTCACTGGTCACTGGTCACTGGTCACAGGTCACTGGTCACTGGTCACGGGTCACATTTCACGGGTCACGGTTCACTGGTCGCTAGTCACTGGTCACCGGTCACTGGTCACCGGTCACTGGTCACAAGTCACTGGTCACATGTCACTGGTCAGTGGTCACTGGTCACTGGTCACTGGTCTGTGGTCACTGGTCACTGGTCAGTGGTCACTGGTCACAGTCACATGTCGCGGGTCACTGGTCACAAGTCACTGGTCGCTGGTCACAAGTCACTGGTCACTTGTCACTGGTCACTGGTCACTGGTCACTGGTCAATTGTCAATGGTCGCTGGTCACTGGTCACTGGTCATGGGTCACTGGTCACTGGACACTGGTCACTGGTCACTGGTCACTGGTCAATCGTCACTATCGCTGGTCAATGGTCACTGTCGCTGCTCACTGGTCACTGGTCACTGGTCACTGGTCACTGGTCACTGGTCATTGGTCACTATCGCTGGTCAATGGTCACTGTCGCTGGTCATTGGTCACTGGTCACTGGACACTGGTCACTGTCGCTGGTCACTGGTCACTGGTCACTGGTCAATGGTCACTGCCGCTGGTCACTGGTCACTGGTCACTGCTCACTGGTCACTGGTCACTTGTCAATGGTCACTGTCGCTGGTCAATGGTCACTGTCTCTGGTCACTGGTCACTGGTCACTGGTCACTGGTCACTGGTCATTGGTCACTGGTCACTGGTCACAAGTCACTGGTCACTGGTCACTTGTCACTGGTCGCTGGTCACTGGTCACTGGTCAGTGGTCACTGTCGCTGGTAAATGGTCACTGTCGCTGGTCACTGGTCACTGGTCACTGGGCACTGGTCACTGGTCACTGGTCACTGGTCATTGGTCACTATCGCTGGTCAATGGTCACTGTCGCTGGTCATTGGTCACTGGTCACTGGACACTGGTCACTGGTCACTTGTCACTGGTCACTGGTCACTGGTCAATGGTCACTGTCGCTGGTCACTGGTCACTGGTCACTGGTCACTGGTCACTGGTCACTGGTCCCTGGTCACTGGTCACTGGTCAATGATCACTGTCGCTGGTCACTGGTCACTGGTCACTGGTCACTGGTCACTGGTCACTGGTCACGGGTCACATGTCACTGGTCACTGGTCACTGGTCACTGGTCACTGGTCACTGGTCACTGGTCACTGGTCACTGGTCACTATCGTTGGTCAATGGTCACTGTCGCTGGTCACTGGTCACTGGTCACTGTTCACTGGTCACTGGTCACTGGTCACTGGTCACTGGTCACTATCGCTGGTCAATGGTCACTGTCGCTGGTCATTGGTCACTGGTCACTGGACACTGGTCACTGGTCACTGGTCACTTGTCACTGGTCACTGGTCACTGGTCACTGGTCAATGGTCACTGTCGCTGGTCACTGGTCACTGGTCACTGGTCAATGGCCACTGGTCACTGGTCACTGGTCACTGGTCACTGGTCACTGGTCACTGGTCACTGGTCACTGGTCAATGGTCCCTATCGCTGGTCAATGGTCACTGTCGCTGGTCACTGGTCACTGGTCACTGGGCACTGGTCACTGGTCACTGGTCACTTTCGCTGGTCACTGGTCACTGGTAAATGGTCACTGGCCACTGGTCACTGGTCACTGGTCAATGGTCACTGTCGCTGGTCAATGGTCACTGTCGCTGGTCACTGGTCACTGGTCACTGGTCACTGGTCACTGGTCACTGGTCACAAGTCACTGGTCACTTGTCACTGGTCACTGGTCACTGGTCACTGGTCAATGGTCACTGTCGCTAGTCAATGGTCACTGTCGCTGGTCAATGGTCACTGCGCTGGTCATTGGTCAGTGGTCACTGGTCACTGGTCAAAGTCACTGGTCACTTGTCACTGGTCAGTGGTCACTGGTCTCTGGTCACTGGTCACTGGTCACTGGTCACTGGTCACTGGTCACAGGTCAATGGTCACTGGTCACTGGTCACTGGTCACTGGTCACTGTCGCTGGTCACTGGTCACTGGTCACTGGTCACTGGTCACTGGTCACTGGTCACTGGTCACTGGTCAATGGTCCCTATCGCTGGTCAATGGTCACTGTCGCTGGTCACTGGTCACTGGTCACTGGTCACTGGTCACTGGTCACTGGTCAAAAGTCACTGGTCACTTGTCACTGGTCAGTGGTCACTGGTCTCCGGTCACTGGTCACTGGTCACTGGTCACTGGTCACAGGTCAATGGTCACTGGTCACTGGTCACTGGTCACTGGTCACTGGCCACTGGTCACTGGTCACCGGTCAATGGCCACTGTCGCTGGTCAATGGTCACTGTCGCTGGTCACTGGTCACTGGTCACTGGTCACTGGTCACTGGTCACTGGTCACTGGTCATTGGTCACTGGTCACTGGTCACAAGTCACTGGTCACTGGTCACTGGTCACTTGTCACTGGTCGATGGTCACTGGTCACTGGTCAATGGTCATTGTCGCTGGTAAATGTTCACTGTCGCTGGTCACTGGTCACTGGTCACTGTCGCTGGTCACTGGTCACTGGTCACTGGTCACTGGTCACTGGTCACTGGTCACTGGTCAATGGTCCCTATCGCTGGTCAATGGTCACTGTCGCTGGTCACTGGTCACTGGTCACTGGTCACTGGGCACTGGTCAATGGTCACTATCGCTGGTCAATGGTCACTGTCGCTGGTCACTGGTCACTGGTCATTGGTAACTATCGCTGGTCAATGGTCACTGTCGCTGGTCACTGGTCACTGGTCACTGGTCACTGGTCACGGGTCACATGTCACGGGTCACGGTTCACTGGTCGCTAGTCACTGGTCACCGGTCACTGGTCACTGGTCACTGGTCACTGTTCACTGGTCACTGCTCACTGGTCACTGGTCACTGGTCACTGGTCACTGGTCACTGGTCACTATCGCTGGTCAATGGTCACTGTCGCTGGTCACTGGTCACTGGTCACTGTTCACTGGTCACTGGTCACTGGTCACTGGTCATTGGTCACAAGTCACTGGTCACTGGTCACTTGTCACTGGTCGCTGGTCACTGGTCACTGGTCACTGGTCACTGGTCACTGGTCACTGGTCACTGTTCACTGGTCACTGGTCACAAGTCACTGGTCACATGTCACTGGTCAGTGGTCACTGGTCAGTGGTCACTGGTCACTGGTCACTGGTCTGTGGTCACTGGTCACTGGTCAGTGGTCACTGGTCACAGTCACATGTCGCGGGTCACTGGTCACAAGTCACTGGTCGCTGGTCACAAGTCACTGGTCACTTGTCACTGGTCACTGGTCACAGGTCACTGGTCAATTGTCAATGGTCGCTGGTCACTGGTCACTGGTCTTGGGTCACTGGTCACTGGTCACTGGTCACTGGTCACTGGTCACTGGTCACTGGTCACTGGTCAATCGTCACTATCGCTGGTCAATGGTCACTGTCGCTGCTCACTGGTCACTGGTCACTGGTCACTGGTCACTGGTCATTGGTCACTTTCGCTGGTCAATGGTCACTGTCGCTGGTCATTGGTCACTGGTCACTGGACACTGGTCACTGTCGCTGGTCACTGGTCACTGGTCACTGGTCAATGGTCACTGCCGCTGGTCACTGGTCACTGGTCACTGCTCACTGGTCACTGGTCACTTGTCAATGGTCACTGTCGCTGGTCAATGGTCACTGTCGCTGGTCACTGGTCACTGGTCACTGGTCACTGGTCACTGGTCATTGGTCACTGGTCACTGGTCACAAGTCACTGGTCACTGGTCACTTGTCACTGGTCGCTGGTCACTGGTCACTGGTCAGTGGTCACTGTCGCTGGTAAATGGTCACTGTCGCTGGTCACTGGTCACTGGTCACTGGGCACAGGTCACTGGTCACAAGTCACTGGTCACTTGTCACTGGTCACTGGTCACTGGTCACTGGTCAATGGTCACTGTCGCTAGTCAATGGTCACTGTCGCTGTTCAATGGTCACTGCGCTGGTCATTGGTCAGTGGTCACTGGTCACTGGTCAAAGTCACTGGTCACTTGTCACTGGTCAGTGGTCACTGGTCTCTGGTCACTGGTCACTGGTCACTGGTCACTGGTCACAGGTCAATAGTCACTGGTCACTGGTCACTGGTCACTGGTCACTGGTCACTGGTCACAGGTCACTGGTCACTGGTCACGGGTCACATTTCACGGGTCACGGTTCACTGGTCGCTAGTCACTGGTCACCGGTCACTGGTCACCGGTCACTGGTCACAAGTCACTGGTCACATGTCACTGGTCAGTGGTCACTGGTCACTGGTCACTGGTCTGTGGTCACTGGTCACTGGTCAGTGGTCACTGGTCACAGTCACATGTCGCGGGTCACTGGTCACAAGTCACTGGTCGCTGGTCACAAGTCACTGGTCACTTGTCACTGGTCACTGGTCACTGGTCACTGGTCAATTGTCAATGGTCGCTGGTCACTGGTCACTGGTCATGGGTCACTGGTCACTGGACACTGGTCACTGGTCACTGGTCACTGGTCAATCGTCACTATCGCTGGTCAATGGTCACTGTCGCTGCTCACTGGTCACTGGTCACTGGTCACTGGTCACTGGTCACTGGTCATTGGTCACTATCGCTGGTCAATGGTCACTGTCGCTGGTCATTGGTCACTGGTCACTGGACACTGGTCACTGTCGCTGGTCACTGGTCACTGGTCACTGGTCAATGGTCACTGCCGCTGGTCACTGGTCACTGGTCACTGCTCACTGGTCACTGGTCACTTGTCAATGGTCACTGTCGCTGGTCAATGGTCACTGTCTCTGGTCACTGGTCACTGGTCACTGGTCACTGGTCACTGGTCATTGGTCACTGGTCACTGGTCACAAGTCACTGGTCACTGGTCACTTGTCACTGGTCGCTGGTCACTGGTCACTGGTCAGTGGTCACTGTCGCTGGTAAATGGTCACTGTCGCTGGTCACTGGTCACTGGTCACTGGGCACTGGTCACTGGTCACTGGTCACTGGTCATTGGTCACTATCGCTGGTCAATGGTCACTGTCGCTGGTCATTGGTCACTGGTCACTGGACACTGGTCACTGGTCACTTGTCACTGGTCACTGGTCACTGGTCAATGGTCACTGTCGCTGGTCACTGGTCACTGGTCACTGGTCACTGGTCACTGGTCACTGGTCCCTGGTCACTGGTCACTGGTCAATGATCACTGTCGCTGGTCACTGGTCACTGGTCACTGGTCACTGGTCACTGGTCACTGGTCACGGGTCACATGTCACTGGTCACTGGTCACTGGTCACTGGTCACTGGTCACTGGTCACTGGTCACTGGTCACTGGTCACTATCGTTGGTCAATGGTCACTGTCGCTGGTCACTGGTCACTGGTCACTGTTCACTGGTCACTGGTCACTGGTCACTGGTCACTGGTCACTATCGCTGGTCAATGGTCACTGTCGCTGGTCATTGGTCACTGGTCACTGGACACTGGTCACTGGTCACTGGTCACTTGTCACTGGTCACTGGTCACTGGTCACTGGTCAATGGTCACTGTCGCTGGTCACTGGTCACTGGTCACTGGTCAATGGCCACTGGTCACTGGTCACTGGTCACTGGTCACTGGTCACTGGTCACTGGTCACTGGTCACTGGTCAATGGTCCCTATCGCTGGTCAATGGTCACTGTCGCTGGTCACTGGTCACTGGTCACTGGGCACTGGTCACTGGTCACTGGTCACTTTCGCTGGTCACTGGTCACTGGTAAATGGTCACTGGCCACTGGTCACTGGTCACTGGTCAATGGTCACTGTCGCTGGTCAATGGTCACTGTCGCTGGTCACTGGTCACTGGTCACTGGTCACTGGTCACTGGTCACTGGTCACAAGTCACTGGTCACTTGTCACTGGTCACTGGTCACTGGTCACTGGTCAATGGTCACTGTCGCTAGTCAATGGTCACTGTCGCTGGTCAATGGTCACTGCGCTGGTCATTGGTCAGTGGTCACTGGTCACTGGTCAAAGTCACTGGTCACTTGTCACTGGTCAGTGGTCACTGGTCTCTGGTCACTGGTCACTGGTCACTGGTCACTGGTCACTGGTCACAGGTCAATGGTCACTGGTCACTGGTCACTGGTCACTGGTCACTGTCGCTGGTCACTGGTCACTGGTCACTGGTCACTGGTCACTGGTCACTGGTCACTGGTCACTGGTCAATGGTCCCTATCGCTGGTCAATGGTCACTGTCGCTGGTCACTGGTCACTGGTCACTGGTCACTGGTCACTGGTCACTGGTCAAAAGTCACTGGTCACTTGTCACTGGTCAGTGGTCACTGGTCTCCGGTCACTGGTCACTGGTCACTGGTCACTGGTCACAGGTCAATGGTCACTGGTCACTGGTCACTGGTCACTGGTCACTGGCCACTGGTCACTGGTCACCGGTCAATGGCCACTGTCGCTGGTCAATGGTCACTGTCGCTGGTCACTGGTCACTGGTCACTGGTCACTGGTCACTGGTCACTGGTCACTGGTCATTGGTCACTGGTCACTGGTCACAAGTCACTGGTCACTGGTCACTGGTCACTTGTCACTGGTCGATGGTCACTGGTCACTGGTCAATGGTCATTGTCGCTGGTAAATGTTCACTGTCGCTGGTCACTGGTCACTGGTCACTGTCGCTGGTAACTGGTCACTGGTCACTGGTCACTGGTCACTGGTCACTGGTCACTGGTCAATGGTCCCTATCGCTGGTCAATGGTCACTGTCGCTGGTCACTGGTCACTGGTCACTGGTCACTGGGCACTGGTCAATGGTCACTATCGCTGGTCAATGGTCACTGTCGCTGGTCACTGGTCACTGGTCATTGGTAACTATCGCTGGTCAATGGTCACTGTCGCTGGTCACTGGTCACTGGTCACTGGTCACTGGTCACGGGTCACATGTCACGGGTCACGGTTCACTGGTCGCTAGTCACTGGTCACCGGTCACTGGTCACTGGTCACTGGTCACTGTTCACTGGTCACTGCTCACTGGTCACTGGTCACTGGTCACTGGTCACTGGTCACTGGTCACTATCGCTGGTCAATGGTCACTGTCGCTGGTCACTGGTCACTGGTCACTGTTCACTGGTCACTGGTCACTGGTCACTGGTCATTGGTCACAAGTCACTGGTCACTGGTCACTTGTCACTGGTCGCTGGTCACTGGTCACTGGTCACTGGTCACTGGTCACTGGTCACTGGTCACTGTTCACTGGTCACTGGTCACAAGTCACTGGTCACATGTCACTGGTCAGTGGTCACTGGTCAGTGGTCACTGGTCACTGGTCACTGGTCTGTGGTCACTGGTCACTGGTCAGTGGTCACTGGTCACAGTCACATGTCGCGGGTCACTGGTCACAAGTCACTGGTCGCTGGTCACAAGTCACTGGTCACTTGTCACTGGTCACTGGTCACAGGTCACTGGTCAATTGTCAATGGTCGCTGGTCACTGGTCACTGGTCTTGGGTCACTGGTCACTGGTCACTGGTCACTGGTCACTGGTCACTGGTCACTGGTCACTGGTCAATCGTCACTATCGCTGGTCAATGGTCACTGTCGCTGCTCACTGGTCACTGGTCACTGGTCACTGGTCACTGGTCATTGGTCACTTTCGCTGGTCAATGGTCACTGTCGCTGGTCATTGGTCACTGGTCACTGGACACTGGTCACTGTCGCTGGTCACTGGTCACTGGTCACTGGTCAATGGTCACTGCCGCTGGTCACTGGTCACTGGTCACTGCTCACTGGTCACTGGTCACTTGTCAATGGTCACTGTCGCTGGTCACTGGTCACTGGTCACTGGTCACTGGTCACTGGTCATTGGTCACTGGTCACTGGTCACAAGTCACTGGTCACTGGTCACTTGTCACTGGTCGCTGGTCACTGGTCACTGGTCAGTGGTCACTGTCGCTGGTAAATGGTCACTGTCGCTGGTCACTGGTCACTGGTCACTGGGCACAGGTCACTGGTCACTGGTCACTGGTCATTGGTCACTATCGCTGGTCAATGGTCACTGTCGCTGGTCACTGGTCACTGGTCACTGGTCACTGGTCACTGGTCACTGGTCCCTGGTCACTGGTCACTGGTCAATGATCACTGTCGCTGGTCACTGGTCACTGGTCACTGGTCACTGGTCACTGGTCACGGGTCACATGTCACTGGTCACTGGTCACTGGTCACTGGTCACTTGTCAATGGTCACTGTCGCTGGTCAATGGTCACTGTCGCTGGTCACTGGTCACTGGTCACTGGTCACTGGTCACTGGTCATTGGTCACTGGTCACTGGTCACAAGTCACTGGTCACTGGTCACTTGTCACTGGTCGCTGGTCACTGGTCACTGGTCAGTGGTCACTGTCGCTGGTAAATGGTCACTGTCGCTGGTCACTGGTCACTGGTCACTGGGCACAGGTCACTGGTCACAAGTCACTGGTCACTTGTCACTGGTCACTGGTCACTGGTCACTGGTCAATGGTCACTGTCGCTAGTCAATGGTCACTGTCGCTGTTCAATGGTCACTGCGCTGGTCATTGGTCAGTGGTCACTGGTCACTGGTCAAAGTCACTGGTCACTTGTCACTGGTCAGTGGTCACTGGTCTCTGGTCACTGGTCACTGGTCACTGGTCACTGGTCACAGGTCAATAGTCACTGGTCACTGGTCACTGGTCACTGGTCACTGGTCACTGGTCACAGGTCACTGGTCACTGGTCACGGGTCACATTTCACGGGTCACGGTTCACTGGTCGCTAGTCACTGGTCACCGGTCACTGGTCACCGGTCACTGGTCACAAGTCACTGGTCACATGTCACTGGTCAGTGGTCACTGGTCACTGGTCACTGGTCTGTGGTCACTGGTCACTGGTCAGTGGTCACTGGTCACAGTCACATGTCGCGGGTCACTGGTCACAAGTCACTGGTCGCTGGTCACAAGTCACTGGTCACTTGTCACTGGTCACTGGTCACTGGTCACTGGTCAATTGTCAATGGTCGCTGGTCACTGGTCACTGGTCATGGGTCACTGGTCACTGGACACTGGTCACTGGTCACTGGTCACTGGTCAATCGTCACTATCGCTGGTCAATGGTCACTGTCGCTGCTCACTGGTCACTGGTCACTGGTCACTGGTCACTGGTCACTGGTCATTGGTCACTATCGCTGGTCAATGGTCACTGTCGCTGGTCATTGGTCACTGGTCACTGGACACTGGTCACTGTCGCTGGTCACTGGTCACTGGTCACTGGTCAATGGTCACTGCCGCTGGTCACTGGTCACTGGTCACTGCTCACTGGTCACTGGTCACTTGTCAATGGTCACTGTCGCTGGTCAATGGTCACTGTCTCTGGTCACTGGTCACTGGTCACTGGTCACTGGTCACTGGTCATTGGTCACTGGTCACTGGTCACAAGTCACTGGTCACTGGTCACTTGTCACTGGTCGCTGGTCACTGGTCACTGGTCAGTGGTCACTGTCGCTGGTAAATGGTCACTGTCGCTGGTCACTGGTCACTGGTCACTGGGCACTGGTCACTGGTCACTGGTCACTGGTCATTGGTCACTATCGCTGGTCAATGGTCACTGTCGCTGGTCATTGGTCACTGGTCACTGGACACTGGTCACTGGTCACTTGTCACTGGTCACTGGTCACTGGTCAATGGTCACTGTCGCTGGTCACTGGTCACTGGTCACTGGTCACTGGTCACTGGTCACTGGTCCCTGGTCACTGGTCACTGGTCAATGATCACTGTCGCTGGTCACTGGTCACTGGTCACTGGTCACTGGTCACTGGTCACTGGTCACGGGTCACATGTCACTGGTCACTGGTCACTGGTCACTGGTCACTGGTCACTGGTCACTGGTCACTGGTCACTGGTCACTATCGTTGGTCAATGGTCACTGTCGCTGGTCACTGGTCACTGGTCACTGTTCACTGGTCACTGGTCACTGGTCACTGGTCACTGGTCACTATCGCTGGTCAATGGTCACTGTCGCTGGTCATTGGTCACTGGTCACTGGACACTGGTCACTGGTCACTGGTCACTTGTCACTGGTCACTGGTCACTGGTCACTGGTCAATGGTCACTGTCGCTGGTCACTGGTCACTGGTCACTGGTCAATGGCCACTGGTCACTGGTCACTGGTCACTGGTCACTGGTCACTGGTCACTGGTCACTGGTCACTGGTCAATGGTCCCTATCGCTGGTCAATGGTCACTGTCGCTGGTCACTGGTCACTGGTCACTGGGCACTGGTCACTGGTCACTGGTCACTTTCGCTGGTCACTGGTCACTGGTAAATGGTCACTGGCCACTGGTCACTGGTCACTGGTCAATGGTCACTGTCGCTGGTCAATGGTCACTGTCGCTGGTCACTGGTCACTGGTCACTGGTCACTGGTCACTGGTCACTGGTCACAAGTCACTGGTCACTTGTCACTGGTCACTGGTCACTGGTCACTGGTCAATGGTCACTGTCGCTAGTCAATGGTCACTGTCGCTGGTCAATGGTCACTGCGCTGGTCATTGGTCAGTGGTCACTGGTCACTGGTCAAAGTCACTGGTCACTTGTCACTGGTCAGTGGTCACTGGTCTCTGGTCACTGGTCACTGGTCACTGGTCACTGGTCACTGGTCACAGGTCAATGGTCACTGGTCACTGGTCACTGGTCACTGGTCACTGTCGCTGGTCACTGGTCACTGGTCACTGGTCACTGGTCACTGGTCACTGGTCACTGGTCACTGGTCAATGGTCCCTATCGCTGGTCAATGGTCACTGTCGCTGGTCACTGGTCACTGGTCACTGGTCACTGGTCACTGGTCACTGGTCAAAAGTCACTGGTCACTTGTCACTGGTCAGTGGTCACTGGTCTCCGGTCACTGGTCACTGGTCACTGGTCACTGGTCACAGGTCAATGGTCACTGGTCACTGGTCACTGGTCACTGGTCACTGGCCACTGGTCACTGGTCACCGGTCAATGGCCACTGTCGCTGGTCAATGGTCACTGTCGCTGGTCACTGGTCACTGGTCACTGGTCACTGGTCACTGGTCACTGGTCACTGGTCATTGGTCACTGGTCACTGGTCACAAGTCACTGGTCACTGGTCACTGGTCACTTGTCACTGGTCGATGGTCACTGGTCACTGGTCAATGGTCATTGTCGCTGGTAAATGTTCACTGTCGCTGGTCACTGGTCACTGGTCACTGTCGCTGGTAACTGGTCACTGGTCACTGGTCACTGGTCACTGGTCACTGGTCACTGGTCAATGGTCCCTATCGCTGGTCAATGGTCACTGTCGCTGGTCACTGGTCACTGGTCACTGGTCACTGGGCACTGGTCAATGGTCACTATCGCTGGTCAATGGTCACTGTCGCTGGTCACTGGTCACTGGTCATTGGTAACTATCGCTGGTCAATGGTCACTGTCGCTGGTCACTGGTCACTGGTCACTGGTCACTGGTCACGGGTCACATGTCACGGGTCACGGTTCACTGGTCGCTAGTCACTGGTCACCGGTCACTGGTCACTGGTCACTGGTCACTGTTCACTGGTCACTGCTCACTGGTCACTGGTCACTGGTCACTGGTCACTGGTCACTGGTCACTATCGCTGGTCAATGGTCACTGTCGCTGGTCACTGGTCACTGGTCACTGTTCACTGGTCACTGGTCACTGGTCACTGGTCATTGGTCACAAGTCACTGGTCACTGGTCACTTGTCACTGGTCGCTGGTCACTGGTCACTGGTCACTGGTCACTGGTCACTGGTCACTGGTCACTGTTCACTGGTCACTGGTCACAAGTCACTGGTCACATGTCACTGGTCAGTGGTCACTGGTCAGTGGTCACTGGTCACTGGTCACTGGTCTGTGGTCACTGGTCACTGGTCAGTGGTCACTGGTCACAGTCACATGTCGCGGGTCACTGGTCACAAGTCACTGGTCGCTGGTCACAAGTCACTGGTCACTTGTCACTGGTCACTGGTCACAGGTCACTGGTCAATTGTCAATGGTCGCTGGTCACTGGTCACTGGTCTTGGGTCACTGGTCACTGGTCACTGGTCACTGGTCACTGGTCACTGGTCACTGGTCACTGGTCAATCGTCACTATCGCTGGTCAATGGTCACTGTCGCTGCTCACTGGTCACTGGTCACTGGTCACTGGTCACTGGTCATTGGTCACTTTCGCTGGTCAATGGTCACTGTCGCTGGTCATTGGTCACTGGTCACTGGACACTGGTCACTGTCGCTGGTCACTGGTCACTGGTCACTGGTCAATGGTCACTGCCGCTGGTCACTGGTCACTGGTCACTGCTCACTGGTCACTGGTCACTTGTCAATGGTCACTGTCGCTGGTCACTGGTCACTGGTCACTGGTCACTGGTCACTGGTCATTGGTCACTGGTCACTGGTCACAAGTCACTGGTCACTGGTCACTTGTCACTGGTCGCTGGTCACTGGTCACTGGTCAGTGGTCACTGTCGCTGGTAAATGGTCACTGTCGCTGGTCACTGGTCACTGGTCACTGGGCACAGGTCACTGGTCACTGGTCACTGGTCATTGGTCACTATCGCTGGTCAATGGTCACTGTCGCTGGTCACTGGTCACTGGTCACTGGTCACTGGTCACTGGTCACTGGTCCCTGGTCACTGGTCACTGGTCAATGATCACTGTCGCTGGTCACTGGTCACTGGTCACTGGTCACTGGTCACTGGTCACGGGTCACATGTCACTGGTCACTGGTCACTGGTCACTGGTCACTTGTCAATGGTCACTGTCGCTGGTCAATGGTCACTGTCGCTGGTCACTGGTCACTGGTCACTGGTCACTGGTCACTGGTCATTGGTCACTGGTCACTGGTCACAAGTCACTGGTCACTGGTCACTTGTCACTGGTCGCTGGTCACTGGTCACTGGTAAGTGGTCACTGTCGCTGGTAAATGGTCACTGTCGCTGGTCACTGGTCACTGGTCACTGGTCACTGGTCACTGGTCACTGGTCACTGGTCACTGGTCACTGGTCACTGGTCAATGGTCCCTATCGCTGGTCAATGGTCACTGTCGCTGGTCACTGGTCACTGGTCACTGGTCAATGGTCCCTATCGCTGGTCAATGGTCACTGTCGCTGGTCACTGGTCACTGGTCACTGGTCACTGGTCACTGGTCACTGGTCACTGGTCAATGGTCCCTATCGCTGGTCAATGGTCACTGTCGCTGGTCACTGGTCACTGGTCACTGGTCACTGGTCACTGGTCAAAAGTCACTGGTCACTTGTCACTGGTCAATGGTCACTGCCGCTGGTCACTGCTCACTGGTCAATATTCACTGGTCACTGGTCACTGGTCACTGGTCACTGGTCACTGGTCACTGGTCACTGGTCACTTTCGCTGGTCACTGGTCACTGGTCAATGGTCACTGGCCACTGGTCACTGGTCACTGGTCAATGGTCACTGTCGCTGGTCAATGGTCACTGTCGCTGGTCACTGGTCACTGGTCACTGGTCACTGGTCACTGGTCACTTTTCACAAGTCACTGGTCACTTGTCACTGGTCACTGGTCACTGGTCACTGGTCACTGGTCAATGGTCACTGTCGCTGGTCAATGGTCACTGTCGCTGGTCACTGGTCACTGGTCACTGGTCACTGGTCACTTTCGCTGGTCACTGGTCACTGGTCAATGGTCACTGGCCACTGGTCACTGGTCACTGGTCAATGGTCACTGTCGCTGGTCAATGGTCACTGTCGCTGGTCACTGGTCACTGGTCACTGGTCACTGGTCACTGGTCACTGGTCACAAGTCACTGGTCACTTGTCACTGGTCACTGGTCACTGGTCACTGGTCAATGGTCACTGTCGCTGGTCAATGGTCACTGTCGCTGGTCAATGGTCACTGCGCTGGTCATTGGTCACTGGTCACTGGTCACTGGTCAAAAGTCACTGGTCACTTGTCACTGGTCAGTGGTCACTGGTCTCTGGTCACTGGTCACTGGTCACTGGTCACTGGTCACTGGTCACAGGTCAATGGTCACTGGTCACTGGTCACTGGTCACTGGTCACGGGTCACATTTCACGGGTCACTGTTCACTGGTCGCTAGTCACTGGTCACCGGTCACTGGTCACTGGTCACTGGTCACTGGTCACTGTTCACTGGTCACTGGTCACAAGTCACTGGTCACATGTCACTGGTCAGTGGTCACTGGTCACTGGTCACTGGTCTGTGGTCACTGGTCACTGGTCAGTGGTCACTGGTAACAGTCACATGTCGCGGGTCACTGGTCACAAGTCACTGGTCGCTGGTCACAAGTCACTGGTCACTTGTCACTGGTCACTGGTCACTGGTCACTGGTCAATGGTCAATGGTCGCTGGTCACTGGTCACTGGTCATGGGTCACTGGTCACTGGTCACTGGTCACTGGTCACTGGTCACTGGTCACTGGTCAATCGTCACTATCGCTGGTCAATGGTCACTGTCGCTGCTCACTGGTCACTGGTCACTGGTCACTGGTCACTGGTCATTGGTCACTATCGCTGGTCAATGGTCACTGTCGCTGGTCATTGGTCACTGGTCACTGGTCATTGGTCACTTGTCACTGGTCACTGGTCACTGGTCAATGGTCACTGTCGCTGGTCACTGGTCACTGGTCACTGGTCACTGGTCACTGGTCCCTGGTCACTGGTCACTGGTCAATGATCACTGTCGCTGGTCACTGGTCACTGGTCACTGGTCACTGTTCACTGGTCACGGGTCACATGTCACTGGTCACTGGTCACTGGTCACTTGTCACTGGTCACTGGTCACGGTCACTGGTCACTGGTCACTGGTCACTGATCACTGGTCACTGGTCACTGGTCAATGGTCCCTATCGCTGGTCAATGGTCACTGTCGCTGGTCACTGGTCACTGGTCACTGGTCACTGGTCACTGGTCATTGGTGACTATCGCTGGTCAATGGTCACTGTCGCTGGTCATTGGTCACTGGTCACTGGTCACTGGTCAAAAGTCACTGGTCACTTGTCACGGGTCACATGTCACGGGTCACTGTTCACTGTTCACTGGTCGCTAGTCACTGGTCACCGGTCACTGGTCACTGGTCACTGTTCACTGGTCACTGGTCACAAGTCACTGGTCACTTGTCACTGGTCAGTGGTCACTGGTCACTGGTCTGTGGTCACTGGTCACTGGTCACTGGTCACTGGTCACTGGTCACTGGTCACTGGTCACTGGTCATTGGTCACTGGTCACTGGTCACAAGTCACTGGTCACTGGTCACTTGTCACTGGTCGCTGGTCACTGGTCACTGGTCAATGGTCACTGTCGCTGGTAAATGTTCACTGTCGCTGGTCACTGGTCACTGGTCACTGGTCACTGGTCACTGGTCACTGGTCACTGGTCAATGGTCCCTATCGCTGGTCAATGGTCACTGTCGCTGGTCACTGGTCACTGGTCACTGGTCAATGGTCCCTATCGCTGGTCAATGGTCACTGTCGCTGGTCACTGGTCACTGGTCACTGGTCACTGTCGCTGGTCACTGGTCACTGGTCACTGGTCACTGGTCACTGGTCAAAAGTCACTGGTCACTTGTCACTGGTCAATGGTCACTGCCGCTGGTCACTGCTCACTGGTCAATATTCACTGGTCACTGGTCACTGGTCACTGGTCACTGGTCACTGGTCACTGGTCACTTTCGCTGGTCACTGGTCACTGGTCAATGGTCACTGGCCACTGGTCACTGGTCACTGGTCAATGGTCACTGTCGCTGGTCAATGGTCACTGTCGCTGGTCACTGGTCACTGGTCACTGGTCACTGGTCACTGGTCACTTTTCACAAGTCACTGGTCACTTGTCACTGGTCACTGGTCACTGGTCACTGGTCACTGGTCAATGGTCACTGTCGCTGGTCAATGGTCACTGTCGCTGGTCACTGGTCACTGGTCACTGGTCACTGGTCACTTTCGCTGGTCACTGGTCACTGGTCAATGGTCACTGGCCACTGGTCACTGGTCACTGGTCAATGGTCACTGTCGCTGGTCAATGGTCACTGTCGCTGGTCACTGGTCACTGGTCACTGGTCACTGGTCACTGGTCACTGGTCACAAGTCACTGGTCACTTGTCACTGGTCACTGGTCACTTGTCACTGGTCAATGGTCACTGTCACTGGTCACTGGTCACTGGTCACTGGTCAATGGTCCCTATCGCTGGTCAATGGTCAGTGTCGCTGGTCACTGGTCACTGGTCACTGGTCACTGGTCACTGGTCATTGGTGACTATCGCTGGTCAATGGTCACTGTCGCTGGTCATTGGTCACTGGTCACTGGTCACTGGTCAAAAGTCACTGGTCACTTGTCACGGGTCACATGTCACGGGTCACTGTTCACTGTTCACTGGTCGCTAGTCACTGGTCACCGGTCACTGGTCACTGGTCACTGTTCACTGGTCACTGGTCACAAGTCACTGGTCACTTGTCACTGGTCAGTGGTCAGTGGTCACTGGTCACTGGTCTGTGGTCACTGGTCACTGGTCACTGGTCACTGGTCACTGGTCACTGGTCACTGGTCACTGGTCACTGGTCATTGGTCACTGGTCACTGGTCACAAGTCACTGGTCACTGGTCACTTGTCACTGGTCGCTGGTCACTGGTCACTGGTCAATGGTCACTGTCGCTGGTAAATGTTCACTGTCGCTGGTCACTGGTCACTGGTCACTGGTCACTGGTCACTGGTCACTGGTCACTGGTCAATGGTCCCTATCGCTGGTCAATGGTCACTGTCGCTGGTCACTGGTCACTGGTCACTGGTCAATGGTCCCTATCGCTGGTCAATGGTCACTGTCGCTGGTCACTGGTCACTGGTCACTGGTCACTGGTCACTGGTCACTGGTCACTGGTCAATGGTCCCTATCGCTGGTCAATGGTCACTGTCGCTGGTCACTGGTCACTGGTCACTGGTCACTGGTCACTGGTCACTTGTCACTGGTCACTGGTCACTGGTCACTGGTCGCTGGTCACTTTCGCTGGTCACTGGTCACTGGTCAATGGTCACTGGCCACTGGTCACTGGTCACTGGTCAATGGTCACTGTCGCTGGTCAATGGTCACTGTCGCTGGTCACTGGTCACTGGTCACTGGTCACTGGTCACTGGTCACTGGTCACTTTCGCTGGTCACTGGTCACTGGTCAATGGTCACTGGCCACTGGTCACTGGTCACTGGTCAATGGTCACTGTCGCTGGTCAATGGTCACTGTCGCTGGTCACTGGTCACTGGTCACTGGTCACTGGTCACTGGTCACTGGTCACAAGTCACTGGTCACTTGTCACTGGTCACTGGTCACTGGTCACTGGTCAATGGTCACTGTCGCTGGTCAATGGTCACTGTCGCTGGTCAATGGTCACTGCGCTGGTCATTGGTCACTGGTCACTGGTCACTGGTCAAAAGTCACTGGTCACTTGTCACTGGTCAGTGGTCACTGGTCTCTGGTCACTGGTCACTGGTCACTGGTCACTGGTCACTGGTCACAGGTCAATGGTCACTGGTCACTGGTCACTGGTCACTGGTCACGGGTCACATTTCACGGGTCACTGTTCACTGGTCGCTAGTCACTGGTCACCGGTCACTGGTCACTGGTCACTGGTCACTGGTCACTGTTCACTGGTCACTGGTCACAAGTCACTGGTCACATGTCACTGGTCAGTGGTCACTGGTCACTGGTCACTGGTCTGTGGTCACTGGTCACTGGTCAGTGGTCACTGGTAACAGTCACATGTCGCGGGTCACTGGTCACAAGTCACTGGTCGCTGGTCACAAGTCACTGGTCACTTGTCACTGGTCACTGGTCACTGGTCACTGGTCAATGGTCAATGGTCGCTGGTCACTGGTCACTGGTCATGGGTCACTGGTCACTGGTCACTGGTCACTGGTCACTGGTCAATCGTCACTATCGCTGGTCAATGGTCACTGTCGCTGCTCACTGGTCACTGGTCACTGGTCACTGGTCACTGGTCACTGGTCACTGGTCACTGGTCATTGGTCACTATCGCTGGTCAATGGTCACTGTCGCTGGTCATTGGTCACTGGTCACTGGTCATTGGTCACTTGTCACTGGTCACTGGTCACTGGTCAATGGTCACTGTCGCTGGTCACTGGTCACTGGTCACTGGTCACTGGTCACTGGTCACTGGTCCCTGGTCACTGGTCACTGGTCAATGATCACTGTCGCTGGTCACTGGTCACTGGTCACTGGTCACTGTTCACTGGTCACGGGTCACATGTCACTGGTCACTGGTCACTGGTCACTTGTCACTGGTCACTGGTCACGGTCACTGGTCACTGGTCACTGGTCACTGGTCACTGGTCACTGGTCACTGGTCAATGGTCCCTATCGCTGGTCAATGGTCACTGTCGCTGGTCACTGGTCACTGGTCACTGGTCACTGGTCACTGGTCATTGGTGACTATCGCTGGTCAATGGTCACTGTCGCTGGTCATTGGTCACTGGTCGCTGGTCACTGGTCAAAAGTCACTGGTCACTTGTCACGGGTCACATGTCACGGGTCACTGTTCACTGTTCACTGGTCGCTAGTCACTGGTCACCGGTCACTGGTCACTGGTCACTGTTCACTGGTCACTGGTCACAAGTCACTGGTCACTTGTCACTGGTCAGTGGTCACTGGTCTGTGGTCACTGGTCACTGGTCACTGGTCACTGGTCACTGGTCACTGGTCACTGGTCACTGGTCATTGGTCACTGGTCACTGGTCACAAGTCACTGGTCACTGGTCACTTGTCACTGGTCGCTGGTCACTGGTCACTGGTCAATGGTCACTGTCGCTGGTAAATGTTCACTGTCGCTGGTCACTGGTCACTGGTCACTGGTCACTGGTCACTGGTCACTGGTCACTGGTCAATGGTCCCTATCGCTGGTCAATGGTCACTGTCGCTGGTCACTGGTCACTGGTCACTGGTCAATGGTCCCTACCGCTGGTCAATGGTCACTGTCGCTGGTCACTGGTCACTGGTCACTGGTCACTGGTCACTGGTCACTGGTCACTGGTCAATGGTCCCTATCGCTGGTCAATGGTCACTGTCGCTGGTCACTGGTCACTGGTCACTGGTCACTGGTCACTGGTCAAAAGTCACTGGTCACTTGTCACTGGTCAATGGTCACTGCCGCTGGTCACTGCTCACTGGTCAATATTCACTGGTCACTGGTCACTGGTCACTGGTCACTGGTCACTGGTCACTGGTCACTTTCGCTGGTCACTGGTCACTGGTCAATGGTCACTGGCCACTGGTCACTGGTCACTGGTCAATGGTCACTGTCGCTGGTCAATGGTCACTGTCGCTGGTCACTGGTCACTGGTCACTGGTCACTGGTCACTGGTCACTTTTCACAAGTCACTGGTCACTTGTCACTGGTCACTGGTCACTGGTCACTGGTCACTGGTCAATGGTCACTGTCGCTGGTCAATGGTCACTGTCGCTGGTCACTGGTCACTGGTCACTGGTCACTGGTCACTTTCGCTGGTCACTGGTCACTGGTCAATGGTCACTGGCCACTGGTCACTGGTCACTGGTCAATGGTCACTGTCGCTGGTCAATGGTCACTGTCGCTGGTCACTGGTCACTGGTCACTGGTCACTGGTCACTTTCGCTGGTCACTGGTCACTGGTCACTGGTCACTGGTCACTGGTCATTGGTGACTATCGCTGGTCAATGGTCACTGTCGCTGGTCATCGGTCACTGGTCACTGGTCACTGGTCAAAAGTCACTGGTCACTTGTCACGGGTCACATGTCACGGGTCACTGTTCACTGTTCACTGGTCGCTAGTCACTGGTCACCGGTCACTGGTCACTGGTCACTGTTCACTGGTCACTGGTCACAAGTCACTGGTCACTTGTCACTGGTCAGTGGTCACTGGTCACTGGTCTGTGGTCACTGGTCACTGGTCACTGGTCACTGGTCACTGGTCATTGGTCACTGGTCACTGGTCACAAGTCACTGGTCACTGGTCACTTGTCACTGGTCGCTGGTCACTGGTCACTGGTCAATGGTCACTGTCGCTGGTAAATGTTCACTGTCGCTGGTCACTGGTCACAAGTCACTGGTCACATGTCACTGGTCAGTGGTCACTGGTCACTGGTCACTGGTCTGTGGTCACTGGTCACTGGTCAGTGGTCACTGGTAACAGTCACATGTCGCGGGTCACTGGTCACAAGTCACTGGTCGCTGGTCACAAGTCACTGGTCACTTGTCACTGGTCACTGGTCACTGGTCACTGGTCAATGGTCAATGGTCGCTGGTCACTGGTCACTGGTCATGGGTCACTGGTCACTGGTCACTGGTCACTGGTCACTGGTCACTGGTCACTGGTCAATCGTCACTATCGCTGGTCAATGGTCACTGTCGCTGCTCACTGGTCACTGGTCACTGGTCACTGGTCACTGGTCACTGGTCACTGGTCACTGGTCATTGGTCACTATCGCTGGTCAATGGTCACTGTCGCTGGTCATTGGTCACTGGTCACTGGTCATTGGTCACTTGTCACTGGTCACTGGTCACTGGTCAATGGTCACTGTCGCTGGTCACTGGTCACTGGTCACTGGTCACTGGTCACTGGTCCCTGGTCACTGGTCACTGGTCAATGATCACTGTCGCTGGTCACTGGTCACTGGTCACTGGTCACTGTTCACTGGTCACGGGTCACATGTCACTGGTCACTGGTCACTGGTCACTTGTCACTGGTCACTGGTCACGGTCACTGGTCACTGGTCACTGGTCACTGGTCACTGGTCACTGGTCACTGGTCAATGGTCCCTATCGCTGGTCAATGGTCACTGTCGCTGGTCACTGGTCACTGGTCACTGGTCACTGGTCACTGGTCATTGGTGACTATCGCTGGTCAATGGTCACTGTCGCTGGTCATTGGTCACTGGTCACTGGTCACTGGTCAAAAGTCACTGGTCACTTGTCACGGGTCACATGTCACGGGTCACTGTTCACTGTTCACTGGTCGCTAGTCACTGGTCACCGGTCACTGGTCACTGGTCACTGTTCACTGGTCACTGGTCACAAGTCACTGGTCACTTGTCACTGGTCAGTGGTCACTGGTCACTGGTCTGTGGTCACTGGTCACTGGTCACTGGTCACTGGTCACTGGTCACTGGTCACTGGTCACTGGTCATTGGTCACTGGTCACTGGTCACAGTCACTGGTCACTGGTCACTTGTCACTGGTCGCTGGTCACTGGTCACTGGTCAATGGTCACTGTCGCTGGTAAATGTTCACTGTCGCTGGTCACTGGTCACTGGTCACTGGTCACTGGTCACTGGTCACTGGTCACTGGTCAATGGTCCCTGTCGCTGGTCAATGGTCACTGTCGCGGGTCACTGGTCACTGGTCACTGGTCAATGGTCCCTATCGCTGGTCAATGGTCACTGTCGCTGGTCACTGGTCACTGGTCACTGGTCACTGGTCACTGGTCACTGGTCACTGGTCAATGGTCCCTATCGCTGGTCAATGGTCACTGTCGCTGGTCACTGGTCACTGGTCACTGGTCACTGGTCACTGGTCAAAAGTCACTGGTCACTTGTCACTGGTCAATGGTCACTGCCGCTGGTCACTGCTCACTGGTCAATATTCACTGGTCACTGGTCACTGGTCACTGGTCACTGGTCACTGGTCACTGGTCACTTTCGCTGGTCACTGGACACTGGTCAATGGTCACTGGCCACTGGTCAGTGGTCACTGGTCAATGGTCACTGTCGCTGGTCAATGGTCACTGTCGCTGGTCACTGGTCACTGGTCACTGGTCACTGGTCACTGGTCACTTTTCACAAGTCACTGGTCACTTGTCACTGGTCACTGGTCACTGGTCACTGGTCACTGGTCAATGGTCACTGTCGCTGGTCAATGGTCACTGTCGCTGGTCACTGGTCACTGGTCACTGGTCACTGGTCACTTTCGCTGGTCACTGGTCACTGGTCAATGGTCACTGGCCACTGGTCACTGGTCACTGGTCAATGGTCACTGTCGCTGGTCAATGGTCACTGTCGCTGGTCACTGGTCACTGGTCACTGGTCACTGGTCACAAGTCACTGGTCACTTGTCACTGGTCACTGGTCACTGGTCACTTGTCAATGGTCACTGTCACTGGTCACTGGTCACTGGTCACTGGTCAATGGTCCCTATCGCTGGTCAATGGTCACTGTCGCTGGTCATTGGTCACTGGTCACTGGTCACTGGTCACTGGTCATTGGTGACTATCGCTGGTCAATGGTCACTGTCGCTGGTCATCGGTCACTGGTCACTGGTCACTGGTCAAAAGTCACTGGTCACTTGTCACGGGTCACATGTCACGGGTCACTGTTCACTGTTCACTGGTCGCTAGTCACTGGTCACCGGTCACTGGTCACTGGTCACTGTTCACTGGTCACTGGTCACAAGTCACTGGTCACTTGTCACTGGTCAGTGGTCACTGGTCACTGGTCTGTGGTCACTGGTCACTGGTCACTGGTCACTGGTCACTGGTCACTGGTCACTGGTCACTGGTCACTGGTCATTGGTCACTGGTCACTGGTCACAAGTCACTGGTCACTGGTCACTTGTCACTGGTCGCTGGTCACTGGTCACTGGTCAATGGTCACTGTCGCTGGTAAATGTTCACTGTCGCTGGTCACTGGTCACTGGTCACTGGTCACTGGTCACTGGTCACTGGTCACTGGTCACTGGTCAATGGTCCCTATCGCTGGTCAATGGTCACTGTCGCTGGTCACTGGTCACTGGTCACTGGTCAATGGTCCCTATCGCTGGTCAATGGTCACTGTCGCTGGTCACTGGTCACTGGTCACTGGTCACTGGTCACTGGTCACTGGTCACTGGTCACTGGTCAATGGTCCCTATCGCTGGTCAATGGTCACTGTCGCTGGTCACTGGTCACTGGTCACTGGTCACTGGTCACTGGTCAAAAGTCACTGGTCACTTGTCACTGGTCAATGGTCACTGCCGCTGGTCACTGCTCACTGGTCAATATTCACTGGTCACTGGTCACTGGTCACTGGTCACTGGTCACTGGTCACTGGTCACTTTCGCTGGTCACTGGTCACTGGTCAATGGTCACTGGCCACTGGTCACTGGTCACTGGTCAATGGTCACTGTCGCTGGTCAATGGTCACTGTCGCTGGTCACTGGTCACTGGTCACTGGTCACTGGTCACTGGTCACTGGTCACTGGTCACTGGTCAATGGTCCCTATCGCTGGTCAATGGTCACTGTCGCTGGTCACTGGTCACTGGTCACTGGTCACTGGTCACTGGTCATTGGTGACTATCGCTGGTCAATGGTCACTGTCGCTGGTCATTGGTCACTGGTCGCTGGTCACTGGTCAAAAGTCACTGGTCACTTGTCACGGGTCACATGTCACGGGTCACTGTTCACTGTTCACTGGTCGCTAGTCACTGGTCACCGGTCACTGGTCACTGGTCACTGTTCACTGGTCACTGGTCACAAGTCACTGGTCACTTGTCACTGGTCAGTGGTCACTGGTCTGTGGTCACTGGTCACTGGTCACTGGTCACTGGTCACTGGTCACTGGTCACTTGTCACTGGTCATTGGTCACTGGTCACTGGTCACAAGTCACTGGTCACTGGTCACTTGTCACTGGTCGCTGGTCACTGGTCACTGGTCAATGGTCACTGTCGCTGGTAAATGTTCACTGTCGCTGGTCACTGGTCACTGGTCACTGGTCACTGGTCACTGGTCACTGGTCACTGGTCAATGGTCCCTATCGCTGGTCAATGGTCACTGTCGCTGGTCACTGGTCACTGGTCACTGGTCAATGGTCCCTATCGCTGGTCAATGGTCACTGTCGCTGGTCACTGGTCACTGGTCACTGGTCACTGGTCACTGGTCACTGGTCACTGGTCAATGGTCCCTATCGCTGGTCAATGGTCACTGTCGCTGGTCACTGGTCACTGGTCACTGGTCACTGGTCACTGGTCAAAAGTCACTGGTCACTTGTCACTGGTCAATGGTCACTGCCGCTGGTCACTGCTCACTGGTCAATATTCACTGGTCACTGGTCACTGGTCACTGGTCACTGGTCACTGGTCACTGGTCACTTTCGCTGGTCACTGGTCACTGGTCAATGGTCACTGGCCACTGGTCACTGGTCACTGGTCAATGGTCACTGTCGCTGGTCAATGGTCACTGTCGCTGGTCACTGGTCACTGGTCACTGGTCACTGGTCACTGGTCACTTTTCACAAGTCACTGGTCACTTGTCACTGGTCACTGGTCACTGGTCACTGGTCACTGGTCAATGGTCACTGTCGCTGGTCAATGGTCACTGTCGCTGGTCACTGGTCACTGGTCACTGGTCACTGGTCACTTTCGCTGGTCACTGGTCACTGGTCAATGGTCACTGGCCACTGGTCACTGGTCACTGGTCAATGGTCACTGTCGCTGGTCAATGGTCACTGTCGCTGGTCACTGGTCACTGGTCACTGGTCACTGGTCACTGGTCACTGGTCACAAGTCACTGGTCACTTGTCACTGGTCACTGGTCACTGGTCACTGGTCAATGGTCACTGTCACTGGTCACTGGTCACTGGTCACTGGTCAATGGTCCCTATCGCTGGTCAATGGTCACTGTCGCTGGTCACTGGTCACTGGTCACTGGACACTGGTCACTGGTCATTGGTGACTATCGCTGGTCAATGGTCACTGTCGCTGGTCATCGGTCACTGGTCACTGGTCACTGGTCAAAAGTCACTGGTCACTTGTCACGGGTCACATGTCACGGGTCACTGTTCACTGTTCACTGGTCGCTAGTCACTGGTCACCGGTCACTGGTCACTGGTCACTGTTCACTGGTCACTGGTCACAAGTCACTGGTCACTTGTCACTGGTCAGTGGTCACTGGTCACTGGTCTGTGGTCACTGGTCACTGGTCACTGGTCACTGGTCACTGGTCACTGGTCACTGGTCACTGGTCATTGGTCACTGGTCACTGGTCACAAGTCACTGGTCACTGGTCACTTGTCACTGGTCGCTGGTCACTGGTCACTGGTCAATGGTCACTGTCGCTGGTAAATGTTCACTGTCGCTGGTCACTGGTCACAAGTCACTGGTCACATGTCACTGGTCAGTGGTCACTGGTCACTGGTCACTGGTCTGTGGTCACTGGTCACTGGTCAGTGGTCACTGGTAACAGTCACATGTCGCGGGTCACTGGTCACAAGTCACTGGTCGCTGGTCACAAGTCACTGGTCACTTGTCACTGGTCACTGGTCACTGGTCACTGGTCAATGGTCAATGGTCGCTGGTCACTGGTCACTGGTCATGGGTCACTGGTCACTGGTCACTGGTCACTGGTCACTGGTCACTGGTCACTGGTCAATCGTCACTATCGCTGGTCAATGGTCACTGTCGCTGCTCACTGGTCACTGGTCACTGGTCACTGGTCACTGGTCACTGGTCACTGGTCACTGGTCATTGGTCACTATCGCTGGTCAATGGTCACTGTCGCTGGTCATTGGTCACTGGTCACTGGTCATTGGTCACTTGTCACTGGTCACTGGTCACTGGTCAATGGTCACTGTCGCTGGTCACTGGTCACTGGTCACTGGTCACTGGTCACTGGTCCCTGGTCACTGGTCACTGGTCAATGATCACTGTCGCTGGTCACTGGTCACTGGTCACTGGTCACTGTTCACTGGTCACGGGTCACATGTCACTGGTCACTGGTCACTGGTCACTTGTCACTGGTCACTGGTCACGGTCACTGGTCACTGGTCACTGGTCACTGGTCACTGGTCACTGGTCACTGGTCAATGGTCCCTATCGCTGGTCAATGGTCACTGTCGCTGGTCACTGGTCACTGGTCACTGGTCACTGGTCACTGGTCATTGGTGACTATCGCTGGTCAATGGTCACTGTCGCTGGTCATTGGTCACTGGTCACTGGTCACTGGTCAAAAGTCACTGGTCACTGGTCACTGGTCACTGGTCACTGGTCACTGGTCACTGGTCACTGGTCACTTTCGCTGGTCACTGGTCACTGGTCAATGGTCACTGGCCACTGGTCACTGGTCACTGGTCAATGGTCACTGTCGCTGGTCAATGGTCACTGTCGCTGGTCACTGGTCACTGGTCACTGGTCACTGGTCACTGGTCACTGGTCACTGGTCACTGGTCAATGGTCCCTATCGCTGGTCAATGGTCACTGTCGCTGGTCACTGGTCACTGGTCACTGGTCACTGGTCACTGGTCATTGGTGACTATCGCTGGTCAATGGTCACTGTCGCTGGTCATTGGTCACTGGTCGCTGGTCACTGGTCAAAAGTCACTGGTCACTTGTCACGGGTCACATGTCACGGGTCACTGTTCACTGTTCACTGGTCGCTAGTCACTGGTCACCGGTCACTGGTCACTGGTCACTGTTCACTGGTCACTGGTCACAAGTCACTGGTCACTTGTCACTGGTCAGTGGTCACTGGTCTGTGGTCACTGGTCACTGGTCACTGGTCACTGGTCACTGGTCACTGGTCACTTGTCACTGGTCATTGGTCACTGGTCACTGGTCACAAGTCACTGGTCACTGGTCACTTGTCACTGGTCGCTGGTCACTGGTCACTGGTCAATGGTCACTGTCGCTGGTAAATGTTCACTGTCGCTGGTCACTGGTCACTGGTCACTGGTCACTGGTCACTGGTCACTGGTCACTGGTCAATGGTCCCTATCGCTGGTCAATGGTCACTGTCGCTGGTCACTGGTCACTGGTCACTGGTCAATGGTCCCTATCGCTGGTCAATGGTCACTGTCGCTGGTCACTGGTCACTGGTCACTGGTCACTGGTCACTGGTCACTGGTCACTGGTCAATGGTCCCTATCGCTGGTCAATGGTCACTGTCGCTGGTCACTGGTCACTGGTCACTGGTCACTGGTCACTGGTCAAAAGTCACTGGTCACTTGTCACTGGTCAATGGTCACTGCCGCTGGTCACTGCTCACTGGTCAATATTCACTGGTCACTGGTCACTGGTCACTGGTCACTGGTCACTGGTCACTGGTCACTTTCGCTGGTCACTGGTCACTGGTCAATGGTCACTGGCCACTGGTCACTGGTCACTGGTCAATGGTCACTGTCGCTGGTCAATGGTCACTGTCGCTGGTCACTGGTCACTGGTCACTGGTCACTGGTCACTGGTCACTTTTCACAAGTCACTGGTCACTTGTCACTGGTCACTGGTCACTGGTCACTGGTCACTGGTCAATGGTCACTGTCGCTGGTCAATGGTCACTGTCGCTGGTCACTGGTCACTGGTCACTGGTCACTGGTCACTTTCGCTGGTCACTGGTCACTGGTCAATGGTCACTGGCCACTGGTCACTGGTCACTGGTCAATGGTCACTGTCGCTGGTCAATGGTCACTGTCGCTGGTCACTGGTCACTGGTCACTGGTCACTGGTCACTGGTCACTGGTCACAAGTCACTGGTCACTTGTCACTGGTCACTGGTCACTGGTCACTGGTCAATGGTCACTGTCACTGGTCACTGGTCACTGGTCACTGGTCAATGGTCCCTATCGCTGGTCAATGGTCACTGTCGCTGGTCACTGGTCACTGGTCACTGGACACTGGTCACTGGTCATTGGTGACTATCGCTGGTCAATGGTCACTGTCGCTGGTCATCGGTCACTGGTCACTGGTCACTGGTCAAAAGTCACTGGTCACTTGTCACGGGTCACATGTCACGGGTCACTGTTCACTGTTCACTGGTCGCTAGTCACTGGTCACCGGTCACTGGTCACTGGTCACTGTTCACTGGTCACTGGTCACAAGTCACTGGTCACTTGTCACTGGTCAGTGGTCACTGGTCACTGGTCTGTGGTCACTGGTCACTGGTCACTGGTCACTGGTCACTGGTCACTGGTCACTGGTCACTGGTCATTGGTCACTGGTCACTGGTCACAAGTCACTGGTCACTGGTCACTTGTCACTGGTCGCTGGTCACTGGTCACTGGTCAATGGTCACTGTCGCTGGTAAATGTTCACTGTCGCTGGTCACTGGTCACAAGTCACTGGTCACATGTCACTGGTCAGTGGTCACTGGTCACTGGTCACTGGTCTGTGGTCACTGGTCACTGGTCAGTGGTCACTGGTAACAGTCACATGTCGCGGGTCACTGGTCACAAGTCACTGGTCGCTGGTCACAAGTCACTGGTCACTTGTCACTGGTCACTGGTCACTGGTCACTGGTCAATGGTCAATGGTCGCTGGTCACTGGTCACTGGTCATGGGTCACTGGTCACTGGTCACTGGTCACTGGTCACTGGTCACTGGTCACTGGTCAATCGTCACTATCGCTGGTCAATGGTCACTGTCGCTGCTCACTGGTCACTGGTCACTGGTCACTGGTCACTGGTCACTGGTCACTGGTCACTGGTCATTGGTCACTATCGCTGGTCAATGGTCACTGTCGCTGGTCATTGGTCACTGGTCACTGGTCATTGGTCACTTGTCACTGGTCACTGGTCACTGGTCAATGGTCACTGTCGCTGGTCACTGGTCACTGGTCACTGGTCACTGGTCACTGGTCCCTGGTCACTGGTCACTGGTCAATGATCACTGTCGCTGGTCACTGGTCACTGGTCACTGGTCACTGTTCACTGGTCACGGGTCACATGTCACTGGTCACTGGTCACTGGTCACTTGTCACTGGTCACTGGTCACGGTCACTGGTCACTGGTCACTGGTCACTGGTCACTGGTCACTGGTCACTGGTCAATGGTCCCTATCGCTGGTCAATGGTCACTGTCGCTGGTCACTGGTCACTGGTCACTGGTCACTGGTCACTGGTCATTGGTGACTATCGCTGGTCAATGGTCACTGTCGCTGGTCATTGGTCACTGGTCACTGGTCACTGGTCAAAAGTCACTGGTCACTTGTCACGGGTCACATGTCACGGGTCACTGTTCACTGTTCACTGGTCGCTAGTCACTGGTCACCGGTCACTGGTCACTGGTCACTGTTCACTGGTCACTGGTCACAAGTCACTGGTCACTTGTCACTGGTCAGTGGTCACTGGTCACTGGTCTGTGGTCACTGGTCACTGGTCACTGGTCACTGGTCACTGGTCACTGGTCACTGGTCACTGGTCATTGGTCACTGGTCACTGGTCACAAGTCACTGGTCACTGGTCACTTGTCACTGGTCGCTGGTCACTGGTCACTGGTCAATGGTCACTGTCGCTGGTAAATGTTCACTGTCGCTGGTCACTGGTCACTGGTCACTGGTCACTGGTCACTGGTCACTGGTCAATGGTCCCTATCGCTGGTCAATGGTCACTGTCGCTGGTCACTGGTCACTGGTCACTGGTCAATGGTCCCTATCGCTGGTCAATGGTCACTGTCGCTGGTCACTGGTCACTGGTCACTGGTCACTGGTCACTGGTCACTGGTCACTGGTCAATGGTCCCTATCGCTGGTCAATGGTCACTGTCGCTGGTCACTGGTCACTGGTCACTGGTCACTGGTCACTGGTCAAAAGTCACTGGTCACTTGTCACTGGTCAATGGTCACTGCCGCTGGTCACTGCTCACTGGTCAATATTCACTGGTCACTGGTCACTGGTCACTGGTCACTGGTCACTGGTCACTGGTCACTTTCGCTGGTCACTGGACACTGGTCAATGGTCACTGGCCACTGGTCACTGGTCACTGGTCAATGGTCACTGTCGCTGGTCAATGGTCACTGTCGCTGGTCACTGGTCACTGGTCACTGGTCACTGGTCACTGGTCACTTTTCACAAGTCACTGGTCACTTGTCACTGGTCACTGGTCACTGGTCACTGGTCACTGGTCAATGGTCACTGTCGCTGGTCAATGGTCACTGTCGCTGGTCACTGGTCACTGGTCACTGGTCACTGGTCACTTTCGCTGGTCACTGGTCACTGGTCAATGGTCACTGGCCACTGGTCACTGGTCACTGGTCAATGGTCACTGTCGCTGGTCAATGGTCACTGTCGCTGGTCACTGGTCACTGGTCACTGGTCACTGGTCACTGGTCACTGGTCACAAGTCACTGGTCACTTGTCACTGGTCACTGGTCACTGGTCACTGGTCAATGGTCACTGTCACTGGTCACTGGTCACTGGTCACTGGTCAATGGTCCCTATCGCTGGTCAATGGTCACTGTCGCTGGTCATTGGTCACTGGTCACTGGTCACTGGTCACTGGTCATTGGTGACTATCGCTGGTCAATGGTCACTGTCGCTGGTCATCGGTCACTGGTCACTGGTCACTGGTCAAAAGTCACTGGTCACTTGTCACGGGTCACATGTCACGGGTCACTGTTCACTGTTCACTGGTCGCTAGTCACTGGTCACCGGTCACTGGTCACTGGTCACTGTTCACTGGTCACTGGTCACAAGTCACTGGTCACTTGTCACTGGTCAGTGGTCACTGGTCACTGGTCTGTGGTCACTGGTCACTGGTCACTGGTCACTGGTCACTGGTCACTGGTCACTGGTCACTGGTCATTGGTCACTGGTCACTGGTCACAAGTCACTGGTCACTGGTCACTTGTCACTGGTCGCTGGTCACTGGTCACTGGTCAATGGTCACTGTCGCTGGTAAATGTTCACTGTCGCTGGTCACTGGTCACTGGTCACTGGTCACTGGTCACTGGTCACTGGTCACTGGTCACTGGTCAATGGTCCCTATCGCTGGTCAATGGTCACTGTCGCTGGTCACTGGTCACTGGTCACTGGTCAATGGTCCCTATCGCTGGTCAATGGTCACTGTCGCTGGTCACTGGTCACTGGTCACTGGTCACTGGTCACTGGTCACTGGTCACTGGTCACTGGTCAATGGTCCCTATCGCTGGTCAATGGTCACTGTCGCTGGTCACTGGTCACTGGTCACTGGTCACTGGTCACTGGTCAAAAGTCACTGGTCACTTGTCACTGGTCAATGGTCACTGCCGCTGGTCACTGCTCACTGGTCAATATTCACTGGTCACTGGTCACTGGTCACTGGTCACTGGTCACTGGTCACTGGTCACTTTCGCTGGTCACTGGTCACTGGTCAATGGTCACTGGCCACTGGTCACTGGTCACTGGTCAATGGTCACTGTCGCTGGTCAATGGTCACTGTCGCTGGTCACTGGTCACTGGTCACTGGTCACTGGTCACTGGTCACTTTTCACAAGTCACTGGTCACTTGTCACTGGTCACTGGTCACTGGTCATTGGTCACTGGTCAATGGTCACTGTCGCTGGTCAATGGTCACTGTCGCTGGTCACTGGTCACTGGTCACTGGTCACTGGTCACTTTCGCTGGTCACTGGTCACTGGTCAATGGTCACTGGCCACTGGTCACTGGTCACTGGTCAATGGTCACTGTCGCTGGTCAATGGTCACTGTCGCTGGTCACTGGTCACTGGTCACTGGTCACTGGTCACAAGTCACTGGTCACTTGTCACTGGTCACTGGTCACTGGTCAATGGTCACTGTCGCTGGTCAATGGTCACTGTCGCTGGTCAATGGTCACTGCGCTGGTCATTGGTCACTGGTCACTGGTCACTGGTCAAAAGTCACTGGTCACTTGTCACTGGTCAGTGGTCACTGGTCTCTGGTCACTGGTCACTGGTCACTGGTCACTGGTCACTGGTCACAGGTCAATGGTCACTGGTCACTGGTCACTGGTCACTGGTCACGGGTCACATTTCACGGGTCACTGTTCACTGGTCGCTAGTCACTGGTCACCGGTCACTGGTCACTGGTCACTGGTCACTGGTCACTGTTCACTGGTCACTGGTCACAAGTCACTGGTCACATGTCACTGGTCAGTGGTCACTGGTCCCTGGTCACTGGTCTGTGGTCACTGGTCACTGGTCAGTGGTCACTGGTAACAGTCACATGTCGCGGGTCACTGGTCACAAGTCACTGGTCGCTGGTCACAAGTCACTGGTCACTTGTCACTGGTCACTGGTCACTGGTCACTGGTCAATGGTCAATGGTCGCTGGTCACTGGTCACTGGTCATGGGTCACTGGTCACTGGTCACTGGTCACTGGTCACTGGTCAATGGTCCCTATCGCTGGTCAATGGTCACTGTCGCTGGTCACTGGTCACTGGTCACTGGTCACTGGTCACTGGTCATTGGTGACTATCGCTGGTCAATGGTCACTGTCGCTGGTCATTGGTCACTGGTCACTGGTCACTGGTCAAAAGTCACTGGTCACTTGTCACGGGTCACATGTCACGGGTCACTGTTCACTGTTCACTGGTCGCTAGTCACTGGTCACCGGTCACTGGTCACTGGTCACTGTTCACTGGTCACTGGTCACAAGTCACTGGTCACTTGTCACTGGTCAGTGGTCACTGGTCACTGGTCTGTGGTCACTGGTCACTGGTCACTGGTCACTGGTCACTGGTCACTGGTCACTGGTCACTGGTCATTGGTCACTGGTCACTGGTCACAAGTCACTGGTCACTGGTCACTTGTCACTGGTCGCTGGTCACTGGTCACTGGTCAATGGTCACTGTCGCTGGTAAATGTTCACTGTCGCTGGTCACTGGTCACTGGTCACTGGTCACTGGTCACTGGTCACAGGTCAATGGTCACTGGTCACTGGTCACTGGTCACTGGTCACTGTTCACTGGTCACTGGTCACTTGTCACTGGTCAGTGGTCACTGGTCTCTGGTCACTGGTCACTGGTCACTGGTCACTGGTCACTGGTCACAGGTCAATAGTCACTGGTCACTGGTCACTGGTCACTGGTCACTGGTCACTGGTCACAGGTCACTGGTCACTGGTCACGGGTCACATTTCACGGGTCACGGTTCACTGGTCGCTAGTCACTGGTCACCGGTCACTGGTCACCGGTCACTGGTCACCGGTCACTGGTCACTGTTCACTGGTCACTGGTCACAAGTCACTGGTCACATGTCACTGGTCAGTGGTCACTGGTCACTGGTCACTGGTCTGTGGTCACTGGTCACTGGTCAGTGGTCACTGGTCACAGTCACATGTCGCGGGTCACTGGTCACAAGTCACTGGTCGCTGGTCACAAGTCACGGGTCACTTGTCACTGGTCACTGGTCACTGGTCACTGGTCAATTGTCAATGGTCGCTGGTCACTGGTTACTGGTCATGGGTCACTGGTCACTGGTCACTGGTCACTGGTCACTGGTCACTGGTCACTGGTCACTGGTCAATCGTCACTATCGCTGGTCAATGGTCACTGTCGCTGCTCACTGGTCACTGGTCACTGGTCACTGGTCACTGGTCACTGGTCACTGGTCATTGGTCACTATCGCTGGTCAATGGTCACTGTCGCTGGTCATTGGTCACTGGTCACTGGACACTGGTCACTGTCGCTGGTCACTGGTCACTGGTCACTGGTCAATGGTCACTGCCGCTGGTCACTGGTCACTGGTCACTGCTCACTGGTCACTGGTCACTTGTCAATGGTCACTGTCGCTGGTCAATGGTCACTGTCGCTGGTCACTGGTCACTGGTCACTGGTCACTGGTCACTGGTCACTGGTCATTGGTCACTGGTCACTGGTCACAAGTCACTGGTCACTGGTCACTTGTCACTGGTCGCTGGTCACTGGTCACTGGTCAGTGGTCACTGTCGCTGGTAAATGGTCACTGTCGCTGGTCACTGGTCACTGGTCACTGGGCACTGGTCACTGGTCACTGGTCACTGGTCATTGGTCACTATCGCTGGTCAATGGTCACTGTCGCTGGTCATTGGTCACTGGTCACTGGACACTGGTCACTGGTCACTTGTCACTGGTCACTGGTCACTGGTCAATGGTCACTGTCGCTGGTCACTGGTCACTGGTCACTGGTCACTGGTCACTGGTCACTGGTCCCTGGTCACTGGTCACTGGTCAATGATCACTGTCGCTGGTCACTGGTCACTGGTCACTGGTCACGGGTCACATGTCACTGGTCACTGGTCACTGGTCACTGGTCACTGGTCACTGGTCACTGGTCACTGGTCACTATCGTTGGTCAATGGTCACTGTCGCTGGTCACTGGTCACTGGTCACTGTTCACTGGTCACTGGTCACTGGTCACTGGTCATTGGTCACTATCGCTGGTCAATGGTCACTGTCGCTGGTCATTGGTCACTGGTCACTGGACACTGGTCACTGGTCACTGGTCACTTGTCACTGGTCACTGGTCACTGGTCACTGGTCAATGGTCACTGTCGCTGGTCACTGGTCACTGGTCACTGGTCAATGGCCACTGGTCACTGGTCACTGGTCACTGGTCACTGGTCACTGGTCACTGGTCAATGGTCCCTATCGCTGGTCAATGGTCACTGTCGCTGGTCACTGGTCACTGGTCACTGGGCACTGGTCACTGGTCACTGGTCACTTTCGCTGGTCACTGGTCACTGGTAAATGGTCACTGGCCACTGGTCACTGGTCACTGGTCAATGGTCACTGTCGCTGGTCAATGGTCACTGTCGCTGGTCACTGGTCACTGGTCACTGGTCACTGGTCACTGGTCACTGATCACAAGTCACTGGTCACTTGTCACTGGTCACTGGTCACTGGTCACTGGTCAATGGTCACTGGTCACTGGTCACTGGTCACTGGTCACTGGTCACTGGTCAATGGTCCCTATCGCTGGTCAATGGTCACTGTCGCTGGTCACTGGTCACTGGTCACTGGTCACTGGTCACTGGTCAAAAGTCACTGGTCACTTGTCACTGGTCAATGGTCACTGCCGCTGGTCACTGCTCACTGGTCAATATTCACTGGTCACTGGTCACTGGTCACTGGTCACTGGTCACTGGTCACTGGTCACTTTCGCTGGTCACTGGTCACTGGTCAATGGTCACTGGCCACTGGTCACTGGTCACTGGTCAATGGTCACTGTCGCTGGTCAATGGTCACTGTCGCTGGTCACTGGTCACTGGTCACTGGTCACTGGTCACTTTTCACAAGTCACTGGTCACTTGTCACTGGTCACTGGTCACTGGTCACTGGTCACTGGTCAATGGTCACTGTCGCTGGTCAATGGTCACTGTCGCTGGTCACTGGTCACTGGTCACTGGTCACTGGTCACTGGTCACTGGTCACAAGTCACTGGTCACTTGTCACTGGTCACTGGTCACTGGTCACTGGTCAATGGTCACTGTCACTGGTCACTGGTCACTGGTCAATGGTCCCTATCGCTGGTCAATGGTCACTGTCGCTGGTCACTGGTCACTGGTCACTGGTCATTGGTGACTATCGCTGGTCAATGGTCACTGTCGCTGGTCATCGGTCACTGGTCACTGGTCACTGGTCAAAAGTCACTGGTCACTTGTCACGGGTCACATGTCACGGGTCACTGTTCACTGTTCACTGGTCGCTAGTCACTGGTCACCGGTCACTGGTCACTGGTCACTGTTCACTGGTCACTGGTCACAAGTCACTGGTCACTTGTCACTGGTCAGTGGTCACTGGTCACTGGTCTGTGGTCACTGGTCACTGGTCACTGGTCACTGGTCACTGGTCACTGGTCACTGGTCACTGGTCATTGGTCACTGGTCACTGGTCACAAGTCACTGGTCACTGGTCACTTGTCACTGGTCGCTGGTCACTGGTCACTGGTCAATGGTCACTGTCGCTGGTAAATGTTCACTGTCGCTGGTCACTGGTCACAAGTCACTGGTCACATGTCACTGGTCAGTGGTCACTGGTCACTGGTCACTGGTCTGTGGTCACTGGTCACTGGTCAGTGGTCACTGGTAACAGTCACATGTCGCGGGTCACTGGTCACAAGTCACTGGTCGCTGGTCACAAGTCACTGGTCACTTGTCACTGGTCACTGGTCACTGGTCACTGGTCAATTGTCAATGGTCGCTGGTCACTGGTTACTGGTCATGGGTCACTGGTCACTGGTCACTGGTCACTGGTCACTGGTCACTGGTCACTGGTCACTGGTCAATCGTCACTATCGCTGGTCAATGGTCACTGTCGCTGCTCACTGGTCACTGGTCACTGGTCACTGGTCACTGGTCACTGGTCACTGGTCATTGGTCACTATCGCTGGTCAATGGTCACTGTCGCTGGTCATTGGTCACTGGTCACTGGACACTGGTCACTGTCGCTGGTCACTGGTCACTGGTCACTGGTCAATGGTCACTGCCGCTGGTCACTGGTCACTGGTCACTGCTCACTGGTCACTGGTCACTTGTCAATGGTCACTGTCGCTGGTCAATGGTCACTGTCGCTGGTCACTGGTCACTGGTCACTGGTCACTGGTCACTGGTCACTGGTCATTGGTCACTGGTCACTGGTCACAAGTCACTGGTCACTGGTCACTTGTCACTGGTCGCTGGACACTGGTCACTGGTCAGTGGTCACTGTCGCTGGTAAATGGTCACTGTCGCTGGTCACTGGTCACTGGTCACTGGGCACTGGTCACTGGTCACTGGTCACTGGTCATTGGTCACTATCGCTGGTCAATGGTCACTGTCGCTGGTCATTGGTCACTGGTCACTGGACACTGGTCACTGGTCACTTGTCACTGGTCACTGGTCACTGGTCAATGGTCACTGTCGCTGGTCACTGGTCACTGGTCACTGGTCACTGGTCACTGGTCACTGGTCCCTGGTCACTGGTCACTGGTCAATGATCACTGTCGCTGGTCACTGGTCACTGGTCACTGGTCACGGGTCACATGTCACTGGTCACTGGTCACTGGTCACTGGTCACTGGTCACTGGTCACTGGTCACTGGTCACTATCGTTGGTCAATGGTCACTGTCGCTGGTCACTGGTCACTGGTCACTGTTCACTGGTCACTGGTCACTGGTCACTGGTCATTGGTCACTATCGCTGGTCAATGGTCACTGTCGCTGGTCATTGGTCACTGGTCACTGGACACTGGTCACTGGTCACTGGTCACTTGTCACTGGTCACTGGTCACTGGTCACTGGTCAATGGTCACTGTCGCTGGTCACTGGTCACTGGTCACTGGTCAATGGCCACTGGTCACTGGTCACTGGTCACTGGTCACTGGTCACTGGTCACTGGTCAATGGTCCCTATCGCTGGTCAATGGTCACTGTCGCTGGTCACTGGTCACTGGTCACTGGGCACTGGTCACTGGTCACTGGTCACTTTCGCTGGTCACTGGTCACTGGTAAATGGTCACTGGCCACTGGTCACTGGTCACTGGTCAATGGTCACTGTCGCTGGTCAATGGTCACTGTCGCTGGTCACTGGTCACTGGTCACTGGTCACTGGTCACTGGTCACTGATCACAAGTCACTGGTCACTTGTCACTGGTCACTGGTCACTGGTCACTGGTCAATGGTCACTGGTCACTGGTCACTGGTCACTGGTCACTGGTCACTGGTCAATGGTCCCTATCGCTGGTCAATGGTCACTGTCGCTGGTCACTGGTCACTGGTCACTGGTCACTGGTCACTGGTCAAAAGTCACTGGTCACTTGTCACTGGTCAATGGTCACTGCCGCTGGTCACTGCTCACTGGTCAATATTCACTGGTCACTGGTCACTGGTCACTGGTCACTGGTCACTGGTCACTGGTCACTTTCGCTGGTCACTGGTCACTGGTCAATGGTCACTGGCCACTGGTCACTGGTCACTGGTCAATGGTCACTGTCGCTGGTCAATGGTCACTGTCGCTGGTCACTGGTCACTGGTCACTGGTCACTGGTCACTTTTCACAAGTCACTGGTCACTTGTCACTGGTCACTGGTCACTGGTCACTGGTCACTGGTCAATGGTCACTGTCGCTGGTCAATGGTCACTGTCGCTGGTCACTGGTCACTGGTCACTGGTCACTGGTCACTGGTAACTTTCGCTGGTCACTGGTCACTGGTCAATGGTCACTGGCCACTGGTCACTGGTCACTGGTCAATGGTCACTGTCGCTGGTCAATGGTCACTGTCGCTGGTCACTGGTCACTGGTCACTGGTCACTGGTCACTGGTCACTGGTCACAAGTCACTGGTCACTTGTCACTGGTCACTGGTCACTGGTCACTGGTCAATGGTCACTGTCACTGGTCACTGGTCACTGGTCAATGGTCCCTATCGCTGGTCAATGGTCACTGTCGCTGGTCACTGGTCACTGGTCACTGGTCATTGGTGACTATCGCTGGTCAATGGTCACTGTCGCTGGTCATCGGTCACTGGTCACTGGTCACTGGTCAAAAGTCACTGGTCACTTGTCACGGGTCACATGTCACGGGTCACTGTTCACTGTTCACTGGTCGCTAGTCACTGGTCACCGGTCACTGGTCACTGGTCACTGTTCACTGGTCACTGGTCACAAGTCACTGGTCACTTGTCACTGGTCAGTGGTCACTGGTCACTGGTCTGTGGTCACTGGTCACTGGTCACTGGTCACTGGTCACTGGTCACTGGTCACTGGTCACTGGTCATTGGTCACTGGTCACTGGTCACAAGTCACTGGTCACTGGTCACTTGTCACTGGTCGCTGGTCACTGGTCACTGGTCAATGGTCACTGTCGCTGGTAAATGTTCACTGTCGCTGGTCACTGGTCACAAGTCACTGGTCACATGTCACTGGTCAGTGGTCACTGGTCACTGGTCACTGGTCTGTGGTCACTGGTCACTGGTCAGTGGTCACTGGTAACAGTCACATGTCGCGGGTCACTGGTCACAAGTCACTGGTCGCTGGTCACAAGTCACTGGTCACTTGTCACTGGTCACTGGTCACTGGTCACTGGTCAATGGTCAATGGTCGCTGGTCACTGGTCACTGGTCATGGGTCACTGGTCACTGGTCACTGGTCACTGGTCACTGGTCACTGGTCACTGGTCACTGGTCAATCGTCACTATCGCTGGTCAATGGTCACTGTCGCTGCTCACTGGTCACTGGTCACTGGTCACTGGTCACTGGTCACTGGTCACTGGTCACTGGTCATTGGTCACTATCGCTGGTCAATGGTCACTGTCGCTGGTCATTGGTCACTGGTCACTGGTCATTGGTCACTTGTCACTGGTCACTGGTCACTGGTCAATGGTCACTGTCGCTGGTCACTGGTCACTGGTCACTGGTCACTGGTCACTGGTCCCTGGTCACTGGTCACTGGTCAATGATCACTGTCGCTGGTCACTGGTCACTGGTCACTGGTCACTGTTCACTGGTCACGGGTCACATGTCACTGGTCACTGGTCACTGGTCACTTGTCACTGGTCACTGGTCACGGTCACTGGTCACTGGTCACTGGTCACTGGTCACTGGTCACTGGTCACTGGTCAATGGTCCCTATCGCTGGTCAATGGTCACTGTCGCTGGTCACTGGTCACTGGTCACTGGTCACTGGTCACTGGTCATTGGTGACTATCGCTGGTCAATGGTCACTGTCGCTGGTCATTGGTCACTGGTCACTGGTCACTGGTCAAAAGTCACTGGTCACTTGTCACGGGTCACATGTCACGGGTCACTGTTCACTGTTCACTGGTCGCTAGTCACTGGTCACCGGTCACTGGTCACTGGTCACTGTTCACTGGTCACTGGTCACAAGTCACTGGTCACTTGTCACTGGTCAGTGGTCACTGGTCACTGGTCT
The DNA here is from genome assembly GCA_947577245.1 of Andrena bucephala. Lineage (NCBI taxonomy): Eukaryota > Metazoa > Arthropoda > Insecta > Hymenoptera > Andrenidae > Andrena > Andrena bucephala. The sequence continues at coordinate 24,158,592 of OX387716.1, read as the reverse complement.
GTGGTCACTGGTCACTGGTCACTGGTCACTGGTCACTGGTCACTGGTCACTGGTCACTGGTCATTGGTCACTGGTCACTGGTCACAAGTCACTGGTCACTGGTCACTTGTCACTGGTCGCTGGTCACTGGTCACTGGTCAATGGTCACTGTCGATGGTAAATGTTCACTGTCGCTGGTCACTGGTCACTGGTCACTGGTCACTGGTCACTGGTCACTGGTCACTGGTCAATGGTCCCTATCGCTGGTCAATGGTCACTGTCGCTGGTCACTGGTCACTGGTCACTGGTCAATGGTCCCTATCGCTGGTCAATGGTCACTGTCGCTGGTCACTGGTCACTGGTCACTGGTCACTGGTCACTGGTCACTGGTCACTGGTCAATGGTCCCTATCGCTGGTCAATGGTCACTGTCGCTGGTCACTGGTCACTGGTCACTGGTCACTGGTCACTGGTCAAAAGTCACTGGTCACTTGTCACTGGTCAATGGTCACTGCCGCTGGTCACTGCTCACTGGTCAATATTCACTGGTCACTGGTCACTGGTCACTGGTCACTGGTCACTGGTCACTGGTCACTTTCGCTGGTCACTGGTCACTGGTCAATGGTCACTGGCCACTGGTCACTGGTCACTGGTCAATGGTCACTGTCGCTGGTCAATGGTCACTGTCGCTGGTCACTGGTCACTGGTCACTGGTCACTGGTCACTGGTCACTGGTCACTTTTCACAAGTCACTGGTCACTTGTCACTGGTCACTGGTCACTGGTCACTGGTCACTGGTCAATGGTCACTGTCGCTGGTCAATGGTCACTGTCGCTGGTCACTGGTCACTGGTCACTGGTCACTGGTCACTTTCGCTGGTCACTGGTCACTGGTCAATGGTCACTGGCCACTGGTCACTGGTCACTGGTCAATGGTCACTGTCGCTGGTCAATGGTCACTGTCGCTGGTCACTGGTCACTGGTCACTGGTCACTGGTCACTGGTCACTGGTCACAAGTCACTGGTCACTTGTCACTGGTCACTGGTCACTGGTCACTGGTCAATGGTCACTGTCACTGGTCACTGGTCACTGGTCACTGGTCAATGGTCCCTATCGCTGGTCAATGGTCACTGTCGCTGGTCACTGGTCACTGGTCACTGGTCACTGGTCACTGGTCATTGGTGACTATCGCTGGTCAATGGTCACTGTCGCTGGTCATCGGTCACTGGTCACTGGTCACTGGTCAAAAGTCACTATTCACTGGTCACTGGTCACAAGTCACTGGTCACTTGTCACTGGTCAGTGGTCACTGGTCACTGGTCTGTGGTCACTGGTCACTGGTCACTGGTCACTGGTCACTGGTCACTGGTCACTGGTCACTGGTCATTGGTCACTGGTCACTGGTCACAAGTCACTGGTCACTGGTCACTTGTCACTGGTCGCTGGTCACTGGTCACTGGTCAATGGTCACTGTCGCTGGTAAATGTTCACTGTCGCTGGTCACTGGTCACTGGTCACTGGTCACTGGTCACTGGTCACTGGTCACTGGTCAATGGTCCCTATCGCTGGTCAATGGTCACTGTCGCTGGTCACTGGTCACTGGTCACTGGTCAATGGTCCCTATCGCTGGTCAATGGTCACTTTCGCTGGTCACTGGTCACTGGTCAATGGTCACTGGCCACTGGTCACTGGTCACTGGTCAATGGTCACTGTCGCTGGTCAATGGTCACTGTCGCTGGTCACTGGTCACTGGTCACTGGTCACTGGTCACTGGTCACTGGTCACAAGTCACTGGTCACTTGTCACTGGTCACTGGTCACTGGTCACTGGTCAATGGTCACTTTCACTGGTCACTGGTCACTGGTCACTGGTCAATGGTCCCTATCGCTGGTCAATGGTCACTGTCGCTGGTCACTGGTCACTGGTCACTGGTCACTGGTCACTGGTCACTGGTCACTGGTCATTGGTGACTATCGCTGGTCAATGGTCACTGTCGCTGGTCATCGGTCACTGGTCACTGGTCACTGGTCAAAAGTCACTGGTCACTTGTCACGGGTCACATGTCACGGGTCACTGTTCACTGTTCACTGGTCGCTAGTCACTGGTCACCGGTCACAGGTCACTGGTCACTGTTCACTGGTCACTGGTCACAAGTCACTGGTCACTTGTCACTGGTCAGTGGTCACTGGTCACTGGTCTGTGGTCACTGGTCACTGGTCACTGGTCACTGGTCACTGGTCACTGGTCACTGGTCACTGGTCATTGGTCACTGGTCACTGGTCACAAGTCACTGGTCACTGGTCACTTGTCACTGGTCACGGTCACTGGTCACTGGTCACTGGTCACTGGTCACTGGTCACTGGTCACTGGTCAATGGTCCCTATCGCTGGTCAATGGTCACTGTCGCTGGTCACTGGTCACTGGTCACTGGTCACTGTTCACTGGTCACGGGTCACATGTCACTGGTCACTGGTCACTGGTCACTTGTCACTGGTCACTGGTCACGGTCACTGGTCACTGGTCACTGGTCACTGGTCACTGGTCACTGGTCACTGGTCAATGGTCCCTATCGCTGGTCAATGGTCACTGTCGCTGGTCACTGGTCACTGGTCACTGGTCACTGGTCACTGGTCATTGGTGACTATCGCTGGTCAATGGTCACTGTCGCTGGTCATTGGTCACTGGTCACTGGTCACTGGTCAAAAGTCACTGGTCACTTGTCACGGGTCACATGTCACGGGTCACTGTTCACTGTTCACTGGTCGCTAGTCACTGGTCACCGGTCACTGGTCACTGGTCACTGTTCACTGGTCACTGGTCACAAGTCACTGGTCACTTGTCACTGGTCAGTGGTCACTGGTCACTGGTCTGTGGTCACTGGTCACTGGTCACTGGTCACTGGTCACTGGTCACTGGTCACTATCGTTGGTCAATGGTCACTGTCGCTGGTCACTGGTCACTGGTCACTGTTCACTGGTCACTGGTCACTGGTCACTGGTCATTGGTCACTATCGCTGGTCAATGGTCACTGTCGCTGGTCATTGGTCACTGGTCACTGGACACTGGTCACTGGTCACTGGTCACTTGTCACTGGTCACTGGTCACTGGTCACTGGTCAATGGTCACTGTCGCTGGTCACTGGTCACTGGTCACTGGTCAATGGTCACTGTCGCTGGTCAATGGTCACTGTCGCTGGTCACTGGTCACTGGTCACTGGTCACTGGTCACTGGTCAATGGTCACTGTCGCTGGTCACTGGTCACTGGTCACTGGTCACTGGTCACTGGTCCCTGGTCACTGGTCACTGGTCAATGATCACTGTCGCTGGTCACTGGTCACTGGTCACTGGTCACTGGTCACTGGTCACGGGTCACATGTCACTGGTCACTGGTCACTGGTCACTGGTCACTGGTCACTGGTCACTAACGTTGGTCAATGGTCACTGTCGCTGGTCACTGGTCACTGGTCACTGTTCACTGGTCACTGGTCACTGTCGCTGGTCACTGGTCACTGGTCACTGGTCACTTGTCACTGGTCACTGGTCACTGGTCACTGGTCACTGGTCAATGGTCACTGTCGCTGGTCAATGGTCACTGTCGCTGGTCACTGGTCACTGGTCACTGGTCACTGGTCACTGGTCAATGGTCACTGTCGCTGGTCACTGGTCACTGGTCACTGGTCACTGGTCACTGGTCCCTGGTCACTGGTCACTGGTCAATGATCACTGTCGCTGGTCACTGGTCACTGGTCACTGGTCACGGGTCACATGTCACTGGTCACTGGTCACTGGTCACTGGTCACTGGTCACTGGTCACTAACGTTGGTCAATGGTCACTGTCGCTGGTCACTGGTCACTGGTCACTGTTCACTGGTCACTGGTCACTGGTCACTGGTCATTGGTCACTATCGCTGGTCAATGGTCACTGTCGCTGGTCATTGGTCACTGGTCACTGGACACTGGTCACTGGTCACTGGTCACTTGTCACTGGTCACTGGTCACTGGTCAATGGTCACTGTCGCTGGTCACTGGTCACTGGTCACTGGTCACTGGTCACTGGTCCCTGGTCACTGGTCACTGGTCAATGATCACTGTCGCTGGTCACGGGTCACTGGTCACTGGTCACGGGTCACATGTCACTGGTCACTGGTCAATGGTCACTGGTCACTGGTCACTGGTCACTGGTCACTGGTCACTATCGCAGGTCAATGGTCACTGTCGCTGGTCACTGGTCACTGGTCACTGTTCACTGGTCACTGGTCACTGGTCACTGGTCATTGGTCACTAACGCTGGTCAATGGTCACTGTCGCTGGTCATTGGTCACTGGTCACTGTACACTGGTCACTGGTCACTGGTCACTTGTCACTGGTCACTGGTCACTGGTCACTGGTCAATGGTCACTGTCGCTGGTCACTGGTCACTGGTCACTGGTCAATGGTCACTGCCGCTGGTCACTGGTCACTGGTCACTGCTCACTGGTCACTGGTCACTTGTCACTGGTTACTGGTCACTGGTCACTGGTCACTGGTCACTATCGCTGGTCAATGGTCACTGTCGCTGGTCACTGGTCACTGGTCACTGTTCACTGGTCACTGGTCACTGGTCACTGGTCATTGGTCACTATCGCTGGTCAATGGTCACTGTCGCTGGTCATTGGTCACTGGTCACTGGACACTGGTCACTGGTCACTGGTCACTTGTCACTGGTCACTGGTCACTGGTCACTGGTCAATGGTCACTGTCGCTGGTCACTGGTCACTGGTCACTGGTCAATGGTCACTGCCGCTGGTCACTGGTCACTGGTCACTGCTCACTGGTCACTGGTCACTTGTCAATGGTCACTGTCGCTGGTCAATGGTCACTGTCGCTGGTCACTGGTCACTGGTCACTGGTCACTGGTCACTGGTCATTGGTCACTGGTCACTGGTCACAAGTCACTGGTCACTGGTCACTTGTCACTGGTCGCTGGTCACTGGTCACTGGTCAGTGGTCACTGTCGCTGGTAAACGGTCACTGTCGCTGGTCACTGGTCACTGGTCACTGGTCACTGGTCACTGGTAAATGGTCCCTATCGCTGGTCAATGGTCATTGTCGCTGGTCACTGGTCATTGGTGACTATCGCTGGTCAATGGTCACTGTCGCTGGTCACTGGTCACTGGTCACTGGTCACTGGTCACTGGTCATTGGTCACTGGTCACTGGTCACAAGTCACTGGTCACTGGTCACTTGTCACTGGTCGCTGGTCACTGGTCACTGGTCACTTGTCACTGGTCGCTGGTCACTGGTCACTGGTCAGTGGTCACTGTCGCTGGTAAATGGTCACTGCCGCTGGTCACTGGTCACTGGTCACTGCTCACTGGTCACTGGTCACTTGTCAATGGTCACTGTCACTGGCCAATGGTCACTGTCGCTGGTCAATGGTCACTGTCGCTGGTCACTGGTCACTGGTCACTGGTCACTGGTCACTGGTCATTGGTCACTGGTCACTGGTCACAAGTCACTGGTCGATGGTCACTGGTCACTGGTCAATGGTCACTGTCGCTGGTAAATGTTCACTGTCGCTGGTCACTGGTCACTGGTCACTGTCGCTGGTCACTGGTCACTGGTCACTGGTCACTGGTCACTGGTCACTGGTCACTGGTCAATGGTCCCTATCGCTGGTCAATGGTCACTGTCGCTGGTCACTGGTCACTGGTCACTGGTCACTGGTCACTGGTCACTGGTCAAAAGTCACTGGTCACTTGTCACTGGTCAATGGTCACTGCCGCTGGTCACTGCTCACTGGTCAATATTCACTGGTCACTGGTCACTGGTCACTGGTCACTGGTCACTGGTCACTGGTCACTTTCGCTGGTCACTGGTCACTGGTCAATGGTCACTGGCCACTGGTCACTGGTCACTGGTCAATGGTCACTGTCGCTGGTCAATGGTCACTGTCGCTGGTCACTGGTCACTGGTCATTGGTCACTGGTCACTGGTCACTGGTCAAAAGTCACTGGTCACTTGTCACTGGTCCGTGGTCACTGGTCTCTGGTCACTGGTCACTGGTCACTGGTCACTGGTCACTGGTCACTGGTCACAGGTCAATGGTCACTGGTCACTGGTCACTGGTCACTGGTCACTGGTCACTGGTCACGGGTCACATTTCACGGGTCACTGTTCACTGGTCGCTAGTCACTGGTCACCGGTCACTGGTCACTGGTCACTGGTCACTGTTCACTGGTCACTGGTCACAAGTCACTGGTCACATGTCACTGGTCAGTGGTCACCGGTCACTGGTCACTGGTCTGTGGTCACTGGTCACTGGTCAGTGGTCACTGGTAACAGTCACATGTCGCGGGTCACTGGTCACAAGTCACTGGTCGTTGGTCACAAGTCACTGGTCACTTGTCACTGGTCACTGGTCACTGGTCACTGGTCAATGGTCACTGTCACTGGTCACTGGTCAATGGTCCCTATCGCTGGTCAATGGTCACTGTCGCTGGTCACTGGTCACTGGTCACTGGTCACTGGTCACTGGTCATTGGTGACTATCGCTGGTCAATGGTCACTGTCGCTGGTCATCGGTCACTGGTCACTGGTCACTGGTCAAAAGTCACTGGTCACTTGTCACGGGTCACATGTCACGGGTCACTGTTCACTGTTCACTGGTCGCTAGTCACTGGTCACCGGTCACAGGTCACTGGTCACTGTTCACTGGTCACTGGTCACAAGTCACTGGTCACTTGTCACTGGTCAGTGGTCACTGGTCACTGGTCTGTGGTCACTGGTCACTGGTCACTGGTCACTGGTCACTGGTCACTGGTCACTGGTCACTGGTCATTGGTCACTGGTCACTGGTCACAAGTCACTGGTCACTGGTCACTTGTCACTGGTCACGGTCACTGGTCACTGGTCACTGGTCACTGGTCACTGGTCACTGGTCACTGGTCAGTGGTCACTGTCGCTGGTAAATGGTCACTGCCGCTGGTCACTGGTCACTGGTCACTGCTCACTGGTCACTGGTCACTTGTCAATGGTCACTGTCACTGGCCAATGGTCACTGTCGCTGGTCAATGGTCACTGTCGCTGGTCACTGGTCACTGGTCACTGGTCACTGGTCACTGGTCATTGGTCACTGGTCACTGGTCACAAGTCACTGGTCGATGGTCACTGGTCACTGGTCAATGGTCACTGTCGCTGGTAAATGTTCACTGTCGCTGGTCACTGGTCACTGGTCACTGTCGCTGGTCACTGGTCACTGGTCACTGGTCACTGGTCACTGGTCACTGGTCACTGGTCAATGGTCCCTATCGCTGGTCAATGGTCACTGTCGCTGGTCACTGGTCACTGGTCACTGGTCACTGGTCACTGGTCACTGGTCAAAAGTCACTGGTCACTTGTCACTGGTCAATGGTCACTGCCGCTGGTCACTGCTCACTGGTCAATATTCACTGGTCACTGGTCACTGGTCACTGGTCACTGGTCACTGGTCACTGGTCACTTTCGCTGGTCACTGGTCACTGGTCAATGGTCACTGGCCACTGGTCACTGGTCACTGGTCAATGGTCACTGTCGCTGGTCAATGGTCACTGTCGCTGGTCACTGGTCACTGGTCATTGGTCACTGGTCACTGGTCACTGGTCAAAAGTCACTGGTCACTTGTCACTGGTCCGTGGTCACTGGTCTCTGGTCACTGGTCACTGGTCACTGGTCACTGGTCACTGGTCACTGGTCACAGGTCAATGGTCACTGGTCACTGGTCACTGGTCACTGGTCACTGGTCACTGGTCACGGGTCACATTTCACGGGTCACTGTTCACTGGTCGCTAGTCACTGGTCACCGGTCACTGGTCACTGGTCACTGGTCACTGTTCACTGGTCACTGGTCACAAGTCACTGGTCACATGTCACTGGTCAGTGGTCACGGGTCACTGGTCACTGGTCTGTGGTCACTGGTCACTGGTCAGTGGTCACTGGTAACAGTCACATGTCGCGGGTCACTGGTCACAAGTCACTGGTCGCTGGTCACAAGTCACTGGTCACTTGTCACTGGTCACTGGTCACTGGTCACTGGTCAATGGTCACTGTCACTGGTCACTGGTCAATGGTCCCTATCGCTGGTCAATGGTCACTGTCGCTGGTCACTGGTCACTGGTCACTGGTCACTGGTCACTGGTCATTGGTGACTATCGCTGGTCAATGGTCACTGTCGCTGGTCATCGGTCACTGGTCACTGGTCACTGGTCAAAAGTCACTGGTCACTTGTCACGGGTCACATGTCACGGGTCACTGTTCACTGTTCACTGGTCGCTAGTCACTGGTCACCGGTCACAGGTCACTGGTCACTGTTCACTGGTCACTGGTCACAAGTCACTGGTCACTTGTCACTGGTCAGTGGTCACTGGTCACTGGTCTGTGGTCACTGGTCACTGGTCACTGGTCACTGGTCACTGGTCACTGGTCACTGGTCACTGGTCATTGGTCACTGGTCACTGGTCACAAGTCACTGGTCACTGGTCACTTGTCACTGGTCACGGTCACTGGTCACTGGTCACTGGTCACTGGTCACTGGTCACTGGTCACTGGTCAATGGTCCCTATCGCTGGTCAATGGTCACTGTCGCTGGTCACTGGTCACTGGTCACTGGTCACTGTTCACTGGTCACGGGTCACATGTCACTGGTCACTGGTCACTGGTCACTTGTCACTGGTCACTGGTCACGGTCACTGGTCACTGGTCACTGGTCACTGGTCACTGGTCACTGGTCACTGGTCAATGGTCCCTATCGCTGGTCAATGGTCACTGTCGCTGGTCACTGGTCACTGGTCACTGGTCACTGGTCATTGGTGACTATCGCTGGTCAATGGTCACTGTCGCTGGTCATTGGTCACTGGTCACTGGTCACTGGTCAAAAGTCACTGGTCACTTGTCACGGGTCACATGTCACGGGTCACTGTTCACTGTTCACTGGTCGCTAGTCACTGGTCACCGGTCACTGGTCACTGGTCACTGTTCACTGGTCACTGGTCACAAGTCACTGGTCACTTGTCACTGGTCAGTGGTCACTGGTCACTGGTCACTGGTCACTGGTCATTGGTCACTATCGCTGGTCAATGGTCACTGTCGCTGGTCATTGGTCACTGGTCACTGGACACTGGTCACTGGTCACTGGTCACTTGTCACTGGTCACTGGTCACTGGTCACTGGTCAATGGTCACTGTCGCTGGTCACTGGTCACTGGTCACTGGTCAATGGTCACTGTCGCTGGTCAATGGTCACTGTCGCTGGTCACTGGTCACTGGTCACTGGTCACTGGTCAATGGTCACTGTCGCTGGTCACTGGTCACTGGTCACTGGTCACTGGTCACTGGTCCCTGGTCACTGGTCACTGGTCAATGATCACTGTCGCTGGTCACTGGTCACTGGTCCCTGGTCACTGGTCACTGGTCACGGGTCACATGTCACTGGTCACTGGTCACTGGTCACTGGTCACTGGTCACTGGTCACTAACGTTGGTCAATGGTCACTGTCGCTGGTCACTGGTCACTGGTCACTGTTCACTGGTCACTGGTCACTGTCGCTGGTCACTGGTCACTGGTCACTGGTCACTTGTCACTGGTCACTGGTCACTGGTCACTGGTCACTGGTCAATGGTCACTGTCGCTGGTCAATGGTCACTGTCGCTGGTCACTGGTCACTGGTCACTGGTCACTGGTCACTGGTCAATGGTCACTGTCGCTGGTCACTGGTCACTGGTCACTGGTCACTGGTCACTGGTCCCTGGTCACTGGTCACTGGTCAATGATCACTGTCGCTGGTCACTGGTCACTGGTCACTGGTCACTGGTCACTGGTCACGGGTCACATGTCACTGGTCACTGGTCACTGGTCACTGGTCACTGGTCACTGGTCACTAACGTTGGTCAATGGTCACTGTCGCTGGTCACTGGTCACTGGTCACTGTTCACTGGTCACTGGTCACTGGTCACTGGTCATTGGTCACTATCGCTGGTCAATGGTCACTGTCGCTGGTCATTGGTCACTGGTCACTGGACACTGGTCACTGGTCACTGGTCACTTGTCACTGGTCACTGGTCACTGGTCAATGGTCACTGTCGCTGGTCACTGGTCACTGGTCACTGGTCACTGGTCACTGGTCCCTGGTCACTGGTCACTGGTCAATGATCATTGTCGCTGGTCACGGGTCACTGGTCACTGGTCACGGGTCACATGTCACTGGTCACTGGTCAATGGTCACTGGTCACTGGTCACTGGTCACTGGTCACTGGTCACTATCGCAGGTCAATGGTCACTGTCGCTGGTCACTGGTCACTGGTCACTGTTCACTGGTCACTGGTCACTGGTCACTGGTCATTGGTCACTAACGCTGGTCAATGGTCACTGTCGCTGGTCATTGGTCACTGGTCACTGGACACTGGTCACTGGTCACTGGTCACTTGTCACTGGTCACTGGTCACTGGTCACTGGTCAATGGTCACTGTCGCTGGTCACTGGTCACTGGTCACTGGTCAATGGTCACTGCCGCTGGTCACTGGTCACTGGTCACTGCTCACTGGTCACTGGTCACTTGTCACTGGTTACTGGTCACTGGTCACTGGTCACTGGTCACTATCGCTGGTCAATGGTCACTGTCGCTGGTCACTGGTCACTGGTCACTGTTCACTGGTCACTGGTCACTGGTCACTGGTCATTGGTCACTATCGCTGGTCAATGGTCACTGTCGCTGGTCATTGGTCACTGGTCACTGGACACTGGTCACTGGTCACTGGTCACTTGTCACTGGTCACTGGTCACTGGTCACTGGTCAATGGTCACTGTCGCTGGTCACTGGTCACTGGTCACAGGTCACTGGTCACTGGTCATTGGTCACTGGTCACTGGTCACAAGTCACTGGTCACTGGTCACTTGTCACTGGTCGCTGGTCACTGGTCACTGGTCAGTGGTCACTGTCGCTGGTAAATGGTCACTGTCGCTGGTCACTGGTCACTGGTCACTGGTCACTGGTCACTGGTAAATGGTCCCTATCGCTGGTCAATGGTCATTGTCGCTGGTCACTGGTCATTGGTGACTATCGCTGGTCAATGGTCACTGTCGCTGGTCACTGGTCACTGGTCACTGGTCACTGGTCACTGGTCATTGGTCACTGGTCACTGGTCACAACTCACTGGTCACTGGTCACTTGTCACTGGTCGCTGGTCACTGGTCACTGGTCACTTGTCACTGGTCGCTGGTCACTGGTCACTGGTCAGTGGTCACTGTCGCTGGTAAATGGTCACTGCCGCTGGTCACTGGTCACTGGTCACTGCTCACTGGTCACTGGTCACTTGTCAATGGTCACTGTCACTGGCCAATGGTCACTGGTCACTGGTCACTGGTCACTGGTCACAGGTCAATGGTCACTGGTCACTGGTCACTGGTCACTGGTCACTGGTCACTGGTCACGGGTCACATTTCACGGGTCACTGTTCACTGGTCGCTAGTCACTGGTCACCGGTCACTGGTCACTGGTCACTGGTCACTGTTCACTGGTCACTGGTCACAAGTCACTGGTCACATGTCACTGGTCAGTGGTCACGGGTCACTGGTCACTGGTCTGTGGTCACTGGTCACTGGTCAGTGGTCACTGGTAACAGTCACATGTCGCGGGTCACTGGTCACAAGTCACTGGTCGCTGGTCACAAGTCACTGGTCACTTGTCACTGGTCACTGGTCACTGGTCACTGGTCAATGGTCACTGTCACTGGTCACTGGTCACTGGTCACTGGTCAATGGTCCCTATCGCTGGTCAATGGTCACTGTCGCTGGTCACTGGTCACTGGTCACTGGTCACTGGTCACTGGTCATTGGTGACTATCGCTGGTCAATGGTCACTGTCGCTGGTCATCGGTCACTGGTCACTGGTCACTGGTCAAAAGTCACTGGTCACTTGTCACGGGTCACATGTCACGGGTCACTGTTCACTGTTCACTGGTCGCTAGTCACTGGTCACCGGTCACAGGTCACTGGTCACTGTTCACTGGTCACTGGTCACAAGTCACTGGTCACTTGTCACTGGTCAGTGGTCACTGGTCACTGGTCTGTGGTCACTGGTCACTGGTCACTGGTCACTGGTCACTGGTCACTGGTCACTGGTCACTGGTCATTGGTCACTGGTCACTGGTCACAAGTCACTGGTCACTGGTCACTTGTCACTGGTCACGGTCACTGGTCACTGGTCACTGGTCACTGGTCACTGGTCACTGGTCACTGGTCAATGGTCCCTATCGCTGGTCAATGGTCACTGTCGCTGGTCACTGGTCACTGGTCACTGGTCACTGTTCACTGGTCACGGGTCACATGTCACTGGTCACTGGTCACTGGTCACTTGTCACTGGTCACTGGTCACGGTCACTGGTCACTGGTCACTGGTCACTGGTCACTGGTCACTGGTCACTGGTCAATGGTCCCTATCGCTGGTCAATGGTCACTGTCGCTGGTCACTGGTCACTGGTCACTGGTCACTGGTCACTGGTCATTGGTGACTATCGCTGGTCAATGGTCACTGTCGCTGGTCATTGGTCACTGGTCACTGGTCACTGGTCAAAAGTCACTGGTCACTTGTCACGGGTCACATGTCACGGGTCACTGTTCACTGTTCACTGGTCGCTAGTCACTGGTCACCGGTCACTGGTCACTGGTCACTGTTCACTGGTCACTGGTCACAAGTCACTGGTCACTTGTCACTGGTCAGTGGTCACTGGTCACTGGTCTGTGGTCACTGGTCATTGGTCACTGGTCACTGGTCACTGGTCACTGGTCACTATCGTTGGTCAATAGTCACTGTCGCTGGTCACTGGTCACTGGTCACTGTTCACTGGTCACTGGTCACTGGTCACTGGTCATTGGTCACTATCGCTGGTCAATGGTCACTGTCGCTGGTCATTGGTCACTGGTCACTGGACACTGGTCACTGGTCACTGGTCACTTGTCACTGGTCACTGGTCACTGGTCACTGGTCAATGGTCACTGTCGCTGGTCACTGGTCACTGGTCACTGGTCAATGGTCACTGTCGCTGGTCAATGGTCACTGTCGCTGGTCACTGGTCACTGGTCACTGGTCACTGGTCACTGGTCAATGGTCACTGTCGCTGGTCACTGGTCACTGGTCACTGGTCACTGGTCACTGGTCCCTGGTCACTGGTCACTGGTCAATGATCACTGTCGCTGGTCACTGGTCACTGGTCACTGGTCACTGGTCACTGGTCACGGGTCACATGTCACTGGTCACTGGTCACTGGTCACTGGTCACTGGTCACTGGTCACTAACGTTGGTCAATGGTCACTGTCGCTGGTCACTGGTCACTGGTCACTGTTCACTGGTCACTGGTCACTGTCGCTGGTCACTGGTCACTGGTCACTGGTCACTTGTCACTGGTCACTGGTCACTGGTCACTGGTCACTGGTCAATGGTCACTGTCGCTGGTCAATGGTCACTGTCGCTGGTCACTGGTCACTGGTCACTGGTCACTGGTCACTGGTCAATGGTCACTGTCGCTGGTCACTGGTCACTGGTCACTGGTCACTGGTCACTGGTCCCTGGTCACTGGTCACTGGTCAATGATCACTGTCGCTGGTCACTGGTCACTGGTCACTGGTCACTGGTCACTGGTCACGGGTCACATGTCACTGGTCACTGGTCACTGGTCACTGGTCACTGGTCACTGGTCACTAACGTTGGTCAATGGTCACTGTCGCTGGTCACTGGTCACTGGTCACTGTTCACTGGTCACTGGTCACTGGTCACTGGTCATTGGTCACTAACGCTGGTCAATGGTCACTGTCGCTGGTCATTGGTCACTGGTCACTGGACACTGGTCACTGGTCACTGGTCACTTGTCACTGGTCACTGGTCACTGGTCACTGGTCAATGGTCACTGTCGCTGGTCACTGGTCACTGGTCACTGGTCAATGGTCACTGCCGCTGGTCACTGGTCACTGGTCACTGCTCACTGGTCACTGGTCACTTGTCACTGGTTACTGGTCACTGGTCACTGGTCACTGGTCACTATCGCTGGTCAATGGTCACTGTCGCTGGTCACTGGTCACTGGTCACTGTTCACTGGTCACTGGTCACTGGTCACTGGTCATTGGTCACTATCGCTGGTCAATGGTCACTGTCGCTGGTCATTGGTCACTGGTCACTGGACACTGGTCACTGGTCACTGGTCACTTGTCACTGGTCACTGGTCACTGGTCACTGGTCAATGGTCACTGTCGCTGGTCACTGGTCACTGGTCACAGGTCACTGGTCACTGGTCATTGGTCACTGGTCACTGGTCACAAGTCACTGGTCACTGGTCACTTGTCACTGGTCGCTGGTCACTGGTCACTGGTCAGTGGTCACTGTCGCTGGTAAATGGTCACTGTCGCTGGTCACTGGTCACTGGTCACTGGTCACTGGTCACTGGTAAATGGTCCCTATCGCTGGTCAATGGTCATTGTCGCTGGTCACTGGTCATTGGTGACTATCGCTGGTCAATGGTCACTGTCGCTGGTCACTGGTCACTGGTCACTGGTCACTGGTCACTGGTCATTGGTCACTGGTCACTGGTCACAACTCACTGGTCACTGGTCACTTGTCACTGGTCGCTGGTCACTGGTCACTGGTCACTTGTCACTGGTCGCTGGTCACTGGTCACTGGTCAGTGGTCACTGTCGCTGGTAAATGGTCACTGCCGCTGGTCACTGGTCACTGGTCACTGCTCACTGGTCACTGGTCACTTGTCAATGGTCACTGTCACTGGCCAATGGTCACTGGTCACTGGTCACTGGTCACTGGTCACAGGTCAATGGTCACTGGTCACTGGTCACTGGTCACTGGTCACTGGTCACTGGTCACGGGTCACATTTCACGGGTCACTGTTCACTGGTCGCTAGTCACTGGTCACCGGTCACTGGTCACTGGTCACTGGTCACTGTTCACTGGTCACTGGTCACAAGTCACTGGTCACATGTCACTGGTCAGTGGTCACGGGTCACTGGTCACTGGTCTGTGGTCACTGGTCACTGGTCAGTGGTCACTGGTAACAGTCACATGTCGCGGGTCACTGGTCACAAGTCACTGGTCGCTGGTCACAAGTCACTGGTCACTTGTCACTGGTCACTGGTCACTGGTCACTGGTCAATGGTCACTGTCACTGGTCACTGGTCACTGGTCACTGGTCAATGGTCCCTATCGCTGGTCAATGGTCACTGTCGCTGGTCACTGGTCACTGGTCACTGGTCACTGGTCACTGGTCATTGGTGACTATCGCTGGTCAATGGTCACTGTCGCTGGTCATCGGTCACTGGTCACTGGTCACTGGTCAAAAGTCACTGGTCACTTGTCACGGGTCACATGTCACGGGTCACTGTTCACTGTTCACTGGTCGCTAGTCACTGGTCACCGGTCACAGGTCACTGGTCACTGTTCACTGGTCACTGGTCACAAGTCACTGGTCACTTGTCACTGGTCAGTGGTCACTGGTCACTGGTCTGTGGTCACTGGTCACTGGTCACTGGTCACTGGTCACTGGTCACTGGTCACTGGTCACTGGTCATTGGTCACTGGTCACTGGTCACAAGTCACTGGTCACTGGTCACTTGTCACTGGTCACGGTCACTGGTCACTGGTCACTGGTCACTGGTCACTGGTCACTGGTCACTGGTCAATGGTCCCTATCGCTGGTCAATGGTCACTGTCGCTGGTCACTGGTCACTGGTCACTGGTCACTGTTCACTGGTCACGGGTCACATGTCACTGGTCACTGGTCACTGGTCACTTGTCACTGGTCACTGGTCACGGTCACTGGTCACTGGTCACTGGTCACTGGTCACTGGTCACTGGTCACTGGTCAATGGTCCCTATCGCTGGTCAATGGTCACTGTCGCTGGTCACTGGTCACTGGTCACTGGTCACTGGTCACTGGTCATTGGTGACTATCGCTGGTCAATGGTCACTGTCGCTGGTCATTGGTCACTGGTCACTGGTCACTGGTCAAAAGTCACTGGTCACTTGTCACGGGTCACATGTCACGGGTCACTGTTCACTGTTCACTGGTCGCTAGTCACTGGTCACCGGTCACTGGTCACTGGTCACTGTTCACTGGTCACTGGTCACAAGTCACTGGTCACTTGTCACTGGTCAGTGGTCACTGGTCACTGGTCTGTGGTCACTGGTCATTGGTCACTGGTCACTGGTCACTGGTCACTGGTCACTATCGTTGGTCAATAGTCACTGTCGCTGGTCACTGGTCACTGGTCACTGTTCACTGGTCACTGGTCACTGGTCACTGGTCATTGGTCACTATCGCTGGTCAATGGTCACTGTCGCTGGTCATTGGTCACTGGTCACTGGACACTGGTCACTGGTCACTGGTCACTTGTCACTGGTCACTGGTCACTGGTCACTGGTCAATGGTCACTGTCGCTGGTCACTGGTCACTGGTCACTGGTCAATGGTCACTGTCGCTGGTCAATGGTCACTGTCGCTGGTCACTGGTCACTGGTCACTGGTCACTGGTCACTGGTCAATGGTCACTGTCGCTGGTCACTGGTCACTGGTCACTGGTCACTGGTCACTGGTCCCTGGTCACTGGTCACTGGTCAATGATCACTGTCGCTGGTCACTGGTCACTGGTCACTGGTCACTGGTCACTGGTCACGGGTCACATGTCACTGGTCACTGGTCACTGGTCACTGGTCACTGGTCACTGGTCACTAACGTTGGTCAATGGTCACTGTCGCTGGTCACTGGTCACTGGTCACTGTTCACTGGTCACTGGTCACTGTCGCTGGTCACTGGTCACTGGTCACTGGTCACTTGTCACTGGTCACTGGTCACTGGTCACTGGTCACTGGTCAATGGTCACTGTCGCTGGTCAATGGTCACTGTCGCTGGTCACTGGTCACTGGTCACTGGTCACTGGTCAATGGTCACTGTCGCTGGTCACTGGTCACTGGTCACTGGTCACTGGTCACTGGTCCCTGGTCACTGGTCACTGGTCAATGATCACTGTCGCTGGTCACTGGTCACTGGTCACTGGTCACTGGTCACTGGTCACGGGTCACATGTCACTGGTCACTGGTCACTGGTCACTGGTCACTGGTCACTGGTCACTAACGTTGGTCAATGGTCACTGTCGCTGGTCACTGGTCACTGGTCACTGTTCACTGGTCACTGGTCACTGGTCACTGGTCATTGGTCACTATCGCTGGTCAATGGTCACTGTCGCTGGTCATTGGTCACTGGTCACTGGACACTGGTCACTGGTCACTGGTCACTTGTCACTGGTCACTGGTCACTGGTCAATGGTCACTGTCGCTGGTCACTGGTCACTGGTCACTGGTCACTGGTCACTGGTCCCTGGTCACTGGTCACTGGTCAATGATCACTGTCGCTGGTCACGGGTCACTGGTCACTGGTCACGGGTCACATGTCACTGGTCACTGGTCAATGGTCACTGGTCACTGGTCACTGGTCACTGGTCACTGGTCACTATCGCAGGTCAATGGTCACTGTCGCTGGTCACTGGTCACTGGTCACTGTTCACTGGTCACTGGTCACTGGTCACTGGTCATTGGTCACTAACGCTGGTCAATGGTCACTGTCGCTGGTCATTGGTCACTGGTCACTGGACACTGGTCACTGGTCACTGGTCACTTGTCACTGGTCACTGGTCACTGGTCACTGGTCAATGGTCACTGTCGCTGGTCACTGGTCACTGGTCACTGGTCAATGGTCACTGCCGCTGGTCACTGGTCACTGGTCACTGCTCACTGGTCACTGGTCACTTGTCACTGGTTACTGGTCACTGGTCACTGGTCACTGGTCACTATCGCTGGTCAATGGTCACTGTCGCTGGTCACTGGTCACTGGTCACTGTTCACTGGTCACTGGTCACTGGTCACTGGTCATTGGTCACTATCGCTGGTCAATGGTCACTGTCGCTGGTCATTGGTCACTGGTCACTGGACACTGGTCACTGGTCACTGGTCACTTGTCACTGGTCACTGGTCACTGGTCACTGGTCAATGGTCACTGTCGCTGGTCACTGGTCACTGGTCACTGGTCACTGGTCACTGGTCATTGGTCACTGGTCACTGGTCACAAGTCACTGGTCACTGGTCACTTGTCACTGGTCGCTGGTCACTGGTCACTGGTCAGTGGTCACTGTCGCTGGTAAATGGTCACTGTCGCTGGTCACTGGTCACTGGTCACTGGTCACTGGTCACTGGTAAATGGTCCCTATCGCTGGTCAATGGTCATTGTCGCTGGTCACTGGTCATTGGTGACTATCGCTGGTCAATGGTCACTGTCGCTGGTCACTGGTCACTGGTCACTGGTCACTGGTCACTGGTCATTGGTCACTGGTCACTGGTCACAAGTCACTGGTCACTGGTCACTTGTCACTGGTCGCTGGTCACTGGTCACTGGTCACTTGTCACTGGTCGCTGGTCACTGGTCACTGGTCAGTGGTCACTGTCGCTGGTAAATGGTCACTGCCGCTGGTCACTGGTCACTGGTCACTGCTCACTGGTCACTGGTCACTTGTCAATGGTCACTGTCACTGGCCAATGGTCACTGTCGCTGGTCAATGGTCACTGTCGCTGGTCACTGGTCACTGGTCACTGGTCACTGGTCACTGGTCATTGGTCACTGGTCACTGGTCACAAGTCACTGGTCGATGGTCACTGGTCACTGGTCAATGGTCACTGTCGCTGGTAAATGTTCACTGTCGCTGGTCACTGGTCACTGGTCACTGTCGCTGGTCACTGGTCACTGGTCACTGGTCACTGGTCACTGGTCACTGGTCACTGGTCAATGGTCCCTATCGCTGGTCAATGGTCACTGTCGCTGGTCACTGGTCACTGGTCACTGGTCACTGGT
This sequence comes from Andrena bucephala, assembly GCA_947577245.1. NCBI lineage: Eukaryota > Metazoa > Arthropoda > Insecta > Hymenoptera > Andrenidae > Andrena > Andrena bucephala. The sequence continues at coordinate 24,139,708 of OX387716.1, read as the reverse complement.
CACTGGTCACTGGTCACTGGTCAAAAGTCACTGGTCACTTGTCACTGGTCAATGGTCACTGCCGCTGGTCACTGCTCACTGGTCAATATTCACTGGTCACTGGTCACTGGTCACTGGTCACTGGTCACTGGTCACTGGTCACTTTCGCTGGTCACTGGTCACTGGTCAATGGTCACTGGCCACTGGTCACTGGTCACTGGTCAATGGTCACTGTCGCTGGTCAATGGTCACTGTCGCTGGTCACTGGTCACTGGTCATTGGTCACTGGTCACTGGTCACTGGTCAAAAGTCACTGGTCACTTGTCACTGGTCCGTGGTCACTGGTCTCTGGTCACTGGTCACTGGTCACTGGTCACTGGTCACTGGTCACTGGTCACAGGTCAATGGTCACTGGTCACTGGTCACTGGTCACTGGTCACTGGTCACTGGTCACGGGTCACATTTCACGGGTCACTGTTCACTGGTCGCTAGTCACTGGTCACCGGTCACTGGTCACTGGTCACTGGTCACTGTTCACTGGTCACTGGTCACAAGTCACTGGTCACATGTCACTGGTCAGTGGTCACGGGTCACTGGTCACTGGTCTGTGGTCACTGGTCACTGGTCAGTGGTCACTGGTAACAGTCACATGTCGCGGGTCACTGGTCACAAGTCACTGGTCGCTGGTCACAAGTCACTGGTCACTTGTCACTGGTCACTGGTCACTGGTCACTGGTCAATGGTCAATGGTCGCTGGTCACTGGTCACTGGTCATGGGTCACTGGTCACTGATCACTGGTCACTGGTCACTGGTCAATCGTCACTATCGCTGGTCAATGGTCACTGTCGCTGCTCACTGGTCACTGGTCACTGGTCACTGGTCACTGGTCACTGGTCACTGGTCATTGGTCACTATCGCTGGTCAATGGTCACTGTCGCTGGTCATTGGTCAATGGTCACTGGACACTGGTCACTGGTCACTGGTCACTTGTGACTGGTCACTGGTCACTGTCGCTGGTCACTGGTCACTGGTCACTGGTCACTGGTCACTGGTCCCTGGTCACTGGTCACTGGTCAATGATCACTGTCGCTGGTCACTGGTCACTGGTCACTGGTCACTGGTCACGGGTCACATGTCACTGGTCCCTGGTCTCTGGTCACTTGTCACTGGTCACTGGTCACGGTCACTGGTCACTGGTCACTGGTCACTGGTCACTGGTCACTGGTCACTGGTCAATGTGCCCTATCGCTGGTCAATGGTCACTGTCGCTGGTCACTGGTCACTGGTCACTGGTCACTGGTCACTGGTCACTTGTGACTGGTCACTGGTCACTGTCGCTGGTCACTGGTCACTGGTCACTGGTCACTGGTCAAAAGTCACTGGTCACTTGTCACTGGTCAATGATCACTGTCGCTGGTCACTGGTCACTGGTCACTGGTCACTGGTCACGGGTCACATGTCACTGGTCCCTGGTCACTGGTCACTTGTCACTGGTCACTGGTCACGGTCACTGGTCACTGGTCACTGGTCACTGGTCACTGGTCACTGGTCACTGGTCAATGTGCCCTATCGCTGGTCAATGGTCACTGTCGCTGGTCACTGGTCACTGGTCACTGGTCACTGGTCACTGGTCATTGGTGACTATCGCTGGTCAATTGTCACTGTCGCTGGTCATTGGTCACTGGTCACTGGTCACTGGTCAAAAGTCACTGGTCACTTGTCACTGGTCAGTGGTCACTGGTCTCTGGTCACTGGTCACTGGTCACTGGTCACTGGTCACAGGTCAATGGTCACTGGTCACTGGTCACTGGGCACTGGTCACTGGTCACGGGTCACATGTCACGGGTCACTGTTCACTGTTCACTGGTCGCTAGTCACTGGTCACCGGTCACTGGTCACTGGTCACTGTTCACTGGTCACTGGTCACAAGTCACTTGTCACTTGTCACTGGTCAGTGGTCACTGGTCACTGGTCTGTGGTCACTGGTCACTGGTCACTGGTCACTGGTCACTGGTCACTGGTCACTGGTCACTGGTCACTGGTCATTGGTCACTGGTCACTGGTCACAAGTCACTGGTCACTGGTCACTTGTCACTGGTCGCTGGTCACTGGTCACTGGTCAATGGTCACTGTCGCTGGTAAATGTTCACTGTCGCTGGTCACTGGTCACTGGTCACTGGTCACTGGTCACGGGTCAATGGTCAGTGGTCACTGGTTACTGGTCTGTGGTCACTGGTCACTGGTCACTGGTCACTGGTCATTGGTCACTGGTCACTGGTCACAAGTCACTGGTCACTGGTCACTTGTCACTGGTCGATGGTCACTGGTCACTGGTGAATGGTCACTGTCGCTGGTAAATGTTCACTGTCGCTGGTCGCTGGTCACTGGTCACTGGTCACTGGTCACTGGTCACTGGACACTGGTCAATGGTCCCTATCGCTGGTCAATGGTCACTGTCGCTGGTCACTGGTCACTGGTCACTGGTCACTAGTCACTGGTCAAAAGTCACTGGTCACTTGTCACTGGTCAATGGTCACTGCCGCTGGTCACTGCTCACTGGTCAATATTCACTGGTCACTGGTCACTGGTCACTGGTCACTGGTCACAGGTCAATGGTCACTGGTCACTGGTCACTGGTCACTGGTCACTGGTCACTGGTCTGTGGTCACTGGTCACTGGTCAGTGGTCACTGGTAACAGTCACATGTCGCGGGTCACTGGTCACAAGTCACTGGTCGCTGGTCACACGTCACTGGTCACTTGTCACTGGTCACTGGTCACTGGTCACTGGTCAATGGTCAATGGTCGCTGGTCACTGGTCACTGGTCATGGGTCACTGGTCACTGGTCACTGGTCACTGGTCACTGGTCACTGGTCACTGGTCAATCGTCACTATCGCTGGTCAATGATCACTGTCGCTGCTCACTGGTCACTGGTCAATGGTCACTGTCGCTGGTCACTGGTCACTGGTCACTGGTCACTGGTCACTGGTCCCTGGTCACTGGTCACTGGTCAATGATCACTGTCGCTGGTCACTGGTCACTGGTCACTGGTCACTGGTCACTGGTCACGGGTCACATGTCACTGGTCACTGGTCACTGGTCACTTGTCACTGGTCACTGGTCACGGTCACTGGTCACTGGTCACTGGTCACTGGTCACTGGTCACTGGTCAATGGTCCCTATCGCTGGTCAATGGTCACTGTCGCTGGTCACTGGTCACTGGTCACTGGTCATTGGTGACTATCGCTGGTCAATGGTCACTGTCGCTGGTCATTGGTCACTGGTCACTGGTCACTGGTCAAAAGTCACTGGTCACTTGTCACGGGTCACATGTCACGGGTCACTGTTCACTGTTCACTGGTCGCTAGTCACTGGTCACCGGTCACTGGTCACTGGTCACTGTTCACTGGTCACTGGTCACAAGTCACTGGTCACTTGTCACTGGTCAGTGGTCACTGGTCACTGGTCTGTGGTCACTGGTCACTGGTCACTGGTCACTGGTCACTGGTCACTGGTCATTGGTCACTGGTCACTGGTCACAAGTCACTGGTCACTGGTCACTTGTCACTGGTCACTGGTCACTGGTCACTGGTCAATGGTCACTGTCGCTGGTCAATGGTCACTGTCGCTGGTCAATGGTCACTGCGCTGGTCATTGGTCACTGGCCACTGGTCACTGGTCACTGGTCAAAAGTCACTGGTCACTTGTCACTGGTCAGTGGTCACTGGTCTCTGGTCACTGGTCACTGGTCACTGGTCACTGGTCACTGGTCACAGGTCAATAGTCACTGGTCACTGGTCACTGGTCACTGGTCACTGGTCACTGGTCACTGGTCACTGGTCACTGGTCACTGGTCACTGGTCACGGGTCACATTTCACGGGTCACGGTTCACTGGTCGCTAGTCACTGGTCACCGGTCACTGGTCACTGGTCACTGGTCACTGTTCACTGGTCACTGGTCACAAGTCACTGGTCACATGTCACTGGTCAGTGGTCACTGGTCACTGGTCACTGGTCTGTGGTCACTGGTCACTGGTCAGTGGTCACTGGTCATAGTCACATGTCGCGGGTCACTGGTCACAAGTCACTGGTCGCTGGTCACAAGTCACTGGTCACTTGTCACTGGTCACTGGTCACTGGTCACTGGTCAATTGTCAATGGTCGCTGGTCACTGGTCACTGGTCATGGGTCACTGGTCACTGGTCATTGGTCACAAGTCACTGGTCACTGGTCACTTGTCACTGGTCGCTGGTCACTGGTCACTGGTCAGTGGTCACTGTCGCTGGTAAATGGTCACTGTCGCTGGTCACTGGTCACTGGTCACTTGTCACTGGTCACTGGTCACTGGTCACTGGTCAATGGTCACTGTCGCTGGTCAATGGTCACTGTCGCTGGTCAATGGTCACTGCGCTGGTCATTGGTCACTGGCCACTGGTCACTGGTCACTGGTCAAAAGTCACTGGTCACTTGTCACTGGTCAGTGGTCACTGGTCTCTGGTCACTGGTCACTGGTCACTGGTCACTGGTCACTGGTCACAGGTCAATAGTCACTGGTCACTGGTCACTGGTCACTGGTCACTGGTCACTGGTCACTGGTCACTGGTCACTGGTCACTGGTCACTGGTCACGGGTCACATTTCACGGGTCACGGTTCACTGGTCGCTAGTCACTGGTCACCGGTCACTGGTCACTGGTCACTGGTCACTGTTCACTGGTCACTGGTCACAAGTCACTGGTCACATGTCACTGGTCAGTGGTCACTGGTCACTGGTCACTGGTCTGTGGTCACTGGTCACTGGTCAGTGGTCACTGGTCACAGTCACATGTCGCGGGTCACTGGTCACAAGTCACTGGTCGCTGGTCACAAGTCACTGGTCACTTGTCACTGGTCACTGGTCACTGGTCACTGGTCAATTGTCAATGGTCGCTGGTCACTGGTCACTGGTCATGGGTCACTGGTCACTGGTCATTGGTCACAAGTCACTGGTCACTGGTCACTTGTCACTGGTCGCTGGTCACTGGTCACTGGTCAGTGGTCACTGTCGCTGGTAAATGGTCACTGTCGCTGGTCACTGGTCACTGGTCACTGGGCACTGGTCACTGGTCACTGGTCACTGGTCATTGGTCACTATCGCTGGTCAATGGTCACTGTCGCTGGTCATTGGTCACTGGTCACTTGTCACTGGTCACTGGTCACTGGTCAATGGTCACTGTCGCTGGTCACTGGTCACTGGTCACTGGTCACTGGTCACTGGTCCCTGGTCACTGGTCACTGGTCAATGATCACTGTCGCTGGTCACTGGTCACTGGTCACTGGTCACTGGTCACTGGTCACGGGTCACATGTCACTGGTCACTGGTCACTGGTCACTGGTCACTTGTCAATGATCACTGTCGCTGGTCAATGGTCACTGTCGCTGGTCACTGGTCACTGGTCACTGGTCACTGGTCACTGGTCATTGGTCACTGGTCAATGGTCACAAGTCACTGGTCACTGGTCACTGGTCACTGGTAAGTGGTCACTGTCGCTGGTAATCGGTCACTGTCGCTGGTCACTGGTCACTGGTCACTGGTCACTGGTCACTGGTCACTGGTCACTAGTCACTGGTCAATGGTCCCTATCGCTGGTCAATGGTCACTGTCGCTGGTCACTGGTCACTGGTCACTGGTCATTGGTGACTATCGCTGGTCAATGGTCACTGTCGCTGGTCACTGGTCACTGGTCACTGGTCAATGGTCACTTTCGCTGGTCACTGGTCACTGGTCACTGGTCACTGGTCAAAAGTCACTGGTCACTTGTCACAGGTCAGTCGTCACTGGTCTCTGGTCACTGGTCACTGTCGCTGGTCACTGGTCACTGGTCACTGGTCAATGGTCCCTATCGCTGGTCAATGGTCACTGTCGCTTGTCACTGGCCACTGGTCACTGGTCACTGGTCAATGGTCACTGTCGCTGGTCAATGGTCACTGGTCACTGGTCACTGGTCACTGGCCACTGGTCACTGGTCACTGGTCAATGGTCACTGTCGCTGGTCAATGGTCACTGTCGCTGGTCACTGGTCACTGGTCACTGGTCACTGGTCACTGGTCATTGGTCACTGGTCACTGGTCACAAGTCACTGGTCACTGGTCACTTGTCACTGGTCACTGGTCACTGGTCACTGGTCAATGGTCACTGTCGCTGGTCAATGGTCACTGTCGCTGGTCAATGGTCACTGCGCTGGTCATTGGTCACTGGTCACTGGTCACTGGTCAAAAGTCACTGGTCACTTGTCACTGGTCAGTGGTCACTGGTCTCTGGTCACTGGTCACTGGTCACTGGTCACTGGTCACTGGTCACAGGTCAATGGTCACTGGTCACTGGTCACTGGTCACTGGTCACTGGTCACTGCTCACGGGTCACATTTCACGGGTCACTGTTCACTGGTCGCTAGTCACTGGTCACCGGTCACTGGTCACTGGTCACTGGTCACTGGTCACTGTTCACAAGTCACTGGTCACATGTCACTGGTCAGTGGTCACAGGTCACTGGTCACTGGTCTGTGGTCACTGGTCACTGGTCAGTGGTCACTGGTAACAGTCACATGTCGCGGGTCACTGGTCACAAGTCACTGGTCGCTGGTCACAAGTCACTGGTCACTTGTCACTGGTCACTGGTCACTGGTCACTGGTCAATGGTCAATGGTCGCTGGTCACTGGTCACTGGTCATGGGTCACTGGTCACTGGTCACTGGTCACTGGTCAATGGTCACTGTCGCTGGTCAATGGTCACTGTCGCTGGTCAATGGTCACTGCGCTGGTCATTGGTCACTGGTCACTGGTCACTGGTCAAAAGTCACTGGTCACTTGTCACTGGTCAGTGGTCAATGGTCTCTGGTCACTGGTCACTGGTCACTGGTCACTGGTCACTGGTCACAGGTCAATGGTCACTGGTCACTGGTCACTGGTCACTGGTCACGGGTCACATTTCACGGGTTCACTGTTCACTGGTCGCTAGTCACTGGTCACCGGTCACTGGTCACTGGTCACTGGTCATTGGTCACTGGTCACTGGTCACAAGTCACTGGTCACTGGTCACTTGTCACTGGTCGCTGGTCACTGGTCACTGGTCAATGGTCACTGTCGCTGGTAAATGTTCACTGTCGCTGGTCACTGGTCACTGGTCACTGGTCACTGGTCACTGGTCACAGGTCAATGGTCACTGGTCACTGGTCACTGGTCACTGGTCACTGGTCACTGTTCACTGGTCACTGGTCACAAGTCACTGGTCACTTGTCACTGGTCAGTGGTCACTGGTCACTGGTCTGTGGTCACTGGTCACTGGTCACTGGTCACTGGTCACTGGTCACTGGTCACTGGTCATTGGTCACTGGTCACTGGTCACAAGTCACTGGTCACTGGTCACTTGTCACTGGTCACTGGTCACTGGTCACTGGTCAATGGTCACTGTCGCTGGTCAATGGTCACTGTCGCTGGTCAATGGTCACTGCGCTGGTCATTGGTCACTGGCCACTGGTCACTGGTCACTGGTCAAAAGTCACTGGTCAGTGGTCACTGGTCTCTGGTCACTGGTCACTGGTCACTGGTCACTGGTCACTGGTCACAGGTCAATAGTCACTGGTCACTGGTCACTGGTCACTGGTCACTGGTCACTGGTCACAGGTCACTGGTCACTGGTCACGCGTCACATTTCACGGGTCACGGTTCACTGGTCGCTAGTCACTGGTCACCGGTCACTGGTCACCGGTCACTGGTCACTGTTCACTGGTCACTGGTCACAAGTCACTGGTCACATGTCACTGGTCAGTGGTCACTGGTCACTGGTCACTGGTCTGTGGTCACTGGTCACTGGTCAGTGGTCACTGGTCACAGTCACATGTCGCGGGTCACTGGTCACAAGTCACTGGTCGCTGGTCACAAGTCACTGGTCACTTGTCACTGGTCACTGGTCACTGGTCACTGGTCAATTGTCAATGGTCGCTGGTCACTGGTCACTGGTCATGGGTCACTGGTCACTGGTCACTGGTCACTGGTCACTGGTCACTGGTCACTGGTCACTGGACACTGGTCACTGGTCAATCGTCACTATCGCTGGTCAATGGTCACTGTCGCTGCTCACTGGTCACTGGTCACTGGTCACTGGTCACTGGTCACTGGTCACTGGTCATTGGTCACTATCGCTGGTCAATGGTCACTGTCGCTGGTAATTGGTCACTGGTCACTGGACACTGGTCACTGTCGCTGGTCACTGGTCAATGGTCACTGCCGCTGGTCACTGGTCACTGGTCACTGCTCACTGGTCACTGGTCACTTGTCAATGGTCACTGTCGCTGATCAATGGTCACTGTCGCTGGTCACTGGTCACTGGTCACTGGTCACTGGTCACTGGTCATTGGTCACTGGTCACTGGTCACATGTCACTGGTCACTGGTCACTTGTCACTGGTCGCTGGTCACTGGTCACTGGTCAGTGGTCACTGTCGCTGGTAAATGGTCACTGTCGCTGGTCACTGGTCACTGGTCACTGGGCACTGGTCACTGGTCACTGGTCACTGGTCATTGGTCACTATCGCTGGTCAATGGTCACTGTCGCTGGTCATTGGTCACTGGTCACTGGACACTGGTCACTGGTCACTTGTCACTGGTCACTGGTCACTGGTCAATGGTCACTGTCGCTGGTCACTGGTCACTGGTCACTGGTCACTGGTCACTGGTCACTGGTCCCTGGTCACTGGTCACTGGTCAATGATCACTGTCGCTGGTCACTGGTCACTGGTCACTGGTCACTGGTCACTGGTCACGGGTCACATGTCACTGGTCACTGGTCACTGGTCACTGGTCACTGGTCACTGGTCACTGGTCACTGGTCACTGGTCACTATCGTTGGTCAATGGTCACTGTCGCTGGTCACTGGTCACTGGTCACTGTTCACTGGTCACTGGTCACTGGTCACTGGTCACTGGTCACTATCGCTGGTCAATGGTCACTGTCGCTGGTCAATGGTCACTGTCGCTGGTCAATGGTCACTGCGCTGGTCATTGGTCACTGGTCACTGGTCACTGGTCAAAAGTCACTGGTCACTTGTCACTGGTCAGTGGTCACTGGTCTCTGGTCACTGGTCACTGGTCACTGGTCACTGGTCACTGGTCACAGGTCAATGGTCACTGGTCACTGGTCACTGGTCACTGGTCACTGGTCACTGGTCACGGGTCACATTTCACGGGTCACTGTTCACTGGTCGCTAGTCACTGGTCACCGGTCACTGGTCACTGGTCACTGGTCATTGGTCACTGGTCACAGGTCACTGGTCACTGGTCACTGGTCAGCTGTCACTGGTCGCTGGTCACTGGTCACTGGTCAATGGTCACTGTCGCTGATAAATGTTCACTGTCGCTGGTCACTGGTCACTGGTCACTGGTCACTGGTCACTGGTCACAGGTCAATGGTCACTGGTCACTGGTCACTGGTCACTGGTCACTGTTCACTGGTCACTGGTCACAAGTCACTGGTCACTTGTCACTGGTCAGTGGTCACTGGTCACTGGTCTGTGGTCACTGGTCACTGGTCACCGGTCACTGGTCACTGTTCACTGGTCACTGGTCACAAGTCACTGGTCACATGTCACTGGTCAGTGGTCACTGGTCACTGGTCACTGGTCTGTGGTCACTGGTCACTGGTCAGTGGTCACTGGTCACAGTCACATGTCGCGGGTCACTGGTCACAAGTCACTGGTCGCTGGTCACAAGTCACTGGTCACTTGTCACTGGTCACTGGTCACTGGTCACTGGTCAATTGTCAATGGTCGCTGGTCACTGGTCACTGGTCATGGGTCACTGGTCACTGGTCACTGGTCACTGGTCACTGGTCACTGGTCACTGGTCACTGGTCACTGGTCAATCGTCACTATCGCTGGTCAATGGTCACTGTCGCTGCTCACTGGTCACTGGTCACTGGTCACTGGTCACTGGTCACTGGTCACTGGTCATTGGTCACTATCGCTGGTCAATGGTCACTGTCGCTGGTCATTGGTCACTGGTCACTGGACACTGGTCACTGTCGCTGGTCACTGGTCACTGGTCACTGGTCAATGGTCACTGCCGCTGGTCACTGGTCACTGGTCACTGCTCACTGGTCACTGGTCACTTGTCAATGGTCACTGTCGCTGGTCAATGGTCACTGTCGCTGGTCACTGGTCACTGGTCACTGGTCACTGGTCACTGGTCATTGGTCACTGGTCACTGGTCACAAGTCACTGGTCACTGGGCACTTGTCACTGGTCGCTGGTCACTGGTCACTGGTCAGTGGTCACTGTCGCTGGTAAATGGTCACTGTCGCTGGTCACTGGTCACTGGTCACTGGGCACTGGTCACTGGTCACTGGTCACTGGTCATTGGTCACTATCGCTGGTCAATGGTCACTGTCGCTGGTCATTGGTCACTGGTCACTGGACACTGGTCACTGGTCACTTGTCACTGGTCACTGGTCACTGGTCAATGGTCACTGTCGCTGGTCACTGGTCACTGGTCACTGGTCACTGGTCACTGGTCACTGGTCCCTGGTCACTGGTCACTGGTCAATGATCACTGTCGCTGGTCACTGGTCACTGGTCACTGGTCACGGGTCACATGTCACTGGTCACTGGTCACTGGTCACTGGTCACTGGTCACTGGTCACTGGTCACTGGTCACTGGTCACTATCATTGGTCAATGGTCACTGTCGCTGGTCACTGGTCACTGGTCACTGTTCACTGGTCACTGGTCACTGGTCACTGGTCACTGGTCACTATCGCTGGTCAATGGTCACTGTCGCTGGTCATTGGTCACTGGTCACTGGACACTGGTCACTGGTCACTGGTCACTTGTCACTGGTCACTGGTCACTGGTCACTGGTCAATGGTCACTGTCGCTGGTCACTGGTCACTGGTCACTGGTCAATGGCCACTGGTCACTGGTCACTGGTCACTGGTCACTGGTCACTGGTCACTGGTCAATGGTCCCTATCGCTGGTCAATGGTCACTGTCGCTGGTCACTGGTCACTGGTCACTGGGCACTGGTCACTGGTCACTGGTCACTTTCGCTGGTCACTGGTCACTGGTAAATGGTCACTGGCCACTGGTCACTGGTCACTGGTCAATGGTCACTGTCGCTGGTCAATGGTCACTGTCGCTGGTCACTGGTCACTGGTCACTGGTCACTGGTCACTGGTCACTGGTCACAAGTCACTGGTCACTTGTCACTGGTCACTGGTCACTGGTCACTGGTCAATGGTCACTGTCGCTAGTCAATGGTCACTGTCGCTGGTCAATGGTCACTGCGCTGGTCATTGGTCAGTGGTCACTGGTCACTGGTCAAAGTCACTGGTCACTTGTCACTGGTCAGTGGTCACTGGTCACTTGTCACTGGTCACTGGTCACTGGTCACTGGTCAATGGTCACTGTCGCTGGTCACTGGTCACTGGTCACTGGTCAATGGCCACTGGTCACTGGTCACTGGTCACTGGTCACTGGTCACTGGTCACTGGTCAATGGTCCCTATCGCTGGTCAATGGTCACTGTCGCTGGTCACTGGTCACTGGTCACTGGGCACTGGTCACTGGTCACTGGTCACTTTCGCTGGTCACTGGTCACTGGTAAATGGTCACTGGCCACTGGTCACTGGTCACTGGTCAATGGTCACTGTCGCTGGTCAATGGTCACTGTCGCTGGTCACTGGTCACTGGTCACAGGTCAATGGTCACTGGTCACTGGTCACTGGTCACTGGTCACTGGTCACTGGCCACTGGTCACTGGTCACTGGTCAATGGTCACTGTCGCTGGTCAATGGTCACTGTCGCTGGTCACTGGTCACTGGTCACTGGTCACTGGTCACTGGTCATTGGTCACTGGTCACTGGTCACAAGTCACTGGTCACTGGTCACTTGTCACTGGTCGATGGTCACTGGTCACTGGTCAATGGTCACTGTCGCTGGTAAATGTTCACTGTCGCTGGTCACTGGTCACTGGTCACTGTCGCTGGTCACTGGTCACTGGTCACTGGTCACTGGTCACTGGTCACTGGTCACTGGTCAATGGTCCCTATCGCTGGTCAATGGTCACTGTCGCTGGTCACTGGTCACTGGTCACTGGTCACTGGTCACTGGTCAAATGTCACTGGTCACTTGTCACTGGTCAATGGTCACTGCCGCTGGTCACTGCTCACTGGTCAATATTCACTGGTCACTGGTCACTGGTCACTGGTCACTGGTCACTGGTCACTGGTCACTGGTCACTTTCGCTGGTCACTGGTCACTGGTCAATGGTCACTGGCCACTGGTCACTGGTCACTGGTCAATGGTCACTGTCGCTGGTCAATGGTCACTGTCGCTGGTCACTGGTCACTGGTCACTGGTCACTGGTCACTGGTCACTGGTCACAAGTCACTGGTCACTTGTCACTGGTCACTGGTCACTGGTCACTGGTCAATGGTCACTGTCGCTGGTCAATTGTCACTGTCGCTGGTCAATGGTCACTGCGCTGGTCATTGGTCACTGGTCACTGGTCACTGGTCAAAAGTCACTGGTCACTTGTCACTGGTCAGTGGTCACTGGTCTCTGGTCACTGGTCACTGGTCACTGGGCACAGGTCACTGGTCACAGGTCAATGGTCACTGGTCACTGGTCACTGGTCACTGGTCACTGGTCACTGGTCACGGGTCACATTTCACGGGTCACTGTTCACTGGTCGCTAGTCACTGGTCACCGGTCACTGGTCACTGGTCACTGGTCACTGGTCACTGGTCAATGGTCCCTATCGCTGGTCAATGGTCACTGTCGCTGGTCACTGGTCACTGGTCACTGGTCACTGGTCACTGGTCACTGGTCACTGGTCACTGGTCAATGGTCCCTATCGCTGGTCAATGGTCACTGTCGCTGGTCACTGGTCACTGGTCACTGGTCACTGGTCACTGGTCACTGGTCAAAAGTCACTGGTCACTTGTCACTGGTCAGTGGTCACTGGTCTCTGGTCACTGGTCACTGGTCACTGGTCACTGGTCACAGGTCAATGGTCACTGGTCACTGGTCACTGGTCACTGGTCACTGGCCACTGGTCACTGGTCACCGGTCAATGGCCACTGTCGCTGGTCAATGGTCACTGTCGCTGGTCACTGGTCACTGGTCACTGGTCACTGGTCACTGGTCACTGGTCACTGGTCATTGGTCACTGGTCACTGGTCACAAGTCACTGGTCACTGGTCACTGGTCACTTGTCACTATCGCTGGTCAATGGTCACTGTCGCTGGTCATTGGTCACTGGTCACTGGACACTGGTCACTGGTCACTGGTCACTTGTCACTGGTCACTGGTCACTGGTCACTGGTCAATGGTCACTGTCGCTGGTCACTGGTCACTGGTCACTGGTCAATGGCCACTGGTCACTGGTCACTGGTCACTGGTCACTGGTCACTGGTCACTGGTCACTGGTCACTGGTCAATGGTCCCTATCGCTGGTCAATGGTCACTGTCGCTGGTCACTGGTCACTGGTCACTGGGCACTGGTCACTGGTCACTGGTCACTTTCGCTGGTCACTGGTCACTGGTAAATGGTCACTGGCCACTGGTCACTGGTCACTGGTCAATGGTCACTGTCGCTGGTCAATGGTCACTGTCGCTGGTCACTGGTCACTGGTCACTGGTCACTGGTCACTGGTCACTGGTCACTGGTCACAAGTCACTGGTCACTTGTCACTGGTCACTGGTCACTGGTCACTGGTCAATGGTCACTGTCGCTAGTCAATGGTCACTGTCGCTGGTCAATGGTCACTGCGCTGGTCATTGGTCAGTGGTCACTGGTCACTGGTCAAAGTCACTGGTCACTTGTCACTGGTCAGTGGTCACTGGTCTCTGGTCACTGGTCACTGGTCACTGGTCACTGGTCACTGGTCACAGGTCAATGGTCACTGGTCACTGGTCACTGGTCACTGGTCACTGTCGCTGGTCACTGGTCACTGGTCACTGGTCACTGGTCACTGGTCACTGGTCACTGGTCACTGGTCAATGGTCCCTATCGCTGGTCAATGGTCACTGTCGCTGGTCACTGGTCACTGGTCACTGGTCACTGGTCACTGGTCACTGGTCAAAAGTCACTGGTCACTTGTCACTGGTCAGTGGTCACTGGTCTCTGGTCACTGGTCACTGGTCACTGGTCACTGGTCACAGGTCAATGGTCACTGGTCACTGGTCACTGGTCACTGGTCACTGGCCACTGGTCACTGGTCACCGGTCAATGGCCACTGTCGCTGGTCAATGGTCACTGTCGCTGGTCACTGGTCACTGGTCACTGGTCACTGGTCACTGGTCACTGGTCACTGGTCATTGGTCACTGGTCACTGGTCACAAGTCACTGGTCACTGGTCACTGGTCACTTGTCACTGGTCGATGGTCACTGGTCACTGGTCAATGGTCATTGTCGCTGGTAAATGTTCACTGTCGCTGGTCACTGGTCACTGGTCACTGTCGCTGGTCACTGGTCACTGGTCACTGGTCACTGGTCACTGGTCACTGGTCACTGGTCACTGGTCAATGGTCCCTATCGCTGGTCAATGGTCACTGTCGCTGGTCACTGGTCACTGGTCACTGGTCACTGGGCACTGGTCAATGGTCACTATCGCTGGTCAATGGTCACTGTCGCTGGTCACTGGTCACTGGTCATTGGTAACTATCGCTGGTCAATGGTCACTGTCGCTGGTCACTGGTCACTGGTCACGGGTCACATGTCACGGGTCACGGTTCACTGGTCGCTAGTCACTGGTCACCGGTCACTGGTCACTGGTCACTGGTCACTGTTCACTGGTCACTGCTCACTGGTCACTGGTCACTGGTCACTGGTCACTGGTCACTGGTCACTGGTCACTATCGCTGGTCAATGGTCACTGTCGCTGGTCACTGGTCACTGGTCACTGTTCACTGGTCACTGGTCACTGGTCACTGGTCATTGGTCACAAGTCACTGGTCACTGGTCACTTGTCACTGGTCGCTGGTCACTGGTCACTGGTCACTGGTCACTGGTCACTGGTCACTGGTCACTGTTCACTGGTCACTGGTCACAAGTCACTGGTCACATGTCACTGGTCAGTGGTCACTGGTCAGTGGTCACTGGTCACTGGTCACTGGTCTGTGGTCACTGGTCACTGGTCAGTGGTCACTGGTCACAGTCACATGTCGCGGGTCACTGGTCACAAGTCACTGGTCGCTGGTCACAAGTCACTGGTCACTTGTCACTGGTCACTGGTCACAGGTCACTGGTCAATTGTCAATGGTCGCTGGTCACTGGTCACTGGTCTTGGGTCACTGGTCACTGGTCACTGGTCACTGGTCACTGGTCACTGGTCACTGGTCACTGGTCAATCGTCACTATCGCTGGTCAATGGTCACTGTCGCTGCTCACTGGTCACTGGTCACTGGTCACTGGTCACTGGTCATTGGTCACTTTCGCTGGTCAATGGTCACTGTCGCTGGTCATTGGTCACTGGTCACTGGACACTGGTCACTGTCGCTGGTCACTGGTCACTGGTCACTGGTCAATGGTCACTGCCGCTGGTCACTGGTCACTGGTCACTGCTCACTGGTCACTGGTCACTTGTCAATGGTCACTGTCGCTGGTCAATGGTCACTGTCGCTGGTCACTGGTCACTGGTCACTGGTCACTGGTCACTGGTCATTGGTCACTGGTCACTGGTCACAAGTCACTGGTCACTGGTCACTTGTCACTGGTCGCTGGTCACTGGTCACTGGTCAGTGGTCACTGTCGCTGGTAAATGGTCACTGTCGCTGGTCACTGGTCACTGGTCACTGGGCACAGGTCACTGGTCACTGGTCACTGGTCATTGGTCACTATCGCTGGTCAATGGTCACTGTCGCTGGTCACTGGTCACTGGTCACTGGTCACTGGTCACTGGTCCCTGGTCACTGGTCACTGGTCAATGATCACTGTCGCTGGTCACTGGTCACTGGTCACTGGTCACTGGTCACTGGTCACGGGTCACATGTCACTGGTCACTGGTCACTGGTCACTGGTCACTTGTCAATGGTCACTGTCGCTGGTCAATGGTCACTGTCGCTGGTCACTGGTCACTGGTCACTGGTCACTGGTCACTGGTCATTGGTCACTGGTCACTGGTCACAAGTCACTGGTCACTGGTCACTTGTCACTGGTCGCTGGTCACTGGTCACTGGTAAGTGGTCACTGTCGCTGGTAAATGGTCACTGTCGCTGGTCACTGGTCACTGGTCACTGGTCACTGGTCACTGGTCACTGGTCACTGGTCACTGGTCACTGGTCAATGGTCCCTATCGCTGGTCAATGGTCACTGTCGCTGGTCACTGGTCACTGGTCACTGGTCAATGGTCCCTATCGCTGGTCAATGGTCACTGTCGCTGGTCACTGGTCACTGGTCACTGGTCACTGGTCACTGGTCACTGGTCACTGGTCAATGGTCCCTATCGCTGGTCAATGGTCACTGTCGCTGGTCACTGGTCACTGGTCACTGGTCACTGGTCACTGGTCAAAAGTCACTGGTCACTTGTCACTGGTCAATGGTCACTGCCGCTGGTCACTGCTCACTGGTCAATATTCACTGGTCACTGGTCACTGGTCACTGGTCACTGGTCACTGGTCACTGGTCACTGGTCACTTTCGCTGGTCACTGGTCACTGGTCAATGGTCACTGGCCACTGGTCACTGGTCACTGGTCAATGGTTACTGTCGCTGGTCAATGGTCACTGTCGCTGGTCACTGGTCACTGGTCACTGGTCACTGGTCACTGGTCACTTTTCACAAGTCACTGGTCACTTGTCACTGGTCACTGGTCACTGGTCACTGGTCACTGGTCAATGGTCACTGTCGCTGGTCAATGGTCACTGTCGCTGGTCACTGGTCACTGGTCACTGGTCACTGGTCACTTTCGCTGGTCACTGGTCACTGGTCAATGGTCACTGGCCACTGGTCACTGGTCACCGGTCAATGGTCACTGTCGCTGGTCAATGGTCACTGTCGCTGGTCACTGGTCACTGGTCACTGGTCACTGGTCACTGGTCACTGGTCACAAGTCACTGGTCACTTGTCACTGGTCACTGGTCACTGGTCACTGGTCAATGGTCACTGTCGCTGGTCAATGGTCACTGTCGCTGGTCAATGGTCACTGCGCTGGTCATTGGTCACTGGTCACTGGTCACTGGTCAAAAGTCACTGGTCACTTGTCACTGGTCAGTGGTCACTGGTCTCTGGTCACTGGTCACTTGTCACTGGTCACTGGTCACTGGTCACAGGTCAATGGTCACTGGTCACTGGTCACTGGTCACTGGTCACGGGTCACATTTCACGGGTCACTGTTCACTGGTCGCTAGTCACTGGTCACCGGTCACTGGTCACTGGTCACTGGTCACTGGTCACTGTTCACTGGTCACTGGTCACAAGTCACTGGTCACATGTCACTGGTCAGTGGTCACTGGTCACTGGTCACTGGTCTGTGGTCACTGGTCACTGGTCAGTGGTTACTGGTAACAGTCACATGTCGCGGGTCACTGGTCACAAGTCACTGGTCGCTGGTCACAAGTCACTGGTCACTTGTCACTGGTCACTGGTCACTGGTCACTGGTCAATGGTCAATGGTCGCTGGTCACTGGTCACTGGTCATGGGTCACTGGTCACTGGTCACTGGTCACTGGTCACTGGTCACTGGTCACTGGTCAATCGTCACTATCGCTGGTCAATGGTCACTGTCGCTGCTCACTGGTCACTGGTCACTGGTCACTGGTCACTGGTCATTGGTCACTATCGCTGGTCAATGGTCACTGTCGCTGGTCATTGGTCACTGGTCACTGGTCATTGGTCACTTGTCACTGGTCACTGGTCACTGGTCAATGGTCACTGTCGCTGGTCACTGGTCACTGGTCACTGGTCACTGGTCACTGGTCCCTGGTCACTGGTCACTGGTCAATGATCACTGTCGCTGGTCACTGGTCACTGGTCACTGGTCACTGTTCACTGGTCACGGGTCACATGTCACTGGTCACTGGTCACTGGTCACTTGTCACTGGTCACTGGTCACGGTCACTGGTCACTGGTCACTGGTCACTGGTCACTGGTCACTGGTCACTTTCGCTGGTCACTGGTCACTGGTCAATGGTCACTGGCCACTGGTCACTGGTCACTGGTCAATGGTCACTGTCGCTGGTCAATGGTCACTGTCGCTGGTCACTGGTCACTGGTCACTGGTCACTGGTCACTGGTCACTGGTCACAAGTCACTGGTCACTTGTCACTGGTCACTGGTCACTGGTCACTGGTCACTGGTCAATGGTCACTGTCACTGGTCACTGGTCACTGGTCACTGGTCAATGGTCCCTATCGCTGGTCAATGGTCACTGTCGCTGGTCACTGGTCACTGGTCACTGGTCACTGGTCACTGGTCATTGGTGACTATCGCTGGTCAATGGTCACTGTCGCTGGTCATCGGTCACTGGTCACTGGTCACTGGTCAAAAGTCACTGGTCACTTGTCACGGGTCACATGTCACGGGTCACTGTTCACTGTTCACTGGTCGCTAGTCACTGGTCACCGGTCACTGGTCACTGGTCACTGTTCACTGGTCACTGGTCACAAGTCACTGGTCACTTGTCACTGGTCAGTGGTCACTGGTCACTGGTCTGTGGTCACTGGTCACTGGTCACTGGTCACTGGTCACTGGTCACTGGTCACTGGTCATTGGTCACTGGTCACTGGTCACAAGTCACTGGTCACTGGTCACTTGTCACTGGTCGCTGGTCACTGGTCACTGGTCAATGGTCACTGTCGCTGGTAAATGTTCACTGTCGCTGGTCACTGGTCACAAGTCACTGGTCACATGTCACTGGTCAGTGGTCACTGGTCACTGGTCACTGGTCTGTGGTCACTGGTCACTGGTCAGTGGTCACTGGTAACAGTCACATGTCGCGGGTCACTGGTCACAAGTCACTGGTCGCTGGTCACAAGTCACTGGTCACTTGTCACTGGTCACTGGTCACTGGTCACTGGTCAATGGTCAATGGTCGCTGGTCACTGGTCACTGGTCATGGGTCACTGGTCACTGGTCACTGGTCACTGGTCACTGGTCACTGGTCACTGGTCAATCGTCACTATCGCTGGTCAATGGTCACTGTCGCTGCTCACTGGTCACTGGTCACTGGTCACTGGTCACTGGTCACTGGTCACTGGTCACTGGTCATTGGTCACTATCGCTGGTCAATGGTCACTGTCGCTGGTCATTGGTCACTGGTCACTGGTCATTGGTCACTTGTCACTGGTCACTGGTCACTGGTCAATGGTCACTGTCGCTGGTCACTGGTCACTGGTCACTGGTCACTGGTCACTGGTCCCTGGTCACTGGTCACTGGTCAATGATCACTGTCGCTGGTCACTGGTCACTGGTCACTGGTCACTGTTCACTGGTCACGGGTCACATGTCACTGGTCACTGGTCACTGGTCACTTGTCACTGGTCACTGGTCACGGTCACTGGTCACTGGTCACTGGTCACTGGTCACTGGTCACTGGTCAATGGTCCCTATCGCTGGTCAATGGTCACTGTCGCTGGTCACTGGTCACTGGTCACTGGTCACTGGTCACTGGTCATTGGTGACTATCGCTGGTCAATGGTCACTGTCGCTGGTCATTGGTCACTGGTCACTGGTCACTGGTCAAAAGTCACTGGTCACTTGTCACGGGTCACATGTCACGGGTCACTGTTCACTGTTCACTGGTCGCTAGTCACTGGTCACCGGTCACTGGTCACTGGTCACTGTTCACTGGTCACTGGTCACAAGTCACTGGTCACTTGTCACTGGTCAGTGGTCACTGGTCACTGGTCTGTGGTCACTGGTCACTGGTCACTGGTCACTGGTCACTGGTCACTGGTCACTGGTCACTGGTCACTGGTCACTGGTCATTGGTCACTGGTCACTGGTCACAAGTCACTGGTCACTGGTCACTTGTCACTGGTCGCTGGTCACTGGTCACTGGTCAATGGTCACTGTCGCTGGTAAATGTTCACTGTCGCTGGTCACTGGTCACTGGTCACTGGTCACTGGTCACTGGTCACTGGTCACTGGTCAATGGTCCCTATCGCTGGTCAATGGTCACTGTCGCTGGTCACTGGTCACTGGTCACTGGTCAATGGTCCCTATCGCTGGTCAATGGTCACTGTCGCTGGTCACTGGTCACTGGTCACTGGTCACTGGTCACTGGTCACTGGTCACTGGTCAATGGTCCCTATCGCTGGTCAATGGTCACTGTCGCTGGTCACTGGTCACTGGTCACTGGTCACTGGTCACTGGTCAAAAGTCACTGGTCACTTGTCACTGGTCAATGGTCACTGCCGCTGGTCACTGCTCAATGGTCAATATTCACTGGTCACTGGTCACTGGTCACTGGTCACTGGTCACTGGTCACTGGTCACTTTCGCTGGTCACTGGTCACTGGTCAATGGTCACTGGCCACTGGTCACTGGTCACTGGTCAATGGTCACTGTCGCTGGTCAATGGTCACTGTCGCTGGTCACTGGTCACTGGTCACTGGTCACTGGTCACTGGTCACTTTTCACAAGTCACTGGTCACTTGTCACTGGTCACTGGTCACTGGTCACTGGTCACTGGTCACTGGTCATTGGTCACTGGTCACTGGTCACAAGTCACTGGTCACTGGTCACTTGTCACTGGTCGCTGGTCACTGGTCACTGGTCAATGGTCACTGTCGCTGGTAAATGTTCACTGTCGCTGGTCACTGGTCACTGGTCACTGGTCACTGGTCACTGGTCACTGGTCACTGGTCACTGGTCACTGGTCACTGGTCAATGGTCCCTATCGCTGGTCAATGGTCACTGTCGCTGGTCACTGGTCACTGGTCACTGGTCAATGGTCCCTATCGCTGGTCAATGGTCACTGTCGCTGGTCACTGGTCACTGGTCACTGGTCACTGGTCACTGGTCACTGGTCACTGGTCACTGGTCACTGGTCAATGGTCCCTATCGCTGGTCAATGGTCACTGTCGCTGGTCACTGGTCACTGGTCACTGGTCACTGGTCACTGGTCAAAAGTCACTGGTCACTTGTCACTGGTCAATGGTCACTGCCGCTGGTCACTGCTCACTGGTCAATATTCACTGGTCACTGGTCACTGGTCACTGGTCACTGGTCACTGGTCACTGGTCACTTTCGCTGGTCACTGGTCACTGGTCAATGGTCACTGGCCACTGGTCACTGGTCACTGGTCAATGGTCACTGTCGCTGGTCAATGGTCACTGTCGCTGGTCACTGGTCACTGGTCACTGGTCACTGGTCACTGGTCACTTTTCACAAGTCACTGGTCACTTGTCACTGGTCACTGGTCACTGGTCATTGGTCACTGGTCAATGGTCACTGTCGCTGGTCAATGGTCACTGTCGCTGGTCACTGGTCACTGGTCACTGGTCACTGGTCACTTTCGCTGGTCACTGGTCACTGGTCAATGGTCACTGGCCACTGGTCACTGGTCACTGGTCAATGGTCACTGTCGCTGGTCAATGGTCACTGTCGCTGGTCACTGGTCACTGGTCACTGGTCACTGGTCACTGGTCACTGGTCACAAGTCACTGGTCACTTGTCACTGGTCACTGGTCACTGGTCACTGGTCAATGGTCACTGTCGCTGGTCAATGGTCACTGTCGCTGGTCAATGGTCACTGCGCTGGTCATTGGTCACTGGTCACTGGTCACTGGTCAAAAGTCACTGGTCACTTGTCACTGGTCAGTGGTCACTGGTCTCTGGTCACTGGTCACTGGTCACTGGTCACTGGTCACTGGTCACAGGTCAATGGTCACTGGTCACTGGTCACTGGTCACTGGTCACGGGTCACATTTCACGGGTCACTGTTCACTGGTCGCTAGTCACTGGTCACCGGTCACTGGTCACTGGTCACTGGTCACTGGTCACTGTTCACTGGTCACTGGTCACAAGTCACTGGTCAGTGGTCACTGGTCCCTGGTCACTGGTCTGTGGTCACTGGTCACTGGTCAGTGGTCACTGGTAACAGTCACATGTCGCGGGTCACTGGTCACAAGTCACTGGTCGCTGGTCACAAGTCACTGGTCACTTGTCACTGGTCACTGGTCACTGGTCACTGGTCAATGGTCAATGGTCGCTGGTCACTGGTCACTGGTCATGGGTCACTGGTCACTGGTCACTGGTCACTGGTCACTGGTCAATGGTCCCTATCGCTGGTCAATGGTCACTGTCGCTGGTCACTGGTCACTGGTCACTGGTCACTGGTCACTGGTCATTGGTGACTATCGCTGGTCAATGGTCACTGTCGCTGGTCATTGGTCACTGGTCACTGGTCACTGGTCAAAAGTCACTGGTCACTTGTCACGGGTCACATGTCACGGGTCACTGTTCACTGTTCACTGGTCGCTAGTCACTGGTCACCGGTCACTGGTCACTGGTCACTGTTCACTGGTCACTGGTCACAAGTCACTGGTCACTTGTCACTGGTCAGTGGTCACTGGTCACTGGTCTGTGGTCACTGGTCACTGGTCACTGGTCACTGGTCACTGGTCACTGGTCACTGGTCACTGGTCATTGGTCACTGGTCACTGGTCACAAGTCACTGGTCACTGGTCACTTGTCACTGGTCGCTGGTCACTGGTCACTGGTCAATGGTCACTGTCGCTGGTAAATGTTCACTGTCGCTGGTCACTGGTCACTGGTCACTGGTCACTGGTCACTGGTCACAGGTCAATGGTCACTGGTCACTGGTCACTGGTCACTGGTCACTGTTCACTGGTCACTGGTCACAAGTCACTGGTCACTTGTCACTGGTCAGTGGTCACTGGTCACTGGTCTGTGGTCACTGGTCACTGGTCACTGGTCACTGGTCACTGGTCACTGGTCACTGGTCATTGGTCACTGGTCACTGGTCACAAGTCACTGGTCACTGGTCACTTGTCACTGGTCACTGGTCACTGGTCACTGGTCAATGGTCACTGTCGCTGGTCAATGGTCACTGTCGCTGGTCAATGGTCACTGCGCTGGTCATTGGTCACTGGCCACTGGTCACTGGTCACTGGTCAAAAGTCACTGGTCACTTGTCACTGGTCAGTGGTCACTGGTCTCTGGTCACTGGTCACTGGTCACTGGTCACTGGTCACTGGTCACAGGTCAATAGTCACTGGTCACTGGTCACTGGTCACTGGTCACTGGTCACTGGTCACAGGTCACTGGTCACTGGTCACGGGTCACATTTCACGGGTCACGGTTCACTGGTCGCTAGTCACTGGTCACCGGTCACTGGTCACCGGTCACTGGTCACCGGTCACTGGTCACTGTTCACTGGTCACTGGTCACAAGTCACTGGTCACATGTCACTGGTCAGTGGTCACTGGTCACTGGTCACTGGTCTGTGGTCATTGGTCACTGGTCAGTGGTCACTGGTCACAGTCACATGTCGCGGGTCACTGGTCACTGGTCACGGGTCACATTTCACGGGTCACTGTTCACTGGTCGCTAGTCACTGGTCACCGGTCACTGGTCACTGGTCACTGGTCACTGGTCACTGTTCACTGGTCACTGGTCACAAGTCACTGGTCAGTGGTCACTGGTCCCTGGTCACTGGTCTGTGGTCACTGGTCACTGGTCAGTGGTCACTGGTAACAGTCACATGTCGCGGGTCACTGGTCACAAGTCACTGGTCGCTGGTCACAAGTCACTGGTCACTTGTCACTGGTCACTGGTCACTGGTCACTGGTCAATGGTCAATGGTCGCTGGTCACTGGTCACTGGTCATGGGTCACTGGTCACTGGTCACTGGTCACTGGTCACTGGTCAATGGTCCCTATCGCTGGTCAATGGTCACTGTCGCTGGTCACTGGTCACTGGTCACTGGTCACTGGTCACTGGTCATTGGTGACTATCGCTGGTCAATGGTCACTGTCGCTGGTCATTGGTCACTGGTCACTGGTCACTGGTCAAAAGTCACTGGTCACTTGTCACGGGTCACATGTCACGGGTCACTGTTCACTGTTCACTGGTCGCTAGTCACTGGTCACCGGTCACTGGTCACTGGTCACTGTTCACTGGTCACTGGTCACAAGTCACTGGTCACTTGTCACTGGTCAGTGGTCACTGGTCACTGGTCTGTGGTCACTGGTCACTGGTCACTGGTCACTGGTCACTGGTCACTGGTCACTGGTCATTGGTCACTGGTCACTGGTCACAAGTCACTGGTCACTGGTCACTTGTCACTGGTCGCTGGTCACTGGTCACTGGTCAATGGTCACTGTCGCTGGTAAATGTTCACTGTCGCTGGTCACTGGTCACTGGTCACTGGTCACTGGTCACTGGTCACAGGTCAATGGTCACTGGTCACTGGTCACTGGTCACTTGTCACTGGTCGCTGGTCACTGGTCACTGGTCAATGGTCACTGTCGCTGGTAAATGTTCACTGTCGCTGGTCACTGGTCACTGGTCACTGGTCACTGGTCACTGGTCACTGGTCACTGGTCAATGGTCCCTATCGCTGGTCAATGGTCACTGTCGCTGGTCACTGGTCACTGGTCACTGGTCAATGGTCCCTATCGCTGGTCAATGGTCACTTTCGCTGGTCACTGGTCACTGGTCAATGGTCACTGGCCACTGGTCACTGG
The DNA here is from genome assembly GCA_947577245.1 of Andrena bucephala. Classification (NCBI taxonomy): domain Eukaryota; kingdom Metazoa; phylum Arthropoda; class Insecta; order Hymenoptera; family Andrenidae; genus Andrena; species Andrena bucephala. The sequence continues at coordinate 24,115,046 of OX387716.1, read as the reverse complement.
TCACTGGTCAATGGTCACTGTCGCTGGTCAATGGTCACTGTCGCTGGTCACTGGTCACTGGTCACTGGTCACTGGTCACTGGTCACTGGTCACAAGTCACTGGTCACTTGTCACTGGTCACTGGTCACTGGTCACTGGTCAATGGTCACTGTCACTGGTCACTGGTCACTGGTCACTGGTCAATGGTCCCTATCGCTGGTCAATGGTCACTGTCGCTGGTCACTGGTCACTGGTCACTGGTCATTGGTGACTATCGCTGGTCAATGGTCACTGTCGCTGGTCATCGGTCACTGGTCACTGGTCACTGGTCAAAAGTCACTGGTCACTTGTCACGGGTCACATGTCACGGGTCACTGTTCACTGTTCACTGGTCGCTAGTCACTGGTCACCGGTCACAGGTCACTGGTCACTGTTCACTGGTCACTGGTCACAAGTCACTGGTCACTTGTCACTGGTCAGTGGTCACTGGTCACTGGTCTGTGGTCACTGGTCACTGGTCACTGGTCACTGGTCACTGGTCACTGGTCACTGGTCACTGGTCACTGGTCATTGGTCACTGGTCACTGGTCACAAGTCACTGGTCACTGGTCACTTGTCACTGGTCGCTGGTCACTGGTCACTGGTCAATGGTCACTGTCGCTGGTAAATGTTCACTGTCGCTGGTCACTGGTCACTGGTCACTGGTCACTGGTCACTGGTCACTGGTCACTGGTCAATGGTCCCTATCGCTGGTCAATGGTCACTGTCGCTGGTCACTGGTCACTGGTCACTGGTCAATGGTCCCTATCGCTGGTCAATGGTCACTGTCGCTGGTCACTGGTCACTGGTCACTGGTCACTGGTCACTGGTCACTGGTCACTGGTCACTGGTCAATGGTCCCTATCGCTGGTCAATGGTCACTGTCGCTGGTCACTGGTCACTGGTCACTGGTCACTGGTCACTTTCGCTGGTCACTGGTCACTGGTCAATGGTCACTGGCCACTGGTCACTGGTCACTGGTCAATGGTCACTGTCGCTGGTCAATGGTCACTGTCGCTGGTCACTGGTCACTGGTCACTGGTCACTGGTCACTGGTCACTTTTCACAAGTCACTGGTCACTTGTCACTGGTCACTGGTCACTGGTCACTGGTCACTGGTCAATGGTCACTGTCGCTGGTCAATGGTCACTGTCGCTGGTCACTGGTCACTGGTCACTGGTCACTGGTCACTTTCGCTGGTCACTGGTCACTGGCCACTGGTCACTGGTCACTGGTCAATGGTCACTGTCGCTGGTCAATGGTCACTGTCGCTGGTCACTGGTCACTGGTCACTGGTCACTGGTCACAAGTCACTGGTCACTTGTCACTGGTCACTGGTCACTGGTCACTGGTCAATGGTCACTGTCGCTGGTCAATGGTCACTGTCGCTGGTCAATGGTCACTGCGCTGGTCATTGGTCACTGGTCACTGGTCACTGGTCAAAAGTCACTGGTCACTTGTCACTGGTCAGTGGTCACTGGTCTCTGGTCACTGGTCACTGGTCACTGGTCACTGGTCACTGGTCACAGGTCAATGGTCACTGGTCACTGGTCACTGGTCACTGGTCACGGGTCACATTTCACGGGTCACTGTTCACTGGTCGCTAGTCACTGGTCACCGGTCACTGGTCACTGGTCACTGGTCACTGGTCACTGTTCACTGGTCACTGGTCACAAGTCACTGGTCACATGTCACTGGTCAGTGGTCACTGGTCACTGGTCACTGGTCTGTGGTCACTGGTCACTGGTCAGTGGTCACTGGTAACAGTCACATGTCGCGGGTCACTGGTCACAAGTCACTGGTCGCTGGTCACAAGTCACTGGTCACTTGTCACTGGTCACTGGTCACTGGTCACTGGTCAATGGTCAATGGTCGCTGGTCACTGGTCACTGGTCATGGGTCACTGGTCACTGGTCACTGGTCACTGGTCACTGGTCACTGGTCACTGGTCAATCGTCACTATCGCTGGTCAATGGTCACTGTCGCTGCTCACTGGTCACTGGTCACTGGTCACTGGTCACTGGTCACTGGTCACTGGTCACTGGTCATTGGTCACTATCGCTGGTCAATGGTCACTGTCGCTGGTCATTGGTCACTGGTCACTGGTCATTGGTCACTTGTCACTGGTCACTGGTCACTGGTCAATGGTCACTGTCGCTGGTCACTGGTCACTGGTCACTGGTCACTGGTCACTGGTCCCTGGTCACTGGTCACTGGTCAATGATCACTGTCGCTGGTCACTGGTCACTGGTCACTGGTCACTGGTCACTGGTCACGGGTCACATGTCACTGGTCACTGGTCACTGGTCACTTGTCACTGGTCACTGGTCACGGTCACTGGTCACTGGTCACTGGTCACTGGTCACTGGTCACTGGTCACTGGTCACTGGTCAATGGTCCCTATCGCTGGTCAATGGTCACTGTCGCTGGTCACTGGTCACTGGTCACTGGTCACTGGTCACTGGTCATTGGTGACTATCGCTGGTCAATGGTCACTGTCGCTGGTCATTGGTCACTGGTCACTGGTCACTGGTCAAAAGTCACTGGTCACTTGTCACGGGTCACATGTCACGGGTCACTGTTCACTGTTCACTGGTCGCTAGTCACTGGTCACCGGTCACTGGTCACTGGTCACTGTTCACTGGTCACTGGTCACAAGTCACTGGTCACTTGTCACTGGTCAGTGGTCACTGGTCACTGGTCTGTGGTCACTGGTCACTGGTCACTGGTCACTGGTCACTGGTCACTGGTCACTGGTCACTGGTCACTGGTCATTGGTCACTGGTCACTGGTCACAAGTCACTGGTCACTGGTCACTTGTCACTGGTCGCTGGTCACTGGTCACTGGTCAATGGTCACTGTCGCTGGTAAATGTTCACTGTCGCTGGTCACTGGTCACTGATCACTGGTCACTGGTCACTGGTCACAGGTCAATGGTCACTGGTCACTGGTCACTGGTCACTGGTCACTGTTCACTGGTCACTGGTCACAAGTCACTGGTCACTTGTCACTGGTCAGTGGTCACTGGTCACTGGTCTGTGGTCACTGGTCACTGGTCACTGGTCACTGGTCACTGGTCACTGGTCACTGGTCATTGGTCACTGGTCACTGGTCACAAGTCACTGGTCACTGGTCACTTGTCACTGGTCACTGGTCACTGGTCACTGGTCAATGGTCACTGTCACTGGTCAATGGTCACTGTCGCTGGTCAATGGTCACTGCGCTGGTCATTGGTCACTGGCCACTGGTCACTGGTCACTGGTCAAAAGTCACTGGTCACTTGTCACTGGTCAGTGGTCACTGGTCTCTGGTCACTGGTCACTGGTCACTGGTCACTGGTCACTGGTCACAGGTCAATAGTCACTGGTCACTGGTCACTGGTCACTGGTCACTGGTCACTGGTCACAGGTCACTGGTCACTGGTCACGGGTCACATTTCACGGGTCACGGTTCACTGGTCGCTAGTCACTGGTCACCGGTCACTGGTCACCGGTCACTGGTCACTGTTCACTGGTCACTGGTCACAAGTCACTGGTCACATGTCACTGGTCAGTGGTCACTGGTCACTGGTCACTGGTCTGTGGTCACTGGTCACTGGTCAGTGGTCACTGGTCACAGTCACATGTCGCGGGTCACTGGTCACAAGTCACTGGTCGCTGGTCACAAGTCACGGGTCACTTGTCACTGGTCACTGGTCACTGGTCACTGGTCAATTGTCAATGGTCGCTGGTCACTGGTTACTGGTCATGGGTCACTGGTCACTGGTCACTGGTCATTGGTCACTATCGCTGGTCAATGGTCACTGTCGCTGGTCATTGGTCACTGGTCACTGGACACTGGTCACTGTCGCTGGTCACTGGTCACTGGTCACTGGTCAATGGTCACTGCCGCTGGTCACTGGTCACTGGTCACTGCTCACTGGTCACTGGTCACTTGTCAATGGTCACTGTCGCTGGTCAATGGTCACTGTCGCTGGTCACTGGTCACTGGTCACTGGTCACTGGTCACTGGTCACTGGTCATTGGTCACTGGTCACTGGTCACAAGTCACTGGTCACTGGTCACTTGTCACTGGTCGCTGGTCACTGGTCACTGGTCAGTGGTCACTGTCGCTGGTAAATGGTCACTGTCGCTGGTCACTGGTCACTGGTCACTGGGCACTGGTCACTGGTCACTGGTCACTGGTCATTGGTCACTATCGCTGGTCAATGGTCACTGTCGCTGGTCATTGGTCACTGGTCACTGGACACTGGTCACTGGTCACTTGTCACTGGTCACTGGTCACTGGTCAATGGTCACTGTCGCTGGTCACTGGTCACTGGTCACTGGTCACTGGTCACTGGTCACTGGTCCCTGGTCACTGGTCACTGGTCAATGATCACTGTCGCTGGTCACTGGTCACTGGTCACTGGTCACGGGTCACATGTCACTGGTCACTGGTCACTGGTCACTGGTCACTGGTCACTGGTCACTGGTCACTGGTCACTATCGTTGGTCAATGGTCACTGTCGCTGGTCACTGGTCACTGGTCACTGTTCACTGGTCACTGGTCACTGGTCACTGGTCATTGGTCACTATCGCTGGTCAATGGTCACTGTCGCTGGTCATTGGTCACTGGTCACTGGACACTGGTCACTGGTCACTGGTCACTTGTCACTGGTCACTGGTCACTGGTCACTGGTCAATGGTCACTGTCGCTGGTCACTGGTCACTGGTCACTGGTCAATGGCCACTGGTCACTGGTCACTGGTCACTGGTCACTGGTCACTGGTCACTGGTCAATGGTCCCTATCGCTGGTCAATGGTCACTGTCGCTGGTCACTGGTCACTGGTCACTGGGCACTGGTCACTGGTCACTGGTCACTTTCGCTGGTCACTGGTCACTGGTAAATGGTCACTGGCCACTGGTCACTGGTCACTGGTCAATGGTCACTGTCGCTGGTCAATGGTCACTGTCGCTGGTCACGGGTCACATGTCACTGGTCACTGGTCACTGGTCACTTGTCACTGGTCACTGGTCACGGTCACTGGTCACTGGTCACTGGTCACTGGTCACTGGTCACTGGTCAATGGTCCCTATCGCTGGTCAATGGTCACTGTCGCTGGTCACTGGTCACTGGTCACTGGTCACTGGTCACTGGTCATTGGTGACTATCGCTGGTCAATGGTCACTGTCGCTGGTCATTGGTCACTGGTCACTGGTCACTGGTCAAAAGTCACTGGTCACTTGTCACGGGTCACATGTCACGGGTCACTGTTCACTGTTCACTGGTCGCTAGTCACTGGTCACCGGTCACTGGTCACTGGTCACTGTTCACTGGTCACTGGTCACAAGTCACTGGTCACTTGTCACTGGTCAGTGGTCACTGGTCACTGGTCTGTGGTCACTGGTCAGTGGTCACTGGTCACTGGTCACTGGTCACTTGTCACTGGTCGCTGGTCACTGGTCACTGGTCAATGGTCACTGTCGCTGGTAAATGTTCACTGTCGCTGGTCACTGGTCACTGGTCACTGGTGACTGGTCACTGGTCACTGGTCACTGGTCAATGGTCCCTATCGCTGGTCAATGGTCACTGTCGCTGGTCACTGGTCACTGGTCACTGGTCAATGGTCCCTATCGCTGGTCAATGGTCACTGTCGCTGGTCACTGGTCACTGGTCACTGGTCACTGGTCACTGGTCACTGGTCACTGGTCAATGGTCCCTATCGCTGGTCAATGGTCACTGTCGCTGGTCACTGGTCACTGGTCACTGGTCACTGGTCACTGGTCAAAAGTCACTGGTCACTTGTCACTGGTCAATGGTCACTGCCGCTGGTCACTGCTCACTGGTCAATATTCACTGGTCACTGGTCACTGGTCACTGGTAACTGGTCACTGGTCACTGGTCACTTTCGCTGGTCACTGGTCACTGGTCAATGGTCACTGGCCACTGGTCACTGGTCACTGGTCAATGGTCACTGTCGCTGGTCAATGGTCACTGTCGCTGGTCACTGGTCACTGGTCACTGGTCACTGGTCACTGGTCACTTTTCACAAGTCACTGGTCACTTGTCACTGGTCACTGGTCACTGGTCACTGGTCACTGGTCAATGGTCACTGTCGCTGGTCAATGGTCATTGTCGCTGGTCACTGGTCACTGGTCACTGGTCACTGGTCACTTTCGCTGGTCACTGGTCACTGGTCAATGGTCACTGGCCACTGGTCACTGGTCACTGGTCAATGGTCACTGTCGCTGGTCAATGGTCACTGTCGCTGGTCACTGGTCACTGGTCACTGGTCACTGGTCACTGGTCACTGGTCACAAGTCACTGGTCACTTGTCACTGGTCACTGGTCACTGGTCACTGGTCAATGGTCACTGTCACTGGTCACTGGTCACTGGTCACTGGTCAATGGTCCCTATCGCTGGTCAATGGTCACTGTCGCTGGTCACTGGTCACTGGTCACTGGTCACTGGTCACTGGTCATTGGTGACTATCGCTGGTCAATGGTCACTGTCGCTGGTCATCGGTCACTGGTCACTGGTCACTGGTCAAAAGTCACTGGTCACTTGTCACGGGTCACATGTCACGGGTCACTGTTCACTGTTCACTGGTCGCTAGTCACTGGTCACCGGTCACTGGTCACTGGTCACTGTTCACTGGTCACTGGTCACAAGTCACTGGTCACTTGTCACTGGTCAGTGGTCACTGGTCACTGGTCTGTGGTCACTGGTCACTGGTCACTGGTCACTGGTCACTGGTCACTGGTCACTGGTCACTGGTCATTGGTCACTGGTCACTGGTCACAAGTCACTGGTCACTGGTCACTTGTCACTGGTCACTGGTCACTGGTCAATGGTCACTGTCGCTGGTAAATGTTCACTGTCGCTGGTCACTGGTCACTGGTCACTGGTCACTGGTCACTGGTCACTGGTCACTGGTCAATGGTCCCTATCGCTGGTCAATGGTCACTGTCGCTGGTCACTGGTCACTGGTCACTGGTCAATGGTCCCTATCGCTGGTCAATGGTCACTGTCGCTGGTCACTGGTCACTGGTCACTGGTCACTGGTCACTGGTCACTGGTCACTGGTCAATGGTCCCTATCGCTGGTCAATGGTCACTGTCGCTGGTCACTGGTCACTGGTCACTGGTCACTGGTCACTGGTCAAAAGTCACTGGTCACTTGTCACTGGTCAATGGTCACTGCCGCTGGTCACTGCTCACTGGTCAATTTTCACTGGTCACTGGTCACTGGTCACTGGTCACTGGTCACTGGTCACTGGTCACTTTCGCTGGTCACTGGTCACTGGTCAATGGTCACTGGCCACTGGTCACTGGTCACTGGTCAATGGTCACTGTCGCTGGTCAATGGTCACTGTCGCTGGTCACTGGTCACTGGTCACTGGTCACTGGTCACTGGTCACTGGTCACTTTTCACAAGTCACTGGTCACTTGTCACTGGTCACTGGTCACTGGTCACTGGTCACTGGTCAATGGTCACTGTCGCTGGTCAATGGTCACTGTCGCTGGTCACTGGTCACTGGTCACTGGTCACTGGTCACTTTCGCTGGTCACTGGTCACTGGTCAATGGTCACTGGTCACAGGTCAATAGTCACTGGTCACTGGTCACTGGTCACTGGTCACTGGTCACTGGTCACAGGTCACTGGTCACTGGTCACGGGTCACATTTCACGGGTCACGGTTCACTGGTCGCTAGTCACTGGTCACCGGTCACTGGTCACCGGTCACTGGTCACTGTTCACTGGTCACTGGTCACAAGTCACTGGTCACATGTCACTGGTCAGTGGTCACTGGTCACTGGTCACTGGTCTGTGGTCACTGGTCACTGGTCAGTGGTCACTGGTCACATTCACATGTCGCGGGTCACTGGTCACAAGTCACTGGTCGCTGGTCACGGGTCACTTGTCAATGGTCACTGTCGCTGGTCAATGGTCACTGTCGCTGGTCACTGGTCACTGGTCACTGGTCACTGGTCACTGGTCACTGGTCATTGGTCACTGGTCACTGGTCACAAGTCACTGGTCACTGGTCACTTGTCACTGGTCGCTGGTCACTGGTCACTGGTCAGTGGTCACTGTCGCTGGTAAATGGTCACTGTCGCTGGTCACTGGTCACTGGTCACTGGGCACTGGTCACTGGTCACTGGTCACTGGTCATTGGTCACTATCGCTGGTCAATGGTCACTGTCGCTGGTCATTGGTCACTGGTCACTGGACACTGGTCACTGGTCACTTGTCACTGGTCACTGGTCACTGGTCAATGGTCACTGTCGCTGGTCACTGGTCACTGGTCACTGGTCACTGGTCACTGGTCCCTGGTCACTGGTCACTGGTCAATGATCACTGTCGCTGGTCACTGGTCACTGGTCACTGGTCACGGGTCACATGTCACTGGTCACTGGTCACTGGTCACTGGTCACTGGTCACTGGTCACTGGTCACTGGTCACTATCGTTGGTCAATGGTCACTGTCGCTGGTCACTGGTCACTGGTCACTGTTCACTGGTCACTGGTCACTGGTCACTGGTCATTGGTCACTATCGCTGGTCAATGGTCACTGTCGCTGGTCATTGGTCACTGGTCACTGGACACTGGTCACTGGTCACTGGTCACTTGTCACTGGTCACTGGTCACTGGTCACTGGTCAATGGTCACTGTCGCTGGTCACTGGTCACTGGTCACTGGTCAATGGCCACTGGTCACTGGTCACTGGTCACTGGTCACTGGTCACTGGTCACTGGTCAATGGTCCCTGTCGCTGGTCAATGGTCACTGTCGCTGGTCACTGGTCACTGGTCACTGGGCACTGGTCACTGGTCACTGGTCACTTTCGCTGGTCACTGGTCACTGGTAAATGGTCACTGGCCACTGGTCACTGGTCACTGGTCAATGGTCACTGTCGCTGGTCAATGGTCACTGTCGCTGGTCACTGGTCACTGGTCACTGGTCACTGGTCACTGGTCACTGGTCACAAGTCACTGGTCACTTGTCACTGGTCACTGGTCACTGGTCACTGGTCAATGGTCACTGTCGCTAGTCAATGGTCACTGTCGCTGGTCAATGGTCACTGCGCTGGTCATTGGTCACTGGTCACTGGTCACAGGTCAATGGTCACTGGTCACTGGTCACTGGTCACTGGTCACTGTCGCTGGTCACTGGTCACTGGTCACTGGTCACTGGTCACTGGTCACTGGTCACTGGTCACTGGTCAATGGTCCCTATCGCTGGTCAATGGTCACTGTCGCTGGTCACTGGTCACTGGTCACTGGTCACTGGTCACTGGTCACTGGTCAAAAGTCACTGGTCACTTGTCACTGGTCAGTGGTCACTGGTCTCTGGTCACTGGTCACTGGTCACTGGTCACTGGTCACAGGTCAATGGTCACTGGTCACTGGTCACTGGTCACTGGTCACTGGCCACTGGTCACTGGTCACCGGTCAATGGCCACTGTCGCTGGTCAATGGTCACTGTCGCTGGTCACTGGTCACTGGTCACTGGTCACTGGTCACTGGTCATTGGTCACTGGTCACTGGTCACAAGTCACTGGTCACTGGTCACTGGTCACTTGTCACTGGTCGATGGTCACTGGTCACTGGTCAATGGTCATTGCCGCTGGTAAATGTTCACTGTCGCTGGTCACTGGTCACTGGTCACTATCGCTGGTCAATGGTCACTTGTCACTGGTCAGTGGTCACTGGTCTCTGGTCACTGGTCACTGGTCACTGGTCACTGGTCACTGGTCACAGGTCAATGGTCACTGGTCACTGGTCACTGGTCACTGGTCACTGTCGCTGGTCACTGGTCACTGGTCACTGGTCACTGGTCACTGGTCACTGGTCAATGGTCCCTATCGCTGGTCAATGGTCACTGTCGCTGGTCACTGGTCACTGGTCACTGGTCACTGGTCACTGGTCACTGGTCAAAAGTCACTGGTCACTTGTCACTGGTCAGTTGTCACTGGTCTCTGGTCACTGGTCACTGGTCACTGGTCACTGGTCACAGGTCAATGGTCATTGGTCACTGGTCACTGGTCACAAGTCACTGGTCACTGGTCACTGGTCACTTGTCACTGGTCGATGGTCACTGGTCACTGGTCAATGGTCATTGCCGCTGGTAAATGTTCACTGTCGCTGGTCACTGGTCAATGGTCCCTATCGCTGGTCAATGGTCACTGTCGCTGGTCACTGGTCACTGGCCACTGGTCACTGGGCACTGGTCAATGGTCACTATCGCTGGTCAATGGTCACTGTCGCTGCTCACTGGTCACTGGTCACTGGTCACTGGTCATTGGTAACTATCGCTGGTCAATGGTCACTGTCGCTGGTCACTGGTCATTGGTCACTGGTCACTGGTCACGGGTCACATGTCACGGGTCACTGTTCACTGGTCACTGGTCACTGTTCACTGGTCACTGGTCACTGGTCACTGGTCATTGGTCACAAGTCACTGGTCACTGGTCACTTGTCACTGGTCGCTGGTCACTGGTCACTGGTCACTGGTCACTGGTCACTGGTCACTGGTCACTGTTCACTGGTCACTGGTCACAAGTCACTGGTCACATGTCACTGGTCAGTGGTCACTGGTCACTGGTCACTGGTCTGTGGTCACTGGTCACTGGTCAGTGGTCACTGGTCACAGTCACATGTCGCGGGTCACTGGTCACAAGTCACTGGTCGCTGGTCACAAGTCACTGGTCACTTGTCACTGGTCACTGGTCACTGGTCACTGGTCACTGGTCAATCGTCACTATCGCTGGTCAATGGTCACTGTCGCTGCTCACTGGTCACTGGTCACTGGTCACTGGTCATTGGTCACTTTCGCTGGTCAATGGTCACTGTCGCTGGTCATTGGTCACTGGTCACTGGACACTGGTCACTGTCGCTGGTCACTGGTCACTGGTCACTGGTCAATGGTCACTGCCGCTGGTCACTGGTCACTGGTCACTGGTCACTGCTCACTGGTCACTGGTCACTTGTCAATGGTCACTGTCGCTGGTCAATGGTCACTGTCGCTGGTCAATGGTCACTGTCGCTGGTCACTGGTCACTGGTCACTGGTCACTGGTCACTGGTCATTGGTCACTGGTCACTGGTCACAAGTCACTGGTCACTGGTCACTTGTCACTGGTCGCTGGTCACTGGTCACTGGTCAGTGGTCACTGTCGCTGGTAAATGGTCACTGTCGCTGGTCACTGGTCACTGGTCACTGGGCACTGGTCACTGGTCACTGGTCACTGGTCATTGGTCACTATCGCTGGTCAATGGTCACTGTCGCTGGTCACTGGTCACTGGTCACTGGTCACTGGTCACTGGTCACTGGTCACTGGTCATTGGTCACTGGTCACTGGTCACAAGTCACTGGTCACTGGTCACTGGTCACTTGTCACTATCGCTGGTCAATGGTCACTGTCGCTGGTCATTGGTCACTGGTCACTGGACACTGGTCACTGGTCACTGGTCACTTGTCACTGGTCACTGGTCACTGGTCACTGGTCAATGGTCACTGTCGCTGGTCACTGGTCACTGGTCACTGGTCAATGGCCACTGGTCACTGGTCACTGGTCACTGGTCACTGGTCACTGGTCACTGGTCACTGGTCACTGGTCAATGGTCCCTATCGCTGGTCAATGGTCACTGTCGCTGGTCACTGGTCACTGGTCACTGGGCACTGGTCACTGGTCACTGGTCACTTTCGCTGGTCACTGGTCACTGGTAAATGGTCACTGGCCACTGGTCACTGGTCACTGGTCAATGGTCACTGTCGCTGGTCAATGGTCACTGTCGCTGGTCACTGGTCACTGGTCACTGGTCACTGGTCACTGGTCACTGGTCACTGGTCACAAGTCACTGGTCACTTGTCACTGGTCACTGGTCACTGGTCACTGGTCAATGGTCACTGTCGCTAGTCAATGGTCACTGTCGCTGGTCAATGGTCACTGCGCTGGTCATTGGTCAGTGGTCACTGGTCACTGGTCAAAGTCACTGGTCACTTGTCACTGGTCAGTGGTCACTGGTCTCTGGTCACTGGTCACTGGTCACTGGTCACTGGTCACTGGTCACAGGTCAATGGTCACTGGTCACTGGTCACTGGTCACTGGTCACTGTCGCTGGTCACTGGTCACTGGTCACTGGTCACTGGTCACTGGTCACTGGTCACTGGTCACTGGTCAATGGTCCCTATCGCTGGTCAATGGTCACTGTCGCTGGTCACTGGTCACTGGTCACTGGTCACTGGTCACTGGTCACTGGTCAAAAGTCACTGGTCACTTGTCACTGGTCAGTGGTCACTGGTCTCTGGTCACTGGTCACTGGTCACTGGTCACTGGTCACAGGTCAATGGTCACTGGTCACTGGTCACTGGTCACTGGTCACTGGCCACTGGTCACTGGTCACCGGTCAATGGCCACTGTCGCTGGTCAATGGTCACTGTCGCTGGTCACTGGTCACTGGTCACTGGTCACTGGTCACTGGTCACTGGTCACTGGTCATTGGTCACTGGTCACTGGTCACAAGTCACTGGTCACTGGTCACTGGTCACTTGTCACTGGTCGATGGTCACTGGTCACTGGTCAATGGTCATTGTCGCTGGTAAATGTTCACTGTCGCTGGTCACTGGTCACTGGTCACTGTCGCTGGTCACTGGTCACTGGTCACTGGTCACTGGTCACTGGTCACTGGTCACTGGTCAATGGTCCCTATCGCTGGTCAATGGTCACTGTCGCTGGTCACTGGTCACTGGTCACTGGTCACTGGGCACTGGTCAATGGTCACTATCGCTGGTCAATGGTCACTGTCGCTGGTCACTGGTCACTGGTCATTGGTAACTATCGCTGGTCAATGGTCACTGTCGCTGGTCACTGGTCACTGGTCACTGGTCACTGGTCACGGGTCACATGTCACGGGTCACGGTTCACTGGTCGCTAGTCACTGGTCACCGGTCACTGGTCACTGGTCACTGGTCACTGTTCACTGGTCACTGCTCACTGGTCACTGGTCACTGGTCACTGGTCACTGGTCACTGGTCACTATCGCTGGTCAATGGTCACTGTCGCTGGTCACTGGTCACTGGTCACTGTTCACTGGTCACTGGTCACTGGTCACTGGTCATTGGTCACAAGTCACTGGTCACTGGTCACTTGTCACTGGTCGCTGGTCACTGGTCACTGGTCACTGGTCACTGGTCACTGGTCACTGGTCACTGTTCACTGGTCACTGGTCACAAGTCACTGGTCACATGTCACTGGTCAGTGGTCACTGGTCAGTGGTCACTGGTCACTGGTCACTGGTCTGTGGTCACTGGTCACTGGTCAGTGGTCACTGGTCACAGTCACATGTCGCGGGTCACTGGTCACAAGTCACTGGTCGCTGGTCACAAGTCACTGGTCACTTGTCACTGGTCACTGGTCACAGGTCACTGGTCAATTGTCAATGGTCGCTGGTCACTGGTCACTGGTCTTGGGTCACTGGTCACTGGTCACTGGTCACTGGTCACTGGTCACTGGTCACTGGTCACTGGTCAATCGTCACTATCGCTGGTCAATGGTCACTGTCGCTGCTCACTGGTCACTGGTCACTGGTCACTGGTCACTGGTCATTGGTCACTTTCGCTGGTCAATGGTCACTGTCGCTGGTCATTGGTCACTGGTCACTGGACACTGGTCACTGTCGCTGGTCACTGGTCACTGGTCACTGGTCAATGGTCACTGCCGCTGGTCACTGGTCACTGGTCACTGCTCACTGGTCACTGGTCACTTGTCAATGGTCACTGTCGCTGGTCAATGGTCACTGTCGCTGGTCACTGGTCACTGGTCACTGGTCACTGGTCACTGGTCATTGGTCACTGGTCACTGGTCACAAGTCACTGGTCACTGGTCACTTGTCACTGGTCGCTGGTCACTGGTCACTGGTCAGTGGTCACTGTCGCTGGTAAATGGTCACTGTCGCTGGTCACTGGTCACTGGTCACTGGGCACAGGTCACTGGTCACTGGTCACTGGTCATTGGTCACTATCGCTGGTCAATGGTCACTGTCGCTGGTCACTGGTCACTGGTCACTGGTCACTGGTCACTGGTCCCTGGTCACTGGTCACTGGTCAATGATCACTGTCGCTGGTCACTGGTCACTGGTCACTGGTCACTGGTCACTGGTCACGGGTCACATGTCACTGGTCACTGGTCACTGGTCACTGGTCACTTGTCAATGGTCACTGTCGCTGGTCAATGGTCACTGTCGCTGGTCACTGGTCACTGGTCACTGGTCACTGGTCACTGGTCATTGGTCACTGGTCACTGGTCACAAGTCACTGGTCACTGGTCACTTGTCACTGGTCGCTGGTCACTGGTCACTGGTAAGTGGTCACTGTCGCTGGTAAATGGTCACTGTCGCTGGTCACTGGTCACTGGTCACTGGTCACTGGTCACTGGTCACTGGTCACTGGTCACTGGTCACTGGTCAATGGTCCCTATCGCTGGTCAATGGTCACTGTCGCTGGTCACTGGTCACTGGTCACTGGTCAATGGTCCCTATCGCTGGTCAATGGTCACTGTCGCTGGTCACTGGTCACTGGTCACTGGTCACTGGTCACTGGTCACTGGTCACTGGTCAATGGTCCCTATCGCTGGTCAATGGTCACTGTCGCTGGTCACTGGTCACTGGTCACTGGTCACTGGTCACTGGTCAAAAGTCACTGGTCACTTGTCACTGGTCAATGGTCACTGCCGCTGGTCACTGCTCACTGGTCAATATTCACTGGTCACTGGTCACTGGTCACTGGTCACTGGTCACTGGTCACTGGTCACTGGTCACTTTCGCTGGTCACTGGTCACTGGTCAATGGTCACTGGCCACTGGTCACTGGTCACTGGTCAATGGTCACTGTCGCTGGTCAATGGTCACTGTCGCTGGTCACTGGTCACTGGTCACTGGTCACTGGTCACTGGTCACTTTTCACAAGTCACTGGTCACTTGTCACTGGTCACTGGTCACTGGTCACTGGTCACTGGTCAATGGTCACTGTCGCTGGTCAATGGTCACTGTCGCTGGTCACTGGTCACTGGTCACTGGTCACTGGTCACTTTCGCTGGTCACTGGTCACTGGTCAATGGTCACTGGCCACTGGTCACTGGTCACCGGTCAATGGTCACTGTCGCTGGTCAATGGTCACTGTCGCTGGTCACTGGTCACTGGTCACTGGTCACTGGTCACTGGTCACTGGTCACAAGTCACTGGTCACTTGTCACTGGTCACTGGTCACTGGTCACTGGTCAATGGTCACTGTCGCTGGTCAATGGTCACTGTCGCTGGTCAATGGTCACTGCGCTGGTCATTGGTCACTGGTCACTGGTCACTGGTCAAAAGTCACTGGTCACTTGTCACTGGTCAGTGGTCACTGGTCTCTGGTCACTGGTCACTTGTCACTGGTCACTGGTCACTGGTCACAGGTCAATGGTCACTGGTCACTGGTCACTGGTCACTGGTCACGGGTCACATTTCACGGGTCACTGTTCACTGGTCGCTAGTCACTGGTCACCGGTCACTGGTCACTGGTCACTGGTCACTGGTCACTGTTCACTGGTCACTGGTCACAAGTCACTGGTCACATGTCACTGGTCAGTGGTCACTGGTCACTGGTCACTGGTCTGTGGTCACTGGTCACTGGTCAGTGGTCACTGGTAACAGTCACATGTCGCGGGTCACTGGTCACAAGTCACTGGTCGCTGGTCACAAGTCACTGGTCACTTGTCACTGGTCACTGGTCACTGGTCACTGGTCAATGGTCAATGGTCGCTGGTCACTGGTCACTGGTCATGGGTCACTGGTCACTGGTCACTGGTCACTGGTCACTGGTCACTGGTCACTGGTCAATCGTCACTATCGCTGGTCAATGGTCACTGTCGCTGCTCACTGGTCACTGGTCACTGGTCACTGGTCACTGGTCATTGGTCACTATCGCTGGTCAATGGTCACTGTCGCTGGTCATTGGTCACTGGTCACTGGTCATTGGTCACTTGTCACTGGTCACTGGTCACTGGTCAATGGTCACTGTCGCTGGTCACTGGTCACTGGTCACTGGTCACTGGTCACTGGTCCCTGGTCACTGGTCACTGGTCAATGATCACTGTCGCTGGTCACTGGTCACTGGTCACTGGTCACTGTTCACTGGTCACGGGTCACATGTCACTGGTCACTGGTCACTGGTCACTTGTCACTGGTCACTGGTCACGGTCACTGGTCACTGGTCACTGGTCACTGGTCACTGGTCACTGGTCACTTTCGCTGGTCACTGGTCACTGGTCAATGGTCACTGGCCACTGGTCACTGGTCACTGGTCAATGGTCACTGTCGCTGGTCAATGGTCACTGTCGCTGGTCACTGGTCACTGGTCACTGGTCACTGGTCACTGGTCACTGGTCACAAGTCACTGGTCACTTGTCACTGGTCACTGGTCACTGGTCACTGGTCACTGGTCAATGGTCACTGTCACTGGTCACTGGTCACTGGTCACTGGTCAATGGTCCCTATCGCTGGTCAATGGTCACTGTCGCTGGTCACTGGTCACTGGTCACTGGTCACTGGTCACTGGTCATTGGTGACTATCGCTGGTCAATGGTCACTGTCGCTGGTCATCGGTCACTGGTCACTGGTCACTGGTCAAAAGTCACTGGTCACTTGTCACGGGTCACATGTCACGGGTCACTGTTCACTGTTCACTGGTCGCTAGTCACTGGTCACCGGTCACTGGTCACTGGTCACTGTTCACTGGTCACTGGTCACAAGTCACTGGTCACTTGTCACTGGTCAGTGGTCACTGGTCACTGGTCTGTGGTCACTGGTCACTGGTCACTGGTCACTGGTCACTGGTCACTGGTCACTGGTCATTGGTCACTGGTCACTGGTCACAAGTCACTGGTCACTGGTCACTTGTCACTGGTCGCTGGTCACTGGTCACTGGTCAATGGTCACTGTCGCTGGTAAATGTTCACTGTCGCTGGTCACTGGTCACAAGTCACTGGTCACATGTCACTGGTCAGTGGTCACTGGTCACTGGTCACTGGTCTGTGGTCACTGGTCACTGGTCAGTGGTCACTGGTAACAGTCACATGTCGCGGGTCACTGGTCACAAGTCACTGGTCGCTGGTCACAAGTCACTGGTCACTTGTCACTGGTCACTGGTCACTGGTCACTGGTCAATGGTCAATGGTCGCTGGTCACTGGTCACTGGTCATGGGTCACTGGTCACTGGTCACTGGTCACTGGTCACTGGTCACTGGTCACTGGTCAATCGTCACTATCGCTGGTCAATGGTCACTGTCGCTGCTCACTGGTCACTGGTCACTGGTCACTGGTCACTGGTCACTGGTCACTGGTCACTGGTCATTGGTCACTATCGCTGGTCAATGGTCACTGTCGCTGGTCATTGGTCACTGGTCACTGGTCATTGGTCACTTGTCACTGGTCACTGGTCACTGGTCAATGGTCACTGTCGCTGGTCACTGGTCACTGGTCACTGGTCACTGGTCACTGGTCACTGGTCAATGATCACTGTCGCTGGTCACTGGTCACTGGTCACTGGTCACTGTTCACTGGTCACGGGTCACATGTCACTGGTCACTGGTCACTGGTCACTTGTCACTGGTCACTGGTCACGGTCACTGGTCACTGGTCACTGGTCACTGGTCACTGGTCACTGGTCAATGGTCCCTATCGCTGGTCAATGGTCACTGTCGCTGGTCACTGGTCACTGGTCACTGGTCACTGGTCACTGGTCATTGGTGACTATCGCTGGTCAATGGTCACTGTCGCTGGTCATTGGTCACTGGTCACTGGTCACTGGTCAAAAGTCACTGGTCACTTGTCACGGGTCACATGTCACGGGTCACTGTTCACTGTTCACTGGTCGCTAGTCACTGGTCACCGGTCACTGGTCACTGGTCACTGTTCACTGGTCACTGGTCACAAGTCACTGGTCACTTGTCACTGGTCAGTGGTCACTGGTCACTGGTCTGTGGTCACTGGTCACTGGTCACTGGTCACTGGTCACTGGTCACTGGTCACTGGTCACTGGTCACTGGTCATTGGTCACTGGTCACTGGTCACAAGTCACTGGTCACTGGTCACTTGTCACTGGTCGCTGGTCACTGGTCACTGGTCAATGGTCACTGTCGCTGGTAAATGTTCACTGTCGCTGGTCACTGGTCACTGGTCACTGGTCACTGGTCACTGGTCACTGGTCACTGGTCAATGGTCCCTATCGCTGGTCAATGGTCACTGTCGCTGGTCACTGGTCACTGGTCACTGGTCAATGGTCCCTATCGCTGGTCAATGGTCACTGTCGCTGGTCACTGGTCACTGGTCACTGGTCACTGGTCACTGGTCACTGGTCACTGGTCAATGGTCCCTATCGCTGGTCAATGGTCACTGTCGCTGGTCACTGGTCACTGGTCACTGGTCACTGGTCACTGGTCAAAAGTCACTGGTCACTTGTCACTGGTCAATGGTCACTGCCGCTGGTCACTGCTCAATGGTCAATATTCACTGGTCACTGGTCACTGGTCACTGGTCACTGGTCACTGGTCACTGGTCACTTTCGCTGGTCACTGGTCACTGGTCAATGGTCACTGGCCACTGGTCACTGGTCACTGGTCAATGGTCACTGTCGCTGGTCAATGGTCACTGTCGCTGGTCACTGGTCACTGGTCACTGGTCACTGGTCACTGGTCACTTTTCACAAGTCACTGGTCACTTGTCACTGGTCACTGGTCACTGGTCACTGGTCACTGGTCACTGGTCATTGGTCACTGGTCACTGGTCACAAGTCACTGGTCACTGGTCACTTGTCACTGGTCGCTGGTCACTGGTCACTGGTCAATGGTCACTGTCGCTGGTAAATGTTCACTGTCGCTGGTCACTGGTCACTGGTCACTGGTCACTGGTCACTGGTCACTGGTCACTGGTCACTGGTCACTGGTCACTGGTCAATGGTCCCTATCGCTGGTCAATGGTCACTGTCGCTGGTCACTGGTCACTGGTCACTGGTCAATGGTCCCTATCGCTGGTCAATGGTCACTGTCGCTGGTCACTGGTCACTGGTCACTGGTCACTGGTCACTGGTCACTGGTCACTGGTCACTGGTCACTGGTCAATGGTCCCTATCGCTGGTCAATGGTCACTGTCGCTGGTCACTGGTCACTGGTCACTGGTCACTGGTCACTGGTCAAAAGTCACTGGTCACTTGTCACTGGTCAATGGTCACTGCCGCTGGTCACTGCTCACTGGTCAATATTCACTGGTCACTGGTCACTGGTCACTGGTCACTGGTCACTGGTCACTGGTCACTTTCGCTGGTCACTGGTCACTGGTCAATGGTCACTGGCCACTGGTCACTGGTCACTGGTCAATGGTCACTGTCGCTGGTCAATGGTCACTGTCGCTGGTCACTGGTCACTGGTCACTGGTCACTGGTCACTGGTCACTGGTCACAAGTCACTGGTCACTTGTCACTGGTCACTGGTCACTGGTCACTGGTCAATGGTCACTGTCGCTGGTCAATGGTCACTGTCGCTGGTCAATGGTCACTGCGCTGGTCATTGGTCACTGGTCACTGGTCACTGGTCAAAAGTCACTGGTCACTTGTCACTGGTCAGTGGTCACTGGTCTCTGGTCACTGGTCACTGGTCACTGGTCACTGGTCACTGGTCACAGGTCAATGGTCACTGGTCACTGGTCACTGGTCACTGGTCACTGTTCACTGGTCGCTAGTCACTGGTCACCGGTCACTGGTCACTGGTCACTGGTCACTGGTCACTGTTCACTGGTCACTGGTCACAAGTCACTGGTCAGTGGTCACTGGTCCCTGGTCACTGGTCTGTGGTCACTGGTCACTGGTCAGTGGTCACTGGTAACAGTCACATGTCGCGGGTCACTGGTCACAAGTCACTGGTCGCTGGTCACAAGTCACTGGTCACTTGTCACTGGTCACTGGTCACTGGTCACTGGTCAATGGTCAATGGTCGCTGGTCACTGGTCACTGGTCATGGGTCACTGGTCACTGGTCACTGGTCACTGGTCACTGGTCAATGGTCCCTATCGCTGGTCAATGGTCACTGTCGCTGGTCACTGGTCACTGGTCACTGGTCACTGGTCACTGGTCATTGGTGACTATCGCTGGTCAATGGTCACTGTCGCTGGTCATTGGTCACTGGTCACTGGTCACTGGTCAAAAGTCACTGGTCACTTGTCACGGGTCACATGTCACGGGTCACTGTTCACTGTTCACTGGTCGCTAGTCACTGGTCACCGGTCACTGGTCACTGGTCACTGTTCACTGGTCACTGGTCACAAGTCACTGGTCACTTGTCACTGGTCAGTGGTCACTGGTCACTGGTCTGTGGTCACTGGTCACTGGTCACTGGTCACTGGTCACTGGTCACTGGTCACTGGTCACTGGTCATTGGTCACTGGTCACTGGTCACAAGTCACTGGTCACTGGTCACTTGTCACTGGTCGCTGGTCACTGGTCACTGGTCAATGGTCACTGTCGCTGGTAAATGTTCACTGTCGCTGGTCACTGGTCACTGGTCACTGGTCACTGGTCACTGGTCACAGGTCAATGGTCACTGGTCACTGGTCACTGGTCACTGGTCACTGTTCACTGGTCACTGGTCACAAGTCACTGGTCACTTGTCACTGGTCAGTGGTCACTGGTCACTGGTCTGTGGTCACTGGTCACTGGTCACTGGTCACTGGTCACTGGTCACTGGTCACTGGTCATTGGTCACTGGTCACTGGTCACAAGTCACTGGTCACTGGTCACTTGTCACTGGTCACTGGTCACTGGTCACTGGTCAATGGTCACTGTCGCTGGTCAATGGTCACTGTCGCTGGTCAATGGTCACTGCGCTGGTCATTGGTCACTGGCCACTGGTCACTGGTCACTGGTCAAAAGTCACTGGTCACTTGTCACTGGTCAGTGGTCACTGGTCTCTGGTCACTGGTCACTGGTCACTGGTCACTGGTCACTGGTCACAGGTCAATAGTCACTGGTCACTGGTCACTGGTCACTGGTCACTGGTCACTGGTCACAGGTCACTGGTCACTGGTCACGGGTCACATTTCACGGGTCACGGTTCACTGGTCGCTAGTAACTGGTCACCGGTCACTGGTCACCGGTCACTGGTCACCGGTCACTGGTCACTGTTCACTGGTCACTGGTCACAAGTCACTGGTCACATGTCACTGGTCAGTGGTCACTGGTCACTGGTCACTGGTCTGTGGTCATTGGTCACTGGTCAGTGGTCACTGGTCACAGTCACATGTCGCGGGTCACTGGTCACTGGTCACGGGTCACATTTCACGGGTCACTGTTCACTGGTCGCTAGTCACTGGTCACCGGTCACTGGTCACTGGTCACTGGTCACTGGTCACTGTTCACTGGTCACTGGTCACAAGTCACTGGTCAGTGGTCACTGGTCCCTGGTCACTGGTCTGTGGTCACTGGTCACTGGTCAGTGGTCACTGGTAACAGTCACATGTCGCGGGTCACTGGTCACAAGTCACTGGTCGCTGGTCACAAGTCACTGGTCACTTGTCACTGGTCACTGGTCACTGGTCACTGGTCAATGGTCAATGGTCGCTGGTCACTGGTCACTGGTCATGGGTCACTGGTCACTGGTCACTGGTCACTGGTCACTGGTCAATGGTCCCTATCGCTGGTCAATGGTCACTGTCGCTGGTCACTGGTCACTGGTCACTGGTCACTGGTCACTGGTCATTGGTGACTATCGCTGGTCAATGGTCACTGTCGCTGGTCATTGGTCACTGGTCACTGGTCACTGGTCAAAAGTCACTGGTCACTTGTCACGGGTCACATGTCACGGGTCACTGTTCACTGTTCACTGGTCGCTAGTCACTGGTCACCGGTCACTGGTCACTGGTCACTGTTCACTGGTCACTGGTCACAAGTCACTGGTCACTTGTCACTGGTCAGTGGTCACTGGTCACTGGTCTGTGGTCACTGGTCACTGGTCACTGGTCACTGGTCACTGGTCACTGGTCACTGGTCATTGGTCACTGGTCACTGGTCACAAGTCACTGGTCACTGGTCACTTGTCACTGGTCGCTGGTCACTGGTCACTGGTCAATGGTCACTGTCGCTGGTAAATGTTCACTGTCGCTGGTCACTGGTCACTGGTCACTGGTCACTGGTCACTGGTCACAGGTCAATGGTCACTGGTCACTGGTCACTGGTCACTTGTCACTGGTCGCTGGTCACTGGTCACTGGTCAATGGTCACTGTCGCTGGTAAATGTTCACTGTCGCTGGTCACTGGTCACTGGTCACTGGTCACTGGTCACTGGTCACTGGTCACTGGTCAATGGTCCCTATCGCTGGTCAATGGTCACTGTCGCTGGTCACTGGTCACTGGTCACTGGTCAATGGTCCCTATCGCTGGTCAATGGTCACTTTCGCTGGTCACTGGTCACTGGTCAATGGTCACTGGCCACTGGTCACTGGTCACTGGTCAATGGTCACTGTCGCTGGTCAATGGTCACTGTCGCTGGTCACTGGTCACTGGTCACTGGTCACTGGTCACTGGTCACTGGTCACAAGTCACTGGTCACTTGTCACTGGTCACTGGTCACTGGTCACTGGTCAATGGTCACTGTCACTGGTCACTGGTCACTGGTCACTGGTCAATGGTCCCTATCGCTGGTCAATGGTCACTGTCGCTGGTCACTGGTCACTGGTCACTGGTCATTGGTGACTATCGCTGGTCAATGGTCACTGTCGCTGGTCATCGGTCACTGGTCACTGGTCACTGGTCAAAAGTCACTGGTCACTTGTCACGGGTCACATGTCACGGGTCACTGTTCACTGTTCACTGGTCGCTAGTCACTGGTCACCGGTCACAGGTCACTGGTCACTGTTCACTGGTCACTGGTCACAAGTCACTGGTCACTTGTCACTGGTCAGTGGTCACTGGTCACTGGTCTGTGGTCACTGGTCACTGGTCACTGGTCACTGGTCACTGGTCACTGGTCACTGGTCACTGGTCACTGGTCATTGGTCACTGGTCACTGGTCACAAGTCACTGGTCACTGGTCACTTGTCACTGGTCGCTGGTCACTGGTCACTGGTCAATGGTCACTGTCGCTGGTAAATGTTCACTGTCGCTGGTCACTGGTCACTGGTCACTGGTCACTGGTCACTGGTCAATGGTCCCTATCGCTGGTCAATGGTCACTGTCGCTGGTCACTGGTCACTGGTCACTGGTCAATGGTCCCTATCGCTGGTCAATGGTCACTGTCGCTGGTCACTGGTCACTGGTCACTGGTCACTGGTCACTGGTCACTGGTCACTGGTCACTGGTCAATGGTCCCTATCGCTGGTCAATGGTCACTGTCGCTGGTCACTGGTCACTGGTCACTGGTCACTGGTCACTTTCGCTGGTCACTGGTCACTGGTCAATGGTCACTGGCCACTGGTCACTGGTCACTGGTCAATGGTCACTGTCGCTGGTCAATGGTCACTGTCGCTGGTCACTGGTCACTGGTCACTGGTCACTGGTCACTGGTCACTTTTCACAAGTCACTGGTCACTTGTCACTGGTCACTGGTCACTGGTCACTGGTCACTGGTCAATGGTCACTGTCGCTGGTCAATGGTCACTGTCGCTGGTCACTGGTCACTGGTCACTGGTCACTGGTCACTTTCGCTGGTCACTGGTCACTGGCCACTGGTCACTGGTCACTGGTCAATGGTCACTGTCGCTGGTCAATGGTCACTGTCGCTGGTCACTGGTCACTGGTCACTGGTCACTGGTCACAAGTCACTGGTCACTTGTCACTGGTCACTGGTCACTGGTCACTGGTCAATGGTCACTGTCGCTGGTCAATGGTCACTGTCGCTGGTCAATGGTCACTGCGCTGGTCATTGGTCACTGGTCACTGGTCACTGGTCAAAAGTCACTGGTCACTTGTCACTGGTCAGTGGTCACTGGTCTCTGGTCACTGGTCACTGGTCACTGGTCACTGGTCACTGGTCACAGGTCAATGGTCACTGGTCACTGGTCACTGGTCACTGGTCACGGGTCACATTTCACGGGTCACTGTTCACTGGTCGCTAGTCACTGGTCACCGGTCACTGGTCACTGGTCACTGGTCACTGGTCACTGTTCACTGGTCACTGGTCACAAGTCACTGGTCACATGTCACTGGTCAGTGGTCACTGGTCACTGGTCACTGGTCTGTGGTCACTGGTCACTGGTCAGTGGTCACTGGTAACAGTCACATGTCGCGGGTCACTGGTCACAAGTCACTGGTCGCTGGTCACAAGTCACTGGTCACTTGTCACTGGTCACTGGTCACTGGTCACTGGTCAATGGTCAATGGTCGCTGGTCACTGGTCACTGGTCATGGGTCACTGGTCACTGGTCACTGGTCACTGGTCACTGGTCACTGGTCACTGGTCAATCGTCACTATCGCTGGTCAATGGTCACTGTCGCTGCTCACTGGTCACTGGTCACTGGTCACTGGTCACTGGTCACTGGTCACTGGTCACTGGTCATTGGTCACTATCGCTGGTCAATGGTCACTGTCGCTGGTCATTGGTCACTGGTCACTGGTCATTGGTCACTTGTCACTGGTCACTGGTCACTGGTCAATGGTCACTGTCGCTGGTCACTGGTCACTGGTCACTGGTCACTGGTCACTGGTCCCTGGTCACTGGTCACTGGTCAATGATCACTGTCGCTGGTCACTGGTCACTGGTCACTGGTCACTGGTCACTGGTCACGGGTCACATGTCACTGGTCACTGGTCACTGGTCACTTGTCACTGGTCACTGGTCACGGTCACTGGTCACTGGTCACTGGTCACTGGTCACTGGTCACTGGTCACTGGTCACTGGTCAATGGTCCCTATCGCTGGTCAATGGTCACTGTCGCTGGTCACTGGTCACTGGTCACTGGTCACTGGTCACTGGTCATTGGTGACTATCGCTGGTCAATGGTCACTGTCGCTGGTCATTGGTCACTGGTCACTGGTCACTGGTCAAAAGTCACTGGTCACTTGTCACGGGTCACATGTCACGGGTCACTGTTCACTGTTCACTGGTCGCTAGTCACTGGTCACCGGTCACTGGTCACTGGTCACTGTTCACTGGTCACTGGTCACAAGTCACTGGTCACTTGTCACTGGTCAGTGGTCACTGGTCACTGGTCTGTGGTCACTGGTCACTGGTCACTGGTCACTGGTCACTGGTCACTGGTCACTGGTCACTGGTCACTGGTCATTGGTCACTGGTCACTGGTCACAAGTCACTGGTCACTGGTCACTTGTCACTGGTCGCTGGTCACTGGTCACTGGTCAATGGTCACTGTCGCTGGTAAATGTTCACTGTCGCTGGTCACTGGTCACTGATCACTGGTCACTGGTCACTGGTCACAGGTCAATGGTCACTGGTCACTGGTCACTGGTCACTGGTCACTGTTCACTGGTCACTGGTCACAAGTCACTGGTCACTTGTCACTGGTCAGTGGTCACTGGTCACTGGTCTGTGGTCACTGGTCACTGGTCACTGGTCACTGGTCACTGGTCACTGGTCACTGGTCATTGGTCACTGGTCACTGGTCACAAGTCACTGGTCACTGGTCACTTGTCACTGGTCACTGGTCACTGGTCACTGGTCAATGGTCACTGTCACTGGTCAATGGTCACTGTCGCTGGTCAATGGTCACTGCGCTGGTCATTGGTCACTGGCCACTGGTCACTGGTCACTGGTCAAAAGTCACTGGTCACTTGTCACTGGTCAGTGGTCACTGGTCTCTGGTCACTGGTCACTGGTCACTGGTCACTGGTCACTGGTCACAGGTCAATAGTCACTGGTCACTGGTCACTGGTCACTGGTCACTGGTCACTGGTCACAGGTCACTGGTCACTGGTCACGGGTCACATTTCACGGGTCACGGTTCACTGGTCGCTAGTCACTGGTCACCGGTCACTGGTCACCGGTCACTGGTCACTGTTCACTGGTCACTGGTCACAAGTCACTGGTCACATGTCACTGGTCAGTGGTCACTGGTCACTGGTCACTGGTCTGTGGTCACTGGTCACTGGTCAGTGGTCACTGGTCACAGTCACATGTCGCGGGTCACTGGTCACAAGTCACTGGTCGCTGGTCACAAGTCACGGGTCACTTGTCACTGGTCACTGGTCACTGGTCACTGGTCAATTGTCAATGGTCGCTGGTCACTGGTTACTGGTCATGGGTCACTGGTCACTGGTCACTGGTCATTGGTCACTATCGCTGGTCAATGGTCACTGTCGCTGGTCATTGGTCACTGGTCACTGGACACTGGTCACTGTCGCTGGTCACTGGTCACTGGTCACTGGTCAATGGTCACTGCCGCTGGTCACTGGTCACTGGTCACTGCTCACTGGTCACTGGTCACTTGTCAATGGTCACTGTCGCTGGTCAATGGTCACTGTCGCTGGTCACTGGTCACTGGTCACTGGTCACTGGTCACTGGTCACTGGTCATTGGTCACTGGTCACTGGTCACAAGTCACTGGTCACTGGTCACTTGTCACTGGTCGCTGGTCACTGGTCACTGGTCAGTGGTCACTGTCGCTGGTAAATGGTCACTGTCGCTGGTCACTGGTCACTGGTCACTGGGCACTGGTCACTGGTCACTGGTCACTGGTCATTGGTCACTATCGCTGGTCAATGGTCACTGTCGCTGGTCATTGGTCACTGGTCACTGGACACTGGTCACTGGTCACTTGTCACTGGTCACTGGTCACTGGTCAATGGTCACTGTCGCTGGTCACTGGTCACTGGTCACTGGTCACTGGTCACTGGTCACTGGTCCCTGGTCACTGGTCACTGGTCAATGATCACTGTCGCTGGTCACTGGTCACTGGTCACTGGTCACGGGTCACATGTCACTGGTCACTGGTCACTGGTCACTGGTCACTGGTCACTGGTCACTGGTCACTGGTCACTATCGTTGGTCAATGGTCACTGTCGCTGGTCACTGGTCACTGGTCACTGTTCACTGGTCACTGGTCACTGGTCACTGGTCATTGGTCACTATCGCTGGTCAATGGTCACTGTCGCTGGTCATTGGTCACTGGTCACTGGACACTGGTCACTGGTCACTGGTCACTTGTCACTGGTCACTGGTCACTGGTCACTGGTCAATGGTCACTGTCGCTGGTCACTGGTCACTGGTCACTGGTCAATGGCCACTGGTCACTGGTCACTGGTCACTGGTCACTGGTCACTGGTCACTGGTCAATGGTCCCTATCGCTGGTCAATGGTCACTGTCGCTGGTCACTGGTCACTGGTCACTGGGCACTGGTCACTGGTCACTGGTCACTTTCGCTGGTCACTGGTCACTGGTAAATGGTCACTGGCCACTGGTCACTGGTCACTGGTCAATGGTCACTGTCGCTGGTCAATGGTCACTGTCGCTGGTCACGGGTCACATGTCACTGGTCACTGGTCACTGGTCACTTGTCACTGGTCACTGGTCACGGTCACTGGTCACTGGTCACTGGTCACTGGTCACTGGTCACTGGTCAATGGTCCCTATCGCTGGTCAATGGTCACTGTCGCTGGTCACTGGTCACTGGTCACTGGTCACTGGTCACTGGTCATTGGTGACTATCGCTGGTCAATGGTCACTGTCGCTGGTCATTGGTCACTGGTCACTGGTCACTGGTCAAAAGTCACTGGTCACTTGTCACGGGTCACATGTCACGGGTCACTGTTCACTGTTCACTGGTCGCTAGTCACTGGTCACCGGTCACTGGTCACTGGTCACTGTTCACTGGTCACTGGTCACAAGTCACTGGTCACTTGTCACTGGTCAGTGGTCACTGGTCACTGGTCTGTGGTCACTGGTCAGTGGTCACTGGTCACTGGTCACTGGTCACTTGTCACTGGTCGCTGGTCACTGGTCACTGGTCAATGGTCACTGTCGCTGGTAAATGTTCACTGTCGCTGGTCACTGGTCACTGGTCACTGGTGACTGGTCACTGGTCACTGGTCACTGGTCAATGGTCCCTATCGCTGGTCAATGGTCACTGTCGCTGGTCACTGGTCACTGGTCACTGGTCAATGGTCCCTATCGCTGGTCAATGGTCACTGTCGCTGGTCACTGGTCACTGGTCACTGGTCACTGGTCACTGGTCACTGGTCACTGGTCAATGGTCCCTATCGCTGGTCAATGGTCACTGTCGCTGGTCACTGGTCACTGGTCACTGGTCACTGGTCACTGGTCAAAAGTCACTGGTCACTTGTCACTGGTCAATGGTCACTGCCGCTGGTCACTGCTCACTGGTCAATATTCACTGGTCACTGGTCACTGGTCACTGGTAACTGGTCACTGGTCACTGGTCACTTTCGCTGGTCACTGGTCACTGGTCAATGGTCACTGGCCACTGGTCACTGGTCACTGGTCAATGGTCACTGTCGCTGGTCAATGGTCACTGTCGCTGGTCACTGGTCACTGGTCACTGGTCACTGGTCACTGGTCACTTTTCACAAGTCACTGGTCACTTGTCACTGGTCAATGGTCCCTATCGCTGGTCAATGGTCACTGTCGCTGGTCACTGGTCACTGGTCACTGGTCACTGGTCACTGGTCAAAAGTCACTGGTCACTTGTCACTGGTCAATGGTCACTGCCGCTGGTCACTGCTCACTGGTCAATATTCACTGGTCACTGGTCACTGGTCACTGGTAACTGGTCACTGGTCACTGGTCACTTTCGCTGGTCACTGGTCACTGGTCAATGGTCACTGGCCACTGGTCACTGGTCACTGGTCAATGGTCACTGTCGCTGGTCAATGGTCACTGTCGCTGGTCACTGGTCACTGGTCACTGGTCACTGGTCACTGGTCACTTTTCACAAGTCACTGGTCACTTGTCACTGGTCACTGGTCACTGGTCACTGGTCACTGGTCAATGGTCACTGTCGCTGGTCAATGGTCACTGTCGCTGGTCACTGGTCACTGGTCACTGGTCACTGGTCACTTTCGCTGGTCACTGGTCACTGGTCAATGGTCACTGGCCACTGGTCACTGGTCACTGGTCAATGGTCACTGTCGCTGGTCAATGGTCACTGTCGCTGGTCACTGGTCACTGGTCACTGGTCACTGGTCACTGGTCACTGGTCACAAGTCACTGGTCACTTGTCACTGGTCACTGGTCACTGGTCACTGGTCAATGGTCACTGTCACTGGTCACTGGTCACTGGTCACTGGTCAATGGTCCCTATCGCTGGTCAATGGTCACTGTCGCTGGTCACTGGTCACTGGTCACTGGTCACTGGTCACTGGTCATTGGTGACTATCGCTGGTCAATGGTCACTGTCGCTGGTCATCGGTCACTGGTCACTGGTCACTGGTCAAAAGTCACTGGTCACTTGTCACGGGTCACATGTCACGGGTCACTGTTCACTGTTCACTGGTCGCTAGTCACTGGTCACCGGTCACTGGTCACTGGTCACTGTTCACTGGTCACTGGTCACAAGTCACTGGTCACTTGTCACTGGTCAGTGGTCACTGGTCACTGGTCTGTGGTCACTGGTCACTGGTCACTGGTCACTGGTCACTGGTCACTGGTCACTGGTCACTGGTCATTGGTCACTGGTCACTGGTCACAAGTCACTGGTCACTGGTCACTTGTCACTGGTCACTGGTCACTGGTCAATGGTCACTGTCGCTGGTAAATGTTCACTGTCGCTGGTCACTGGTCACTGGTCACTGGTCACTGGTCACTGGTCACTGGTCACTGGTCAATGGTCCCTATCGCTGGTCAATGGTCACTGTCGCTGGTCACTGGTCACTGGTCACTGGTCAATGGTCCCTATCGCTGGTCAATGGTCACTGTCGCTGGTCACTGGTCACTGGTCACTGGTCACTGGTCACTGGTCACTGGTCACTGGTCAATGGTCCCTATCGCTGGTCAATGGTCACTGTCGCTGGTCACTGGTCACTGGTCACTGGTCACTGGTCACTGGTCAAAAGTCACTGGTCACTTGTCACTGGTCAATGGTCACTGCCGCTGGTCACTGCTCACTGGTCAATATTCACTGGTCACTGGTCACTGGTCACTGGTCACTGGTCACTGGTCACTGGTCACTTTCGCTGGTCACTGGTCACTGGTCAATGGTCACTGGCCACTGGTCACTGGTCACTGGTCAATGGTCACTGTCGCTGGTCAATGGTCACTGTCGCTGGTCACTGGTCACTGGTCACTGGTCACTGGTCACTGGTCACTGGTCACTTTTCACAAGTCACTGGTCACTTGTCACTGGTCACTGGTCACTGGTCACTGGTCACTGGTCAATGGTCACTGTCGCTGGTCAATGGTCACTGTCGCTGGTCACTGGTCACTGGTCACTGGTCACTGGTCACTTTCGCTGGTCACTGGTCACTGGTCAATGGTCACTGGTCACAGGTCAATAGTCACTGGTCACTGGTCACTGGTCACTGGTCACTGGTCACTGGTCACAGGTCACTGGTCACTGGTCACGGGTCACATTTCACGGGTCACGGTTCACTGGTCGCTAGTCACTGGTCACCGGTCACTGGTCACCGGTCACTGGTCACTGTTCACTGGTCACTGGTCACAAGTCACTGGTCACATGTCACTGGTCAGTGGTCACTGGTCACTGGTCACTGGTCTGTGGTCACTGGTCACTGGTCAGTGGTCACTGGTCACAGTCACATGTCGCGGGTCACTGGTCACAAGTCACTGGTCGCTGGTCACGGGTCACTTGTCAATGGTCACTGTCGCTGGTCAATGGTCACTGTCGCTGGTCACTGGTCACTGGTCACTGGTCACTGGTCACTGGTCACTGGTCATTGGTCACTGGTCACTGGTCACAAGTCACTGGTCACTGGTCACTTGTCACTGGTCGCTGGTCACTGGTCACTGGTCAGTGGTCACTGTCGCTGGTAAATGGTCACTGTCGCTGGTCACTGGTCACTGGTCACTGGGCACTGGTCACTGGTCACTGGTCACTGGTCATTGGTCACTATCGCTGGTCAATGGTCACTGTCGCTGGTCATTGGTCACTGGTCACTGGACACTGGTCACTGGTCACTTGTCACTGGTCACTGGTCACTGGTCAATGGTCACTGTCGCTGGTCACTGGTCACTGGTCACTGGTCACTGGTCACTGGTCCCTGGTCACTGGTCACTGGTCAATGATCACTGTCGCTGGTCACTGGTCACTGGTCACTGGTCACGGGTCACATGTCACTGGTCACTGGTCACTGGTCACTGGTCACTGGTCACTGGTCACTGGTCACTGGTCACTATCGTTGGTCAATGGTCACTGTCGCTGGTCACTGGTCACTGGTCACTGTTCACTGGTCACTGGTCACTGGTCACTGGTCATTGGTCACTATCGCTGGTCAATGGTCACTGTCGCTGGTCATTGGTCACTGGTCACTGGACACTGGTCACTGGTCACTGGTCACTTGTCACTGGTCACTGGTCACTGGTCACTGGTCAATGGTCACTGTCGCTGGTCACTGGTCACTGGTCACTGGTCAATGGCCACTGGTCACTGGTCACTGGTCACTGGTCACTGGTCACTGGTCACTGGTCAATGGTCCCTGTCGCTGGTCAATGGTCACTGTCGCTGGTCACTGGTCACTGGTCACTGGGCACTGGTCACTGGTCACTGGTCACTTTCGCTGGTCACTGGTCACTGGTAAATGGTCACTGGCCACTGGTCACTGGTCACTGGTCAATGGTCACTGTCGCTGGTCAATGGTCACTGTCGCTGGTCACTGGTCACTGGTCACTGGTCACTGGTCACTGGTCACTGGTCACAAGTCACTGGTCACTTGTCACTGGTCACTGGTCACTGGTCACTGGTCAATGGTCACTGTCGCTAGTCAATGGTCACTGTCGCTGGTCAATGGTCACTGCGCTGGTCATTGGTCACTGGTCACTGGTCACAGGTCAATGGTCACTGGTCACTGGTCACTGGTCACTGGTCACTGTCGCTGGTCACTGGTCACTGGTCACTGGTCACTGGTCACTGGTCACTGGTCACTGGTCACTGGTCAATGGTCCCTATCGCTGGTCAATGGTCACTGTCGCTGGTCACTGGTCACTGGTCACTGGTCACTGGTCACTGGTCACTGGTCAAAAGTCACTGGTCACTTGTCACTGGTCAGTGGTCACTGGTCTCTGGTCACTGGTCACTGGTCACTGGTCACTGGTCACAGGTCAATGGTCACTGGTCACTGGTCACTGGTCACTGGTCACTGGCCACTGGTCACTGGTCACCGGTCAATGGCCACTGTCGCTGGTCAATGGTCACTGTCGCTGGTCACTGGTCACTGGTCACTGGTCACTGGTCACTGGTCATTGGTCACTGGTCACTGGTCACAAGTCACTGGTCACTGGTCACTGGTCACTTGTCACTGGTCGATGGTCACTGGTCACTGGTCAATGGTCATTGCCGCTGGTAAATGTTCACTGTCGCTGGTCACTGGTCACTGGTCACTGTCGCTGGTCACTGGTCACTGGTCACTGGTCACTGGTCACTGGTCACTGGTCACTGGTCAATGGTCCCTATCGCTGGTCAATGGTCACTGTCGCTGGTCACTGGTCACTGGTCACTGGTCACTGGGCACTGGTCAATGGTCACTATCGCTGGTCAATGGTCACTGTCGCTGCTCACTGGTCACTGGTCACTGGTCACTGGTCACTGGTCATTGGTCACTATCGCTGGTCAATGGTCACTGTCGCTGGTCATTGGTCACTGGTCACTGGACACTGGTCACTGGTCACTGGTCACTTGTCACTGGTCACTGGTCACTGGTCACTGGTCAATGGTCACTGTCGCTGGTCACTGGTCACTGGTCACTGGTCAATGGCCACTGGTCACTGGTCACTGGTCACTGGTCACTGGTCACTGGTCACTGGTCACTGGTCAATGGTCCCTATCGCTGGTCAATGGTCACTGTCGCTGGTCACTGGTCACTGGTCACTGGGCACTGGTCACTGGTCACTGGTCACTTTCGCTGGTCTCTGGTCACTGGTAAATGGTCACTGGCCACTGGTCACTGGTCACTGGTCAATGGTCACTGTCGCTGGTCAATGGTCACTGTCGCTGGTCACTGGTCACTGGTCACTGGTCACTGGTCACTGGTCACTGGTCACAAGTCACTGGTCACTTGTCACTGGTCACTGGTCACTGGTCACTGGTCAATGGTCACTGTCGCTAGTCAATGGTCACTGTCGCTGGTCAATGGTCACTGCGCTGGTCATTGGTCAGTGGTCACTGGTCACTGGTCAAAGTCACTGGTCACTTGTCACTGGTCAGTGGTCACTGGTCTCTGGTCACTGGTCACTGGTCACTGGTCACTGGTCACTGGTCACAGGTCAATGGTCACTGGTCACTGGTCACTGGTCACTGGTCACTGTCGCTGGTCACTGGTCACTGGTCACTGGTCACTGGTCACTGGTCACTGGTCAATGGTCCCTATCGCTGGTCAATGGTCACTGTCGCTGGTCACTGGTCACTGGTCACTGGTCACTGGTCACTGGTCACTGGTCAAAAGTCACTGGTCACTTGTCACTGGTCAGTTGTCACTGGTCTCTGGTCACTGGTCACTGGTCACTGGTCACTGGTCACAGGTCAATGGTCATTGGTCACTGGTCACTGGTCACAAGTCACTGGTCACTGGTCACTGGTCACTTGTCACTGGTCGATGGTCACTGGTCACTGGTCAATGGTCATTGCCGCTGGTA
The DNA here is from genome assembly GCA_947577245.1 of Andrena bucephala. NCBI lineage: Eukaryota > Metazoa > Arthropoda > Insecta > Hymenoptera > Andrenidae > Andrena > Andrena bucephala. Next base: position 24,081,248 of record OX387716.1, on the reverse strand, counting down.
AATGTTCACTGTCGCTGGTCACTGGTCAATGGTCCCTATCGCTGGTCAATGGTCACTGTCGCTGGTCACTGGTCACTGGCCACTGGTCACTGGGCACTGGTCAATGGTCACTATCGCTGGTCAATGGTCACTGTCGCTGCTCACTGGTCACTGGTCACTGGTCACTGGTCATTGGTAACTATCGCTGGTCAATGGTCACTGTCGCTGGTCACTGGTCATTGGTCACTGGTCACTGGTCACGGGTCACATGTCACGGGTCACTGTTCACTGGTCACTGGTCACTGTTCACTGGTCACTGGTCACTGGTCACTGGTCATTGGTCACAAGTCACTGGTCACTGGTCACTTGTCACTGGTCGCTGGTCACTGGTCACTGGTCACTGGTCACTGGTCACTGGTCACTGGTCACTGTTCACTGGTCACTGGTCACAAGTCACTGGTCACATGTCACTGGTCAGTGGTCACTGGTCACTGGTCACTGGTCTGTGGTCACTGGTCACTGGTCAGTGGTCACTGGTCACAGTCACATGTCGCGGGTCACTGGTCACAAGTCACTGGTCGCTGGTCACAAGTCACTGGTCACTTGTCACTGGTCACTGGTCACTGGTCACTGGTCACTGGTCAATCGTCACTATCGCTGGTCAATGGTCACTGTCGCTGCTCACTGGTCACTGGTCACTGGTCACTGGTCATTGGTCACTTTCGCTGGTCAATGGTCACTGTCGCTGGTCATTGGTCACTGGTCACTGGACACTGGTCACTGTCGCTGGTCACTGGTCACTGGTCACTGGTCAATGGTCACTGCCGCTGGTCACTGGTCACTGGTCACTGGTCACTGCTCACTGGTCACTGGTCACTTGTCAATGGTCACTGTCGCTGGTCAATGGTCACTGTCGCTGGTCAATGGTCACTGTCGCTGGTCACTGGTCACTGGTCACTGGTCACTGGTCACTGGTCATTGGTCACTGGTCACTGGTCACAAGTCACTGGTCACTGGTCACTTGTCACTGGTCGCTGGTCACTGGTCACTGGTCAGTGGTCACTGTCGCTGGTAAATGGTCACTGTCGCTGGTCACTGGTCACTGGTCACTGGGCACTGGTCACTGGTCACTGGTCACTGGTCATTGGTCACTATCGCTGGTCAATGGTCACTGTCGCTGGTCACTGGTCACTGGTCACTGGTCACTGGTCACTGGTCACTGGTCCCTGGTCACTGGTCACTGGTCAATGATCACTGTCGCTGGTCACTGGTCACTGGTCACTGGTCACTGGTCACTGGTCACGGGTCACATGTCACTGGTCACTGGTCACTGGTCACTGGTCACTTGTCAATGGTCACTGTCGCTGGTCAATGGTCACTGTCGCTGGTCACTGGTCACTGGTCACTGGTCACTGGTCACTGGTCATTGGTCACTGGTCACTGGTCACAAGTCACTGGTCACTGGTCACTTGTCACTGGTCGCTGGTCACTGGTCACTGGTAAGTGGTCACCGTCGCTGGTAAATGGTCACTGTCGCTGGTCACTGGTCACTGGTCACTGGTCACTGGTCACTGGTCACTGGTCACTGGTCAATGGTCCCTATCGCTGGTCAATGGTCACTGTCGCTGGTCACTGGTCACTGGTCACTGGTCAATGGTCCCTATCGCTGGTCAATGGTCACTGTCGCTGGTCACTGGTCACTGGTCACTGGTCACTGGTCACTGGTCACTGGTCACTGGTCAATGGTCCCTATCGCTGGTCAATGGTCACTGTCGCTGGTCACTGGTCACTGGTCACTGGTCACTGGTCACTGGTCAAAAGTCACTGGTCACTTGTCACTGATCAATGGTCACTGCCGCTGGTCACTGCTCACTGGTCAATATTCACTGGTCACTGGTCACTGGTCACTGGTCACTGGTCACTGGTCACTGGTCACTTTCGCTGGTCACTGGTCACTGGTCAATGGTCACTGTCGCTGGTCACTGGTCACTGGTCACTGGTCACTGGTCACTGGTCACTGGTCACAGGTCAATGGTCACTGGGCACTGGTCACTGGTCACTGGTCACTGGTCACTGGTCACGGGTCACATTTCACGGGTCACTGTTCACTGGACGCTAGTCACTGGTCACCGGTCACTGGTCACTGGTCACTGGTCACTGGTCACTGTTCACTGGTCACTGGTCACAAGTCACTGGTCACATGTCACTTGTCAGTGGTCACTGGTCACTGGTCACTGGTCACTGGTCACTGGTCACTGGTCACTGGTCAATCGTCACTATCGCTGGTCAATGGTCACTGTCGCTGCTCACTGGTCACTGGTCACTGGTCACTGGTCACTGGTCATTGGTCACTGGTCACTGGTCACGGGTCACATGTCACTGGTCACTGGTCACTGGTCATGGGTCACTGGTCACTGGTCACTGGTCACTGGTCACTGGTCACTGGTCACTGGTCACTGGTCAATCGTCACTATCGCTGGTCAATGGTCACTGTCGCTGCTCACTGGTCACTGGTCACTGGTCACTGGTCACTGGTCATTGGTCACTTTCGCTGGTCAATGGTCACTGTCGCTGGTCATTGGTCACTGGTCACTGGACACTGGTCACTGTCGCTGGTCACTGGTCACTGGTCACTGGTCAATGGTCACTGCCGCTGGTCACTGGTCACTGGTCACTGGTCACTGGTCACTGGTCACTTGTCAATGGTCACTGTCGCTGGTCAATGGTCACTGTCGCTGGTCACTGGTCACTGGTCACTGGTCATTGGTCACTGGTCACTGGTCACAAGTCACTGGTCACTGGTCACTTGTCACTGGTCGCTGGTCACTGGTCACTGGTCAGTGATCACTGTCGCTGGTAAATGGTCACTGTCGCTGGTCACTGGTCACTGGTCACTGGGCACTGGTCACTGGTCACTGGTCACTGGTCATTGGTCACTATCGCTGGTCAATGGTCACTGTCGCTGGTCACTGGTCACTGGTCACTGGTCACTGGTCACTGGTCCCTGGTCACTGGTCACTGGTCACTGGTCAATGGTCCCTATCGCTGGTCAATGGTCACTGTCGCTGGTCACTGGTCACTGGTCACTGGTCACTGGTCACTGGTCACTGGTCACTGGTCACTGGTCACTTTCGCTGGTCACTGGTCACTGGTCAATGGTCACTGGCCACTGGTCACTGGTCACTGGTCAATGGTCACTGTCGCTGGTCAATGGTCACTGTCGCTGGTCACTGGTCACTGGTCACTGGTCACTGGTCACTGGTCACTTTTCACAAGTCACTGGTCACTTGTCACTGGTCACTGGTCACTGGTCAATGGTCACTGTCGCTGGTCAATGGTCACTGTCGCTGGTCACTGGTCACTGGTCACTGGTCACTGGTCACTTTCGCTGGTCACTGGTCACTGGTCAATGGTCACTGGCCACTGGTCACTGGTCACTGGTCAATGGTCACTGTCGCTGGTCAATGGTCACTGTCGCTGGTCACTGGTCACTGGTCACTGGTCACTGTCGCTGGTCACTGGTCACTGGTCACTGGTCACTGGTCACTGGTCACTGGTCACAAGTCACTGGTCACTTGTCACTGGTCACTGGTCACTGGTCACTGGTCACTGGTCAATGGTCACTGTCACTGGTCACTGGTCACTGGTCACTGGTCAATGGTCCCTATCGCTGGTCAATGGTCACTGTCGCTGGTCACTGGTCACTGGTCACTGGTCACTGGTCACTGGTCATTGGTGACTATCGCTGGTCAATGGTCACTGTCGCTGGTCATCGGTCACTGGTCACTGGTCACTGGTCAAAAGTCACTGGTCACTTGTCACGGGTCACATGTCACGGGTCACTGTTCACTGTTCACTGGTCGCTAGTCACTGGTCACCGGTCACTGGTCACTGGTCACTGTTCACTGGTCACTGGTCACAAGTCACTGGTCACTTGTCACTGGTCAGTGGTCACTGGTCACTGGTCTGTGGTCACTGGTCACTGGTCACTGGTCACTGGTCACTGGTCACTGGTCATTGGTCACTGGTCACTGGTCACAAGTCACTGGTCACTGGTCACTTGTCACTGGTCGCTGGTCACTGGTCACTGGTCAATGGTCACTGTCGCTGGTAAATGTTCACTGTCGCTGGTCACTGGTCACAAGTCACTGGTCACATGTCACTGGTCAGTGGTCACTGGTCACTGGTCACTGGTCTGTGGTCACTGGTCACTGGTCAGTGGTCACTGGTAACAGTCACATGTCGCGGGTCACTGGTCACAAGTCACTGGTCGCTGGTCACAAGTCACTGGTCACTTGTCACTGGTCACTGGTCACTGGTCACTGGTCAATGGTCAATGGTCGCTGGTCACTGGTCACTGGTCATGGGTCACTGGTCACTGGTCACTGGTCACTGGTCACTGGTCACTGGTCACTGGTCAATCGTCACTATCGCTGGTCAATGGTCACTGTCGCTGCTCACTGGTCACTGGTCACTGGTCACTGGTCACTGGTCACTGGTCACTGGTCACTGGTCATTGGTCACTATCGCTGGTCAATGGTCACTGTCGCTGGTCATTGGTCACTGGTCACTGGTCATTGGTCACTTGTCACTGGTCACTGGTCACTGGTCAATGGTCACTGTCGCTGGTCACTGGTCACTGGTCACTGGTCACTGGTCACTGGTCATTGGTGACTATCGCTGGTCAATGGTCACTGTCGCTGGTCATTGGTCACTGGTCACTGGTCACTGGTCAAAAGTCACTGGTCACTTGTCACGGGTCACATGTCACGGGTCACTGTTCACTGTTCACTGGTCGCTAGTCACTGGTCACCGGTCACTGGTCACTGGTCACTGTTCACTGGTCACTGGTCACAAGTCACTGGTCACTTGTCACTGGTCAGTGGTCACTGGTCACTGGTCTGTGGTCACTGGTCAGTGGTCACTGGTCACTGGTCACTGGTCACTTGTCACTGGTCGCTGGTCACTGGTCACTGGTCAATGGTCACTGTCGCTGGTAAATGTTCACTGTCGCTGGTCACTGGTCACTGGTCACTGGTGACTGGTCACTGGTCACTGGTCACTGGTCAATGGTCCCTATCGCTGGTCAATGGTCACTGTCGCTGGTCACTGGTCACTGGTCACTGGTCAATGGTCCCTATCGCTGGTCAATGGTCACTGTCGCTGGTCACTGGTCACTGGTCACTGGTCACTGGTCACTGGTCAATGGTCCCTATCGCTGGTCAATGGTCACTGTCGCTGGTCACTGGTCACTGGTCACTGGTCACTGGTCACTGGTCAAAAGTCACTGGTCACTTGTCACTGGTCAATGGTCACTGCCGCTGGTCACTGCTCACTGGTCAATATTCACTGGTCACTGGTCACTGGTCACTGGTAACTGGTCACTGGTCACTGGTCACTTTCGCTGGTCACTGGTCACTGGTCAATGGTCACTGGCCACTGGTCACTGGTCACTGGTCAATGGTCACTGTCGCTGGTCAATGGTCACTGTCGCTGGTCACTGGTCACTGGTCACTGGTCACTGGTCACTGGTCACTTTTCACAAGTCACTGGTCACTTGTCACTGGTCACTGGTCACTGGTCACTGGTCACTGGTCAATGGTCACTGTCGCTGGTCAATGGTCACTGTCGCTGGTCACTGGTCACTGGTCACTGGTCACTGGTCACTTTCGCTGGTCACTGGTCACTGGTCAATGGTCACTGGCCACTGGTCACTGGTCACTGGTCAATGGTCACTGTCGCTGGTCAATGGTCACTGTCGCTGGTCACTGGTCACTGGTCACTGGTCACTGGTCACTGGTCACTGGTCACTGGTCACAAGTCACTGGTCACTTGTCACTGGTCACTGGTCACTGGTCACTGGTCAATGGTCACTGTCACTGGTCACTGGTCACTGGTCACTGGTCAATGGTCCCTATCGCTGGTCAATGGTCACTGTCGCTGGTCACTGGTCACTGGTCACTGGTCACTGGTCACTGGTCATTGGTGACTATCGCTGGTCAATGGTCACTGTCGCTGGTCATCGGTCACTGGTCACTGGTCACTGGTCAAAAGTCACTGGTCACTTGTCACGGGTCACATGTCACGGGTCACTGTTCACTGTTCACTGGTCGCTAGTCACTGGTCACCGGTCACTGGTCACTGGTCACTGTTCACTGGTCACTGGTCACAAGTCACTGGTCACTTGTCACTGGTCAGTGGTCACTGGTCACTGGTCTGTGGTCACTGGTCACTGGTCACTGGTCACTGGTCACTGGTCACTGGTCACTGGTCACTGGTCATTGGTCACTGGTCACTGGTCACAAGTCACTGGTCACTGGTCACTTGTCACTGGTCACTGGTCACTGGTCAATGGTCACTGTCGCTGGTAAATGTTCACTGTCGCTGGTCACTGGTCACTGGTCACTGGTCACTGGTCACTGGTCACTGGTCACTGGTCAATGGTCCCTATCGCTGGTCAATGGTCACTGTCGCTGGTCACTGGTCACTGGTCACTGGTCAATGGTCCCTATCGCTGGTCAATGGTCACTGTCGCTGGTCACTGGTCACTGGTCACTGGTCACTGGTCACTGGTCACTGGTCACTGGTCAATGGTCCCTATCGCTGGTCAATGGTCACTGTCGCTGGTCACTGGTCACTGGTCACTGGTCACTGGTCACTGGTCAAAAGTCACTGGTCACTTGTCACTGGTCAATGGTCACTGCCGCTGGTCACTGCTCACTGGTCAATATTCACTGGTCACTGGTCACTGGTCACTGGTCACTGGTCACTGGTCACTGGTCACTTTCGCTGGTCACTGGTCACTGGTCAATGGTCACTGGCCACTGGTCACTGGTCACTGGTCAATGGTCACTGTCGCTGGTCAATGGTCACTGTCGCTGGTCACTGGTCACTGGTCACTGGTCACTGGTCACTGGTCACTGGTCACTTTTCACAAGTCACTGGTCACTTGTCACTGGTCACTGGTCACTGGTCACTGGTCACTGGTCAATGGTCACTGTCGCTGGTCAATGGTCACTGTCGCTGGTCACTGGTCACTGGTCACTGGTCACTGGTCACTTTCGCTGGTCACTGGTCACTGGTCAATGGTCACTGGTCACAGGTCAATAGTCACTGGTCACTGGTCACTGGTCACTGGTCACTGGTCACTGGTCACAGGTCACTGGTCACTGGTCACGGGTCACATTTCACGGGTCACGGTTCACTGGTCGCTAGTCACTGGTCACCGGTCACTGGTCACCGGTCACTGGTCACTGTTCACTGGTCACTGGTCACAAGTCACTGGTCACATGTCACTGGTCAGTGGTCACTGGTCACTGGTCACTGGTCTGTGGTCACTGGTCACTGGTCAGTGGTCACTGGTCACAGTCACATGTCGCGGGTCACTGGTCACAAGTCACTGGTCGCTGGTCACAAGTCACGGGTCACTTGTCACTGGTCACTGGTCACTGGTCACTGGTCAATTGTCAATGGTCGCTGGTCACTGGTTACTGGTCATGGGTCACTGGTCACTGGTCACTGGTCACTGGTCACTGGTCACTGGTCAATCGTCACTATCGCTGGTCAATGGTCACTGTCGCTGCTCACTGGTCACTGGTCACTGGTCACTGGTCACTGGTCACTGGTCACTGGTCATTGGTCACTATCGCTGGTCAATGGTCACTGTCGCTGGTCATTGGTCACTGGTCACAGGACACTGGTCACTGTCGCTGGTCACTGGTCACTGGTCACTGGTCAATGGTCACTGCCGCTGGTCACTGGTCACTGGTCACTGCTCACTGGTCACGGGTCACTTGTCAATGGTCACTGTCGCTGGTCAATGGTCACTGTCGCTGGTCACTGGTCACTGGTCACTGGTCACTGGTCACTGGTCACTGGTCATTGGTCACTGGTCACTGGTCACAAGTCACTGGTCACTGGTCACTTGTCACTGGTCGCTGGTCACTGGTCACTGGTCAGTGGTCACTGTCGCTGGTAAATGGTCACTGTCGCTGGTCACTGGTCACTGGTCACTGGGCACTGGTCACTGGTCACTGGTCACTGGTCATTGGTCACTATCGCTGGTCAATGGTCACTGTCGCTGGTCATTGGTCACTGGTCACTGGACACTGGTCACTGGTCACTTGTCACTGGTCACTGGTCACTGGTCAATGGTCACTGTCGCTGGTCACTGGTCACTGGTCACTGGTCACTGGTCACTGGTCCCTGGTCACTGGTCACTGGTCAATGATCACTGTCGCTGGTCACTGGTCACTGGTCACTGGTCACGGGTCACATGTCACTGGTCACTGGTCACTGGTCACTGGTCACTGGTCACTGGTCACTGGTCACTGGTCACTATCGTTGGTCAATGGTCACTGTCGCTGGTCACTGGTCACTGGTCACTGTTCACTGGTCACTGGTCACTGGTCACTGGTCATTGGTCACTATCGCTGGTCAATGGTCACTGTCGCTGGTCATTGGTCACTGGTCACTGGACACTGGTCACTGGTCACTGGTCACTTGTCACTGGTCACTGGTCACTGGTCACTGGTCAATGGTCACTGTCGCTGGTCACTGGTCACTGGTCACTGGTCAATGGCCACTGGTCACTGGTCACTGGTCACTGGTCACTGGTCAATGTTCCCTATCGCTGGTCAATGGTCACTGTCGCTGGTCACTGGTCACTGGTCACTGGGCACTGGTCACTGGTCACTGGTCACTTTCGCTGGTCACTGGTCACTGGTAAATGGTCACTGGCCACTGGTCACTGGTCACTGGTCACTGGTCACTGGTCACTGGTCACAAGTCACTGGTCACTTGTCACTGGTCACTGGTCACTGGTCACTGGTCAATGGTCACTGTCGCTAGTCAATGGTCACTGTCGCTGGTCAATGGTCACTGCGCTGGTCATTGGTCACTGGTCACTGGTCACAGGTCAATGGTCACTGGTCACTGGTCACTGGTCACTGGTCACTGTCGCTGGTCACTGGTCACTGGTCACTGGTCACTGGTCACTGGTCACTGGTCACTGGTCACTGGTCAATGGTCCCTATCGCTGGTCAATGGTCACTGTCGCTGGTCACTGGTCACTGGTCACTGGTCACTGGTCACTGGTCACTGGTCAAAAGTCACTGGTCACTTGTCACTGGTCAGTGGTCACTGGTCTCTGGTCACTGGTCACTGGTCACTGGTCACTGGTCACAGGTCAATGGTCACTGGTCACTGGTCACTGGTCACTGGTCACTGGCCACTGGTCACTGGTCACCGGTCAATGGCCACTGTCGCTGGTCAATGGTCACTGTCGCTGGTCACTGGTCACTGGTCACTGGTCACTGGTCACTGGTCATTGGTCACTGGTCACTGGTCACAAGTCACTGGTCACTGGTCACTGGTCACTTGTCACTGGTCGATGGTCACTGGTCACTGGTCAATGGTCATTGCCGCTGGTAAATGTTCACTGTCGCTGGTCACTGGTCACTGGTCACTGTCGCTGGTCACTGGTCACTGGTCACTGGTCACTGGTCACTGGTCACTGGTCACTGGTCAATGGTCCCTATCGCTGGTCAATGGTCACTGTCGCTGGTCACTGGTCACTGGTCACTGGTCACTGGGCACTGGTCAATGGTCACTATCGCTGGTCAATGGTCACTGTCGCTGCTCACTGGTCACTGGTCACTGGTCACTGGTCACTGGTCATTGGTCACTATCGCTGGTCAATGGTCACTGTCGCTGGTCATTGGTCACTGGTCACTGGACACTGGTCACTGGTCACTGGTCACTTGTCACTGGTCACTGGTCACTGGTCACTGGTCAATGGTCACTGTCGCTGGTCACTGGTCACTGGTCACTGGTCAATGGCCACTGGTCACTGGTCACTGGTCACTGGTCACTGGTCACTGGTCACTGGTCACTGGTCAATGGTCCCTATCGCTGGTCAATGGTCACTGTCGCTGGTCACTGGTCACTGGTCACTGGGCACTGGTCACTGGTCACTGGTCACTTTCGCTGGTCTCTGGTCACTGGTAAATGGTCACTGGCCACTGGTCACTGGTCACTGGTCAATGGTCACTGTCGCTGGTCAATGGTCACTGTCGCTGGTCACTGGTCACTGGTCACTGGTCACTGGTCACTGGTCACTGGTCACAAGTCACTGGTCACTTGTCACTGGTCACTGGTCACTGGTCACTGGTCAATGGTCACTGTCGCTAGTCAATGGTCACTGTCGCTGGTCAATGGTCACTGCGCTGGTCATTGGTCAGTGGTCACTGGTCACTGGTCAAAGTCACTGGTCACTTGTCACTGGTCAGTGGTCACTGGTCTCTGGTCACTGGTCACTGGTCACTGGTCACTGGTCACTGGTCACAGGTCAATGGTCACTGGTCACTGGTCACTGGTCACTGGTCACTGTCGCTGGTCACTGGTCACTGGTCACTGGTCACTGGTCACTGGTCACTGGTCAATGGTCCCTATCGCTGGTCAATGGTCACTGTCGCTGGTCACTGGTCACTGGTCACTGGTCACTGGTCACTGGTCACTGGTCAAAAGTCACTGGTCACTTGTCACTGGTCAGTTGTCACTGGTCTCTGGTCACTGGTCACTGGTCACTGGTCACTGGTCACAGGTCAATGGTCATTGGTCACTGGTCACTGGTCACAAGTCACTGGTCACTGGTCACTGGTCACTTGTCACTGGTCGATGGTCACTGGTCACTGGTCAATGGTCATTGCCGCTGGTAAATGTTCACTGTCGCTGGTCACTGGTCAATGGTCCCTATCGCTGGTCAATGGTCACTGTCGCTGGTCACTGGTCACTGGCCACTGGTCACTGGGCACTGGTCAATGGTCACTATCGCTGGTCAATGGTCACTGTCGCTGCTCACTGGTCACTGGTCACTGGTCACTGGTCATTGGTAACTATCGCTGGTCAATGGTCACTGTCGCTGGTCACTGGTCATTGGTCACTGGTCACTGGTCACGGGTCACATGTCACGGGTCACTGTTCACTGGTCACTGGTCACTGTTCACTGGTCACTGGTCACTGGTCACTGGTCATTGGTCACAAGTCACTGGTCACTGGTCACTTGTCACTGGTCGCTGGTCACTGGTCACTGGTCACTGGTCACTGGTCACTGGTCACTGGTCACTGTTCACTGGTCACTGGTCACAAGTCACTGGTCACATGTCACTGGTCAGTGGTCACTGGTCACTGGTCACTGGTCTGTGGTCACTGGTCACTGGTCAGTGGTCACTGGTCACAGTCACATGTCGCGGGTCACTGGTCACAAGTCACTGGTCGCTGGTCACAAGTCACTGGTCACTTGTCACTGGTCACTGGTCACTGGTCACTGGTCACTGGTCAATCGTCACTATCGCTGGTCAATGGTCACTGTCGCTGCTCACTGGTCACTGGTCACTGGTCACTGGTCATTGGTCACTTTCGCTGGTCAATGGTCACTGTCGCTGGTCATTGGTCACTGGTCACTGGACACTGGTCACTGTCGCTGGTCACTGGTCACTGGTCACTGGTCAATGGTCACTGCCGCTGGTCACTGGTCACTGGTCACTGGTCACTGCTCACTGGTCACTGGTCACTTGTCAATGGTCACTGTCGCTGGTCAATGGTCACTGTCGCTGGTCAATGGTCACTGTCGCTGGTCACTGGTCACTGGTCACTGGTCACTGGTCACTGGTCATTGGTCACTGGTCACTGGTCACAAGTCACTGGTCACTGGTCACTTGTCACTGGTCGCTGGTCACTGGTCACTGGTCAGTGGTCACTGTCGCTGGTAAATGGTCACTGTCGCTGGTCACTGGTCACTGGTCACTGGGCACTGGTCACTGGTCACTGGTCACTGGTCATTGGTCACTATCGCTGGTCAATGGTCACTGTCGCTGGTCACTGGTCACTGGTCACTGGTCACTGGTCACTGGTCACTGGTCCCTGGTCACTGGTCACTGGTCAATGATCACTGTCGCTGGTCACTGGTCACTGGTCACTGGTCACTGGTCACTGGTCACGGGTCACATGTCACTGGTCACTGGTCACTGGTCACTGGTCACTTGTCAATGGTCACTGTCGCTGGTCAATGGTCACTGTCGCTGGTCACTGGTCACTGGTCACTGGTCACTGGTCACTGGTCATTGGTCACTGGTCACTGGTCACAAGTCACTGGTCACTGGTCACTTGTCACTGGTCGCTGGTCACTGGTCACTGGTAAGTGGTCACCGTCGCTGGTAAATGGTCACTGTCGCTGGTCACTGGTCACTGGTCACTGGTCACTGGTCACTGGTCACTGGTCACTGGTCAATGGTCCCTATCGCTGGTCAATGGTCACTGTCGCTGGTCACTGGTCACTGGTCACTGGTCAATGGTCCCTATCGCTGGTCAATGGTCACTGTCGCTGGTCACTGGTCACTGGTCACTGGTCACTGGTCACTGGTCACTGGTCACTGGTCAATGGTCCCTATCGCTGGTCAATGGTCACTGTCGCTGGTCACTGGTCACTGGTCACTGGTCACTGGTCACTGGTCAAAAGTCACTGGTCACTTGTCACTGATCAATGGTCACTGCCGCTGGTCACTGCTCACTGGTCAATATTCACTGGTCACTGGTCACTGGTCACTGGTCACTGGTCACTGGTCACTGGTCACTTTCGCTGGTCACTGGTCACTGGTCAATGGTCACTGTCGCTGGTCACTGGTCACTGGTCACTGGTCACTGGTCACTGGTCACTGGTCACAGGTCAATGGTCACTGGGCACTGGTCACTGGTCACTGGTCACTGGTCACTGGTCACGGGTCACATTTCACGGGTCACTGTTCACTGGACGCTAGTCACTGGTCACCGGTCACTGGTCACTGGTCACTGGTCACTGGTCACTGTTCACTGGTCACTGGTCACAAGTCACTGGTCACATGTCACTGGTCAGTGGTCACTGGTCACTGGTCACTGGTCACTGGTCACTGGTCACTGGTCACTGGTCAATCGTCACTATCGCTGGTCAATGGTCACTGTCGCTGCTCACTGGTCACTGGTCACTGGTCACTGGTCACTGGTCATTGGTCACTGGTCACTGGTCACGGGTCACATGTCACTGGTCACTGGTCACTGGTCATGGGTCACTGGTCACTGGTCACTGGTCACTGGTCACTGGTCACTGGTCACTGGTCACTGGTCAATCGTCACTATCGCTGGTCAATGGTCACTGTCGCTGCTCACTGGTCACTGGTCACTGGTCACTGGTCACTGGTCATTGGTCACTTTCGCTGGTCAATGGTCACTGTCGCTGGTCATTGGTCACTGGTCACTGGACACTGGTCACTGTCGCTGGTCACTGGTCACTGGTCACTGGTCAATGGTCACTGCCGCTGGTCACTGGTCACTGGTCACTGGTCACTGGTCACTGGTCACTTGTCAATGGTCACTGTCGCTGGTCAATGGTCACTGTCGCTGGTCACTGGTCACTGGTCACTGGTCATTGGTCACTGGTCACTGGTCACAAGTCACTGGTCACTGGTCACTTGTCACTGGTCGCTGGTCACTGGTCACTGGTCAGTGATCACTGTCGCTGGTAAATGGTCACTGTCGCTGGTCACTGGTCACTGGTCACTGGGCACTGGTCACTGGTCACTGGTCACTGGTCATTGGTCACTATCGCTGGTCAATGGTCACTGTCGCTGGTCACTGGTCACTGGTCACTGGTCACTGGTCACTGGTCCCTGGTCACTGGTCACTGGTCACTGGTCAATGGTCCCTATCGCTGGTCAATGGTCACTGTCGCTGGTCACTGGTCACTGGTCACTGGTCACTGGTCACTGGTCACTGGTCACTGGTCACTGGTCACTTTCGCTGGTCACTGGTCACTGGTCAATGGTCACTGGCCACTGGTCACTGGTCACTGGTCAATGGTCACTGTCGCTGGTCAATGGTCACTGTCGCTGGTCACTGGTCACTGGTCACTGGTCACTGGTCACTGGTCACTTTTCACAAGTCACTGGTCACTTGTCACTGGTCACTGGTCACTGGTCAATGGTCACTGTCGCTGGTCAATGGTCACTGTCGCTGGTCACTGGTCACTGGTCACTGGTCACTGGTCACTTTCGCTGGTCACTGGTCACTGGTCAATGGTCACTGGCCACTGGTCACTGGTCACTGGTCAATGGTCACTGTCGCTGGTCAATGGTCACTGTCGCTGGTCACTGGTCACTGGTCACTGGTCACTGTCGCTGGTCACTGGTCACTGGTCACTGGTCACTGGTCACTGGTCACTGGTCACAAGTCACTGGTCACTTGTCACTGGTCACTGGTCACTGGTCACTGGTCACTGGTCAATGGTCACTGTCACTGGTCACTGGTCACTGGTCACTGGTCAATGGTCCCTATCGCTGGTCAATGGTCACTGTCGCTGGTCACTGGTCACTGGTCACTGGTCACTGGTCACTGGTCATTGGTGACTATCGCTGGTCAATGGTCACTGTCGCTGGTCATCGGTCACTGGTCACTGGTCACTGGTCAAAAGTCACTGGTCACTTGTCACGGGTCACATGTCACGGGTCACTGTTCACTGTTCACTGGTCGCTAGTCACTGGTCACCGGTCACTGGTCACTGGTCACTGTTCACTGGTCACTGGTCACAAGTCACTGGTCACTTGTCACTGGTCAGTGGTCACTGGTCACTGGTCTGTGGTCACTGGTCACTGGTCACTGGTCACTGGTCACTGGTCACTGGTCACTGGTCATTGGTCACTGGTCACTGGTCACAAGTCACTGGTCACTGGTCACTTGTCACTGGTCGCTGGTCACTGGTCACTGGTCAATGGTCACTGTCGCTGGTAAATGTTCACTGTCGCTGGTCACTGGTCACAAGTCACTGGTCACATGTCACTGGTCAGTGGTCACTGGTCACTGGTCACTGGTCTGTGGTCACTGGTCACTGGTCAGTGGTCACTGGTAACAGTCACATGTCGCGGGTCACTGGTCACAAGTCACTGGTCGCTGGTCACAAGTCACTGGTCACTTGTCACTGGTCACTGGTCACTGGTCACTGGTCAATGGTCAATGGTCGCTGGTCACTGGTCACTGGTCATGGGTCACTGGTCACTGGTCACTGATCACTGGTCACTGGTCACTGGTCACTGGTCAATCGTCACTATCGCTGGTCAATGGTCACTGTCGCTGCTCACTGGTCACTGGTCACTGGTCACTGGTCACTGGTCACTGGTCACTGGTCACTGGTCATTGGTCACTATCGCTGGTCAATGGTCACTGTCGCTGGTCATTGGTCACTGGTCACTGGTCATTGGTCACTTGTCACTGGTCACTGGTCACTGGTCAATGGTCACTGTCGCTGGTCACTGGTCACTGGTCACTGGTCACTGGTCACTGGTCCCTGGTCACTGGTCACTGGTCAATGATCACTGTCGCTGGTCACTGGTCACTGGTCACTGGTCACTGTTCACTGGTCACGGGTCACATGTCACTGGTCACTGGTCACTGGTCACTTGTCACTGGTCACTGGTCACGGTCACTGGTCACTGGTCACTGGTCACTGGTCACTGGTCACTGGTCACTGGTCAATGGTCCCTATCGCTGGTCAATGGTCACTGTCGCTGGTCACTGGTCACTGGTCACTGGTCACTGGTCACTGGTCATTGGTGACTATCGCTGGTCAATGGTCACTGTCGCTGGTCATTGGTCACTGGTCACTGGTCACTGGTCAAAAGTCACTGGTCACTTGTCACGGGTCACATGTCACGGGTCACTGTTCACTGTTCACTGGTCGCTAGTCACTGGTCACCGGTCACTGGTCACTGGTCACTGTTCACTGGTCACTGGTCACAAGTCACTGGTCACTTGTCACTGGTCAGTGGTCACTGGTCACTGGTCTGTGGTCACTGGTCACTGGTCACTGGTCACTGGTCACTGGTCACTGGTCACTGGTCACTGGTCATTGGTCACTGGTCACTGGTCACAAGTCACTGGTCACTGGTCACTTGTCACTGGTCGCTGGTCACTGGTCACTGGTCAATGGTCACTGTCGCTGGTAAATGTTCACTGTCGCTGGTCACTGGTCACTGGTCACTGGTCACTGGTCACTGGTCACTGGTCACTGGTCAATGGTCCCTATCGCTGGTCAATGGTCACTGTCGCTGGTCACTGGTCACTGGTCACTGGTCAATGGTCCCTATCGCTGGTCAATGGTCACTGTCGCTGGTCACTGGTCACTGGTCACTGGTCACTGGTCACTGGTCACTGGTCACTGGTCAATGGTCCCTATCGCTGGTCAATGGTCACTGTCGCTGGTCACTGGTCACTGGTCACTGGTCACTGGTCACTGGTCAAAAGTCACTGGTCACTTGTCACTGGTCAATGGTCACTGCCGCTGGTCACTGCTCACTGGTCAATATTCACTGGTCACTGGTCACTGGTCACTGGTCACTGGTCACTGGTCACTGGTCACTTTCGCTGGTCACTGGTCACTGGTCAATGGTCACTGGCCACTGGTCACTGGTCACTGGTCAATGGTCACTGTCGCTGGTCAATGGTCACTGTCGCTGGTCACTGGTCACTGGTCACTGGTCACTGGTCACTGGTCACTTTTCACAAGTCACTGGTCACTTGTCACTGGTCACTGGTCACTGGTCACTGGTCACTGGTCACTGGTCATTGGTCACTGGTCACTGGTCACAAGTCACTGGTCACTGGTCACTTGTCACTGGTCGCTGGTCACTGGTCACTGGTCAATGGTCACTGTCGCTGGTAAATGTTCACTGTCGCTGGTCACTGGTCACTGGTCACTGGTCACTGGTCACTGGTCACTGGTCACTGGTCACTGGTCACTGGTCACTGGTCAATGGTCCCTATCGCTGGTCAATGGTCACTGTCGCTGGTCACTGGTCACTGGTCACTGGTCAATGGTCCCTATCGCTGGTCAATGGTCACTGTCGCTGGTCACTGGTCACTGGTCACTGGTCACTGGTCACTGGTCACTGGTCACTGGTCACTGGTCACTGGTCAATGGTCCCTATCGCTGGTCAATGGTCACTGTCGCTGGTCACTGGTCACTGGTCACTGGTCACTGGTCACTGGTCAAAAGTCACTGGTCACTTGTCACTGGTCAATGGTCACTGCCGCTGGTCACTGCTCACTGGTCAATATTCACTGGTCACTGGTCACTGGTCACTGGTCACTGGTCACTGGTCACTGGTCACTTTCGCTGGTCACTGGTCACTGGTCAATGGTCACTGGCCACTGGTCACTGGTCACTGGTCAATGGTCACTGTCGCTGGTCAATGGTCACTGTCGCTGGTCACTGGTCACTGGTCACTGGTCACTGGTCACTGGTCACTTTTCACAAGTCACTGGTCACTGGTCACTGGTCACTGGTCACTGGTCACTGGTCACTGGTCACTGGTCATTGGTCACTGGTCACTGGTCACAAGTCACTGGTCACTGGTCACTTGTCACTGGTCGCTGGTCACTGGTCACTGGTCAATGGTCACTGTCGCTGGTAAATGTTCACTGTCGCTGGTCACTGGTCACTGGTCACTGGTCACTGGTCACTGGTCACAGGTCAATGGTCACTGGTCACTGGTCACTGGTCACTGGTCACTGTTCACTGGTCACTGGTCACAAGTCACTGGTCACTTGTCACTGGTCAGTGGTCACTGGTCACTGGTCTGTGGTCACTGGTCACTGGTCACTGGTCACTGGTCACTGGTCACTGGTCACTGGTCACTGGTCATTGGTCACTGGTCACTGGTCACAAGTCACTGGTCACTGGTCACTTGTCACTGGTCACTGGTCACTGGTCACTGGTCAATGGTCACTGTCGCTGGTCAATGGTCACTGTCGCTGGTCAATGGTCACTGCGCTGGTCATTGGTCACTGGCCACTGGTCACTGGTCACTGGTCAAAAGTCACTGGTCACTTGTCACTGGTCAGTGGTCACTGGTCTCTGGTCACTGGTCACTGGTCACTGGTCACTGGTCACTGGTCACAGGTCAATAGTCACTGGTCACTGGTCACTGGTCACTGGTCACTGGTCACTGGTCACAGGTCACTGGTCACTGGTCACGGGTCACATTTCACGGGTCACGGTTCACTGGTCGCTAGTCACTGGTCACCGGTCACTGGTCACCGGTCACTGGTCACCGGTCACTGGTCACTGTTCACTGGTCACTGGTCACAAGTCACTGGTCACATGTCACTGGTCAGTGGTCACTGGTCACTGGTCACTGGTCTGTGGTCACTGGTCACTGGTCAGTGGTCACTGGTCACAGTCACATGTCGCGGGTCACTGGTCACAAGTCACTGGTCGCTGGTCACAAGTCACGGGTCACTTGTCACTGGTCACTGGTCACTGGTCACTGGTCAATTGTCAATGGTCGCTGGTCACTGGTTACTGGTCATGGGTCACTGGTCACTGGTCACTGGTCACTGGTCACTGGTCACTGGTCACTGGTCACTGGTCAATCGTCACTATCGCTGGTCAATGGTCACTGTCGCTGCTCACTGGTCACTGGTCACTGGTCACTGGTCACTGGTCACTGGTCACTGGTCATTGGTCACTATCGCTGGTCAATGGTCACTGTCGCTGGTCATTGGTCACTGGTCACTGGACACTGGTCACTGTCGCTGGTCACTGGTCACTGGTCACTGGTCAATGGTCACTGCCGCTGGTCACTGGTCACTGGTCACTGCTCACTGGTCACTGGTCACTTGTCAATGGTCACTGTCGCTGGTCAATGGTCACTGTCGCTGGTCACTGGTCACTGGTCACTGGTCACTGGTCACTGGTCACTGGTCATTGGTCACTGGTCACTGGTCACAAGTCACTGGTCACTGGTCACTTGTCACTGGTCGCTGGTCACTGGTCACTGGTCAGTGGTCACTGGTCACTGGTCATTGGTCACTATCGCTGGTCAATGGTCACTGTCGCTGGTCACTGGTCACTGGTCACTGGTCACTGGTCACTGGTCCCTGGTCACTGGTCACTGGTCACTGGTCAATGGTCCCTATCGCTGGTCAATGGTCACTGTCGCTGGTCACTGGTCACTGGTCACTGGTCACTGGTCACTGGTCACTGGTCACTGGTCACTGGTCACTTTCGCTGGTCACTGGTCACTGGTCAATGGTCACTGGCCACTGGTCACTGGTCACTGGTCAATGGTCACTGTCGCTGGTCAATGGTCACTGTCGCTGGTCACTGGTCACTGGTCACTGGTCAGTGGTCACTGGTCACTTTTCACAAGTCACTGGTCACTTGTCACTGGTCACTGGTCACTGGTCAATGGTCACTGTCGCTGGTCAATGGTCACTGTCGCTGGTCACTGGTCACTGGTCACTGGTCACTGGTCACTTTCGCTGGTCACTGGTCACTGGTCAATGGTCACTGGCCACTGGTCACTGGTCACTGGTCAATGGTCACTGTCGCTGGTCAATGGTCACTGTCGCTGGTCACTGGTCACTGGTCACTGGTCACTGTCGCTGGTCACTGGTCACTGGTCACTGGTCACTGGTCACTGGTCACTGGTCACAAGTCACTGGTCACTTGTCACTGGTCACTGGTCACTGGTCACTGGTCACTGGTCAATGGTCACTGTCACTGGTCACTGGTCACTGGTCACTGGTCAATGGTCCCTATCGCTGGTCAATGGTCACTGTCGCTGGTCACTGGTCACTGGTCACTGGTCACTGGTCACTGGTCATTGGTGACTATCGCTGGTCAATGGTCACTGTCGCTGGTCATCGGTCACTGGTCACTGGTCACTGGTCAAAAGTCACTGGTCACTTGTCACGGGTCACATGTCACGGGTCACTGTTCACTGTTCACTGGTCGCTAGTCACTGGTCACCGGTCACTGGTCACTGGTCACTGTTCACTGGTCACTGGTCACAAGTCACTGGTCACTTGTCACTGGTCAGTGGTCACTGGTCACTGGTCTGTGGTCACTGGTCACTGGTCACTGGTCACTGGTCACTGGTCACTGGTCACTGGTCACTGGTCATTGGTCACTGGTCACTGGTCACAAGTCACTGGTCACTGGTCACTTGTCACTGGTCGCTGGTCACTGGTCACTGGTCAATGGTCACTGTCGCTGGTAAATGTTCACTGTCGCTGGTCACTGGTCACAAGTCACTGGTCACATGTCACTGGTCAGTGGTCACTGGTCACTGGTCACTGGTCTGTGGTCACTGGTCACTGGTCAGTGGTCACTGGTAACAGTCACATGTCGCGGGTCACTGGTCACAAGTCACTGGTCGCTGGTCACAAGTCACTGGTCACTTGTCACTGGTCACTGGTCACTGGTCACTGGTCAATGGTCAATGGTCGCTGGTCACTGGTCACTGGTCATGGGTCACTGGTCACTGGTCACTGGTCACTGGTCACTGGTCACTGGTCACTGGTCAATCGTCACTATCGCTGGTCAATGGTCACTGTCGCTGCTCACTGGTCACTGGTCACTGGTCACTGGTCACTGGTCACTGGTCACTGGTCACTGGTCATTGGTCACTATCGCTGGTCAATGGTCACTGTCGCTGGTCATTGGTCACTGGTCACTGGTCATTGGTCACTTGTCACTGGTCACTGGTCACTGGTCAATGGTCACTGTCGCTGGTCACTGGTCACTGGTCACTGGTCACTGGTCACTGGTCCCTGGTCACTGGTCACTGGTCAATGATCACTGTCGCTGGTCACTGGTCACTGGTCACTGGTCACTGTTCACTGGTCACGGGTCACATGTCACTGGTCACTGGTCACTGGTCACTTGTCACTGGTCACTGGTCACGGTCACTGGTCACTGGTCACTGGTCACTGGTCACTGGTCACTGGTCACTGGTCACTGGTCAATGGTCCCTATCGCTGGTCAATGGTCACTGTCGCTGGTCACTGGTCACTGGTCACTGGTCAATGGTCCCTATCGCTGGTCAATGGTCACTGTCGCTGGTCACTGGTCACTGGTCACTGGTCACTGGTCACTGGTCACTGGTCACTGGTCAATGGTCCCTATCGCTGGTCAATGGTCACTGTCGCTGGTCACTGGTCACTGGTCACTGGTCAAAAGTCACTGGTCACTTGTCACTGATCAATGGTCACTGCCGCTGGTCACTGCTCACTGGTCAATATTCACTGGTCACTGGTCACTGGTCACTGGTCACTGGTCACTGGTCACTGGTCACTTTCGCTGGTCACTGGTCACTGGTCAATGGTCACTGTCGCTGGTCACTGGTCACTGGTCACTGGTCACTGGTCACTGGTCACTGGTCACAGGTCAATGGTCACTGGGCACTGGTCACTGGTCACTGGTCACTGGTCACTGGTCACGGGTCACATTTCACGGGTCACTGTTCACTGGACGCTAGTCACTGGTCACCGGTCACTGGTCACTGGTCACTGGTCACTGGTCACTGTTCACTGGTCACTGGTCACAAGTCACTGGTCACATGTCACTGGTCAGTGGTCACTGGTCACTGGTCACTGGTCACTGGTCACTGGTCACTGGTCACTGGTCAATCGTCACTATCGCTGGTCAATGGTCACTGTCGCTGCTCACTGGTCACTGGTCACTGGTCACTGGTCACTGGTCATTGGTCACTGGTCACTGGTCACGGGTCACATGTCACTGGTCACTGGTCACTGGTCATGGGTCACTGGTCACTGGTCACTGGTCACTGGTCACTGGTCACTGGTCACTGGTCACTGGTCAATCGTCACTATCGCTGGTCAATGGTCACTGTCGCTGCTCACTGGTCACTGGTCACTGGTCACTGGTCACTGGTCATTGGTCACTTTCGCTGGTCAATGGTCACTGTCGCTGGTCATTGGTCACTGGTCACTGGACACTGGTCACTGTCGCTGGTCACTGGTCACTGGTCACTGGTCAATGGTCACTGCCGCTGGTCACTGGTCACTGGTCACTGGTCACTGGTCACTGGTCACTTGTCAATGGTCACTGTCGCTGGTCAATGGTCACTGTCGCTGGTCACTGGTCACTGGTCACTGGTCATTGGTCACTGGTCACTGGTCACAAGTCACTGGTCACTGGTCACTTGTCACTGGTCGCTGGTCACTGGTCACTGGTCAGTGATCACTGTCGCTGGTAAATGGTCACTGTCGCTGGTCACTGGTCACTGGTCACTGGGCACTGGTCACTGGTCACTGGTCACTGGTCATTGGTCACTATCGCTGGTCAATGGTCACTGTCGCTGGTCACTGGTCACTGGTCACTGGTCACTGGTCACTGGTCCCTGGTCACTGGTCACTGGTCACTGGTCAATGGTCCCTATCGCTGGTCAATGGTCACTGTCGCTGGTCACTGGTCACTGGTCACTGGTCACTGGTCACTGGTCACTGGTCACTGGTCACTGGTCACTTTCGCTGGTCACTGGTCACTGGTCAATGGTCACTGGCCACTGGTCACTGGTCACTGGTCAATGGTCACTGTCGCTGGTCAATGGTCACTGTCGCTGGTCACTGGTCACTGGTCACTGGTCACTGGTCACTGGTCACTTTTCACAAGTCACTGGTCACTTGTCACTGGTCACTGGTCACTGGTCACTGGTCACTGGTCACTGGTCATTGGTCACTGGTCACTGGTCACAAGTCACTGGTCACTGGTCACTTGTCACTGGTCGCTGGTCACTGGTCACTGGTCAATGGTCACTGTCGCTGGTAAATGTTCACTGTCGCTGGTCACTGGTCACTGGTCACTGGTCACTGGTCACTGGTCACTGGTCACTGGTCACTGGTCACTGGTCACTGGTCAATGGTCCCTATCGCTGGTCAATGGTCACTGTCGCTGGTCACTGGTCACTGGTCACTGGTCAATGGTCCCTATCGCTGGTCAATGGTCACTGTCGCTGGTCACTGGTCACTGGTCACTGGTCACTGGTCACTGGTCACTGGTCACTGGTCACTGGTCACTGGTCAATGGTCCCTATCGCTGGTCAATGGTCACTGTCGCTGGTCACTGGTCACTGGTCACTGGTCACTGGTCACTGGTCAAAAGTCACTGGTCACTTGTCACTGGTCAATGGTCACTGCCGCTGGTCACTGCTCACTGGTCAATATTCACTGGTCACTGGTCACTGGTCACTGGTCACTGGTCACTGGTCACTGGTCACTTTCGCTGGTCACTGGTCACTGGTCAATGGTCACTGGCCACTGGTCACTGGTCACTGGTCAATGGTCACTGTCGCTGGTCAATGGTCACTGTCGCTGGTCACTGGTCACTGGTCACTGGTCACTGGTCACTGGTCACTTTTCACAAGTCACTGGTCACTGGTCACTGGTCACTGGTCACTGGTCACTGGTCACTGGTCACTGGTCATTGGTCACTGGTCACTGGTCACAAGTCACTGGTCACTGGTCACTTGTCACTGGTCGCTGGTCACTGGTCACTGGTCAATGGTCACTGTCGCTGGTAAATGTTCACTGTCGCTGGTCACTGGTCACTGGTCACTGGTCACTGGTCACTGGTCACAGGTCAATGGTCACTGGTCACTGGTCACTGGTCACTGGTCACTGTTCACTGGTCACTGGTCACAAGTCACTGGTCACTTGTCACTGGTCAGTGGTCACTGGTCACTGGTCTGTGGTCACTGGTCACTGGTCACTGGTCACTGGTCACTGGTCACTGGTCACTGGTCATTGGTCACTGGTCACTGGTCACAAGTCACTGGTCACTGGTCACTTGTCACTGGTCACTGGTCACTGGTCACTGGTCAATGGTCACTGTCGCTGGTCAATGGTCACTGTCGCTGGTCAATGGTCACTGCGCTGGTCATTGGTCACTGGCCACTGGTCACTGGTCACTGGTCAAAAGTCACTGGTCACTTGTCACTGGTCAGTGGTCACTGGTCTCTGGTCACTGGTCACTGGTCACTGGTCACTGGTCACTGGTCACAGGTCAATAGTCACTGGTCACTTTTCACAAGTCACTGGTCACTTGTCACTGGTCACTGGTCACTGGTCACTGGTCACTGGTCACTGGTCATTGGTCACTGGTCACTGGTCACAAGTCACTGGTCACTGGTCACTTGTCACTGGTCGCTGGTCACTGGTCACTGGTCAATGGTCACTGTCGCTGGTAAATGTTCACTGTCGCTGGTCACTGGTCACTGGTCACTGGTCACTGGTCACTGGTCACTGGTCACTGGTCACTGGTCACTGGTCACTGGTCAATGGTCCCTATCGCTGGTCAATGGTCACTGTCGCTGGTCACTGGTCACTGGTCACTGGTCAATGGTCCCTATCGCTGGTCAATGGTCACTGTCGCTGGTCACTGGTCACTGGTCACTGGTCACTGGTCACTGGTCACTGGTCACTGGTCACTGGTCACTGGTCAATGGTCCCTATCGCTGGTCAATGGTCACTGTCGCTGGTCACTGGTCACTGGTCACTGGTCACTGGTCACTGGTCAAAAGTCACTGGTCACTTGTCACTGGTCAATGGTCACTGCCGCTGGTCACTGCTCACTGGTCAATATTCACTGGTCACTGGTCACTGGTCACTGGTCACTGGTCACTGGTCACTGGTCACTTTCGCTGGTCACTGGTCACTGGTCAATGGTCACTGGCCACTGGTCACTGGTCACTGGTCAATGGTCACTGTCGCTGGTCAATGGTCACTGTCGCTGGTCACTGGTCACTGGTCACTGGTCACTGGTCACTGGTCACTTTTCACAAGTCACTGGTCACTGGTCACTGGTCACTGGTCACTGGTCACTGGTCACTGGTCACTGGTCATTGGTCACTGGTCACTGGTCACAAGTCACTGGTCACTGGTCACTTGTCACTGGTCGCTGGTCACTGGTCACTGGTCAATGGTCACTGTCGCTGGTAAATGTTCACTGTCGCTGGTCACTGGTCACTGGTCACTGGTCACTGGTCACTGGTCACAGGTCAATGGTCACTGGTCACTGGTCACTGGTCACTGGTCACTGTTCACTGGTCACTGGTCACAAGTCACTGGTCACTTGTCACTGGTCAGTGGTCACTGGTCACTGGTCTGTGGTCACTGGTCACTGGTCACTGGTCACTGGTCACTGGTCACTGGTCACTGGTCATTGGTCACTGGTCACTGGTCACAAGTCACTGGTCACTGGTCACTTGTCACTGGTCACTGGTCACTGGTCACTGGTCAATGGTCACTGTCGCTGGTCAATGGTCACTGTCGCTGGTCAATGGTCACTGCGCTGGTCATTGGTCACTGGCCACTGGTCACTGGTCACTGGTCAAAAGTCACTGGTCACTTGTCACTGGTCAGTGGTCACTGGTCTCTGGTCACTGGTCACTGGTCACTGGTCACTGGTCACTGGTCACAGGTCAATAGTCACTGGTCACTGGTCACTGGTCACTGGTCACTGGTCACTGGTCACAGGTCACTGGTCACTGGTCACGGGTCACATTTCACGGGTCACGGTTCACTGGTCGCTAGTCACTGGTCACCGGTCACTGGTCACCGGTCACTGGTCACCGGTCACTGGTCACTGTTCACTGGTCACTGGTCACAAGTCACTGGTCACATGTCACTGGTCAGTGGTCACTGGTCACTGGTCACTGGTCTGTGGTCACTGGTCACTGGTCAGTGGTCACTGGTCACAGTCACATGTCGCGGGTCACTGGTCACAAGTCACTGGTCGCTGGTCACAAGTCACGGGTCACTTGTCACTGGTCACTGGTCACTGGTCACTGGTCAATTGTCAATGGTCGCTGGTCACTGGTTACTGGTCATGGGTCACTGGTCACTGGTCACTGGTCACTGGTCACTGGTCACTGGTCACTGGTCACTGGTCAATCGTCACTATCGCTGGTCAATGGTCACTGTCGCTGCTCACTGGTCACTGGTCACTGGTCACTGGTCACTGGTCACTGGTCACTGGTCATTGGTCACTATCGCTGGTCAATGGTCACTGTCGCTGGTCATTGGTCACTGGTCACTGGACACTGGTCACTGTCGCTGGTCACTGGTCACTGGTCACTGGTCAATGGTCACTGCCGCTGGTCACTGGTCACTGGTCACTGCTCACTGGTCACTGGTCACTTGTCAATGGTCACTGTCGCTGGTCAATGGTCACTGTCGCTGGTCACTGGTCACTGGTCACTGGTCACTGGTCACTGGTCACTGGTCATTGGTCACTGGTCACTGGTCACAAGTCACTGGTCACTGGTCACTTGTCACTGGTCGCTGGTCACTGGTCACTGGTCAGTGGTCACTGGTCACTGGTCATTGGTCACTATCGCTGGTCAATGGTCACTGTCGCTGGTCACTGGTCACTGGTCACTGGTCACTGGTCACTGGTCCCTGGTCACTGGTCACTGGTCACTGGTCAATGGTCCCTATCGCTGGTCAATGGTCACTGTCGCTGGTCACTGGTCACTGGTCACTGGTCACTGGTCACTGGTCACTGGTCACTGGTCACTGGTCACTTTCGCTGGTCACTGGTCACTGGTCAATGGTCACTGGCCACTGGTCACTGGTCACTGGTCAATGGTCACTGTCGCTGGTCAATGGTCACTGTCGCTGGTCACTGGTCACTGGTCACTGGTCAGTGGTCACTGGTCACTTTTCACAAGTCACTGGTCACTTGTCACTGGTCACTGGTCACTGGTCAATGGTCACTGTCGCTGGTCAATGGTCACTGTCGCTGGTCACTGGTCACTGGTCACTGGTCACTGGTCACTTTCGCTGGTCACTGGTCACTGGTCAATGGTCACTGGCCACTGGTCACTGGTCACTGGTCAATGGTCACTGTCGCTGGTCAATGGTCACTGTCGCTGGTCACTGGTCACTGGTCACTGGTCACTGTCGCTGGTCACTGGTCACTGGTCACTGGTCACTGGTCACTGGTCACTGGTCACAAGTCACTGGTCACTTGTCACTGGTCACTGGTCACTGGTCACTGGTCACTGGTCAATGGTCACTGTCACTGGTCACTGGTCACTGGTCACTGGTCAATGGTCCCTATCGCTGGTCAATGGTCACTGTCGCTGGTCACTGGTCACTGGTCACTGGTCACTGGTCACTGGTCATTGGTGACTATCGCTGGTCAATGGTCACTGTCGCTGGTCATCGGTCACTGGTCACTGGTCACTGGTCAAAAGTCACTGGTCACTTGTCACGGGTCACATGTCACGGGTCACTGTTCACTGTTCACTGGTCGCTAGTCACTGGTCACCGGTCACTGGTCACTGGTCACTGTTCACTGGTCACTGGTCACAAGTCACTGGTCACTTGTCACTGGTCAGTGGTCACTGGTCACTGGTCTGTGGTCACTGGTCACTGGTCACTGGTCACTGGTCACTGGTCACTGGTCACTGGTCACTGGTCATTGGTCACTGGTCACTGGTCACAAGTCACTGGTCACTGGTCACTTGTCACTGGTCGCTGGTCACTGGTCACTGGTCAATGGTCACTGTCGCTGGTAAATGTTCACTGTCGCTGGTCACTGGTCACAAGTCACTGGTCACATGTCACTGGTCAGTGGTCACTGGTCACTGGTCACTGGTCTGTGGTCACTGGTCACTGGTCAGTGGTCACTGGTAACAGTCACATGTCGCGGGTCACTGGTCACAAGTCACTGGTCGCTGGTCACAAGTCACTGGTCACTTGTCACTGGTCACTGGTCACTGGTCACTGGTCAATGGTCAATGGTCGCTGGTCACTGGTCACTGGTCATGGGTCACTGGTCACTGGTCACTGGTCACTGGTCACTGGTCACTGGTCACTGGTCAATCGTCACTATCGCTGGTCAATGGTCACTGTCGCTGCTCACTGGTCACTGGTCACTGGTCACTGGTCACTGGTCACTGGTCACTGGTCACTGGTCATTGGTCACTATCGCTGGTCAATGGTCACTGTCGCTGGTCATTGGTCACTGGTCACTGGTCATTGGTCACTTGTCACTGGTCACTGGTCACTGGTCAATGGTCACTGTCGCTGGTCACTGGTCACTGGTCACTGGTCACTGGTCACTGGTCCCTGGTCACTGGTCACTGGTCAATGATCACTGTCGCTGGTCACTGGTCACTGGTCACTGGTCACTGTTCACTGGTCACGGGTCACATGTCACTGGTCACTGGTCACTGGTCACTTGTCACTGGTCACTGGTCACGGTCACTGGTCACTGGTCACTGGTCACTGGTCACTGGTCACTGGTCACTGGTCACTGGTCAATGGTCCCTATCGCTGGTCAATGGTCACTGTCGCTGGTCACTGGTCACTGGTCACTGGTCAATGGTCCCTATCGCTGGTCAATGGTCACTGTCGCTGGTCACTGGTCACTGGTCACTGGTCACTGGTCACTGGTCACTGGTCACTGGTCAATGGTCCCTATCGCTGGTCAATGGTCACTGTCGCTGGTCACTGGTCACTGGTCACTGGTCAAAAGTCACTGGTCACTTGTCACTGATCAATGGTCACTGCCGCTGGTCACTGCTCACTGGTCAATATTCACTGGTCACTGGTCACTGGTCACTGGTCACTGGTCACTGGTCACTGGTCACTTTCGCTGGTCACTGGTCACTGGTCAATGGTCACTGTCGCTGGTCACTGGTCACTGGTCACTGGTCACTGGTCACTGGTCACTGGTCACAGGTCAATGGTCACTGGGCACTGGTCACTGGTCACTGGTCACTGGTCACTGGTCACGGGTCACATTTCACGGGTCACTGTTCACTGGACGCTAGTCACTGGTCACCGGTCACTGGTCACTGGTCACTGGTCACTGGTCACTGTTCACTGGTCACTGGTCACAAGTCACTGGTCACATGTCACTGGTCAGTGGTCACTGGTCACTGGTCACTGGTCACTGGTCACTGGTCACTGGTCACTGGTCAATCGTCACTATCGCTGGTCAATGGTCACTGTCGCTGCTCACTGGTCACTGGTCACTGGTCACTGGTCACTGGTCATTGGTCACTGGTCACTGGTCACGGGTCACATGTCACTGGTCACTGGTCACTGGTCATGGGTCACTGGTCACTGGTCACTGGTCACTGGTCACTGGTCACTGGTCACTGGTCACTGGTCAATCGTCACTATCGCTGGTCAATGGTCACTGTCGCTGCTCACTGGTCACTGGTCACTGGTCACTGGTCACTGGTCATTGGTCACTTTCGCTGGTCAATGGTCACTGTCGCTGGTCATTGGTCACTGGTCACTGGACACTGGTCACTGTCGCTGGTCACTGGTCACTGGTCACTGGTCAATGGTCACTGCCGCTGGTCACTGGTCACTGGTCACTGGTCACTGGTCACTGGTCACTTGTCAATGGTCACTGTCGCTGGTCAATGGTCACTGTCGCTGGTCACTGGTCACTGGTCACTGGTCATTGGTCACTGGTCACTGGTCACAAGTCACTGGTCACTGGTCACTTGTCACTGGTCGCTGGTCACTGGTCACTGGTCAGTGATCACTGTCGCTGGTAAATGGTCACTGTCGCTGGTCACTGGTCACTGGTCACTGGGCACTGGTCACTGGTCACTGGTCACTGGTCATTGGTCACTATCGCTGGTCAATGGTCACTGTCGCTGGTCACTGGTCACTGGTCACTGGTCACTGGTCACTGGTCCCTGGTCACTGGTCACTGGTCACTGGTCAATGGTCCCTATCGCTGGTCAATGGTCACTGTCGCTGGTCACTGGTCACTGGTCACTGGTCACTGGTCACTGGTCACTGGTCACTGGTCACTGGTCACTTTCGCTGGTCACTGGTCACTGGTCAATGGTCACTGGCCACTGGTCACTGGTCACTGGTCAATGGTCACTGTCGCTGGTCAATGGTCACTGTCGCTGGTCACTGGTCACTGGTCACTGGTCACTGGTCACTGGTCACTTTTCACAAGTCACTGGTCACTTGTCACTGGTCACTGGTCACTGGTCACTGGTCACTGGTCACTGGTCATTGGTCACTGGTCACTGGTCACAAGTCACTGGTCACTGGTCACTTGTCACTGGTCGCTGGTCACTGGTCACTGGTCAATGGTCACTGTCGCTGGTAAATGTTCACTGTCGCTGGTCACTGGTCACTGGTCACTGGTCACTGGTCACTGGTCACTGGTCACTGGTCACTGGTCACTGGTCACTGGTCAATGGTCCCTATCGCTGGTCAATGGTCACTGTCGCTGGTCACTGGTCACTGGTCACTGGTCAATGGTCCCTATCGCTGGTCAATGGTCACTGTCGCTGGTCACTGGTCACTGGTCACTGGTCACTGGTCACTGGTCACTGGTCACTGGTCACTGGTCACTGGTCAATGGTCCCTATCGCTGGTCAATGGTCACTGTCGCTGGTCACTGGTCACTGGTCACTGGTCACTGGTCACTGGTCAAAAGTCACTGGTCACTTGTCACTGGTCAATGGTCACTGCCGCTGGTCACTGCTCACTGGTCAATATTCACTGGTCACTGGTCACTGGTCACTGGTCACTGGTCACTGGTCACTGGTCACTTTCGCTGGTCACTGGTCACTGGTCAATGGTCACTGGCCACTGGTCACTGGTCACTGGTCAATGGTCACTGTCGCTGGTCAATGGTCACTGTCGCTGGTCACTGGTCACTGGTCACTGGTCACTGGTCACTGGTCACTTTTCACAAGTCACTGGTCACTGGTCACTGGTCACTGGTCACTGGTCACTGGTCACTGGTCACTGGTCATTGGTCACTGGTCACTGGTCACAAGTCACTGGTCACTGGTCACTTGTCACTGGTCGCTGGTCACTGGTCACTGGTCAATGGTCACTGTCGCTGGTAAATGTTCACTGTCGCTGGTCACTGGTCACTGGTCACTGGTCACTGGTCACTGGTCACAGGTCAATGGTCACTGGTCACTGGTCACTGGTCACTGGTCACTGTTCACTGGTCACTGGTCACAAGTCACTGGTCACTTGTCACTGGTCAGTGGTCACTGGTCACTGGTCTGTGGTCACTGGTCACTGGTCACTGGTCACTGGTCACTGGTCACTGGTCACTGGTCATTGGTCACTGGTCACTGGTCACAAGTCACTGGTCACTGGTCACTTGTCACTGGTCACTGGTCACTGGTCACTGGTCAATGGTCACTGTCGCTGGTCAATGGTCACTGTCGCTGGTCAATGGTCACTGCGCTGGTCATTGGTCACTGGCCACTGGTCACTGGTCACTGGTCAAAAGTCACTGGTCACTTGTCACTGGTCAGTGGTCACTGGTCTCTGGTCACTGGTCACTGGTCACTGGTCACTGGTCACTGGTCACAGGTCAATAGTCACTGGTCACTGGTCACTGGTCACTGGTCACTGGTCACTGGTCACAGGTCACTGGTCACTGGTCACGGGTCACATTTCACGGGTCACGGTTCACTGGTCGCTAGTCACTGGTCACCGGTCACTGGTCACCGGTCACTGGTCACCGGTCACTGGTCACTGTTCACTGGTCACTGGTCACAAGTCACTGGTCACATGTCACTGGTCAGTGGTCACTGGTCACTGGTCACTGGTCTGTGGTCACTGGTCACTGGTCAGTGGTCACTGGTCACAGTCACATGTCGCGGGTCACTGGTCACAAGTCACTGGTCGCTGGTCACTTTCGCTGGTCACTGGTCACTGGTCAATGGTCACTGGCCACTGGTCACTGGTCACTGGTCAATGGTCACTGTCGCTGGTCAATGGTCACTGTCGCTGGTCACTGGTCACTGGTCACTGGTCACTGTCGCTGGTCACTGGTCACTGGTCACTGGTCACTGGTCACTGGTCACTGGTCACAAGTCACTGGTCACTTGTCACTGGTCACTGGTCACTGGTCACTGGTCACTGGTCAATGGTCACTGTCACTGGTCACTGGTCACTGGTCACTGGTCAATGGTCCCTATCGCTGGTCAATGGTCACTGTCGCTGGTCACTGGTCACTGGTCACTGGTCACTGGTCACTGGTCATTGGTGACTATCGCTGGTCAATGGTCACTGTCGCTGGTCATCGGTCACTGGTCACTGGTCACTGGTCAAA
The DNA here is from genome assembly GCA_947577245.1 of Andrena bucephala. Taxonomy (NCBI): domain Eukaryota; kingdom Metazoa; phylum Arthropoda; class Insecta; order Hymenoptera; family Andrenidae; genus Andrena; species Andrena bucephala. The sequence goes on along the minus strand of OX387716.1, from coordinate 24,049,306 downwards.
AGTCACTGGTCACTTGTCACGGGTCACATGTCACGGGTCACTGTTCACTGTTCACTGGTCGCTAGTCACTGGTCACCGGTCACTGGTCACTGGTCACTGTTCACTGGTCACTGGTCACAAGTCACTGGTCACTTGTCACTGGTCAGTGGTCACTGGTCACTGGTCTGTGGTCACTGGTCACTGGTCACTGGTCACTGGTCACTGGTCACTGGTCACTGGTCATTGGTCACTGGTCACTGGTCACAAGTCACTGGTCACTGGTCACTTGTCACTGGTCGCTGGTCACTGGTCACTGGTCAATGGTCACTGTCGCTGGTAAATGTTCACTGTCGCTGGTCACTGGTCACAAGTCACTGGTCACATGTCACTGGTCAGTGGTCACTGGTCACTGGTCACTGGTCTGTGGTCACTGGTCACTGGTCAGTGGTCACTGGTAACAGTCACATGTCGCGGGTCACTGGTCACAAGTCACTGGTCGCTGGTCACAAGTCACTGGTCACTTGTCACTGGTCACTGGTCACTGGTCACTGGTCAATGGTCAATGGTCGCTGGTCACTGGTCACTGGTCATGGGTCACTGGTCACTGGTCACTGATCACTGGTCACTGGTCACTGGTCACTGGTCAATCGTCACTATCGCTGGTCAATGGTCACTGTCGCTGCTCACTGGTCACTGGTCACTGGTCACTGGTCACTGGTCACTGGTCACTGGTCACTGGTCATTGGTCACTATCGCTGGTCAATGGTCACTGTCGCTGGTCATTGGTCACTGGTCACTGGTCATTGGTCACTTGTCACTGGTCACTGGTCACTGGTCAATGGTCACTGTCGCTGGTCACTGGTCACTGGTCACTGGTCACTGGTCACTGGTCCCTGGTCACTGGTCACTGGTCAATGATCACTGTCGCTGGTCACTGGTCACTGGTCACTGGTCACTGTTCACTGGTCACGGGTCACATGTCACTGGTCACTGGTCACTGGTCACTTGTCACTGGTCACTGGTCACGGTCACTGGTCACTGGTCACTGGTCACTGGTCACTGGTCACTGGTCACTGGTCAATGGTCCCTATCGCTGGTCAATGGTCACTGTCGCTGGTCACTGGTCACTGGTCACTGGTCACTGGTCACTGGTCATTGGTGACTATCGCTGGTCAATGGTCACTGTCGCTGGTCATTGGTCACTGGTCACTGGTCACTGGTCAAAAGTCACTGGTCACTTGTCACGGGTCACATGTCACGGGTCACTGTTCACTGTTCACTGGTCGCTAGTCACTGGTCACCGGTCACTGGTCACTGGTCACTGTTCACTGGTCACTGGTCACAAGTCACTGGTCACTTGTCACTGGTCAGTGGTCACTGGTCACTGGTCTGTGGTCACTGGTCACTGGTCACTGGTCACTGGTCACTGGTCACTGGTCACTGGTCACTGGTCATTGGTCACTGGTCACTGGTCACAAGTCACTGGTCACTGGTCACTTGTCACTGGTCGCTGGTCACTGGTCACTGGTCAATGGTCACTGTCGCTGGTAAATGTTCACTGTCGCTGGTCACTGGTCACTGGTCACTGGTCACTGGTCACTGGTCACTGGTCACTGGTCAATGGTCCCTATCGCTGGTCAATGGTCACTGTCGCTGGTCACTGGTCACTGGTCACTGGTCAATGGTCCCTATCGCTGGTCAATGGTCACTGTCGCTGGTCACTGGTCACTGGTCACTGGTCACTGGTCACTGGTCACTGGTCACTGGTCAATGGTCCCTATCGCTGGTCAATGGTCACTGTCGCTGGTCACTGGTCACTGGTCACTGGTCACTGGTCACTGGTCAAAAGTCACTGGTCACTTGTCACTGGTCAATGGTCACTGCCGCTGGTCACTGCTCACTGGTCAATATTCACTGGTCACTGGTCACTGGTCACTGGTCACTGGTCACTGGTCACTGGTCACTTTCGCTGGTCACTGGTCACTGGTCAATGGTCACTGGCCACTGGTCACTGGTCACTGGTCAATGGTCACTGTCGCTGGTCAATGGTCACTGTCGCTGGTCACTGGTCACTGGTCACTGGTCACTGGTCACTGGTCACTTTTCACAAGTCACTGGTCACTTGTCACTGGTCACTGGTCACTGGTCACTGGTCACTGGTCACTGGTCATTGGTCACTGGTCACTGGTCACAAGTCACTGGTCACTGGTCACTTGTCACTGGTCGCTGGTCACTGGTCACTGGTCAATGGTCACTGTCGCTGGTAAATGTTCACTGTCGCTGGTCACTGGTCACTGGTCACTGGTCACTGGTCACTGGTCACTGGTCACTGGTCACTGGTCACTGGTCACTGGTCAATGGTCCCTATCGCTGGTCAATGGTCACTGTCGCTGGTCACTGGTCACTGGTCACTGGTCAATGGTCCCTATCGCTGGTCAATGGTCACTGTCGCTGGTCACTGGTCACTGGTCACTGGTCACTGGTCACTGGTCACTGGTCACTGGTCACTGGTCACTGGTCACTGGTCACTGGTCACTGGTCACTGGTCACTGGTCAATGGTCCCTATCGCTGGTCAATGGTCACTGTCGCTGGTCACTGGTCACTGGTCACTGGTCACTGGTCACTGGTCAAAAGTCACTGGTCACTTGTCACTGGTCAATGGTCACTGCCGCTGGTCACTGCTCACTGGTCAATATTCACTGGTCACTGGTCACTGGTCACTGGTCACTGGTCACTGGTCACTGGTCACTTTCGCTGGTCACTGGTCACTGGTCAATGGTCACTGGCCACTGGTCACTGGTCACTGGTCAATGGTCACTGTCGCTGGTCAATGGTCACTGTCGCTGGTCACTGGTCACTGGTCACTGGTCACTGGTCACTGGTCACTTTTCACAAGTCACTGGTCACTGGTCACTGGTCACTGGTCACTGGTCACTGGTCACTGGTCACTGGTCACTGGTCATTGGTCACTGGTCACTGGTCACAAGTCACTGGTCACTGGTCACTTGTCACTGGTCGCTGGTCACTGGTCACTGGTCAATGGTCACTGTCGCTGGTAAATGTTCACTGTCGCTGGTCACTGGTCACTGGTCACTGGTCACTGGTCACTGGTCACAGGTCAATGGTCACTGGTCACTGGTCACTGGTCACTGGTCACTGTTCACTGGTCACTGGTCACAAGTCACTGGTCACTTGTCACTGGTCAGTGGTCACTGGTCACTGGTCTGTGGTCACTGGTCACTGGTCACTGGTCACTGGTCACTGGTCACTGGTCACTGGTCATTGGTCACTGGTCACTGGTCACAAGTCACTGGTCACTGGTCACTTGTCACTGGTCACTGGTCACTGGTCACTGGTCAATGGTCACTGTCGCTGGTCAATGGTCACTGTCGCTGGTCAATGGTCACTGCGCTGGTCATTGGTCACTGGCCACTGGTCACTGGTCACTGGTCAAAAGTCACTGGTCACTTGTCACTGGTCAGTGGTCACTGGTCTCTGGTCACTGGTCACTGGTCACTGGTCACTGGTCACTGGTCACAGGTCAATAGTCACTGGTCACTGGTCACTGGTCACTGGTCACTGGTCACTGGTCACAGGTCACTGGTCACTGGTCACGGGTCACATTTCACGGGTCACGGTTCACTGGTCGCTAGTCACTGGTCACCGGTCACTGGTCACCGGTCACTGGTCACCGGTCACTGGTCACTGTTCACTGGTCACTGGTCACAAGTCACTGGTCACATGTCACTGGTCAGTGGTCACTGGTCACTGGTCACTGGTCTGTGGTCACTGGTCACTGGTCAGTGGTCACTGGTCACAGTCACATGTCGCGGGTCACTGGTCACAAGTCACTGGTCGCTGGTCACAAGTCACGGGTCACTTGTCACTGGTCACTGGTCACTGGTCACTGGTCAATTGTCAATGGTCGCTGGTCACTGGTTACTGGTCATGGGTCACTGGTCACTGGTCACTGGTCACTGGTCACTGGTCACTGGTCACTGGTCACTGGTCAATCGTCACTATCGCTGGTCAATGGTCACTGTCGCTGCTCACTGGTCACTGGTCACTGGTCACTGGTCACTGGTCACTGGTCACTGGTCATTGGTCACTATCGCTGGTCAATGGTCACTGTCGCTGGTCATTGGTCACTGGTCACTGGACACTGGTCACTGTCGCTGGTCACTGGTCACTGGTCACTGGTCAATGGTCACTGCCGCTGGTCACTGGTCACTGGTCACTGCTCACTGGTCACTGGTCACTTGTCAATGGTCACTGTCGCTGGTCAATGGTCACTGTCGCTGGTCACTGGTCACTGGTCACTGGTCACTGGTCACTGGTCACTGGTCATTGGTCACTGGTCACTGGTCACAAGTCACTGGTCACTGGTCACTTGTCACTGGTCGCTGGTCACTGGTCACTGGTCAGTGGTCACTGGTCACTGGTCATTGGTCACTATCGCTGGTCAATGGTCACTGTCGCTGGTCACTGGTCACTGGTCACTGGTCACTGGTCACTGGTCCCTGGTCACTGGTCACTGGTCACTGGTCAATGGTCCCTATCGCTGGTCAATGGTCACTGTCGCTGGTCACTGGTCACTGGTCACTGGTCACTGGTCACTGGTCACTGGTCACTGGTCACTGGTCACTTTCGCTGGTCACTGGTCACTGGTCAATGGTCACTGGCCACTGGTCACTGGTCACTGGTCAATGGTCACTGTCGCTGGTCAATGGTCACTGTCGCTGGTCACTGGTCACTGGTCACTGGTCAGTGGTCACTGGTCACTTTTCACAAGTCACTGGTCACTTGTCACTGGTCACTGGTCACTGGTCAATGGTCACTGTCGCTGGTCAATGGTCACTGTCGCTGGTCACTGGTCACTGGTCACTGGTCACTGGTCACTTTCGCTGGTCACTGGTCACTGGTCAATGGTCACTGGCCACTGGTCACTGGTCACTGGTCAATGGTCACTGTCGCTGGTCAATGGTCACTGTCGCTGGTCACTGGTCACTGGTCACTGGTCACTGTCGCTGGTCACTGGTCACTGGTCACTGGTCACTGGTCACTGGTCACTGGTCACAAGTCACTGGTCACTTGTCACTGGTCACTGGTCACTGGTCACTGGTCACTGGTCAATGGTCACTGTCACTGGTCACTGGTCACTGGTCACTGGTCAATGGTCCCTATCGCTGGTCAATGGTCACTGTCGCTGGTCACTGGTCACTGGTCACTGGTCACTGGTCACTGGTCATTGGTGACTATCGCTGGTCAATGGTCACTGTCGCTGGTCATCGGTCACTGGTCACTGGTCACTGGTCAAAAGTCACTGGTCACTTGTCACGGGTCACATGTCACGGGTCACTGTTCACTGTTCACTGGTCGCTAGTCACTGGTCACCGGTCACTGGTCACTGGTCACTGTTCACTGGTCACTGGTCACAAGTCACTGGTCACTTGTCACTGGTCAGTGGTCACTGGTCACTGGTCTGTGGTCACTGGTCACTGGTCACTGGTCACTGGTCACTGGTCACTGGTCACTGGTCACTGGTCATTGGTCACTGGTCACTGGTCACAAGTCACTGGTCACTGGTCACTTGTCACTGGTCGCTGGTCACTGGTCACTGGTCAATGGTCACTGTCGCTGGTAAATGTTCACTGTCGCTGGTCACTGGTCACAAGTCACTGGTCACATGTCACTGGTCAGTGGTCACTGGTCACTGGTCACTGGTCTGTGGTCACTGGTCACTGGTCAGTGGTCACTGGTAACAGTCACATGTCGCGGGTCACTGGTCACAAGTCACTGGTCGCTGGTCACAAGTCACTGGTCACTTGTCACTGGTCACTGGTCACTGGTCACTGGTCAATGGTCAATGGTCGCTGGTCACTGGTCACTGGTCATGGGTCACTGGTCACTGGTCACTGGTCACTGGTCACTGGTCACTGGTCACTGGTCAATCGTCACTATCGCTGGTCAATGGTCACTGTCGCTGCTCACTGGTCACTGGTCACTGGTCACTGGTCACTGGTCACTGGTCACTGGTCACTGGTCATTGGTCACTATCGCTGGTCAATGGTCACTGTCGCTGGTCATTGGTCACTGGTCACTGGTCATTGGTCACTTGTCACTGGTCACTGGTCACTGGTCAATGGTCACTGTCGCTGGTCACTGGTCACTGGTCACTGGTCACTGGTCACTGGTCCCTGGTCACTGGTCACTGGTCAATGATCACTGTCGCTGGTCACTGGTCACTGGTCACTGGTCACTGTTCACTGGTCACGGGTCACATGTCACTGGTCACTGGTCACTGGTCACTTGTCACTGGTCACTGGTCACGGTCACTGGTCACTGGTCACTGGTCACTGGTCACTGGTCACTGGTCACTGGTCAATGGTCCCTATCGCTGGTCAATGGTCACTGTCGCTGGTCACTGGTCACTGGTCACTGGTCACTGGTCACTGGTCATTGGTGACTATCGCTGGTCAATGGTCACTGTCGCTGGTCATTGGTCACTGGTCACTGGTCACTGGTCAAAAGTCACTGGTCACTTGTCACGGGTCACATGTCACGGGTCACTGTTCACTGTTCACTGGTCGCTAGTCACTGGTCACCGGTCACTGGTCACTGGTCACTGTTCACTGGTCACTGGTCACAAGTCACTGGTCACTTGTCACTGGTCAGTGGTCACTGGTCACTGGTCTGTGGTCACTGGTCACTGGTCACTGGTCACTGGTCACTGGTCACTGGTCACTGGTCACTGGTCATTGGTCACTGGTCACTGGTCACAAGTCACTGGTCACTGGTCACTTGTCACTGGTCGCTGGTCACTGGTCACTGGTCAATGGTCACTGTCGCTGGTAAATGTTCACTGTCGCTGGTCACTGGTCACTGGTCACTGGTCACTGGTCACTGGTCACTGGTCACTGGTCAATGGTCCCTATCGATGGTCAATGGTCACTGTCGCTGGTCACTGGTCACTGGTCACTGGTCAATGGTCCCTATCGCTGGTCAATGGTCACTGTCGCTGGTCACTGGTCACTGGTCACTGGTCACTGGTCACTGGTCACTGGTCACTGGTCAATGGTCCCTATCGCTGGTCAATGGTCACTGTCGCTGGTCACTGGTCACTGGTCACTGGTCACTGGTCACTGGTCAAAAGTCACTGGTCACTTGTCACTGGTCAATGGTCACTGCCGCTGGTCACTGCTCACTGGTCAATATTCACTGGTCACTGGTCACTGGTCACTGGTCACTGGTCACTGGTCACTGGTCACTTTCGCTGGTCACTGGTCACTGGTCAATGGTCACTGGCCACTGGTCACTGGTCACTGGTCAATGGTCACTGTCGCTGGTCAATGGTCACTGTCGCTGGTCACTGGTCACTGGTCACTGGTCACTGGTCACTGGTCACTTTTCACAAGTCACTGGTCACTTGTCACTGGTCACTGGTCACTGGTCACTGGTCACTGGTCACTGGTCATTGGTCACTGGTCACTGGTCACAAGTCACTGGTCACTGGTCACTTGTCACTGGTCGCTGGTCACTGGTCACTGTCGCTGGTAAATGTTCACTGTCGCTGGTCACTGGTCACTGGTCACTGGTCACTGGTCACTGGTCACTGGTCACTGGTCACTGGTCACTGGTCACTGGTCAATGGTCCCTATCGCTGGTCAATGGTCACTGTCGCTGGTCACTGGTCACTGGTCACTGGTCAATGGTCCCTATCGCTGGTCAATGGTCACTGTCGCTGGTCACTGGTCACTGGTCACTGGTCACTGGTCACTGGTCACTGGTCACTGGTCACTGGTCACTGGTCAATGGTCCCTATCGCTGGTCAATGGTCACTGTCGCTGGTCACTGGTCACTGGTCACTGGTCACTGGTCACTGGTCAAAAGTCACTGGTCACTTGTCACTGGTCAATGGTCACTGCCGCTGGTCACTGCTCACTGGTCAATATTCACTGGTCACTGGTCACTGGTCACTGGTCACTGGTCACTGGTCACTGGTCACTTTCGCTGGTCACTGGTCACTGGTCAATGGTCACTGGCCACTGGTCACTGGTCACTGGTCAATGGTCACTGTCGCTGGTCAATGGTCACTGTCGCTGGTCACTGGTCACTGGTCACTGGTCACTGGTCACTGGTCACTTTTCACAAGTCACTGGTCACTGGTCACTGGTCACTGGTCACTGGTCACTGGTCACTGGTCACTGGTCATTGGTCACTGGTCACTGGTCACAAGTCACTGGTCACTGGTCACTTGTCACTGGTCGCTGGTCACTGGTCACTGGTCAATGGTCACTGTCGCTGGTAAATGTTCACTGTCGCTGGTCACTGGTCACTGGTCACTGGTCACTGGTCACTGGTCACAGGTCAATGGTCACTGGTCACTGGTCACTGGTCACTGGTCACTGTTCACTGGTCACTGGTCACAAGTCACTGGTCACTTGTCACTGGTCAGTGGTCACTGGTCACTGGTCTGTGGTCACTGGTCACTGGTCACTGGTCACTGGTCACTGGTCACTGGTCACTGGTCATTGGTCACTGGTCACTGGTCACAAGTCACTGGTCACTGGTCACTTGTCACTGGTCACTGGTCACTGGTCACTGGTCAATGGTCACTGTCGCTGGTCAATGGTCACTGTCGCTGGTCAATGGTCACTGCGCTCGTCATTGGTCACTGGCCACTGGTCACTGGTCACTGGTCAAAAGTCACTGGTCACTTGTCACTGGTCAGTGGTCACTGGTCTCTGGTCACTGGTCACTGGTCACTGGTCACTGGTCACTGGTCACAGGTCAATAGTCACTGGTCACTGGTCACTGGTCACTGGTCACTGGTCACTGGTCACAGGTCACTGGTCACTGGTCACGGGTCACATTTCACGGGTCACGGTTCACTGGTCGCTAGTCACTGGTCACCGGTCACTGGTCACCGGTCACTGGTCACCGGTCACTGGTCACTGTTCACTGGTCACTGGTCACAAGTCACTGGTCACATGTCACTGGTCAGTGGTCACTGGTCACTGGTCACTGGTCTGTGGTCACTGGTCACTGGTCAGTGGTCACTGGTCACAGTCACATGTCGCGGGTCACTGGTCACAAGTCACTGGTCGCTGGTCACAAGTCACGGGTCACTTGTCACTGGTCACTGGTCACTGGTCACTGGTCAATTGTCAATGGTCGCTGGTCACTGGTTACTGGTCATGGGTCACTGGTCACTGGTCACTGGTCACTGGTCACTGGTCACTGGTCACTGGTCACTGGTCAATCGTCACTATCGCTGGTCAATGGTCACTGTCGCTGCTCACTGGTCACTGGTCACTGGTCACTGGTCACTGGTCACTGGTCACTGGTCATTGGTCACTATCGCTGGTCAATGGTCACTGTCGCTGGTCATTGGTCACTGGTCACTGGACACTGGTCACTGTCGCTGGTCACTGGTCACTGGTCACTGGTCAATGGTCACTGCCGCTGGTCACTGGTCACTGGTCACTGCTCACTGGTCACTGGTCACTTGTCAATGGTCACTGTCGCTGGTCAATGGTCACTGTCGCTGGTCACTGGTCACTGGTCACTGGTCACTGGTCACTGGTCACTGGTCATTGGTCACTGGTCACTGGTCACAAGTCACTGGTCACTGGTCACTTGTCACTGGTCGCTGGTCACTGGTCACTGGTCAGTGGTCACTGTCGCTGGTAAATGGTCACTGTCGCTGGTCACTGGTCACTGGTCACTGGGCACTGGTCACTGGTCACTGGTCACTGGTCATTGGTCACTATCGCTGGTCAATGGTCACTGTCGCTGGTCATTGGTCACTGGTCACTGGACACTGGTCACTGGTCACTTGTCACTGGTCACTGGTCACTGGTCAATGGTCACTGTCGCTGGTCACTGGTCACTGGTCACTGGTCACTGGTCACTGGTCACTGGTCCCTGGTCACTGGTCACTGGTCAATGATCACTGTCGCTGGTCACTGGTCACTGGTCACTGGTCACGGGTCACATGTCACTGGTCACTGGTCACTGGTCACTGGTCACTGGTCACTGGTCACTGGTCACTGGTCACTATCGTTGGTCAATGGTCACTGTCGCTGGTCACTGGTCACTGGTCACTGTTCACTGGTCACTGGTCACTGGTCACTGGTCATTGGTCACTATCGCTGGTCAATGGTCACTGTCGCTGGTCATTGGTCACTGGTCACTGGACACTGGTCACTGGTCACTGGTCACTTGTCACTGGTCACTGGTCACTGGTCACTGGTCAATGGTCACTGTCGCTGGTCACTGGTCACTGGTCACTGGTCAATGGCCACTGGTCACTGGTCACTGGTCACTGGTCACTGGTCACTGGTCACTGGTCAATGGTCCCTATCGCTGGTCAATGGTCACTGTCGCTGGTCACTGGTCACTGGTCACTGGGCACTGGTCACTGGTCACTGGTCACTTTCGCTGGTCACTGGTCACTGGTAAATGGTCACTGGCCACTGGTCACTGGTCACTGGTCAATGGTCACTGTCGCTGGTCAATGGTCACTGTCGCTGGTCACTGGTCACTGGTCACTGGTCACTGGTCACTGGTCACTGATCACAAGTCACTGGTCACTTGTCACTGGTCACTGGTCACTGGTCACTGGTCAATGGTCACTGGTCACTGGTCACTGGTCACTGGTCACTGGTCACTGGTCAATGGTCCCTATCGCTGGTCAATGGTCACTGTCGCTGGTCACTGGTCACTGGTCACTGGTCACTGGTCACTGGTCAAAAGTCACTGGTCACTTGTCACTGGTCAATGGTCACTGCCGCTGGTCACTGCTCACTGGTCAATATTCACTGGTCACTGGTCACTGGTCACTGGTCACTGGTCACTGGTCACTGGTCACTTTCGCTGGTCACTGGTCACTGGTCAATGGTCACTGGCCACTGGTCACTGGTCACTGGTCAATGGTCACTGTCGCTGGTCAATGGTCACTGGTCAATGGTCACTGTCGCTGGTAAATGTTCACTGTCGCTGGTCACTGGTCACTGGTCACTGGTCACTGGTCACTGGTCACTGGTCACTGGTCACTGGTCAATGGTCCCTATCGCTGGTCAATGGTCACTGTCGCTGGTCACTGGTCACTGGTCACTGGGCACTGGTCACTGGTCACTGGTCACTTTCGCTGGTCACTGGTCACTGGTAAATGGTCACTGGCCACTGGTCAATGGTCACTGGCCACTGGTCACTGGTCACTGGTCAATGGTCACTGTCGCTGGTCATCGGTCACTGGTCACTGGTCACTGGTCAAAAGTCACTGGTCACTTGTCACGGGTCACATGTCACGGGTCACTGTTCACTGTTCACTGGTCGCTAGTCACTGGTCACCGGTCACTGGTCACTGGTCACTGTTCACTGGTCACTGGTCACAAGTCACTGGTCACTTGTCACTGGTCAGTGGTCACTGGTCACTGGTCTGTGGTCACTGGTCACTGGTCACTGGTCACTGGTCACTGGTCACTGGTCACTGGTCACTGGTCATTGGTCACTGGTCACTGGTCACAAGTCACTGGTCACTGGTCACTTGTCACTGGTCGCTGGTCACTGGTCACTGGTCAATGGTCACTGTCGCTGGTAAATGTTCACTGTCGCTGGTCACTGGTCACAAGTCACTGGTCACATGTCACTGGTCAGTGGTCACTGGTCTCTGGTCACTGGTCTGTGGTCACTGGTCACTGGTCAGTGGTCACTGGTAACAGTCACATGTCGCGGGTCACTGGTCACAAGTCACTGGTCGCTGGTCACAAGTCACTGGTCACTTGTCACTGGTCACTGGTCACTGGTCACTGGTCAATGGTCAATGGTCGCTGGTCACTGGTCACTGGTCATGGGTCACTGGTCACTGGTCACTGGTCACTGGTCACTGGTCACTGGTCACTGGTCAATCGTCACTATCGCTGGTCAATGGTCACTGTCGCTGCTCACTGGTCACTGGTCACTGGTCACTGGTCACTGGTCACTGGTCACTGGTCACTGGTCATTGGTCACTATCGCTGGTCAATGGTCACTGTCGCTGGTCATTGGTCACTGGTCACTGGTCATTGGTCACTTGTCACTGGTCACTGGTCACTGGTCAATGGTCACTGTCGCTGGTCACTGGTCACTGGTCACTGGTCACTGGTCACTGGTCCCTGGTCACTGGTCACTGGTCAATGATCACTGTCGCTGGTCACTGGTCACTGGTCACTGGTCACTGTTCACTGGTCACGGGTCACATGTCACTGGTCACTGGTCACTGGTCACTTGTCACTGGTCACTGGTCACGGTCACTGGTCACTGGTCACTGGTCACTGGTCACTGGTCAATGGTCCCTATCGCTGGTCAATGGTCACTGTCGCTGGTCACTGGTCACTGGTCACTGGTCACTGGTCACTGGTCATTGGTGACTATCGCTGGTCAATGGTCACTGTCGCTGGTCATTGGTCACTGGTCACTGGTCACTGGTCAAAAGTCACTGGTCACTTGTCACGGGTCACATGTCACGGGTCACTGTTCACTGTTCACTGGTCGCTAGTCACTGGTCACCGGTCACTGGTCACTGGTCACTGTTCACTGGTCACTGGTCACAAGTCACTGGTCACTTGTCACTGGTCAGTGGTCACTGGTCACTGGTCTGTGGTCACTGGTCACTGGTCACTGGTCACTGGTCACTGGTCACTGGTCACTGGTCACTGGTCATTGGTCACTGGTCACTGGTCACAAGTCACTGGTCACTGGTCACTTGTCACTGGTCGCTGGTCACTGGTCACTGGTCAATGGTCACTGTCGCTGGTAAATGTTCACTGTCGCTGGTCACTGGTCACTGGTCACTGGTCACTGGTCACTGGTCACTGGTCACTGGTCAATGGTCCCTATCGCTGGTCAATGGTCACTGTCGCTGGTCACTGGTCACTGGTCACTGGTCAATGGTCCCTATCGCTGGTCAATGGTCACTGTCGCTGGTCACTGGTCACTGGTCACTGGTCACTGGTCACTGGTCACTGGTCACTGGTCAATGGTCCCTATCGCTGGTCAATGGTCACTGTCGCTGGTCACTGGTCACTGGTCACTGGTCACTGGTCACTGGTCAAAAGTCACTGGTCACTTGTCACTGGTCAATGGTCACTGCCGCTGGTCACTGCTCACTGGTCAATATTCACTGGTCACTGGTCACTGGTCACTGGTCACTGGTCACTGGTCACTGGTCACTTTCGCTGGTCACTGGTCACTGGTCAATGGTCACTGGCCACTGGTCACTGGTCACTGGTCAATGGTCACTGTCGCTGGTCAATGGTCACTGTCGCTGGTCACTGGTCACTGGTCACTGGTCACTGGTCACTGGTCACTTTTCACAAGTCACTGGTCACTTGTCACTGGTCACTGGTCACTGGTCACTGGTCACTGGTCAATGGTCACTGTCGCTGGTCAATGGTCACTGTCACTGGTCACTGGTCACTTTCGCTGGTCACTGGTCACTGGTAAATGGTCACTGGCCACTGGTCAATGGTCACTGGCCACTGGTCACTGGTCACTGGTCAATGGTCACTGTCGCTGGTCATCGGTCACTGGTCACTGGTCACTGGTCAAAAGTCACTGGTCACTTGTCACGGGTCACATGTCACGGGTCACTGTTCACTGTTCACTGGTCGCTAGTCACTGGTCACCGGTCACTGGTCACTGGTCACTGTTCACTGGTCACTGGTCACAAGTCACTGGTCACTTGTCACTGGTCAGTGGTCACTGGTCACTGGTCTGTGGTCACTGGTCACTGGTCACTGGTCACTGGTCACTGGTCACTGGTCACTGGTCACTGGTCATTGGTCACTGGTCACTGGTCACAAGTCACTGGTCACTGGTCACTTGTCACTGGTCGCTGGTCACTGGTCACTGGTCAATGGTCACTGTCGCTGGTAAATGTTCACTGTCGCTGGTCACTGGTCACAAGTCACTGGTCACATGTCACTGGTCAGTGGTCACTGGTCACTGGTCACTGGTCTGTGGTCACTGGTCACTGGTCAGTGGTCACTGGTAACAGTCACATGTCGCGGGTCACTGGTCACAAGTCACTGGTCGCTGGTCACAAGTCACTGGTCACTTGTCACTGGTCACTGGTCACTGGTCACTGGTCAATGGTCAATGGTCGCTGGTCACTGGTCACTGGTCATGGGTCACTGGTCACTGGTCACTGGTCACTGGTCACTGGTCACTGGTCACTGGTCAATCGTCACTATCGCTGGTCAATGGTCACTGTCGCTGCTCACTGGTCACTGGTCACTGGTCACTGGTCACTGGTCACTGGTCACTGGTCACTGGTCATTGGTCACTATCGCTGGTCAATGGTCACTGTCGCTGGTCATTGGTCACTGGTCACTGGTCATTGGTCACTTGTCACTGGTCACTGGTCACTGGTCAATGGTCACTGTCGCTGGTCACTGGTCACTGGTCACTGGTCACTGGTCACTGGTCCCTGGTCACTGGTCACTGGTCAATGATCACTGTCGCTGGTCACTGGTCACTGGTCACTGGTCACTGTTCACTGGTCACGGGTCACATGTCACTGGTCACTGGTCACTGGTCACTTGTCACTGGTCACTGGTCACGGTCACTGGTCACTGGTCACTGGTCACTGGTCACTGGTCAATGGTCCCTATCGCTGGTCAATGGTCACTGTCGCTGGTCACTGGTCACTGGTCACTGGTCACTGGTCACTGGTCATTGGTGACTATCGCTGGTCAATGGTCACTGTCGCTGGTCATTGGTCACTGGTCACTGGTCACTGGTCAAAAGTCACTGGTCACTTGTCACGGGTCACATGTCACGGGTCACTGTTCACTGTTCACTGGTCGCTAGTCACTGGTCACCGGTCACTGGTCACTGGTCACTGTTCACTGGTCACTGGTCACAAGTCACTGGTCACTTGTCACTGGTCAGTGGTCACTGGTCACTGGTCTGTGGTCACTGGTCACTGGTCACTGGTCACTGGTCACTGGTCACTGGTCACTGGTCACTGGTCATTGGTCACTGGTCACTGGTCACAAGTCACTGGTCACTGGTCACTTGTCACTGGTCGCTGGTCACTGGTCACTGGTCAATGGTCACTGTCGCTGGTAAATGTTCACTGTCGCTGGTCACTGGTCACTGGTCACTGGTCACTGGTCACTGGTCACTGGTCACTGGTCAATGGTCCCTATCGCTGGTCAATGGTCACTGTCGCTGGTCACTGGTCACTGGTCACTGGTCAATGGTCCCTATCGCTGGTCAATGGTCACTGTCGCTGGTCACTGGTCACTGGTCACTGGTCACTGGTCACTGGTCACTGGTCACTGGTCAATGGTCCCTATCGCTGGTCAATGGTCACTGTCGCTGGTCACTGGTCACTGGTCACTGGTCACTGGTCACTGGTCAAAAGTCACTGGTCACTTGTCACTGGTCAATGGTCACTGCCGCTGGTCACTGCTCACTGGTCAATATTCACTGGTCACTGGTCACTGGTCACTGGTCACTGGTCACTGGTCACTGGTCACTTTCGCTGGTCACTGGTCACTGGTCAATGGTCACTGGCCACTGGTCACTGGTCACTGGTCAATGGTCACTGTCGCTGGTCAATGGTCACTGTCGCTGGTCACTGGTCACTGGTCACTGGTCACTGGTCACTGGTCACTTTTCACAAGTCACTGGTCACTTGTCACTGGTCACTGGTCACTGGTCACTGGTCACTGGTCAATGGTCACTGTCGCTGGTCAATGGTCACTGTCGCTGGTCACTGGTCACTGGTCACTGGTCACTGGTCACTTTCGCTGGTCACTGGTCACTGGTCAATGGTCACTGGCCACTGGTCACTGGTCACTGGTCAATGGTCACTGTCGCTGGTCAATGGTCACTGTCGCTGGTCACTGGTCACTGGTCACTGGTCACTGGTCACTGGTCACTGGTCACAAGTCACTGGTCACTTGTCACTGGTCACTGGTCACTGGTCACTGGTCAATGGTCACTGTCACTGGTCACTGGTCACTGGTCACTGGTCAATGGTCCCTATCGCTGGTCAATGGTCACTGTCGCTGGTCACTGGTCACTGGTCACTGGTCACTGGTCACTGGTCATTGGTGACTATCGCTGGTCAATGGTCACTGTCGCTGGTCATCGGTCACTGGTCACTGGTCACTGGTCAAAAGTCACTGGTCACTTGTCACGGGTCACATGTCACGGGTCACTGTTCACTGTTCACTGGTCGCTAGTCACTGGTCACCGGTCACTGGTCACTGGTCACTGTTCACTGGTCACTGGTCACAAGTCACTGGTCACTTGTCACTGGTCAGTGGTCACTGGTCACTGGTCTGTGGTCACTGGTCACTGGTCACTGGTCACTGGTCACTGGTCACTGGTCACTGGTCACTGGTCATTGGTCACTGGTCACTGGTCACAAGTCACTGGTCACTGGTCACTTGTCACTGGTCGCTGGTCACTGGTCACTGGTCAATGGTCACTGTCGCTGGTAAATGTTCACTGTCGCTGGTCACTGGTCACTGGTCACTGGTCACTGGTCACTGGTCACTGGTCACTGGTCAATGGTCCCTATCGCTGGTCAATGGTCACTGTCGCTGGTCACTGGTCACTGGTCACTGGTCAATGGTCCCTATCGCTGGTCAATGGTCACTTTCGCTGGTCACTGGTCACTGGTCAATGGTCACTGGCCAATGGTCACTGGTCACTGGTCAATGGTCACTGTCGCTGGTCAATGGTCACTGTCGCTGGTCACTGGTCACTGGTCACTGGTCACTGGTCACTGGTCACTGGTCACAAGTCACTGGTCACTTGTCACTGGTCACTGGTCACTGGTCACTGGTCAATGGTCACTGTCACTGGTCACTGGTCACTGGTCACTGGTCAATGGTCCCTATCGCTGGTCAATGGTCACTGTCGCTGGTCACTGGTCACTGGTCACTGGTCACTGGTCACTGGTCATTGGTGACTATCGCTGGTCAATGGTCACTGTCGCTGGTCATCGGTCACTGGTCACTGGTCACTGGTCAAAAGTCACTGGTCACTTGTCACGGGTCACATGTCACGGGTCACTGTTCACTGTTCACTGGTCGCTAGTCACTGGTCACCGGTCACAGGTCACTGGTCACTGTTCACTGGTCACTGGTCACAAGTCACTGGTCACTTGTCACTGGTCAGTGGTCACTGGTCACTGGTCTGTGGTCACTGGTCACTGGTCACTGGTCACTGGTCACTGGTCACTGGTCACTGGTCACTGGTCACTGGTCATTGGTCACTGGTCACTGGTCACAAGTCACTGGTCACTGGTCACTTGTCACTGGTCGCTGGTCACTGGTCACTGGTCAATGGTCACTGTCGCTGGTAAATGTTCACTGTCGCTGGTCACTGGTCACTGGTCACTGGTCACTGGTCACTGGTCAATGGTCCCTATCGCTGGTCAATGGTCACTGTCGCTGGTCACTGGTCACTGGTCACTGGTCAATGGTCCCTATCGCTGGTCAATGGTCACTGTCGCTGGTCACTGGTCACTGGTCACTGGTCACTGGTCACTGGTCACTGGTCACTGGTCAATGGTCCCTATCGCTGGTCAATGGTCACTGTCGCTGGTCACTGGTCACTGGTCACTGGTCACTGGTCACTGGTCAAAAGTCACTGGTCACTTGTCACTGGTCAATGGTCACTGCCGCTGGTCACTGCTCACTGGTCAATATTCACTGGTCACTGGTCACTGGTCACTGGTCACTGGTCACTGGTCACTGGTCACTTTCGCTGGTCACTGGTCACTGGTCAATGGTCACTGGCCACTGGTCACTGGTCACTGGTCAATGGTCACTGTCGCTGGTCAATGGTCACTGTCGCTGGTCACTGGTCACTGGTCACTGGTCACTGGTCACTGGTCACTTTTCACAAGTCACTGGTCACTTGTCACTGGTCACTGGTCACTGGTCACTGGTCACTGGTCAATGGTCACTGTCGCTGGTCAATGGTCACTGTCGCTGGTCACTGGTCACTGGTCACTGGTCACTGGTCACTTTCGCTGGTCACTGGTCACTGGTCAATGGTCACTGGCCACTGGTCACTGGTCACTGGTCAATGGTCACTGTCGCTGGTCAATGGTCACTGTCGCTGGTCACTGGTCACTGGTCACTGGTCACTGGTCACAAGTCACTGGTCACTTGTCACTGGTCACTGGTCACTGGTCACTGGTCAATGGTCACTGTCGCTGGTCAATGGTCACTGTCGCTGGTCAATGGTCACTGCGCTGGTCATTGGTCACTGGTCACTGGTCACTGGTCAAAAGTCACTGGTCACTTGTCACTGGTCAGTGGTCACTGGTCTCTGGTCACTGGTCACTGGTCACTGGTCACTGGTCACTGGTCACAGGTCAATGGTCACTGGTCACTGGTCACTGGTCACTGGTCACGGGTCACATTTCACGGGTCACTCTTCACTGGTCGCTAGTCACTGGTCACCGGTCACTGGTCACTGGTCACTGGTCACTGGTCACTGTTCACTGGTCACTGGTCACAAGTCACTGGTCACATGTCACTGGTCAGTGGTCACTGGTCACTGGTCACTGGTCTGTGGTCACTGGTCACTGGTCACTGGTCACAGGTCAATGGTCACTGGTCACTGGTCACTGGTCACTGGTCACGGGTCACATTTCACGGGTCACTCTTCACTGGTCGCTAGTCACTGGTCACCGGTCACTGGTCACTGGTCACTGGTCACTGGTCACTGTTCACTGGTCACTGGTCACAAGTCACTGGTCACATGTCACTGGTCAGTGGTCACTGGTCACTGGTCACTGGTCTGTGGTCACTGGTCACTGGTCAGTGGTCACTGGTAACAGTCACATGTCGCGGGTCACTGGTCACAAGTCACTGGTCGCTGGTCACAAGTCACTGGTCACTTGTCACTGGTCACTGGTCACTGGTCACTGGTCAATGGTCAATGGTCGCTGGTCACTGGTCACTGGTCATGGGTCACTGGTCACTGGTCACTGGTCACTGGTCACTGGTCACTGGTCACTGGTCAATCGTCACTATCGCTGGTCAATGGTCACTGTCGCTGCTCACTGGTCACTGGTCACTGGTCACTGGTCACTGGTCACTGGTCACTGGTCACTGGTCATTGGTCACTATCGCTGGTCAATGGTCACTGTCGCTGGTCATTGGTCACTGGTCACTGGTCATTGGTCACTTGTCACTGGTCACTGGTCACTGGTCAATGGTCACTGTCGCTGGTCACTGGTCACTGGTCACTGGTCACTGGTCACTGGTCCCTGGTCACTGGTCACTGGTCAATGATCACTGTCGCTGGTCACTGGTCACTGGTCACTGGTCACTGGTCACTGGTCACGGGTCACATGTCACTGGTCACTGGTCACTGGTCACTTGTCACTGGTCACTGGTCACGGTCACTGGTCACTGGTCACTGGTCACTGGTCACTGGTCACTGGTCACTGGTCACTGGTCAATGGTCCCTATCGCTGGTCAATGGTCACTGTCGCTGGTCACTGGTCACTGGTCACTGGTCACTGGTCACTGGTCATTGGTGACTATCGCTGGTCAATGGTCACTGTCGCTGGTCATTGGTCACTGGTCACTGGTCACTGGTCAAAAGTCACTGGTCACTTGTCACGGGTCACATGTCACGGGTCACTGTTCACTGTTCACTGGTCGCTAGTCACTGGTCACCGGTCACTGGTCACTGGTCACTGTTCACTGGTCACTGGTCACAAGTCACTGGTCACTTGTCACTGGTCAGTGGTCACTGGTCACTGGTCTGTGGTCACTGGTCACTGGTCACTGGTCACTGGTCACTGGTCACTGGTCACTGGTCACTGGTCATTGGTCACTGGTCACTGGTCACAAGTCACTGGTCACTGGTCACTTGTCACTGGTCGCTGGTCACTGGTCACTGGTCAATGGTCACTGTCGCTGGTAAATGTTCACTGTCGCTGGTCACTGGTCACTGGTCACTGGTCACTGGTCACAGGTCACTGGTCACTGGTCACGGGTCACATTTCACGGGTCACGGTTCACTGGTCGCTAGTCACTGGTCACCGGTCACTGGTCACCGGTCACTGGTCACTGTTCACTGGTCACTGGTCACAAGTCACTGGTCACATGTCACTGGTCAGTGGTCACTGGTCACTGGTCACTGGTCTGTGGTCACTGGTCACTGGTCAGTGGTCACTGGTCACAGTCACATGTCGCGGGTCACTGGTCACAAGTCACTGGTCGCTGGTCACAAGTCACGGGTCACTTGTCACTGGTCACTGGTCACTGGTCACTGGTCAATTGTCAATGGTCGCTGGTCACTGGTTACTGGTCATGGGTCACTGGTCACTGGTCACTGGTCATTGGTCACTATCGCTGGTCAATGGTCACTGTCGCTGGTCATTGGTCACTGGTCACTGGACACTGGTCACTGTCGCTGGTCACTGGTCACTGGTCACTGGTCAATGGTCACTGCCGCTGGTCACTGGTCACTGGTCACTGCTCACTGGTCACTGGTCACTTGTCAATGGTCACTGTCGCTGGTCAATGGTCACTGTCGCTGGTCACTGGTCACTGGTCACTGGTCACTGGTCACTGGTCACTGGTCATTGGTCACTGGTCACTGGTCACAAGTCACTGGTCACTGGTCACTTGTCACTGGTCGCTGGTCACTGGTCACTGGTCAGTGGTCACTGTCGCTGGTAAATGGTCACTGTCGCTGGTCACTGGTCACTGGTCACTGGGCACTGGTCACTGGTCACTGGTCACTGGTCATTGGTCACTATCGCTGGTCAATGGTCACTGTCGCTGGTCATTGGTCACTGGTCACTGGACACTGGTCACTGGTCACTTGTCACTGGTCACTGGTCACTGGTCAATGGTCACTGTCGCTGGTCACTGGTCACTGGTCACTGGTCACTGGTCACTGGTCACTGGTCCCTGGTCACTGGTCACTGGTCAATGATCACTGTCGCTGGTCACTGGTCACTGGTCACTGGTCACGGGTCACATGTCACTGGTCACTGGTCACTGGTCACTGGTCACTGGTCACTGGTCACTGGTCACTGGTCACTATCGTTGGTCAATGGTCACTGTCGCTGGTCACTGGTCACTGGTCACTGTTCACTGGTCACTGGTCACTGGTCACTGGTCATTGGTCACTATCGCTGGTCAATGGTCACTGTCGCTGGTCATTGGTCACTGGTCACTGGACACTGGTCACTGGTCACTGGTCACTTGTCACTGGTCACTGGTCACTGGTCACTGGTCAATGGTCACTGTCGCTGGTCACTGGTCACTGGTCACTGGTCAATGGCCACTGGTCACTGGTCACTGGTCACTGGTCACTGGTCACTGGTCACTGGTCAATGGTCCCTATCGCTGGTCAATGGTCACTGTCGCTGGTCACTGGTCACTGGTCACTGGGCACTGGTCACTGGTCACTGGTCACTTTCGCTGGTCACTGGTCACTGGTAAATGGTCACTGGCCACTGGTCACTGGTCACTGGTCAATGGTCACTGTCGCTGGTCAATGGTCACTGTCGCTGGTCACGGGTCACATGTCACTGGTCACTGGTCACTGGTCACTTGTCACTGGTCACTGGTCACGGTCACTGGTCACTGGTCACTGGTCACTGGTCACTGGTCACTGGTCAATGGTCCCTATCGCTGGTCAATGGTCACTGTCGCTGGTCACTGGTCACTGGTCACTGGTCACTGGTCACTGGTCATTGGTGACTATCGCTGGTCAATGGTCACTGTCGCTGGTCATTGGTCACTGGTCACTGGTCAATGGTCACTGTCACTGGTCACTGGTCACTGGTCACTGGTCAATGGTCCCTATCGCTGGTCAATGGTCACTGTCGCTGGTCACTGGTCACTGGTCACTGGTCACTGGTCACTGGTCATTGGTGACTATCGCTGGTCAATGGTCACTGTCGCTGGTCATCGGTCACTGGTCACTGGTCACTGGTCAAAAGTCACTGGTCACTTGTCACGGGTCACATGTCACGGGTCACTGTTCACTGTTCACTGGTCGCTAGTCACTGGTCACCGGTCACTGGTCACTGGTCACTGTTCACTGGTCACTGGTCACAAGTCACTGGTCACTTGTCACTGGTCAGTGGTCACTGGTCACTGGTCTGTGGTCACTGGTCACTGGTCACTGGTCACTGGTCACTGGTCACTGGTCACTGGTCACTGGTCATTGGTCACTGGTCACTGGTCACAAGTCACTGGTCACTGGTCACTTGTCACTGGTCACTGGTCACTGGTCAATGGTCACTGTCGCTGGTAAATGTTCACTGTCGCTGGTCACTGGTCACTGGTCACTGGTCACTGGTCACTGGTCACTGGTCACTGGTCAATGGTCCCTATCGCTGGTCAATGGTCACTGTCGCTGGTCACTGGTCACTGGTCACTGGTCAATGGTCCCTATCGCTGGTCAATGGTCACTGTCGCTGGTCACTGGTCACTGGTCACTGGTCACTGGTCACTGGTCACTGGTCACTGGTCAATGGTCCCTATCGCTGGTCAATGGTCACTGTCGCTGGTCACTGGTCACTGGTCACTGGTCACTGGTCACTGGTCAAAAGTCACTGGTCACTTGTCACTGGTCAATGGTCACTGCCGCTGGTCACTGCTCACTGGTCAATATTCACTGGTCACTGGTCACTGGTCACTGGTCACTGGTCACTGGTCACTGGTCACTTTCGCTGGTCACTGGTCACTGGTCAATGGTCACTGGCCACTGGTCACTGGTCACTGGTCAATGGTCACTGTCGCTGGTCAATGGTCACTGTCGCTGGTCACTGGTCACTGGTCACTGGTCACTGGTCACTGGTCACTGGTCACTTTTCACAAGTCACTGGTCACTTGTCACTGGTCACTGGTCACTGGTCACTGGTCACTGGTCAATGGTCACTGTCGCTGGTCAATGGTCACTGTCGCTGGTCACTGGTCACTGGTCACTGGTCACTGGTCACAGGTCACTGGTCACTGGTCACGGGTCACATTTCACGGGTCACGGTTCACTGGTCGCTAGTCACTGGTCACCGGTCACTGGTCACCGGTCACTGGTCACTGTTCACTGGTCACTGGTCACAAGTCACTGGTCACATGTCACTGGTCAGTGGTCACTGGTCACTGGTCACTGGTCACGGGTCACATTTCACGGGTCACGGTTCACTGGTCGCTAGTCACTGGTCACCGGTCACTGGTCACCGGTCACTGGTCACTGTTCACTGGTCACTGGTCACAAGTCACTGGTCACATGTCACTGGTCAGTGGTCACTGGTCACTGGTCACTGGTCTGTGGTCACTGGTCACTGGTCAGTGGTCACTGGTCACAGTCACATGTCGCGGGTCACTGGTCACTTTCGCTGGTCACTGGTCACTGGTCAATGGTCACTGGTCACAGGTCAATAGTCACTGGTCACTGGTCACTGGTCACTGGTCACTGGTCACTGGTCACAGGTCACTGGTCACTGGTCACGGGTCACATTTCACGGGTCACGGTTCACTGGTCGCTAGTCACTGGTCACCGGTCACTGGTCACCGGTCACTGGTCACTGTTCACTGGTCACTGGTCACAAGTCACTGGTCACATGTCACTGGTCAGTGGTCACTGGTCACTGGTCACTGGTCTGTGGTCACTGGTCACTGGTCAGTGGTCACTGGTCACAGTCACATGTCGCGGGTCACTGGTCACAAGTCACTGGTCGCTGGTCACAAGTCACGGGTCACTTGTCACTGGTCACTGGTCACTGGTCACTGGTCAATTGTCAATGGTCGCTGGTCACTGGTTACTGGTCATGGGTCACTGGTCACTGGTCACTGGTCACTGGTCACTGGTCACTGGTCAATCGTCACTATCGCTGGTCAATGGTCACTGTCGCTGCTCACTGGTCACTGGTCACTGGTCACTGGTCACTGGTCACTGGTCACTGGTCATTGGTCACTATCGCTGGTCAATGGTCACTGTCGCTGGTCATTGGTCACTGGTCACAGGACACTGGTCACTGTCGCTGGTCACTGGTCACTGGTCACTGGTCAATGGTCACTGCCGCTGGTCACTGGTCACTGGTCACTGCTCACTGGTCACGGGTCACTTGTCAATGGTCACTGTCGCTGGTCAATGGTCACTGTCGCTGGTCACTGGTCACTGGTCACTGGTCACTGGTCACTGGTCACTGGTCATTGGTCACTGGTCACTGGTCACAAGTCACTGGTCACTGGTCACTTGTCACTGGTCGCTGGTCACTGGTCACTGGTCAGTGGTCACTGTCGCTGGTAAATGGTCACTGTCGCTGGTCACTGGTCACTGGTCACTGGGCACTGGTCACTGGTCACTGGTCACTGGTCATTGGTCACTATCGCTGGTCAATGGTCACTGTCGCTGGTCATTGGTCACTGGTCACTGGACACTGGTCACTGGTCACTTGTCACTGGTCACTGGTCACTGGTCAATGGTCACTGTCGCTGGTCACTGGTCACTGGTCACTGGTCACTGGTCACTGGTCCCTGGTCACTGGTCACTGGTCAATGATCACTGTCGCTGGTCACTGGTCACTGGTCACTGGTCACGGGTCACATGTCACTGGTCACTGGTCACTGGTCACTGGTCACTGGTCACTGGTCACTGGTCACTGGTCACTATCGTTGGTCAATGGTCACTGTCGCTGGTCACTGGTCACTGGTCACTGTTCACTGGTCACTGGTCACTGGTCACTGGTCATTGGTCACTATCGCTGGTCAATGGTCACTGTCGCTGGTCATTGGTCACTGGTCACTGGACACTGGTCACTGGTCACTGGTCAATGGTCACTGTCGCTGGTCAATGGTCACTGTCGCTGGTCACTGGTCACTGGTCACTGGTCACTGGTCACTGGTCACTGGTCACAAGTCACTGGTCACTTGTCACTGGTCACTGGTCACTGGTCACTGGTCAATGGTCACTGTCGCTAGTCAATGGTCACTGTCGCTGGTCAATGGTCACTGCGCTGGTCATTGGTCACTGGTCACTGGTCACAGGTCAATGGTCACTGGTCACTGGTAAATGGTCACTGGCCACTGGTCACTGGTCACTGGTCAATGGTCACTGTCGCTGGTCAATGGTCACTGTCGCTGGTCACTGGTCACTGGTCACTGGTCACTGGTCACTGGTCACTGGTCACAAGTCACTGGTCACTTGTCACTGGTCACTGGTCACTGGTCACTGGTCAATGGTCACTGTCGCTAGTCAATGGTCACTGTCGCTGGTCAATGGTCACTGCGCTGGTCATTGGTCACTGGTCACTGGTCACAGGTCAATGGTCACTGGTCACTGGTCACTGGTCACTGGTCACTGTCGCTGGTCACTGGTCACTGGTCACTGGTCACTGGTCACTGGTCACTGGTCACTGGTCACTGGTCAATGGTCCCTATCGCTGGTCAATGGTCACTGTCGCTGGTCACTGGTCACTGGTCACTGGTCACTGGTCACTGGTCACTGGTCAAAAGTCACTGGTCACTTGTCACTGGTCAGTGGTCACTGGTCTCTGGTCACTGGTCACTGGTCACTGGTCACTGGTCACAGGTCAATGGTCACTGGTCACTGGTCACTGGTCACTGGTCACTGGCCACTGGTCACTGGTCACCGGTCAATGGCCACTGTCGCTGGTCAATGGTCACTGTCGCTGGTCACTGGTCACTGGTCACTGGTCACTGGTCACTGGTCATTGGTCACTGGTCACTGGTCACAAGTCACTGGTCACTGGTCACTGGTCACTTGTCACTGGTCGATGGTCACTGGTCACTGGTCAATGGTCATTGCCGCTGGTAAATGTTCACTGTCGCTGGTCACTGGTCACTGGTCACTGTCGCTGGTCACTGGTCACTGGTCACTGGTCACTGGTCACTGGTCACTGGTCACTGGTCAATGGTCCCTATCGCTGGTCAATGGTCACTGTCGCTGGTCACTGGTCACTGGTCACTGGTCACTGGGCACTGGTCAATGGTCACTATCGCTGGTCAATGGTCACTGTCGCTGCTCACTGGTCACTGGTCACTGGTCACTGGTCACTGGTCATTGGTCACTATCGCTGGTCAATGGTCACTGTCGCTGGTCATTGGTCACTGGTCACTGGACACTGGTCACTGGTCACTGGTCACTTGTCACTGGTCACTGGTCACTGGTCACTGGTCAATGGTCACTGTCGCTGGTCACTGGTCACTGGTCACTGGTCAATGGCCACTGGTCACTGGTCACTGGTCACTGGTCACTGGTCACTGGTCACTGGTCACTGGTCAATGGTCCCTATCGCTGGTCAATGGTCACTGTCGCTGGTCACTGGTCACTGGTCACTGGGCACTGGTCACTGGTCACTGGTCACTTTCGCTGGTCTCTGGTCACTGGTAAATGGTCACTGGCCACTGGTCACTGGTCACTGGTCAATGGTCACTGTCGCTGGTCAATGGTCACTGTCGCTGGTCACTGGTCACTGGTCACTGGTCACTGGTCACTGGTCACTGGTCACAAGTCACTGGTCACTTGTCACTGGTCACTGGTCACTGGTCACTGGTCAATGGTCACTGTCGCTAGTCAATGGTCACTGTCGCTGGTCAATGGTCACTGCGCTGGTCATTGGTCAGTGGTCACTGGTCACTGGTCAAAGTCACTGGTCACTTGTCACTGGTCAGTGGTCACTGGTCTCTGGTCACTGGTCACTGGTCACTGGTCACTGGTCACTGGTCACAGGTCAATGGTCACTGGTCACTGGTCACTGGTCACTGGTCACTGTCGCTGGTCACTGGTCACTGGTCACTGGTCACTGGTCACTGGTCACTGGTCAATGGTCCCTATCGCTGGTCAATGGTCACTGTCGCTGGTCACTGGTCACTGGTCACTGGTCACTGGTCACTGGTCACTGGTCAAAAGTCACTGGTCACTTGTCACTGGTCAGTTGTCACTGGTCTCTGGTCACTGGTCACTGGTCACTGGTCACTGGTCACAGGTCAATGGTCATTGGTCACTGGTCACTGGTCACAAGTCACTGGTCACTGGTCACTGGTCACTTGTCACTGGTCGATGGTCACTGGTCACTGGTCAATGGTCATTGCCGCTGGTAAATGTTCACTGTCGCTGGTCACTGGTCAATGGTCCCTATCGCTGGTCAATGGTCACTGTCGCTGGTCACTGGTCACTGGCCACTGGTCACTGGGCACTGGTCAATGGTCACTATCGCTGGTCAATGGTCACTGTCGCTGCTCACTGGTCACTGGTCACTGGTCACTGGTCATTGGTAACTATCGCTGGTCAATGGTCACTGTCGCTGGTCACTGGTCATTGGTCACTGGTCACTGGTCACGGGTCACATGTCACGGGTCACTGTTCACTGGTCGCTAGTCACTGGTCACCGGTCACTGGTCACTGGTCACTGGTCACTGTTCACTGGTCACTGGTCACTGTTCACTGGTCACTGGTCACTGGTCACTGGTCATTGGTCACAAGTCACTGGTCACTGGTCACTTGTCACTGGTCGCTGGTCACTGGTCACTGGTCACTGGTCACTGGTCACTGGTCACTGGTCACTGTTCACTGGTCACTGGTCACAAGTCACTGGTCACATGTCACTGGTCAGTGGTCACTGGTCACTGGTCACTGGTCTGTGGTCACTGGTCACTGGTCAGTGGTCACTGGTCACAGTCACATGTCGCGGGTCACTGGTCACAAGTCACTGGTCGCTGGTCACAAGTCACTGGTCACTTGTCACTGGTCACTGGTCACTGGTCACTGGTCACTGGTCAATCGTCACTATCGCTGGTCAATGGTCACTGTCGCTGCTCACTGGTCACTGGTCACTGGTCACTGGTCACTGGTCATTGGTCACTTTCGCTGGTCAATGGTCACTGTCGCTGGTCATTGGTCACTGGTCACTGGACACTGGTCACTGTCGCTGGTCACTGGTCACTGGTCACTGGTCAATGGTCACTGCCGCTGGTCACTGGTCACTGGTCACTGGTCACTGGTCACTGCTCACTGGTCACTGGTCACTTGTCAATGGTCACTGTCGCTGGTCAATGGTCACTGTCGCTGGTCAATGGTCACTGTCGCTGGTCACTGGTCACTGGTCACTGGTCACTGGTCACTGGTCATTGGTCACTGGTCACTGGTCACAAGTCACTGGTCACTGGTCACTTGTCACTGGTCGCTGGTCACTGGTCACTGGTCAGTGGTCACTGTCGCTGGTAAATGGTCACTGTCGCTGGTCACTGGTCACTGGTCACTGGGCACTGGTCACTGGTCACTGGTCACTGGTCATTGGTCACTATCGCTGGTCAATGGTCACTGTCGCTGGTCACTGGTCACTGGTCACTGGTCACTGGTCACTGGTCACTGGTCACTGGTCCCTGGTCACTGGTCACTGGTCAATGATCACTGTCGCTGGTCACTGGTCACTGGTCACTGGTCACTGGTCACTGGTCACGGGTCACATGTCACTGGTCACTGGTCACTGGTCACTGGTCACTTGTCAATGGTCACTGTCGCTGGTCAATGGTCACTGTCGCTGGTCACTGGTCACTGGTCACTGGTCACTGGTCACTGGTCATTGGTCACTGGTCACTGGTCACAAGTCACTGGTCACTGGTCACTTGTCACTGGTCGCTGGTCACTGGTCACTGGTAAGTGGTCACCGTCGCTGGTAAATGGTCACTGTCGCTGGTCACTGGTCACTGGTCACTGGTCACTGGTCACTGGTCAATGGTCCCTATCGCTGGTCAATGGTCACTGTCGCTGGTCACTGGTCACTGGTCACTGGTCAATGGTCCCTATCGCTGGTCAATGGTCACTGTCGCTGGTCACTGGTCACTGGTCACTGGTCACTGGTCACTGGTCACTGGTCACTGGTCAATGGTCCCTATCGCTGGTCAATGGTCACTGTCGCTGGTCACTGGTCACTGGTCACTGGTCACTGGTCACTGGTCAAAAGTCACTGGTCACTTGTCACTGGTCAATGGTCACTGCCGCTGGTCACTGCTCACTGGTCAATATTCACTGGTCACTGGTCACTGGTCACTGGTCACTGGTCACTGGTCACTGGTCACTTTCGCTGGTCACTGGTCACTGGTCAATGGTCACTGTCGCTGGTCACTGGTCACTGGTCACTGGTCACTGGTCACTGGTCACTGGTCACAGGTCAATGGTCACTGGGCACTGGTCACTGGTCACTGGTCACTGGTCACTGGTCACGGGTCACATTTCACGGGTCACTGTTCACTGGACGCTAGTCACTGGTCACCGGTCACTGGTCACTGGTCACTGGTCACTGGTCACTGTTCACTGGTCACTGGTCACAAGTCACTGGTCACATGTCACTGGTCAGTGGTCACTGGTCACTGGTCACTGGTCACTGGTCACTGGTCACTGGTCACTGGTCAATCGTCACTATCGCTGGTCAATGGTCACTGTCGCTGCTCACTGGTCACTGGTCACTGGTCACTGGTCACTGGTCATTGGTCACTGGTCACTGGTCACGGGTCACATGTCACTGGTCACTGGTCACTGGTCAATGGTCACTGTCGCTGGTCAATGGTCACTGTCGCTGGTCACTGGTCACTGGTCACTGGTCACTGGTCACTTTCGCTGGTCACTGGTCACTGGTCAATGGTCACTGGCCACTGGTCACTGGTCACTGGTCAATGGTCACTGTCGCTGGTCAATGGTCACTGTCGCTGGTCACTGGTCACTGGTCACTGGTCACTGGTCACTGGTCACTGGTCACAAGTCACTGGTCACTTGTCACTGGTCACTGGTCACTGGTCACTGGTCAATGGTCACTGTCACTGGTCACTGGTCACTGGTCACTGGTCAATGGTCCCTATCGCTGGTCAATGGTCACTGTCGGTGGTCACTGGTCACTGGTCACTGGTCACTGGTCACTGGTCATTGGTGACTATCGCTGGTCAATGGTCACTGTCGCTGGTCATCGGTCACTGGTCACTGGTCACTGGTCAAAAGTCACTGGTCACTTGTCACGGGTCACATGTCACGGGTCACTGTTCACTGTTCACTGGTCGCTAGTCACTGGTCACCGGTCACTGGTCACTGGTCACTGTTCACTGGTCACTGGTCACAAGTCACTGGTCACTTGTCACTGGTCAGTGGTCACTGGTCACTGGTCTGTGGTCACTGGTCACTGGTCACTGGTCACTGGTCACTGGTCACTGGTCACTGGTCACTGGTCATTGGTCACTGGTCACTGGTCACAAGTCACTGGTCACTGGTCACATGTCACTGGTCGCTGGTCACTGGTCACTGGTCAATGGTCACTGTCGCTGGTAAATGTTCACTGTCGCTGGTCACTGGTCACTGGTCACTGGTCACTGGTCACTGGTCACTGGTCACTGGTCAATGGTCCCTATCGCTGGTCACTGGTCACTGGTCACTGGTCAATGGTCCCTATCGCTGGTCAATGGTCACTGTCGCTGGTCACTGGTCACTGGTCACTGGTCACTGGTCACTGGTCACTGGTCACTGGTCACTGGTCAATGGTCCCTATCGCTGGTCAATGGTCACTGTCGCTGGTCACTGGTCACTGGTCACTGGTCACTGGTCACTGGTCAAAAGTCACTGGTCACTTGTCACTGGTCAATGGTCACTGCCGCTGGTCACTGCTCACTGGTCAATATTCACTGGTCACTGGTCACTGGTCACTGGTCACTGGTCACTGGTCACTGGTCACTTTCGCTGGTCACTGGTCACTGGTCAATGGTCACTGGCCACTGGTCACTGGTCACTGGTCAATGGTCACTGTCGCTGGTCAATGGTCACTGTCGCTGGTCACTGGTCACTGGTCACTGGTCACTGGTCACTGGTCATTGGTCACTATCGCTGGTCAATGGTCACTGTCGCTGGTCATTGGTCACTGGTCACTGGACACTGGTCACTGGTCACTGGTCACTTGTCACTGGTCACTGGTCACTGGTCACTGGTCAATGGTCACTGTCGCTGGTCACTGGTCACTGGTCACTGGTCAATGGCCACTGGTCACTGGTCACTGGTCACTGGTCACTGGTCACTGGTCACTGGTCACTGGTCAATGGTCCCTATCGCTGGTCAATGGTCACTGTCGCTGGTCACTGGTCACTGGTCACTGGGCACTGGTCACTGGTCACTGGTCACTTTCGCTGGTCTCTGGTCACTGGTAAATGGTCACTGGCCACTGGTCACTGGTCACTGGTCAATGGTCACTGTCGCTGGTCAATGGTCACTGTCGCTGGTCACTGGTCACTGGTCACTGGTCACTGGTCACTGGTCACTGGTCACAAGTCACTGGTCACTTGTCACTGGTCACTGGTCACTGGTCACTGGTCAATGGTCACTGTCGCTAGTCAATGGTCACTGTCGCTGGTCAATGGTCACTGCGCTGGTCATTGGTCAGTGGTCACTGGTCACTGGTCAAAGTCACTGGTCACTTGTCACTGGTCAGTGGTCACTGGTCTCTGGTCACTGGTCACTGGTCACTGGTCACTGGTCACTGGTCACAGGTCAATGGTCACTGGTCACTGGTCACTGGTCACTGGTCACTGTCGCTGGTCACTGGTCACTGGTCACTGGTCACTGGTCACTGGTCACTGGTCAATGGTCCCTATCGCTGGTCAATGGTCACTGTCGCTGGTCACTGGTCACTGGTCACTGGTCACTGGTCACTGGTCACTGGTCAAAAGTCACTGGTCACTTGTCACTGGTCAGTTGTCACTGGTCTCTGGTCACTGGTCACTGGTCACTGGTCACTGGTCACAGGTCAATGGTCATTGGTCACTGGTCACTGGTCACAAGTCACTGGTCACTGGTCACTGGTCACTTGTCACTGGTCGATGGTCACTGGTCACTGGTCAATGGTCATTGCCGCTGGTAAATGTTCACTGTCGCTGGTCACTGGTCAATGGTCCCTATCGCTGGTCAATGGTCACTGTCGCTGGTCACTGGTCACTGGCCACTGGTCACTGGGCACTGGTCAATGGTCACTATCGCTGGTCAATGGTCACTGTCGCTGCTCACTGGTCACTGGTCACTGGTCACTGGTCATTGGTAACTATCGCTGGTCAATGGTCACTGTCGCTGGTCACTGGTCATTGGTCACTGGTCACTGGTCACGGGTCACATGTCACGGGTCACTGTTCACTGGTCGCTAGTCACTGGTCACCGGTCACTGGTCACTGGTCACTGGTCACTGTTCACTGGTCACTGGTCACTGTTCACTGGTCACTGGTCACTGGTCACTGGTCATTGGTCACAAGTCACTGGTCACTGGTCACTTGTCACTGGTCGCTGGTCACTGGTCACTGGTCACTGGTCACTGGTCACTGGTCACTGGTCACTGTTCACTGGTCACTGGTCACAAGTCACTGGTCACATGTCACTGGTCAGTGGTCACTGGTCACTGGTCACTGGTCTGTGGTCACTGGTCACTGGTCAGTGGTCACTGGTCACAGTCACATGTCGCGGGTCACTGGTCACAAGTCACTGGTCGCTGGTCACAAGTCACTGGTCACTTGTCACTGGTCACTGGTCACTGGTCACTGGTCACTGGTCAATCGTCACTATCGCTGGTCAATGGTCACTGTCGCTGCTCACTGGTCACTGGTCACTGGTCACTGGTCACTGGTCATTGGTCACTTTCGCTGGTCAATGGTCACTGTCGCTGGTCATTGGTCACTGGTCACTGGACACTGGTCACTGTCGCTGGTCACTGGTCACTGGTCACTGGTCAATGGTCACTGCCGCTGGTCACTGGTCACTGGTCACTGGTCACTGGTCACTGCTCACTGGTCACTGGTCACTTGTCAATGGTCACTGTCGCTGGTCAATGGTCACTGTCGCTGGTCAATGGTCACTGTCGCTGGTCACTGGTCACTGGTCACTGGTCACTGGTCACTGGTCATTGGTCACTGGTCACTGGTCACAAGTCACTGGTCACTGGTCACTTGTCACTGGTCGCTGGTCACTGGTCACTGGTCAGTGGTCACTGTCGCTGGTAAATGGTCACTGTCGCTGGTCACTGGTCACTGGTCACTGGGCACTGGTCACTGGTCACTGGTCACTGGTCATTGGTCACTATCGCTGGTCAATGGTCACTGTCGCTGGTCACTGGTCACTGGTCACTGGTCACTGGTCACTGGTCACTGGTCACTGGTCCCTGGTCACTGGTCACTGGTCAATGATCACTGTCGCTGGTCACTGGTCACTGGTCACTGGTCACTGGTCACTGGTCACGGGTCACATGTCACTGGTCACTGGTCACTGGTCACTGGTCACTTGTCAATGGTCACTGTCGCTGGTCAATGGTCACTGTCGCTGGTCACTGGTCACTGGTCACTGGTCACTGGTCACTGGTCATTGGTCACTGGTCACTGGTCACAAGTCACTGGTCACTGGTCACTTGTCACTGGTCGCTGGTCACTGGTCACTGGTAAGTGGTCACCGTCGCTGGTAAATGGTCACTGTCGCTGGTCACTGGTCACTGGTCACTGGTCACTGGTCACTGGTCAATGGTCCCTATCGCTGGTCAATGGTCACTGTCGCTGGTCACTGGTCACTGGTCACTGGTCAATGGTCCCTATCGCTGGTCAATGGTCACTGTCGCTGGTCACTGGTCACTGGTCACTGGTCACTGGTCACTGGTCACTGGTCACTGGTCAATGGTCCCTATCGCTGGTCAATGGTCACTGTCGCTGGTCACTGGTCACTGGTCACTGGTCACTGGTCACTGGTCAAAAGTCACTGGTCACTTGTCACTGGTCAATGGTCACTGCCGCTGGTCACTGCTCACTGGTCAATATTCACTGGTCACTGGTCACTGGTCACTGGTCACTGGTCACTGGTCACTGGTCACTTTCGCTGGTCACTGGTCACTGGTCAATGGTCACTGTCGCTGGTCACTGGTCACTGGTCACTGGTCACTGGTCACTGGTCACTGGTCACAGGTCAATGGTCACTGGGCACTGGTCACTGGTCACTGGTCACTGGTCACTGGTCACGGGTCACATTTCACGGGTCACTGTTCACTGGACGCTAGTCACTGGTCACCGGTCACTGGTCACTGGTCACTGGTCACTGGTCACTGTTCACTGGTCACTGGTCACAAGTCACTGGTCACATGTCACTGGTCAGTGGTCACTGGTCACTGGTCACTGGTCACTGGTCACTGGTCACTGGTCACTGGTCAATCGTCACTATCGCTGGTCAATGGTCACTGTCGCTGCTCACTGGTCACTGGTCACTGGTCACTGGTCACTGGTCATTGGTCACTGGTCACTGGTCACGGGTCACATGTCACTGGTCACTGGTCACTGGTCAATGGTCACTGTCGCTGGTCAATGGTCACTGTCGCTGGTCACTGGTCACTGGTCACTGGTCACTGGTCACTTTCGCTGGTCACTGGTCACTGGTCAATGGTCACTGGCCACTGGTCACTGGTCACTGGTCAATGGTCACTGTCGCTGGTCAATGGTCACTGTCGCTGGTCACTGGTCACTGGTCACTGGTCACTGGTCACTGGTCACTGGTCACAAGTCACTGGTCACTTGTCACTGGTCACTGGTCACTGGTCACTGGTCAATGGTCACTGTCACTGGTCACTGGTCACTGGTCACTGGTCAATGGTCCCTATCGCTGGTCAATGGTCACTGTCGGTGGTCACTGGTCACTGGTCACTGGTCACTGGTCACTGGTCATTGGTGACTATCGCTGGTCAATGGTCACTGTCGCTGGTCATCGGTCACTGGTCACTGGTCACTGGTCAAAAGTCACTGGTCACTTGTCACGGGTCACATGTCACGGGTCACTGTTCACTGTTCACTGGTCGCTAGTCACTGGTCACCGGTCACTGGTCACTGGTCACTGTTCACTGGTCACTGGTCACAAGTCACTGGTCACTTGTCACTGGTCAGTGGTCACTGGTCACTGGTCTGTGGTCACTGGTCACTGGTCACTGGTCACTGGTCACTGGTCACTGGTCACTGGTCACTGGTCATTGGTCACTGGTCACTGGTCACAAGTCACTGGTCACTGGTCACATGTCACTGGTCGCTGGTCACTGGTCACTGGTCAATGGTCACTGTCGCTGGTAAATGTTCACTGTCGCTGGTCACTGGTCACTGGTCACTGGTCACTGGTCACTGGTCACTGGTCACTGGTCAATGGTCCCTATCGCTGGTCACTGGTCACTGGTCACTGGTCAATGGTCCCTATCGCTGGTCAATGGTCACTGTCGCTGGTCACTGGTCACTGGTCACTGGTCACTGGTCACTGGTCACTGGTCACTGGTCACTGGTCAATGGTCCCTATCGCTGGTCAATGGTCACTGTCGCTGGTCACTGGTCACTGGTCACTGGTCACTGGTCACTGGTCAAAAGTCACTGGTCACTTGTCACTGGTCAATGGTCACTGCCGCTGGTCACTGCTCACTGGTCAATATTCACTGGTCACTGGTCACTGGTCACTGGTCACTGGTCACTGGTCACTGGTCACTTTCGCTGGTCACTGGTCACTGGTCAATGGTCACTGGCCACTGGTCACTGGTCACTGGTCAATGGTCACTGTCGCTGGTCAATGGTCACTGTCGCTGGTCACTGGTCACTGGTCACTGGTCACTGGTCACTGGTCACTTTTCACAAGTCACTGGTCACTTGTCACTGGTCACTGGTCACTGGTCACTGGTCACTGGTCAATGGTCACTGTCGCTGGTCAATGGTCACTGTCGCTGGTCACTGGTCACTGGTCACTGGTCACTGGTCACTTTCGCTGGTCACTGGTCACTGGTCAATGGTCACTGGCCACTGGTCACTGGTCACTGGTCAATGGTCACTGTCGCTGGTCAATGGTCACTGTCGCTGGTCACTGGTCACTGGTCACTGGTCACTGGTCACAAGTCACTGGTCACTTGTCACTGGTCACTGGTCACTGGTCACTGGTCAATGGTCACTGTCGCTGGTCAATGGTCACTGTCGCTGGTCAATGGTCACTGCGCTGGTCATTGGTCACTGGTCACTGGTCACTGGTCAAAAGTCACTGGTCACTTGTCACTGGTCAGTGGTCACTGGTCTCTGGTCACTGGTCACTGGTCACTGGTCACAGGTCAATGGTCACTGGTCACTGGTCACTGGTCACTGGTCACGGGTCACATTTCACGGGTCACTGTTCACTGGTCGCTAGTCACTGGTCACCGGTCACTGGTCACTGGTCACAGGTCACTGGTCACTGTTCACTGGTCACTGGTCACAAGTCACTGGTCACATGTCACTGGTCAGTGGTCACTGGTCACTGGTCACTGGTCTGTGGTCACTGGTCACTGGTCAGTTGTCACTGGTAACAGTCACATGTCGCGGGTCACTGGTCACAAGTCACTGGTCGCTGGTCACAAGTCACTGGTCACTTGTCACTGGTCACTGGTCACTGGTCACTGGTCAATGGTCAATGGTCGCTGGTCACTGGTCACTGGTCATGGGTCACTGGTCACTGGTCACTGGTCACTGGTCACTGGTCACTGGTCACTGGTCAATCGTCACTATCGCTGGTCAATGGTCACTGTCGCTGCTCACTGGTCACTGGTCACTGGTCACTGGTCACTGGTCACTGGTCACTGGTCACTGGTCATTGGTCACTATCGCTGGTCAATGGTCACTGTCGCTGGTCATTGGTCACTGGTCACTGGTCATTGGTCACTTGTCACTGGTCACTGGTCACTGGTCAATGGTCACTGTCGCTGGTCACTGGTCACTGGTCACTGGTCACTGGTCACTGGTCAATGGTCCCTATCGCTGGTCAATGGTCACTGTCGCTGGTCACTGGTCACTGGTCACTGGTCACTGGGCACTGGTCACTGGTCACTGGTCACTTTCGCTGGTCACTGGTCACTGGTAAATGGTCACTGGCCACTGGTCACTGGTCACTGGTCAATGGTCACTGTCGCTGGTCAATGGTCACTGTCGCTGGTCACTGGTCACTGGTCACTGGTCACTGGTCACTGGTCACTGATCACAAGTCACTGGTCACTTGTCACTGGTCACTGGTCACTGGTCACTGGTCAATGGTCACTGGTCACTGGTCACTGGTCACTGGTCACTGGTCACTGGTCAATGGTCCCTATCGCTGGTCAATGGTCACTGTCGCTGGTCACTGGTCACTGGTCACTGGTCACTGGTCACTGGTCAAAAGTCACTGGTCACTTGTCACTGGTCAATGGTCACTGCCGCTGGTCACTGCTCACTGGTCAATATTCACTGGTCACTGGTCACTGGTCACTGGTCACTGGTCACTGGTCACTGGTCACTTTCGCTGGTCACTGGTCACTGGTCAATGGTCACTGGCCACTGGTCACTGGTCACTGGTCAATGGTCACTGTCGCTGGTCAATGGTCACTGGTCAATGGTCACTGTCGCTGGTAAATGTTCACTGTCGCTGGTCACTGGTCACTGGTCACTGGTCACTGGTCACTGGTCACTGGTCACTGGTCACTGGTCAATGGTCCCTATCGCTGGTCAATGGTCACTGTCGCTGGTCACTGGTCACTGGTCACTGGGCACTGGTCACTGGTCACTGGTCACTTTCGCTGGTCACTGGTCACTGGTAAATGGTCACTGGCCACTGGTCAATGGTCACTGGCCACTGGTCACTGGTCACTGGTCAATGGTCACTGTCGCTGGTCATCGGTCACTGGTCACTGGTCACTGGTCAAAAGTCACTGGTCACTTGTCACGGGTCACATGTCACGGGTCACTGTTCACTGTTCACTGGTCGCTAGTCACTGGTCACCGGTCACTGGTCACTGGTCACTGTTCACTGGTCACTGGTCACAAGTCACTGGTCACTTGTCACTGGTCAGTGGTCACTGGTCACTGGTCTGTGGTCACTGGTCACTGGTCACTGGTCACTGGTCACTGGTCACTGGTCACTGGTCACTGGTCATTGGTCACTGGTCACTGGTCACAAGTCACTGGTCACTGGTCACTTGTCACTGGTCGCTGGTCACTGGTCACTGGTCAATGGTCACTGTCGCTGGTAAATGTTCACTGTCGCTGGTCACTGGTCACAAGTCACTGGTCACATGTCACTGGTCAGTGGTCACTGGTCACTGGTCACTGGTCTGTGGTCACTGGTCACTGGTCAGTGGTCACTGGTAACAGTCACATGTCGCGGGTCACTGGTCACAAGTCACTGGTCGCTGGTCACAAGTCACTGGTCACTTGTCACTGGTCACTGGTCACTGGTCACTGGTCAATGGTCAATGGTCGCTGGTCACTGGTCACTGGTCATGGGTCACTGGTCACTGGTCACTGGTCACTGGTCACTGGTCACTGGTCACTGGTCAATCGTCACTATCGCTGGTCAATGGTCACTGTCGCTGCTCACTGGTCACTGGTCACTGGTCACTGGTCACTGGTCACTGGTCACTGGTCACTGGTCATTGGTCACTATCGCTGGTCAATGGTCACTGTCGCTGGTCATTGGTCACTGGTCACTGGTCATTGGTCACTTGTCACTGGTCACTGGTCACTGGTCAATGGTCACTGTCGCTGGTCACTGGTCACTGGTCACTGGTCACTGGTCACTGGTCCCTGGTCACTGGTCACTGGTCAATGATCACTGTCGCTGGTCACTGGTCACTGGTCACTGGTCACTGTTCACTGGTCACGGGTCACATGTCACTGGTCACTGGTCACTGGTCACTTGTCACTGGTCACTGGTCACGGTCACTGGTCACTGGTCACTGGTCACTGGTCACTGGTCAATGGTCCCTATCGCTGGTCAATGGTCACTGTCGCTGGTCACTGGTCACTGGTCACTGGTCACTGGTCACTGGTCATTGGTGACTATCGCTGGTCAATGGTCACTGTCGCTGGTCATTGGTCACTGGTCACTGGTCACTGGTCAAAAGTCACTGGTCACTTGTCACGGGTCACATGTCACGGGTCACTGTTCACTGTTCACTGGTCGCTAGTCACTGGTCACCGGTCACTGGTCACTGGTCACTGTTCACTGGTCACTGGTCACAAGTCACTGGTCACTTGTCACTGGTCAGTGGTCACTGGTCACTGGTCTGTGGTCACTGGTCACTGGTCACTGGTCACTGGTCACTGGTCACTGGTCACTGGTCACTGGTCATTGGTCACTGGTCACTGGTCACAAGTCACTGGTCACTGGTCACTTGTCACTGGTCGCTGGTCACTGGTCACTGGTCAATGGTCACTGTCGCTGGTAAATGTTCACTGTCGCTGGTCACTGGTCACTGGTCACTGGTCACTGGTCACTGGTCACTGGTCACTGGTCAATGGTCCCTATCGCTGGTCAATGGTCACTGTCGCTGGTCACTGGTCACTGGTCACTGGTCAATGGTCCCTATCGCTGGTCAATGGTCACTGTCGCTGGTCACTGGTCACTGGTCACTGGTCACTGGTCACTGGTCACTGGTCACTGGTCAATGGTCCCTATCGCTGGTCAATGGTCACTGTCGCTGGTCACTGGTCACTGGTCACTGGTCACTGGTCACTGGTCAAAAGTCACTGGTCACTTGTCACTGGTCAATGGTCACTGCCGCTGGTCACTGCTCACTGGTCAATATTCACTGGTCACTGGTCACTGGTCACTGGTCACTGGTCACTGGTCACTGGTCACTTTCGCTGGTCACTGGTCACTGGTCAATGGTCACTGGCCACTGGTCACTGGTCACTGGTCAATGGTCACTGTCGCTGGTCAATGGTCACTGTCGCTGGTCACTGGTCACTGGTCACTGGTCACTGGTCACTGGTCACTTTTCACAAGTCACTGGTCACTTGTCACTGGTCACTGGTCACTGGTCACTGGTCACTGGTCAATGGTCACTGTCGCTGGTCAATGGTCACTGTCACTGGTCACTGGTCACTTTCGCTGGTCACTGGTCACTGGTAAATGGTCACTGGCCACTGGTCAATGGTCACTGGCCACTGGTCACTGGTCACTGGTCAATGGTCACTGTCGCTGGTCATCGGTCACTGGTCACTGGTCACTGGTCAAAAGTCACTGGTCACTTGTCACGGGTCACATGTCACGGGTCACTGTTCACTGTTCACTGGTCGCTAGTCACTGGTCACCGGTCACTGGTCACTGGTCACTGTTCACTGGTCACTGGTCACAAGTCACTGGTCACTTGTCACTGGTCAGTGGTCACTGGTCACTGGTCTGTGGTCACTGGTCACTGGTCACTGGTCACTGGTCACTGGTCACTGGTCACTGGTCACTGGTCATTGGTCACTGGTCACTGGTCACAAGACACTGGTCACTGGTCACTTGTCACTGGTCGCTGGTCACTGGTCACTGGTCAATGGTCACTGTCGCTGGTAAATGTTCACTGTCGCTGGTCACTGGTCACAAGTCACTGGTCACATGTCACTGGTCAGTGGTCACTGGTCACTGGTCACTGGTCTGTGGTCACTGGTCACTGGTCAGTGGTCACTGGTAACAGTCACATGTCGCGGGTCACTGGTCACAAGTCACTGGTCGCTGGTCACAAGTCACTGGTCACTTGTCACTGGTCACTGGTCACTGGTCACTGGTCAATGGTCAATGGTCGCTGGTCACTGGTCACTGGTCATGGGTCACTGGTCACTGGTCACTGGTCACTGGTCACTGGTCACTGGTCACTGGTCAATCGTCACTATCGCTGGTCAATGGTCACTGTCGCTGCTCACTGTCCACTGGTCACTGGTCACTGGTCACTGGTCACTGGTCACTGGTCACTGGTCATTGGTCACTATCGCTGGTCAATGGTCACTGTCGCTGGTCATTGGTCACTGGTCACTGGTCATTGGTCACTTGTCACTGGTCACTGGTCACTGGTCAATGGTCACTGTCGCTGGTCACTGGTCACTGGTCACTGGTCACTGGTCACTGGTCCCTGGTCACTGGTCACTGGTCAATGATCACTGTCGCTGGTCACTGGTCACTGGTCACTGGTCACTGTTCACTGGTCACGGGTCACATGTCACTGGTCACTGGTCACTGGTCACTTGTCACTGGTCACTGGTCACGGTCACTGGTCACTGGTCACTGGTCACTGGTCACTGGTCAATGGTCCCTATCGCTGGTCAATGGTCACTGTCGCTGGTCACTGGTCACTGGTCACTGGTCACTGGTCACTGGTCATTGGTGACTATCGCTGGTCAATGGTCACTGTCGCTGGTCATTGGTCACTGGTCACTGGTCACTGGTCAAAAGTCACTGGTCACTTGTCACGGGTCACATGTCACGGGTCACTGTTCACTGTTCACTGGTCGCTAGTCACTGGTCACCGGTCACTGGTCACTGGTCACTGTTCACTGGTCACTGGTCACAAGTCACTGGTCACTTGTCACTGGTCAGTGGTCACTGGTCACTGGTCTGTGGTCACTGGTCACTGGTCACTGGTCACTGGTCACTGGTCACTGGTCACTGGTCACTGGTCATTGGTCACTGGTCACTGGTCACAAGTCACTGGTCACTGGTCACTTGTCACTGGTCGCTGGTCACTGGTCACTGGTCAATGGTCACTGTCGCTGGTAAATGTTCACTGTCGCTGGTCACTGGTCACTGGTCACTGGTCACTGGTCACTGGTCACTGGTCACTGGTCAATGGTCCCTATCGCTGGTCAATGGTCACTGTCGCTGGTCACTGGTCACTGGTCACTGGTCAATGGTCCCTATCGCTGGTCAATGGTCACTGTCGCTGGTCACTGGTCACTGGTCACTGGTCACTGGTCACTGGTCACTGGTCACTGGTCAATGGTCCCTATCGCTGGTCAATGGTCACTGTCGCTGGTCACTGGTCACTGGTCACTGGTCACTGGTCACTGGTCAAAAGTCACTGGTCACTTGTCACTGGTCAATGGTCACTGCCGCTGGTCACTGCTCACTGGTCAATATTCACTGGTCACTGGTCACTGGTCACTGGTCACTGGTCACTGGTCACTGGTCACTGGTCAATGGTCACTGGCCACTGGTCACTGGTCACTGGTCAATGGTCACTGTCGCTGGTCAATGGTCACTGTCGCTGGTCACTGGTCACTGGTCACTGGTCACTGGTCACTGGTCACTTTTCACAAGTCACTGGTCACTTGTTACTGGTCACTGGTCACTGGTCACTGGTCACTGGTCAATGGTCACTGTCGCTGGTCAATGGTCACTGTCGCTGGTCACTGGTCACTGGTCACTGGTCACTGGTCACTTTCGCTGGTCACTGGTCACTGGTCAATGGTCACTGGCCACTGGTCACTGGTCACTGGTCAATGGTCACTGTCGCTGGTCAATGGTCACTGTCGCTGGTCACTGGTCACTGGTCACTGGTCACTGGTCACTGGTCACTGGTCACAAGTCACTGGTCACTTGTCACTGGTCACTGGTCACTGGTCACTGGTCAATGGTCACTGTCACTGGTCACTGGTCACTGGTCACTGGTCAATGGTCCCTATCGCTGGTCAATGGTCACTGTCGCTGGTCACTGGTCACTGGTCACTGGTCACTGGTCACTGGTCATTGGTGACTATCGCTGGTCAATGGTCACTGTCGCTGGTCATCGGTCACTGGTCACTGGTCACTGGTCAAAAGTCACTGGTCACTTGTCACGGGTCACATGTCACGGGTCACTGTTCACTGTTCACTGGTCGCTAGTCACTGGTCACCGGTCACTGGTCACTGGTCACTGTTCACTGGTCACTGGTCACAAGTCACTGGTCACTTGTCACTGGTCAGTGGTCACTGGTCACTGGTCTGTGGTCACTGGTCACTGGTCACTGGTCACTGGTCACTGGTCACTGGTCACTGGTCACTGGTCATTGGTCACTGGTCACTGGTCACAAGTCACTGGTCACTGGTCACTTGTCACTGGTCGCTGGTCACTGGTCACTGGTCAATGGTCACTGTCGCTGGTAAATGTTCACTGTCGCTGGTCACTGGTCACTGGTCACTGGTCACTGGTCACTGGTCACTGGTCACTGGTCAATGGTCCCTATCGCTGGTCAATGGTCACTGTCGCTGGTCACTGGTCACTGGTCACTGGTCAATGGTCCCTATCGCTGGTCAATGGTCACTTTCGCTGGTCACTGGTCACTGGTCAATGGTCACTGGCCAATGGTCACTGGTCACTGGTCAATGGTCACTGTCGCTGGTCAATGGTCACTGTCGCTGGTCACTGGTCACTGGTCACTGGTCACTGGTCACTGGTCACTGGTCACAAGTCACTGGTCACTTGTCACTGGTCACTGGTCACTGGTCACTGGTCAATGGTCACTGTCACTGGTCACTGGTCACTGGTCACTGGTCAATGGTCCCTATCGCTGGTCAATGGTCACTGTCGCTGGTCACTGGTCACTGGTCACTGGTCACTGGTCACTGGTCATTGGTGACTATCGCTGGTCAATGGTCACTGTCGCTGGTCATCGGTCACTGGTCACTGGTCACTGGTCAAAAGTCACTGGTCACTTGTCACGGGTCACATGTCACGGGTCACTGTTCACTGTTCACTGGTCGCTAGTCACTGGTCACCGGTCACAGGTCACTGGTCACTGTTCACTGGTCACTGGTCACAAGTCACTGGTCACTTGTCACTGGTCAGTGGTCACTGGTCACTGGTCTGTGGTCACTGGTCACTGGTCACTGGTCACTGGTCACTGGTCACTGGTCACTGGTCACTGGTCACTGGTCATTGGTCACTGGTCACTGGTCACAAGTCACTGGTCACTGGTCACTTGTCACTGGTCGCTGGTCACTGGTCACTGGTCAATGGTCACTGTCGCTGGTAAATGTTCACTGTCGCTGGTCACTGGTCACTGGTCACTGGTCACTGGTCACTGGTCAATGGTCCCTATCGCTGGTCAATGGTCACTGTCGCTGGTCACTGGTCACTGGTCACTGGTCAATGGTCCCTATCGCTGGTCAATGGTCACTGTCGCTGGTCACTGGTCACTGGTCACTGGTCACTGGTCACTGGTCACTGGTCACTGGTCAATGGTCCCTATCGCTGGTCAATGGTCACTGTCGCTGGTCACTGGTCACTGGTCACTGGTCACTGGTCACTGGTCAAAAGTCAGTGGTCACTTGTCACTGGTCAATGGTCACTGCCGCTGGTCACTGCTCACTGGTCAATATTCACTGGTCACTGGTCACTGGTCACTGGTCACTGGTCACTGGTCACTGGTCACTTTCGCTGGTCACTGGTCACTGGTCAATGGTCACTGGCCACTGGTCACTGGTCACTGTTCAATGGTCACTGTCGCTGGTCAATGGTCACTGTCGCTGGTCACTGGTCACTGGTCACTGGTCACTGGTCACTGGTCACTTTTCACAAGTCACTGGTCACTTGTCACTGGTCACTGGTCACTGGTCACTGGTCACTGGTCAATGGTCACTGTCGCTGGTCAATGGTCACTGTCGCTGGTCACTGGTCACTGGTCACTGGTCACTGGTCACTTTCGCTGGTCACTGGTCACTGGTCAATGGTCACTGGCCACTGGTCACTGGTCACTGGTCAATGGTCACTGTCGCTGGTCAATGGTCACTGTCGCTGGTCACTGGTCACTGGTCACTGGTCACTGGTCACAAGTCACTGGTCACTTGTCACTGGTCACTGG
This sequence comes from Andrena bucephala, assembly GCA_947577245.1. NCBI lineage: Eukaryota > Metazoa > Arthropoda > Insecta > Hymenoptera > Andrenidae > Andrena > Andrena bucephala. The sequence goes on along the minus strand of OX387716.1, from coordinate 24,004,696 downwards.
TCACTGGTCACTGGTCAATGGTCACTGTCGCTGGTCAATGGTCACTGTCGCTGGTCAATGGTCACTGCGCTGGTCATTGGTCACTGGTCACTGGTCACTGGTCAAAAGTCACTGGTCACTTGTCACTGGTCAGTGGTCACTGGTCTCTGGTCACTGGTCACTGGTCACTGGTCACTGGTCACTGGTCACAGGTCAATGGTCACTGGTCACTGGTCACTGGTCACTGGTCACGGGTCACATTTCACGGGTCACTCTTCACTGGTCGCTAGTCACTGGTCACCGGTCACTGGTCACTGGTCACTGGTCACTGGTCACTGTTCACTGGTCACTGGTCACAAGTCACTGGTCACATGTCACTGGTCAGTGGTCACTGGTCACTGGTCACTGGTCTGTGGTCACTGGTCACTGGTCAGTGGTCACTGGTAACAGTCACATGTCGCGGGTCACTGGTCACAAGTCACTGGTCGCTGGTCACAAGTCACTGGTCACTTGTCACTGGTCACTGGTCACTGGTCACTGGTCAATGGTCAATGGTCGCTGGTCACTGGTCACTGGTCATGGGTCACTGGTCACTGGTCACTGGTCACTGGTCACTGGTCACTGGTCACTGGTCAATCGTCACTATCGCTGGTCAATGGTCACTGTCGCTGCTCACTGGTCACTGGTCACTGGTCACTGGTCACTGGTCACTGGTCACTGGTCACTGGTCATTGGTCACTATCGCTGGTCAATGGTCACTGTCGCTGGTCATTGGTCACTGGTCACTGGTCATTGGTCACTTGTCACTGGTCACTGGTCACTGGTCAATGGTCACTGTCGCTGGTCACTGGTCACTGGTCACTGGTCACTGGTCACTGGTCCCTGGTCACTGGTCACTGGTCAATGATCACTGTCGCTGGTCACTGGTCACTGGTCACTGGTCACTGGTCACTGGTCACGGGTCACATGTCACTGGTCACTGGTCACTGGTCACTTGTCACTGGTCACTGGTCACGGTCACTGGTCACTGGTCACTGGTCACTGGTCACTGGTCACTGGTCACTGGTCACTGGTCAATGGTCCCTATCGCTGGTCAATGGTCACTGTCGCTGGTCACTGGTCACTGGTCACTGGTCACTGGTCACTGGTCATTGGTGACTATCGCTGGTCAATGGTCACTGTCGCTGGTCATTGGTCACTGGTCACTGGTCACTGGTCAAAAGTCACTGGTCACTTGTCACGGGTCACATGTCACGGGTCACTGTTCACTGTTCACTGGTCGCTAGTCACTGGTCACCGGTCACTGGTCACTGGTCACTGTTCACTGGTCACTGGTCACAAGTCACTGGTCACTTGTCACTGGTCAGTGGTCACTGGTCACTGGTCTGTGGTCACTGGTCACTGGTCACTGGTCACTGGTCACTGGTCACTGGTCACTGGTCACTGGTCATTGGTCACTGGTCACTGGTCACAAGTCACTGGTCACTGGTCACTTGTCACTGGTCGCTGGTCACTGGTCACTGGTCAATGGTCACTGTCGCTGGTAAATGTTCACTGTCGCTGGTCACTGGTCACTGATCACTGGTCACTGGTCACTGGTCACAGGTCAATGGTCACTGGTCACTGGTCACTGGTCACTGGTCACTGTTCACTGGTCACTGGTCACAAGTCACTGGTCACTTGTCACTGGTCAGTGGTCACTGGTCACTGGTCTGTGGTCACTGGTCACTGGTCACTGGTCACTGGTCACTGGTCACTGGTCACTGGTCATTGGTCACTGGTCACTGGTCACAAGTCACTGGTCACTGGTCACTTGTCACTGGTCACTGGTCACTGGTCACTGGTCAATGGTCACTGTCGCTGGTCAATGGTCACTGTCGCTGGTCAATGGTCACTGCGCTGGTCATTGGTCACTGGCCACTGGTCACTGGTCACTGGTCAAAAGTCACTGGTCACTTGTCACTGGTCAGTGGTCACTGGTCTCTGGTCACTGGTCACTGGTCACTGGTCACTGGTCACTGGTCACAGGTCAATAGTCACTGGTCACTGGTCACTGGTCACTGGTCACTGGTCACTGGTCACAGGTCACTGGTCACTGGTCACGGGTCACATTTCACGGGTCACGGTTCACTGGTCGCTAGTCACTGGTCACCGGTCACTGGTCACCGGTCACTGGTCACTGTTCACTGGTCACTGGTCACAAGTCACTGGTCACATGTCACTGGTCAGTGGTCACTGGTCACTGGTCACTGGTCTGTGGTCACTGGTCACTGGTCAGTGGTCACTGGTCACAGTCACATGTCGCGGGTCACTGGTCACAAGTCACTGGTCGCTGGTCACAAGTCACGGGTCACTTGTCACTGGTCACTGGTCACTGGTCACTGGTCAATTGTCAATGGTCGCTGGTCACTGGTTACTGGTCATGGGTCACTGGTCACTGGTCACTGGTCATTGGTCACTATCGCTGGTCAATGGTCACTGTCGCTGGTCATTGGTCACTGGTCACTGGACACTGGTCACTGTCGCTGGTCACTGGTCACTGGTCACTGGTCAATGGTCACTGCCGCTGGTCACTGGTCACTGGTCACTGCTCACTGGTCACTGGTCACTTGTCAATGGTCACTGTCGCTGGTCAATGGTCACTGTCGCTGGTCACTGGTCACTGGTCACTGGTCACTGGTCACTGGTCACTGGTCATTGGTCACTGGTCACTGGTCACAAGTCACTGGTCACTGGTCACTTGTCACTGGTCGCTGGTCACTGGTCACTGGTCAGTGGTCACTGTCGCTGGTAAATGGTCACTGTCGCTGGTCACTGGTCACTGGTCACTGGGCACTGGTCACTGGTCACTGGTCACTGGTCATTGGTCACTATCGCTGGTCAATGGTCACTGTCGCTGGTCATTGGTCACTGGTCAATGGACACTGGTCACTGGTCACTTGTCACTGGTCACTGGTCACTGGTCAATGGTCACTGTCGCTGGTCACTGGTCACTGGTCACTGGTCACTGGTCACTGGTCACTGGTCCCTGGTCACTGGTCACTGGTCAATGATCACTGTCGCTGGTCACTGGTCACTGGTCACTGGTCACGGGTCACATGTCACTGGTCACTGGTCACTGGTCACTGGTCACTGGTCACTGGTCACTGGTCACTGGTCACTATCGTTGGTCAATGGTCACTGTCGCTGGTCACTGGTCACTGGTCACTGTTCACTGGTCACTGGTCACTGGTCACTGGTCATTGGTCACTATCGCTGGTCAATGGTCACTGTCGCTGGTCATTGGTCACTGGTCACTGGACACTGGTCACTGGTCACTGGTCACTTGTCACTGGTCACTGGTCACTGGTCACTGGTCAATGGTCACTGTCGCTGGTCACTGGTCACTGGTCACTGGTCAATGGCCACTGGTCACTGGTCACTGGTCACTGGTCACTGGTCACTGGTCACTGGTCAATGGTCCCTATCGCTGGTCAATGGTCACTGTCGCTGGTCACTGGTCACTGGTCACTGGGCACTGGTCACTGGTCACTGGTCACTTTCGCTGGTCACTGGTCACTGGTAAATGGTCACTGGCCACTGGTCACTGGTCACTGGTCAATGGTCACTGTCGCTGGTCAATGGTCACTGTCGCTGGTCACGGGTCACATGTCACTGGTCACTGGTCACTGGTCACTTGTCACTGGTCACTGGTCACGGTCACTGGTCACTGGTCACTGGTCACTGGTCACTGGTCACTGGTCAATGGTCCCTATCGCTGGTCAATGGTCACTGTCGCTGGTCACTGGTCACTGGTCACTGGTCACTGGTCACTGGTCATTGGTGACTATCGCTGGTCAATGGTCACTGTCGCTGGTCATTGGTCACTGGTCACTGGTCAATGGTCACTGTCACTGGTCACTGGTCACTGGTCACTGGTCAATGGTCCCTATCGCTGGTCAATGGTCACTGTCGCTGGTCACTGGTCACTGGTCACTGGTCACTGGTCACTGGTCATTGGTGACTATCGCTGGTCAATGGTCACTGTCGCTGGTCATCGGTCACTGGTCACTGGTCACTGGTCAAAAGTCACTGGTCACTTGTCACGGGTCACATGTCACGGGTCACTGTTCACTGTTCACTGGTCGCTAGTCACTGGTCACCGGTCACTGGTCACTGGTCACTGTTCACTGGTCACTGGTCACAAGTCACTGGTCACTTGTCACTGGTCAGTGGTCACTGGTCACTGGTCTGTGGTCACTGGTCACTGGTCACTGGTCACTGGTCACTGGTCACTGGTCACTGGTCACTGGTCATTGGTCACTGGTCACTGGTCACAAGTCACTGGTCACTGGTCACTTGTCACTGGTCACTGGTCACTGGTCAATGGTCACTGTCGCTGGTAAATGTTCACTGTCGCTGGTCACTGGTCACTGGTCACTGATCACTGGTCACTGGTCACTGGTCACTGGTCAATGGTCCCTATCGCTGGTCAATGGTCACTGTCGCTGGTCACTGGTCACTGGTCACTGGTCAATGGTCCCTATCGCTGGTCAATGGTCACTGTCGCTGGTCACTGGTCACTGGTCACTGGTCACTGGTCACTGGTCACTGGTCACTGGTCAATGGTCCCTATCGCTGGTCAATGGTCACTGTCGCTGGTCACTGGTCACTGGTCACTGGTCACTGGTCACTGGTCAAAAGTCACTGGTCACTTGTCACTGGTCAATGGTCACTGCCGCTGGTCACTGCTCACTGGTCAATATTCACTGGTCACTGGTCACTGGTCACTGGTCACTGGTCACTGGTCACTGGTCACTTTCGCTGGTCACTGGTCACTGGTCAATGGTCACTGGCCACTGGTCACTGGTCACTGGTCAATGGTCACTGTCGCTGGTCAATGGTCACTGTCGCTGGTCACTGGTCACTGGTCACTGGTCACTGGTCACTGGTCACTGGTCACTTTTCACAAGTCACTGGTCACTTGTCACTGGTCACTGGTCACTGGTCACTGGTCACTGGTCAATGGTCACTGTCGCTGGTCAATGGTCACTGTCGCTGGTCACTGGTCACTGGTCACTGGTCACTGGTCACTTTCGCTGGTCACTGGTCACTGGTCAATGGTCACTGGTCACAGGTCAATAGTCACTGGTCACTGGTCACTGGTCACTGGTCACTGGTCACTGGTCACAGGTCACTGGTCACTGGTCACGGGTCACATTTCACGGGTCACGGTTCACTGGTCGCTAGTCACTGGTCACCGGTCACTGGTCACCGGTCACTGGTCACTGTTCACTGGTCACTGGTCACAAGTCACTGGTCACATGTCACTGGTCAGTGGTCACTGGTCACTGGTCACTGGTCTGTGGTCACTGGTCACTGGTCAGTGGTCACTGGTCACAGTCACATGTCGCGGGTCACTGGTCACAAGTCACTGGTCGCTGGTCACAAGTCACGGGTCACTTGTCACTGGTCACTGGTCACTGGTCACTGGTCAATTGTCAATGGTCGCTGGTCACTGGTTACTGGTCATGGGTCACTGGTCACTGGTCACTGGTCACTGGTCACTGGTCACTGGTCAATCGTCACTATCGCTGGTCAATGGTCACTGTCGCTGCTCACTGGTCACTGGTCACTGGTCACTGGTCACTGGTCACTGGTCACTGGTCATTGGTCACTATCGCTGGTCAATGGTCACTGTCGCTGGTCATTGGTCACTGGTCACAGGACACTGGTCACTGTCGCTGGTCACTGGTCACTGGTCACTGGTCAATGGTCACTGCCGCTGGTCACTGGTCACTGGTCACTGCTCACTGGTCACGGGTCACTTGTCAATGGTCACTGTCGCTGGTCAATGGTCACTGTCGCTGGTCACTGGTCACTGGTCACTGGTCACTGGTCACTGGTCACTGGTCATTGGTCACTGGTCACTGGTCACAAGTCACTGGTCACTGGTCACTTGTCACTGGTCGCTGGTCACTGGTCACTGGTCAGTGGTCACTGTCGCTGGTAAATGGTCACTGTCGCTGGTCACTGGTCACTGGTCACTGGGCACTGGTCACTGGTCACTGGTCACTGGTCATTGGTCACTATCGCTGGTCAATGGTCACTGTCGCTGGTCATTGGTCACTGGTCACTGGACACTGGTCACTGGTCACTTGTCACTGGTCACTGGTCACTGGTCAATGGTCACTGTCGCTGGTCACTGGTCACTGGTCACTGGTCACTGGTCACTGGTCCCTGGTCACTGGTCACTGGTCAATGATCACTGTCGCTGGTCACTGGTCACTGGTCACTGGTCACGGGTCACATGTCACTGGTCACTGGTCACTGGTCACTGGTCACTGGTCACTGGTCACTGGTCACTGGTCACTATCGTTGGTCAATGGTCACTGTCGCTGGTCACTGGTCACTGGTCACTGTTCACTGGTCACTGGTCACTGGTCACTGGTCATTGGTCACTATCGCTGGTCAATGGTCACTGTCGCTGGTCATTGGTCACTGGTCACTGGACACTGGTCACTGGTCACTGGTCACTTGTCACTGGTCACTGGTCACTGGTCACTGGTCAATGGTCACTGTCGCTGGTCACTGGTCACTGGTCACTGGTCAATGGCCACTGGTCACTGGTCACTGGTCACTGGTCACTGGTCACTGGTCACTGGTCAATGGTCCCTATCGCTGGTCAATGGTCACTGTCGCTGGTCACTGGTCACTGGTCACTGGGCACTGGTCACTGGTCACTGGTCACTTTCGCTGGTCACTGGTCACTGGTAAATGGTCACTGGCCACTGGTCACTGGTCACTGGTCAATGGTCACTGTCGCTGGTCAATGGTCACTGTCGCTGGTCACTGGTCACTGGTCACTGGTCACTGGTCACTGGTCACTGGTCACAAGTCACTGGTCACTTGTCACTGGTCACTGGTCACTGGTCACTGGTCAATGGTCACTGTCGCTAGTCAATGGTCACTGTCGCTGGTCAATGGTCACTGCGCTGGTCATTGGTCACTGGTCACTGGTCACAGGTCAATGGTCACTGGTCACTGGTCACTGGTCACTGGTCACTGTCGCTGGTCACTGGTCACTGGTCACTGGTCACTGGTCACTGGTCACTGGTCACTGGTCACTGGTCAATGGTCCCTATCGCTGGTCAATGGTCACTGTCGCTGGTCACTGGTCACTGGTCACTGGTCACTGGTCACTGGTCACTGGTCAAAAGTCACTGGTCACTTGTCACTGGTCAGTGGTCACTGGTCTCTGGTCACTGGTCACTGGTCACTGGTCACTGGTCACAGGTCAATGGTCACTGGTCACTGGTCACTGGTCACTGGTCACTGGCCACTGGTCACTGGTCACCGGTCAATGGCCACTGTCGCTGGTCAATGGTCACTGTCGCTGGTCACTGGTCACTGGTCACTGGTCACTGGTCACTGGTCATTGGTCACTGGTCACTGGTCACAAGTCACTGGTCACTGGTCACTGGTCACTTGTCACTGGTCGATGGTCACTGGTCACTGGTCAATGGTCATTGCCGCTGGTAAATGTTCACTGTCGCTGGTCACTGGTCACTGGTCACTGTCGCTGGTCACTGGTCACTGGTCACTGGTCACTGGTCACTGGTCACTGGTCACTGGTCAATGGTCCCTATCGCTGGTCAATGGTCACTGTCGCTGGTCACTGGTCACTGGTCACTGGTCACTGGGCACTGGTCAATGGTCACTATCGCTGGTCAATGGTCACTGTCGCTGCTCACTGGTCACTGGTCACTGGTCACTGGTCACTGGTCATTGGTCACTATCGCTGGTCAATGGTCACTGTCGCTGGTCATTGGTCACTGGTCACTGGACACTGGTCACTGGTCACTGGTCACTTGTCACTGGTCACTGGTCACTGGTCACTGGTCAATGGTCACTGTCGCTGGTCACTGGTCACTGGTCACTGGTCAATGGCCACTGGTCACTGGTCACTGGTCACTGGTCACTGGTCACTGGTCACTGGTCACTGGTCAATGGTCCCTATCGCTGGTCAATGGTCACTGTCGCTGGTCACTGGTCACTGGTCACTGGTCACTGGTCACTGGTCACTGGTCACAAGTCACTGGTCACTTGTCACTGGTCACTGGTCACTGGTCACTGGTCAATGGTCACTGTCGCTAGTCAATGGTCACTGTCGCTGGTCAATGGTCACTGCGCTGGTCATTGGTCAGTGGTCACTGGTCACTGGTCAAAGTCACTGGTCACTTGTCACTGGTCAGTGGTCACTGGTCTCTGGTCACTGGTCACTGGTCACTGGTCACTGGTCACTGGTCACAGGTCAATGGTCACTGGTCACTGGTCACTGGTCACTGGTCACTGTCGCTGGTCACTGGTCACTGGTCACTGGTCACTGGTCACTGGTCACTGGTCAATGGTCCCTATCGCTGGTCAATGGTCACTGTCGCTGGTCACTGGTCACTGGTCACTGGTCACTGGTCACTGGTCACTGGTCAAAAGTCACTGGTCACTTGTCACTGGTCAGTTGTCACTGGTCTCTGGTCACTGGTCACTGGTCACTGGTCACTGGTCACAGGTCAATGGTCATTGGTCACTGGTCACTGGTCACAAGTCACTGGTCACTGGTCACTGGTCACTTGTCACTGGTCGATGGTCACTGGTCACTGGTCAATGGTCATTGCCGCTGGTAAATGTTCACTGTCGCTGGTCACTGGTCAATGGTCCCTATCGCTGGTCAATGGTCACTGTCGCTGGTCACTGGTCACTGGCCACTGGTCACTGGGCACTGGTCAATGGTCACTATCGCTGGTCAATGGTCACTGTCGCTGCTCACTGGTCACTGGTCACTGGTCACTGGTCATTGGTAACTATCGCTGGTCAATGGTCACTGTCGCTGGTCACTGGTCATTGGTCACTGGTCACTGGTCACGGGTCACATGTCACGGGTCACTGTTCACTGGTCGCTAGTCACTGGTCACCGGTCACTGGTCACTGGTCACTGGTCACTGTTCACTGGTCACTGGTCACTGTTCACTGGTCACTGGTCACTGGTCACTGGTCATTGGTCACAAGTCACTGGTCACTGGTCACTTGTCACTGGTCGCTGGTCACTGGTCACTGGTCACTGGTCACTGGTCACTGGTCACTGGTCACTGTTCACTGGTCACTGGTCACAAGTCACTGGTCACATGTCACTGGTCAGTGGTCACTGGTCACTGGTCACTGGTCTGTGGTCACTGGTCACTGGTCAGTGGTCACTGGTCACAGTCACATGTCGCGGGTCACTGGTCACAAGTCACTGGTCGCTGGTCACAAGTCACTGGTCACTTGTCACTGGTCACTGGTCACTGGTCACTGGTCACTGGTCAATCGTCACTATCGCTGGTCAATGGTCACTGTCGCTGCTCACTGGTCACTGGTCACTGGTCACTGGTCACTGGTCATTGGTCACTTTCGCTGGTCAATGGTCACTGTCGCTGGTCATTGGTCACTGGTCACTGGACACTGGTCACTGTCGCTGGTCACTGGTCACTGGTCACTGGTCAATGGTCACTGCCGCTGGTCACTGGTCACTGGTCACTGGTCACTGCTCACTGGTCACTGGTCACTTGTCAATGGTCACTGTCGCTGGTCAATGGTCACTGTCGCTGGTCAATGGTCACTGTCGCTGGTCACTGGTCACTGGTCACTGGTCACTGGTCACTGGTCATTGGTCACTGGTCACTGGTCACAAGTCACTGGTCACTGGTCACTTGTCACTGGTCGCTGGTCACTGGTCACTGGTCAGTGGTCACTGTCGCTGGTAAATGGTCACTGTCGCTGGTCACTGGTCACTGGTCACTGGGCACTGGTCACTGGTCACTGGTCACTGGTCATTGGTCACTATCGCTGGTCAATGGTCACTGTCGCTGGTCACTGGTCACTGGTCACTGGTCACTGGTCACTGGTCACTGGTCACTGGTCCCTGGTCACTGGTCACTGGTCAATGATCACTGTCGCTGGTCACTGGTCACTGGTCACTGGTCACTGGTCACTGGTCACGGGTCACATGTCACTGGTCACTGGTCACTGGTCACTGGTCACTTGTCAATGGTCACTGTCGCTGGTCAATGGTCACTGTCGCTGGTCACTGGTCACTGGTCACTGGTCACTGGTCACTGGTCATTGGTCACTGGTCACTGGTCACAAGTCACTGGTCACTGGTCACTTGTCACTGGTCGCTGGTCACTGGTCACTGGTAAGTGGTCACCGTCGCTGGTAAATGGTCACTGTCGCTGGTCACTGGTCACTGGTCACTGGTCACTGGTCACTGGTCAATGGTCCCTATCGCTGGTCAATGGTCACTGTCGCTGGTCACTGGTCACTGGTCACTGGTCAATGGTCCCTATCGCTGGTCAATGGTCACTGTCGCTGGTCACTGGTCACTGGTCACTGGTCACTGGTCACTGGTCACTGGTCACTGGTCAATGGTCCCTATCGCTGGTCAATGGTCACTGTCGCTGGTCACTGGTCACTGGTCACTGGTCACTGGTCACTGGTCAAAAGTCACTGGTCACTTGTCACTGGTCAATGGTCACTGCCGCTGGTCACTGCTCACTGGTCAATATTCACTGGTCACTGGTCACTGGTCACTGGTCACTGGTCACTGGTCACTGGTCACTTTCGCTGGTCACTGGTCACTGGTCAATGGTCACTGTCGCTGGTCACTGGTCACTGGTCACTGGTCACTGGTCACTGGTCACTGGTCACAGGTCAATGGTCACTGGGCACTGGTCACTGGTCACTGGTCACTGGTCACTGGTCACGGGTCACATTTCACGGGTCACTGTTCACTGGACGCTAGTCACTGGTCACCGGTCACTGGTCACTGGTCACTGGTCACTGGTCACTGTTCACTGGTCACTGGTCACAAGTCACTGGTCACATGTCACTGGTCAGTGGTCACTGGTCACTGGTCACTGGTCACTGGTCACTGGTCACTGGTCACTGGTCAATCGTCACTATCGCTGGTCAATGGTCACTGTCGCTGCTCACTGGTCACTGGTCACTGGTCACTGGTCACTGGTCATTGGTCACTGGTCACTGGTCACGGGTCACATGTCACTGGTCACTGGTCACTGGTCATGGGTCACTGGTCACTGGTCACTGGTCACTGGTCACTGGTCACTGGTCACTGGTCACTGGTCAATCGTCACTATCGCTGGTCAATGGTCACTGTCGCTGCTCACTGGTCACTGGTCACTGGTCACTGGTCACTGGTCATTGGTCACTTTCGCTGGTCAATGGTCACTGTCGCTGGTCATTGGTCACTGGTCACTGGACACTGGTCACTGTCGCTGGTCACTGGTCACTGGTCACTGGTCAATGGTCACTGCCGCTGGTCACTGGTCACTGGTCACTGGTCACTGGTCACTGGTCACTTGTCAATGGTCACTGTCGCTGGTCAATGGTCACTGTCGCTGGTCACTGGTCACTGGTCACTGGTCATTGGTCACTGGTCACTGGTCACAAGTCACTGGTCACTGGTCACTTGTCACTGGTCGCTGGTCACTGGTCACTGGTCAGTGATCACTGTCGCTGGTAAATGGTCACTGTCGCTGGTCACTGGTCACTGGTCACTGGGCACTGGTCACTGGTCACTGGTCACTGGTCATTGGTCACTATCGCTGGTCAATGGTCACTGTCGCTGGTCACTGGTCACTGGTCACTGGTCACTGGTCACTGGTCCCTGGTCACTGGTCACTGGTCACTGGTCAATGGTCCCTATCGCTGGTCAATGGTCACTGTCGCTGGTCACTGGTCACTGGTCACTGGTCACTGGTCACTGGTCACTGGTCACTGGTCACTGGTCACTTTCGCTGGTCACTGGTCACTGGTCAATGGTCACTGGCCACTGGTCACTGGTCACTGGTCAATGGTCACTGTCGCTGGTCAATGGTCACTGTCGCTGGTCACTGGTCACTGGTCACTGGTCACTGGTCACTGGTCACTTTTCACAAGTCACTGGTCACTTGTCACTGGTCACTGGTCACTGGTCAATGGTCACTGTCGCTGGTCAATGGTCACTGTCGCTGGTCACTGGTCACTGGTCACTGGTCACTGGTCACTTTCGCTGGTCACTGGTCACTGGTCAATGGTCACTGGCCACTGGTCACTGGTCACTGGTCAATGGTCACTGTCGCTGGTCAATGGTCACTGTCGCTGGTCACTGGTCACTGGTCACTGGTCACTGGTCACTGGTCACTGGTCACAAGTCACTGGTCACTTGTCACTGGTCACTGGTCACTGGTCACTGGTCAATGGTCACTGTCACTGGTCACTGGTCACTGGTCACTGGTCAATGGTCCCTATCGCTGGTCAATGGTCACTGTCGGTGGTCACTGGTCACTGGTCACTGGTCACTGGTCACTGGTCATTGGTGACTATCGCTGGTCAATGGTCACTGTCGCTGGTCATCGGTCACTGGTCACTGGTCACTGGTCAAAAGTCACTGGTCACTTGTCACGGGTCACATGTCACGGGTCACTGTTCACTGTTCACTGGTCGCTAGTCACTGGTCACCGGTCACTGGTCACTGGTCACTGTTCACTGGTCACTGGTCACAAGTCACTGGTCACTTGTCACTGGTCAGTGGTCACTGGTCACTGGTCTGTGGTCACTGGTCACTGGTCACTGGTCACTGGTCACTGGTCACTGGTCACTGGTCACTGGTCATTGGTCACTGGTCACTGGTCACAAGTCACTGGTCACTGGTCACATGTCACTGGTCGCTGGTCACTGGTCACTGGTCAATGGTCACTGTCGCTGGTAAATGTTCACTGTCGCTGGTCACTGGTCACTGGTCACTGGTCACTGGTCACTGGTCACTGGTCACTGGTCAATGGTCCCTATCGCTGGTCACTGGTCACTGGTCACTGGTCAATGGTCCCTATCGCTGGTCAATGGTCACTGTCGCTGGTCACTGGTCACTGGTCACTGGTCACTGGTCACTGGTCACTGGTCACTGGTCACTGGTCAATGGTCCCTATCGCTGGTCAATGGTCACTGTCGCTGGTCACTGGTCACTGGTCACTGGTCACTGGTCACTGGTCAAAAGTCACTGGTCACTTGTCACTGGTCAATGGTCACTGCCGCTGGTCACTGCTCACTGGTCAATATTCACTGGTCACTGGTCACTGGTCACTGGTCACTGGTCACTGGTCACTGGTCACTTTCGCTGGTCACTGGTCACTGGTCAATGGTCACTGGCCACTGGTCACTGGTCACTGGTCAATGGTCACTGTCGCTGGTCAATGGTCACTGTCGCTGGTCACTGGTCACTGGTCACTGGTCACTGGTCACTGGTCACTTTTCACAAGTCACTGGTCACTTGTCACTGGTCACTGGTCACTGGTCACTGGTCACTGGTCAATGGTCACTGTCGCTGGTCAATGGTCACTGTCGCTGGTCACTGGTCACTGGTCACTGGTCACTGGTCACTTTCGCTGGTCACTGGTCACTGGTCAATGGTCACTGGCCACTGGTCACTGGTCACTGGTCAATGGTCACTGTCGCTGGTCAATGGTCACTGTCGCTGGTCACTGGTCACTGGTCACTGGTCACTGGTCACAAGTCACTGGTCACTTGTCACTGGTCACTGGTCACTGGTCACTGGTCAATGGTCACTGTCGCTGGTCAATGGTCACTGTCGCTGGTCAATGGTCACTGCGCTGGTCATTGGTCACTGGTCACTGGTCACTGGTCAAAAGTCACTGGTCACTTGTCACTGGTCAGTGGTCACTGGTCTCTGGTCACTGGTCACTGGTCACTGGTCACTGGTCACTGGTCACAGGTCAATGGTCACTGGTCACTGGTCACTGGTCACTGGTCACGGGTCACATTTCACGGGTCACTGTTCACTGGTCGCTAGTCACTGGTCACCGGTCACTGGTCACTGGTCACAGGTCACTGGTCACTGTTCACTGGTCACTGGTCACAAGTCACTGGTCACATGTCACTGGTCAGTGGTCACTGGTCACTGGTCACTGGTCTGTGGTCACTGGTCACTGGTCAGTTGTCACTGGTAACAGTCACATGTCGCGGGTCACTGGTCACAAGTCACTGGTCGCTGGTCACAAGTCACTGGTCACTTGTCACTGGTCACTGGTCACTGGTCACTGGTCAATGGTCAATGGTCGCTGGTCACTGGTCACTGGTCATGGGTCACTGGTCACTGGTCACTGGTCACTGGTCACTGGTCACTGGTCACTGGTCAATCGTCACTATCGCTGGTCAATGGTCACTGTCGCTGCTCACTGGTCACTGGTCACTGGTCACTGGTCACTGGTCACTGGTCACTGGTCACTGGTCATTGGTCACTATCGCTGGTCAATGGTCACTGTCGCTGGTCATTGGTCACTGGTCACTGGTCATTGGTCACTTGTCACTGGTCACTGGTCACTGGTCAATGGTCACTGTCGCTGGTCACTGGTCACTGGTCACTGGTCACTGGTCACTGGTCCCTGGTCACTGGTCACTGGTCAATGATCACTGTCGCTGGTCACTGGTCACTGGTCACTGGTCACTGGTCACTGGTCACGGGTCACATGTCACTGGTCACTGGTCACTGGTCACTTGTCACTGGTCACTGGTCACGGTCACTGGTCACTGGTCACTGGTCACTGGTCACTGGTCACTGGTCACTGGTCACTGGTCACTGGTCAATGGTCCCTATCGCCGGTCAATGGTCACTGTCGCTGGTCACTGGTCACTGGTCACTGGTCACTGGTCACTGGTCATTGGTGACTATCGCTGGTCAATGGTCACTGTCGCTGGTCATTGGTCACTGGTCACTGGTCACTGGTCAAAAGTCACTGGTCACTTGTCACGGGTCACATGTCACGGGTCACTGTTCACTGTTCACTGGTCGCTAGTCACTGGTCACCGGTCACTGGTCACTGGTCACTGTTCACTGGTCACTGGTCACAAGTCACTGGTCACTTGTCACTGGTCAGTGGTCACTGGTCACTGGTCTGTGGTCACTGGTCACTGGTCACTGGTCACTGGTCACTGGTCACTGGTCACTGGTCACTGGTCATTGGTCACTGGTCACTGGTCACAAGTCACTGGTCACTGGTCACTTGTCACTGGTCGCTGGTCACTGGTCACTGGTCAATGGTCACTGTCGCTGGTAAATGTTCACTGTCGCTGGTCACTGGTCACTGGTCACTGGTCACTGGTCACTGGTCACAGGTCAATGGTCACTGGTCACTGGTCACTGGTCACTGGTCACTGTTCACTGGTCACTGGTCACAAGTCACTGGTCACTTGTCACTGGTCAGTGGTCACAGGTCACTGGTCTGTGGTCACTGGTCACTGGTCACTGGTCACTGGTCACTGGTCACTGGTCACTGGTCATTGGTCACTGGTCACTGGTCACAAGTCACTGGTCACTGGTCACTTGTCACTGGTCACTGGTCACTGGTCACTGGTCAATGGTCACTGTCGCTGGTCAATGGTCACTGTCGCTGGTCAATGGTCACTGCGCTGGTCATTGGTCACTGGCCACTGGTCACTGGTCACTGGTCAAAAGTCACTGGTCACTTGTCACTGGTCAGTGGTCACTGGTCTCTGGTCACTGGTCACTGGTCACTGGTCACTGGTCACTGGTCACAGGTCAATAGTCACTGGTCACTGGTCACTGGTAACTGGTCACTGGTCACTGGTCACAGGTCACTGGTCACTGGTCACGGGTCACATTTCACGGGTCACGGTTCACTGGTCGCTAGTCACTGGTCACCGGTCACTGGTCACCGGTCACTGGTCACTGTTCACTGGTCACTGGTCACAAGTCACTGGTCACATGTCACTGGTCAGTGGTCACTGGTCACTGGTCACTGGTCTGTGGTCACTGGTCACTGGTCAGTGGTCACTGGTCACAGTCACATGTCGCGGGTCACTGGTCACAAGTCACTGGTCGCTGGTCACAAGTCACGGGTCACTTGTCACTGGTCACTGGTCACTGGTCACTGGTCAATTGTCAATGGTCGCTGGTCACTGGTTACTGGTCATGGGTCACTGGTCACTGGTCACTGGTCACTGGTCACTGGTCACTGGTCACTGGTCACTGGTCAATCGTCACTATCGCTGGTCAATGGTCACTGTCGCTGCTCACTGGTCACTGGTCACTGGTCACTGGTCACTGGTCACTGGTCACTGGTCATTGGTCACTATCGCTGGTCAATGGTCACTGTCGCTGGTCATTGGTCACTGGTCACTGGACACTGGTCACTGTCGCTGGTCACTGGTCACTGGTCACTGGTCAATGGTCACTGCCGCTGGTCACTGGTCACTGGTCACTGCTCACTGGTCACTGGTCACTTGTCAATGGTCACTGTCGCTGGTCAATGGTCACTGTCGCTGGTCACTGGTCACTGGTCACTGGTCACTGGTCACTGGTCACTGGTCATTGGTCACTGGTCACTGGTCACAAGTCACTGGTCACTGGTCACTTGTCACTGGTCGCTGGTCACTGGTCACTGGTCAGTGGTCACTGTCGCTGGTAAATGGTCACTGTCGCTGGTCACTGGTCACTGGTCACTGGGCACTGGTCACTGGTCACTGGTCACTGGTCATTGGTCACTATCGCTGGTCAATGGTCACTGTCGCTGGTCATTGGTCACTGGTCACTGGACACTGGTCACTGGTCACTTGTCACTGGTCACTGGTCACTGGTCAATGGTCACTGTCGCTGGTCACTGGTCACTGGTCACTGGTCACTGGTCACTGGTCCCTGGTCACTGGTCACTGGTCAATGATCACTGTCGCTGGTCACTGGTCACTGGTCACTGGTCACGGGTCACATGTCACTGGTCACTGGTCACTGGTCACTGGTCACTGGTCACTGGTCACTGGTCACTGGTCACTATCGTTGGTCAATGGTCACTGTCGCTGGTCACTGGTCACTGGTCACTGTTCACTGGTCACTGGTCACTGGTCACTGGTCATTGGTCACTATCGCTGGTCAATGGTCACTGTCGCTGGTCATTGGTCACTGGTCACTGGACACTGGTCACTGGTCACTGGTCACTTGTCACTGGTCACTGGTCACTGGTCACTGGTCAATGGTCACTGTCGCTGGTCACTGGTCACTGGTCACTGGTCAATGGCCACTGGTCACTGGTCACTGGTCACTGGTCACTGGTCACTGGTCACTGGTCAATGGTCCCTATCGCTGGTCAATGGTCACTGTCGCTGGTCACTGGTCACTGGTCACTGGTCACTGGTCACTGGGCACTGGTCACTGGTCACTGGTCACTTTCGCTGGTCACTGGTCACTGGTAAATGGTCACTGGTCACTGGTCAATGGTCACTGTCGCTGGTCAATGGTCACTGTCGCTGGTCACGGGTCACATGTCACTGGTCACTGGTCACTGGTCACTTGTCACTGGTCACTGGTCACGGTCACTGGTCACTGGTCACTGGTCACTGGTCACTGGTCACTGGTCAATGGTCCCTATCGCTGGTCAATGGTCACTGTCGCTGGTCACTGGTCACTGGTCACTGGTCACTGGTCACTGGTCATTGGTGACTATCGCTGGTCAATGGTCACTGTCGCTGGTCATTGGTCACTGGTCACTGGTCACTGGTCAAAAGTCACTGGTCACTTGTCACGGGTCACATGTCACGGGTCACTGTTCACTGTTCACTGGTCGCTAGTCACTGGTCACCGGTCACTGGTCACTGGTCACTGTTCACTGGTCACAGGTCACAAGTCACTGGTCACTTGTCACTGGTCAGTGGTCACTGGTCACTGGTCTGTGGTCACTGGTCAGTGGTCACTGGTCACTGGTCACTGGTCACTGGTCACTGGTCACTGGTCATTGGTCACTGGTCACTGGTCACAAGTCACTGGTCACTGGTCACTTGTCACTGGTCGCTGGTCACTGGTCACTGGTCAATGGTCACTGTCGCTGGTAAATGTTCACTGTCGCTGGTCACTGGTCACTGGTCACTGGTGACTGGTCACTGGTCACTGGTCACTGGTCAATGGTCCCTATCGCTGGTCAATGGTCACTGTCGCTGGTCACTGGTCACTGGTCACTGGTCAATGGTCCCTATCGATGGTCAATGGTCACTGCCGCTGGTCACTGGTCACTGGTCACTGGTCACTGGTCACTGGTCACTGGTCAATGGTCCCTATCGCTGGTCAATGGTCACTGTAGCTGGTCACTGGTCACTGGTCTCTGGTCACTGGTCACTGGTCAAAAGTCACTGGTCACTTGTCACTGGTCAATGGTCACTGCCGCTGGTCACTGCTCACTGGTCAATATTCACTGGTCACTGGTCACTGGTCACTGGTCACTGGTCACTGGTCACTGGTCACTTTCGCTGGTCACTGGTCACTGGTCAATGGTCACTGGCCACTGGTCACTGGTCACTGGTCAATGGTCACTGTCGCTGGTCAATGGTCACTGTCGCTGGTCACTGGTCACTGGTCACTGGTCACTGGTCACTGGTCACTTTTCACAAGTCACTGGTCACTTGTCACTGGTCACTGGTCACTGGTCACTGGTCACTGGTCAATGGTCACTGTCGCTGGTCAATGGTCACTGTCGCTGGTCACTGGTCACTGGTCACTGGTCACTGGTCACTTTCGCTGGTCACTGGTCACTGGTCAATGGTCACTGGCCACTGGTCACTGGTCACTGGTCAATGGTCACTGTCGCTGGTCAATGGTCACTGTCGCTGGTCACTGGTCACTGGTCACTGGTCACTGGTCAGTGGTCACTGTCGCTGGTAAATGGTCACTGTCGCTGGTCACTGGTCACTGGTCACTGGGCACTGGTCACTGGTCACTGGTCACTGGTCATTGGTCACTATCGCTGGTCAATTGTCACTGTCGCTGGTCATTGGTCACTGGTCACTGGACACTGGTCACTGGTCACTTGTCACTGGTCACTGGTCACTGGTCAATGGTCACTGTCGCTGGTCACTGGTCACTGGTCACTGGTCACTGGTCACTGGTCCCTGGTCACTGGTCACTGGTCAATGATCACTGTCGCTGGTCACTGGTCACTGGTCACTGGTCACGGGTCACATGTCACTGGTCACTGGTCACTGGTCACTGGTCACTGGTCACTGGTCACTGGTCACTGGTCACTATCGTTGGTCAATGGTCACTGTCGCTGGTCACTGGTCACTGGTCACTGTTCACTGGTCACTGGTCACTGGTCACTGGTCATTGGTCACTATCGCTGGTCAATGGTCACTGTCGCTGGTCATTGGTCACTGGTCACTGGACACTGGTCACTGGTCACTGGTCACTTGTCACTGGTCACTGGTCACTGGTCACTGGTCAATGGTCACTGTCGCTGGTCACTGGTCACTGGTCACTGGTCAATGGCCACTGGTCACTGGTCACTGGTCACTGGTCACTGGTCACTGGTCACTGGTCAATGGTCCCTATCGCTGGTCAATGGTCACTGTCGCTGGTCACTGGTCACTGGTCACTGGGCACTGGTCACTGGTCACTGGTCACTTTCGCTGGTCACTGGTCACTGGTAAATGGTCACTGGCCACTGGTCACTGGTCACTGGTCAATGGTCACTGTCGCTGGTCAATGGTCACTGTCGCTGGTCACTGGTCACTGGTCACTGGTCACTGGTCACTGGTCACTGGTCACAAGTCACTGGTCACTTGTCACTGGTCACTGGTCTCTGGTCACTGGTCAATGGTCACTGTCGCTAGTCAATGGTCACTGTCGCTGGTCAATGGTCACTGCGCTGGTCATTGGTCACTGGTCACTGGTCACAGGTCAATGGTCACTGGTCACTGGTCACTGGTCACTGGTCACTGTCGCTGGTCACTGGTCACTGGTCACTGGTCACTGGTCACTGGTCACTGGTCACTGGTCACTGGTCAATGGTCCCTATCGCTGGTCAATGGTCACTGTCGCTGGTCACTGGTCACTGGTCACTGGTCACTGGTCACTGGTCACTGGTCAAAAGTCACTGGTCACTTGTCACTGGTCAGTGGTCACTGGTCTCTGGTCACTGGTCACTGGTCACTGGTCACTGGTCACAGGTCAATGGTCACTGGTCACTGGTCACTGGTCACTGGTCACTGGCCACTGGTCACTGGTCACCGGTCAATGGCCACTGTCGCTGGTCAATGGTCACTGTCGCTGGTCACTGGTCACTGGTCACTGGTCACTGGTCACTGGTCATTGGTCACTGGTCACTGGTCACAAGTCACTGGTCACTGGTCACTGGTCACTTGTCACTGGTCGATGGTCACTGGTCACTGGTCAATGGTCATTGCCGCTGGTAAATGTTCACTGTCGCTGGTCACTGGTCACTGGTCACTGTCGCTGGTCACTGGTCACTGGTCACTGGTCACTGGTCACTGGTCACTGGTCACTGGTCACTGGTCACTGGTCAATGGTCCCTATCGCTGGTCAATGGTCACTGTCGCTGGTCACTGGTCACTGGTCACTGGTCACTGGGCACTGGTCAATGGTCACTATCGCTGGTCAATGGTCACTGTCGCTGGTCAATGGTCACTGTCGCTGGTCACTGGTCACTGGTCACTGGTCACTGGTCACTGGTCACTGGTCACAAGTCACTGGTCACTTGTCACTGGTCACTGGTCACTGGTCACTGGTCAATGGTCACTGTCGCTAGTCAATGGTCACTGTCGCTGGTCAATGGTCACTGCGCTGGTCATTGGTCAGTGGTCACTGGTCACTGGTCAAAGTCACTGGTCACTTGTCACTGGTCAGTGGTCACTGGTCTCTGGTCACTGGTCACTGGTCACTGGTCACTGGTCACTGGTCACAGGTCAATGGTCACTGGTCACTGGTCACTGGTCACTGGTCACTGTCGCTGGTCACTGGTCACTGGTCACTGGTCACTGGTCACTGGTCACTGGTCAATGGTCCCTATCGCTGGTCAATGGTCACTGTCGCTGGTCACTGGTCACTGGTCACTGGTCACTGGTCACTGGTCACTGGTCACTGGTCAAAAGTCACTGGTCACTTGTCACTGGTCAGTTGTCACTGGTCTCTGGTCACTGGTCACTGGTCACTGGTCACTGGTCACAGGTCAATGGTCATTGGTCACTGGTCACTGGTCACAAGTCACTGGTCACTGGTCACTGGTCACTTGTCACTGGTCGATGGTCACTGGTCACTGGTCAATGGTCATTGCCGCTGGTAAATGTTCACTGTCGCTGGTCACTGGTCAATGGTCCCTATCGCTGGTCAATGGTCACTGTCGCTGGTCACTGGTCACTGGCCACTGGTCACTGGGCACTGGTCAATGGTCACTATCGCTGGTCAATGGTCACTGTCGCTGCTCACTGGTCACTGGTCACTGGTCACTGGTCATTGGTAACTATCGCTGGTCAATGGTCACTGTCGCTGGTCACTGGTCATTGGTCACTGGTCACTGGTCACGGGTCACATGTCACGGGTCACTGTTCACTGGTCGCTAGTCACTGGTCACCGGTCACTGGTCACTGGTCACTGGTCACTGTTCACTGGTCACTGGTCACTGTTCACTGGTCACTGGTCACTGGTCACTGGTCATTGGTCACAAGTCACTGGTCACTGGTCACTTGTCACTGGTCGCTGGTCACTGGTCACTGGTCACTGGTCACTGGTCACTGGTCACTGGTCACTGTTCACTGGTCACTGGTCACAAGTCACTGGTCACATGTCACTGGTCAGTGGTCACTGGTCACTGGTCACTGGTCTGTGGTCACTGGTCACTGGTCAGTGGTCACTGGTCACAGTCACATGTCGCGGGTCACTGGTCACAAGTCACTGGTCGCTGGTCACAAGTCACTGGTCACTTGTCACTGGTCACTGGTCACTGGTCACTGGTCACTGGTCAATCGTCACTATCGCTGGTCAATGGTCACTGTCGCTGCTCACTGGTCACTGGTCACTGGTCACTGGTCACTGGTCATTGGTCACTTTCGCTGGTCAATGGTCACTGTCGCTGGTCATTGGTCACTGGTCACTGGACACTGGTCACTGTCGCTGGTCACTGGTCACTGGTCACTGGTCAATGGTCACTGCCGCTGGTCACTGGTCACTGGTCACTGGTCACTGCTCACTGGTCACTGGTCACTTGTCAATGGTCACTGTCGCTGGTCAATGGTCACTGTCGCTGGTCAATGGTCACTGTCGCTGGTCACTGGTCACTGGTCACTGGTCACTGGTCACTGGTCATTGGTCACTGGTCACTGGTCACAAGTCACTGGTCACTGGTCACTTGTCACTGGTCGCTGGTCACTGGTCACTGGTCAGTGGTCACTGTCGCTGGTAAATGGTCACTGTCGCTGGTCACTGGTCACTGGTCACTGGGCACTGGTCACTGGTCACTGGTCACTGGTCATTGGTCACTATCGCTGGTCAATGGTCACTGTCGCTGGTCACTGGTCACTGGTCACTGGTCACTGGTCACTGGTCACTGGTCCCTGGTCACTGGTCACTGGTCAATGATCACTGTCGCTGGTCACTGGTCACTGGTCACTGGTCACTGGTCACTGGTCACGGGTCACATGTCACTGGTCACTGGTCACTGGTCACTGGTCACTTGTCAATGGTCACTGTCGCTGGTCAATGGTCACTGTCGCTGGTCACTGGTCACTGGTCACTGGTCATTGGTCACTGGTCACTGGTCACAAGTCACTGGTCACTGGTCACTTGTCACTGGTCGCTGGTCACTGGTCACTGGTAAGTGGTCACCGTCGCTGGTAAATGGTCACTGTCGCTGGTCACTGGTCACTGGTCACTGGTCACTGGTCACTGGTCACTGGTCACTGGTCAATGGTCCCTATCGCTGGTCAATGGTCACTGTCGCTGGTCACTGGTCACTGGTCACTGGTCAATGGTCCCTATCGCTGGTCAATGGTCACTGTCGCTGGTCACTGGTCACTGGTCACTGGTCACTGGTCACTGGTCACTGGTCACTGGTCAATGGTCCCTATCGCTGGTCAATGGTCACTGTCGCTGGTCACTGGTCACTGGTCACTGGTCACTGGTCACTGGTCAAAAGTCACTGGTCACTTGTCACTGGTCAATGGTCACTGCCGCTGGTCACTGCTCACTGGTCAATATTCACTGGTCACTGGTCACTGGTCACTGGTCACTGGTCACTGGTCACTGGTCACTTTCGCTGGTCACTGGTCACTGGTCAATGGTCACTGTCGCTGGTCACTGGTCACTGGTCACTGGTCACTGGTCACTGGTCACTGGTCACAGGTCAATGGTCACTGGGCACTGGTCACTGGTCACTGGTCACTGGTCACTGGTCACGGGTCACATTTCACGGGTCACTGTTCACTGGACGCTAGTCACTGGTCACCGGTCACTGGTCACTGGTCACTGTTCACTGGTCACTGGTCACAAGTCACTGGTCACATGTCACTGGTCAGTGGTCACTGGTCAGTGGTCACTGGTCACTGGTCACTGGTCACTGGTCACTGGTCACTGGTCACTGGTCACTGGTCACTGGTCAATCGTCACTATCGCTGGTCAATGGTCACTGTCGCTGCTCACTGGTCACTGGTCACTGGTCACTGGTCACTGGTCATTGGTCACTGGTCACTGGTCACGGGTCACATGTCACTGGTCACTGGTCACTGGTCATGGGTCACTGGTCACTGGTCACTGGTCACTGGTCACTGGTCACTGGTCACTGGTCACTGGTCAATCGTCACTATCGCTGGTCAATGGTCACTGTCGCTGCTCACTGGTCACTGGTCACTGGTCACTGGTCACTGGTCATTGGTCACTTTCGCTGGTCAATGGTCACTGTCGCTGGTCATTGGTCACTGGTCACTGGACACTGGTCACTGTCGCTGGTCACTGGTCACTGGTCACTGGTCAATGGTCACTGCCGCTGGTCACTGGTCACTGGTCACTGGTCACTGGTCACTGGTCACTTGTCAATGGTCACTGTCGCTGGTCACTGGTCACTGGTCACTGGTCATTGGTCACTGGTCACTGGTCACAAGTCACTGGTCACTGGTCACTTGTCACTGGTCGCTGGTCACTGGTCACTGGTCAGTGATCACTGTCGCTGGTAAATGGTCACTGTCGCTGGTCACTGGTCACTGGTCACTGGGCACTGGTCACTGGTCACTGGTCACTGGTCATTGGTCACTATCGCTGGTCAATGGTCACTGTCGCTGGTCACTGGTCACTGGTCACTGGTCACTGGTCACTGGTCCCTGGTCACTGGTCACTGGTCACTGGTCAATGGTCCCTATCGCTGGTCAATGGTCACTGTCGCTGGTCACTGGTCACTGGTCACTGGTCACTGGTCACTGGTCACTGGTCACTGGTCACTGGTCACTTTCGCTGGTCACTGGTCACTGGTCACTGGTCACTGGTCACTGGTCAATGGTCACTGTCGCTGGTCAATGGTCACTGTCGCTGGTCACTGGTCACTGGTCACTGGTCACTGGTCACTGGTCACTTTTCACAAGTCACTGGTCACTTGTCACTGGTCACTGGTCACTGGTCAATGGTCACTGTCGCTGGTCAATGGTCACTGTCGCTGGTCACTGGTCACTGGTCACTGGTCACTGGTCACTTTCGCTGGTCACTGGTCACTGGTCAATGGTCACTGGCCACTGGTCACTGGTCACTGGTCAATGGTCACTGTCGCTGGTCAATGGTCACTGTCGCTGGTCACTGGTCACTGGTCACTGGTCACTGGTCACTGGTCACTGGTCAATGGTCACTGTCGCTGGTCAATGGTCACTGTCGCTGGTCACTGGTCACTGGTCACTGGTCACTGGTCACTGGCCACTGGTCACTGGTCACTGGTCAATGGTCACTGTCGCTGGTCAATGGTCACTGTCGCTGGTCACTGGTCACTGGTCACTGGTCACTGGTCACTGGTCACTGGTCACTGGTCACTGGTCACTTTCGCTGGTCACTGGTCACTGGTCAATGGTCACTGGCCACTGGTCACTGGTCACTGGTCAATGGTCACTGTCGCTGGTCAATGGTCACTGTCGCTGGTCACTGGTCACTGGTCACTGGTCACTGGTCACTGGTCACTTTTCACAAGTCACTGGTCACTTGTCACTGGTCACTGGTCACTGGTCACTGGTCACTGGTCAATGGTCACTGTCGCTGGTCAATGGTCACTGTCGCTGGTCACTGGTCACTGGTCACTGGTCACTGGTCACTTTCGCTGGTCACTGGTCACTGGTCAATGGTCACTGGCCACTGGTCACTGGTCACTGGTCAATGGTCACTGTCGCTGGTCAATGGTCACTGTCGCTGGTCACTGGTCACTGGTCACTGGTCACTGGTCAGTGGTCACTGTCGCTGGTAAATGGTCACTGTCGCTGGTCACTGGTCACTGGTCACTGGGCACTGGTCACTGGTCACTGGTCACTGGTCATTGGTCACTATCGCTGGTCAATGGTCACTGTCGCTGGTCATTGGTCACTGGTCACTGGACACTGGTCACTGGTCACTTGTCACTGGTCACTGGTCACTGGTCAATGGTCACTGTCGCTGGTCACTGGTCACTGGTCACTGGTCACTGGTCACTGGTCCCTGGTCACTGGTCACTGGTCAATGATCACTGTCGCTGGTCACTGGTCACTGGTCACTGGTCACGGGTCACATGTCACTGGTCACTGGTCACTGGTCACTGGTCACTGGTCACTGGTCACTGGTCACTGGTCACTATCGTTGGTCAATGGTCACTGTCGCTGGTCACTGGTCACTGGTCACTGTTCACTGGTCACTGGTCACTGGTCACTGGTCATTGGTCACTATCGCTGGTCAATGGTCACTGTCGCTGGTCATTGGTCACTGGTCACTGGACACTGGTCACTGGTCACTGGTCACTTGTCACTGGTCACTGGTCACTGGTCACTGGTCAATGGTCACTGTCGCTGGTCACTGGTCACTGGTCACTGGTCAATGGCCACTGGTCACTGGTCACTGGTCACTGGTCACTGGTCACTGGTCACTGGTCAATGGTCCCTATCGCTGGTCAATGGTCACTGTCGCTGGTCACTGGTCACTGGTCACTGGGCACTGGTCACTGGTCACTGGTCACTTTCGCTGGTCACTGGTCACTGGTAAATGGTCACTGGCCACTGGTCACTGGTCACTGGTCAATGGTCACTGTCGCTGGTCAATGGTCACTGTCGCTGGTCACTGGTCACTGGTCACTGGTCACTGGTCACTGGTCACTGGTCACAAGTCACTGGTCACTTGTCACTGGTCACTGGTCACTGGTCACTGGTCAATGGTCACTGTCGCTAGTCAATGGTCACTGTCGCTGGTCAATGGTCACTGCGCTGGTCATTGGTCACTGGTCACTGGTCACAGGTCAATGGTCACTGGTCACTGGTCACTGGTCACTGGTCACTGTCGCTGGTCACTGGTCACTGGTCACTGGTCACTGGTCACTGGTCACTGGTCACTGGTCAATGGTCCCTATCGCTGGTCAATGGTCACTGTCGCTGGTCACTGGTCACTGGTCACTGGTCACTGGTCACTGGTCACTGGTCAAAAGTCACTGGTCACTTGTCACTGGTCAGTGGTCACTGGTCTCTGGTCACTGGTCACTGGTCACTGGTCACTGGTCACAGGTCAATGGTCACTGGTCACTGGTCACTGGTCACTGGTCACTGGCCACTGGCCACTGGTCACTGGTCACCGGTCAATGGCCACTGTCGCTGGTCAATGGTCACTGTCGCTGGTCACTGGTCACTGGTCACTGGTCACTGGTCACTGGTCATTGGTCACTGGTCACTGGTCACAAGTCACTGGTCACTGGTCACTGGTCACTTGTCACTGGTCGATGGTCACTGGTCACTGGTCAATGGTCATTGCCGCTGGTAAATGTTCACTGTCGCTGGTCACTGGTCACTGGTCACTGTCGCTGGTCACTGGTCACTGGTCACTGGTCACTGGTCACTGGTCACTGGTCACTGGTCAATGGTCCCTAACGCTGGTCAATGGTCACTGTCGCTGGTCACTGGTCACTGGTCACTGGTCACTGGGCACTGGTCAATGGTCACTATCGCTGGTCAATGGTCACTGTCGCTGCTCACTGGTCACTGGTCACTGGTCACTGGTCACTGGTCATTGGTCACTATCGCTGGTCAATGGTCACTGTCGCTGGTCATTGGTCACTGGTCACTGGACACTGGTTACTGGTCACTGGTCACTTGTCACTGGTCACTGGTCACTGGTCACTGGTCAATGGTCACTGTCGCTGGTCACTGGTCACTGGTCACTGGTCAATGGCCACTGGTCACTGGTCACTGGTCACTGGTCACTGGTCACTTGTCACTGGTCACTGGTCAATGGTCCCTATCGCTGGTCAATGGTCACTGTCGCTGGTCACTGGTCACTGGTCACTGGGCACTGGTCACTGGTCACTGGTCACTTTCGCTGGTCTCTGGTCACTGGAAAATGGTCACTGGCCACTGGTCACTGGTCACTGGTCAATGGTCACTGTCGCTGGTCAATGGTCACTGTCGCTGGTCACTGGTCACTGGTCACTGGTCACTGGTCACTGGTCACTGGTCACAAGTCACTGGTCACTTGTCACTGGTCACTGGTCACTGGTCACTGGTCAATGGTCACTGTCGCTAGTCAATGGTCACTGTCGCTGGTCAATGGTCACTGCGCTGGTCATTGGTCAGTGGTCACTGGTCACTGGTCAAAGTCACTGGTCACTTGTCACTGGTCAGTGGTCACTGGTCTCTGGTCACTGGTCACTGGTCACTGGTCACTGGTCACTGGTCACAGGTCAATGGTCACTGGTCACTGGTCACTGGTCACTGGTCACTGTCGCTGGTCACTGGTCACTGGTCACTGGTCACTGGTCACTGGTCACTGGTCAATGGTCCCTATCGCTGGTCAATGGTCACTGTCGCTGGTCACTGGTCACTGGTCACTGGTCACTGGTCACTGGTCACTGGTCACTGGTCAAAAGTCACTGGTCACTTGTCACTGGTCAGTTGTCACTGGTCTCTGGTCACTGGTCACTGGTCACTGGTCACTGGTCACAGGTCAATGGTCATTGGTCACTGGTCACTGGTCACAAGTCACTGGTCACTGGTCACTGGTCACTTGTCACTGGTCGATGGTCACTGGTCACTGGTCAATGGTCATTGCCGCTGGTAAATGTTCACTGTCGCTGGTCACTGGTCAATGGTCCCTATCGCTGGTCAATGGTCACTGTCGCTGGTCACTGGTCACTGGCCACTGGTCACTGGGCACTGGTCAATGGTCACTATCGCTGGTCAATGGTCACTGTCGCTGCTCACTGGTCACTGGTCACTGGTCACTGGTCATTGGTAACTATCGCTGGTCAATGGTCACTGTCGCTGGTCACTGGTCATTGGTCACTGGTCACTGGTCACGGGTCACATGTCACGGGTCACTGTTCACTGGTCGCTAGTCACTGGTCACCGGTCACTGGTCACTGGTCACTGGTCACTGTTCACTGGTCACTGGTCACTGTTCACTGGTCACTGGTCACTGGTCACTGGTCATTGGTCACAAGTCACTGGTCACTGGTCACTTGTCACTGGTCGCTGGTCACTGGTCACTGGTCACTGGTCACTGGTCACTGGTCACTGGTCACTGTTCACTGGTCACTGGTCACAAGTCACTGGTCACATGTCACTGGTCAGTGGTCACTGGTCACTGGTCACTGGTCTGTGGTCACTGGTCACTGGTCAGTGGTCACTGGTCACAGTCACATGTCGCGGGTCACTGGTCACAAGTCACTGGTCGCTGGTCACAAGTCACTGGTCACTTGTCACTGGTCACTGGTCACTGGTCACTGGTCACTGGTCAATCGTCACTATCGCTGGTCAATGGTCACTGTCGCTGCTCACTGGTCACTGGTCACTGGTCACTGGTCACTGGTCATTGGTCACTTTCGCTGGTCAATGGTCACTGTCGCTGGTCATTGGTCACTGGTCACTGGACACTGGTCACTGTCGCTGGTCACTGGTCACTGGTCACTGGTCAATGGTCACTGCCGCTGGTCACTGGTCACTGGTCACTGGTCACTGCTCACTGGTCACTGGTCACTTGTCAATGGTCACTGTCGCTGGTCAATGGTCACTGTCGCTGGTCAATGGTCACTGTCGCTGGTCACTGGTCACTGGTCACTGGTCACTGGTCACTGGTCATTGGTCACTGGTCACTGGTCACAAGTCACTGGTCACTGGTCACTTGTCACTGGTCGCTGGTCACTGGTCACTGGTCAGTGGTCACTGTCGCTGGTAAATGGTCACTGTCGCTGGTCACTGGTCACTGGTCACTGGGCACTGGTCACTGGTCACTGGTCACTGGTCATTGGTCACTATCGCTGGTCAATGGTCACTGTCGCTGGTCACTGGTCACTGGTCACTGGTCACTGGTCACTGGTCACTGGTCCCTGGTCACTGGTCACTGGTCAATGATCACTGTCGCTGGTCACTGGTCACTGGTCACTGGTCACTGGTCACTGGTCACGGGTCACATGTCACTGGTCACTGGTCACTGGTCACTGGTCACTTGTCAATGGTCACTGTCGCTGGTCAATGGTCACTGTCGCTGGTCACTGGTCACTGGTCACTGGTCACTGGTCACTGGTCATTGGTCACTGGTCACTGGTCACAAGTCACTGGTCACTGGTCACTTGTCACTGGTCGCTGGTCACTGGTCACTGGTAAGTGGTCACCGTCGCTGCTAAATGGTCACTGTCGCTGGTCACTGGTCACTGGTCACTGGTCACTGGTCACTGGTCACTGGTCACTGGTCAATGGTCCCTATCGCTGGTCAATGGTCACTGTCGCTGGTCACTGGTCACTGGTCACTGGTCAATGGTCCCTATCGCTGGTCAATGGTCACTGTCGCTGGTCACTGGTCACTGGTCACTGGTCACTGGTCACTGGTCACTGGTCACTGGTCAATGGTCCCTATCGCTGGTCAATGGTCACTGTCGCTGGTCACTGGTCACTGGTCACTGGTCACTGGTCACTGGTCAAAAGTCACTGGTCACTTGTCACTGGTCAATGGTCACTGCCGCTGGTCACTGCTCACTGGTCAATATTCACTGGTCACTGGTCACTGGTCACTGGTCACTGGTCACTGGTCACTGGTCACTTTCGCTGGTCACTGGTCACTGGTCAATGGTCACTGTCGCTGGTCACTGGTCACTGGTCACTGGTCACTGGTCACTGGTCACTGGTCACAGGTCAATGGTCACTGGGCACTGGTCACTGGTCACTGGTCACTGGTCACTGGTCACGGGTCACATTTCACGGGTCACTGTTCACTGGACGCTAGTCACTGGTCACCGGTCACTGGTCACTGGTCACTGGTCACTGGTCACTGTTCACTGGTCACTGGTCACAAGTCACTGGTCACATGTCACTGGTCAGTGGTCACTGGTCACTGGTCACTGGTCACTGGTCACTGGTCACTGGTCACTGGTCACTGGTCACTGGTCAATCGTCACTATCGCTGGTCAATGGTCACTGTCGCTGCTCACTGGTCACTGGTCACTGGTCACTGGTCACTGGTCATTGGTCACTGGTCACTGGTCACGGGTCACATGTCACTGGTCACTGGTCACTGGTCATGGGTCACTGGTCACTGGTCACTGGTCACTGGTCACTGGTCACTGGTCACTGGTCACTGGTCAATCGTCACTATCGCTGGTCAATGGTCACTGTCGCTGCTCACTGGTCACTGGTCACTGGTCACTGGTCACTGGTCATTGGTCACTTTCGCTGGTCAATGGTCACTGTCGCTGGTCATTGGTCACTGGTCACTGGACACTGGTCACTGTCGCTGGTCACTGGTCACTGGTCACTGGTCAATGGTCACTGCCGCTGGTCACTGGTCACTGGTCACTGGTCACTGGTCACTGGTCACTTGTCAATGGTCACTGTCGCTGGTCAATGGTCACTGTCGCTGGTCACTGGTCACTGGTCACTGGTCATTGGTCACTGGTCACTGGTCACAAGTCACTGGTCACTGGTCACTTGTCACTGGTCGCTGGTCACTGGTCACTGGTCAGTGATCACTGTCGCTGGTAAATGGTCACTGTCGCTGGTCACTGGTCACTGGTCACTGGGCACTGGTCACTGGTCACTGGTCACTGGTCATTGGTCACTATCGCTGGTCAATGGTCACTGTCGCTGGTCACTGGTCACTGGTCACTGGTCACTGGTCACTGGTCCCTGGTCACTGGTCACTGGTCACTGGTCAATGGTCCCTATCGCTGGTCAATGGTCACTGTCGCTGGTCACTGGTCACTGGTCACTGGTCACTGGTCACTGGTCACTGGTCACTGGTCACTGGTCACTTTCGCTGGTCACTGGTCACTGGTCAATGGTCACTGGCCACTGGTCACTGGTCACTGGTCAATGGTCACTGTCGCTGGTCAATGGTCACTGTCGCTGGTCACTGGTCACTGGTCACTGGTCACTGGTCACTGGTCACTTTTCACAAGTCACTGGTCACTTGTCACTGGTCACTGGTCACTGGTCAATGGTCACTGTCGCTGGTCAATGGTCACTGTCGCTGGTCACTGGTCACTGGTCACTGGTCACTGGTCACTTTCGCTGGTCACTGGTCACTGGTCAATGGTCACTGGCCACTGGTCACTGGTCACTGGTCAATGGTCACTGTCGCTGGTCAATGGTCACTGTCGCTGGTCACTGGTCACTGGTCACTGGTCACTGGTCACTGGTCACTGGTCACAAGTCACTGGTCACTTGTCACTGGTCACTGGTCACTGGTCACTGGTCAATGGTCACTGTCACTGGTCACTGGTCACTGGTCACTGGTCAATGGTCCCTATCGCTGGTCAATGGTCACTGTCGGTGGTCACTGGTCACTGGTCACTGGTCACTGGTCATTGGTGACTATCGCTGGTCAATGGTCACTGTCGCTGGTCATCGGTCACTGGTCACTGGTCACTGGTCAAAAGTCACTGGTCACTTGTCACGGGTCACATGTCACGGGTCACTGTTCACTGTTCACTGGTCGCTAGTCACTGGTCACCGGTCACTGGTCACTGGTCACTGTTCACTGGTCACTGGTCACAAGTCACTGGTCACTTGTCACTGGTCAGTGGTCACTGGTCACTGGTCTGTGGTCACTGGTCACTGGTCACTGGTCACTGGTCACTGGTCACTGGTCACTGGTCACTGGTCATTGGTCACTGGTCACTGGTCACAAGTCACTGGTCACTGGTCACTTGTCGCTGGTCGCTGGTCACTGGTCACTGGTCAATGGTCACTGTCGCTGGTAAATGTTCACTGTCGCTGGTCACTGGTCACTGGTCACTGGTCACTGGTCACTGGTCACTGGTCACTGGTCAATGGTCCCTATCGCTGGTCACTGGTCACTGGTCACTGGTCAATGGTCCCTATCGCTGGTCAATGGTCACTGTCGCTGGTCACTGGTCACTGGTCACTGGTCACTGGTCACTGGTCACTGGTCACTGGTCAATGGTCCCTATCGCTGGTCAATGGTCACTGTCGCTGGTCACTGGTCACTGGTCACTGGTCACTGGTCACTGGTCAAAAGTCACTGGTCACTTGTCACTGGTCAATGGTCACTGCCGCTGGTCACTGCTCACTGGTCAATATTCACTGGTCACTGGTCACTGGTCACTGGTCACTGGTCACTGGTCACTGGTCACTTTCGCTGGTCACTGGTCACTGGTCAATGGTCACTGGCCACTGGTCACTGGTCACTGGTCAATGGTCACTGTCGCTGGTCAATGGTCACTGTCGCTGGTCACTGGTCACTGGTCACTGGTCACTGGTCACTGGTCACTTTTCACAAGTCACTGGTCACTTGTCACTGGTCACTGGTCACTGGTCACTGGTCACTGGTCAATGGTCACTGTCGCTGGTCAATGGTCACTGTCGCTGGTCACTGGTCACTGGTCACTGGTCACTGGTCACTTTCGCTGGTCACTGGTCACTGGTCAATGGTCACTGGCCACTGGTCACTGGTCACTGGTCAATGGTCACTGTCGCTGGTCAATGGTCACTGTCGCTGGTCACTGGTCACTGGTCACTGGTCACTGGTCACAAGTCACTGGTCACTTGTCACTGGTCACTGGTCACTGGTCACTGGTCAATGGTCACTGTCGCTGGTCAATGGTCACTGTCGCTGGTCAATGGTCACTGCGCTGGTCATTGGTCACTGGTCACTGGTCACTGGTCAAAAGTCACTGGTCACTTGTCACTGGTCAGTGGTCACTGGTCTCTGGTCACTGGTCACTGGTCACTGGTCACTGGTCACTGGTCACAGGTCAATGGTCACTGGTCACTGGTCACTGGTCACTGGTCACGGGTCACATTTCACGGGTCACTGTTCACTGGTCGCTAGTCACTGGTCACCGGTCACTGGTCACTGGTCACAGGTCACTGGTCACTGTTCACTGGTCACTGGTCACAAGTCACTGGTCACATGTCACTGGTCAGTGGTCACTGGTCACTGGTCACTGGTCTGTGGTCACTGGTCACTGGTCAGTGGTCACTGGTAACAGTCACATGTCGCGGGTCACTGGTCACAAGTCACTGGTCGCTGGTCACAAGTCACTGGTCACTTGTCACTGGTCACTGGTCACTGGTCACTGGTCAATGGTCAATGGTCGCTGGTCACTGGTCACTGGTCATGGGTCACTGGTCACTGGTCACTGGTCACTGGTCACTGGTCACTGGTCACTGGTCAATCGTCACTATCGCTGGTCAATGGTCACTGTCGCTGCTCACTGGTCACTGGTCACTGGTCACTGGTCACTGGTCACTGGTCACTGGTCACTGGTCATTGGTCACTATCGCTGGTCAATGGTCACTGTCGCTGGTCATTGGTCACTGGTCACTGGTCATTGGTCACTTGTCACTGGTCACTGGTCACTGGTCAATGGTCACTGTCGCTGGTCACTGGTCACTGGTCACTGGTCACTGGTCACTGGTCCCTGGTCACTGGTCACTGGTCAATGATCACTGTCGCTGGTCACTGGTCACTGGTCACTGGTCACTGGTCACTGGTCACGGGTCACATGTCACTGGTCACTGGTCACTGGTCACTTGTCACTGGTCACTGGTCACGGTCACTGGTCACTGGTCACTGGTCACTGGTCACTGGTCACTGGTCACTGGTCACTGGTCACTGGTCAATGGTCCCTATCGCCGGTCAATGGTCACTGTCGCTGGTCACTGGTCACTGGTCACTGGTCACTGGTCACTGGTCATTGGTGACTATCGCTGGTCAATGGTCACTGTCGCTGGTCATTGGTCACTGGTCACTGGTCACTGGTCAAAAGTCACTGGTCACTTGTCACGGGTCACATGTCACGGGTCACTGTTCACTGTTCACTGGTCGCTAGTCACTGGTCACCGGTCACTGGTCACTGGTCACTGTTCACTGGTCACTGGTCACAAGTCACTGGTCACTTGTCACTGGTCAGTGGTCACTGGTCACTGGTCTGTGGTCACTGGTCACTGGTCACTGGTCACTGGTCACTGGTCACTGGTCACTGGTCACTGGTCATTGGTCACTGGTCACTGGTCACAAGTCACTGGTCACTGGTCACTTGTCACTGGTCGCTGGTCACTGGTCACTGGTCAATGGTCACTGTCGCTGGTAAATGTTCACTGTCGCTGGTCACTGGTCACTGGTCACTGGTCACTGGTCACTGGTCACAGGTCAATGGTCACTGGTCACTGGTCACTGGTCACTGGTCACTGTTCACTGGTCACTGGTCACAAGTCACTGGTCACTTGTCACTGGTCAGTGGTCACTGGTCACTGGTCTGTGGTCACTGGTCACTGGTCACTGGTCACTGGTCACTGGTCACTGGTCACTGGTCATTGGTCACTGGTCACTGGTCACAAGTCACTGGTCACTGGTCACTTGTCACTGGTCACTGGTCACTGGTCACTGGTCAATGGTCACTGTCGCTGGTCAATGGTCACTGTCGCTGGTCAATGGTCACTGCGCTGGTCATTGGTCACTGGCCACTGGTCACTGGTCACTGGTCAAAAGTCACTGGTCACTTGTCACTGGTCAGTGGTCACTGGTCTCTGGTCACTGGTCACTGGTCACTGGTCACTGGTCACTGGTCACAGGTCAATAGTCACTGGTCACTGGTCACTGGTAACTGGTCACTGGTCACTGGTCACAGGTCACTGGTCACTGGTCACGGGTCACATTTCACGGGTCACGGTTCACTGGTCGCTAGTCACTGGTCACCGGTCACTGGTCACCGGTCACTGGTCACTGTTCACTGGTCACTGGTCACAAGTCACTGGTCACATGTCACTGGTCAGTGGTCACTGGTCACTGGTCACTGGTCTGTGGTCACTGGTCACTGGTCAGTGGTCACTGGTCACAGTCACATGTCGCGGGTCACTGGTCACAAGTCACTGGTCGCTGGTCACAAGTCACGGGTCACTTGTCACTGGTCACTGGTCACTGGTCACTGGTCAATTGTCAATGGTCGCTGGTCACTGGTTACTGGTCATGGGTCACTGGTCACTGGTCACTGGTCACTGGTCACTGGTCACTGGTCACTGGTCACTGGTCAATCGTCACTATCGCTGGTCAATGGTCACTGTCGCTGCTCACTGGTCACTGGTCACTGGTCACTGGTCACTGGTCACTGGTCACTGGTCATTGGTCACTATCGCTGGTCAATGGTCACTGTCGCTGGTCATTGGTCACTGGTCACTGGACACTGGTCACTGTCGCTGGTCACTGGTCACTGGTCACTGGTCAATGGTCACTGCCGCTGGTCACTGGTCACTGGTCACTGCTCACTGGTCACTGGTCACTTGTCAATGGTCACTGTCGCTGGTCAATGGTCACTGTCGCTGGTCACTGGTCACTGGTCACTGGTCACTGGTCACTGGTCACTGGTCATTGGTCACTGGTCACTGGTCACAAGTCACTGGTCACTGGTCACTTGTCACTGGTCGCTGGTCACTGGTCACTGGTCAGTGGTCACTGTCGCTGGTAAATGGTCACTGTCGCTGGTCACTGGTCACTGGTCACTGGGCACTGGTCACTGGTCACTGGTCACTGGTCATTGGTCACTATCGCTGGTCAATGGTCACTGTCGCTGGTCATTGGTCACTGGTCACTGGACACTGGTCACTGGTCACTTGTCACTGGTCACTGGTCACTGGTCAATGGTCACTGTCGCTGGTCACTGGTCACTGGTCACTGGTCACTGGTCACTGGTCCCTGGTCACTGGTCACTGGTCAATGATCACTGTCGCTGGTCACTGGTCACTGGTCACTGGTCACGGGTCACATGTCACTGGTCACTGGTCACTGGTCACTGGTCACTGGTCACTGGTCACTGGTCACTGGTCACTATCGTTGGTCAATGGTCACTGTCGCTGGTCACTGGTCACTGGTCACTGTTCACTGGTCACTGGTCACTGGTCACTGGTCATTGGTCACTATCGCTGGTCAATGGTCACTGTCGCTGGTCATTGGTCACTGGTCACTGGACACTGGTCTCTGGTCACTGGTAACTTGTCACTGGTCACTGGTTACTGGTCACTGGTCAATGGTCACTGTCGCTGGTCACTGGTCACTGGTCACTGGTCAATGGCCACTGGTCACTGGTCACTGGTCACTGGTCACTGGTCACTGGTCACTGGTCAATGGTCCCTATCGCTGGTCAATGGTCACTGTCGCTGGTCACTGGTCACTGGTCACTGGGCACTGGTCACTGGTCACTGGTCACTTTCGCTGGTCACTGGTCACTGGTAAATGGTCACTGGCCACTGGTCACTGGTCACTGGTCAATGGTCACTGTCGCTGGTCAATGGTCACTGTCGCTGGTCACGGGTCACATGTCACTGGTCACTGGTCACTGGTCACTTGTCACTGGTCACTGGTCACGGTCACTGGTCACTGGTCACTGGTCACTGGTCACTGGTCACTGGTCAATGGTCCCTATCGCTGGTCAATGGTCACTGTCGCTGGTCACTGGTCACTGGTCACTGGTCACTGGTCACTGGTCATTGGTGACTATCGCTGGTCAATGGTCACTGTCGCTGGTCATTGGTCACTGGTCACTGGTCACTGGTCAAAAGTCACTGGTCACTTGTCACGGGTCACATGTCACGGGTCACTGTTCACTGTTCACTGGTCGCTAGTCACTGGTCACCGGTCACTGGTCACTGGTCACTGTTCACTGGTCACTGGTCACAAGTCACTGGTCACTTGTCACTGGTCAGTGGTCACTGGTCACTGGTCTGTGGTCACTGGTCAGTGGTCACTGGTCACTGGTCACTGGTCACTGGTCACTGGTCACTGGTCATTGGTCACTGGTCACTGGTCACAAGTCACTGGTCACTGGTCACTTGTCACTGGTCGCTGGTCACTGGTCACTGGTCAATGGTCACTGTCGCTGGTAAATGTTCACTGTCGCTGGTCACTGGTCACTGGTCACTGGTGACTGGTCACTGGTCACTGGTCACTGGTCAATGGTCCCTATCGCTGGTCAATGGTCACTGTCGCTGGTCACTGGTCACTGGTCACTGGTCAATGGTCCCTATCGATGGTCAATGGTCACTGCCGCTGGTCACTGGTCACTGGTCACTGGTCACTGGTCATTGGTCACTGGTCACTGGTCACAAGTCACTGGTCACTGGTCACTTGTCACTGGTCGCTGGTCACTGGTCACTGGTCAATGGTCACTGTCGCTGGTAAATGTTCACTGTCGCTGGTCACTGGTCACTGGTCAATGGTCACTGGCCACTGGTCACTGGTCACTGGTCAATGGTCACTGTCGCTGGTCAATGGTCACTGTCGCTGGTCACTGGTCACTGGTCACTGGTCACTGGTCACAAGTCACTGGTCACTTGTCACTGGTCACTGGTCACTGGTCACTGGTCAATGGTCACTGTCGCTGGTCAATGGTCACTGTCGCTGGTCAATGGTCACTGCGCTGGTCATTGGTCACTGGTCACTGGTCACTGGTCAAAAGTCACTGGTCACTTGTCACTGGTCAGTGGTCACTGGTCTCTGGTCACTGGTCACTGGTCACTGGTCACTGGTCACTGGTCACAGGTCAATGGTCACTGGTCACTGGTCACTGGTCACTGGTCACGGGTCACATTTCACGGGTCACTGTTCACTGGTCGCTAGTCACTGGTCACCGGTCACTGGTCACTGGTCACTGGTCACTGGTCACTGTTCACTGGTCACTGGTCACAAGTCACTGGTCACATGTCACTGGTCAGTGGTCACTGGTCACTGGTCACTGGTCTGTGGTCACTGGTCACTGGTCAGTGGTCACTGGTAACAGTCACATGTCGCGGGTCACTGGTCACAAGTCACTGGTCGCTGGTCACAAGTCACTGGTCACTTGTCACTGGTCACTGGTCACTGGTCACTGGTCAATGGTCAATGGTCGCTGGTCACTGGTCACTGGTCATGGGTCACTGGTCACTGGTCACTGGTCACTGGTCACTGGTCACTGGTCACTGGTCACTGGTCAATCGTCACTATCGCTGGTCAATGGTCACTGTCGCTGCTCACTGGTCACTGGTCACTGGTCACTGGTCACTGGTCACTGGTCACTGGTCACTGGTCACTGGTCACTATCGTTGGTCAATGGTCACTGTCGCTGGTCACTGGTCACTGGTCACTGTTCACTGGTCACTGGTCACTGGTCACTGGTCATTGGTCACTATCGCTGGTCAATGGTCACTGTCGCTGGTCATTGGTCACTGGTCACTTTACACTGGTCACTGGTCACTGGTCACTTGTCACTGGTCACTGGTCACTGGTCACTGGTCAATGGTCACTGTCGCTGGTCACTGGTCACTGGTCACTGGTCAATGGCCACTGGTCACTGGTCACTGGTCACTGGTCACTGGTCACTGGTCACTGGTCAATGGTCCCTATCGCTGGTCAATGGTCACTGTCGCTGGTCACTGGTCACTGGTCACTGGGCACTGGTCACTGGTCACTGGTCACTTTCGCTGGTCACTGGTCACTGGTAAATGGTCACTGGCCACTGGTCACTGGTCACTGGTCATTGGTGACTATCGCTGGTCAATGGTCACTGTCGCTGGTCATTGGTCACTGGTCACTGGTCACTGGTCAAAAGTCACTGGTCACTTGTCACGGGTCACATGTCACGGGTCACTGTTCACTGTTCACTGGTCGCTAGTCACTGGTCACCGGTCACTGGTCACTGGTCACTGTTCACTGGTCACTGGTCACAAGTCACTGGTCACTTGTCACTGGTCAGTGGTCACTGGTCACTGGTCTGTGGTCACTGGTCAGTGGTCACTGGTCACTGGTCACTGGTCACTGGTCACTGGTCACTGGTCATTGGTCACTGGTCACTGGTCACAAGTCACTGGTCACTGGTCACTTGTCACTGGTCGCTGGTCACTGGTCACTGGTCAATGGTCACTGTCGCTGGTAAATGTTCACTGTCGCTGGTCACTGGTCACTGGTCACTGGTGACTGGTCACTGGTCACTGGTCACTGGTCAATGGTCCCTATCGCTGGTCAATGGTCACTGTCGCTGGTCACTGGTCACTGGTCACTGGTCAATGGTCCCTATCGCTGGTCAATGGTCACTGTCGCTGGTCACTGGTCACTGGTCACTGGTCACTGGTCACTGGTCACTGGTCACTGGTCAATGGTCCCTATCGCTGGTCAATGGTCACTGTCGCTGGTCACTGGTCACTGGTCTCTGGTCACTGGTCACTGGTCAAAAGTCACTGGTCACTTGTCACTGGTCAATGGTCACTGCCGCTGGTCACTGCTCACTGGTCAATATTCACTGGTCACTGGTCACTGGTCACTGGTCACTGGTCACTGGTCACTTTCGCTGGTCACTGGTCACTGGTCAATGGTCACTGGCCACTGGTCACTGGTCACTGGTCAATGGTCACTGTCGCTGGTCAATGGTCACTGTCGCTGGTCACTGGTCACTGGTCACTGGTCACTGGTCACTGGTCACTTTTCACAAGTCACTGGTCACTTGTCACTGGTCACTGGTCACTGGTCACTGGTCACTGGTCAATGGTCACTGTCGCTGGTCAATGGTCACTGTCGCTGGTCACTGGTCACTGGTCACTGGTCACTGGTCACTTTCGCTGGTCACTGGTCACTGGTCAATGGTCACTGGCCACTGGTCACTGGTCACTGGTCAATGGTCACTGTCGCTGGTCAATGGTCACTGTCGCTGGTCACTGGTCACTGGTCACTGGTCACTGGTCACTGGTCACTGGTCACAAGTCACTGGTCACTTGTCACTGGTCACTGGTCACTGGTCACTGGTCACTGGTCAATGGTCACTGTCACTGGTCACTGGTCACTGGTCACTGGTCAATGGTCCCTATCGCTGGTCAATGGTCACTGTCGCTGGTCACTGGTCACTGGTCACTGGTCACTGGTCACTGGTCATTGGTGACTATCGCTGGTCAATGGTCACTGTCGCTGGTCATCGGTCACTGGTCACTGGTCACTGGTCAAAAGTCACTGGTCACTTGTCACGGGTCACATGTCACGGGTCACTGTTCACTGTTCACTGGTCGCTAGTCACTGGTCACCGGTCACTGGTCACTGGTCACTGTTCACTGGTCACTGGTCACAAGTCACTGGTCACTTGTCACTGGTCAGTGGTCACTGGTCACTGGTCTGTGGTCACTGGTCACTGGTCACTGGTCACTGGTCACTGGTCACTGGTCACTGGTCACTGGTCATTGGTCACTGGTCACTGGTCACAAGTCACTGGTCACTGGTCACTTGTCACTGGTCACTGGTCACTGGTCAATGGTCACTGTCGCTGGTAAATGTTCACTGTCGCTGGTCACTGGTCACTGGTCACTGGTCACTGGTCACTGGTCACTGGTCACTGGGCAATGGTCCCTATCGCTGGTCAATGGTCACTGTCGCTGGTCACTGGTCACTGGTCACTGGTCAATGGTCCCTATCGCTGGTCAATGGTCACTGCCGCTGGTCACTGGTCACTGGTCACTGGTCACTGGTCACTGGTCACTGGTCACTGGTCAATGGTCCCTATCGCTGGTCAATGGTCACTGTCGCTGGTCACTGGTCACTGGTCACTGGTCACTGGTCACTGGTCAAAAGTCACTGGTCACTTGTCACTGGTCAATGGTCACTGCCGCTGGTCACTGCTCACTGGTCAATATTCACTGGTCACTGGTCACTGGTCACTGGTCACTGGTCACTGGTCACTGGTCACTTTCGCTGGTCACTGGTCACTGGTCAATGGTCACTGGCCACTGGTCACTGGTCACTGGTCACTGGTCAATGGTCACTGTCGCTGGTCAATGGTCACTGTCGCTGGTCACTGGTCACTGGTCACTGGTCACTGGTCACTGGTCACTTTTCACAAGTCACTGGTCACTTGTCACTGGTCACTGGTCACTGGTCACTGGTCACTGGTCAATGGTCACTGTCGCTGGTCAATGGTCACTGTCGCTGGTCACTGGTCACTGGTCACTGGTCACTGGTCACTTTCGCTGGTCACTGGTCACTGGTCAATGGTCACTGGCCACTGGTCACTGGTCACTGGTCAATGGTCACTGTCGCTGGTCAATGGTCACTGTCGCTGGTCACTGGTCACTGGTCACTGGTCACTGGTCACAAGTCACTGGTCACTTGTCACTGGTCACTGGTCACTGGTCACTGGTCAATGGTCACTGTCGCTGGTCAATGGTCACTGTCGCTGGTCAATGGTCACTGCGCTGGTCATTGGTCACTGGTCACTGGTCACTGGTCAAAAGTCACTGGTCACTTGTCACTGGTCAGTGGTCACTGGTCTCTGGTCACTGGTCACTGGTCACTGGTCACTGGTCACTGGTCACAGGTCAATGGTCACTGGTCACTGGTCACTGGTCACTGGTCACGGGTCACATTTCACGGGTCACTGTTCACTGGTCGCTAGTCACTGGTCACCGGTCACTGGTCACTGGTCACTGGTCACTGGTCACTGTTCACTGGTCACTGGTCACAAGTCACTGGTCACATGTCACTGGTCAGTGGTCACTGGTCACTGGTCACTGGTCTGTGGTCACTGGTCACTGGTCAGTGGTCACTGGTAACAGTCACATGTCGCGGGTCACTGGTCACAAGTCACTGGTCGCTGGTCACAAGTCACTGGTCACTTGTCACTGGTCACTGGTCACTGGTCACTGGTCAATGGTCAATGGTCGCTGGTCACTGGTCACTGGTCATGGGTCACTGGTCACTGGTCACTGGTCACTGGTCACTGGTCACTGGTCACTGGTCAATCGTCACTATCGATGGTCAATGGTCACTGTCGCTGCTCACTGGTCACTGGTCACTGGTCACTGGTCACTGGTCACTGGTCACTGGTCACTGGTCATTGGTCACTATCGCTGGTCAATGGTCACTGTCGCTGGTCATTGGTCACTGGTCACTGGTCATTGGTCACTTGTCACTGGTCACTGGTCACTGGTCAATGGTCACTGTCGCTGGTCACTGGTCACTGGTCACTGGTCACTGGTCACTGGTCCCTGGTCACTGGTCACTGGTCAATGATCACTGTCGCTGGTCACTGGTCACTGGTCACTGGTCACTGGTCACTGGTCACGGGTCACATGTCACTGGTCACTGGTCACTGGTCACTTGTCACTGGTCACTGGTCACGGTCACTGGTCACTGGTCACTGGTCACTGGTCACTGGTCACTGGTCACTGGTCACTGGTCAATGGTCCCTATCGCTGGTCAATGGTCACTGTCGCTGGTCACTGGTCACTGGTAACTGGTCACTGGTCACTGGTCATTGGTGACTATCGCTGGTCAATGGTCACTGTCGCTGGTCATTGGTCACTGGTCACTGGTCACTGGTCAAAAGTCACTGGTCACTTGTCACGGGTCACATGTCACGGGTCACTGTTCACTGTTCACTGGTCGCTAGTCACTGGTCACCGGTCACTGGTCACTGGTCACTGTTCACTGGTCACTGGTCACAAGTCACTGGTCACTTGTCACTGGTCAGTGGTCACTGGTCACTGGTCTGTGGTCACTGGTCACTGGTCACTGGTCACTGGTCACTGGTCACTGGTCACTGGTCACTGGTCATTGGTCACTGGTCACTGGTCACAAGTCACTGGTCACTGGTCACTTGTCACTGGTCGCTGGTCACTGGTCACTGGTCAATGGTCACTGTCGCTGGTAAATGTTCACTGTCGCTGGTCACTGGTCACTGGTCACTGGTCACTGGTCACTGGTCACAGGTCAATGGTCACTGGTCACTGGTCACTGGTCACTGGTCACTGTTCACTGGTCACTGGTCACAAGTCACTGGTCACTTGTCACTGGTCAGTGGTCACTGGTCACTGGTCTGTGGTCACTGGTCACTGGTCACTGGTCACTGGTCACTGGTCACTGGTCACTGGTCATTGGTCACTGGTCACTGGTCACAAGTCACTGGTCACTGGTCACTTGTCACTGGTCACTGGTCACTGGTCACTGGTCAATGGTCACTGTCGCTGGTCAATGGTCACTGTCGCTGGTCAATGGTCACTGCGCTGGTCATTGGTCACTGGCCACTGGTCACTGGTCACTGGTCAAAAGTCACTGGTCACTTGTCACTGGTCAGTGGTCACTGGTCTCTGGTCACTGGTCACTGGTCACTGGTCACTGGTCACTGGTCACTGGTCACAGGTCAATAGTCACTGGTCACTGGTCACTGGTCACTGGTCACTGGTCACTGGTCACAGGTCACTGGTCACTGGTCACGGGTCACATTTCACGGGTCACGGTTCACTGGTCGCTAGTCACTGGTCACCGGTCACTGGTCACCGGTCACTGGTCACTGTTCACTGGTCACTGGTCACAAGTCACTGGTCACATGTCACTGGTCAGTGGTCACTGGTCACTGGTCACTGGTCTGTGGTCACTGGTCACTGGTCAGTGGTCACTGGTCACAGTCACATGTCGCGGGTCACTGGTCACAAGTCACTGGTCGCTGGTCACAAGTCACGGGTCACTTGTCACTGGTCACTGGTCACTGGTCACTGGTCAATTGTCAATGGTCGCTGGTCACTGGTTACTGGTCATGGGTCACTGGTCACTGGTCACTGGTCACTGGTCACTGGTCACTGGTCACTGGTCACTGGTCAATCGTCACTATCGCTGGTCAATGGTCACTG
Source organism: Andrena bucephala (assembly GCA_947577245.1). Taxonomy (NCBI): domain Eukaryota; kingdom Metazoa; phylum Arthropoda; class Insecta; order Hymenoptera; family Andrenidae; genus Andrena; species Andrena bucephala. The sequence continues at coordinate 23,960,554 of OX387716.1, read as the reverse complement.
TCGCTGCTCACTGGTCACTGGTCACTGGTCACTGGTCACTGGTCACTGGTCACTGGTCATTGGTCACTATCGCTGGTCAATGGTCACTGTCGCTGGTCATTGGTCACTGGTCACTGGACACTGGTCACTGTCGCTGGTCACTGGTCACTGGTCACTGGTCAATGGTCACTGCCGCTGGTCACTGGTCACTGGTCACTGCTCACTGGTCACTGGTCACTTGTCAATGGTCACTGTCGCTGGTCAATGGTCACTGTCGCTGGTCACTGGTCACTGGTCACTGGTCACTGGTCACTGGTCACTGGTCATTGGTCACTGGTCACAAGTCACTGGTCACTGGTCACTTGTCACTGGTCGCTGGTCACTGGTCACTGGTCAGTGGTCACTGTCGCTGGTAAATGGTCACTGTCGCTGGTCACTGGTCACTGGTCACTGGGCACTGGTCACTGGTCACTGGTCACTGGTCATTGGTCACTATCGCTGGTCAATGGTCACTGTCGCTGGTCATTGGTCACTGGTCACTGGACACTGGTCACTGGTCACTTGTCACTGGTCACTGGTCACTGGTCAATGGTCACTGTCGCTGGTCACTGGTCACTGGTCACTGGTCACTGGTCACTGCTCCCTGGTCACTGGTCACTGGTCAATGATCACTGTCGCTGGTCACTGGTCACTGGTCACTGGTCACGGGTCACATGTCACTGGTCACTGGTCACTGGTCACTGGTCACTGGTCACTGGTCACTGGTCACTGGTCACTGGTCACTATCGTTGGTCAATGGTCACTGTCGCTGGTCACTGGTCACTGTTCACTGGTCACTGGTCACTGGTCACTGGTCATTGGTCACTATCGCTGGTCAATGGTCACTGTCGCTGGTCATTGGTCACTGGTCACTGGACACTGGTCACTGGTCACTGGTCACTTGTCACTGGTCACTGGTCACTAGTCACTGGTCAATGGTCACTGTCGCTGGTCACTGGTCACTGGTCACTGGTCAATGGCCACTGGTCACTGGTCACTGGTCACTGGTCACTGGTCACTGGTCACTGGTCAATGGTCCCTATCGCTGGTCAATGGTCACTGTCGCTGGTCACTGGTCACTGGTCACTGGGCACTGGTCACTTTCGCTGGTCACTGGTCACTGGTCAATGGTCACTGGCCACTGGTCACTGGTCACTGGTCAATGGTCACTGTCGCTGGTCAATGGTCACTGTCGCTGGTCACTGGTCACTGGTCACTGGTCACTGGTCACAAGTCACTGGTCACTTGTCACTGGTCACTGGTCACTGGTCACTGGTCAATGGTCACTGTCGCTGGTCAATGGTCACTGTCGCTGGTCAATGGTCACTGCGCTGGTCATTGGTCACTGGTCACTGGTCACTGGTCAAAAGTCACTGGTCACTTGTCAATGGTCACTGTCGCTGGTCAATGGTCACTGTCGCTGGTCACTGGTCACTGGTCACTGGTCACTGGTCACTTTCGCTGGTCACTGGTCACTGGTCAATGGTCACTGGCCACTGGTCACTGGTCACTGGTCAATGGTCACTGTCGCTGGTCAATGGTCACTGTCGCTGGTCACTGGTCACTGGTCACTGGTCACTGGTCACAAGTCACTGGTCACTTGTCACTGGTCACTGGTCACTGGTCACTGGTCAATGGTCACTGTCGCTGGTCAATGGTCACTGTCGCTGGTCAATGGTCACTGCGCTGGTCATTGGTCACTGGTCACTGGTCACTGGTCAAAAGTCACTGGTCACTTGTCACTGGTCAGTGGTCACTGGTCTCTGGTCACTGGTCACTGGTCACTGGTCACTGGTCACTGGTCACAGGTCAATGGTCACTGGTCACTGGTCACTGGTCACTGGTCACGGGTCACATTTCACGGGTCACTGTTCACTGGTCGCTAGTCACTGGTCACCGGTCACTGGTCACTGGTCACTGGTCACTGGTCACTGTTCACTGGTCACTGGTCACAAGTCACTGGTCACATGTCACTGGTCAGTGGTCACTGGTCACTGGTCACTGGTCTGTGGTCACTGGTCACTGGTCAGTGGTCACTGGTAACAGTCACATGTCGCGGGTCACTGGTCACAAGTCACTGTCGCTGGTCATTGGTCACTGGTCACTGGTCACTGGTCAAAAGTCACTGGTCACTTGTCACGGGTCACATGTCACGGGTCACTGTTCACTGTTCACTGGTCGCTAGTCACTGGTCACCGGTCACTGGTCACTGGTCACTGTTCACTGGTCACTGGTCACAAGTCACTGGTCACTTGTCACTGGTCAGTGGTCACTGGTCACTGGTCTGTGGTCACTGGTCACTGGTCACTGGTCACTGGTCACTGGTCACTGGTCACTGGTCACTGGTCATTGGTCACTGGTCACTGGTCACAAGTCACTGGTCACTGGTCACTTGTCACTGGTCGCTGGTCACTGGTCACTGGTCAATGGTCACTGTCGCTGGTAAATGTTCACTGTCGCTGGTCACTGGTCACTGGTCACTGGTCACTGGTCACTGGTCACAGGTCAATGGTCACTGGTCACTGGTCACTGGTCACTGGTCACTGTTCACTGGTCACTGGTCACAAGTCACTGGTCACTTGTCACTGGTCAGTGGTCACTGGTCACTGGTCTGTGGTCACTGGTCACTGGTCACTGGTCACTGGTCACTGGTCACTGGTCACTGGTCATTGGTCACTGGTCACTGGTCACAAGTCACTGGTCACTGGTCACTTGTCACTGGTCACTGGTCACTGGTCACTGGTCAATGGTCACTGTCGCTGGTCAATGGTCACTGTCGCTGGTCAATGGTCACTGCGCTGGTCATTGGTCACTGGCCACTGGTCACTGGTCACTGGTCAAAAGTCACTGGTCACTTGTCACTGGTCAGTGGTCACTGGTCTCTGGTCACTGGTCACTGGTCACTGGTCACTGGTCACTGGTCACTGGTCACAGGTCAATAGTCACTGGTCACTGGTCACTGGTCACTGGTCACTGGTCACTGGTCACAGGTCACTGGTCACTGGTCACGGGTCACATTTCACGGGTCACGGTTCACTGGTCGCTAGTCACTGGTCACCGGTCACTGGTCACCGGTCACTGGTCACTGTTCACTGGTCACTGGTCACAAGTCACTGGTCACATGTCACTGGTCAGTGGTCACTGGTCACTGGTCACTGGTCTGTGGTCACTGGTCACTGGTCAGTGGTCACTGGTCACAGTCACATGTCGCGGGTCACTGGTCACAAGTCACTGGTCGCTGGTCACAAGTCACGGGTCACTTGTCACTGGTCACTGGTCACTGGTCACTGGTCAATTGTCAATGGTCGCTGGTCACTGGTTACTGGTCATGGGTCACTGGTCACTGGTCACTGGTCACTGGTCACTGGTCACTGGTCACTGGTCACTGGTCAATCGTCACTATCGCTGGTCAATGGTCACTGTCGCTGCTCACTGGTCACTGGTCACTGGTCACTGGTCACTGGTCACTGGTCACTGGTCATTGGTCACTATCGCTGGTCAATGGTCACTGTCGCTGGTCATTGGTCACTGGTCACTGGACACTGGTCACTGTCGCTGGTCACTGGTCACTGGTCACTGGTCAATGGTCACTGCCGCTGGTCACTGGTCACTGGTCACTGCTCACTGGTCACTGGTCACTTGTCAATGGTCACTGTCGCTGGTCAATGGTCACTGTCGCTGGTCACTGGTCACTGGTCACTGGTCACTGGTCACTGGTCACTGGTCATTGGTCACTGGTCACAAGTCACTGGTCACTGGTCACTTGTCACTGGTCGCTGGTCACTGGTCACTGGTCAGTGGTCACTGTCGCTGGTAAATGGTCACTGTCGCTGGTCACTGGTCACTGGTCACTGGGCACTGGTCACTGGTCACTGGTCACTGGTCATTGGTCACTATCGCTGGTCAATGGTCACTGTCGCTGGTCATTGGTCACTGGTCACTGGACACTGGTCACTGGTCACTTGTCACTGGTCACTGGTCACTGGTCAATGGTCACTGTCGCTGGTCACTGGTCACTGGTCACTGGTCACTGGTCACTGGTCCCTGGTCACTGGTCACTGGTCAATGATCACTGTCGCTGGTCACTGGTCACTGGTCACTGGTCACGGGTCACATGTCACTGGTCACTGGTCACTGGTCACTGGTCACTGGTCACTGGTCACTGGTCACTGGTCACTATCGTTGGTCAATGGTCACTGTCGCTGGTCACTGGTCACTGGTCACTGTTCACTGGTCACTGGTCACTGGTCACTGGTCATTGGTCACTATCGCTGGTCAATGGTCACTGTCGCTGGTCATTGGTCACTGGTCACTGGACACTGGTCACTGGTCACTGGTCACTTGTCACTGGTCACTGGTCACTAGTCACTGGTCAATGGTCACTGTCGCTGGTCACTGGTCACTGGTCACTGGTCAATGGCCACTGGTCACTGGTCACTGGTCACTGGTCACTGGTCACTGGTCACTGGTCAATGGTCCCTATCGCTGGTCAATGGTCACTGTCGCTGGTCACTGGTCACTGGTCACTGGGCACTGGTCACTGGTCACTGGTCACTTTCGCTGGTCACTGGTCACTGGTAAATGGTCACTGGCCACTGGTCACTGGTCACTGGTCAATGGTCACTGTCGCTGGTCAATGGTCACTGTCTCTGGTCACTGGTCACTGGTCACTGGTCACTGGTCACTGGTCACTGGTCACAAGTCACTGGTCACTTGTCACTGGTCACTGGTCACTGGTCACTGGTCAATGGTCACTGTCGCTAGTCAATGGTCACTGTCGCTGGTCAATGGTCACTGCGCTGGTCATTGGTCACTGGTCACTGGTCACAGGTCAATGGTCACTGGTCACTGGTCACTGGTCACTGGTCACTGTCGCTGGTCACTGGTCACTGGTCACTGGTCACTGGTCACTGGTCACTGGTCACTGGTCACTGGTCACTGGTCAATGGTCCCTATCGCTGGTCAATGGTCACTGTCGCTGGTCACTGGTCACTGGTCACTGGTCACTGGTCACTGGTCACTGGTCAAAAGTCACTGGTCACTTGTCACTGGTCAGTGGTCACTGGTCTCTGGTCACTGGTCACTGGTCACTGGTCACTGGTCACAGGTCAATGGTCACTGGTCACTGGTCACTGGTCACTGGTCACTGGCCACTGGTCACTGGTCACCGGTCAATGGCCACTGTCGCTGGTCAATGGTCACTGTCGCTGGTCACTGGTCACTGGTCACTGGTCACTGGTCACTGGTCATTGGTCACTGGTCACTGGTCACAAGTCACTGGTCACTGGTCACTGGTCACTTGTCACTGGTCGATGGTCACTGGTCACTGGTCAATGGTCATTGCCGCTGGTAAATGTTCACTGTCGCTGGTCACTGGTCACTGGTCACTGTCGCTGGTCACTGGTCACTGGTCACTGGTCACTGGTCACTGGTCACTGGTCACTGGTCAATGGTCCCTATCGCTGGTCAATGGTCACTGTCGCTGGTCACTGGTCACTGGTAACTGGTCACTGGTCACTGGTCATTGGTGACTATCGCTGGTCAATGGTCACTGTCGCTGGTCATTGGTCACTGGTCACTGGTCACTGGTCAAAAGTCACTGGTCACTTGTCACGGGTCACATGTCACGGGTCACTGTTCACTGTTCACTGGTCGCTAGTCACTGGTCACCGGTCACTGGTCACTGGTCACTGTTCACTGGTCACTGGTCACAAGTCACTGGTCACTTGTCACTGGTCAGTGGTCACTGGTCACTGGTCTGTGGTCACTGGTCACTGGTCACTGGTCACTGGTCACTGGTCACTGGTCACTGGTCACTGGTCATTGGTCACTGGTCACTGGTCACAAGTCACTGGTCACTGGTCACTTGTCACTGGTCGCTGGTCACTGGTCACTGGTCAATGGTCACTGTCGCTGGTAAATGTTCACTGTCGCTGGTCACTGGTCACTGGTCACTGGTCACTGGTCACTGGTCACAGGTCAATGGTCACTGGTCACTGGTCACTGGTCACTGGTCACTGTTCACTGGTCACTGGTCACAAGTCACTGGTCAGTTGTCACTGGTCAGTGGTCACTGGTCACTGGTCTGTGGTCACTGGTCACTGGTCACTGGTCACTGGTCACTGGTCACTGGTCACTGGTCATTGGTCACTGGTCACTGGTCACAAGTCACTGGTCACTGGTCACTTGTCACTGGTCACTGGTCACTGGTCACTGGTCAATGGTCACTGTCGCTGGTCAATGGTCACTGTCGCTGGTCAATGGTCACTGCGCTGGTCATTGGTCACTGGCCACTGGTCACTGGTCACTGGTCAAAAGTCACTGGTCACTTGTCACTGGTCAGTGGTCACTGGTCTCTGGTCACTGGTCACTGGTCACTGGTCACTGGTCACTGGTCACTGGTCACAGGTCAATAGTCACTGGTCACTGGTCACTGGTCACTGGTCACTGGTCACTGGTCACAGGTCACTGGTCACTGGTCACGGGTCACATTTCACGGGTCACGGTTCACTGGTCGCTAGTCACTGGTCACCGGTCACTGGTCACCGGTCACTGGTCACTGTTCACTGGTCACTGGTCACAAGTCACTGGTCACATGTCACTGGTCAGTGGTCACTGGTCACTGGTCACTGGTCTGTGGTCACTGGTCACTGGTCAGTGGTCACTGGTCACAGTCACATGTCGCGGGTCACTGGTCACAAGTCACTGGTCGCTGGTCACAAGTCACGGGTCACTTGTCACTGGTCACTGGTCACTGGTCACTGGTCAATTGTCAATGGTCGCTGGTCACTGGTTACTGGTCATGGGTCACTGGTCACTGGTCACTGGTCACTGGTCACTGGTCACTGGTCACTGGTCACTGGTCAATCGTCACTATCGCTGGTCAATGGTCACTGTCGCTGCTCACTGGTCACTGGTCACTGGTCACTGGTCACTGGTCACTGGTCACTGGTCATTGGTCACTATCGCTGTTCAATGGTCACTGTCGCTGGTCATTGGTCACTGGTCACTGGACACTGGTCACTGTCGCTGGTCACTGGTCACTGGTCACTGGTCAATGGTCACTGCCGCTGGTCACTGGTCACTGGTCACTGCTCACTGGTCACTGGTCACTTGTCAATGGTCACTGTCGCTGGTCAATGGTCACTGTCGCTGGTCACTGGTCACTGGTCACTGGTCACTGGTCACTGGTCACTGGTCATTGGTCACTGGTCACAAGTCACTGGTCACTGGTCACTTGTCACTGGTCGCTGGTCACTGGTCACTGGTCAGTGGTCACTGTCGCTGGTAAATGGTCACTGTCGCTGGTCACTGGTCACTGGTCACTGGGCACTGGTCACTGGTCACTGGTCACTGGTCATTGGTCACTATCGCTGGTCAATGGTCACTGTCGCTGGTCATTGGTCACTGGTCACTGGACACTGGTCACTGGTCACTTGTCACTGGTCACTGGTCACTGGTCAATGGTCACTGTCGCTGGTCACTGGTCACTGGTCACTGGTCACTGGTCACTGGTCCCTGGTCACTGGTCACTGGTCAATGATCACTGTCGCTGGTCACTGGTCACTGGTCACTGGTCACGGGTCACATGTCACTGGTCACTGGTCACTGGTCACTGGTCACTGGTCACTGGTCACTGGTCACTGGTCACTATCGTTGGTCAATGGTCACTGTCGCTGGTCACTGGTCACTGGTCACTGTTCACTGGTCACTGGTCACTGGTCACTGGTCATTGGTCACTATCGCTGGTCAATGGTCACTGTCGCTGGTCATTGGTCACTGGTCACTGGACACTGGTCACTGGTCACTGGTCACTTGTCACTGGTCACTGGTCACTAGTCACTGGTCAATGGTCACTGTCGCTGGTCACTGGTCACTGGTCACTGGTCAATGGCCACTGGTCACTGGTCACTGGTCACTGGTCACTGGTCACTGGTCACTGGTCAATGGTCCCTATCGCTGGTCAATGGTCACTGTCGCTGGTCACTGGTCACTGGTCACTGGGCACTGGTCACTGGTCACTGGTCACTTTCGCTGGTCACTGGTCACTGGTAAATGGTCACTGGCCACTGGTCACTGGTCACTGGTCAATGGTCACTGTCGCTGGTCAATGGTCACTGTCTCTGGTCACTGGTCACTGGTCACTGGTCACTGGTCACTGGTCACTGGTCACAAGTCACTGGTCACTTGTCACTGGTCACTGGTCACTGGTCACTGGTCAATGGTCACTGTCGCTAGTCAATGGTCACTGTCGCTGGTCAATGGTCACTGCGCTGGTCATTGGTCACTGGTCACTGGTCACAGGTCAATGGTCACTGGTCACTGGTCACTGGTCACTGGTCACTGTCGCTGGTCACTGGTCACTGGTCACTGGTCACTGGTCACTGGTCACTGGTCACTGGTCACTGGTCACTGGTCAATGGTCCCTATCGCTGGTCAATGGTCACTGTCGCTGGTCACTGGTCACTGGTCACTGGTCACTGGTCACTGGTCACTGGTCAAAAGTCACTGGTCACTTGTCACTGGTCAGTGGTCACTGGTCTCTGGTCACTGGTCACTGGTCACTGGTCACTGGTCACAGGTCAATGGTCACTGGTCACTGGTCACTGGCCACTGGTCACTGGTCACCGGTCAATGGCCACTGTCGCTGGTCAATGGTCACTGTCGCTGGTCACTGGTCACTGGTCACTGGTCACTGGTCACTGGTCATTGGTCACTGGTCACTGGTCACAAGTCACTGGTCACTGGTCACTGGTCACTTGTCACTGGTCGATGGTCACTGGTCACTGGTCAATGGTCATTGCCGCTGGTAAATGTTCACTGTCGCTGGTCACTGGTCACTGGTCACTGTCGCTGGTCACTGGTCACTGGTCACTGGTCACTGGTCACTGGTCACTGGTCACTGGTCAATGGTCCCTATCGCTGGTCAATGGTCACTGTCGCTGGTCACTGGTCACTGGTAACTGGTCACTGGTCACTGGTCATTGGTGACTATCGCTGGTCAATGGTCACTGTCGCTGGTCATTGGTCACTGGTCACTGGTCACTGGTCAAAAGTCACTGGTCACTTGTCACGGGTCACATGTCACGGGTCACTGTTCACTGTTCACTGGTCGCTAGTCACTGGTCACCGGTCACTGGTCACTGGTCACTGTTCACTGGTCACTGGTCACAAGTCACTGGTCACTTGTCACTGGTCAGTGGTCACTGGTCACTGGTCTGTGGTCACTGGTCACTGGTCACTGGTCACTGGTCACTGGTCACTGGTCACTGGTCACTGGTCATTGGTCACTGGTCACTGGTCACAAGTCACTGGTCACTGGTCACTTGTCACTGGTCGCTGGTCACTGGTCACTGGTCAATGGTCACTGTCGCTGGTAAATGTTCACTGTCGCTGGTCACTGGTCACTGGTCACTGGTCACTGGTCACTGGTCACAGGTCAATGGTCACTGGTCACTGGTCACTGGTCACTGGTCACTGTTCACTGGTCACTGGTCACAAGTCACTGGTCACTTGTCACTGGTCAGTGGTCACTGGTCACTGGTCTGTGGTCACTGGTCACTGGTCACTGGTCACTGGTCACTGGTCACTGGTCACTGGTCACTGGTCATTGGTCACTGGTCACTGGTCACAAGTCACTGGTCACTGGTCACTTGTCACTGGTCACTGGTCACTGGTCACTGGTCAATGGTCACTGTCGCTGGTCAATGGTCACTGTCGCTGGTCAATGGTCACTGCGCTGGTCATTGGTCACTGGCCACTGGTCACTGGTCACTGGTCAAAAGTCACTGGTCACTTGTCACTGGTCAGTGGTCACTGGTCTCTGGTCACTGGTCACTGGTCACTGGTCACTGGTCACTGGTCACTGGTCACAGGTCAATAGTCACTGGTCACTGGTCACTGGTCACTGGTCACTGGTCACTGGTCACAGGTCACTGGTCACTGGTCACGGGTCACATTTCACGGGTCACGGTTCACTGGTCGCTAGTCACTGGTCACCGGTCACTGGTCACCGGTCACTGGTCACTGTTCACTGGTCACTGGTCACAAGTCACTGGTCACATGTCACTGGTCAGTGGTCACTGGTCACTGGTCACTGGTCTGTGGTCACTGGTCACTGGTCAGTGGTCACTGGTCACAGTCACATGTCGCGGGTCACTGGTCACAAGTCACTGGTCGCTGGTCACAAGTCACGGGTCACTTGTCACTGGTCACTGGTCACTGGTCACTGGTCAATTGTCAATGGTCGCTGGTCACTGGTTACTGGTCATGGGTCACTGGTCACTGGTCACTGGTCACTGGTCACTGGTCACTGGTCACTGGTCACTGGTCAATCGTCACTATCGCTGGTCAATGGTCACTGTCGCTGCTCACTGGTCACTGGTCACTGGTCACTGGTCACTGGTCACTGGTCACTGGTCATTGGTCACTATCGCTGGTCAATGGTCACTGTCGCTGGTCATTGGTCACTGGTCACTGGACACTGGTCACTGTCGCTGGTCACTGGTCACTGGTCACTGGTCAATGGTCACTGCCGCTGGTCACTGGTCACTGGTCACTGCTCACTGGTCACTGGTCACTTGTCAATGGTCACTGTCGCTGGTCAATGGTCACTGTCGCTGGTCACTGGTCACTGGTCACTGGTCACTGGTCACTGGTCACTGGTCATTGGTCACTGGTCACAAGTCACTGGTCACTGGTCACTTGTCACTGGTCGCTGGTCACTGGTCACTGGTCAGTGGTCACTGTCGCTGGTAAATGGTCACTGTCGCTGGTCACTGGTCACTGGTCACTGGGCACTGGTCACTGGTCACTGGTCACTGGTCATTGGTCACTATCGCTGGTCAATGGTCACTGTCGCTGGTCATTGGTCACTGGTCACTGGACACTGGTCACTGGTCACTTGTCACTGGTCACTGGTCACTGGTCAATGGTCACTGTCGCTGGTCACTGGTCACTGGTCACTGGTCACTGGTCACTGGTCCCTGGTCACTGGTCACTGGTCAATGATCACTGTCGCTGGTCACTGGTCACTGGTCACTGGTCACGGGTCACATGTCACTGGTCACTGGTCACTGGTCACTGGTCACTGGTCACTGGTCACTGGTCACTGGTCACTATCGTTGGTCAATGGTCACTGTCGCTGGTCACTGGTCACTGGTCACTGTTCACTGGTCACTGGTCACTGGTCACTGGTCATTGGTCACTATCGCTGGTCAATGGTCACTGTCGCTGGTCATTGGTCACTGGTCACTGGACACTGGTCACTGGTCACTGGTCACTTGTCACTGGTCACTGGTCACTAGTCACTGGTCAATGGTCACTGTCGCTGGTCACTGGTCACTGGTCACTGGTCAATGGCCACTGGTCACTGGTCACTGGTCACTGGTCACTGGTCACTGGTCACTGGTGAATGGTCCCTATCGCTGGTCAATGGTCACTGTCGCTGGTCACTGGTCACTGGTCACTGGGCACTGGTCACTGGTCACTGGTCACTTTCGCTGGTCACTGGTCACTGGTAAATGGTCACTGGCCACTGGTCACTGGTCACTGGTCAATGGTCACTGTCGCTGGTCAATGGTCACTGTCTCTGGTCACTGGTCACTGGTCACTGGTCACTGGTCACTGGTCACTGGTCACAAGTCACTGGTCACTTGTCACTGGTCACTGGTCACTGGTCACTGGTCAATGGTCACTGTCGCTAGTCAATGGTCACTGTCGCTGGTCAATGGTCACTGCGCTGGTCATTGGTCACTGGTCACTGGTCACAGGTCAATGGTCACTGGTCACTGGTCACTGGTCACTGGTCACTGGTCAATGGTCCCTATCGCTGGTCAATGGTCACTGTCGCTGGTCACTGGTCACTGGTCACTGGTCACTGGTCACTGGTCACTGGTCAAAAGTCACTGGTCACTTGTCACTGGTCAGTGGTCACTGGTCTCTGGTCACTGGTCACTGGTCACTGGTCACTGGTCACAGGTCAATGGTCACTGGTCACTGGTCACTGGTCACTGGTCACTGGCCACTGGTCACTGGTCACCGGTCAATGGCCACTGTCGCTGGTCAATGGTCACTGTCGCTGGTCACTGGTCACTGGTCACTGGTCACTGGTCACTGGTCATTGGTCACTGGTCACTGGTCACAAGTCACTGGTCACTGGTCACTGGTCACTTGTCACTGGTCGATGGTCACTGGTCACTGGTCAATGGTCATTGCCGCTGGTAAATGTTCACTGTCGCTGGTCACTGGTCACTGGTCACTGTCGCTGGTCACTGGTCACTGGTCACTGGTCACTGGTCACTGGTCACTGGTCACTGGTCAATGGTCCCTATCGCTGGTCAATGGTCACTGTCGCTGGTCACTGGTCACTGGTCACTGGTCACTGGGCACTGGTCAATGGTCACTATCGCTGGTCAATGGTCACTGTCGCTGCTCACTGGTCACTGGTCACTGGTCACTGGTCACTGGTCATTGGTCACTATCGCTGGTCAATGGTCACTGTCGCTGGTCATTGGTCACTGGTCACTGGACACTGGTCACTGGTCACTGGTCACTTGTCACTGGTCACTGGTCACTGGTCACTGGTCAATGGTCACTGTCGCTGGTCACTGGTCACTGGTCACTGGTCAATGGCCACTGGTCACTGGTCACTGGTCACTGGTCACTGGTCACTGGTCACTGGTCACTGGTCAATGGTCCCTATCGCTGGTCAATGGTCACTGTCGCTGGTCACTGGTCACTGGTCACTGGTCACTGGTCACTGGTCACAAGTCACTGGTCACTTGTCACTGGTCACTGGTCACTGGTCACTGGTCAATGGTCACTGTCGCTAGTCAATGGTCACTGTCGCTGGTCAATGGTCACTGCGCTGGTCATTGGTCAGTGGTCACTGGTCACTGGTCAAAGTCACTGGTCACTTGTCACTGGTCAGTGGTCACTGGTCTCTGGTCACTGGTCACTGGTCACTGGTCACTGGTCACTGGTCACAGGTCAATGGTCACTGGTCACTGGTCACTGGTCACTGGTCACTGTCGCTGGTCACTGGTCACTGGTCACTGGTCACTGGTCACTGGTCACTGGTCAATGGTCCCTATCGCTGGTCAATGGTCACTGTCGCTGGTCACTGGTCACTGGTCACTGGTCACTGGTCACTGGTCACTGGTCAAAAGTCACTGGTCACTTGTCACTGGTCAGTTGTCACTGGTCTCTGGTCACTGGTCACTGGTCACTGGTCACTGGTCACAGGTCAATGGTCATTGGTCACTGGTCACTGGTCACAAGTCACTGGTCACTGGTCACTGGTCACTTGTCACTGGTCGATGGTCACTGGTCACTGGTCAATGGTCATTGCCGCTGGTAAATGTTCACTGTCGCTGGTCACTGGTCAATGGTCCCTATCGCTGGTCAATGGTCACTGTCGCTGGTCACTGGTCACTGGCCACTGGTCACTGGGCACTGGTCAATGGTCACTATCGCTGGTCAATGGTCACTGTCGCTGCTCACTGGTCACTGGTCACTGGTCACTGGTCATTGGTAACTATCGCTGGTCAATGGTCACTGTCGCTGGTCACTGGTCATTGGTCACTGGTCACTGGTCACGGGTCACATGTCACGGGTCACTGTTCACTGGTCGCTAGTCACTGGTCACCGGTCACTGGTCACTGGTCACTGGTCACTGTTCACTGGTCACTGGTCACTGTTCACTGGTCACTGGTCACTGGTCACTGGTCATTGGTCACAAGTCACTGGTCACTGGTCACTTGTCACTGGTCGCTGGTCACTGGTCACTGGTCACTGGTCACTGGTCACTGGTCACTGGTCACTGTTCACTGGTCACTGGTCACAAGTCACTGGTCACATGTCACTGGTCACTGGTCTGTGGTCACTGGTCACTGGTCAGTGGTCACTGGTCACAGTCACATGTCGCGGGTCACTGGTCACAAGTCACTGGTCGCTGGTCACAAGTCACTGGTCACTTGTCACTGGTCACTGGTCACTGGTCACTGGTCAATTGTCAATGGTCGCTGGTCACTGGTCACTGGTCATGGGTCACTGGTCACTGGTCACTTGTCACTGGTCACTGGTCACTGGTCACTGGTCACTGGTCAATCGTCACTATCGCTGGTCAATGGTCACTGTCGCTGCTCACTGGTCACTGGTCACTGGTCACTGGTCACTGGTCATTGGTCACTTTCGCTGGTCAATGGTCACTGTCGCTGGTCATTGGTCACTGGTCACTGGACACTGGTCACTGTCGCTGGTCACTGGTCACTGGTCACTGGTCAATGGTCACTGCCGCTGGTCACTGGTCACTGGTCACTGGTCACTGCTCACTGGTCACTGGTCACTTGTCAATGGTCACTGTCGCTGGTCAATGGTCACTGTCGCTGGTCAATGGTCACTGTCGCTGGTCACTGGTCACTGGTCACTGGTCACTGGTCACTGGTCATTGGTCACTGGTCACTGGTCACAAGTCACTGGTCACTGGTCACTTGTCACTGGTCGCTGGTCACTGGTCACTGGTCAGTGGTCACTGTCGCTGGTAAATGGTCACTGTCGCTGGTCACTGGTCACTGGTCACTGGTCACTGGTCACTGGTCACTGGTCCCTGGTCACTGGTCACTGGTCAATGATCACTGTCGCTGGTCACTGGTCACTGGTCACTGGTCACTGGTCACTGGTCACGGGTCACATGTCACTGGTCACTGGTCACTGGTCACTGGTCACTTGTCAATGGTCACTGTCGCTGGTCAATGGTCACTGTCGCTGGTCACTGGTCACTGGTCACTGGTCACTGGTCATTGGTCACTGGTCACTGGTCACAAGTCACTGGTCACTGGTCACTTGTCACTGGTCGCTGGTCACTGGTCACTGGTAAGTGGTCACCGTCGCTGGTAAATGGTCACTGTCGCTGGTCACTGGTCACTGGTCACTGGTCACTGGTCACTGGTCACTGGTCACTGGTCAATGGTCCCTATCGCTGGTCAATGGTCACTGTCGCTGGTCACTGGTCACTGGTCACTGGTCAATGGTCCCTATCGCTGGTCAATGGTCACTGTCGCTGGTCACTGGTCACTGGTCACTGGTCACTGGTCACTGGTCACTGGTCACTGGTCAATGGTCCCTATCGCTGGTCAATGGTCACTGTCGCTGGTCACTGGTCACTGGTCACTGGTCACTGGTCACTGGTCAAAAGTCACTGGTCACTTGTCACTGGTCAATGGTCACTGCCGCTGGTCACTGCTCACTGGTCAATATTCACTGGTCACTGGTCACTGGTCACTGGTCACTGGTCACTGGTCACTGGTCACTGGTCACTTTCGCTGGTCACTGGTCACTGGTCAATGGTCACTGTCGCTGGTCACTGGTCACTGGTCACTGGTCACTGGTCACTGGTCACTGGTCACAGGTCAATGGTCACTGGGCACTGGTCACTGGTCACTGGTCACTGGTCACTGGTCACGGGTCACATTTCACGGGTCACTGTTCACTGGACGCTAGTCACTGGTCACCGGTCACTGGTCACTGGTCACTGGTCACTGGTCACTGTTCACTGGTCACTGGTCACAAGTCACTGGTCACATGTCACTGGTCAGTGGTCACTGGTCACTGGTCACTGGTCACTGGTCACTGGTCACTGGTCACTGGTCACTGGTCAATCGTCACTATCGCTGGTCAATGGTCACTGTCGCTGCTCACTGGTCACTGGTCACTGGTCACTGGTCACTGGTCATTGGTCACTGGTCACTGGTCACGGGTCACATGTCACTGGTCACTGGTCACTGGTCATGGGTCACTGGTCACTGGTCACTGGTCACTGGTCACTGGTCACTGGTCACTGGTCACTGGTCAATCGTCACTATCGCTGGTCAATGGTCACTGTCGCTGCTCACTGGTCACTGGTCACTGGTCACTGGTCACTGGTCATTGGTCACTTTCGCTGGTCAATGGTCACTGTCGCTGGTCATTGGTCACTGGTCACTGGACACTGGTCACTGTCGCTGGTCACTGGTCACTGGTCACTGGTCAATGGTCACTGCCGCTGGTCACTGGTCACTGGTCACTGGTCACTGGTCACTGGTCACTTGTCAATGGTCACTGTCGCTGGTCAATGGTCACTGTCGCTGGTCACTGGTCACTGGTCACTGGTCACTGGTCACTGGTCATTGGTCACTGGTCACTGGTCACAAGTCACTGGTCACTGGTCACTTGTCACTGGTCGCTGGTCACTGGTCACTGGTCAGTGGTCACTGTCGCTGGTAAATGGTCACTGTCGCTGGTCACTGGTCACTGGTCACTGGGCACTGGTCACTGGTCACTGGTCACTGGTCATTGGTCACTATCGCTGGTCAATGGTCACTGTCGCTGGTCACTGGTCACTGGTCACTGGTCACTGGTCACTGGTCCCTGGTCACTGGTCACTGGTCACTGGTCAATGGTCCCTATCGCTGGTCAATGGTCACTGTCGCTGGTCACTGGTCACTGGTCACTGGTCACTGGTCACTGGTCAAATGTCACTGGTCACTTGTCACTGGTCAATGGTCACTGCCGCTGGTCACTGCTCACTGGTCAATATTCACTGGTCACTGGTCACTGGTCACTGGTCACTGGTCACTGGCCAAATGTCACTGGTCACTTGTCACTGGTCAATGGTCACTGCCGCTGGTCACTGCTCACTAGTCAATATTCACTGGTCACTGGTCACTGGTCACTGGTCACTGGTCACTGGTCACTGGTCACTGGTCACTTTCGCTGGTCACTGGTCACTGGTCAATGGTCACTGGCCACTGGTCACTGGTCAATGGTCACTGTCGCTGGTCAATGGTCACTGTCGCTGGTCACTGGTCACTGGTCACTGGTCACTGGTCACTGGTCACTGGTCACAAGTCACTGGTCACTTGTCACTGGTCACTGGTCACTGGTCACTGGTCAATGGTCACTGTCGCTGGTCAATGGTCACTGTCGCTGGTCAATGGTCACTGCGCTGGTCATTGGTCACTGGTCACTGGTCACTGGTCAAAAGTCACTGGTCACTTGTCACTGGTCAGTGGTCACTGGTCTCTGGTCACTGGTCACTGGTCACTGGTCACTGGTCACTGGTCACAGGTCAATGGTCACTGGTCACTGGTCACTGGTCACTGGTCACTGGTCACTGGTCACGGGTCACATTTCACGGGTCACTGTTCACTGGTCGCTAGTCACTGGTCACCGGTCACTGGTCACTGGTCACTGGTCACTGGTCACTGTTCACTGGTCACTGGTCACAAGTCACTGGTCACATGTCACTGGTCAGTGGTCACTGGTCACTGGTCACTGGTCTGTGGTCACTGGTCACTGGTCAGTGGTCACTGGTAACAGTCACATGTCGCGGGTCACTGGTCACAAGTCACTGGTCGCTGGTCACAAGTCACTGGTCACTTGTCACTGGTCACTGGTCACTGGTCACTGGTCCATGGTCAATGGTCGCTGGTCACTGGTCACTGGTCATGGGTCACTGGTCACTGGTCACTGGTCACTGGTCACTGGTCACTGGTCAATCGTCACTATCGCTGGTCAATGGTCACTGTCGCTGCTCACTGGTCACTGGTCACTGGTCACTGGTCACTGGTCACAAGTCACTGGTCACTTGTCACTGGTCACTGGTCACTGGTCACTGGTCAATGGTCACTGTCGCTGGTCAATGGTCACTGTCGCTGGTCAATGGTCACTGCGCTGGTCATTGGTCACTGGTCACTGGTCACTGGTCAAAAGTCACTGGTCACTTGTCACTGGTCAGTAGTCACTGGTCTCTGGTCACTGGTCACTGGTCACTGGTCACTGGTCACTGGTCACAGGTCAATGGTCACTGGTCACTGGTCACTGGTCACTGGTCACTGGTCACTGGTCACGGGTCACATTTCACGGGTCACTGTTCACTGGTCGCTAGTCACTGGTCACCGGTCACTGGTCACTGGTCACTGGTCACTGGTCACTGTTCACTGGTCACTGGTCACAAGTCACTGGTCACATGTCACTGGTCAGTGGTCACTGGTCACTGGTCACTGGTCTGTGGTCACTGGTCACTGGTCAGTGGTCACTGGTAACAGTCACATGTCGCGGGTCACTGGTCACAAGTCACTGGTCGCTGGTCACAAGTCACTGGTCACTTGTCACTGGTCACTGGTCACTGGTCACTGGTCCATGGTCAATGGTCGCTGGTCACTGGTCACTGGTCATGGGTCACTGGTCACTGGTCACTGGTCACTGGTCACTGGTCACTGGTCAATCGTCACTATCGCTGGTCAATGGTCACTGTCGCTGCTCACTGGTCACTGGTCACTGGTCACTGGTCACTGGTCGCTGGTCACTGGTCACTGGTCATTGGTCACTATCGCTGGTCAATGGTCACTGTCGCTGGTCATTGGTCACTGGTCACTGGTCATTGGTCATTGGTCACTTGTCACTGGTCACTGGTCACTGGTCAATGGTCACTGTCGCTGGTCACTGGTCACTGGTCACTGGTCACTGGTCACTGGTCCCTGGTCACTGGTCACTGGTCAATGATCACTGTCGCTGGTCACTGGTCACTGGTCACTGGTCACTGGTCACTGGTCACGGGTCACATGTCACTGGTCACTGGTCACTGGTCACTTGTCACTGGTCACTGGTCACGGTCACTGGTCACTGGTCACTGGTCACTGGTCACTGGTCACTGGTCACTGGTCAATGGTCCCTGTCGCTGGTCAATGGTCACTGTCGCTGGTCACTGGTCACTGGTCACTGGTCACTGGTCACTGGTCATTGGTGACTATCGCTGGTCAATGGTCACTGTCGCTGGTCATTGGTCACTGGTCACTGGTCACTGGTCAAAAGTCACTGGTCACTTGTCACGGGTCACATGTCACGGGTCACATGTCACGGGTCACTGTTCACTGTTCACTGGTCGCTAGTCACTGGTCACCGGTCACTGGTCACTGGTCACTGTTCACTGGTCACTGGTCACAAGTCACTGGTCACTTGTCACTGGTCAGTGGTCACTGGTCACTGGTCTGTGGTCACTGGTCACTGGTCACTGGTCACTGGTCACTGGTCATTGGTCACTGGTCACTGGTCACAAGTCACTGGTCACTGGTCACTTGTCACTGGTCGCTGGTCACTGGTCACTGGTCAATGGTCACTGTCGCTGGTAAATGTTCACTGTCGCTGGTCACTGGTCACTGGTCACTGGTCACTGGTCACTGGTCACAGGTCAATGGTCACTGGTCACTGGTCACTGGTCACTGGTCACTGGTCACTGTTCACTGGTCACTGGTCACAAGTCACTGGTCACTTGTCACTGGTCAGTGGTCACTGGTCACTGGTCTGTGGTCACTGGTCACTGGTCACTGGTCACTGGTCACTGGTCACTGGTCACTGGTCATTGGTCACTGGTCACTGGTCACAAATCACTGGTCACTGGTCACTTGTCACTGGTCACTGGTCACTGGTCACTGGTCAATGGTCACTGTCGCTGGTCAATGGTCACTGTCGCTGGTCAATGGTCACTGCGCTGGTCATTGGTCACTGGCCACTGGTCACTGGTCACTGGTCAAAAGTCACTGGTCAGTGGTCACTGGTCTCTGGTCACTGGTCACTGGTCACTGGTCACTGGTCACTGGTCACAGGTCAATAGTCACTGGTCACTGGTCACTGGTCACTGGTCACTGGTCACTGGTCACAGGTCACTGGTCACTGGTCACGGGTCACATTTCACGGGTCACGGTTCACTGGTCGCTAGTCACTGGTCACCGGTCACTGGTCACCGGTCACTGGTCACTGTTCACTGGTCACTGGTCACAAGTCACTGGTCACATGTCACTGGTCAGTGGTCACTGGTCACTGGTCACTGGTCTGTGGTCACTGGTCACTGGTCAGTGGTCACTGGTCACAGTCACATGTCGCGGGTCACTGGTCACAAGTCACTGGTCGCTGGTCACAAGTCACTGGTCACTTGTCACTGGTCACTGGTCACTGGTCACTGGTCAATTGTCAATGGTCGCTGGGCACTGGTCACTGGTCATGGGTCACTGGTCACTGGTCACTGGTCACTGGTCACTGGTCACTGGTCACTGGTCACTGGTCAATCGTCACTATCGCTGGTCAATGGTCACTGTCGCTGCTCACTGGTCACTGGTCACTGGTCACTGGTCACTGGTCACTGGTCACTGGTCATTGGTCACTATCGCTGGTCAATGGTCACTGTCGCTGGTCATTGGTCACTGGTCACTGGACACTGGTCACTGTCGCTGGTCACTGGTCACTGGTCACTGGTCAATGGTCACTGCCGCTGGTCACTGGTCACTGGTCACTGCTCACTGGTCACTGGTCACTTGTCAATGGTCACTGTCGCTGGTCAATGGTCACTGTCGCTGGTCACTGGTCACTGGTCACTGCTCACTGGTCACTGGTCATTGGTCACTGGTCACTGGTCACAAGTCACTGGTCACTGGTCACTTGTCACTGGTCGCTGGTCACTGGTCACTGGTCAGTGGTCACTGTCGCTGGTAAATTGTCACTGTCGCTGGTCACTGGTCACTGGTCACTGGGCACTGGTCACTGGTCACTGGTCACTGGTCATTGGTCACTATCGCTGGTCAATGGTCACTGTCGCTGGTCATTGGTCACTGGTCACTGGACACTGGTCACTGGTCACTTGTCACTGGTCACTGGTCACTGGTCAATGGTCACTGTCGCTGGTCACTGGTCACTGGTCACTGGTCACTGGTCACTGGTCACTGGTCCCTGGTCACTGGTCACTGGTCAATGATCACTGTCGCTGGTCACTGGTCACTGGTCACTGGTCACTGGTCACTGGTCACTGGTCACGGGTCACATGTCACTGGTCACTGGTCACTGGTCACTGGTCACTGGTCACTGGTCACTGGTCACTGGTCACTATCGTTGGTCAATGGTCACTGTCGCTGGTCACTGGTCACTGGTCACTGTTCACTGGTCACTGGTCACTGGTCACTGGTCACTGGTCACTATCGCTGGTCAATGGTCACTGTCGCTGGTCATTGGTCACTGGTCACTGGTCACTGGTCACTGGTCACTGGTCACTGGTCACGGGTCACATGTCACTGGTCACTGGTCACTGGTCACTTGTCACTGGTCACTGGTCACGGTCACTGGTCACTGGTCACTGGTCACTGGTCACTGGTCACTGGTCACTGGTCACTGGTCACTGGTCAATGGTCCCTATCGCCGGTCAATGGTCACTGTCGCTGGTCACTGGTCACTGGTCACTGGTCACTGGTCACTGGTCATTGGTGACTATCGCTGGTCAATGGTCACTGTCGCTGGTCATTGGTCACTGGTCACTGGTCACTGGTCAAAAGTCACTGGTCACTTGTCACGGGTCACATGTCACGGGTCACTGTTCACTGTTCACTGGTCGCTAGTCACTGGTCACCGGTCACTGGTCACTGGTCACTGTTCACTGGTCACTGGTCACAAGTCACTGGTCACTTGTCACTGGTCAGTGGTCACTGGTCACTGGTCTGTGGTCACTGGTCACTGGTCACTGGTCACTGGTCACTGGTCACTGGTCACTGGTCACTGGTCACTGGTCATTGGTCACTGGTCACTGGTCACAAGTCACTGGTCACTGGTCACTTGTCAGGGTCGCTGGTCACTGGTCACTGGTCAATGGTCACTGTCGCTGGTAAATGTTCACTGTCGCTGGTCACTGGTCACTGGTCACTGGTCACTGGTCACTGGTCACAGGTCAATGGTCACTGGTCACTGGTCACTGGTCACTGGTCACTGTTCACTGGTCACTGGTCACAAGTCACTGGTCACTTGTCACTGGTCAGTGGTCACTGGTCACTGGTCTGTGGTCACTGGTCACTGGTCACTGGTCACTGGTCACTGGTCACTGGTCACTGGTCATTGGTCACTGGTCACTGGTCACAAGTCACTGGTCACTGGTCACTTGTCACTGGTCACTGGTCACTGGTCACTGTTCAATGGTCACTGTCGCTGGTCAATGGTCACTGTCGCTGGTCAATGGTCACTGCGCTGGTCATTGGTCACTGGCCACTGGTCACTGGTCACTGGTCAAAAGTCACTGGTCACTTGTCACAGGTCAGTGGTCACTGGTCTCTGGTCACTGGTCACTGGTCACTGGTCACTGGTCACTGGTCACAGGTCAATAGTCACTGGTCACTGGTCACTGGTCACTGGTCACTGGTCACTGGTCACAGGTCACTGGTCACTGGTCACGGGTCACATTTCACGGGTCACGGTTCACTGGTCGCTAGTCACTGGTCACCGGTCACTGGTCACCGGTCACTGGTCACTGTTCACTGGTCACTGGTCACAAGTCACTGGTCACATGTCACTGGTCAGTGGTCACTGGTCACTGGTCACTGGTCTGTGGTCACTGGTCACTGGTCAGTGGTCACTGGTCACAGTCACATGTCGCGGGTCACTGGTCACAAGTCACTGGTCGCTGGTCACAAGTCACGGGTCACTTGTCACTGGTCACTGGTCACTGGTCACTGGTCAATTGTCAATGGTCGCTGGTCACTGGTTACTGGTCATGGGTCACTGGTCACTGGTCACTGGTCACTGGTCACTGGTCACTGGTCACTGGTCACTGGTCAATCGTCACTATCGCTGGTCAATGGTCACTGTCGCTGCTCACTGGTCACTGGTCACTGGTCACTGGTCACTGGTCACTGGTCACTGGTCATTGGTCACTATCGCTGGTCAATGGTCACTGTCGCTGGTCATTGGTCACTGGTCACTGGACACTGGTCACTGTCGCTGGTCACTGGTCACTGGTCACTGGTCAATGGTCACTGCCGCTGGTCACTGGTCACTGGTCACTGCTCACTGGTCACTGGTCACTTGTCAATGGTCACTGTCGCTGGTCAATGGTCACTGTCGCTGGTCACTGGTCACTGGTCACTGGTCACTGGTCACTGGTCACTGGTCATTGGTCACTGGTCACTGGTCACAAGTCACTGGTCACTGGTCACTTGTCACTGGTCGCTGGTCACTGGTCACTGGTCAGTGGTCACTGTCGCTGGTAAATGGTCACTGTCGCTGGTCACTGGTCACTGGTCACTGGGCACTGGTCACTGGTCACTGGTCACTGGTCATTGGTCACTATCGCTGGTCAATGGTCACTGTCGCTGGTCATTGGTCACTGGTCACTGGACACTGGTCACTGGTCACTTGTCACTGGTCACTGGTCACTGGTCAATGGTCACTGTCGCTGGTCACTGGTCACTGGTCACTGGTCACTGGTCACTGGTCCCTGGTCACTGGTCACTGGTCAATGATCACTGTCGCTGGTCACTGGTCACTGGTCACTGGTCACGGGTCACATGTCACTGGTCACTGGTCACTGGTCACTGGTCACTGGTCACTGGTCACTGGTCACTGGTCCATGGTCAATGGTCGCTGGTCACTGGTCACTGGTCATGGGTCACTGGTCACTGGTCACTGGTCACTGGTCACTGGTCACTGGTCAATCGTCACTATCGCTGGTCAATGGTCACTGTCGCTGCTCACTGGTCACTGGTCACTGGTCACTGGTCACTGGTCGCTGGTCACTGGTCACTGGTCATTGGTCACTATCGCTGGTCAATGGTCACTGTCGCTGGTCATTGGTCACTGGTCACTGGTCATTGGTCATTGGTCACTTGTCACTGGTCACTGGTCACTGGTCAATGGTCACTGTCGCTGGTCACTGGTCACTGGTCACTGGTCACTGGTCACTGGTCCCTGGTCACTGGTCACTGGTCAATGATCACTGTCGCTGGTCACTGGTCACTGGTCACTGGTCACTGGTCACTGGTCACGGGTCACATGTCACTGGTCACTGGTCACTGGTCACTTGTCACTGGTCACTGGTCACGGTCACTGGTCACTGGTCACTGGTCACTGGTCACTGGTCACTGGTCACTGGTCAATGGTCCCTGTCGCTGGTCAATGGTCACTGTCGCTGGTCACTGGTCACTGGTCACTGGTCACTGGTCACTGGTCATTGGTGACTATCGCTGGTCAATGGTCACTGTCGCTGGTCATTGGTCACTGGTCACTGGTCACTGGTCAAAAGTCACTGGTCACTTGTCACGGGTCACATGTCACGGGTCACATGTCACGGGTCACTGTTCACTGTTCACTGGTCGCTAGTCACTGGTCACCGGTCACTGGTCACTGGTCACTGTTCACTGGTCACTGGTCACAAGTCACTGGTCACTTGTCACTGGTCAGTGGTCACTGGTCACTGGTCTGTGGTCACTGGTCACTGGTCACTGGTCACTGGTCACTGGTCATTGGTCACTGGTCACTGGTCACAAGTCACTGGTCACTGGTCACTTGTCACTGGTCGCTGGTCACTGGTCACTGGTCAATGGTCACTGTCGCTGGTAAATGTTCACTGTCGCTGGTCACTGGTCACTGGTCACTGGTCACTGGTCACTGGTCACAGGTCAATGGTCACTGGTCACTGGTCACTGGTCACTGGTCACTGGTCACTGTTCACTGGTCACTGGTCACAAGTCACTGGTCACTTGTCACTGGTCAGTGGTCACTGGTCACTGGTCTGTGGTCACTGGTCACTGGTCACTGGTCACTGGTCACTGGTCACTGGTCACTGGTCATTGGTCACTGGTCACTGGTCACAAATCACTGGTCACTGGTCACTTGTCACTGGTCACTGGTCACTGGTCACTGGTCAATGGTCACTGTCGCTGGTCAATGGTCACTGTCGCTGGTCAATGGTCACTGCGCTGGTCATTGGTCACTGGCCACTGGTCACTGGTCACTGGTCAAAAGTCACTGGTCAGTGGTCACTGGTCTCTGGTCACTGGTCACTGGTCACTGGTCACTGGTCACTGGTCACAGGTCAATAGTCAATGGTCACTGGTCACTGGTCACTGGTCACTGGTCACTGGTCACAGGTCACTGGTCACTGGTCACGGGTCACATTTCACGGGTCACGGTTCACTGGTCGCTAGTCACTGGTCACCGGTCACTGGTCACCGGTCACTGGTCACTGTTCACTGGTCACTGGTCACAAGTCACTGGTCACATGTCACTGGTCAGTGGTCACTGGTCACTGGTCACTGGTCTGTGGTCACTGGTCACTGGTCAGTGGTCACTGGTCACAGTCACATGTCGCGGGTCACTGGTCACAAGTCACTGGTCGCTGGTCACAAGTCACTGGTCACTTGTCACTGGTCACTGGTCACTGGTCACTGGTCAATTGTCAATGGTCGCTGGGCACTGGTCACTGGTCATGGGTCACTGGTCACTGGTCACTGGTCACTGGTCACTGGTCACTGGTCACTGGTCACTGGTCAATCGTCACTATCGCTGGTCAATGGTCACTGTCGCTGCTCACTGGTCACTGGTCACTGGTCACTGGTCACTGGTCACTGGTCACTGGTCATTGGTCACTATCGCTGGTCAATGGTCACTGTCGCTGGTCATTGGTCACTGGTCACTGGACACTGGTCACTGTCGCTGGTCACTGGTCACTGGTCACTGGTCAATGGTCACTGCCGCTGGTCACTGGTCACTGGTCACTGCTCACTGGTCACTGGTCACTTGTCAATGGTCACTGTCGCTGGTCAATGGTCACTGTCGCTGGTCACTGGTCACTGGTCACTGCTCACTGGTCACTGGTCATTGGTCACTGGTCACTGGTCACAAGTCACTGGTCACTGGTCACTTGTCACTGGTCGCTGGTCACTGGTCACTGGTCAGTGGTCACTGTCGCTGGTAAATTGTCACTGTCGCTGGTCACTGGTCACTGGTCACTGGGCACTGGTCACTGGTCACTGGTCACTGGTCATTGGTCACTATCGCTGGTCAATGGTCACTGTCGCTGGTCATTGGTCACTGGTCACTGGACACTGGTCACTGGTCACTTGTCACTGGTCACTGGTCACTGGTCAATGGTCACTGTCGCTGGTCACTGGTCACTGGTCACTGGTCACTGGTCACTGGTCACTGGTCCCTGGTCACTGGTCACTGGTCAATGATCACTGTCGCTGGTCACTGGTCACTGGTCACTGGTCACTGGTCACTGGTCACTGGTCACGGGTCACATGTCACTGGTCACTGGTCACTGGTCACTGGTCACTGGTCACTGGTCACTGGTCACTGGTCACTATCGTTGGTCAATGGTCACTGTCGCTGGTCACTGGTCACTGGTCACTGTTCACTGGTCACTGGTCACTGGTCACTGGTCACTGGTCACTATCGCTGGTCAATGGTCACTGTCGCTGGTCATTGGTCACTGGTCACTGGTCACTGGTCACTGGTCACTGGTCACTGGTCACGGGTCACATGTCACTGGTCACTGGTCACTGGTCACTTGTCACTGGTCACTGGTCACGGTCACTGGTCACTGGTCACTGGTCACTGGTCACTGGTCACTGGTCACTGGTCACTGGTCACTGGTCAATGGTCCCTATCGCCGGTCAATGGTCACTGTCGCTGGTCACTGGTCACTGGTCACTGGTCACTGGTCACTGGTCATTGGTGACTATCGCTGGTCAATGGTCACTGTCGCTGGTCATTGGTCACTGGTCACTGGTCACTGGTCAAAAGTCACTGGTCACTTGTCACGGGTCACATGTCACGGGTCACTGTTCACTGTTCACTGGTCGCTAGTCACTGGTCACCGGTCACTGGTCACTGGTCACTGTTCACTGGTCACTGGTCACAAGTCACTGGTCACTTGTCACTGGTCAGTGGTCACTGGTCACTGGTCTGTGGTCACTGGTCACTGGTCACTGGTCACTGGTCACTGGTCACTGGTCACTGGTCACTGGTCATTGGTCACTGGTCACTGGTCACAAGTCACTGGTCACTGGTCACTTGTCAGGGTCGCTGGTCACTGGTCACTGGTCAATGGTCACTGTCGCTGGTAAATGTTCACTGTCGCTGGTCACTGGTCACTGGTCACTGGTCACTGGTCACTGGTCACAGGTCAATGGTCACTGGTCACTGGTCACTGGTCACTGGTCACTGTTCACTGGTCACTGGTCACAAGTCACTGGTCACTTGTCACTGGTCAGTGGTCACTGGTCACTGGTCTGTGGTCACTGGTCACTGGTCACTGGTCACTGGTCACTGGTCACTGGTCACTGGTCATTGGTCACTGGTCACTGGTCACAAGTCACTGGTCACTGGTCACTTGTCACTGGTCACTGGTCACTGGTCACTGTTCAATGGTCACTGTCGCTGGTCAATGGTCACTGTCGCTGGTCAATGGTCACTGCGCTGGTCATTGGTCACTGGCCACTGGTCACTGGTCACTGGTCAAAAGTCACTGGTCACTTGTCACTGGTCAGTGGTCACTGGTCTCTGGTCACTGGTCACTGGTCACTGGTCACTGGTCACTGGTCACAGGTCAATAGTCACTGGTCACTGGTCACTGGTCACTGGTCACTGGTCACTGGTCACAGGTCACTGGTCACTGGTCACGGGTCACATTTCACGGGTCACGGTTCACTGGTCGCTAGTCACTGGTCACCGGTCACTGGTCACCGGTCACTGGTCACTGTTCACTGGTCACTGGTCACAAGTCACTGGTCACATGTCACTGGTCAGTGGTCACTGGTCACTGGTCACTGGTCTGTGGTCACTGGTCACTGGTCAGTGGTCACTGGTCACAGTCACATGTCGCGGGTCACTGGTCACAAGTCACTGGTCGCTGGTCACAAGTCACGGGTCACTTGTCACTGGTCACTGGTCACTGGTCACTGGTCAATTGTCAATGGTCGCTGGTCACTGGTTACTGGTCATGGGTCACTGGTCACTGGTCACTGGTCACTGGTCACTGGTCACTGGTCACTGGTCACTGGTCAATCGTCACTATCGCTGGTCAATGGTCACTGTCGCTGCTCACTGGTCACTGGTCACTGGTCACTGGTCACTGGTCACTGGTCACTGGTCATTGGTCACTATCGCTGGTCAATGGTCACTGTCGCTGGTCATTGGTCACTGGTCACTGGACACTGGTCACTGTCGCTGGTCACTGGTCACTGGTCACTGGTCAATGGTCACTGCCGCTGGTCACTGGTCACTGGTCACTGCTCACTGGTCACTGGTCACTTGTCAATGGTCACTGTCGCTGGTCAATGGTCACTGTCGCTGGTCACTGGTCACTGGTCACTGGTCACTGGTCACTGGTCACTGGTCATTGGTCACTGGTCACTGGTCACAAGTCACTGGTCACTGGTCACTTGTCACTGGTCGCTGGTCACTGGTCACTGGTCAGTGGTCACTGTCGCTGGTAAATGGTCACTGTCGCTGGTCACTGGTCACTGGTCACTGGGCACTGGTCACTGGTCACTGGTCACTGGTCATTGGTCACTATCGCTGGTCAATGGTCACTGTCGCTGGTCATTGGTCACTGGTCACTGGACACTGGTCACTGGTCACTTGTCACTGGTCACTGGTCACTGGTCAATGGTCACTGTCGCTGGTCACTGGTCACTGGTCACTGGTCACTGGTCACTGGTCCCTGGTCACTGGTCACTGGTCAATGATCACTGTCGCTGGTCACTGGTCACTGGTCACTGGTCACGGGTCACATGTCACTGGTCACTGGTCACTGGTCACTGGTCACTGGTCACTGGTCACTGGTCACTGGTCACTGGTCACTGGTCACTATCGTTGGTCAATGGTCACTGTCGCTGGTCACTGGTCACTGGTCACTGTTCACTGGTCACTGGTCACTGGTCACTGGTCATTGGTCACTATCGCTGGTCAATGGTCACTGTCGCTGGTCATTGGTCACTGGTCACTGGACACTGGTCACTGGTCACTGGTCACTTGTCACTGGTCACTGGTCACTGGTCACTGGTCAATGGTCACTGTCGCTGGTCACTGGTCACTGGTCACTGGTCAATGGCCACTGGTCACTGGTCACTGGTCACTGGTCACTGGTCACTGGTCACTGGTCAATGGTCCCTATCGCTGGTCAATGGTCACTGTCGCTGGTCACTGGTCACTGGTCACTGGGCACTGGTCACTGGTCACTGGTCACTTTCGCTGGTCACTGGTCACTGGTAAATGGTCACTGGCCACTGGTCACTGGTCACTGGTCAATGGTCACTGTCGCTGGTCAATGGTCACTGTCGCTGGTCACGGGTCACATGTCACTGGTCACTGGTCACTGGTCACTTGTCACTGGTCACTGGTCACGGTCACTGGTCACTGGTCACTGGTCACTGGTCACTGGTCACTGGTCAATGGTCCCTATCGCTGGTCAATGGTCACTGTCGCTGGTCACTGGTCACTGGTCACTGGTCACTGGTCACTGGTCATTGGTGACTATCGCTGGTCAATGGTCACTGTCGCTGGTCATTGGTCACTGGTCACTGGTCACTGGTCAAAAGACACTGGTCACTTGTCACGGGTCACATGTCACGTGTCACTGTTCACTGTTCACTGGTCGCTAGTCACTGGTCACCGGTCACTGGTCACTGGTCACTGTTCACTGGTCACTGGTCACAAGTCACTGGTCACTTGTCACTGGTCAGTGGTCACTGGTCACTGGTCTGTGGTCACTGGTCAGTGGTCACTGGTCACTGGTCACTGGTCACTGGTCACTGGTCACTGGTCACTGGTCACTGGTCATTGGTCACTGGTCACTGGTCACAAGTCACTGGTCACTGGTCACTTGTCACTGGTCGCTGGTCACTGGTCACTGGTCAATGGTCACTGTCGCTGGTAAATGTTCACTGTCGCTGGTCACTGGTCACTGGTCACTGGTGACTGGTCACTGGTCACTGGTCACTGGTCAATGGTCCCTATCGCTGGTCAATGGTCACTGTCGCTGGTCACTGGTCACTGGTCACTGGTCAATGGTCCCTATCGCTGGTCAATGGTCACTGTCGCTGGTCACTGGTCACTGGTCACTGGTCACTGGTCACTGGTCACTGGTCACTGGTCAATGGTCCCTATCGCTGGTCAATGGTCACTGTCGCTGGTCGCTGGTCACTGGTCTCTGGTCACTGGTCACTGGTCAAAAGTCACTGGTCACTTGTCACTGGTCAATGGTCACTGCCGCTGGTCACTGCTCACTGGTCAATATTCACTGGTCACTGGTCACTGGTCACTGGTCACTGGTCACTGGTCACTGGTCACTTTCGCTGGTCACTGGTCACTGGTCAATGGTCACTGGCCACTGGTCACTGGTCACTGGTCAATGGTCACTGTCGCTGGTCAATGGTCACTGTCGCTGGTCACTGGTCACTGGTCACTGGTCACTGGTCACTGGTCACTTTTCACAAGTCACTGGTCACTTGTCACTGGTCACTGGTCACTGGTCACTGGTCACTGGTCACTGGTCAATGGTCACTGTCGCTGGTCAATGGTCACTGTCGCTGGTCACTGGTCACTGGTCACTGGTCACTGGTCACTTTCGCTGGTCACTGGTCACTGGTCAATGGTCACTGGCCACTGGTCACTGGTCACTGGTCAATGGTCACTGTCGCTGGTCAATGGTCACTGTCGCTGGTCACTGGTCACTGGTCACTGGTCACTGGTCACTGGTCACTGGTCACAAGTCACTGGTCACTTGTCACTGGTCACTGGTCACTGGTCACTGGTCAATGGTCACTGTCACTGGTCACTGGTCACTGGTCACTGGTCAATGGTCCCTATCGCTGGTCAATGGTCACTGTCGCTGGTCACTGGTCACTGGTCACTGGTCACTGGTCACTGGTCATTGGTGACTATCGCTGGTCAATGGTCACTGTCGCTGGTCATCGGTCACTGGTCACTGGTCACTGGTCAAAAGTCACTGGTCACTTGTCACGGGTCACATGTCACGGGTCACTGTTCACTGTTCACTGGTCGCTAGTCACTGGTCACCGGTCACTGGTCACTGGTCACTGTTCACTGGTCACTGGTCACAAGTCACTGGTCACTTGTCACTGGTCAGTGGTCACTGGTCACTGGTCTGTGGTCACTGGTCACTGGTCACTGGTCACTGGTCACTGGTCACTGGTCACTGGTCACTGGTCATTGGTCACTGGTCACTGGTCACAAGTCACTGGTCACTGGTCACTTGTCACTGGTCACTGGTCACTGGTCAATGGTCACTGTCGCTGGTAAATGTTCACTGTCGCTGGTCACTGGTCACTGGTCACTGGTCACTGGTCACTGGTCACTGGTCACTGGTCAATGGTCCCTATCGCTGGTCAATGGTCACTGTCGCTGGTCACTGGTCACTGGTCACTGGTCAATGGTCCCTATCGCTGGTCAATGGTCACTGTCGCTGGTCACTGGTCACTGGTCACTGGTCACTGGTCACTGGTCAATGGTCCCTATCGCTGGTCAATGGTCACTGTCGCTGGTCACTGGTCACTGGTCACTGGTCACTGGTCACTGGTCAAAAGTCACTGGTCACTTGTCACTGGTCAATGGTCACTGCCGCTGGTCACTGCTCACTGGTCAATATTCACTGGTCACTGGTCACTGGTCACTGGTCACTGGTCACTGGTCACTGGTCACTTTCGCTGGTCACTGGTCACTGGTCAATGGTCACTGGCCACTGGTCACTGGTCACTGGTCAATGGTCACTGTCGCTGGTCAATGGTCACTGTCGCTGGTCACTGGTCACTGGTCACTGGTCACTGGTCACTGGTCACTTTTCACAAGTCACTGGTCACTTGTCACTGGTCACTGGTCACTGGTCACTGGTCACTGGTCAATGGTCACTGTCGCTGGTCAATGGTCACTGTCGCTGGTCACTGGTCACTGGTCACTGGTCACTGGTCACTTTCGCTGGTCACTGGTCACTGGTCAATGGTCACTGGCCACTGGTCACTGGTCACTGGTCAATGGTCACTGTCGCTGGTCAATGGTCACTGTCGCTGGTCACAGGTCACTGGTCACTGGTCACTGGTCACAAGTCACTGGTCACTTGTCACTGGTCACTGGTCACTGGTCACTGGTCAATGGTCACTGTCGCTGGTCAATGGTCACTGTCGCTGGTCAATGGTCACTGCGCTGGTCATTGGTCACTGGTCACTGGTCACTGGTCAAAAGTCACTGGTCACTTGTCACTGGTCAGTGGTCACTGGTCACTGGTCACTGGTCACTGGTCACAGGTCAATGGTCACTGGTCACTGGTCACTGGTCACTGGTCACGGGTCACATTTCACGGGTCACTGTTCACTGGTCGCTAGTCACTGGTCACCGGTCACTGGTCACTGGTCACTGGTCACTGGTCACTGTTCACTGGTCACTGGTCACAAGTCACTGGTCACATGTCACTGGTCAGTGGTCACTGGTCACTGGTCACTGGTCTGTGGTCACTGGTCACTGGTCAGTGGTCACTGGTAACAGTCACATGTCGCGGGTCACTGGTCACAAGTCACTGGTCGCTGGTCACAAGTCACTGGTCACTTGTCACTGGTCACTGGTCACTGGTCACTGGTCAATGGTCAATGGTCGCTGGTCACTGGTCACTGGTCATGGGTCACTGGTCACTGGTCACTGGTCACTGGTCACTGGTCACTGGTCACTGGTCAATCGTCACTATCGCTGGTCAATGGTCACTGTCGCTGCTCACTGGTCACTGGTCACTGGTCACTGGTCACTGGTCACTGGTCACTGGTCACTGGTCACTGGTCACTGGTCACTATCGTTGGTCAATGGTCACTGTCGCTGGTCACTGGTCACTGGTCACTGTTCACTGGTCACTGGTCACTGGTCACTGGTCATTGGTCACTATCGCTGGTCAATGGTCACTGTCGCTGGTCATTGGTCACTGGTCACTGGACACTGGTCACTGGTCACTGGTCACTTGTCACTGGTCACTGGTCACTGGTCACTGGTCAATGGTCACTGTCGCTGGTCACTGGTCACTGGTCACTGGTCAATGGCCACTGGTCACTGGTCACTGGTCACTGGTCACTGGTCACTGGTCACTGGTCAATGGTCCCTATCGCTGGTCAATGGTCACTGTCGCTGGTCACTGGTCACTGGTCACTGGGCACTGGTCACTGGTCACTGGTCACTTTCGCTGGTCACTGGTCACTGGTAAATGGTCACTGGCCACTGGTCACTGGTCACTGGTCAATGGTCACTGTCGCTGGTCAATGGTCACTGTCGCTGGTCACGGGTCACATGTCACTGGTCACTGGTCACTGGTCACTTGTCACTGGTCACTGGTCACGGTCACTGGTCACTGGTCACTGGTCACTGGTCACTGGTCACTGGTCACTGGTCAATGGTCCCTATCGCTGGTCAATGGTC
Organism: Andrena bucephala; assembly: GCA_947577245.1. Taxonomy (NCBI): domain Eukaryota; kingdom Metazoa; phylum Arthropoda; class Insecta; order Hymenoptera; family Andrenidae; genus Andrena; species Andrena bucephala. Next base: position 23,927,275 of record OX387716.1, on the reverse strand, counting down.
ACTGTCGCTGGTCACTGGTCACTGGTCACTGGTCACTGGTCACTGGTCATTGGTGACTATCGCTGGTCAATGGTCACTGTCGCTGGTCATTGGTCACTGGTCACTGGTCACTGGTCAAAAGTCACTGGTCACTTGTCACGGGTCACATGTCACGGGTCACTGTTCACTGTTCACTGGTCGCTAGTCACTGGTCACCGGTCACTGGTCACTGGTCACTGTTCACTGGTCACTGGTCACAAGTCACTGGTCACTTGTCACTGGTCACTGGTCACTGGTCACTGGTGACTGGTCACTGGTCACTGGTCACTGGTCAATGGTCCCTATCGCTGGTCAATGGTCACTGTCGCTGGTCACTGGTCACTGGTCACTGGTCAATGGTCCCTATCGCTGGTCAATGGTCACTGTCGCTGGTCACTGGTCACTGGTCACTGGTCACTGGTCACTGGTCACTGGTCACTGGTCAATGGTCCCTATCGCTGGTCAGTGGTCACTGTCGCTGGTCACTGGTCACTGGTCTCTGGTCACTGGTCACTGGTCAAAAGTCACTGGTCACTTGTCACTGGTCAATGGTCACTGCCGCTGGTCACTGCTCACTGGTCAATATTCACTGGTCACTGGTCACTGGTCACTGGTCACTGGTCACTGGTCACTTTCGCTGGTCACTGGTCACTGGTCAATGGTCACTGGCCACTGGTCACTGGTCACTGGTCAATGGTCACTGTCGCTGGTCAATGGTCACTGTCGCTGGTCACTGGTCACTGGTCACTGGTCACTGGTCACTGGTCACTTTTCACAAGTCACTGGTCACTTGTCACTGGTCACTGGTCACTGGTCACTGGTCACTGGTCAATGGTCACTGTCGCTGGTCAATGGTCACTGTCGCTGGTCACTGGTCACTGGTCACTGGTCACTGGTCACTTTCGCTGGTCACTGGTCACTGGTCAATGGTCACTGGCCACTGGTCACTGGTCACTGGTCAATGGTCACTGTCGCTGGTCAATGGTCACTGTCGCTGGTCACTGGTCACTGGTCACTGGTCACTGGTCACTGGTCAATGGTCACAAGTCACTGGTCACTTGTCACTGGTCACTGGTCACTGGTCACTGGTCAATGGTCACTGTCACTGGTCACTGGTCACTGGTCACTGGTCAATGGTCCCTATCGCTGGTCAATGGTCACTGTCGCTGGTCACTGGTCACTGGTCAGTGGTCACTGGTCACTGGTCTGTGGTCACTGGTCACTGGTCACTGGTCACTGGTCACTGGTCACTGGTCACTGGTCACTGGTCATTGGTCACTGGTCACTGGTCACAAGTCACTTGTCACTGGTCACTGGTCACTGGTCAATGGTCACTGTCGCTGGTAAATGTTCACTGTCGCTGGTCACTGGTCACTGGTCACTGGTCACTGGTCACTGGTCACTGGTCACTGGTCAATGGTCCCTATCGCTGGTCAATGGTCACTGTCGCTGGTCACTGGTCACTGGTCACTGGTCAATGGTCCCTATCGCTGGTCAATGGTCACTGTCGCTGGTCACTGGTCACTGGTCACTGGTCACTGGTCACTGGTCACTGGTCACTGGTCAATGGTCCCTATCGCTGGTCAATGGTCACTGTCGCTGGTCACTGGTCACTGGTCACTGGTCACTGGTCACTGGTCAAAAGTCACTGGTCACTTGTCACTGGTCAATGGTCACTGCCGCTGGTCACTGCTCACTGGTCAATATTCACTGGTCACTGGTCACTGGTCACTGGTCACTGGTCACTGGTCACTGGTCACTTTCGCTGGTCACTGGTCACTGGTCAATGGTCACTGGCCACTGGTCACTGGTCACTGGTCAATGGTCACTGTCGCTGGTCAATGGTCACTGTCGCTGGTCACTGGTCACTGGTCACTGGTCACTGGTCACTGGTCACTTTTCACAATTCACTGGTCACTTGTCACTGGTCACTGGTCACTGGTCACTGGTCACTGGTCAATGGTCACTGTCGCTGGTCAATGGTCACTGTCGCTGGTCACTGGTCACTGGTCACTGGTCACTGGTCACTTTCGCTGGTCACTGGTCACTGGTCAATGGTCACTGGCCACTGGTCACTGGTCACTGGTCAATGGTCACTGTCGCTGGTCAATGGTCACTGTCGCTGGTCACTGGTCACTGGTCACTGGTCACTGGTCACAAGTCACTGGTCACTTGTCACTGGTCACTGGTCACTGGTCACTGGTCAATGGTCACTGTCGCTGGTCAATGGTCACTGTCGCTGGTCAATGGTCACTGCGCTGGTCATTGGTCACTGGTCACTGGTCACTGGTCAAAAGTCACTGGTCACTTGTCACTGGTCAGTGGTCACTGGTCTCTGGTCACTGGTCACTGGTCACTGGTCACTGGTCACTGGTCACAGGTCAATGGTCACTGGTCACTGGTCACTGGTCACTGGTCACGGGTCACATTTCACGGGTCACTGTTCACTGGTCGCTAGTCACTGGTCACCGGTCACTGGTCACTGGTCACTGGTCACTGGTCACAAGTCACTGGTCACATGTCACTGGTCAGTGGTCACTGGTCACTGGTCACTGGTCTGTGGTCACTGGTCACTGGTCAGTGGTCACTGGTAACAGTCACATGTCGCGGGTCACTGGTCACAAGTCACTGGTCGCTGGTCACAAGTCACTGGTCACTTGTCACTGGTCACTGGTCACTGGTCAATGGTCAATGGTCGCTGGTCACTGGTCACTGGTCATGGGTCACTGGTCACTGGTCACTGGTCACTGGTCACTGGTCACTGGTCACTGGTCAATCGTCACTATCGATGGTCAATGGTCACTGTCGCTGCTCACTGGTCACTGGTCACTGGTCACTGGTCACTGGTCACTGGTCACTGGTCACTGGTCATTGGTCACTATCGCTGGTCAATGGTCACTGTCGCTGGTCATTGGTCACTGGTCACTGGTCATTGGTCACTTGTCACTGGTCACTGGTCACTGGTCAATGGTCACTGTCGCTGGTCACTGGTCACTGGTCACTGGTCACTGGTCACTGGTCCCTGGTCACTGGTCACTGGTCAATGATCACTGTCGCTGGTCACTGGTCACTGGTCACTGGTCACTGGTCACTGGTCACGGGTCACATGTCACTGGTCACTGGTCACTGGTCACTTGTCACTGGTCACTGGTCACGGTCACTGGTCACTGGTCACTGGTCACTGGTCACTGGTCACTGGTCACTGGTCACTGGTCAATGGTCCCTATCGCTGGTCAATGGTCACTGTCGCTGGTCACTGGTCACTGGTAACTGGTCACTGGTCACTGGTCATTGGTGACTATCGCTGGTCAATGGTCACTGTCGCTGGTCATTGGTCACTGGTCACTGGTCACTGGTCAAAAGTCACTGGTCACTTGTCACGGGTCACATGTCACGGGTCACTGTTCACTGTTCACTGGTCGCTAGTCACTGGTCACCGGTCACTGGTCACTGGTCACTGTTCACTGGTCACTGGTCACAAGTCACTGGTCACTTGTCACTGGTCAGTGGTCACTGGTCACTGGTCTGTGGTCACTGGTTACTGGTCACTGGTCACTGGTCACTGGTCACTGGTCACTGGTCACTGGTCATTGGTCACTGGTCACTGGTCACAAGTCACTGGTCACTGGTCACTTGTCACTGGTCGCTGGTCACTGGTCACTGGTCAATGGTCACTGTCGCTGGTAAATGTTCACTGTCGCTGGTCACTGGTCACTGGTCACTGGTCACTGGTCACTGGTCACAGGTCAATGGTCACTGGTCACTGGTCACTGGTCACTGGTCACTGTTCACTGGTCACTGGTCACAAGTCACTGGTCACTTGTCACTGGTCAGTGGTCACTGGTCACTGGTCTGTGGTCACTGGTCACTGGTCACTGGTCACTGGTCACTGGTCACTGGTCACTGGTCATTGGTCACTGGTCACTGGTCACAAGTCACTGGTCACTGGTCACTTGTCACTGGTCACTGGTCACTGGTCACTGGTCAATGGTCACTGTCGCTGGTCAATGGTCACTGTCGCTGGTCAATGGTCACTGCGCTGGTCATTGGTCACTGGCCACTGGTCACTGGTCACTGGTCAAAAGTCACTGGTCACTTGTCACTGGTCAGTGGTCACTGGTCTCTGGTCACTGGTCACTGGTCACTGGTCACTGGTCACTGGTCACAGGTCAATAGTCACTGGTCACTGGTCACTGGTCACTGGTCACTGGTCACTGGTCACAGGTCACTGGTCACTGGTCACGGGTCACATTTCACGGGTCACGGTTCACTGGTCGCTAGTCACTGGTCACCGGTCACTGGTCACCGGTCACTGGTCACTGTTCACTGGTCACTGGTCACAAGTCACTGGTCACATGTCACTGGTCAGTGGTCACTGGTCACTGGTCTGTGGTCACTGGTCACTGGTCAGTGGTCACTGGTCACAGTCACATGTCGCGGGTCACTGGTCACAAGTCACTGGTCGCTGGTCACAAGTCACGGGTCACTTGTCACTGGTCACTGGTCACTGGTCACTGGTCAATTGTCAATGGTCGCTGGTCACTGGTTACTGGTCATGGGTCACTGGTCACTGGTCACTGGTCACTGGTCACTGGTCACTGGTCACTGGTCACTGGTCAATAGTCACTATCGCTGGTCAATGGTCACTGTCGCTGCTCACTGGTCACTGGTCACTGGTCACTGGTCACTGGTCACTGGTCACTGGTCATTGGTCACTATCGCTGGTCAATGGTCACTGTCGCTGGTCATTGGTCACTGGTCACTGGACACTGGTCACTGTCGCTGGTCACTGGTCACTGGTCACTGGTCAATGGTCACTGCCGCTGGTCACTGGTCACTGGTCACTGCTCACTGGTCACTGGTCACTTGTCAATGGTCACTGTCGCTGGTCAATGGTCACTGTCGCTGGTCACTGGTCACTGGTCACTGGTCACTGGTCACTGGTCACTGGTCATTGGTCACTGGTCACAAGTCACTGGTCACTGGTCACTTGTCACTGGTCGCTGGTCACTGGTCACTGGTCAGTGGTCACTGTCGCTGGTAAATGGTCACTGTCGCTGGTCACTGGTCACTGGTCACTGGGCACTGGTCACTGGTCACTGGTCACTGGTCATTGGTCACTATCGCTGGTCAATGGTCACTGTCGCTGGTCATTGGTCACTGGTCACTGGACACTGGTCAGTGGTCACTTGTCACTGGTCACTGGTCACTGGTCAATGGTCACTGTCGCTGGTCACTGGTCACTGGTCACTGGTCACTGGTCACTGGTCCCTGGTCACTGGTCACTGGTCAATGATCACTGTCGCTGGTCACTGGTCACTGGTCACTGGTCACGGGTCACATGTCACTGGTCACTGGTCACTGGTCACTGGTCACTGGTCACTGGTCACTGGTCACTGGTCACTATCGTTGGTCAATGGTCACTGTCGCTGGTCACTGGTCACTGGTCACTGTTCACTGGTCACTGGTCACTGGTCACTGGTCATTGGTCACTATCGCTGGTCAATGGTCACTGTCGCTGGTCATTGGTCACTGGTCACTGGACACTGGTCACTGGTCACTGGTCACTTGTCACTGGTCACTGGTCACTGGTCACTGGTCAATGGTCACTGTCGCTGGTCACTGGTCACTGGTCACTGGTCATTGGTCACTATCGCTGGTCAATGGTCACTGTCGCTGGTCATTGGTCACTGGTCACTGGACACTGGTCACTGTCGCTGGTCACTGGTCACTGGTCACTGGTCAATGGTCACTGCCGCTGGTCACGGGTCACATGTCACTGGTCACTGGTCACTGGTCACTGGTCACTGGTCACTGGTCACTGGTCACTGGTCACTATCGTTGGTCAATGGTCACTGTCGCTGGTCACTGGTCACTGGTCACTGTTCACTGGTCACTGGTCACTGGTCACTGGTCATTGGTCACTATCGCTGTTCAATGGTCCCTATCGCTGGTCAATGGTCACTGTCGCTGGTCACTGGTCACTGGTCACTGGTCACTTTCGCTGGTCACTGGTCACTGGTAAATGGTCACTGGCCACTGGTCACTGGTCACTGGTCAATGGTCACTGTCGCTGGTCAATGGTCACTGTCGCTGGTCACTGGTCACTGGTCACTGGTCACTGGTCACTGGTCACTGGTCACAAGTCACTGGTCACTTGTCACTGGTCACTGGTCACTGGTCACTGGTCAATGGTCACTGTCGCTAGTCAATGGTCACTGTCGCTGGTCAATGGTCACTGCGCTGGTCATTGGTCACTGGTCACTGGTCACAGGTCAATGGTCACTGGTCACTGGTCACTGGTCACTGGTCACTGTCGCTGGTCACTGGTCACTGGTCACTGGTCACTGGTCACTGGTCACTGGTCACTGGTCACTTGTCAATGGTCCCTATCGCTGGTCAATGGTCACTGTCGCTGGTCACTGGTCACTGGTCACTGGTCAAAAGTCACTGGTCACTTGTCACTGGTCAGTGGTCACTGGTCTCTGGTCACTGGTCACTGGTCACTGGTCACTGGTCACAGGTCAATGGTCACTGGTCACTGGTCACTGGTCACTGGTCACTGGCCACTGGTCACTGGTCACCGGTCAATGGCCACTGTCGCTGGTCAATGGTCACTGTCGCTGGTCACTGGTCAGTGGTCACTGGTCATTGGTCACTGGTCACTGGTCACAAGTCACTGGTCACTGGTCACTGGTCACTTGTCACTGGTCGATGGTCACTGGTCACTGGTCAATGGTCATTGCCGCTGGTAAATGTTCACTGTCGCTGGTCACTGGTCACTGGTCACTGTCGCTGGTCACTGGTCACTGGTCACTGGTCACTGGTCACTGGTCACTGGTCACTGGTCACTGGTCACTGGTCAATGGTCCCTATCGCTGGTCAATGGTCACTGTCGCTGGTCACTGGTCACTGGTCACTGGTCACTGGGCACTGGTCAATGGTCACTATCGCTGGTCAATGGTCACTGTCGCTGCTCACTGGTCACTGGTCACTGGTCACTGGTCACTGGTCATTGGTCACTATCGCTGGTCAATGGTCACTGTCGCTGGTCATTGGTCACTGGTCACTGGACACTGGTCACTGGTCACTGGTCACTTGTCACTGGTCACTGGTCACTGGTCACTGGTCAATGGTCACTGTCGCTGGTCACTGGTCACTGGTCACTGGTCAATGGCCACTGGTCACTGGTCACTGGTCACTGGTCACTGGTCACTGGTCACTGGTCACTGGTCAATGGTCCCTATCGCTGGTCAATGGTCACTGTCGCTGGTCACTGGTCACTGGTCACTGGGCACTGGTCACTGGTCACTGGTCACTTTCGCTGGTCTCTGGTCACTGGTAAATGGTCACTGGCCACTGGTCACTGGTCACTGTCGCTGGTCAATGGTCACTGTCGCTGGTCACTGGTCACTGGTCACTGGTCACTGGTCACTGGTCACTGGTCACAAGTCACTGGTCACTTGTCACTGGTCACTGGTCACTGGTCACTGGTCAATGGTCACTGTCGCTAGTCAATGGTCACTGTCGCTGGTCAATGGTCACTGCGCTGGTCATTGGTCAGTGGTCACTGGTCACTGGTCAAAGTCACTGGTCACTTGTCACTGGTCAGTGGTCACTGGTCTCTGGTCACTGGTCACTGGTCATTGGTCACTGGTCACTGGTCACAGGTCAATGGTCACTGGTCACTGGTCACTGGTCACTGGTCACTGTCGCTGGTCACTGGTCACTGGTCACTGGTCACTGGTCACTGGTCACTGGTCAATGGTCCCTATCGCTGGTCAATGGTCACTGTCGCTGGTCACTGGTCACTGGTCACTGGTCACTGGTCACTGGTCACTGGTCAAAAGTCACTGGTCACTTGTCACTGGTCAGTTGTCACTGGTCTCTGGTCACTGGTCACTGGTCACTGGTCACTGGTCACAGGTCAATGGTCATTGGTCACTGGTCACTGGTCACAAGTCACTGGTCACTGGTCACTGGTCACTTGTCACTGGTCGATGGTCACTGGTCACTGGTCAATGGTCATTGCCGCTGGTAAATGTTCACTGTCGCTGGTCACTGGTCAATGGTCCCTATCGCTGGTCAATGGTCACTGTCGCTGGTCACTGGTCACTGGCCACTGGTCACTGGGCACTGGTCAATGGTCACTATCGCTGGTCAATGGTCACTGTCGCTGCTCACTGGTCACTGGTCACTGGTCACTGGTCATTGGTAACTATCGCTGGTCAATGGTCACTGTCGCTGGTCACTGGTCATTGGTCACTGGTCACTGGTCACGGGTCACATGTCACGGGTCACTGTTCACTGGTCGCTAGTCACTGGTCACCGGTCACTGGTCACTGGTCACTGGTCACTGTTCACTGGTCACTGGTCACTGTTCACTGGTCACTGGTCACTGGTCACTGGTCATTGGTCACAAGTCACTGGTCACTGGTCACTTGTCACTGGTCGCTGGTCACTGGTCACTGGTCACTGGTCACTGGTCACTGGTCACTGGTCACTGTTCACTGGTCACTGGTCACAAGTCACTGGTCACATGTCACTGGTCAGTGGTCACTGGTCACTGGTCACTGGTCTGTGGTCACTGGTCACTGGTCAGTGGTCACTGGTCACAGTCACATGTCGCGGGTCACTGGTCACAAGTCACTGGTCGCTGGTCACAAGTCACTGGTCACTTGTCACTGGTCACTGGTCACTGGTCACTGGTCAATTGTCAATGGTCGCTGGTCACTGGTCACTGGTCATGGGTCACTGGTCACTGGTCACTTGTCACTGGTCACTGGTCACTGGTCACTGGTCACTGGTCAATCGTCACTATCGCTGGTCAATGGTCACTGTCGCTGCTCACTGGTCACTGGTCACTGGTCACTGGTCACTGGTCATTGGTCACTTTCGCTGGTCAATGGTCACTGTCGCTGGTCATTGGTCACTGGTCACTGGACACTGGTCACTGTCGCTGGTCACTGGTCACTGGTCACTGGTCAATGGTCACTGCCGCTGGTCACTGGTCACTGGTCACTGGTCACTGGTCACAAGTCACTGGTCACTTGTCACTGGTCACTGGTCACTGGTCACTGGTCAATGGTCACTGTCGCTAGTCAATGGTCACTGTCGCTGGTCAATGGTCACTGCGCTGGTCATTGGTCAGTGGTCACTGGTCACTGGTCAAAGTCACTGGTCACTTGTCACTGGTCAGTGGTCACTGGTCTCTGGTCACTGGTCACTGGTCACTGGTCACTGGTCACTGGTCACAGGTCAATGGTCACTGGTCACTGGTCACTGGTCACTGGTCACTGTCGCTGGTCACTGGTCACTGGTCACTGGTCACTGGTCACTGGTCACTGGTCAATGGTCCCTATCGCTGGTCAATGGTCACTGTCGCTGGTCACTGGTCACTGGTCACTGGTCACTGGTCACTGGTCACTGGTCAAAAGTCACTGGTCACTTGTCACTGGTCAGTTGTCACTGGTCTCTGGTCACTGGTCACTGGTCACTGGTCACTGGTCACAGGTCAATGGTCATTGGTCACTGGTCACTGGTCACAAGTCACTGGTCACTGGTCACTGGTCACTTGTCACTGGTCGATGGTCACTAGTCACTGGTCAATGGTCATTGCCGCTGGTAAATGTTCACTGTCGCTGGTCACTGGTCAATGGTCCCTATCGCTGGTCAATGGTCACTGTCGCTGGTCACTGGTCACTGGCCACTGGTCACTGGGCACTGGTCAATGGTCACTATCGCTGGTCAATGGTCACTGTCGCTGCTCACTGGTCACTGGTCACTGGTCACTGGTCATTGGTAACTATCGCTGGTCAATGGTCACTGTCGCTGGTCACTGGTCATTGGTCACTGGTCACTGGTCACGGGTCACATGTCACGGGTCACTGTTCACTGGTCGCTAGTCACTGGTCACCGGTCACTGGTCACTGGTCACTGGTCACTGTTCACTGGTCACTGGTCACTGTTCACTGGTCACTGGTCACTGGTCACTGGTCATTGGTCACAAGTCACTGGTCACTGGTCACTTGTCACTGGTCGCTGGTCACTGGTCACTGGTCACTGGTCACTGGTCACTGGTCACTGGTCACTGTTCACTGGTCACTGGTCACAAGTCACTGGTCACATGTCACTGGTCAGTGGTCACTGGTCACTGGTCACTGGTCTGTGGTCACTGGTCACTGGTCAGTGGTCACTGGTCACAGTCACATGTCGCGGGTCACTGGTCACAAGTCACTGGTCGCTGGTCACAAGTCACTGGTCACTTGTCACTGGTCACTGGTCACTGGTCACTGGTCAATTGTCAATGGTCGCTGGTCACTGGTCACTGGTCATGGGTCACTGGTCACTGGTCACTTGTCACTGGTCACTGGTCACTGGTCACTGGTCACTGGTCAATCGTCACTATCGCTGGTCAATGGTCACTGTCGCTGCTCACTGGTCACTGGTCACTGGTCACTGGTCACTGGTCATTGGTCACTTTCGCTGGTCAATGGTCACTGTCGCTGGTCATTGGTCACTGGTCACTGGACACTGGTCACTGTCGCTGGTCACTGGTTACTGGTCACTGGTCACTGGTCACTGGTCACTGGTCACTTGTCAATGGTCACTGTCGCTGGTCAATGGTCACTGTCGCTGGTCAATGGTCACTGTCGCTGGTCACTGGTCACTGGTCACTGGTCACTGGTCACTGGTCATTGGTCACTGGTCACTGGTCACAAGTCACTGGTCACTGGTCACTTGTCACTGGTCGCTGGTCACTGGTCACTGGTCAGTGGTCACTGTCGCTGGTAAATGGTCACTGTCGCTGGTCACTGGTCACTGGTCACTGGGCACTGGTCACTGGTCACTGGTCACTGGTCATTGGTCACTATCACTGGTCAATGGTCACTGTCGCTGGTCACTGGTCACTGGTCACTGGTCACTGGTCACTGGTCACTGGTCCCTGGTCACTGGTCACTGGTCAATGATCACTGTCGCTGGTCACTGGTCACTGGTCACTGGTCACTGGTCACTGGTCACGGGTCACATGTCACTGGTCACTGGTCACTGGTCACTGGTCACTTGTCAATGGTCACTGTCGCTGGTCAATGGTCACTGTCGCTGGTCACTGGTCACTGGTCACTGGTCACTGGTCACTGGTCATTGGTCACTGGTCACTGGTCACAAGTCACTGGTCACTGGTCACTTGTCACTGGTCGCTGGTCACTGGTCACTGGTAAGTGGTCACCGTCGCTGGTAAATGGTCACTGTCGCTGGTCACTGGTCACTGGTCACTGGTCACTGGTCACTGGTCACTGGTCACTGGTCAATGGTCCCTATCGCTGGTCAATGGTCACTGTCGCTGGTCACTGGTCACTGGTCAATGGTCCCTATCGCTGGTCAATGGTCACTGTCGCTGGTCACTGGTCACTGGTCACTGGTCACTGGTCACTGGTCAATGGTCCCTATCGCTGGTCAATGGTCACTGTCGCTGGTCACTGGTCACTGGTCACTGGTCACTGGTCACTGGTCAAAAGTCACTGGTCACTTGTCACTGGTCAATGGTCACTGCCGCTGGTCACTGCTCACTGGTCAATATTCACTGGTCACTGGTCACTGGTCACTGGTCACTGGTCACTGGTCACTGGTCACTTTCGCTGGTCACTGGTCACTGGTCAATGGTCACTGTCGCTGGTCACTGGTCACTGGTCACTGGTCACTGGTCACTGGTCACTGGTCACAGGTCAATGGTCACTGGGCACTGGTCACTGGTCACTGGTCACTGGTCACTGGTCACGGGTCACATTTCACGGGTCACTGTTCACTGGACGCTAGTCACTGGTCACCGGTCACTGGTCACTGGTCACTGGTCACTGGTCACTGTTCACTGGTCACTGGTCACAAGTCACTGGTCACATGTCACTGGTCAGTGGTCACTGGTCACTGGTCACTGGTCACTGGTCACTGGTCACTGGTCACTGGTCACTGGTCAATCGTCACTATCGCTGGTCAATGGTCACTGTCGCTGCTCACTGGTCACTGGTCACTGGTCACTGGTCACTGGTCATTGGTCACTGGTCACTGGTCACGGGTCACATGTCACTGGTCACTGGTCACTGGTCATGGGTCACTGGTCACTGGTCACTGGTCACTGGTCACTGGTCACTGGTCACTGGTCACTGGTCAATCGTCACTATCGCTGGTCAATGGTCACTGTCGCTGCTCACTGGTCACTGGTCACTGGTCACTGGTCACTGGTCATTGGTCACTTTCGCTGGTCAATGGTCACTGTCGCTGGTCATTGGTCACTGGCCACTGGACACTGGTCACTGTCGCTGGTCACTGGTCACTGGTCACTGGTCAATGGTCACTGCCGCTGGTCACTGGTCATTGGTCACTGGTCACTGGTCACTGGTCACTTGTCAATGGTCACTGTCGCTGGTCAATGGTCACTGTCGCTGGTCACTGGTCACTGGTCACTGGTCACTGGTCACTGGTCATTGGTCACTGGTCACTGGTCACAAGTCACTGGTCACTGGTCACTTGTCACTGGTCGCTGGTCACTGGTCACTGGTCAGTGGTCACTGTCGCTGGTAAATGGTCACTGTCGCTGGTCACTGGTCACTGGTCACTGGGCACTGGTCACTGGTCACTGGTCACTGGTCATTGGTCACTATCGCTGGTCAATGGTCACTGTCGCTGGTCACTGGTCACTGGTCACTGGTCACTGGTCACTGGTCCCTGGTCACTGGTCACTGGTCACTGGTCAATGGTCCCTATCGCTGGTCAATGGTCACTGTCGCTGGTCACTGGTCACTGGTCACTGGTCACTGGTCACTGGTCAAATGTCACTGGTCACTTGTCACTGGTCAATGGTCACTGCCGCTGGTCACTGCTCACTGGTCAATATTCACTGGTCACTGGTCACTGGTCACTGGTCACTGGTCACTGGTCAAATGTCACTGGTCACTTGTCACTGGTCAATGGTCACTGCCGCTGGTCACTGCTCACTGGTCATTATTCACTGGTCACTGGTCACTGGTCACTGGTCACTGGTCACTGGTCACTGGTCACTGGTCACTTTCGCTGGTCACTGGTCACTGGTCAATGGTCACTGGCCACTGGTCACTGGTCAATGGTCACTGTCGCTGGTCAATGGTCACTGTCGCTGGTCACTGGTCACTGGTCACTGGTCACTGGTCACTGGTCACTGGTCACAAGTCACTGGTCACTTGTCACTGGTCACTGGTCACTGGTCACTGGTCAATGGTCACTGTCGCTGGTCAATGGTCACTGTCGCTGGTCAATGGTCACTGCGCTGGTCATTGGTCACTGGTCACTGGTCACTGGTCAAAAGTCACTGGTCACTTGTCACTGGTCAGTGGTCACTGGTCTCTGGTCACTGGTCACTGGTCACTGGTCACTGGTCACTGGTCACAGGTCAATGGTCACTGGTCACTGGTCACTGGTCACTGGTCACTGGTCACTGGTCACGGGTCACATTTCACGGGTCACTGTTCACTGGTCGCTAGTCACTGGTCACCGGTCACTGGTCACTGGTCACTGGACACTGGTCACTGTTCACTGGTCACTGGTCACAAGTCACTGGTCACATGTCACTGGTCAGTGGTCACTGGTCACTGGTCACTGGTCTGTGGTCACTGGTCACTGGTCAGTGGTCACTGGTAACAGTCACATGTCGCGGGTCACTGGTCACAAGTCACTGGTCGCTGGTCACAAGTCACTGGTCACTTGTCACTGGTCACTGGTCACTGGTCACTGGTCCATGGTCAATGGTCGCTGGTCACTGGTCACTGGTCATGGGTCACTGGTCACTGGTCACTGGTCACTGGTCACTGGTCACTGGTCAATCGTCACTATCGCTGGTCAATGGTCACTGTCGCTGCTCACTGGTCACTGGTCACTGGTCACTGGTCACTGGTCACTGGTCACTGGTCACTGGTCATTGGTCACTATCGCTGGTCAATGGTCACTGTCGCTGGTCATTGGTCACTGGTCACTGGTCATTGGTCATTGGTCACTTGTCACTGGTCACTGGTCACTGGTCAATGGTCACTGTCGCTGGTCACTGGTCACTGGTCACTGGTCACTGGTCACTGGTCCCTGGTCACTGGTCACTGGTCAATGATCACTGTCGCTGGTCACTGGTCACTGGTCACTGGTCACTGGTCACTGGTCACGGGTCACATGTCACTGGTCACTGGTCACTGGTCACTTGTCACTGGTCACTGGTCACGGTCACTGGTCACTGGTCACTGGTCACTGGTCACTGGTCACTGGTCACTGGTCAATGGTCCCTATCGCTGGTCAATGGTCACTGTCGCTGGTCACTGGTCACTGGTCACTGGTCACTGGTCACTGGTCATTGGTGACTATCGCTGGTCAATGGTCACTGTCGCTGGTCATTGGTCACTGGTCACTGGTCACTGGTCAAAAGTCACTGGTCACTTGTCACGGGTCACATGTCACGGGTCACATGTCACGGGTCACTGTTCACTGTTCACTGGTCGCTAGTCACTGGTCACCGGTCACTGGTCACTGGTCACTGTTCACTGGTCACTGGTCACAAGTCACTGGTCACTTGTCACTGGTCAGTGGTCACTGGTCACTGGTCTGTGGTCACTGGTCACTGGTCACTGGTCACTGGTCACTGGTCATTGGTCACTGGTCACTGGTCACAAGTCACTGGTCACTGGTCACTTGTCACTGGTCGCTGGTCACTGGTCACTGGTCAATGGTCACTGTCGCTGGTAAATGTTCACTGTCGCTGGTCACTGGTCACTGGTCACTGGTCACTGGTCACTGGTCACAGGTCAATGGTCACTGGTCACTGGTCACTGGTCACTGGTCACTGGTCACTGGTCACTGGTCATTGGTCACTGGTCACTGGTCACAAATCACTGGTCACTGGTCACTTGTCACTGGTCACTGGTCACTGGTCACTGGTCAATGGTCACTGTCGCTGGTCAATGGTCACTGTCGCTGGTCAATGGTCACTGCGCTGGTCACTGGTCACAAGTCACTGGTCACTTGTCACTGGTCAGTTTTCACTGGTCACTGGTCTGTGGTCACTGGTCACTGGTCACTGGTCACTGGTCACTGGTCACTGGTCACTGGTCATTGGTCACTGGTCACTGGACACAAATCACTGGTCACTGGTCACTTGTCACTGGTCACTGGTCACTGGTCACTGGTCAATGGTCACTGTCGCTGGTCAATGGTCACTGTCGCTGGTCAATGGTCACTGCGCTGGTCATTGGTCACTGGCCACTGGTCACTGGTCACTGGTCAAAAGTCACTGGTCAGTGGTCACTGGTCTCTGGTCACTGGTCACTGGTCACTGGTCACTGGTCACTGGTCACAGGTCAATAGTCACTGGTCACTGGTCACTGGTCACTGGTCACTGGTCACTGGTCACAGGTCACTGGTCACTGGTCACGGGTCACATTTCACGGGTCACGGTTCACTGGTCGCTAGTCACTGGTCACCGGTCACTGGTCACCGGTCACTGGTCACTGTTCACTGGTCACTGGTCACAAGTCACTGGTCACATGTCACTGGTCAGTGGTCACTGGTCACTGGTCACTGGTCTGTGGTCACTGGTCACTGGTCAGTGGTCACTGGTCACAGTCACATGTCGCGGGTCACTGGTCACAAGTCACTGGTCGCTGGTCACAAGTCACTGGTCACTTGTCACTGGACACTGGTCACTGGTCACTGGTCAATTGTCAATGGTCGCTGGGCACTGGTCACTGGTCATGGGTCACTGGTCACTGGTCACTGGTCACTGGTCACTGGTCACTGGTCACTGGTCACTGGTCAATCGTCACTATCGCTGGTCAATGGTCACTGTCGCTGCTCACTGGTCACTGGTCACTGGTCACTGGTCACTGGTCACTGGTCACTGGTCATTGGTCACTATCGCTGGTCAATGGTCACTGTCGCTGGTCATTGGTCACTGGTCACTGGACACTGGTCACTGTCGCTGGTCACTGGTCACTGGTCACTGGTCAATGGTCACTGCCGCTGGTCACTGGTCACTGGTCACTGCTCACTGGTCACTGGTCACTTGTCAATGGTCACTGTCGCTGGTCAATGGTCACTGTCGCTGGTCACTGGTCACTGGTCACTGGTCATTGGTCACTGGTCACTGGTCACAAGTCACTGGTCACTGGTCACTTGTCACTGGTCGCTGGTCACTGGTCACTGGTCAGTGGTCACTGTCGCTGGTAAATTGTCACTGTCGCTGGTCACTGGTCACTGGTCACTGGGCACTGGTCACTGGTCACTGGTCACTGGTCATTGGTCACTATCGCTGGTCAATGGTCACTGTCGCTGGTCATTGGTCACTGGTCACTGGACACTGGTCACTGGTCACTTGTCACTGGTCACTGGTCACTGGTCAATGGTCACTGTCGCTGGTCACTGGTCACTGGTCACTGGTCACTGGTCACTGGTCACTGGTCCCTGGTCACTGGTCACTGGTCAATGATCACTGTCGCTGGTCACTGGTCACTGGTCACTGGTCACTGGTCACTGGTCACTGGTCACGGGTCACATGTCACTGGTCACTGGTCACTGGTCACTGGTCACTGGTCACTGGTCACTGGTCACTGGTCACTATCGTTGGTCAATGGTCACTGTCGCTGGTCACTGGTCACTGGTCACTGTTCACTGGTCACTGGTCACTGGTCACTGGTCACTGGTCACTATCGCTGGTCAATGGTCACTGTCGCTGGTCATTGGTCACTGGTCACTGGACACTGGTCACTGGTCACTGGTCACTTGTCACTGGTCACTGGTCACTGGTCACTGGTCAATGGTCACTGTCGCTGGTCACTGGTCACTGGTCACTGGTCAATGGCCACTGGTCACTGGTCACTGGTCACTGGTCACTGGTCACTGGTCACTGGTCAATGGTCCCTATCGCTGGTCAATGGTCACTGTCGCTGGTCACTGGTCACTGGTCACTGGGCACTGGTCACTGGTCACTGGTCACTTTCGCTGGTCACTGGTCACTGGTAAATGGTCACTGGCCACTGGTCACTGGTCACTGGTCAATGGTCACTGTCGCTGGTCAATGGTCACTGTCGCTGGTCACTGGTCACTGGTCACTGGTCACTGGTCACTGGTCACTGGTCACAAGTCACTGGTCACTTGTCACTGGTCACTGGTCACTGGTCACTGGTCAATGGTCACTGTCGCTAGTCAATGGTCACTGTCGCTGGTCAATGGTCACTGCGCTGGTCATTGGTCAGTGGTCGCTGGTCACTGGTCAAAGTCACTGGTCACTTGTCACTGGTCAGTGGTCACTGGTCTCTGGTCACTGGTCACTGGTCACTGGTCACTGGTCACTGGTCACAGGTCAATGGTCACTGGTCACTGGTCACTGGTCACTGGTCACTGTCGCTGGTCACTGGTCACTGGTCACTGGTCACTGGTCACTGGTCACTGGTCACTGGTCACTGGTCACTGGTCCCTGGTCACTGGTCACTGGTCAATGATCACTGTCGCTGGTAACTGGTCACTGGTCACTGGGCACTGGTCACTGGTCACTGGTCACTGGTCATTGGTCACTATCGCTGGTCAATGGTCACAGTCGCTGGTCATTGGTCACTGGTCACTGGACACTGGTCACTGGTCACTTGTCACTGGTCACTGGTCACTGGTCAATGGTCACTGTCGCTGGTCACTGGTCACTGGTCACTGGTCACTGGTCACTGGTCCCTGGTCACTGGTCACTGGTCAATGATCACTGTCGCTGGTCACTGGTCACTGGTCACTGGTCACTGGTCACTGGTCACTGGTCACCGGTCACATGTCACTGGTCACTGGTCACTGGTCACTGGTCACTGGTCACTGGTCACTGGTCACTGGTCACTATCGTTGGTCAATGGTCACTGTCGCTGGTCACTGGTCACTGGTCACTGTTCACTGGTCACTGGTCACTGGTCACTGGTCACTGGTCACTATCGCTGGTCAATGGTCACTGTCGCTGGTCATTGGTCACTGGTCACTGGACACTGGTCACTGGTCACTGGTCACTTGTCACTGGTCACTGGTCACTGGTCACTGGTCAATGGTCACTGTCGCTGGTCACTGGTCACTGGTCACTGGTCAATGGCCACTGGTCACTGGTCACTGGTCACTGGTCACTGGTCACTGGTCAATGGTCCCTATCGCTGGTCAATGGTCACTGTCGCTGGTCACTGGTCACTGGTCACTGGGCACTGGTCACTGGTCACTGGTCACTTTCGCTGGTCACTGGTCACTGGTAAATGGTCACTGGCCACTGGTCACTGGTCACTGGTCAATGGTCACTGTCGCTGGTCAATGGTCACTGTCGCTGGTCACTGGTCACTGGTCACTGGTCACTGGTCACTGGTCACTGGTCACTGGTCACTGGTCACTGGTCACTGGTCACTGGTCACTGGTCACTGGTCAATGGTCCCTATCGCTGGTCAATGGTCACTGTCGCTGGTCACTGGTCACTGGTCACTGGTCACTGGTCACTGGTCACTGGTCAAAAGTCACTGGTCACTTGTCACTGGTCAGTGGTCACTGGTCTCTGGTCACTGGTCACTGGTCACTGGTCACTGGTCACAGGTCAATGGTCACTGGTCACTGGTCACTGGTCACTGGTCACTGGCCACTGGTCACTGGTCACCGGTCAATGGCCACTGTCGCTGGTCAATGGTCACTGTCGCTGGTCACTGGTCACTGGTCACTGGCGACTGGTCACTGGTCACTGGTCACTGGTTATTGGTCACTGGTCACTGGTCACAAGTCACTGGTCACTGGTCACTGGTCACTTGTCACTGGTCGATGGTCACTGGTCACTGGTCAATGGTCATTGTCGCTGGTAAATGTTCACTGTCGCTGGTCACTGGTCACTGGTCACTGTCGCTGGTCACTGGTCACTGGTCACTGGTCACTGGTCACTGGTCACTGGTCACTGGTCAATGGTCCCTATCGCTGGTCAATGGTCACTGTCGCTGGTCACTGGTCACTGGTCACTGGTCACTGGGCACTGGTCAATGGTCACTATCGCTGGTCAATGGTCACTGTCGCTGCTCACTGGTCACTGGTCACTGGTCACTGGTCATTGGTAACTATCGCTGGTCAATGGTCACTGTCGCTGGTCACTGGTCACTGGTCACTGGTCACTGGTCACGGGTCACATGTCACGGGTCACGGTTCACTGGTCGCTAGTCACTGGTCACCGGTCACTGGTCACTGGTCACTGGTCACTGTTCACTGGTCACTGGTCACTGGTCACTGGTCACTGGTCACTGGTCACTGGTCACTGGTCACTGGTCACTATCGCTGGTCAATGGTCACTGTCGCTGGTCACTGGTCACTGGTCACTGTTCACTGGTCACTGGTCACTGGTCACTGGTCATTGGTCACAAGTCACTGGTCACTGGTCACTTGTCACTGGTCGCTGGTCACTGGTCACTGGTCACTGGTCACTGGTCACTGGTCACTGGTCACTGTTCACTGGTCACTGGTCACAAGTCACTGGTCACATGTCACTGGTCAGTGGTAACTGGTCAGTGGTCACTGGTCACTGGTCACTGGTCTGTGGTCACTGGTCACTGGTCAGTGGTCACTGGTCACAGTCACATGTCGCGGGTCACTGGTCACAAGTCACTGGTCGCTGGTCACAAGTCACTGGTCACTTGTCACTGGTCACTGGTCACTGGTCACTGGTCAATTGTCAATGGTCGCTGGTCACTGGTCACTGGTCATGGGTCACTGGTCACTGGTCACTGGTCACTGGTCACTGGTCACTGGTCACTGGTCAATCGTCACTATCGCTGGTCAATGGTCACTGTCGCTGCTCACTGGTCACTGGTCACTGGTCACTGGTCACTGGTCATTGGTCACTTTCGCTGGTCAATGGTCACTGTCGCTGGTCATTGGTCACTGGTCACTGGACACTGGTCACTGTCGCTGGTCACTGGTCACTGGTCACTGGTCAATGGTCACTGCCGCTGGTCACTGGTCACTGGTCACTGCTCACTGGTCACTGGTCACTTGTCAATGGTCACTGTCGCTGGTCAATGGTCACTGTCGCTGGTCACTGGTCACTGGTCACTGGTCACTGGTCACTGGTCATTGGTCACTGGTCACTGGTCACAAGTCACTGGTCACTGGTCACTTGTCACTGGTCGCTGGTCACTGGTCACTGGTCAGTGGTCACTGTCGCTGGTAAATGGTCACTGTCGCTGGTCACTGGTCACTGGTCACTGGGCACTGGTCACTGGTCACTGGTCACTGGTCATTGGTCACTATCGCTGGTCAATGGTCACTGTCGCTGGTCACTGGTCACTGGTCACTGGTCACTGGTCACTGGTCACTGGTCCCTGGTCACTGGTCACTGGTCAATGATCACTGTCGCTGGTCACTGGTCACTGGTCACTGGTCACTGGTCACTGGTCACGGGTCACATGTCACTGGTCACTGGTCACTGGTCACTGGTCACTTGTCAATGGTCACTGTCGCTGGTCAATGGTCACTGTCGCTGGTCACTGGTCACTGGTCACTGGTCACTGGTCACTGGTCATTGGTCACTGGTCACTGGTCACAAGTCACTGGTCACTGGTCACTTGTCACTGGTCGCTGGTCACTGGTCACTGGTAAGTGGTCACTGTCGCTGGTAAATGGTCACTGTCGCTGGTCACTGGTCACTGGTCACTGGTCACTGGTCACTGGTCACTGGTCACTGGTCACTGGTCAATGGTCCCTATCGCTGGTCAATGGTCACTGTCGCTGGTCACTGGTCACTGGTCACTGGTCAATGGTCCCTATCGCTGGTCAATGGTCACTGTCGCTGGTCACTGGTCACCGGTCACTGGTCACTGGTCACTGGTCACTGGTCACTGGTCAATGGTCCCTATCGCTGGTCAATGGTCACTGTCGCTGGTCACTGGTCACTGGTCACTGGTCACTGGTCACTGGTCAAAAGTCACTGGTCACTTGTCACTGGTCAATGGTCACTGCCGCTGGTCACTGCTCACTGGTCAATATTCACTGGTCACTGGTCACTGGTCACTGGTCACTGGTCACTGGTCACTGGTCACTGGTCACTTTCGCTGGTCACTGGTCACTGGTCAATGGTCACTGGCCACTGGTCACTGGTCACTGGTCAATGGTCACTGTCGCTGGTCAATGGTCACTGTCGCTGGTCACTGGTCACTGGTCACTGGTCACTGGTCACTGGTCACTGGTCACTTTTCACAAGTCACTGGTCACTTGTCACTGGTCACTGGTCACTGGTCACTGGTCACTGGTCAATGGTCACTGTCGCTGGTCAATGGTCACTGTCGCTGGTCACTGGTCACTGGTCACTGGTCACTGGTCACTTTCGCTGGTCACTGGCCACTGGTCAATGGTCACTGGCCACTGGTCACTGGTCACTGGTCAATGGTCACTGTCGCTGGTCAATGGTCACTGTCGCTGGTCACTGGTCACTGGTCACTGGTCACTGGTCACTGGTCACTGGTCACAAGTCACTGGTCACTTGTCACTGGTCACTGGTCACTGGTCACTGGTCAATGGTCACTGTCGCTGGTCAATGGTCACTGTCGCTGGTCAATGGTCACTGCGCTGGTCATTGGTCACTGGTCACTGGTCACTGGTCAAAAGTCACTGGTCACTTGTCACTGGTCAGTGGTCACTGGTCTCTGGTCACTGGTCACTGGTCACTGGTCACTGGTCACTGGTCACAGGTCAATGGTCACTGGTCACTGGTCACTGGTCACTGGTCACGGGTCACATTTCACGGGTCACTGTTCACTGGTCGCTAGTCACTGGTCACCGGTCACTGGTCACTGGTCACTGGTCACTGGTCACTGTTCACTGGTCACTGGTCACAAGTCACTGGTCACATGTCACTGGTCAGTGGTCACTGGTCACTGGTCACTGGTCTGTGGTCACTGGTCACTGGTCAGTGGTCACTGGTAACAGTCACATGTCGCGGGTCACTGGTCACAAGTCACTGGTCGCTGGTCACAAGTCACTGGTCACTTGTCACTGGTCACTGGTCACTGGTCACTGGTCAATGGTCAATGGTCGCTGGTCACTGGTCACTGGTCATGGGTCACTGGTCACTGGTCACTGGTCACTGGTCACTGGTCACTGGTCACTGGTCAATCGTCACTATCGCTGGTCAATGGTCACTGTCGCTGCTCACTGGTCACTGGTCACTGGTCACTGGTCACTGGTCACTGGTCACTGGTCACTGGTCATTGGTCACTATCGCTGGTCAATGGTCACTGTCGCTGGTCATTGGTCACTGGTCACTGGTCATTGGTCACTTGTCACTGGTCACTGGTCACTGGTCAATGGTCACTGTCGCTGGTCACTGGTCACTGGTCACTGGTCACTGGTCACTGGTCCCTGGTCACTGGTCACTGGTCAATGATCACTGTCGCTGGTCACTGGTCACTGGTCACTGGTCACTGGTCACTGGTCACGGGTCACATGTCACTGGTCACTGGTCACTGGTCACTTGTCACTGGTCACTGGTCACGGTCACTGGTCACTGGTCACTGGTCACTGGTCACTGGTCACTGGTCACTGGTCAATGGTCCCTATCGCTGGTCAATGGTCACTGTCGCTGGTCACTGGTCACTGGTCACGGGTCACTGGTCACTGGTCATTGGTGACTATCGCTGGTCAATGGTCACTGTCGCTGGTCATTGGTCACTGGTCACTGGTCACTGGTCAAAAGTCACTGGTCACTTGTCACGGGTCCCATGTCACGGGTCACTGTTCACTGTTCACTGGTCGCTAGTCACTGGTCACCGGTCACTGGTCACTGGTCACTGTTCACTGGTCACTGGTCACAAGTCACTGGTCACTTGTCACTGGTCAGTGGTCACTGGTCACTGGTCTGTGGTCACTGGTCACTGGTCACTGGTCACTGGTCACTGGTCACTGGTCACTGGTCACTGGTCACTGGTCATTGGTCACTGGTCACTGGTCACAAGTCACTGGTCACTGGTCACTTGTCACTGGTCGCTGGTCACTGGTCACTGGTCAATGGTCACTGTCGCTGGTAAATGTTCACTGTCGCTGGTCACTGGTCACTGGTCACTGGTCACAGGTCAATGGTCACTGGTCACTGGTCACTGGTCACTGGTCACTGGTCACTGTTCACTGGTCACTGGTCACAAGTCACTGGTCACTTGTCACTGGTCAGTGGTCACTGGTCACTGGTCTGTGGTCACTGGTCACTGGTCACTGGTCACTGGTCACTGGTCACTGGTCACTGGTCATTGGTCACTGGTCACTGGTCACAAGTCACTGGTCACTGGTCACTTGTCACTGGTCACTGGTCACTGGTCACTGGTCAATGGTCACTGTCGCTGGTCAATGGTCACTGTCGCTGGTCAATGGTCACTGCGCTGGTCATTGGTCACTGGCCACTGGTCACTGGTCACTGGTCAAAAGTCACTGGTCACTTGTCACTGGTCTCTGGTCACTGGTCACTGGTCACTGGTCACTGGTCACTGGCCACAGGTCAATAGTCACTGGTCACTGGTCACTGGTCACTGGTCACTGGTCACTGGTCACAGGTCACTGGTCACTGGTCACGGGTCACATTTCACGGGTCACGGTTCACTGGTCGCTAGTCACTGGTCACCGGTCACTGGTCACCGGTCACTGGTCACTGTTCACTGGTCACTGGTCACAAGTCACTGGTCACATGTCACTGGTCAGTGGTCACTGGTCACTGGTCACTGGTCTGTGGTCACTGGTCACTGGTCAGTGGTCACTGGTCACAGTCACATGTCGCGGGTCACTGGTCACAAGTCACTGGTCGCTGGTCACAAGTCACGGGTCACTTGTCACTGGTCACTGGTCACTGGTCACTGGTCAATTGTCAATGGTCGCTGGTCACTGGTTACTGGTCATGGGTCACTGGTCACTGGTCACTGGTCACTGGTCACTGGTCACTGGTCACTGGTCAATCGTCACTATCGCTGGTCAATGGTCACTGTCGCTGGTCACTGGTCACTGGTCACTGGTCACTGGTCACTGGTCATTGGTCACTGGTCACTGGTCACAAGTCACTGGTCACTGGTCCCTTGTCACTGGTCGCTGGTCACTGGTCACTGGTCAGTGGTCACTGTCGCTGGTAAATGGTCACTGTCGCTGGTCACTGGTCACTGGTCACTGGGCACTGGTCACTGGTCACTGGTCACTGGTCACAAGTCACTGGTCACTGGTCACTTGTCACTGGTCGCTGGTCACTGGTCACTGGTCAGTGGTCACTGTCGCTGGTAAATGGTCACTGTCGCTGGTCACTGGTCACTGGTCACTGGGCACTGGTCCCTGGTCACTGGTCACTGGTCATTGGTCACTATCGCTGGTCAATGGTCACTGTCGCTGGTCATTGGTCACTGGTCACTGGACACTGGTCACTGGTCACTTGTCACTGGTCACTGGTCACTGGTCAATGGTCACTGTCGCTGGTCACTGGTCACTGGTCACTGGTCACTGGTCACTGGTCCCTGGTCACTGGTCACTGGTCAGTGGTCACTGTCGTTGGTCAATGGTCACTGTCGCTGGTCACTGGTCACTGGTCACTGTTCTCTGGTCACTGGTCACTGGTCACTGGTCATTGGTCACTATCGCTGGTCAATGGTCACTGTCGCTGGTCATTGGTCACTGGTCACTGGACACTGGTCACTGGTCACTGGTCACTTGTCACTGGTCACTGGTCACTGGTCACTGGTCAATGGTCACTGTCGCTGGTCACTGGTCACTGGTCACTGGTCAATGGCCACTGGTCACTGGTCACTGGTCACTGGTCACTGGTCACTGGTCACTGGTCACTGGTCAATGGTCCCTATCGCTGGTCAATGGTCACTGTCGCTGGTCACTGGTCACTGGTCACTGGGCACTGGTCACTGGTCACTGGTCACTTTCGCTGGTCACTGGTCACTGGTAAATGGTCACTGGCCACTGGTCACTGGTCACTGGTCAATGGTCACTGTCGCTAGTCAATGGTCACTGTCGCTGGTCAATGGTCACTGCGCTGGTCATTGGTCAGTGGTCACTGGTCACTGGTCAAAGTCACTGGTCACTTGTCACTGGTCAGTGGTCACTGGTCTCTGGTCACTGGTCACTGGTCACTGGTCACTGGTCACTGGTCACAGGTCAATGGTCACTGGTCACTGGTCACTGGTCACTGGTCACTGTCGCTGGTCACTGGTCACTGGTCACTGGTCACTGGTCACTGGTCACTGGTCACTGGTCACTGGTCAATGGTCCCTATCGCTGGTCAATGGTCACTGTCGCTGGTCACTGGTCACTGGTCACTGGTCACTGGTCACTGGTCACTGGTCACTGGTCAAAAGTCACTGGTCACTTGTCACTGGTCAGTGGTCACTGGTCTCTGGTCACTGGTCACTGGTCACTGGTCACTGGTCACAGGTCAATGGTCACTGGTCACTGGTCACTGGTCACTGGTCACTGGCCACTGGTCACTGGTCACCGGTCAATGGCCACTGTCGCTGGTCAATGGTCACTGTCGCTGGTCACTGGTCACTGGTCACTGGTCACTGGTCACTGGTCACTGGTCATTGGTCACTGGTCACTGGTCACAAGTCACTGGTCACTGGTCACTGGTCACTTGTCACTGGTCGATGGTCACTGGTCACTGGTCAATGGTCATTGCCGCTGGTAAATGTTCACTGTCGCTGGTCACTGGTCACTGGTCACTGTCGCTGGTCACTGGTCACTGGTCACTGGTCACTGGTCACTGGTCACTGGTCACTGGTCACTGGTCAATGGTCCCTATCGCTGGTCAATGGTCACTGTCGCTGGTCACTGGTCACTGGTCACTGGGCACTGGTCAATGGTCACTATCGCTGGTCAATGGTCACTGTCGCTGCTCACTGGTCACTGGTCACTGGTCACTGGTCATTGGTAACTATCGCTGGTCAATGGTCACTGTCGCTGGTCACTGGTCACTGGTCACTGGTCACTGGTCACGGGTCACATGTCACGGGTCACTGTTCACTGGTCGCTAGTCACTGGTCACCGGTCACTGGTCTCTGGTCACTGGTCACTGTTCACTGGTCACTGGTCACTGGTCACTGGTCACTGGTCACTGGTCACTGGTCACTGGTCACTATCGCTGGTCAATGGTCACTGTCGCTGGTCACTGGTCACTGGTCACTGTTCACTGGTCACTGGTCACTGGTCACTGGTCATTGGTCACAAGTCACTGGTCACTGGTCACTTGTCACTGGTCGCTAGTCACTGGTCACCGGTCACTGGTCACTGGTCACTGGTCACTGGTCACTGTTCACTGGTCACTGGTCACAAGTCACTGGTCACATGTCACTGGTCAGTGGTCACTGGTCACTGGTCACTGGTCTGTGGTCACTGGTCACTGGTCAGTGGTCACTGGTAACAGTCACATGTCGCGGGTCACTGGTCACAAGTCACTGGTCGCTGGTCACAAGTCACTGGTCACTTGTCACTGGTCACTGGTCACTGGTCACTGGTCAATGGTCAATGGTCGCTGGTCACTGGTCACTGGTCATGGGTCACTGGTCACTGGTCACTGGTCACTGGTCACTGGTCACTGGTCACTGGTCAATCGTCACTATCGCTGGTCAATGGTCACTGTCGCTGCTCACTGGTCACTGGTCACTGGTCACTGGTCACTGGTCACTGGTCACTGGTCACTGGTCATTGGTCACTATCGCTGGTCAATGGTCACTGTCGCTGGTCATTGGTCACTGGTCACTGGTCATTGGTCACTTGTCACTGGTCACTGGTCACTGGTCAATGGTCACTGTCGCTGGTCACTGGTCACTGGTCACTGGTCACTGGTCACTGGTCCCTGGTCACTGGTCACTGGTCAATGATCACTGTCGCTGGTCACTGGTCACTGGTCACTGGTCACTGGTCACTGGTCACGGGTCACATGTCACTGGTCACTGGTCACTGGTCACTTGTCACTGGTCACTGGTCACGGTCACTGGTCACTGGTCACTGGTCACTGGTCACTGGTCACTGGTCACTGGTCAATGGTCCCTATCGCTGGTCAATGGTCACTGTCGCTGGTCACTGGTCACTGGTCACGGGTCACTGGTCACTGGTCATTGGTGACTATCGCTGGTCAATGGTCACTGTCGCTGGTCATTGGTCACTGGTCACTGGTCACTGGTCAAAAGTCACTGGTCACTTGTCACGGGTCCCATGTCACGGGTCACTGTTCACTGTTCACTGGTCGCTAGTCACTGGTCACCGGTCACTGGTCACTGGTCACTGTTCACTGGTCACTGGTCACAAGTCACTGGTCACTTGTCACTGGTCAGTGGTCACTGGTCACTGGTCTGTGGTCACTGGTCACTGGTCACTGGTCACTGGTCACTGGTCACTGGTCACTGGTCACTGGTCACTGGTCATTGGTCACTGGTCACTGGTCACAAGTCACTGGTCACTGGTCACTTGTCACTGGTCGCTGGTCACTGGTCACTGGTCAATGGTCACTGTCGCTGGTAAATGTTCACTGTCGCTGGTCACTGGTCACTGGTCACTGGTCACAGGTCAATGGTCACTGGTCACTGGTCACTGGTCACTGGTCACTGGTCACTGTTCACTGGTCACTGGTCACAAGTCACTGGTCACTTGTCACTGGTCAGTGGTCACTGGTCACTGGTCTGTGGTCACTGGTCACTGGTCACTGGTCACTGGTCACTGGTCACTGGTCACTGGTCATTGGTCACTGGTCACTGGTCACAAGTCACTGGTCACTGGTCACTTGTCACTGGTCACTGGTCACTGGTCACTGGTCAATGGTCACTGTCGCTGGTCAATGGTCACTGTCGCTGGTCAATGGTCACTGCGCTGGTCATTGGTCACTGGCCACTGGTCACTGGTCACTGGTCAAAAGTCACTGGTCACTTGTCACTGGTCTCTGGTCACTGGTCACTGGTCACTGGTCACTGGTCACTGGCCACAGGTCAATAGTCACTGGTCACTGGTCACTGGTCACTGGTCACTGGTCACTGGTCACAGGTCACTGGTCACTGGTCACGGGTCACATTTCACGGGTCACGGTTCACTGGTCGCTAGTCACTGGTCACCGGTCACTGGTCACCGGTCACTGGTCACTGTTCACTGGTCACTGGTCACAAGTCACTGGTCACATGTCACTGGTCAGTGGTCACTGGTCACTGGTCACTGGTCTGTGGTCACTGGTCACTGGTCAGTGGTCACTGGTCACAGTCACATGTCGCGGGTCACTGGTCACAAGTCACTGGTCGCTGGTCACAAGTCACGGGTCACTTGTCACTGGTCACTGGTCACTGGTCACTGGTCAATTGTCAATGGTCGCTGGTCACTGGTTACTGGTCATGGGTCACTGGTCACTGGTCACTGGTCACTGGTAACTGGTCACTGGTCACTGGTCAATCGTCACTATCGCTGGTCAATGGTCACTGTCGCTGGTCACTGGTCACTGGTCACTGGTCACTGGTCACTGGTCATTGGTCACTGGTCACTGGTCACAAGTCACTGGTCACTGGTCCCTTGTCACTGGTCGCTGGTCACTGGTCACTGGTCAGTGGTCACTGTCGCTGGTAAATGGTCACTGTCGCTGGTCACTGGTCACTGGTCACTGGGCACTGGTCACTGGTCACTGGTCACTGGTCACAAGTCACTGGTCACTGGTCACTTGTCACTGGTCGCTGGTCACTGGTCACTGGTCAGTGGTCACTGTCGCTGGTAAATGGTCACTGTCGCTGGTCACTGGTCACTGGTCACTGGGCACTGGTCCCTGGTCACTGGTCACTGGTCATTGGTCACTATCGCTGGTCAATGGTCACTGTCGCTGGTCATTGGTCACTGGTCACTGGACACTGGTCACTGGTCACTTGTCACTGGTCACTGGTCACTGGTCAATGGTCACTGTCGCTGGTCACTGGTCACTGGTCACTGGTCACTGGTCACTGGTCCCTGGTCACTGGTCACTGGTCAGTGGTCACTGTCGTTGGTCAATGGTCACTGTCGCTGGTCACTGGTCACTGGTCACTGTTCTCTGGTCACTGGTCACTGGTCACTGGTCATTGGTCACTATCGCTGGTCAATGGTCACTGTCGCTGGTCATTGGTCACTGGTCACTGGACACTGGTCACTGGTCACTGGTCACTTGTCACTGGTCACTGGTCACTGGTCACTGGTCAATGGTCACTGTCGCTGGTCACTGGTCACTGGTCACTGGTCAATGGCCACTGGTCACTGGTCACTGGTCACTGGTCACTGGTCACTGGTCACTGGTCACTGGTCAATGGTCCCTATCGCTGGTCAATGGTCACTGTCGCTGGTCACTGGTCACTGGTCACTGGGCACTGGTCACTGGTCACTGGTCACTTTCGCTGGTCACTGGTCACTGGTAAATGGTCACTGGCCACTGGTCACTGGTCACTGGTCAATGGTCACTGTCGCTAGTCAATGGTCACTGTCGCTGGTCAATGGTCACTGCGCTGGTCATTGGTCAGTGGTCACTGGTCACTGGTCAAAGTCACTGGTCACTTGTCACTGGTCAGTGGTCACTGGTCTCTGGTCACTGGTCACTGGTCACTGGTCACTGGTCACTGGTCACAGGTCAATGGTCACTGGTCACTGGTCACTGGTCACTGGTCACTGTCGCTGGTCACTGGTCACTGGTCACTGGTCACTGGTCACTGGTCACTGGTCACTGGTCACTGGTCAATGGTCCCTATCGCTGGTCAATGGTCACTGTCGCTGGTCACTGGTCACTGGTCACTGGTCACTGGTCACTGGTCACTGGTCACTGGTCAAAAGTCACTGGTCACTTGTCACTGGTCAGTGGTCACTGGTCTCTGGTCACTGGTCACTGGTCACTGGTCACTGGTCACAGGTCAATGGTCACTGGTCACTGGTCACTGGTCACTGGTCACTGGCCACTGGTCACTGGTCACCGGTCAATGGCCACTGTCGCTGGTCAATGGTCACTGTCGCTGGTCACTGGTCACTGGTCACTGGTCACTGGTCACTGGTCACTGGTCATTGGTCACTGGTCACTGGTCACAAGTCACTGGTCACTGGTCACTGGTCACTTGTCACTGGTCGATGGTCACTGGTCACTGGTCAATGGTCATTGCCGCTGGTAAATGTTCACTGTCGCTGGTCACTGGTCACTGGTCACTGTCGCTGGTCACTGGTCACTGGTCACTGGTCACTGGTCACTGGTCACTGGTCACTGGTCACTGGTCAATGGTCCCTATCGCTGGTCAATGGTCACTGTCGCTGGTCACTGGTCACTGGTCACTGGGCACTGGTCAATGGTCACTATCGCTGGTCAATGGTCACTGTCGCTGCTCACTGGTCACTGGTCACTGGTCACTGGTCATTGGTAACTATCGCTGGTCAATGGTCACTGTCGCTGGTCACTGGTCACTGGTCACTGGTCACTGGTCACGGGTCACATGTCACGGGTCACTGTTCACTGGTCGCTAGTCACTGGTCACCGGTCACTGGTCTCTGGTCACTGGTCACTGTTCACTGGTCACTGGTCACTGGTCACTGGTCACTGGTCACTGGTCACTGGTCACTGGTCACTATCGCTGGTCAATGGTCACTGTCGCTGGTCACTGGTCACTGGTCACTGTTCACTGGTCACTGGTCACTGGTCACTGGTCATTGGTCACAAGTCACTGGTCACTGGTCACTTGTCACTGGTCGCTGGTCACTGGTCACTGGTCACTGGTCACTGGTCACTGGTCACTGGTCACTGTTCACTGGTCACTGGTCACAAGTCACTGGTCACATGTCACTGGTCAGTGGTCACTGGTCACTGGTCACTGGTCTGTGGTCACTGGTCACTGGTCAGTGGTCACTGGTCACAGTCACATGTCGCGGGTCACTGGTCACAAGTCACTGGTCGCTGGTCACAAGTCACTGGTCACTTGTCACTGGTCACTGGTCACTGGTCACTGGTCAATTGTCAATGGTCGCTGGTCACTGGTCACTGGTCATGGGTCACTGGTCACTGGTCACTGGTCACTGGTCACTGGTCACTGGTCACTGGTCACTGGTCAATCGTCACTATCGCTGGTCAATGGTCACTGTCGCTGCTCACTGGTCACTGGTCACTGGTCACTGGTCACTGGTCATTGGTCACTTTCGCTGGTCAATGGTCACTGTCGCTGGTCATTGGTCACTGGTCACTGGACACTGGTCACTGTCGCTGGTCACTGGTCACTGGTCACTGGTCAATGGTCACTGCCGCTGGTCACTGGTCACTGGTCACTGCTCACTGGTCACTGGTCACTTGTCAATGGTCACTGTCGCTGGTCAATGGTCACTGTCGCTGGTCAATGGTCACTGTCGCTGGTCACTGGTCACTGGTCACTGGTCACTGGTCATTGGTCACTGGTCACTGGTCACAAGTCACTGGTCACTGGTCACTTGTCACTGGTCGCTGGTCACTGGTCACTGGTCAGTGGTCACTGTCGCTGGTAAATGGTCACTGTCGCTGGTCACTGGTCACTGGTCACTGGGCACTGGTCACTGGTCACTGGTCACTGGTCATTGGTCACTATCGCTGGTCAATGGTCACTGTCGCTGGTCACTGGTCACTGGTCACTGGTCACTGGTCACTGGTCCCTGGTCACTGGTCACTGGTCAATGATCACTGTCGCTGGTCACTGGTCACTGGTCACTGGTCACTGGTCACTGGTCACGGGTCACATGTCACTGGTCACTGGTCACTGGTCACTGGTCACTTGTCAATGGTCACTGTCGCTGGTCAATGGTCACTGTCGCTGGTCACTGGTCACTGGTCACTGGTCACTGGTCATTGGTCACTGGTCACTGGTCACAAGTCACTGGTCACTGGTCACTTGTCACTGGTCGCTGGTCACTGGTCACTGGTAAGTGGTCACTGTCGCTGGTAAATGGTCACTGTCGCTTGTCACTGGTCACTGGTCACTGGTCACTGGTCACTGGTCACTGGTCACTGGTCAATGGTCCCTATCGCTGGTCAATGGTCACTGTCGCTGGTCACTGGTCACTGGTCACTGGTCAATGGTCCCTATCGCTGGTCAATGGTCACTGTCGCTGGTCACTGGTCACTGGTCACTGGTCACTGGTCACTGGTCACTGGTCACTGGTCACTGGTCAATGGTCCCTATCGCTGGTCAATGGTCACTGTCGCTGGTCACTGGTCACTGGTCACTGGTCACTGGTCACTGGTCAAAAGTCACTGGTCACTTGTCACTGGTCAATGGTCACTGCCGCTGGTCACTGCTCACTGGTCAATATTCACTGGTCACTGGTCACTGGTCACTGGTCACTGGTCACTGGTCACTGGTCACTGGTCACTTTCGCTGGTCACTGGTCACTGGTCAATGGTCACTGGCCACTGGTCACTGGTCACTGGTCAATGGTCACTGTCGCTGGTCAATGGTCACTGTCGCTGGTCACTGGTCACTGGTCACTGTTCACTGGTCACTGGTCACAAGTCACTGGTCACATGTCACTGGTCAGTGGTCACTGGTCACTGGTCACTGCTCTGTGGTCACTGGTCACTGGTCAGTGGTCACTGGTCACAGTCACATGTCGCGGGTCACTGGTCACAAGTCACTGGTCGCTGGTCACAAGTCACTGGTCACTTGTCACTGGTCACTGGTCACTGGTCACTGGTCAATTGTCAATGGTCGCTGGTCACTGGTCACTGGTCATGGGTCACTGGTCACTGGTCACTGGTCACTGGTCACTGGTCACTGGTCACTGGTCACTGGTCAATCGTCACTATCGCTGGTCAATGGTCACTGTCGCTGCTCACTGGTCACTGGTCACTGGTCACTGGTCACTGGTCATTGGTCACTTTCGCTGGTCAATGGTCACTGTCGCTGGTCATTGGTCACTGGTCACTGGACACTGGTCACTGTCGCTGGTCACTGGTCACTGGTCACTGGTCAATGGTCACTGCCGCTGGTCACTGGTCACTGGTCACTGCTCACTGGTCACTGGTCACTTGTCAATGGTCACTGTCGCTGGTCAATGGTCACTGTCGCTGGTCAATGGTCACTGTCGCTGGTCACTGGTCACTGGTCACTGGTCACTGGTCATTGGTCACTGGTCACTGGTCACAAGTCACTGGTCACTGGTCACTTGTCACTGGTCGCTGGTCACTGGTCACTGGTCAGTGGTCACTGTCGCTGGTAAATGGTCACTGTCACTGGTCACTGGTCACTGGTCACTGGGCACTGGTCACTGGTCACTGGTCACTGGTCATTGGTCACTATCGCTGGTCAATGGTCACTGTCGCTGGTCACTGGTCACTGGTCACTGGTCACTGGTCACTGGTCCCTGGTCACTGGTCACTGGTCAATGATCACTGTCGCTGGTCACTGGTCACTGGTCACTGGTCACTGGTCACTGGTCACTGGTCACGGGTCACATGTCACTGGTCACTGGTCACTGGTCACTGGTCACTTGTCAATGGTCACTGTCGCTGGTCAATGGTCACTGTCGCTGGTCACTGGTCACTGGTCACTGGTCACTGGTCACTGGTCATTGGTCACTGGTCACTGGTCACAAGTCACTGGTCACTGGTCACTTGTCACTGGTCGCTGGTCACTGGTCACTGGTAAGTGGTCACTGTCGCTGGTAAATGGTCACTGTCGCTTGTCACTGGTCACTGGTCGCTGGTCACTGGTCACTGGTCACTGGTCACTGGTCAATGGTCCCTATCGCTGGTCAATGGTCACTGTCGCTGGTCACTGGTCACTGGTCACTGGTCAATGGTCCCTATCGCTGGTCAATGGTCACTGTCGCTGGTCACTGGTCACTGGTCACTGGTCACTGGTCACTGGTCACTGGTCAATGGTCCCTATCGCTGGTCAATGGTCACTGTCGCTGGTCACTGGTCACTGGTCACTGGTCACTGGTCACTGGTCAAAAGTCACTGGTCACTTGTCACTGGTCAATGGTCACTGCCGCTGGTCACTGCTCACTGGTCAATATTCACTGGTCACTGGTCACTGGTCACTGGTCACTGGTCACTGGTCACTGGTCACTGGTCACTTTCGCTGGTCACTGGTCACTGGTCAATGGTCACTGGCCACTGGTCACTGGTCACTGGTCAATGGTCACTGTCGCTGGTCAATGGTCACTGTCGCTGGTCACTGGTCACTGGTCACTGGTCACTGGTCACTGGTCACTTTTCACAAGTCACTGGTCACTTGTCACTGGTCACTGGTCACTGGTCACTGGTCACTGGTCAATGGTCACTGTCGCTGGTCAATGGTCACTGTCGCTGGTCACTGGTCACTGGTCACTGGTCACTGGTCACTGGTCACTGGTCACAGGTCAATGGTCACTGGGCACTGGTCACTGGTCACTAGTCACTGGTCACTGGTCACGGGTCACATTTCACGGGTCACTGTTCACTGGTCGCTAGTCACTGGTCACCGGTCACTGGTCACTGGTCACTGGTCACTGGTCACTGTTCACTGGTCACTGGTCACAAGTCACTGGTCACATGTCACTGGTCAGTGGTCACTGGTCACTGGTCACTGGTCACTGGTCACTGGTCACTGGTCACTGGTCACTGGTCAATCGTCACTATCGCTGGTCAATGGTCACTGTCGCTGCTCACTGGTCACTGGTCACTGGTCACTGGTCACTGGTCATTGGTCACTGGTCACTGGTCACGGGTCACATGTCACTGGTCACTGGTCACTGGTCATGGGTCACTGGTCACTGGTCACTGGTCACTGGTCACTGGTCACTGGTCACTGGTCACTGGTCAATCGTCACTATCGCTGGTCAATGGTCACTGTCGCTGCTCACTGGTCACTGGTCACTGGTCACTTGTCACTGGTCGCTGGTCACTGGTCACTGGTCAGTGGTCACTGTCGCTGGTAAATGGTCACTGTCGCTGGTCACTGGTCACTGGTCACTGGGCACTGGTCACTGGTCACTGGTCACTGGTCATTGGTCACTATCGCTGGTCAATGGTCACTGTCGCTGGTCACTGGTCACTGGTCACTGGTCACTGGTCACTGGTCCCTGGTCACTGGTCACTGGTCAATGATCACTGTCGCTGGTCACTGGTCACTGGTCACTGGTCACTGGTCACTGGTCACGGGTCACTGGTCACTGGTCACTGGTCACTGGTCACTGGTCACTGGTCACTGGTCACTGGTCAATCGTCACTATCGCTGGTCAATGGTCACTGTCGCTGCTCACTGGTCACTGGTCACTGGTCACTGGTCATTGGTCACTGGTCACTGGTCACAAGTCACTGGTCACTGGTCACTTGTCACTGGCCGCTGGTCACTGGTCACTGGTAAGTGGTCACTGTCGCTGGTAAATGGTCACTGTCGCTGGTCACTGGTCACTGGTCACTGGTCACTGGTCACTGGTCACTGGTCACTGGTCAATGGTCCCTATCGCTGGTCAATGGTCACTGTCGCTGGTCACTGGTCACTGGTCACTGGTCAATGGTCCCTATCGCTGGTCAATGGTCACTGTCGCTGGTCACTGGTCACTGGTCACTGGTCACTGGTCACTGGTCACTGGTCACTGGTCAATGGTCCCTATCGCTGGTCAATGGTCACTGTCGCTGGTCACTGGTCACTGGTCACTGGTCACTGGTCACTGGTCAAAAGTCACTGGTCACTTGTCACTGGTCAATGGTCACTGCCGCTGGTCACTGCTCACTGGTCAATATTCACTGGTCACTGGTCACTGGTCACTGGTCACTGGTCACTGGTCACTGGTCACTGGTCACTTTCGCTGGTCACTGGTCACTGGTCAATGGTCACTGGCCACTGGTCACTGGTCACTGGTCAATGGTCACTGTCGCTGGTCAATGGTCACTGTCGCTGGTCACTGGTCACTGGTCACTGGTCACTGGTCACTGGTCACTTTTCACAAGTCACTGGTCACTTGTCACTGGTCACTGGTCACTGGTCACTGGTCACTGGCCAATGGTCACTGTCGCTGGTCAATGGTCACTGTCGCTGGTCACTGGTCACTGGTCACTGGTCACTGGTCACTGGTCACTGGTCACAGGTCAATGGTCACTGGGCACTGGTCACTGGTCACTAGTCACTGGTCACTGGTCACGGGTCACATTTCACGGGTCACTGTTCACTGGTCGCTAGTCACTGGTCACCGGTCACTGGTCACTGGTCACTGGTCACTGGTCACTGTTCACTGGTCACTGGTCACAAGTCACTGGTCACATGTCACTGGTCAGTGGTCACTGGTCACTGGTCACTGGTCACTGGTCACTGGTCAATCGTCACTATCGCTGGTCAATGGTCACTGTCGCTGCTCACTGGTCACTGGTCACTGGTCACTGGTCACTGGTCATTGGTCACTGGTCACTGGTCACGGGTCACATGTCACTGGTCACTGGTCACTGGTCATGGGTCACTGGTCACTGGTCACTGGTCACTGGTCACTGGTCACTGGTCACTGGTCACTGGTCAATCGTCACTATCGCTGGTCAATGGTCACTGTCGCTGCTCACTGGTCACTGGTCACTGGTCACTGGTCACTGGTCATTGGTCACTTTCGCTGGTCAATGGTCACTGTCGCTGGTCATTGGTCACTGGTCACTGGACACTGGTCACTGTCGCTGGTCACTGGTCACTGGTGACTGGTCAATGGTCACTGCCGCTGGTCACTGGTCACTGGTCACTGGTCACTGGTCACTGGTCACTTGTCAATGGTCACTGTCGCTGGTCAATGGTCACTGTCGCTGGTCACTGGTCACTGGTCACTGGTCACTGGTCACTGGTCATTGGTCACTGGTCACTGGTCACAAGTCACTGGTCACTGGTCACTTGTCACTGGTCGCTGGTCACTGGTCACTGGTCAGTGGTCACTGTCGCTGGTAAATGGTCACTGTCGCTGGTCACTGGTCACTGGTCACTGGGCACTGGTCACTGGTCACTGGTCACTGGTCATTGGTCACTATCGCTGGTCAATGGTCACTGTCGCTGGTCACTGGTCACTGGTCACTGGTCACTGGTCCCTGGTCACTGGTCACTGGTCAATGATCACTGTCGCTGGTCACTGGTCACTGGTCACTGGTCACTGGTCACTGGTCACGGGTCACATGTCACTGGTCACTGGTCATTGGTCACTGGTCACTTGTCAATAGTCACTGTCGCTGGTCAATGGTCACTGTCGCTGGTCACTGGTCACTGGTCACTGGTCACTGGTCACTGGTCATTGGTCACTGGTCACTGGTCACAAGTCACTGGTCACTGGTCACTTGTCACTGGTCACTGGTCACTGGTCACTGGTCACTGGTCAATGGTCACTGTCGCTGGTCACTGGTCACTGGTCACTGGTCAATGGTCACTGCCGCTGGTCACTGGTCACTGGTCACTGCTCACTGGTCACTGGTCACTTGTCAATGGTCACTGTCGCTGGTCAATGGTCACTGTCGCTGGTCACTGGTCACTGGTCACTGGTCGCTGGTCACTGGTCACTGGTCACTGGTCACTGGTCACTGGTCATTGGTCACTGGTCACTGGTCACAAGTCACTGGTCACTGGTCACTTGTCACTGGTCGCTGGTCACTGGTCACTTGTCACTGGTCGCTGGTCACTGGTCACTGGTCAGTGGTCACTGTCGCTGGTAAATGGTCACTGCCGCTGGTCACTGGTCACTGGTCAGTGGTCACTGTCGCTGGTAAATGGTCACTGGTCGCTAGTCACTGGTCACCGGTCACTGGTCGCTGGTCAATGGTCACTGTCGCTGGTCACTGGTCACTGGTCACTGGTCACTGGTCACTGGTCACTGGTCACTGGTCACTGGTCACGGGTCACATGTCACTGGTAACTGGTCACTGGTCACTGGTCACTGGTCACTGGTCACTGGTCACTATCGCTGGTCAATGGTCACTGTCACTGGTCACTGGTCACTGGTCACTGTTCACTGGTCACTGGTCACTGGTCACTGGTCATTGGTCACTATCGCTGGTCAATGGTCACTGTCGCTGGTCATTGGTCACTGGTCACTGGACACTGGTCACTGGTCACTGGTCACTTGTCACTGGTCACTGGTCACTGGTCACTGGTCAATGGTCACTGTCGCTGGTCACTGGTCACTGGTCACTGGTCAATGGTCACTGCCGCTGGTCACTGGTCACTGGTCACTGCTCACTGGTCACTGGTCACTTGTCAATGGTCACTGTCGCTGGTCAATGGTCACTGTCGCTGGTCACTGGTCACTGGTCACTGGTCAATGGTCACTGGTCATTGGTCACTGGTCACTGGTCACAAGTCACTGGTCACTGGTCACTTGTCACTGGTCGCTGGTCACTGGTCACTGGTCAGTGGTCACTGTCGCTGGTAATGGTCACTGTCGCTGGTCACTGGTCACTGGTCACTGGTCACTGGTCACTGGTCACTGGTCACTGGTAAATGGTCCCTATCGCTGGTCAATGGTCATTGTCGCTGGTCACTGGTCATTGGTGACTATCGCTGGTCAATGGTCACTGTCGCTGGTCACTGGTCACTGGTCACTGGTCACTGGTCACTGGTCATTGGTCACTGTCGCTGGTCAATGGTCACTGTCGCTGGTCAATGGTCACTGTCGCTGGTCAATGGTCACTGCGCTGGTCATTGGTCACTGGTCACTGGTCACTGGTCAAAAGTCACTGGTCACTTGTCACTGGTCAGTGGTCACTGGTCTCTGGTCACTGGTCACTGGTCACTGGTCACTGGTCACTGGTCACTGGTCACAGGTCAATGGTCACTGGTCACTGGTCACTGGTCACTGGTCACTGGTCACTGGTCACTGGTCACGGGTCACATTTCACGGGTCACTGTTCACTGGTCGCTAGTCACTGGTCACCGGTCACTGGTCACTGGTCACTGGTCACTGTTCACTGGTCACTGGTCACAAGTCACTGGTCACATGTCACTGGTCAGTGGTCACGGGTCACTGGTCACTGGTCTGTGGTCACTGGTCACTGGTCAGTGGTCACTGTTCACTGGTCACTGGTCACAAGTCACTGGTCACTGGTCACTGGTCAATGGTCCCTATCGCTGGTCAATGGTCACTGTCGCTGGTCACTGGTCACTGGTCACTGGTCATTGGTGACTATCGCTGGTCAATGGACACTGTCGCTGGTCATTGGTCACTGGTCACTGGTCACTGGTCAAAAGTCACTGGTCACTTGTCACGGGTCACATGTCACGGGTCACTGTTCACTGTTCACTGGTCGCTAGTCACTGGTCACCGGTCACTGGTCACTGGTCACTGTTCACTGGTCACTGGTCACAAGTCACTGGTCACTTGTCACTGGTCAGTGGTCACTGGTCACTGGTCTGTGGTCACTGGTCACTGGTCACTGGTCACTGGTCACTGGTCACTGGTCATTGGTCACTGGTCACTGGTCACAAGTCACTGGTCACTGGTCACTTGTCACTGGTCACTGGTCACTGGTCACTGGTCAATGGACACTGTCGCTGGTCAATGGTCACTGTCGCTGGTCAATGGTCACTGCGATGGTCATTGGTCACTGGTCACTGGACACTGGTCACTGGTCACTGGTCACTTGTCACTGGTCACTGGTCACTGGTCACTGGTCAATGGTCACTGTCGCTGGTCACTGGTCACTGGTCACTGGTCAATGGTCACTGCCGCTGGTCACTGGTCACTCGTCACTGCTCACTGGTCACTGGTCACTTGTCAATGGTCACTGTCGCTGGTCAATGGTCACTGTCGCTGGTCACTGGTCACTGGTCACTGGTCAATGGTCACTGGTCATTGGTCACTGGTCACTGGTCACAAGTCACTGGTCACTGGTCACTTGTCACTGGTCGCTGGTCACTGGTCACTGGTCAGTGGTCACTGTCGCTGGTAATGGTCACTGTCGCTGGTCACTGGTCACTGGTCACTGGTCACTGGTCACTGGTCACTGGTCACTGGTCACTGGTAAATGGTCCCTATCGCTGGTCAATGGTCATTGTCGCTGGTCACTGGTCATTGGTGACTATCGCTGGTCAATGGTCACTGTCGCTGGTCACTGGTCACTGGTCACTGGTCACTGGTCACTGGTCACTGGTCATTGGTCACTGTCGCTGGTCAATGGTCACTGTCGCTGGTCAATGGTCACTGTCGCTGGTCAATGGTCACTGCGCTGGTCATTGGTCACTGGTCACTGGTCACTGGTCAAAAGTCACTGGTCACTTGTCACTGGTCAGTGGTCACTGGTCACTATCGCTGGTCAATGGTCACTGTCGCTGGTCACTGGTCACTGGTCACTGTTCACTGGTCACTGGTCACTGGTCACTGGTCATTGGTCACTATCGCTGGTCAATGGTCACTGTCGCTGGTCATTGGTCACTGGTCACTGGACACTGGTCACTGGTCACTGGTCACTTGTCACTGGTCACTGGTCACTGGTCACTGGTCAATGGTCACTGTCGCTGGTCACTGGTCACTGGTCACTGGTCAATGGTCACTGCCGCTGGTCACTGGTCACTGGTCACTGCTCACTGGTCACTGGTCACTTGTCAATGGTCACTGTCGCTGGTCAATGGTCACTGTCGCTGGTCAATGGTCACTGTCGCTGGTCAATGGTCACTGCGCTGGTCATTGGTCACTGGTCACTGGTCACTGGTCAAAAGTCACTGGTCACTTGTCACTGGTCAGTGGTCACTGGTCTCTGGTCACTGGTCACTGGTCACTGGTCACTGGTCACTGGTCACTGGTCACAGGTCAATGGTCACTGGTCACTGGTCACTGGTCACTGGTCACTGGTCACTGGTCACGGGTCACATTTCACGGGTCACTGTTCACTGGTCGCTAGTCACTGGTCACCGGTCACTGGTCACTGGTCACTGGTCACTGTTCACTGGTCACTGGTCACAAGTCACTGGTCACATGTCACTGGTCAGTGGTCACGGGTCACTGGTCACTGGTCTGTGGTCACTGGTCACTGGTCAGTGGTCACTGGTAACAGTCACATGTCGCGGGTCACTGGTCACAAGTCACTGGTCGCAGGTCACAAGTCACTGGTCACTTGTCACTGGTCACTGGTCACTGGTCACTGGTCAATGGTCAATGGTCGCTGGTCACTGGTCACTGGTCATGGGTCACTGGTCACTGGTCACTGGTCACTGGTCACTGGTCACTGGTCACTGGTCAATCGTCACTATCGCTGGTCAATGGTCACTGTCGCTGCTCACTGGTCACTGCCGCTGGTCACTGGTTACTGGTCACTGCTCACTGGTCACTGGTCACTTGTCAATGGTCACTGTCGCTGGTCAATGGTCACTGTCGCTGGTCACTGGTCACTGGTCACTGGTCAATGGTCACTGGTCATTGGTCACTGGTCACTGGTCACAAGTCACTGGTCACTGGTCACTTGTCACTGGTCGCTGGTCACTGGTCACTGGTCAGTGGTCACTGTCGCTGGTAATGGTCACTGTCGCTGGTCACTGGTCACTGGTCACTGGTCACTGGTCACTGGTCACTGGTCACTGGTCACTGGTAAATGGTCCCTATCGCTGGTCAATGGTCATTGTCGCTGGTCACTGGTCATTGGTGACTATCGCTGGTCAATGGTCACTGTCGCTGGTCACTGGTCACTGGTCACTGGTCACTGGTCACTGGTCATTGGTCACTGGTCACTGGTCACAAGTCACTGGTCACTGGTCACTTGTCACTGGTCGCTGGTCACTGGTCACTGGTCACTTGTCACTGGTCGCTGGTCACTGGTCACTGGTCAGTGGTCACTGTCGCTGGTAAATGGTCACTGCCGCTGGTCACTGGTCACTGGTCACTGCTCACTGGTCACTGGTCACTTGTCAATGGTCACTGTCACTGGCCAATGGTCACTGTCGCTGGTCAATGGTCACTGTCGCTGGTCACTGGTCACTGGTCACTGGTCACTGGTCACTGGTCCCTGGTCACTGGTCACTGGTCAATGATCACTGTCGCTGCTCACTGGTCACTGGTCACTGGTCCCTGGTCACTGGTCAATGTGCACTATCGCTGGTCAATGGTCACTGTCGCTGGTCACTGGTCACTGGACACTGGTCACTGGTCACTGGTCATTGGTGACTATCGCTGGTCAATGGTCACTGTCGCTGGTCATTGGTCACTGGTCACTGGTCACTGGTCAAAAGTCACTGGTCACTTGTCACTGGTCAGTGGTCACTGGTCTCTGGTCACTGGTCACTGGTCACTGGTCACTGGTCAATGGTCCCTATCGCTGGTCAATGGTCACTGTCGCTGGTCACTGGTCACTGGTCACTGGTCATTGGTGACTATCGCTGGTCAATGGACACTGTCGCTGGTCATTGGTCACTGGTCACTGGTCACTGGTCAAAAGTCACTGGTCACTTGTCACGGGTCACATGTCACGGGTCACATGTCATGGGTCACTGTTCACTGTTCACTGGTCGCTAGTCACTGGTCACCGGTCACTGGTCACTGGTCACTGTTCACTGGTCACTGGTCACAAGTCACTGGTCACTTGTCACTGGTCAGTGGTCACTGGTCACTGGTCACTGGTCACTTGTCACTGGTCACTGGTCACTGGTCACTGGTCAATGGTCACTGTCGCTGGTCAATGGTCACTGTCGCTGGTCAATGGTCACTGCGCTGGTCATTGGTCACTGGCCACTGGTCACTGGTCACTGGTCAAAAGTCACTGGTCACTTGTCACTGGTCAGTGGTCACTGGTCTCTGGTCACTGGTCACTGGTCACTGGTCACTGGTCACTGGTCACAGGTCAATAGTCACTGGTCACTGGTCACTGGTCACTGGTCACTGGTCACTGGTCACTGGTCACTGGTCACTGGTCACTGGTCACTGGTCACGGGTCACATTTCACGGGTCACGGTTCACTGGTCGCTAGTCACTGGTCACCGGTCACTGGTCACTGGTCACTGGTCACTGTTCACTGGTCACTGGTCACAAGTCACTGGTCACATGTCACTGGTCAGTGGTCACTGGTCACTGGTCACTGGTCTGTGGTCACTGGTCACTGGTCAGTGGTCACTGGTCACAGTCACATGTCGCGGGTCACTGGTCACAAGTCACTGGTCGCTGGTCACAAGTCACTGGTCACATGTCACTGGTCACTGGTCACTGGTCACTGGTCAATTGTCAATGGTCGCTGGTCACTGGTCACTGGTCATGGGTCACTGGTCACTGGTCACTGGTCACTGGTCACTGGTCACTGGTCACTGGTCACTGGTCAATCGTCACTATCGCTGGTCAATGGTCACTGTCGCTGCTCACTGGTCACTGGTCACTGGTCACTGGTCACTGGTCATTGGTCACTATCGCTGGTCAATGGTCACTGTCGCTGGTCAGTGGTCACTGGTCACTGGACACTGGTCACTGTCGCTGGTCACTGGTCACTGGTCACTGGTCAATGGTCACTGCCGCTGGTCACTGGTCACTGGTCACTGCTCACTGGTCACTGGTCACTTGTCAATGGTCACTGTCGCTGGTCAATGGTCACTGTCGCTGGTCACTGGTCACTGGTCACTGGTCACTGGTCACTGGTCATTGGTCACAAGTCACTGGTCACTGGTCACTTGTCACTGGTCGCTGGTCACTGGTCACTGGTCAGTGGTCACTGTCGCTGGTAAATGGTCACTGTCGCTGGTCACTGGTCACTGGTCACTGGGCACTGGTCACTGGTGACTGGTCACTGGTCATTGGTCACTATCGCAGGTCAATGGTCACTGTCGCTGGTCATTGGTCACTGGTCACTGGACACTGGTCACTGGTCACTTGTCACTGGTCACTGGTCACTGGTCACGGGTCACATTTCACGGGTCACTGTTCACTGGTCGCTAGTCACTGGTCACCGGTCACTGGTCACTGGTCACTGGTCACTGTTCACTGGTCACTGGTCACAAGTCACTGGTCACATGTCACTGGTCAGTGGTCACGGGTCACTGGTCACTGGTCTGTGGTCACTGGTCACTGGTCAGTGGTCACTGGTAACAGTCACATGTCGCGGGTCACTGGTCACAAGTCACTGGTCGCAGGTCACAAGTCACTGGTCACTTGTCACTGGTCACTGGTCACTGGTCACTGGTCAATGGTCAATGGTCGCTGGTCACTGGTCACTGGTCATGGGTCACTGGTCACTGGTCACTGGTCACTGGTCACTGGTCACTGGTCACTGGTCAATCGTCACTATCGCTGGTCAATGGTCACTGTCGCTGCTCACTGGTCACTGCCGCTGGTCACTGGTTACTGGTCACTGCTCACTGGTCACTGGTCACTTGTCAATGGTCACTGTCGCTGGTCAATGGTCACTGTCGCTGGTCACTGGTCACTGGTCACTGGTCAATGGTCACTGGTCATTGGTCACTGGTCACTGGTCACAAGTCACTGGTCACTGGTCACTTGTCACTGGTCGCTGGTCACTGGTCACTGGTCAGTGGTCACTGTCGCTGGTAATGGTCACTGTCGCTGGTCACTGGTCACTGGTCACTGGTCACTGGTCACTGGTCACTGGTCACTGGTCACTGGTAAATGGTCCCTATCGCTGGTCAATGGTCATTGTCGCTGGTCACTGGTCATTGGTGACTATCGCTGGTCAATGGTCACTGTCGCTGGTCAATGGTCACTGGTCACTGGTCACTGGTCACTGGTCACTGGTCACTTGTCACTGGTCGCTGGTCACTGGTCACTGGTCAATGGTCACTGTCGCTGCTCACTGGTCACTGGTCACTGGTCACTGGTCATTGGTAACTATCGCTGGTCAATGGTCACTGTC
This sequence comes from Andrena bucephala, assembly GCA_947577245.1. Taxonomy (NCBI): domain Eukaryota; kingdom Metazoa; phylum Arthropoda; class Insecta; order Hymenoptera; family Andrenidae; genus Andrena; species Andrena bucephala. The sequence goes on along the minus strand of OX387716.1, from coordinate 23,882,469 downwards.
GCTGGTCACTGGTCACTGGTCACTGGTCACTGGTCACGGGTCACATGTCACGGGTCACGGTTCACTGGTCGCTAGTCACTGGTCACCGGTCACTGGTCACTGGTCACTGGTCACTGTTCACTGGTCACTGGTCACTGGTCACTGGTCACTGGTCACTGGTCACTGGTCACTGGTCACTGGTCACTATCGCTGGTCAATGGTCACTGTCGCTGGTCAATGGTCACTGGTCACTGGTCACTGGTCACTGGTCACTGGTCACTGGTCACTGGTCACTGGTCACGGGTCACATTTCACGGGTCACGGTTCACTGGTCGCTAGTCACTGGTCACCGGTCACTGGTCACTGGTCACTGGTCACTGTTCACTGGTCACTGGTCACAAGTCACTGGTCACATGTCACTGGTCAGTGGTCACTGGTCACTGGTCACTGGTCTGTGGTCACTGGTCACTGGTCAGTGGTCACTGGTCACAGTCACATGTCGCGGGTCACTGGTCACAAGTCACTGGTCGCTGGTCACAAGTCACTGGTCACATGTCACTGGTCACTGGTCACTGGTCACTGGTCAATTGTCAATGGTCGCTGGTCACTGGTCACTGGTCATGGGTCACTGGTCACTGGTCACTGGTCACTGGTCACTGGTCACTGGTCACTGGTCACTGGTCAATCGTCACTATCGCTGGTCAATGGTCACTGTCGCTGCTCACTGGTCACTGGTCACTGGTCACTGGTCACTGGTCATTGGTCACTATCGCTGGTCAATGGTCACTGTCGCTGGTCAGTGGTCACTGGTCACTGGACACTGGTCACTGTCGCTGGTCACTGGTCACTGGTCACTGGTCAATGGTCACTGCCGCTGGTCACTGGTCACTGGTCACTGCTCACTGGTCACTGGTCACTTGTCAATGGTCACTGTCGCTGGTCAATGGTCACTGTCGCTGGTCACTGGTCACTGGTCACTGGTCACTGGTCACTGGTCATTGGTCACAAGTCACTGGTCACTGGTCACTTGTCACTGGTCGCTGGTCACTGGTCACTGGTCAGTGGTCACTGTCGCTGGTAAATGGTCACTGTCGCTGGTCACTGGTCACTGGTCACTGGGCACTGGTCACTGGTGACTGGTCACTGGTCATTGGTCACTATCGCAGGTCAATGGTCACTGTCGCTGGTCATTGGTCACTGGTCACTGGACACTGGTCACTGGTCACTTGTCACTGGTCACTGGTCACTGGTCACGGGTCACATTTCACGGGTCACTGTTCACTGGTCGCTAGTCACTGGTCACCGGTCACTGGTCACTGGTCACTGGTCACTGTTCACTGGTCTCTGGTCACAAGTCACTGGTCACATGTCACTGGTCAGTGGTCACGGGTCACTGGTCACTGGTCTGTGGTCACTGGTCACTGGTCAGTGGTCACTGGTAACAGTCACATGTCGCGGGTCACTGGTCACAAGTCACTGGTCGCAGGTCACAAGTCACTGGTCACTTGTCACTGGTCACTGGTCACTGGTCACTGGTCAATGGTCAATGGTCGCTGGTCACTGGTCACTGGTCATGGGTCACTGGTCACTGGTCACTGGTCACTGGTCACTGGTCACTGGTCACTGGTCAATCGTCACTATCGCTGGTCAATGGTCACTGTCGCTGCTCACTGGTCACTGCCGCTGGTCACTGGTTACTGGTCACTGCTCACTGGTCACTGGTCACTTGTCAATGGTCACTGTCGCTGGTCAATGGTCACTGTCGCTGGTCACTGGTCACTGGTCACTGGTCAATGGTCACTGGTCATTGGTCACTGGTCACTGGTCACAAGTCACTGGTCACTGGTCACTTGTCACTGGTCGCTGGTCACTGGTCACTGGTCAGTGGTCACTGTCGCTGGTAATGGTCACTGTCGCTGGTCACTGGTCACTGGTCACTGGTCACTGGTCACTGGTCACTGGTCACTGGTCACTGGTAAATGGTCCCTATCGCTGGTCAATGGTCATTGTCGCTGGTCACTGGTCATTGGTGACTATCGCTGGTCAATGGTCACTGTCGCTGGTCAATGGTCACTGGTCACTGGTCACTGGTCACTGGTCACTGGTCACTTGTCACTGGTCGCTGGTCACTGGTCACTGGTCAATGGTCACTGTCGCTGCTCACTGGTCACTGGTCACTGGTCACTGGTCATTGGTAACTATCGCTGGTCAATGGTCACTGTCGCTGGTCACTGGTCACTGGTCACTGGTCACTGGTCACGGGTCACATGTCACGGGTCACGGTTCACTGGTCGCTAGTCACTGGTCACCGGTCACTGGTCACTGGTCACTGGTCACTGTTCACTGGTCACTGGTCACTGGTCACTGGTCACTGGTCACTGGTCACTGGTCACTGGTCACTGGTCACTATCGCTGGTCAATGGTCACTGTCGCTGGTCACTGGTCACTGGTCACTGTTCACTGGTCACTGGTCACTGGTCACTGGTCATTGGTCACAAGTCACTGGTCACTGGTCACTTGTCACTGGTCGCTGGTCACTGGTCACTGGTCACTGGTCACTGGTCACTGGTCACTGGTCACTGTTCACTGGTCACTGGTCACAAGTCACTGGTCACATGTCACTGGTCAGTGGTAACTGGTCAGTGGTCACTGGTCACTGGTCACTGGTCTGTGGTCACTGGTCACTGGTCAGTGGTCACTGGTCACAGTCACATGTCGCGGGTCACTGGTCACAAGTCACTGGTCGCTGGTCACAAGTCACTGGTCACTTGTCACTGGTCACTGGTCACTGGTCACTGGTCAATTGTCAATGGTCGCTGGTCACTGGTCACTGGTCATGGGTCACTGGTCACTGGTCACTGGTCACTGGTCACTGGTCACTGGTCACTGGTCAATCGTCACTATCGCTGGTCAATGGTCACTGTCGCTGCTCACTGGTCACTGGTCACTGGTCACTGGTCACTGGTCATTGGTCACTTTCGCTGGTCAATGGTCACTGTCGCTGGTCATTGGTCACTGGTCACTGGACACTGGTCACTGTCGCTGGTCACTGGTCACTGGTCACTGGTCAATGGTCACTGCCGCTGGTCACTGGTCACTGGTCACTGCTCACTGGTCACTGGTCACTTGTCAATGGTCACTGTCGCTGGTCAATGGTCACTGTCGCTGGTCACTGGTCACTGGTCACTGGTCACTGGTCACTGGTCATTGGTCACTGGTCACTGGTCACAAGTCACTGGTCACTGGTCACTTGTCACTGGTCGCTGGTCACTGGTCACTGGTCAGTGGTCACTGTCGCTGGTAAATGGTCACTGTCGCTGGTCACTGGTCACTGGTCACTGGGCACTGGTCACTGGTCACTGGTCACTGGTCATTGGTCACTATCGCTGGTCAATGGTCACTGTCGCTGGTCACTGGTCACTGGTCACTGGTCACTGGTCACTGGTCACTGGTCCCTGGTCACTGGTCACTGGTCAATGATCACTGTCGCTGGTCACTGGTCACTGGTCACTGGTCACTGGTCACTGGTCACGGGTCACATGTCACTGGTCACTGGTCACTGGTCACTGGTCACTTGTCAATGGTCACTGTCGCTGGTCAATGGTCACTGTCGCTGGTCACTGGTCACTGGTCACTGGTCACTGGTCACTGGTCATTGGTCACTGGTCACTGGTCACAAGTCACTGGTCACTGGTCACTTGTCACTGGTCGCTGGTCACTGGTCACTGGTAAGTGGTCACTGTCGCTGGTAAATGGTCACTGTCGCTGGTCACTGGTCACTGGTCACTGGTCACTGGTCACTGGTCACTGGTCACTGGTCACTGGTCAATGGTCCCTATCGCTGGTCAATGGTCACTGTCGCTGGTCACTGGTCACTGGTCACTGGTCAATGGTCCCTATCGCTGGTCAATGGTCACTGTCGCTGGTCACTGGTCACCGGTCACTGGTCACTGGTCACTGGTCACTGGTCACTGGTCAATGGTCCCTATCGCTGGTCAATGGTCACTGTCGCTGGTCACTGGTCACTGGTCACTGGTCACTGGTCACTGGTCAAAAGTCACTGGTCACTTGTCACTGGTCAATGGTCACTGCCGCTGGTCACTGCTCACTGGTCAATATTCACTGGTCACTGGTCACTGGTCACTGGTCACTGGTCACTGGTCACTGGTCACTGGTCACTTTCGCTGGTCACTGGTCACTGGTCAATGGTCACTGGCCACTGGTCACTGGTCACTGGTCAATGGTCACTGTCGCTGGTCAATGGTCACTGTCGCTGGTCACTGGTCACTGGTCACTGGTCACTGGTCACTGGTCACTGGTCACTTTTCACAAGTCACTGGTCACTTGTCACTGGTCACTGGTCACTGGTCACTGGTCACTGGTCAATGGTCACTGTCGCTGGTCAATGGTCACTGTCGCTGGTCACTGGTCACTGGTCACTGGTCACTGGTCACTTTCGCTGGTCACTGGCCACTGGTCAATGGTCACTGGCCACTGGTCACTGGTCACTGGTCAATGGTCACTGTCGCTGGTCAATGGTCACTGTCGCTGGTCACTGGTCACTGGTCACTGGTCACTGGTCACTGGTCACTGGTCACAAGTCACTGGTCACTTGTCACTGGTCACTGGTCACTGGTCACTGGTCAATGGTCACTGTCGCTGGTCAATGGTCACTGTCGCTGGTCAATGGTCACTGCGCTGGTCATTGGTCACTGGTCACTGGTCACTGGTCAAAAGTCACTGGTCACTTGTCACTGGTCAGTGGTCACTGGTCTCTGGTCACTGGTCACTGGTCACTGGTCACTGGTCACTGGTCACAGGTCAATGGTCACTGGTCACTGGTCACTGGTCACTGGTCACGGGTCACATTTCACGGGTCACTGTTCACTGGTCGCTAGTCACTGGTCACCGGTCACTGGTCACTGGTCACTGGTCACTGGTCACTGTTCACTGGTCACTGGTCACAAGTCACTGGTCACATGTCACTGGTCAGTGGTCACTGGTCACTGGTCACTGGTCTGTGGTCACTGGTCACTGGTCAGTGGTCACTGGTAACAGTCACATGTCGCGGGTCACTGGTCACAAGTCACTGGTCGCTGGTCACAAGTCACTGGTCACTTGTCACTGGTCACTGGTCACTGGTCACTGGTCAATGGTCAATGGTCGCTGGTCACTGGTCACTGGTCATGGGTCACTGGTCACTGGTCACTGGTCACTGGTCACTGGTCACTGGTCACTGGTCAATCGTCACTATCGCTGGTCAATGGTCACTGTCGCTGCTCACTGGTCACTGGTCACTGGTCACTGGTCACTGGTCACTGGTCACTGGTCACTGGTCATTGGTCACTATCGCTGGTCAATGGTCACTGTCGCTGGTCATTGGTCACTGGTCACTGGTCATTGGTCACTTGTCACTGGTCACTGGTCACTGGTCAATGGTCACTGTCGCTGGTCACTGGTCACTGGTCACTGGTCACTGGTCACTGGTCCCTGGTCACTGGTCACTGGTCAATGATCACTGTCGCTGGTCACTGGTCACTGGTCACTGGTCACTGGTCACTGGTCACGGGTCACATGTCACTGGTCACTGGTCACTGGTCACTTGTCACTGGTCACTGGTCACGGTCACTGGTCACTGGTCACTGGTCACTGGTCACTGGTCACTGGTCACTGGTCAATGGTCCCTATCGCTGGTCAATGGTCACTGTCGCTGGTCACTGGTCACTGGTCACGGGTCACTGGTCACTGGTCATTGGTGACTATCGCTGGTCAATGGTCACTGTCGCTGGTCATTGGTCACTGGTCACTGGTCACTGGTCAAAAGTCACTGGTCACTTGTCACGGGTCCCATGTCACGGGTCACTGTTCACTGTTCACTGGTCGCTAGTCACTGGTCACCGGTCACTGGTCACTGGTCACTGTTCACTGGTCACTGGTCACAAGTCACTGGTCACTTGTCACTGGTCAGTGGTCACTGGTCACTGGTCTGTGGTCACTGGTCACTGGTCACTGGTCACTGGTCACTGGTCACTGGTCACTGGTCACTGGTCACTGGTCATTGGTCACTGGTCACTGGTCACAAGTCACTGGTCACTGGTCACTTGTCACTGGTCGCTGGTCACTGGTCACTGGTCAATGGTCACTGTCGCTGGTAAATGTTCACTGTCGCTGGTCACTGGTCACTGGTCACTGGTCACAGGTCAATGGTCACTGGTCACTGGTCACTGGTCACTGGTCACTGGTCACTGTTCACTGGTCACTGGTCACAAGTCACTGGTCACTTGTCACTGGTCAGTGGTCACTGGTCACTGGTCTGTGGTCACTGGTCACTGGTCACTGGTCACTGGTCACTGGTCACTGGTCACTGGTCATTGGTCACTGGTCACTGGTCACAAGTCACTGGTCACTGGTCACTTGTCACTGGTCACTGGTCACTGGTCACTGGTCAATGGTCACTGTCGCTGGTCAATGGTCACTGTCGCTGGTCAATGGTCACTGCGCTGGTCATTGGTCACTGGCCACTGGTCACTGGTCACTGGTCAAAAGTCACTGGTCACTTGTCACTGGTCTCTGGTCACTGGTCACTGGTCACTGGTCACTGGTCACTGGCCACAGGTCAATAGTCACTGGTCACTGGTCACTGGTCACTGGTCACTGGTCACTGGTCACAGGTCACTGGTCACTGGTCACGGGTCACATTTCACGGGTCACGGTTCACTGGTCGCTAGTCACTGGTCACCGGTCACTGGTCACCGGTCACTGGTCACTGTTCACTGGTCACTGGTCACAAGTCACTGGTCACATGTCACTGGTCAGTGGTCACTGGTCACTGGTCACTGGTCTGTGGTCACTGGTCACTGGTCAGTGGTCACTGGTCACAGTCACATGTCGCGGGTCACTGGTCACAAGTCACTGGTCGCTGGTCACAAGTCACGGGTCACTTGTCACTGGTCACTGGTCACTGGTCACTGGTCAATTGTCAATGGTCGCTGGTCACTGGTTACTGGTCATGGGTCACTGGTCACTGGTCACTGGTCACTGGTCACTGGTCACTGGTCACTGGTCAATCGTCACTATCGCTGGTCAATGGTCACTGTCGCTGGTCACTGGTCACTGGTCACTGGTCACTGGTCACTGGTCATTGGTCACTGGTCACTGGTCACAAGTCACTGGTCACTGGTCCCTTGTCACTGGTCGCTGGTCACTGGTCACTGGTCAGTGGTCACTGTCGCTGGTAAATGGTCACTGTCGCTGGTCACTGGTCACTGGTCACTGGGCACTGGTCACTGGTCACTGGTCACTGGTCACAAGTCACTGGTCACTGGTCACTTGTCACTGGTCGCTGGTCACTGGTCACTGGTCAGTGGTCACTGTCGCTGGTAAATGGTCACTGTCGCTGGTCACTGGTCACTGGTCACTGGGCACTGGTCCCTGGTCACTGGTCACTGGTCATTGGTCACTATCGCTGGTCAATGGTCACTGTCGCTGGTCATTGGTCACTGGTCACTGGACACTGGTCACTGGTCACTTGTCACTGGTCACTGGTCACTGGTCAATGGTCACTGTCGCTGGTCACTGGTCACTGGTCACTGGTCACTGGTCACTGGTCCCTGGTCACTGGTCACTGGTCAGTGGTCACTGTCGTTGGTCAATGGTCACTGTCGCTGGTCACTGGTCACTGGTCACTGTTCTCTGGTCACTGGTCACTGGTCACTGGTCATTGGTCACTATCGCTGGTCAATGGTCACTGTCGCTGGTCATTGGTCACTGGTCACTGGACACTGGTCACTGGTCACTGGTCACTTGTCACTGGTCACTGGTCACTGGTCACTGGTCAATGGTCACTGTCGCTGGTCACTGGTCACTGGTCACTGGTCAATGGCCACTGGTCACTGGTCACTGGTCACTGGTCACTGGTCACTGGTCACTGGTCACTGGTCAATGGTCCCTATCGCTGGTCAATGGTCACTGTCGCTGGTCACTGGTCACTGGTCACTGGGCACTGGTCACTGGTCACTGGTCACTTTCGCTGGTCACTGGTCACTGGTAAATGGTCACTGGCCACTGGTCACTGGTCACTGGTCAATGGTCACTGTCGCTAGTCAATGGTCACTGTCGCTGGTCAATGGTCACTGCGCTGGTCATTGGTCAGTGGTCACTGGTCACTGGTCAAAGTCACTGGTCACTTGTCACTGGTCAGTGGTCACTGGTCTCTGGTCACTGGTCACTGGTCACTGGTCACTGGTCACTGGTCACAGGTCAATGGTCACTGGTCACTGGTCACTGGTCACTGGTCACTGTCGCTGGTCACTGGTCACTGGTCACTGGTCACTGGTCACTGGTCACTGGTCACTGGTCACTGGTCAATGGTCCCTATCGCTGGTCAATGGTCACTGTCGCTGGTCACTGGTCACTGGTCACTGGTCACTGGTCACTGGTCACTGGTCACTGGTCAAAAGTCACTGGTCACTTGTCACTGGTCAGTGGTCACTGGTCTCTGGTCACTGGTCACTGGTCACTGGTCACTGGTCACAGGTCAATGGTCACTGGTCACTGGTCACTGGTCACTGGTCACTGGCCACTGGTCACTGGTCACCGGTCAATGGCCACTGTCGCTGGTCAATGGTCACTGTCGCTGGTCACTGGTCACTGGTCACTGGTCACTGGTCACTGGTCACTGGTCATTGGTCACTGGTCACTGGTCACAAGTCACTGGTCACTGGTCACTGGTCACTTGTCACTGGTCGATGGTCACTGGTCACTGGTCAATGGTCATTGCCGCTGGTAAATGTTCACTGTCGCTGGTCACTGGTCACTGGTCACTGTCGCTGGTCACTGGTCACTGGTCACTGGTCACTGGTCACTGGTCACTGGTCACTGGTCACTGGTCAATGGTCCCTATCGCTGGTCAATGGTCACTGTCGCTGGTCACTGGTCACTGGTCACTGGGCACTGGTCAATGGTCACTATCGCTGGTCAATGGTCACTGTCGCTGCTCACTGGTCACTGGTCACTGGTCACTGGTCATTGGTAACTATCGCTGGTCAATGGTCACTGTCGCTGGTCACTGGTCACTGGTCACTGGTCACTGGTCACGGGTCACATGTCACGGGTCACTGTTCACTGGTCGCTAGTCACTGGTCACCGGTCACTGGTCTCTGGTCACTGGTCACTGTTCACTGGTCACTGGTCACTGGTCACTGGTCACTGGTCACTGGTCACTGGTCACTGGTCACTATCGCTGGTCAATGGTCACTGTCGCTGGTCACTGGTCACTGGTCACTGTTCACTGGTCACTGGTCACTGGTCACTGGTCATTGGTCACAAGTCACTGGTCACTGGTCACTTGTCACTGGTCGCTGGTCACTGGTCACTGGTCACTGGTCACTGGTCACTGGTCACTGGTCACTGTTCACTGGTCACTGGTCACAAGTCACTGGTCACATGTCACTGGTCAGTGGTCACTGGTCACTGGTCACTGGTCTGTGGTCACTGGTCACTGGTCAGTGGTCACTGGTCACAGTCACATGTCGCGGGTCACTGGTCACAAGTCACTGGTCGCTGGTCACAAGTCACTGGTCACTTGTCACTGGTCACTGGTCACTGGTCACTGGTCAATTGTCAATGGTCGCTGGTCACTGGTCACTGGTCATGGGTCACTGGTCACTGGTCACTGGTCACTGGTCACTGGTCACTGGTCACTGGTCACTGGTCAATCGTCACTATCGCTGGTCAATGGTCACTGTCGCTGCTCACTGGTCACTGGTCACTGGTCACTGGTCACTGGTCATTGGTCACTTTCGCTGGTCAATGGTCACTGTCGCTGGTCATTGGTCACTGGTCACTGGACACTGGTCACTGTCGCTGGTCACTGGTCACTGGTCACTGGTCAATGGTCACTGCCGCTGGTCACTGGTCACTGGTCACTGCTCACTGGTCACTGGTCACTTGTCAATGGTCACTGTCGCTGGTCAATGGTCACCGTCGCTGGTCAATGGTCACTGTCGCTGGTCACTGGTCACTGGTCACTGGTCACTGGTCATTGGTCACTGGTCACTGGTCACAAGTCACTGGTCACTGGTCACTTGTCACTGGTCGCTGGTCACTGGTCACTGGTCAGTGGTCACTGTCGCTGGTAAATGGTCACTGTCGCTGGTCACTGGTCACTGGTCACTGGGCACTGGTCACTGGTCACTGGTCACTGGTCATTGGTCACTATCGCTGGTCAATGGTCACTGTCGCTGGTCACTGGTCACTGGTCACTGGTCACTGGTCACTGGTCCCTGGTCACTGGTCACTGGTCAATGATCACTGTCGCTGGTCACTGGTCACTGGTCACTGGTCACTGGTCACTGGTCACGGGTCACATGTCACTGGTCACTGGTCACTGGTCACTGGTCACTTGTCAATGGTCACTGTCGCTGGTCAATGGTCACTGTCGCTGGTCACTGGTCACTGGTCACTGGTCACTGGTCATTGGTCACTGGTCACTGGTCACAAGTCACTGGTCACTGGTCACTTGTCACTGGTCGCTGGTCACTGGTCACTGGTAAGTGGTCACTGTCGCTGGTAAATGGTCACTGTCGCTTGTCACTGGTCACTGGTCACTGGTCACTGGTCACTGGTCACTGGTCACTGGTCAATGGTCCCTATCGCTGGTCAATGGTCACTGTCGCTGGTCACTGGTCACTGGTCACTGGTCAATGGTCCCTATCGCTGGTCAATGGTCACTGTCGCTGGTCACTGGTCACTGGTCACTGGTCACTGGTCACTGGTCACTGGTCACTGGTCACTGGTCAATGGTCCCTATCGCTGGTCAATGGTCACTGTCGCTGGTCACTGGTCACTGGTCACTGGTCACTGGTCACTGGTCAAAAGTCACTGGTCACTTGTCACTGGTCAATGGTCACTGCCGCTGGTCACTGCTCACTGGTCAATATTCACTGGTCACTGGTCACTGGTCACTGGTCACTGGTCACTGGTCACTGGTCACTGGTCACTTTCGCTGGTCACTGGTCACTGGTCAATGGTCACTGGCCACTGGTCACTGGTCACTGGTCAATGGTCACTGTCGCTGGTCAATGGTCACTGTCGCTGGTCACTGGTCACTGGTCACTGTTCACTGGTCACTGGTCACAAGTCACTGGTCACATGTCACTGGTCAGTGGTCACTGGTCACTGGTCACTGCTCTGTGGTCACTGGTCACTGGTCAGTGGTCACTGGTCACAGTCACATGTCGCGGGTCACTGGTCACAAGTCACTGGTCGCTGGTCACAAGTCACTGGTCACTTGTCACTGGTCACTGGTCACTGGTCACTGGTCAATTGTCAATGGTCGCTGGTCACTGGTCACTGGTCATGGGTCACTGGTCACTGGTCACTGGTCACTGGTCACTGGTCACTGGTCACTGGTCACTGGTCAATCGTCACTATCGCTGGTCAATGGTCACTGTCGCTGCTCACTGGTCACTGGTCACTGGTCACTGGTCACTGGTCATTGGTCACTTTCGCTGGTCAATGGTCACTGTCGCTGGTCATTGGTCACTGGTCACTGGACACTGGTCACTGTCGCTGGTCACTGGTCACTGGTCACTGGTCAATGGTCACTGCCGCTGGTCACTGGTCACTGGTCACTGCTCACTGGTCACTGGTCACTTGTCAATGGTCACTGTCGCTGGTCAATGGTCACTGTCGCTGGTCAATGGTCACTGTCGCTGGTCACTGGTCACTGGTCACTGGTCACTGGTCATTGGTCACTGGTCACTGGTCACAAGTCACTGGTCACTGGTCACTTGTCACTGGTCGCTGGTCACTGGTCACTGGTCAGTGGTCACTGTCGCTGGTAAATGGTCACTGTCACTGGTCACTGGTCACTGGTCACTGGGCACTGGTCACTGGTCACTGGTCACTGGTCATTGGTCACTATCGCTGGTCAATGGTCACTGTCGCTGGTCACTGGTCACTGGTCACTGGTCACTGGTCACTGGTCCCTGGTCACTGGTCACTGGTCAATGATCACTGTCGCTGGTCACTGGTCACTGGTCACTGGTCACTGGTCACTGGTCACTGGTCACGGGTCACATGTCACTGGTCACTGGTCACTGGTCACTGGTCACTTGTCAATGGTCACTGTCGCTGGTCAATGGTCACTGTCGCTGGTCACTGGTCACTGGTCACTGGTCACTGGTCACTGGTCATTGGTCACTGGTCACTGGTCACAAGTCACTGGTCACTGGTCACTTGTCACTGGTCGCTGGTCACTGGTCACTGGTAAGTGGTCACTGTCGCTGGTAAATGGTCACTGTCGCTTGTCACTGGTCACTGGTCGCTGGTCACTGGTCACTGGTCACTGGTCACTGGTCAATGGTCCCTATCGCTGGTCAATGGTCACTGTCGCTGGTCACTGGTCACTGGTCACTGGTCAATGGTCCCTATCGCTGGTCAATGGTCACTGTCGCTGGTCACTGGTCACTGGTCACTGGTCACTGGTCACTGGTCACTGGTCAATGGTCCCTATCGCTGGTCAATGGTCACTGTCGCTGGTCACTGGTCACTGGTCACTGGTCACTGGTCACTGGTCAAAAGTCACTGGTCACTTGTCACTGGTCAATGGTCACTGCCGCTGGTCACTGCTCACTGGTCAATATTCACTGGTCACTGGTCACTGGTCACTGGTCACTGGTCACTGGTCACTGGTCACTGGTCACTTTCGCTGGTCACTGGTCACTGGTCAATGGTCACTGGCCACTGGTCACTGGTCACTGGTCAATGGTCACTGTCGCTGGTCAATGGTCACTGTCGCTGGTCACTGGTCACTGGTCACTGGTCACTGGTCACTGGTCACTTTTCACAAGTCACTGGTCACTTGTCACTGGTCACTGGTCACTGGTCACTGGTCACTGGTCAATGGTCACTGTCGCTGGTCAATGGTCACTGTCGCTGGTCACTGGTCACTGGTCACTGGTCACTGGTCACTGGTCACTGGTCACAGGTCAATGGTCACTGGGCACTGGTCACTGGTCACTAGTCACTGGTCACTGGTCACGGGTCACATTTCACGGGTCACTGTTCACTGGTCGCTAGTCACTGGTCACCGGTCACTGGTCACTGGTCACTGGTCACTGGTCACTGTTCACTGGTCACTGGTCACAAGTCACTGGTCACATGTCACTGGTCAGTGGTCACTGGTCACTGGTCACTGGTCACTGGTCACTGGTCACTGGTCACTGGTCACTGGTCAATCGTCACTATCGCTGGTCAATGGTCACTGTCGCTGCTCACTGGTCACTGGTCACTGGTCACTGGTCACTGGTCATTGGTCACTGGTCACTGGTCACGGGTCACATGTCACTGGTCACTGGTCACTGGTCATGGGTCACTGGTCACTGGTCACTGGTCACTGGTCACTGGTCACTGGTCACTGGTCACTGGTCAATCGTCACTATCGCTGGTCAATGGTCACTGTCGCTGCTCACTGGTCACTGGTCACTGGTCACTTGTCACTGGTCGCTGGTCACTGGTCACTGGTCAGTGGTCACTGTCGCTGGTAAATGGTCACTGTCGCTGGTCACTGGTCACTGGTCACTGGGCACTGGTCACTGGTCACTGGTCACTGGTCATTGGTCACTATCGCTGGTCAATGGTCACTGTCGCTGGTCACTGGTCACTGGTCACTGGTCACTGGTCACTGGTCCCTGGTCACTGGTCACTGGTCAATGATCACTGTCGCTGGTCACTGGTCACTGGTCACTGGTCACTGGTCACTGGTCACGGGTCACTGGTCACTGGTCACTGGTCACTGGTCACTGGTCACTGGTCACTGGTCACTGGTCAATCGTCACTATCGCTGGTCAATGGTCACTGTCGCTGCTCACTGGTCACTGGTCACTGGTCACTGGTCATTGGTCACTGGTCACTGGTCACAAGTCACTGGTCACTGGTCACTTGTCACTGGCCGCTGGTCACTGGTCACTGGTAAGTGGTCACTGTCGCTGGTAAATGGTCACTGTCGCTGGTCACTGGTCACTGGTCACTGGTCACTGGTCACTGGTCACTGGTCACTGGTCAATGGTCCCTATCGCTGGTCAATGGTCACTGTCGCTGGTCACTGGTCACTGGTCACTGGTCAATGGTCCCTATCGCTGGTCAATGGTCACTGTCGCTGGTCACTGGTCACTGGTCACTGGTCACTGGTCACTGGTCACTGGTCACTGGTCAATGGTCCCTATCGCTGGTCAATGGTCACTGTCGCTGGTCACTGGTCACTGGTCACTGGTCACTGGTCACTGGTCAAAAGTCACTGGTCACTTGTCACTGGTCAATGGTCACTGCCGCTGGTCACTGCTCACTGGTCAATATTCACTGGTCACTGGTCACTGGTCACTGGTCACTGGTCACTGGTCACTGGTCACTGGTCACTTTCGCTGGTCACTGGTCACTGGTCAATGGTCACTGGCCACTGGTCACTGGTCACTGGTCAATGGTCACTGTCGCTGGTCAATGGTCACTGTCGCTGGTCACTGGTCACTGGTCACTGGTCACTGGTCACTGGTCACTTTTCACAAGTCACTGGTCACTTGTCACTGGTCACTGGTCACTGGTCACTGGTCACTGGCCAATGGTCACTGTCGCTGGTCAATGGTCACTGTCGCTGGTCACTGGTCACTGGTCACTGGTCACTGGTCACTGGTCACTGGTCACAGGTCAATGGTCACTGGGCACTGGTCACTGGTCACTAGTCACTGGTCACTGGTCACGGGTCACATTTCACGGGTCACTGTTCACTGGTCGCTAGTCACTGGTCACCGGTCACTGGTCACTGGTCACTGGTCACTGGTCACTGTTCACTGGTCACTGGTCACAAGTCACTGGTCACATGTCACTGGTCAGTGGTCACTGGTCACTGGTCACTGGTCACTGGTCACTGGTCAATCGTCACTATCGCTGGTCAATGGTCACTGTCGCTGCTCACTGGTCACTGGTCACTGGTCACTGGTCACTGGTCATTGGTCACTGGTCACTGGTCACGGGTCACATGTCACTGGTCACTGGTCACTGGTCATGGGTCACTGGTCACTGGTCACTGGTCACTGGTCACTGGTCACTGGTCACTGGTCACTGGTCAATCGTCACTATCGCTGGTCAATGGTCACTGTCGCTGCTCACTGGTCACTGGTCACTGGTCACTGGTCACTGGTCATTGGTCACTTTCGCTGGTCAATGGTCACTGTCGCTGGTCATTGGTCACTGGTCACTGGACACTGGTCACTGTCGCTGGTCACTGGTCACTGGTGACTGGTCAATGGTCACTGCCGCTGGTCACTGGTCACTGGTCACTGGTCACTGGTCACTGGTCACTTGTCAATGGTCACTGTCGCTGGTCAATGGTCACTGTCGCTGGTCACTGGTCACTGGTCACTGGTCACTGGTCACTGGTCATTGGTCACTGGTCACTGGTCACAAGTCACTGGTCACTGGTCACTTGTCACTGGTCGCTGGTCACTGGTCACTGGTCAGTGGTCACTGTCGCTGGTAAATGGTCACTGTCGCTGGTCACTGGTCACTGGTCACTGGGCACTGGTCACTGGTCACTGGTCACTGGTCATTGGTCACTATCGCTGGTCAATGGTCACTGTCGCTGGTCACTGGTCACTGGTCACTGGTCACTGGTCCCTGGTCACTGGTCACTGGTCAATGATCACTGTCGCTGGTCACTGGTCACTGGTCACTGGTCACTGGTCACTGGTCACGGGTCACATGTCACTGGTCACTGGTCATTGGTCACTGGTCACTTGTCAATAGTCACTGTCGCTGGTCAATGGTCACTGTCGCTGGTCACTGGTCACTGGTCACTGGTCACTGGTCACTGGTCATTGGTCACTGGTCACTGGTCACAAGTCACTGGTCACTGGTCACTTGTCACTGGTCACTGGTCACTGGTCACTGGTCACTGGTCAATGGTCACTGTCGCTGGTCACTGGTCACTGGTCACTGGTCAATGGTCACTGCCGCTGGTCACTGGTCACTGGTCACTGCTCACTGGTCACTGGTCACTTGTCAATGGTCACTGTCGCTGGTCAATGGTCACTGTCGCTGGTCACTGGTCACTGGTCACTGGTCGCTGGTCACTGGTCACTGGTCACTGGTCACTGGTCACTGGTCATTGGTCACTGGTCACTGGTCACAAGTCACTGGTCACTGGTCACTTGTCACTGGTCGCTGGTCACTGGTCACTTGTCACTGGTCGCTGGTCACTGGTCACTGGTCAGTGGTCACTGTCGCTGGTAAATGGTCACTGTCGCTGGTCACTGGTCACTGGTCACTGGTCCCTGGTCACTGGTCACTGGTCAATGATCACTGTCGCTGGTCACTGGTCACTGGTCACTGGTCACTGGTCACTGGTCACGGGTCACATGTCACTGGTCACTGGTCATTGGTCACTGGTCACTTGTCAATAGTCACTGTCGCTGGTCAATGGTCACTGTCGCTGGTCACTGGTCACTGGTCACTGGTCACTGGTCACTGGTCATTGGTCACTGGTCACTGGTCACAAGTCACTGGTCACTGGTCACTTGTCACTGGTCACTGGTCACTGGTCACTGGTCACTGGTCAATGGTCACTGTCGCTGGTCACTGGTCACTGGTCACTGGTCAATGGTCACTGCCGCTGGTCACTGGTCACTGGTCACTGCTCACTGGTCACTGGTCACTTGTCAATGGTCACTGTCGCTGGTCAATGGTCACTGTCGCTGGTCACTGGTCACTGGTCACTGGTCGCTGGTCACTGGTCACTGGTCACTTGTCACTGGTCGCTGGTCACTGGTCACTGGTCACTTGTCACTGGTCGCTGGTCACTGGTCACTGGTCAGTGGTCACTGTCGCTGGTAAATGGTC
The DNA here is from genome assembly GCA_947577245.1 of Andrena bucephala. Lineage (NCBI taxonomy): Eukaryota > Metazoa > Arthropoda > Insecta > Hymenoptera > Andrenidae > Andrena > Andrena bucephala. Next base: position 23,865,597 of record OX387716.1, on the reverse strand, counting down.
ACTGCCGCTGGTCACTGGTCACTGGTCACTGCTCACTGGTCACTGGTCACTTGTCAATGGTCACTGTCACTGGCCAATGGTCACTGTCGCTGGTCAATGGTCACTGTCGCTGGTCACTGGTCACTGGTCACTGGTCACTGGTCACTGGTCCCTGGTCACTGGTCACTGGTCAATGATCACTGTCGCTGGTCACTGGTCACTGGTCACTGGTCCCTGGTCACTGGTCAATGTGCACTATCGCTGGTCAATGGTCACTGTCGCTGGTCACTGGTCACTGGACACTGGTCACTGGTCACTGGTCATTGGTGACTATCGCTGGTCAATGGTCACTGTCGCTGGTCATTGGTCACTGGTCACTGGTCACTGGTCAAAAGTCACTGGTCACTTGTCACTGGTCAGTGGTCACTGGTCTCTGGTCACTGGTCACTGGTCACTGGTCACTGGTCAATGGTCCCTATCGCTGGTCAATGGTCACTGTCGCTGGTCACTGGTCACTGGTCACTGGTCATTGGTGACTATCGCTGGTCAATGGACACTGTCGCTGGTCATTGGTCACTGGTCACTGGTCACTGGTCAAAAGTCACTGGTCACTTGTCACGGGTCACATGTCACGGGTCACATGTCACGGGTCACTGTTCACTGTTCACTGGTCGCTAGTCACTGGTCACCGGTCACTGGTCACTGGTCACTGTTCACTGGTCACTGGTCACAAGTCACTGGTCACTTGTCACTGGTCAGTGGTCACTGGTCACTGGTCTGTGGTCACTGGTCACTGGTCACTGGTCACTGGTCATTGGTCACTGGTCACTGGTCACAAGTCACTGGTCACTGGTCACTTGTCACTGGTCACTGGTCACTGGTCACTGGTCAATGGTCACTGTCGCTGGTCAATGGTCACTGTCGCTGGTCAATGGTCACTGCGCTGGTCATTGGTCACTGGCCACTGGTCACTGGTCACTGGTCAAAAGTCACTGGTCACTTGTCACTGGTCAGTGGTCACTGGTCTCTGGTCACTGGTCACTGGTCACTGGTCACTGGTCACTGGTCACAGGTCAATAGTCACTGGTCACTGGTCACTGGTCACTGGTCACTGGTCACTGGTCACTGGTCACTGGTCACTGGTCACGGGTCACATTTCACGGGTCACGGTTCACTGGTCGCTAGTCACTGGTCACCGGTCACTGGTCACTGGTCACTGGTCACTGTTCACTGGTCACTGGTCACAAGTCACTGGTCACATGTCACTGGTCAGTGGTCACTGGTCACTGGTCACTGGTCTGTGGTCACTGGTCACTGGTCAGTGGTCACTGGTCACAGTCACATGTCGCGGGTCACTGGTCACAAGTCACTGGTCGCTGGTCACAAGTCACTGGTCACATGTCACTGGTCACTGGTCACTGGTCACTGGTCAATTGTCAATGGTCGCTGGTCACTGGTCACTGGTCATGGGTCACTGGTCACTGGTCACTGGTCACTGGTCACTGGTCACTGGTCACTGGTCACTGGTCAATCGTCACTATCGCTGGTCAATGGTCACTGTCGCTGCTCACTGGTCACTGGTCACTGGTCACTGGTCACTGGTCATTGGTCACTATCGCTGGTCAATGGTCACTGTCGCTGGTCAGTGGTCACTGGTCACTGGACACTGGTCACTGTCGCTGGTCACTGGTCACTGGTCACTGGTCAATGGTCACTGCCGCTGGTCACTGGTCACTGGTCACTGCTCACTGGTCACTGGTCACTTGTCAATGGTCACTGTCGCTGGTCAATGGTCACTGTCGCTGGTCACTGGTCACTGGTCACTGGTCACTGGTCACTGGTCATTGGTCACAAGTCACTGGTCACTGGTCACTTGTCACTGGTCGCTGGTCACTGGTCACTGGTCAGTGGTCACTGTCGCTGGTAAATGGTCACTGTCGCTGGTCACTGGTCACTGGTCACTGGGCACTGGTCACTGGTGACTGGTCACTGGTCATTGGTCACTATCGCAGGTCAATGGTCACTGTCGCTAGTCATTGGTCACTGGTCACTGGACACTGGTCACTGGTCACTTGTCACTGGTCACTGGTCACTGGTCACGGGTCACATTTCACGGGTCACTGTTCACTGGTCGCTAGTCACTGGTCACCGGTCACTGGTCACTGGTCACTGGTCACTGTTCACTGGTCACTGGTCACAAGTCACTGGTCACATGTCACTGGTCAGTGGTCACGGGTCACTGGTCACTGGTCTGTGGTCACTGGTCACTGGTCAGTGGTCACTGGTAACAGTCACATGTCGCGGGTCACTGGTCACAAGTCACTGGTCGCAGGTCACAAGTCACTGGTCACTTGTCACTGGTCACTGGTCACTGGTCACTGGTCAATGGTCAATGGTCGCTGGTCACTGGTCACTGGTCATGGGTCACTGGTCACTGGTCACTGGTCACTGGTCACTGGTCACTGGTCACTGGTCAATCGTCACTATCGCTGGTCAATGGTCACTGTCGCTGCTCACTGGTCACTGCCGCTGGTCACTGGTTACTGGTCACTGCTCACTGGTCACTGGTCACTTGTCAATGGTCACTGTCGCTGGTCAATGGTCACTGTCGCTGGTCACTGGTCACTGGTCACTGGTCAATGGTCACTGGTCATTGGTCACTGGTCACTGGTCACAAGTCACTGGTCACTGGTCACTTGTCACTGGTCGCTGGTCACTGGTCACTGGTCAGTGGTCACTGTCGCTGGTAATGGTCACTGTCGCTGGTCACTGGTCACTGGTCACTGGTCACTGGTCACTGGTCACTGGTAAATGGTCCCTATCGCTGGTCAATGGTCATTGTCGCTGGTCACTGGTCATTGGTGACTATCGCTGGTCAATGGTCACTGTCGCTGGTCAATGGTCACTGGTCACTGGTCACTGGTCACTGGTCATTGGTCACTGGTCACTGGTCACAAGTCACTGGTCACTGGTCACTTGTCACTGGTCGCTGGTCACTGGTCACTGGTCACTTGTCACTGGTCGCTGGTCACTGGTCACTGGTCAGTGGTCACTGTCGCTGGTAAATGGTCACTGCCGCTGGTCACTGGTCACTGGTCACTGCTCACTGGTCACTGGTCACTTGTCAATGGTCACTGTCACTGGCCAATGGTCACTGTCGCTGGTCAATGGTCACTGTCGCTGGTCACTGGTCGCTGGTCACTGGTCACTGGTCACTGGTCACTGGTCACTGGTCCCTGGTCACTGGTCACTGGTCAATGATCACTGTCGCTGGTCACTGGTCACTGGTCACTGGTCCCTGGTCACTGGTCAATGTGCACTATCGCTGGTCAATGGTCACTGTCGCTGGTCACTGGTCACTGGACACTGGTCACTGGTCACTGGTCATTGGTGACTATCGCTGGTCAATGGTCACTGTCGCTGGTCATTGGTCACTGGTCACTGGTCACTGGTCAAAAGTCACTGGTCACTTGTCACTGGTCAGTGGTCACTGGTCTCTGGTCACTGGTCACTGGTCACTGGTCACTGGTCACAGGTCAATGGTCACTGGTCACTGGTCACTGGTCACTGTTCACTGGTCACTGGTCACAAGTCACTGGTCACTGGTCACTGGTCAATGGTCCCTATCGCTGGTCAATGGTCACTGTCGCTGGTCACTGGTCACTGGTCACTGGTCATTGGTGACTATCGCTGGTCAATGGACACTGTCGCTGGTCATTGGTCACTGGTCACTGGTCACTGGTCAAAAGTCACTGGTCACTTGTCACGGGTCACATGTCACGGGTCACATGTCACGGGTCACTGTTCACTGTTCACTGGTCGCTAGTCACTGGTCACCGGTCACTGGTCACTGGTCACTGTTCACTGGTCACTGGTCACAAGTCACTGGTCACTTGTCACTGGTCAGTGGTCACTGGTCACTGGTCTGTGGTCACTGGTCACTGGTCACTGGTCACTGGTCATTGGTCACTGGTCACTGGTCACAAGTCACTGGTCACTGGTCACTTGTCACTGGTCACTGGTCACTGGTCACTGGTCAATGGTCACTGTCGCTGGTCAATGGTCACTGTCGCTGGTCAATGGTCACTGCGCTGGTCATTGGTCACTGGCCACTGGTCACTGGTCACTGGTCAAAAGTCACTGGTCACATGTCACTGGTCAGTGGTCACTGGTCTCTGGTCACTGGTCACTGGTCACTGGTCACTGGTCACTGGTCACAGGTCAATAGTCACTGGTCACTGGTCACTGGTCACTGGTCACTGGTCACTGGTCACTGGTCACTGGTCACTGGTCACTGGTCACTGGTCACGGGTCACATTTCACGGGTCACGGTTCACTGGTCGCTAGTCACTGGTCACCGGTCACTGGTCACTGGTCACTGGTCACTGTTCACTGGTCACTGGTCACAAGTCACTGGTCACATGTCACTGGTCAGTGGTCACTGGTCACTGGTCACTGGTCTGTGGTCACTGGTCACTGGTCAGTGGTCACTGGTCACAGTCACATGTCGCGGGTCACTGGTCACAAGTCACTGGTCGCTGGTCACAAGTCACTGGTCACATGTCACTGGTCACTGGTCACTGGTCACTGGTCAATTGTCAATGGTCGCTGGTCACTGGTCACTGGTCATGGGTCACTGGTCACTGGTCACTGGTCACTGGTCACTGGTCACTGGTCAATTGTCAATGGTCGCTGGTCACTGGTCACTGGTCATGGGTCACTGGTCACTGGTCACTGGTCATTGGTCACTATCGCTGGTCAATGGTCACTGTCGCTGGTCAGTGGTCACTGGTCACTGGACACTGGTCACTGTCGCTGGTCACTGGTCACTGGTCACTGGTCAATGGTCACTGCCGCTGGTCACTGGTCACTGGTCACTGCTCACTGGTCACTGGTCACTTGTCAATGGTCACTGTCGCTGGTCAATGGTCACTGTCGCTGGTCACTGGTCACTGGTCACTGGTCACTGGTCACTGGTCATTGGTCACAAGTCACTGGTCACTGGTCACTTGTCACTGGTCGCTGGTCACTGGTCACTGGTCAGTGGTCACTGTCGCTGGTAAATGGTCACTGTCGCTGGTCACTGGTCACTGGTCACTGGGCACTGGTCACTGGTGACTGGTCACTGGTCATTGGTCACTATCGCTGGTCAATGGTCACTGTCGCTGGTCATTGGTCACTGGTCACTGGACACTGGTCACTGGTCACTTGTCACTGGTCACTGGTCACTGGTCATTGGTGACTATCGCTGGTCAATGGTCACTGTCGCTGGTCACTGGTCACTGGTCACTGGTCAATGTTCCCTATCGCTGGTCAATGGTCACTGTCGCTGGTCACTGGTCACTGGTCACTGGTCACTGGTCAAAAGTCACTGGTCACTTGTCACAGGTCAGTGGTCACTGGTCTCTGGTCACTGGTCACTGTCGCTGGTCACTGGTCACTGGTCACTGGTCAATGGTCCCTATCGCTGGTCAATGGTCACTGTCGCTGGTCACTGGTCACTGGTCACTGGTCACTGGTCAAAAGTCACTGGTCACTTGTCACTGGTCAGTGGTCACTGGTCTCTGGTCACTGGTCACTGGTCACTGGTCACAGGTCAATGGTCACTGGTCACTGGTCACTGGTCCCTGGTCACTGGTCACTGGTCAATGGTCCCTATCGCTGGTCAATGGTCACTGTCGCTGGTCACTGGTCACTGGTCACTGGTCACTGGTCACTGGTCAAAAGTCACTGGTCACTTGTCACTGGTCAATGGTCACTGCCGCTGGTCACTGCTCACTGGTCAATATTCACTGGTCACTGGTCACTGGTCACTGGTAACTGGTCACTGGTCACTGGTCACTGGTCACTTTCGCTGGTCACTGGTCACTGGTCAATGGTCACTGGCCACTGGTCACTGGTCACTGGTCAATGGTCACTGTCGCTGGTCAATGGTCACTGTCGCTGGTCACTGGTCACTGGTCACTGGTCACTGGTCACTGGTCACTGGTCACAAGTCACTGGTCACTTGTCACTGGTCACTGGTCACTGGTCACTGGTCAATGGTCACTGTCGCTGGTCAATGGTCACTGTCGCTGGTCACTGGTCACTGGTCACTGGTCACTGGTCATTGGTCACTGGTCACTGGTCACAAGTCACTGGTCACTGGTCACTGGTCACTGGTCACTGGTCAATGGTCCCTATCGCTGGTCAATGGTCACTGTCGCTGGTCACTGGTCACTGGTCACTGGTCACTGGTCACTGGTCATTGGTGACTATCGCTGGTCAATGGTCACTGTCGCTGGTCATTGGTCACTGGTCACTGGTCACTGGTCAAAAGTCACTGGTCACTTGTCACGGGTCACATGTCACGGGTCACATGTCACGGGTCACTGTTCACTGTTCACTGGTCGCTAGTCACTGGTCACCGGTCACTGGTCACTGGTCACTGTTCACTGGTCACTGGTCACAAGTCACTGGTCACTTGTCACTGGTCAGTGGTCACTGGTCACTGGTCTGTGGTCACTGGTCACTGGTCACTGGTCACTGGTCACTGGTCACTGGTCACTGGTCACTGGTCATTGGTCACTGGTCACTGGTCACAAGTCACTGGTCACTGGTCACTTGTCACTGGTCGCTGGTCACTGGTCACTGGTCAATGGTCACTGTCGCTGGTAAATGTTCACTGTCGCTGGTCACTGGTCACTGGTCACTGGTCACTGGTCACTGGTCACAGGTCAATGGTCACTGGTCACTGGTCACTGGTCACTGGTCACTGTTCACTGGTCACTGGTCACAAGTCACTGGTCACTTGTCACTGGTCTGTGGTCACTGGTCACTGGTCACTGGTCACTGGTCACTGGTCACTGGTCACTGGTCATTGGTCACTGGTCACTGGTCACAAGTCACTGGTCACTGGTCACTTGTCACTGGTCACTGGTCACTGGTCACTGGTCAATGGTCACTGTCGCTGGTCAATGGTCACTGTCGCTGGTCAATGGTCACTGCGCTGGTCATTGGTCACTGGCCACTGGTCACTGGTCACTGGTCAAAAGTCACTGTTCACTTGTCACTGGTCAGTGGTCACTGGTCTCTGGTCACTGGTCACTGGTCACTGGTCACTGGTCACTGGTCACAGGTCAATAGTCACTGGTCACTGGTCACTGGTCACTGGTCACTGGTCACTGGTCACAGGTCACTGGTCACTGGTCACGGGTCACATTTCACGGGTCACGGTTCACTGGTCGCTAGTCACTGGTCACCGGTCACTGGTCACCGGTCACTGGTCACTGTTCACTGGTCACTGGTCACAAGTCACTGGTCACATGTCACTGGTCAGTGGTCACTGGTCACTGGTCACTGGTCTGTGGTCACTGGTCACTGGTCAGTGGTCACTGGTCACAGTCACATGTCGCGGGTCACTGGTCACAAGTCACTGGTCGCTGGTCACAAGTCACTGGTCACTTGTCACTGGTCACTGGTCACTGGTCACTGGTCAATTGTCACTTGTCACTGGTCACTGGTCACTGGTCACTGGTCAATGGTCACTGTCGCTAGTCAATGGTCACTGTCGCTGGTCAATGGTCACTGCGCTGGTCATTGGTCAGTGGTCGCTGGTCACTGGTCAAAGTCACTGGTCACTTGTCACTGGTCAGTGGTCACTGGTCTCTGGTCACTGGTCACTGGTCACTGGTCACTGGTCACTGGTCACAGGTCAATGGTCACTGGTCACTGGTCACTGGTCACTGGTCACTGTCGCTGGTCACTGGTCACTGGTCACTGGTCACTGGTCACTGGTCACTGGTCACTGGTCAATGGTCCCTATCGCTGGTCAATGGTCACTGTCGCTGGTCACTGGTCACTTGTCACTGGTCACTGGTCACTGGTCACTGGTCAAAAGTCACTGGTCACTTGTCACTGGTCAGTGGTCACTGGTCTCTGGTCACTGGTCACTGGTCACTGGTCACTGGTCACAGGTCAATGGTCACTGGTCACTGGTCACTGGTCACTGGTCACTGGCCACTGGTCACTGGTCACCGGTCAATGGCCACTGTCGCTGGTCAATGGTCACTGTCGCTGGTCACTGGTCACTGGTCACTGGTCACTGGTCACTGGTCACTGGTCACTGGTTATTGGTCACTGGTCACTGGTCACAAGTCACTGGTCACTGGTCACTGGTCACTTGTCACTGGTCGATGGTCACTGGTCACTGGTCAATGGTCATTGTCGCTGGTAAATGTTCACTGTCGCTGGTCACTGGTCACTGGTCACTGTCGCTGGTCACTGGTCACTGGTCACTGGTCACTGGTCACTGGTCACTGGTCACTGGTCAATGGTCCCTATCGCTGGTCAATGGTCACTGTCGCTGGTCACTGGTCACTGGTCACTGGTCACTGGGCACTGGTCAATGGTCACTATCGCTGGTCAATGGTCACTGTCGCTGCTCACTGGTCACTGGTCACTGGTCACTGGTCATTGGTAACTATCGCTGGTCAATGGTCACTGTCGCTGGTCACTGGTCACTGGTCACTGGTCACTGGTCACGGGTCACATGTCACGGGTCACGGTTCACTGGTCGCTAGTCACTGGTCACCGGTCACTGGTCACTGGTCACTGGTCACTGTTCACTGGTCACTGGTCACTGGTCACTGGTCACTGGTCACTGGTCACTGGTCACTGGTCACTGGTCACTATCGCTGGTCAATGGTCACTGTCGCTGGTCACTGGTCACTGGTCACTGTTCACTGGTCACTGGTCACTGGTCACTGGTCATTGGTCACAAGTCACTGGTCACTGGTCACTTGTCACTGGTCGCTGGTCACTGGTCACTGGTCACTGGTCACTGGTCACTGGTCACTGGTCACTGTTCACTGGTCACTGGTCACAAGTCACTGGTCACATGTCACTGGTCAGTGGTAACTGGTCAGTGGTCACTGGTCACTGGTCACTGGTCTGTGGTCACTGGTCACTGGTCAGTGGTCACTGGTCACAGTCACATGTCGCGGGTCACTGGTCACAAGTCACTGGTCGCTGGTCACAAGTCACTGGTCACTTGTCACTGGTCACTGGTCACTGGTCACTGGTCAATTGTCAATGGTCGCTGGTCACTGGTCACTGGTCATGGGTCACTGGTCACTGGTCACTGGTCACTGGTCACTGGTCACTGGTCACTGGTCAATCGTCACTATCGCTGGTCAATGGTCACTGTCGCTGCTCACTGGTCACTGGTCACTGGTCACTGGTCACTGGTCATTGGTCACTTTCGCTGGTCAATGGTCACTGTCGCTGGTCATTGGTCACTGGTCACTGGACACTGGTCACTGTCGCTGGTCACTGGTCACTGGTCACTGGTCAATGGTCACTGCCGCTGGTCACTGGTCACTGGTCACTGCTCACTGGTCACTGGTCACTTGTCAATGGTCACTGTCGCTGGTCAATGGTCACTGTCGCTGGTCACTGGTCACTGGTCACTGGTCACTGGTCACTGGTCATTGGTCACTGGTCACTGGTCACAAGTCACTGGTCACTGGTCACTTGTCACTGGTCGCTGGTCACTGGTCACTGGTCAGTGGTCACTGTCGCTGGTAAATGGTCACTGTCGCTGGTCACTGGTCACTGGTCACTGGGCACTGGTCACTGGTCACTGGTCACTGGTCATTGGTCACTATCGCTGGTCAATGGTCACTGTCGCTGGTCACTGGTCACTGGTCACTGGTCACTGGTCACTGGTCACTGGTCCCTGGTCACTGGTCACTGGTCAATGATCACTGTCGCTGGTCACTGGTCACTGGTCACTGGTCACTGGTCACTGGTCACGGGTCACATGTCACTGGTCACTGGTCACTGGTCACTGGTCACTTGTCAATGGTCACTGTCGCTGGTCAATGGTCACTGTCGCTGGTCACTGGTCACTGGTCACTGGTCACTGGTCACTGGTCATTGGTCACTGGTCACTGGTCACAAGTCACTGGTCACTGGTCACTTGTCACTGGTCGCTGGTCACTGGTCACTGGTAAGTGGTCACTGTCGCTGGTAAATGGTCACTGTCGCTGGTCACTGGTCACTGGTCACTGGTCACTGGTCACTGGTCACTGGTCACTGGTCACTGGTCAATGGTCCCTATCGCTGGTCAATGGTCACTGTCGCTGGTCACTGGTCACTGGTCACTGGTCAATGGTCCCTATCGCTGGTCAATGGTCACTGTCGCTGGTCACTGGTCACTGGTCACTGGTCACTGGTCACTGGTCACTGGTCACTGGTCAATGGTCCCTATCGCTGGTCAATGGTCACTGTCGCTGGTCACTGGTCACTGGTCACTGGTCACTGGTCACTGGTCAAAAGTCACTGGTCACTTGTCACTGGTCAATGGTCACTGCCGCTGGTCACTGCTCACTGGTCAATATTCACTGGTCACTGGTCACTGGTCACTGGTCACTGGTCACTGGTCACTGGTCACTGGTCACTTTCGCTGGTCACTGGTCACTGGTCAATGGTCACTGGCCACTGGTCACTGGTCACTGGTCAATGGTCACTGTCGCTGGTCAATGGTCACTGTCGCTGGTCACTGGTCACTGGTCACTGGTCACTGGTCACTGGTCACTGGTCACTTTTCACAAGTCACTGGTCACTTGTCACTGGTCACTGGTCACTGGTCACTGGTCACTGGTCAATGGTCACTGTCGCTGGTCAATGGTCACTGTCGCTGGTCACTGGTCACTGGTCACTGGTCACTGGTCACTTTCGCTGGTCACTGGCCACTGGTCAATGGTCACTGGCCACTGGTCACTGGTCACTGGTCAATGGTCACTGTCGCTGGTCAATGGTCACTGTCGCTGGTCACTGGTCACTGGTCACTGGTCACTGGTCACTGGTCACTGGTCACTGGTCACTGGTCATTGGTCACTATCGCTGGTCAATGGTCACAGTCGCTGGTCATTGGTCACTGGTCACTGGACACTGGTCACTGGTCACTTGTCACTGGTCACTGGTCACTGGTCAATGGTCACTGGTCACTGGTCAATGATCACTGTCGCTGGTAACTGGTCACTGGTCACTGGGCACTGGTCACTGGTCACTGGTCACTGGTCATTGGTCACTATCGCTGGTCAATGGTCACAGTCGCTGGTCATTGGTCACTGGTCACTGGACACTGGTCACTGGTCACTTGTCACTGGTCACTGGTCACTGGTCAATGGTCACTGTCGCTGGTCACTGGTCACTGGTCACTGGTCACTGGTCACTGGTCCCTGGTCACTGGTCACTGGTCAATGATCACTGTCGCTGGTCACTGGTCACTGGTCACTGGTCACTGGTCACTGGTCACTGGTCACCGGTCACATGTCACTGGTCACTGGTCACTGGTCACTGGTCACTGGTCACTGGTCACTGGTCACTGGTCACTATCGTTGGTCAATGGTCACTGTCGCTGGTCACTGGTCACTGGTCACTGTTCACTGGTCACTGGTCACTGGTCACTGGTCACTGGTCACTATCGCTGGTCAATGGTCACTGTCGCTGGTCATTGGTCACTGGTCACTGGACACTGGTCACTGGTCACTGGTCACTTGTCACTGGTCACTGGTCACTGGTCACTGGTCAATGGTCACTGTCGCTGGTCACTGGTCACTGGTCACTGGTCAATGGCCACTGGTCACTGGTCACTGGTCACTGGTCACTGGTCACTGGTCAATGGTCCCTATCGCTGGTCAATGGTCACTGTCGCTGGTCACTGGTCACTGGTCACTGGGCACTGGTCACTGGTCACTGGTCACTTTCGCTGGTCACTGGTCACTGGTAAATGGTCACTGGCCACTGGTCACTGGTCACTGGTCAATGGTCACTGTCGCTGGTCAATGGTCACTGTCGCTGGTCACTGGTCACTGGTCACTGGTCACTGGTCACTGGTCACTGGTCACAAGTCACTGGTCACTTGTCACTGGTCACTGGTCACTGGTCACTGGTCAATGGTCACTGTCGCTAGTCAATGGTCACTGTCGCTGGTCAATGGTCACTGCGCTGGTCATTGGTCAGTGGTCGCTGGTCACTGGTCAAAGTCACTGGTCACTTGTCACTGGTCAGTGGTCACTGGTCTCTGGTCACTGGTCACTGGTCACTGGTCACTGGTCACTGGTCACAGGTCAATGGTCACTGGTCACTGGTCACTGGTCACTGGTCACTGTCGCTGGTCACTGGTCACTGGTCACTGGTCACTGGTCACTGGTCACTGGTCACTGGTCAATGGTCCCTATCGCTGGTCAATGGTCACTGTCGCTGGTCACTGGTCACTGGTCACTGGTCACTGGTCACTGGTCACTGGTCAAAAGTCACTGGTCACTTGTCACTGGTCAGTGGTCACTGGTCTCTGGTCACTGGTCACTGGTCACTGGTAACTGGTCACAGGTCAATGGTCACTGGTCACTGGTCACTGGTCACTGGTCACTGGCCACTGGTCACTGGTCACCGGTCAATGGCCACTGTCGCTGGTCAATGGTCACTGTCGCTGGTCACTGGTCACTGGTCACTGGTCACTGGTTATTGGTCACTGGTCACTGGTCACAAGTCACTGGTCACTGGTCACTGGTCACTTGTCACTGGTCGATGGTCACTGGTCACTGGTCAATGGTCATTGTCGCTGGTAAATGTTCACTGTCGCTGGTCACTGGTCACTGGTCACTGTCGCTGGTCACTGGTCACTGGTCACTGGTCACTGGTCACTGGTCACTGGTCACTGGTCACTGGTCCCTATCGCTGGTCAATGGTCACTGTCGCTGGTCACTGGTCACTGGTCACTGGTCACTGGGCACTGGTCAATGGTCACTATCGCTGGTCAATGGTCACTGTCGCTGCTCACTGGTCACTGGTCACTGGTCACTGGTCATTGGTAACTATCGCTGGTCAATGGTCACTGTCGCTGGTCACTGGTCACTGGTCACTGGTCACTGGTCACGGGTCACATGTCACGGGTCACGGTTCACTGGTCGCTAGTCACTGGTCACCGGTCACTGGTCACTGGTCACTGGTCACTGTTCACTGGTCACTGGTCACTGGTCACTGGTCACTGGTCACTGGTCACTGGTCACTGGTCACTGGTCACTATCGCTGGTCAATGGTCACTGTCGCTGGTCACTGGTCACTGGTCACTGTTCACTGGTCACTGGTCACTGGTCACTGGTCATTGGTCACAAGTCACTGGTCACTGGTCACTTGTCACTGGTCGCTGGTCACTGGTCACTGGTCACTGGTCACTGGTCACTGGTCACTGGTCACTGTTCACTGGTCACTGGTCACAAGTCACTGGTCACATGTCACTGGTCAGTGGTAACTGGTCAGTGGTCACTGGTCACTGGTCACTGGTCTGTGGTCACTGGTCACTGGTCAGTGGTCACTGGTCACAGTCACATGTCGCGGGTCACTGGTCACAAGTCACTGGTCGCTGGTCACAAGTCACTGGTCACTTGTCACTGGTCACTGGTCACTGGTCACTGGTCAATTGTCAATGGTCGCTGGTCACTGGTCACTGGTCATGGGTCACTGGTCACTGGTCACTGGTCACTGGTCACTGGTCACTGGTCACTGGTCAATCGTCACTATCGCTGGTCAATGGTCACTGTCGCTGCTCACTGGTCGCTGGTCATTGGTCACTGGTCACTGGACACTGGTCACTGTCGCTGGTCACTGGTCACTGGTCACTGGTCAATGGTCACTGCCGCTGGTCACTGGTCACTGGTCACTGCTCACTGGTCACTGGTCACTTGTCAATGGTCACTGTCGCTGGTCAATGGTCACTGTCGCTGGTCACTGGTCACTGGTCACTGGTCACTGGTCACTGGTCATTGGTCACTGGTCACTGGTCACTGGTCACAAGTCACTGGTCACTGGTCACTTGTCACTGGTCGCTGGTCACTGGTCACTGGTCAGTGGTCACTGTCGCTGGTAAATGGTCACTGTCGCTGGTCACTGGTCACTGGTCACTGGGCACTGGTCACTGGTCACTGGTCACTGGTCATTGGTCACTATCGCTGGTCAATGGTCACTGTCGCTGGTCACTGGTCACTGGTCACTGGTCACTGGTCACTGGTCACTGGTCCCTGGTCACTGGTCACTGGTCAATGATCACTGTCGCTGGTCACTGGTCACTGGTCACTGGTCACTGGTCACTGGTCACGGGTCACATGTCACTGGTCACTGGTCACTGGTCACTGGTCACTTGTCAATGGTCACTGTCGCTGGTCAATGGTCACTGTCGCTGGTCACTGGTCACTGGTCACTGGTCACTGGTCACTGGTCATTGGTCACTGGTCACTGGTCACAAGTCACTGGTCACTGGTCACTTGTCACTGGTCGCTGGTCACTGGTCACTGGTAAGTGGTCACTGTCGCTGGTAAATGGTCACTGTCGCTGGTCACTGGTCACTGGTCACTGGTCACTGGTCACTGGTCACTGGTCACTGGTCACTGGTCAATGGTCCCTATCGCTGTTCAATGGTCACTGTCGCTGGTCACTGGTCACTGGTCACTGGTCAATGGTCCCTATCGCTGGTCAATGGTCACTGTCGCTGGTCACTGGTCACTGGTCACTGGTCACTGGTCACTGGTCACTGGTCACTGGTCAATGGTCCCTATCGCTGGTCAATGGTCACTGTCGCTGGTCACTGGTCACTGGTCACTGGTCACTGGTCACTGGTCAAAAGTCACTGGTCACTTGTCACTGGTCAATGGTCACTGCCGCTGGTCACTGCTCACTGGTCAATATTCACTGGTCACTGGTCACTGGTCACTGGTCACTGGTCACTGGTCACTGGTCACTGGTCACTTTCGCTGGTCACTGGTCACTGGTCAATGGTCACTGGCCACTGGTCACTGGTCACTGGTCAATGGTCACTGTCGCTGGTCAATGGTCACTGTCGCTGGTCACTGGTCACTGGTCACTGGTCACTGGTCACTGGTCACTGGTCACTTTTCACAAGTCACTGGTCACTTGTCACTGGTCACTGGTCACTGGTCACTGGTCACTGGTCAATGGTCACTGTCGCTGGTCAATGGTCACTGTCGCTGGTCACTGGTCACTGGTCACTGGTCACTGGTCACTTTCGCTGGTCACTGGCCACTGGTCAATGGTCACTGGCCACTGGTCACTGGTCACTGGTCAATGGTCACTGTCGCTGGTCAATGGTCACTGTCGCTGGTCACTGGTCACTGGTCACTGGTCACTGGTCACTGGTCACTGGTCACAAGTCACTGGTCACTTGTCACTGGTCACTGGTCACTGGTCACTGGTCAATGGTCACTGTCGCTGGTCAATGGTCACTGTCGCTGGTCAATGGTCACTGCGCTGGTCATTGGTCACTGGTCACTGGTCACTGGTCAAAAGTCACTGGTCACTTGTCACTGGTCAGTGGTCACTGGTCTCTGGTCACTGGTCACTGGTCACTGGTCACTGGTCACTGGTCACAGGTCAATGGTCACTGGTCACTGGTCACTGGTCACTGGTCACGGGTCACATTTCACGGGTCACTGTTCACTGGTCGCTAGTCACTGGTCACCGGTCACTGGTCACTGGTCACTGGTCACTGGTCACTGTTCACTGGTCACTGGTCACAAGTCACTGGTCACATGTCACTGGTCAGTGGTCACTGGTCACTGGTCACTGGTCTGTGGTCACTGGTCACTGGTCAGTGGTCACTGGTAACAGTCACATGTCGCGGGTCACTGGTCACAAGTCACTGGTCGCTGGTCACAAGTCACTGGTCACTTGTCACTGGTCACTGGTCACTGGTCACTGGTCAATGGTCAATGGTCGCTGGTCACTGGTCACTGGTCATGGGTCACTGGTCACTGGTCACTGGTCACTGGTCACTGGTCACTGGTCACTGGTCAATCGTCACTATCGCTGGTCAATGGTCACTGTCGCTGCTCACTGGTCACTGGTCACTGGTCACTGGTCACTGGTCACTGGTCACTGGTCACTGGTCATTGGTCACTATCGCTGGTCAATGGTCACTGTCGCTGGTCATTGGTCACTGGTCACTGGTCATTGGTCACTTGTCACTGGTCACTGGTCACTGGTCAATGGTCACTGTCGCTGGTCACTGGTCACTGGTCACTGGTCACTGGTCACTGGTCCCTGGTCACTGGTCACTGGTCAATGATCACTGTCGCTGGTCACTGGTCACTGGTCACTGGTCACTGGTCACTGGTCACGGGTCACATGTCACTGGTCACTGGTCACTGGTCACTTGTCACTGGTCACTGGTCACGGTCACTGGTCACTGGTCACTGGTCACTGGTCACTGGTCACTGGTCACTGGTCAATGGTCCCTATCGCTGGTCAATGGTCACTGTCGCTGGTCACTGGTCACTGGTCACGGGTCACTGGTCACTGGTCATTGGTGACTATCGCTGGTCAATGGTCACTGTCGCTGGTCATTGGTCACTGGTCACTGGTCACTGGTCAAAAGTCACTGGTCACTTGTCACGGGTCACATGTCACGGGTCACTGTTCACTGTTCACTGGTCGCTAGTCACTGGTCACCGGTCACTGGTCACTGGTCACTGTTCACTGGTCACTGGTCACAAGTCACTGGTCACTTGTCACTGGTCAGTGGTCACTGGTCACTGGTCTGTGGTCACTGGTCACTGGTCACTGGTCACTGGTCACTGGTCACTGGTCACTGGTCACTGGTCACTGGTCATTGGTCACTGGTCACTGGTCACAAGTCACTGGTCACTGGTCACTTGTCACTGGTCGCTGGTCACTGGTCACTGGTCAATGGTCACTGTCGCTGGTAAATGTTCACTGTCGCTGGTCACTGGTCACTGGTCACTGGTCACAGGTCAATGGTCACTGGTCACTGGTCACTGGTCACTGGTCACTGGTCACTGTTCACTGGTCACTGGTCACAAGTCACTGGTCACTTGTCACTGGTCAGTGGTCACTGGTCACTGGTCTGTGGTCACTGGTCACTGGTCACTGGTCACTGGTCACTGGTCACTGGTCACTGGTCATTGGTCACTGGTCACTGGTCACAAGTCACTGGTCACTGGTCACTTGTCACTGGTCACTGGTCACTGGTCACTGGTCAATGGTCACTGTCGCTGGTCAATGGTCACTGTCGCTGGTCAATGGTCACTGCGCTGGTCATTGGTCACTGGCCACTGGTCACTGGTCACTGGTCAAAAGTCACTGGTCACTTGTCACTGGTCTCTGGTCACTGGTCACTGGTCACTGGTCACTGGTCACTGGTCACAGGTCAATAGTCACTGGTCACTGGTCACTGGTCACTGGTCACTGGTCACTGGTCACAGGTCACTGGTCACTGGTCACGGGTCACATTTCACGGGTCACGGTTCACTGGTCGCTAGTCACTGGTCACCGGTCACTGGTCACCGGTCACTGGTCACTGTTCACTGGTCACTGGTCACAAGTCACTGGTCACATGTCACTGGTCAGTGGTCACTGGTCACTGGTCACTGGTCTGTGGTCACTGGTCACTGGTCAGTGGTCACTGGTCACAGTCACATGTCGCGGGTCACTGGTCACAAGTCACTGGTCGCTGGTCACAAGTCACGGGTCACTTGTCACTGGTCACTGGTCACTGGTCACTGGTCAATTGTCAATGGTCGCTGGTCACTGGTTACTGGTCATGGGTCACTGGTCACTGGTCACTGGTCACTGGTCACTGGTCACTGGTCACTGGTCAATCGTCACTATCGCTGGTCAATGGTCACTGTCGCTGGTCACTGGTCACTGGTCACTGGTCACTGGTCACTGGTCATTGGTCACTGGTCACTGGTCACAAGTCACTGGTCACTGGTCACTTGTCACTGGTCGCTGGTCACTGGTCACTGGTCAGTGGTCACTGTCGCTGGTAAATGGTCACTGTCGCTGGTCACTGGTCACTGGTCACTGGGCACTGGTCACTGGTCACTGGTCACTGGTCACAAGTCACTGGTCACTGGTCACTTGTCACTGGTCGCTGGTCACTGGTCACTGGTCAGTGGTCACTGTCGCTGGTAAATGGTCACTGTCGCTGGTCACTGGTCACTGGTCACTGGGCACTGGTCCCTGGTCACTGGTCACTGGTCATTGGTCACTATCGCTGGTCAATGGTCACTGTCGCTGGTCATTGGTCACTGGTCACTGGACACTGGTCACTGGTCACTTGTCACTGGTCACTGGTCACTGGTCAATGGTCACTGTCGCTGGTCACTGGTCACTGGTCACTGGTCACTGGTCACTGGTCCCTGGTCACTGGTCACTGGTCAGTGGTCACTGTCGTTGGTCAATGGTCACTGTCGCTGGTCACTGGTCACTGGTCACTGTTCTCTGGTCACTGGTCACTGGTCACTGGTCATTGGTCACTATCGCTGGTCAATGGTCACTGTCGCTGGTCATTGGTCACTGGTCACTGGACACTGGTCACTGGTCACTGGTCACTGGTCACTTGTCACTGGTCACTGGTCACTGGTCACTGGTCAATGGTCACTGTCGCTGGTCACTGGTCACTGGTCACTGGTCAATGGCCACTGGTCACTGGTCACTGGTCACTGGTCACTGGTCACTGGTCACTGGTCAATGGTCCCTATCGCTGGTCAATGGTCACTGTCGCTGGTCACTGGTCACTGGTCACTGGGCACTGGTCACTGGTCACTGGTCACTTTCGCTGGTCACTGGTCACTGGTAAATGGTCACTGGCCACTGGTCACTGGTCACTGGTCAATGGTCACTGTCGCTAGTCAATGGTCACTGTCGCTGGTCAATGGTCACTGCGCTGGTCATTGGTCAGTGGTCACTGGTCACTGGTCAAAGTCACTGGTCACTTGTCACTGGTCAGTGGTCACTGGTCTCTGGTCACTGGTCACTGGTCACTGGTCACTGGTCACTGGTCACAGGTCAATGGTCACTGGTCACTGGTCACTGGTCACTGGTCACTGTCGCTGGTCACTGGTCACTGGTCACTGGTCACTGGTCACTGGTCACTGGTCACTGGTCACTGGTCAATGGTCCCTATCGCTGGTCAATGGTCACTGTCGCTGGTCACTGGTCACTGGTCACTGGTCACTGGTCACTGGTCACTGGTCACTGGTCAAAAGTCACTGGTCACTTGTCACTGGTCAGTGGTCACTGGTCTCTGGTCACTGGTCACTGGTCACTGGTCACTGGTCACAGGTCAATGGTCACTGGTCACTGGTCACTGGTCACTGGTCACTGGCCACTGGTCACTGGTCACCGGTCAATGGCCACTGTCGCTGGTCAATGGTCACTGTCGCTGGTCACTGGTCACTGGTCACTGGTCACTGGTCACTGGTCACTGGTCACTGGTCATTGGTCACTGGTCACTGGTCACAAGTCACTGGTCACTGGTCACTGGTCACTTGTCACTGGTCGATGGTCACTGGTCACTGGTCAATGGTCATTGCCGCTGGTAAATGTTCACTGTCGCTGGTCACTGGTCACTGGTCACTGTCGCTGGTCACTGGTCACTGGTCACTGGTCACTGGTCACTGGTCACTGGTCACTGGTCAATGGTCCCTATCGCTGGTCAATGGTCACTGTCGCTGGTCACTGGTCACTGGTCACTGGGCACTGGTCAATGGTCACTATCGCTGGTCAATGGTCACTGTCGCTGCTCACTGGTCACTGGTCACTGGTCACTGGTCATTGGTAACTATCGCTGGTCAATGGTCACTGTCGCTGGTCACTGGTCACTGGTCACTGGTCACTGGTCACGGGTCACATGTCACGGGTCACTGTTCACTGGTCGCTAGTCACTGGTCACCGGTCACTGGTCACTGGTCACTGGTCACTGTTCACTGGTCACTGGTCACTGGTCACTGGTCACTGGTCACTGGTCACTGGTCACTGGTCACTATCGCTGGTCAATGGTCACTGTCGCTGGTCACTGGTCACTGGTCACTGTTCACTGGTCACTGGTCACTGGTCACTGGTCATTGGTCACAAGTCACTGGTCACTGGTCACTTGTCACTGGTCGCTGGTCACTGGTCACTGGTCACTGGTCACTGGTCACTGGTCACTGGTCACTGTTCACTGGTCACTGGTCACAAGTCACTGGTCACATGTCACTGGTCAGTGGTCACTGGTCACTGGTCACTGGTCTGTGGTCACTGGTCACTGGTCAGTGGTCACTGGTCACAGTCACATGTCGCGGGTCACTGGTCACAAGTCACTGGTCGCTGGTCACAAGTCACTGGTCACTTGTCACTGGTCACTGGTCACTGGTCACTGGTCAATTGTCAATGGTCGCTGGTCACTGGTCACTGGTCATGGGTCACTGGTCACTGGTCACTGGTCACTGGTCACTGGTCACTGGTCACTGGTCACTGGTCAATCGTCACTATCGCTGGTCAATGGTCACTGTCGCTGCTCACTGGTCACTGGTCACTGGTCACTGGTCACTGGTCATTGGTCACTTTCGCTGGTCAATGGTCACTGTCGCTGGTCATTGGTCACTGGTCACTGGACACTGGTCACTGTCGCTGGTCACTGGTCACTGGTCACTGGTCAATGGTCACTGCCGCTGGTCACTGGTCACTGGTCACTGCTCACTGGTCACTGGTCACTTGTCAATGGTCACTGTCGCTGGTCAATGGTCACTGTCGCTGGTCAATGGTCACTGTCGCTGGTCACTGGTCACTGGTCACTGGTCACTGGTCATTGGTCACTGGTCACTGGTCACAAGTCACTGGTCACTGGTCACTTGTCACTGGTCGCTGGTCACTGGTCACTGGTCAGTGGTCACTGTCGCTGGTAAATGGTCACTGTCGCTGGTCACTGGTCACTGGTCACTGGGCACTGGTCACTGGTCACTGGTCACTGGTCATTGGTCACTATCGCTGGTCAATGGTCACTGTCGCTGGTCACTGGTCACTGGTCACTGGTCACTGGTCACTGGTCCCTGGTCACTGGTCACTGGTCAATGATCACTGTCGCTGGTCACTGGTCACTGGTCACTGGTCACTGGTCACTGGTCACGGGTCACATGTCACTGGTCACTGGTCACTGGTCACTGGTCACTTGTCAATGGTCACTGTCGCTGGTCAATGGTCACTGTCGCTGGTCACTGGTCACTGGTCACTGGTCACTGGTCATTGGTCACTGGTCACTGGTCACAAGTCACTGGTCACTGGTCACTTGTCACTGGTCGCTGGTCACTGGTCACTGGTAAGTGGTCACTGTCGCTGGTAAATGGTCACTGTCGCTTGTCACTGGTCACTGGTCACTGGTCACTGGTCACTGGTCACTGGTCACTGGTCAATGGTCCCTATCGCTGGTCAATGGTCACTGTCGCTGGTCACTGGTCACTGGTCACTGGTCAATGGTCCCTATCGCTGGTCAATGGTCACTGTCGCTGGTCACTGGTCACTGGTCACTGGTCACTGGTCACTGGTCACTGGTCACTGGTCACTGGTCAATGGTCCCTATCGCTGGTCAATGGTCACTGTCGCTGGTCACTGGTCACTGGTCACTGGTCACTGGTCACTGGTCAAAAGTCACTGGTCACTTGTCACTGGTCAATGGTCACTGCCGCTGGTCACTGCTCACTGGTCAATATTCACTGGTCACTGGTCACTGGTCACTGGTCACTGGTCACTGGTCACTGGTCACTGGTCACTTTCGCTGGTCACTGGTCACTGGTCAATGGGCACTGGCCACTGGTCACTGGTCACTGGTCATTGGTCACTATCGCTGGTCAATGGTCACTGTCGCTGGTCACTGGTCACTGGTCACTGGTCACTGGTCACTGGTCCCTGGTCACTGGTCACTGGTCAATGATCACTGTCGCTGGTCACTGGTCACTGGTCACTGGTCACTGGTCACTGGTCACGGGTCACATGTCACTGGTCACTGGTCACTGGTCACTGGTCACTTGTCAATGGTCACTGTCGCTGGTCAATGGTCACTGTCGCTGGTCACTGGTCACTGGTCACTGGTCACTGGTCATTGGTCACTGGTCACTGGTCACAAGTCACTGGTCACTGGTCACTTGTCACTGGTCGCTGGTCACTGGTCACTGGTAAGTGGTCACTGTCGCTGGTAAATGGTCACTGTCGCTTGTCACTGGTCACTGGTCACTGGTCACTGGTCACTGGTCACTGGTCACTGGTCAATGGTCCCTATCGCTGGTCAATGGTCACTGTCGCTGGTCACTGGTCACTGGTCACTGGTCAATGGTCCCTATCGCTGGTCAATGGTCACTGTCGCTGGTCACTGGTCACTGGTCACTGGTCACTGGTCACTGGTCACTGGTCACTGGTCAAAAGTCACTGGTCACTTGTCACTGGTCAGTGGTCACTGGTCTCTGGTCACTGGTCACTGGTCACTGGTCACTGGTCACAGGTCAATGGTCACTGGTCACTGGTCACTGGTCACTGGTCACTGGCCACTGGTCACTGGTCACCGGTCAATGGCCACTGTCGCTGGTCAATGGTCACTGTCGCTGGTCACTGGTCACTGGTCACTGGTCACTGGTCACTGGTCACTGGTCACTGGTCATTGGTCACTGGTCACTGGTCACAAGTCACTGGTCACTGGTCACTGGTCACTGGTCACTGGTCACTGGTCACTGGTCAAAAGTCACTGGTCACTTGTCACTGGTCAGTGGTCACTGGTCTCTGGTCACTGGTCACTGGTCACTGGTCACTGGTCACAGGTCAATGGTCACTGGTCACTGTCGCTGGTCACTGGTCACTGGTCACTGGTCACTGGTCACTGGTCACTGGTCACTGGTCACTGGTCAATGGTCCCTATCGCTGGTCAATGGTCACTGTCGCTGGTCACTGGTCACTGGTCACTGGGCACTGGTCAATGGTCACTATCGCTGGTCAATGGTCACTGTCGCTGCTCACTGGTCACTGGTCACTGGTCACTGGTCATTGGTAACTATCGCTGGTCAATGGTCACTGTCGCTGGTCACTGGTCACTGGTCACTGGTCACTGGTCACGGGTCACATGTCACGGGTCACTGTTCACTGGTCGCTAGTCACTGGTCACCGGTCACTGGTCACTGGTCACTGGTCACTGTTCACTGGTCACTGGTCACTGGTCACTGGTCACTGGTCACTGGTCACTGGTCACTGGTCACTATCGCTGGTCAATGGTCACTGTCGCTGGTCACTGGTCACTGGTCACTGTTCACTGGTCACTGGTCACTGGTCACTGGTCATTGGTCACAAGTCACTGGTCACTGGTCACTTGTCACTGGTCGCTGGTCACTGGTCACTGGTCACTGGTCACTGGTCACTGGTCACTGGTCACTGTTCACTGGTCACTGGTCACAAGTCACTGCTCACATGTCACTGGTCAGTGGTCACTGGTCACTGGTCACTGGTCTGTGGTCACTGGTCACTGGTCAGTGGTCACTGGTCACAGTCACATGTCGCGGGTCACTGGTCACAAGTCACTGGTCGCTGGTCACAAGTCACTGGTCACTTGTCACTGGTCACTGGTCACTGGTCACTGGTCAATTGTCAATGGTCGCTGGTCACTGGTCACTGGTCATGGGTCACTGGTCACTGGTCACTGGTCACTGGTCACTGGTCACTGGTCACTGGTCACTGGTCAATCGTCACTATCGCTGGTCAATGGTCACTGTCGCTGCTCACTGGTCACTGGTCACTGGTCACTGGTCACTGGTCATTGGTCACTTTCGCTGGTCAATGGTCACTGTCGCTGGTCATTGGTCACTGGTCACTGGACACTGGTCACTGTCGCTGGTCACTGGTCACTGGTCACTGGTCAATGGTCACTGCCGCTGGTCACTGGTCACTGGTCACTGCTCACTGGTCACTGGTCACTTGTCAATGGTCACTGTCGCTGGTCAATGGTCACTGTCGCTGGTCAATGGTCACTGTCGCTGGTCACTGGTCACTGGTCACTGGTCACTGGTCATTGGTCACTGGTCACTGGTCACAAGTCACTGGTCACTGGTCACTTGTCACTGGTCGCTGGTCACTGGTCACTGGTCAGTGGTCACTGTCGCTGGTAAATGGTCACTGTCGCTGGTCACTGGTCACTGGTCACTGGGCACTGGTCACTGGTCACTGGTCACTGGTCATTGGTCACTATCGCTGGTCAATGGTCACTGTCGCTGGTCACTGGTCACTGGTCACTGGTCACTGGTCACTGGTCCCTGGTCACTGGTCACTGGTCAAAGATCACTGTCGCTGGTCACTGGTCACTGGTCACTGGTCACTGGTCACTGGTCACGGGTCACATGTCACTGGTCACTGGTCACTGGTCACTGGTCACTTGTCAATGGTCACTGTCGCTGGTCAATGGTCACTGTCGCTGGTCACTGGTCACTGGTCACTGGTCACTGGTCATTGGTCACTGGTCACTGGTCACAAGTCACTGGTCACTGGTCACTTGTCACTGGTCGCTGGTCACTGGTCACTGGTAAGTGGTCACTGTCGCTGGTAAATGGTCACTGTCGCTTGTCACTGGTCACTGGTCACTGGTCACTGGTCACTGGTCACTGGTCACTGGTCAATGGTCCCTATCGCTGGTCAATGGTCACTGTCGCTGGTCACTGGTCACTGGTCACTGGTCAATGGTCCCTATCGCTGGTCAATGGTCACTGTCGCTGGTCACTGGTCACTGGTCACTGGTCACTGGTCACTGGTCACTGGTCACTGGTCACTGGTCAATGGTCCCTATCGCTGGTCAATGGTCACTGTCGCTGGTCACTGGTCACTGGTCACTGGTCACTGGTCACTGGTCAAAAGTCACTGGTCACTTGTCACTGGTCAATGGTCACTGCCGCTGGTCACTGCTCACTGGTCAATATTCACTGGTCACTGGTCACTGGTCACTGGTCACTGGTCACTGGTCACTGGTCACTGGTCACTTTCGCTGGTCACTGGTCACTGGTCAATGGTCACTGGCCACTGGTCACTGGTCACTGGTCAATGGTCACTGTCGCTGGTCAATGGTCACTGTCGCTGGTCACTGGTCACTGGTCACTGTTCACTGGTCACTGGTCACAAGTCACTGGTCACATGTCACTGGTCAGTGGTCACTGGTCACTGGTCACTGCTCTGTGGTCACTGGTCACTGGTCAGTGGTCACTGGTCACAGTCACATGTCGCGGGTCACTGGTCACAAGTCACTGGTCGCTGGTCACAAGTCACTGGTCACTTGTCACTGGTCACTGGTCACTGGTCACTGGTCAATTGTCAATGGTCGCTGGTCACTGGTCACTGGTCATGGGTCACTGGTCACTGGTCACTGGTCACTGGTCACTGGTCACTGGTCACTGGTCACTGGTCAATCGTCACTATCGCTGGTCAATGGTCACTGTCGCTGCTCACTGGTCACTGGTCACTGGTCACTGGTCACTGGTCATTGGTCACTTTCGCTGGTCAATGGTCACTGTCGCTGGTCATTGGTCACTGGTCACTGGACACTGGTCACTGTCGCTGGTCACTGGTCACTGGTCACTGGTCAATGGTCACTGCCGCTGGTCACTGGTCACTGGTCACTGCTCACTGGTCACTGGTCACTTGTCAATGGTCACTGTCGCTGGTCAATGGTCACTGTCGCTGGTCAATGGTCACTGTCGCTGGTCACTGGTCACTGGTCACTGGTCACTGGTCATTGGTCACTGGTCACTGGTCACAAGTCACTGGTCACTGGTCACTTGTCACTGGTCGCTGGTCACTGGTCACTGGTCAGTGGTCACTGTCGCTGGTAAATGGTCACTGTCACTGGTCACTGGTCACTGGTCACTGGGCACTGGTCACTGGTCACTGGTCACTGGTCATTGGTCACTATCGCTGGTCAATGGTCACTGTCGCTGGTCACTGGTCACTGGTCACTGGTCACTGGTCACTGGTCCCTGGTCACTGGTCACTGGTCAATGATCACTGTCGCTGGTCACTGGTCACTGGTCACTGGTCACTGGTCACTGGTCACTGGTCACGGGTCACATGTCACTGGTCACTGGTCACTGGTCACTGGTCACTTGTCAATGGTCACTGTCGCTGGTCAATGGTCACTGTCGCTGGTCACTGGTCACTGGTCACTGGTCACTGGTCACTGGTCATTGGTCACTGGTCACTGGTCACAAGTCACTGGTCACTGGTCACTTGTCACTGGTCGCTGGTCACTGGTCACTGGTAAGTGGTCACTGTCGCTGGTAAATGGTCACTGTCGCTTGTCACTGGTCACTGGTCGCTGGTCACTGGTCACTGGTCACTGGTCACTGGTCAATGGTCCCTATCGCTGGTCAATGGTCACTGTCGCTGGTCACTGGTCACTGGTCACTGGTCAATGGTCCCTATCGCTGGTCAATGGTCACTGTCGCTGGTCACTGGTCACTGGTCACTGGTCACTGGTCACTGGTCACTGGTCACTGGTCAATGGTCCCTATCGCTGGTCAATGGTCACTGTCGCTGGTCACTGGTCACTGGTCACTGGTCACTGGTCACTGGTCAAAAGTCACTGGTCACTTGTCACTGGTCAATGGTCACTGCCGCTGGTCACTGCTCACTGGTCAATATTCACTGGTCACTGGTCACTGGTCACTGGTCACTGGTCACTGGTCACTGGTCACTGGTCACTTTCGCTGGTCACTGGTCACTGGTCAATGGTCACTGGCCACTGGTCACTGGTCACTGGTCAATGGTCACTGTCGCTGGTCAATGGTCACTGTCGCTGGTCACTGGTCACTGGTCACTGGTCACTGGTCACTGGTCACTTTTCACAAGTCACTGGTCACTTGTCACTGGTCACTGGTCACTGGTCACTGGTCACTGGTCAATGGTCACTGTCGCTGGTCAATGGTCACTGTCGCTGGTCACTGGTCACTGGTCACTGGTCACTGGTCACTGGTCACTGGTCACAGGTCAATGGTCACTGGGCACTGGTCACTGGTCACTAGTCACTGGTCACTGGTCACGGGTCACATTTCACGGGTCACTGTTCACTGGTCGCTAGTCACTGGTCACCGGTCACTGGTCACTGGTCACTGGTCACTGGTCACTGTTCACTGGTCACTGGTCACAAGTCACTGGTCACATGTCACTGGTCAGTGGTCACTGGTCACTGGTCACTGGTCACTGGTCACTGGTCACTGGTCACTGGTCACTGGTCAATCGTCACTATCGCTGGTCAATGGTCACTGTCGCTGCTCACTGGTCACTGGTCACTGGTCACTGGTCACTGGTCATTGGTCACTGGTCACTGGTCACGGGTCACATGTCACTGGTCACTGGTCACTGGTCATGGGTCACTGGTCACTGGTCACTGGTCACTGGTCACTGGTCACTGGTCACTGGTCACTGGTCAATCGTCACTATCGCTGGTCAATGGTCACTGTCGCTGCTCACTGGTCACTGGTCACTGGTCACTTGTCACTGGTCGCTGGTCACTGGTCACTGGTCAGTGGTCACTGTCGCTGGTAAATGGTCACTGTCGCTGGTCACTGGTCACTGGTCACTGGGCACTGGTCACTGGTCACTGGTCACTGGTCATTGGTCACTATCGCTGGTCAATGGTCACTGTCGCTGGTCACTGGTCACTGGTCACTGGTCACTGGTCACTGGTCCCTGGTCACTGGTCACTGGTCAATGATCACTGTCGCTGGTCACTGGTCACTGGTCACTGGTCACTGGTCACTGGTCACGGGTCACATGTCACTGGTCACTGGTCACTGGTCACTGGTCACTTGTCAATGGTCACTGTCGCTGGTCAGTGGTCACTGTCGCTGGTCACTGGTCACTGGTCACTGGTCACTGGTCACTGGTCATTGGTCACTGGTCACTGGTCACAAGTCACTGGTCACTGGTCACTTGTCACTGGCCGCTGGTCACTGGTCACTGGTAAGTGGTCACTGTCGCTGGTAAATGGTCACTGTCGCTGGTCACTGGTCACTGGTCACTGGTCACTGGTCACTGGTCACTGGTCACTGGTCAATGGTCCCTATCGCTGGTCAATGGTCACTGTCGCTGGTCACTGGTCACTGGTCACTGGTCAATGGTCCCTATCGCTGGTCAATGGTCACTGTCGCTGGTCACTGGTCACTGGTCACTGGTCACTGGTCACTGGTCCCTGGTCACTGGTCACTGGTCAATGATCACTGTCGCTGGTCACTGGTCACTGGTCACTGGTCACTGGTCACTGGTCACGGGTCACATGTCACTGGTCACTGGTCACTGGTCACTTGTCACTGGTCACTGGTCACGGTCACTGGTCACTGGTCACTGGTCACTGGTCACTGGTCACTGGTCACTGGTCAATGGTCCCTATCGCTGGTCAATGGTCACTGTCGCTGGTCACTGGTCACTGGTCACGGGTCACTGGTCACTGGTCATTGGTGACTATCGCTGGTCAATGGTCACTGTCGCTGGTCATTGGTCACTGGTCACTGGTCACTGGTCAAAAGTCACTGGTCACTTGTCACGGGTCACATGTCACGGGTCACTGTTCACTGTTCACTGGTCGCTAGTCACTGGTCACCGGTCACTGGTCACTGGTCACTGTTCACTGGTCACTGGTCACAAGTCACTGGTCACTTGTCACTGGTCAGTGGTCACTGGTCACTGGTCTGTGGTCACTGGTCACTGGTCACTGGTCACTGGTCACTGGTCACTGGTCACTGGTCACTGGTCACTGGTCATTGGTCACTGGTCACTGGTCACAAGTCACTGGTCACTGGTCACTTGTCACTGGTCGCTGGTCACTGGTCACTGGTCAATGGTCACTGTCGCTGGTAAATGTTCACTGTCGCTGGTCACTGGTCACTGGTCACTGGTCACAGGTCAATGGTCACTGGTCACTGGTCACTGGTCACTGGTCACTGGTCACTGTTCACTGGTCACTGGTCACAAGTCACTGGTCACTTGTCACTGGTCAGTGGTCACTGGTCACTGGTCTGTGGTCACTGGTCACTGGTCACTGGTCACTGGTCACTGGTCACTGGTCACTGGTCATTGGTCACTGGTCACTGGTCACAAGTCACTGGTCACTGGTCACTTGTCACTGGTCACTGGTCACTGGTCACTGGTCAATGGTCACTGTCGCTGGTCAATGGTCACTGTCGCTGGTCAATGGTCACTGCGCTGGTCATTGGTCACTGGCCACTGGTCACTGGTCACTGGTCAAAAGTCACTGGTCACTTGTCACTGGTCTCTGGTCACTGGTCACTGTTCACTGGTCACTGGTCACTGGTCACAGGTCAATAGTCACTGGTCACTGGTCACTGGTCACTGGTCACTGGTCACTGGTCACAGGTCACTGGTCACTGGTCACGGGTCACATTTCACGGGTCACGGTTCACTGGTCGCTAGTCACTGGTCACCGGTCACTGGTCACCGGTCACTGGTCACTGTTCACTGGTCACTGGTCACAAGTCACTGGTCACATGTCACTGGTCAGTGGTCACTGGTCACTGGTCACTGGTCTGTGGTCACTGGTCACTGGTCAGTGGTCACTGGTCACAGTCACATGTCGCGGGTCACTGGTCACAAGTCACTGGTCGCTGGTCACAAGTCACGGGTCACTTGTCACTGGTCACTGGTCACTGGTCACTGGTCAATTGTCAATGGTCGCTGGTCACTGGTTACTGGTCATGGGTCACTGGTCACTGGTCACTGGTCACTGGTCACTGGTCACTGGTCACTGGTCAATCGTCACTATCGCTGGTCAATGGTCACTGTCGCTGGTCACTGGTCACTGGTCACTGGTCACTGGTCACTGGTCATTGGTCACTGGTCACTGGTCACAAGTCACTGGTCACTGGTCACTTGTCACTGGTCGCTGGTCACTGGTCACTGGTCAGTGGTCACTGTCGCTGGTAAATGGTCACTGTCGCTGGTCACTGGTCACTGGTCACTGGGCACTGGTCACTGGTCACTGGTCACTGGTCACAAGTCACTGGTCACTGGTCACTTGTCACTGGTCGCTGGTCACTGGTCACTGGTCAGTGGTCACTGTCGCTGGTAAATGGTCACTGTCGCTGGTCACTGGTCACTGGTCACTGGGCACTGGTCCCTGGTCACTGGTCACTGGTCATTGGTCACTATCGCTGGTCAATGGTCACTGTCGCTGGTCATTGGTCACTGGTCACTGGACACTGGTCACTGGTCACTTGTCACTGGTCACTGGTCACTGGTCAATGGTCACTGTCGCTGGTCACTGGTCACTGGTCACTGGTCACTGGTCACTGGTCCCTGGTCACTGGTCACTGGTCAGTGGTCACTGTCGTTGGTCAATGGTCACTGTCGCTGGTCACTGGTCACTGGTCACTGTTCTCTGGTCACTGGTCACTGGTCACTGGTCATTGGTCACTATCGCTGGTCAATGGTCACTGTCGCTGGTCATTGGTCACTGGTCACTGGACACTGGTCACTGGTCACTGGTCACTGGTCACTTGTCACTGGTCACTGGTCACTGGTCACTGGTCAATGGTCACTGTCGCTGGTCACTGGTCAATGGCCACTGGTCACTGGTCACTGGTCACTGGTCACTGGTCACTGGTCACTGGTCACTGGTCAATGGTCCCTATCGCTGGTCAATGGTCACTGTCGCTGGTCACTGGTCACTGGTCACTGGGCACTGGTCACTGGTCACTGGTCACTTTCGCTGGTCACTGGTCACTGGTAAATGGTCACTGGCCACTGGTCACTGGTCACTGGTCAATGGTCACTGTCGCTAGTCAATGGTCACTGTCGCTGGTCAATGGTCACTGCGCTGGTCATTGGTCAGTGGTCACTGGTCACTGGTCAAAGTCACTGGTCACTTGTCACTGGTCAGTGGTCACTGGTCTCTGGTCACTGGTCACTGGTCACTGGTCACTGGTCACTGGTCACAGGTCAATGGTCACTGGTCACTGGTCACTGGTCACTGGTCACTGTCGCTGGTCACTGGTCACTGGTCACTGGTCACTGGTCACTGGTCACTGGTCACTGGTCACTGGTCAATGGTCCCTATCGCTGGTCAATGGTCACTGTCGCTGATCACTGGTCACTGGTCACTGGTCACTGGTCACTGGTCACTGGTCACTGGTCAAAAGTCACTGGTCACTTGTCACTGGTCAGTGGTCACTGGTCTCTGGTCACTGGTCACTGGTCACTGGTCACTGGTCACAGGTCAATGGTCACTGGTCACTGGTCACTGGTCACTGGTCACTGGCCACTGGTCACTGGTCACCGGTCAATGGCCACTGTCGCTGGTCAATGGTCACTGTCGCTGGTCACTGGTCACTGGTCACTGGTCACTGGTCACTGGTCACTGGTCACTGGTCATTGGTCACTGGTCACTGGTCACAAGTCACTGGTCACTGGTCACTGGTCACTTGTCACTGGTCGATGGTCACTGGTCACTGGTCAATGGTCATTGCCGCTGGTAAATGTTCACTGTCGCTGGTCACTGGTCACTGGTCACTGTCGCTGGTCACTGGTCACTGGTCACTGGTCACTGGTCACTGGTCACTGGTCACTGGTCACTGGTCAATGGTCCCTATCGCTGGTCAATGGTCACTGTCGCTGGTCACTGGTCACTGGTCACTGGGCACTGGTCAATGGTCACTATCGCTGGTCAATGGTCACTGTCGCTGCTCACTGGTCACTGGTCACTGGTCACTGGTCATTGGTAACTATCGCTGGTCAATGGTCACTGTCGCTGGTCACTGGTCACTGGTCACTGGTCACTGGTCACGGGTCACATGTCACGGGTCACTGTTCACTGGTCGCTAGTCACTGGTCACCGGTCACTGGTCACTGGTCACTGGTCACTGTTCACTGGTCACTGGTCACTGGTCACTGGTCACTGGTCACTGGTCACTGGTCACTGGTCACTATCGCTGGTCAATGGTCACTGTCGCTGGTCACTGGTCACTGGTCACTGTTCACTGGTCACTGGTCACTGGTCACTGGTCATTGGTCACATGTCACTGGTCACTGGTCACTTGTCACTGGTCGCTGGTCACTGGTCACTGGTCACTGGTCACTGGTCACTGGTCACTGGTCACTGTTCACTGGTCACTGGTCACAAGTCACTGGTCACATGTCACTGGTCAGTGGTCACTGGTCACTGGTCACTGGTCTGTGGTCACTGGTCACTGGTCAGTGGTCACTGGTCACAGTCACATGTCGCGGGTCACTGGTCACAAGTCACTGGTCGCTGGTCACAAGTCACTGGTCACTTGTCACTGGTCACTGGTCACTGGTCACTGGTCAATTGTCAATGGTCGCTGGTCACTGGTCACTGGTCATGGGTCACTGGTCACTGGTCACTGGTCACTGGTCACTGGTCACTGGTCACTGGTCACTGGTCAATCGTCACTATCGCTGGTCAATGGTCACTGTCGCTGCTCACTGGTCACTGGTCACTGGTCACTGGTCACTGGTCATTGGTCACTTTCGCTGGTCAATGGTCACTGTCGCTGGTCATTGGTCACTGGTCACTGGACACTGGTCACTGTCGCTGGTCACTGGTCACTGGTCACTGGTCAATGGTCACTGCCGCTGGTCACTGGTCACTGGTCACTGCTCACTGGTCACTGGTCACTTGTCAATGGTCACTGTCGCTGGTCAATGGTCACTGTCGCTGGTCAATGGTCACTGTCGCTGGTCACTGGTCACTGGTCACTGGTCACTGGTCATTGGTCACTGGTCACTGGTCACAAGTCACTGGTCACTGGTCACTTGTCACTGGTCGCTGGTCACTGGTCACTGGTCAGTGGTCACTGTCGCTGGTAAATGGTCACTGTCGCTGGTCACTGGTCACTGGTCACTGGGCACTGGTCATTGGTCACTATCGCTGGTCAATGGTCACTGTCGCTGGTCACTGGTCACTGGTCACTGGTCACTGGTCACTGGTCCCTGGTCACTGGTCACTGGTCAATGATCACTGTCGCTGGTCACTGGTCACTGGTCACTGGTCACTGGTCACTGGTCACGGGTCACATGTCACTGGTCACTGGTCACTGGTCACTGGTCACTTGTCAATGGTCACTGTCGCTGGTCAATGGTCACTGTCGCTGGTCACTGGTCACTGGTCACTGGTCACTGGTCATTGGTCACTGGTCACTGGTCACAAGTCACTGGTCACTGGTCACTTGTCACTGGTCGCTGGTCACTGGTCACTGGTAAGTGGTCACTGTCGCTGGTAAATGGTCACTGTCGCTTGTCACTGGTCACTGGTCACTGGTCACTGGTCACTGGTCACTGGTCACTGGTCAATGGTCCCTATCGCTGGTCAATGGTCACTGTCGCTGGTCACTGGTCACTGGTCACTGGTCAATGGTCCCTATCGCTGGTCAATGGTCACTGTCGCTGGTCACTGGTCACTGGTCACTGGTCACTGGTCACTGGTCACTGGTCACTGGTCACTGGTCAATGGTCCCTATCGCTGGTCAATGGTCACTGTCGCTGGTCACTGGTCACTGGTCACTGGTCACTGGTCACTGGTCAAAAGTCACTGGTCACTTGTCACTGGTCAATGGTCACTGCCGCTGGTCACTGCTCACTGGTCAATATTCACTGGTCACTGGTCACTGGTCACTGGTCACTGGTCACTGGTCACTGGTCACTGGTCACTTTCGCTGGTCACTGGTCACTGGTCAATGGGCACTGGCCACTGGTCACTGGTCACTGGTCATTGGTCACTATCGCTGGTCAATGGTCACTGTCGCTGGTCACTGGTCACTGGTCACTGGTCACTGGTCACTGGTCCCTGGTCACTGGTCACTGGTCAATGATCACTGTCGCTGGTCACTGGTCACTGGTCACTGGTCACTGGTCACTGGTCACGGGTCACATGTCACTGGTCACTGGTCACTGGTCACTGGTCACTTGTCAATGGTCACTGTCGCTGGTCAATGGTCACTGTCGCTGGTCACTGGTCACTGGTCACTGGTCACTGGTCATTGGTCACTGGTCACTGGTCACAAGTCACTGGTCACTGGTCACTTGTCACTGGTCGCTGGTCACTGGTCACTGGTAAGTGGTCACTGTCGCTGGTAAATGGTCACTGTCGCTTGTCACTGGTCACTGGTCACTGGTCACTGGTCACTGGTCACTGGTCACTGGTCAATGGTCCCTATCGCTGGTCAATGGTCACTGTCGCTGGTCACTGGTCACTGGTCACTGGTCAATGGTCCCTATCGCTGGTCAATGGTCACTGTCGCTGGTCACTGGTCACTGGTCACTGGTCACTGGTCACTGGTCACTGGTCACTGGTCAAAAGTCACTGGTCACTTGTCACTGGTCAGTGGTCACTGGTCTCTGGTCACTGGTCACTGGTCACTGGTCACTGGTCACAGGTCAATGGTCACTGGTCACTGGTCACTGGTCACTGGTCACTGGCCACTGGTCACTGGTCACCGGTCAATGGCCACTGTCGCTGGTCAATGGTCACTGTCGCTGGTCACTGGTCACTGGTCACTGGTCACTGGTCACTGGTCACTGGTCACTGGTCATTGGTCACTGGTCACTGGTCACAAGTCACTGGTCACTGGTCACTGGTCACTTGTCACTGGTCGATGGTCACTGGTCACTGGTCAATGGTCATTGCCGCTGGTAAATGTTCACTGTCGCTGGTCACTGGTCACTGGTCACTGTCGCTGGTCACTGGTCACTGGTCACTGGTCACTGGTCACTGGTCACTGGTCACTGGTCACTGGTCAATGGTCCCTATCGCTGGTCAATGGTCACTGTCGCTGGTCACTGGTCACTGGTCACTGGGCACTGGTCAATGGTCACTATCGCTGGTCAATGGTCACTGTCGCTGCTCACTGGTCACTGGTCACTGGTCACTGGTCATTGGTAACTATCGCTGGTCAATGGTCACTGTCGCTGGTCACTGGTCACTGGTCACTGGTCACTGGTCACGGGTCACATGTCACGGGTCACTGTTCACTGGTCGCTAGTCACTGGTCACCGGTCACTGGTCACTGGTCACTGGTCACTGTTCACTGGTCACTGGTCACTGGTCACTGGTCACTGGTCACTGGTCACTGGTCACTGGTCACTATCGCTGGTCAATGGTCACTGTCGCTGGTCACTGGTCACTGGTCACTGTTCACTGGTCACTGGTCACTGGTCACTGGTCATTGGTCACAAGTCACTGGTCACTGGTCACTTGTCACTGGTCGCTGGTCACTGGTCACTGGTCACTGGTCACTGGTCACTGGTCACTGGTCACTGTTCACTGGTCACTGGTCACAAGTCACTGGTCACATGTCACTGGTCAGTGGTCACTGGTCACTGGTCACTGGTCTGTGGTCACTGGTCACTGGTCAGTGGTCACTGGTCACAGTCACATGTCGCGGGTCACTGGTCACAAGTCACTGGTCGCTGGTCACAAGTCACTGGTCACTTGTCACTGGTCACTGGTCACTGGTCACTGGTCAATTGTCAATGGTCGCTGGTCACTGGTCACTGGTCATGGGTCACTGGTCACTGGTCACTGGTCACTGGTCACTGGTCACTGGTCACTGGTCACTGGTCAATCGTCACTATCGCTGGTCAATGGTCACTGTCGCTGCTCACTGGTCACTGGTCACTGGTCACTGGTCACTGGTCATTGGTCACTTTCGCTGGTCAATGGTCACTGTCGCTGGTCATTGGTCACTGGTCACTGGACACTGGTCACTGTCGCTGGTCACTGGTCACTGGTCACTGGTCAATGGTCACTGCCGCTGGTCACTGGTCACTGGTCACTGCTCACTGGTCACTGGTCACTTGTCAATGGTCACTGTCGCTGGTCAATGGTCACTGTCGCTGGTCAATGGTCACTGTCGCTGGTCACTGGTCACTGGTCACTGGTCACTGGTCATTGGTCACTGGTCACTGGTCACAAGTCACTGGTCACTGGTCACTTGTCACTGGTCGCTGGTCACTGGTCACTGGTCAGTGGTCACTGTCGCTGGTAAATGGTCACTGTCGCTGGTCACTGGTCACTGGTCACTGGGCACTGGTCACTGGTCACTGGTCACTGGTCATTGGTCACTATCGCTGGTCAATGGTCACTGTCGCTGGTCACTGGTCACTGGTCACTGGTCACTGGTCACTGGTCCCTGGTCACTGGTCACTGGTCAAAGATCACTGTCGCTGGTCACTGGTCACTGGTCACTGGTCACTGGTCACTGGTCACGGGTCACATGTCACTGGTCACTGGTCACTGGTCACTGGTCACTTGTCAATGGTCACTGTCGCTGGTCAATGGTCACTGTCGCTGGTCACTGGTCACTGGTCACTGGTCACTGGTCATTGGTCACTGGTCACTGGTCACAAGTCACTGGTCACTGGTCACTTGTCACTGGTCGCTGGTCACTGGTCACTGGTAAGTGGTCACTGTCGCTGGTAAATGGTCACTGTCGCTTGTCACTGGTCACTGGTCACTGGTCACTGGTCACTGGTCACTGGTCACTGGTCAATGGTCCCTATCGCTGGTCAATGGTCACTGTCGCTGGTCACTGGTCACTGGTCACTGGTCAATGGTCCCTATCGCTGGTCAATGGTCACTGTCGCTGGTCACTGGTCACTGGTCACTGGTCACTGGTCACTGGTCACTGGTCACTGGTCACTGGTCAATGGTCCCTATCGCTGGTCAATGGTCACTGTCGCTGGTCACTGGTCACTGGTCACTGGTCACTGGTCACTGGTCAAAAGTCACTGGTCACTTGTCACTGGTCAATGGTCACTGCCGCTGGTCACTGCTCACTGGTCAATATTCACTGGTCACTGGTCACTGGTCACTGGTCACTGGTCACTGGTCACTGGTCACTGGTCACTTTCGCTGGTCACTGGTCACTGGTCAATGGTCACTGGCCACTGGTCACTGGTCACTGGTCAATGGTCACTGTCGCTGGTCAATGGTCACTGTCGCTGGTCACTGGTCACTGGTCACTGTTCACTGGTCACTGGTCACAAGTCACTGGTCACATGTCACTGGTCAGTGGTCACTGGTCACTGGTCACTGCTCTGTGGTCACTGGTCACTGGTCAGTGGTCACTGGTCACAGTCACATGTCGCGGGTCACTGGTCACAAGTCACTGGTCGCTGGTCACAAGTCACTGGTCACTTGTCACTGGTCACTGGTCACTGGTCACTGGTCAATTGTCAATGGTCGCTGGTCACTGGTCACTGGTCATGGGTCACTGGTCACTGGTCACTGGTCACTGGTCACTGGTCACTGGTCACTGGTCACTGGTCAATCGTCACTATCGCTGGTCAATGGTCACTGTCGCTGCTCACTGGTCACTGGTCACTGGTCACTGGTCACTGGTCATTGGTCACTTTCGCTGGTCAATGGTCACTGTCGCTGGTCATTGGTCACTGGTCACTGGACACTGGTCACTGTCGCTGGTCACTGGTCACTGGTCACTGGTCAATGGTCACTGCCGCTGGTCACTGGTCACTGGTCACTGCTCACTGGTCACTGGTCACTTGTCAATGGTCACTGTCGCTGGTCAATGGTCACTGTCGCTGGTCAATGGTCACTGTCGCTGGTCACTGGTCACTGGTCACTGGTCACTGGTCATTGGTCACTGGTCACTGGTCACAAGTCACTGGTCACTGGTCACTTGTCACTGGTCGCTGGTCACTGGTCACTGGTCAGTGGTCACTGTCGCTGGTAAATGGTCACTGTCACTGGTCACTGGTCACTGGTCACTGGGCACTGGTCACTGGTCACTGGTCACTGGTCATTGGTCACTATCGCTGGTCAATGGTCACTGTCGCTGGTCACTGGTCACTGGTCACTGGTCACTGGTCACTGGTCCCTGGTCACTGGTCACTGGTCAATGATCACTGTCGCTGGTCACTGGTCACTGGTCACTGGTCACTGGTCACTGGTCACTGGTCACGGGTCACATGTCACTGGTCACTGGTCACTGGTCACTGGTCACTTGTCAATGGTCACTGTCGCTGGTCAATGGTCACTGTCGCTGGTCACTGGTCACTGGTCACTGGTCACTGGTCACTGGTCATTGGTCACTGGTCACTGGTCACAAGTCACTGGTCACTGGTCACTTGTCACTGGTCGCTGGTCACTGGTCACTGGTAAGTGGTCACTGTCGCTGGTAAATGGTCACTGTCGCTTGTCACTGGTCACTGGTCGCTGGTCACTGGTCACTGGTCACTGGTCACTGGTCAATGGTCCCTATCGCTGGTCAATGGTCACTGTCGCTGGTCACTGGTCACTGGTCACTGGTCAATGGTCCCTATCGCTGGTCAATGGTCACTGTCGCTGGTCACTGGTCACTGGTCACTGGTCACTGGTCACTGGTCACTGGTCACTGGTCAATGGTCCCTATCGCTGGTCAATGGTCACTGTCGCTGGTCACTGGTCACTGGTCACTGGTCACTGGTCACTGGTCAAAAGTCACTGGTCACTTGTCACTGGTCAATGGTCACTGCCGCTGGTCACTGCTCACTGGTCAATATTCACTGGTCACTGGTCACTGGTCACTGGTCACTGGTCACTGGTCACTGGTCACTGGTCACTTTCGCTGGTCACTGGTCACTGGTCAATGGTCACTGGCCACTGGTCACTGGTCACTGGTCAATGGTCACTGTCGCTGGTCAATGGTCACTGTCGCTGGTCACTGGTCACTGGTCACTGGTCACTGGTCACTGGTCACTTTTCACAAGTCACTGGTCACTTGTCACTGGTCACTGGTCACTGGTCACTGGTCACTGGTCAATGGTCACTGTCGCTGGTCAATGGTCACTGTCGCTGGTCACTGGTCACTGGTCACTGGTCACTGGTCACTGGTCACTGGTCACAGGTCAATGGTCACTGGGCACTGGTCACTGGTCACTAGTCACTGGTCACTGGTCACGGGTCACATTTCACGGGTCACTGTTCACTGGTCGCTAGTCACTGGTCACCGGTCACTGGTCACTGGTCACTGGTCACTGGTCACTGTTCACTGGTCACTGGTCACAAGTCACTGGTCACATGTCACTGGTCAGTGGTCACTGGTCACTGGTCACTGGTCACTGGTCACGGGTCACTGGTCACTGGTCACTGGTCAATCGTCACTATCGCTGGTCAATGGTCACTGTCGCTGCTCACTGGTCACTGGTCACTGGTCACTGGTCACTGGTCATTGGTCACTGGTCACTGGTCACGGGTCACATGTCACTGGTCACTGGTCACTGGTCATGGGTCACTGGTCACTGGTCACTGGTCACTGGTCACTGGTCACTGGTCACTGGTCACTGGTCAATCGTCACTATCGCTGGTCAATGGTCACTGTCGCTGCTCACTGGTCACTGGTCACTGGTCACTTGTCACTGGTCGCTGGTCACTGGTCACTGGTCAGTGGTCACTGTCGCTGGTAAATGGTCACTGTCGCTGGTCACTGGTCACTGGTCACTGGGCACTGGTCACTGGTCACTGGTCACTGGTCATTGGTCACTATCGCTGGTCAATGGTCACTGTCGCTGGTCACTGGTCACTGGTCACTGGTCACTGGTCACTGGTCCCTGGTCACTGGTCACTGGTCAATGATCACTGTCGCTGGTCACTGGTCACTGGTCACTGGTCACTGGTCACTGGTCACGGGTCACATGTCACTGGTCACTGGTCACTGGTCACTGGTCACTTGTCAATGGTCACTGTCGCTGGTCAGTGGTCACTGTCGCTGGTCACTGGTCACTGGTCACTGGTCACTGGTCACTGGTCATTGGTCACTGGTCACTGGTCACAAGTCACTGGTCACTGGTCACTTGTCACTGGCCGCTGGTCACTGGTCACTGGTAAGTGGTCACTGTCGCTGGTAAATGGTCACTGTCGCTGGTCACTGGTCACTGGTCACTGGTCACTGGTCACTGGTCACTGGT
Source organism: Andrena bucephala (assembly GCA_947577245.1). Taxonomy (NCBI): domain Eukaryota; kingdom Metazoa; phylum Arthropoda; class Insecta; order Hymenoptera; family Andrenidae; genus Andrena; species Andrena bucephala. The sequence continues at coordinate 23,825,826 of OX387716.1, read as the reverse complement.
CACTGGTCAATGGTCCCTATCGCTGGTCAATGGTCACTGTCGCTGGTCACTGGTCACTGGTCACTGGTCAATGGTCCCTATCGCTGGTCAATGGTCACTGTCGCTGGTCACTGGTCACTGGTCACTGGTCACTGGTCACTGGTCACTGGTCACTGGTCAATGGTCCCTATCGCTGGTCAATGGTCACTGTCGCTGGTCACTGGTCACTGGTCACTGGTCACTGGTCACTGGTCAAAAGTCACTGGTCACTTGTCACTGGTCAATGGTCACTGCCGCTGGTCACTGCTCACTGGTCAATATTCACTGGTCACTGGTCACTGGTCACTGGTCACTGGTCACTGGTCACTGGTCACTGGTCACTTTCGCTGGTCACTGGTCACTGGTCAATGGTCACTGGCCACTGGTCACTGGTCACTGGTCAATGGTCACTGTCGCTGGTCAATGGTCACTGTCGCTGGTCACTGGTCACTGGTCACTGGTCACTGGTCACTGGTCACTTTTCACAAGTCACTGGTCACTTGTCACTGGTCACTGGTCACTGGTCACTGGTCACTGGCCAATGGTCACTGTCGCTGGTCAATGGTCACTGTCGCTGGTCACTGGTCACTGGTCACTGGTCACTGGTCACTGGTCCCTGGTCACTGGTCACTGGTCAATGATCACTGTCGCTGGTCACTGGTCACTGGTCACTGGTCACTGGTCACTGGTCACTGGTCACGGGTCACATGTCACTGGTCACTGGTCACTGGTCACTGGTCACTTGTCAATGGTCACTGTCGCTGGTCAATGGTCACTGTCGCTGGTCACTGGTCACTGGTCACTGGTCACTGGTCACTGGTCATTGGTCACTGGTCACTGGTCACAAGTCACTGGTCACTGGTCACTTGTCACTGGTCGCTGGTCACTGGTCACTGGTAAGTGGTCACTGTCGCTGGTAAATGGTCACTGTCGCTTGTCACTGGTCACTGGTCGCTGGTCACTGGTCACTGGTCACTGGTCACTGGTCAATGGTCCCTATCGCTGGTCAATGGTCACTGTCGCTGGTCACTGGTCACTGGTCACTGGTCAATGGTCCCTATCGCTGGTCAATGGTCACTGTCGCTGGTCACTGGTCACTGGTCACTGGTCACTGGTCACTGGTCACTGGTCACTGGTCAATGGTCCCTATCGCTGGTCAATGGTCACTGTCGCTGGTCACTGGTCACTGGTCACTGGTCACTGGTCACTGGTCAAAAGTCACTGGTCACTTGTCACTGGTCAATGGTCACTGCCGCTGGTCACTGCTCACTGGTCAATATTCACTGGTCACTGGTCACTGGTCACTGGTCACTGGTCACTGGTCACTGGTCACTGGTCACTTTCGCTGGTCACTGGTCACTGGTCAATGGTCACTGGCCACTGGTCACTGGTCACTGGTCAATGGTCACTGTCGCTGGTCAATGGTCACTGTCGCTGGTCACTGGTCACTGGTCACTGGTCACTGGTCACTGGTCACTTTTCACAAGTCACTGGTCACTTGTCACTGGTCACTGGTCACTGGTCACTGGTCACTGGTCAATGGTCACTGTCGCTGGTCAATGGTCACTGTCGCTGGTCACTGGTCACTGGTCACTGGTCACTGGTCACTGGTCACTGGTCACAGGTCAATGGTCACTGGGCACTGGTCACTGGTCACTAGTCACTGGTCACTGGTCACGGGTCACATTTCACGGGTCACTGTTCACTGGTCGCTAGTCACTGGTCACCGGTCACTGGTCACTGGTCACTGGTCACTGGTCACTGTTCACTGGTCACTGGTCACAAGTCACTGGTCACATGTCACTGGTCAGTGGTCACTGGTCACTGGTCACTGGTCACTGGTCACTGGTCACTGGTCACTGGTCACTGGTCAATCGTCACTATCGCTGGTCAATGGTCACTGTCGCTGCTCACTGGTCACTGGTCACTGGTCACTGGTCACTGGTCATTGGTCACTGGTCACTGGTCACGGGTCACATGTCACTGGTCACTGGTCACTGGTCATGGGTCACTGGTCACTGGTCACTGGTCACTGGTCACTGGTCACTGGTCACTGGTCACTGGTCAATCGTCACTATCGCTGGTCAATGGTCACTGTCGCTGCTCACTGGTCACTGGTCACTGGTCACTTGTCACTGGTCGCTGGTCACTGGTCACTGGTCAGTGGTCACTGTCGCTGGTAAATGGTCACTGTCGCTGGTCACTGGTCACTGGTCACTGGGCACTGGTCACTGGTCACTGGTCACTGGTCATTGGTCACTATCGCTGGTCAATGGTCACTGTCGCTGGTCACTGGTCACTGGTCACTGGTCACTGGTCACTGGTCCCTGGTCACTGGTCACTGGTCAATGATCACTGTCGCTGGTCACTGGTCACTGGTCACTGGTCACTGGTCACTGGTCACGGGTCACATGTCACTGGTCACTGGTCACTGGTCACTGGTCACTTGTCAATGGTCACTGTCGCTGGTCAGTGGTCACTGTCGCTGGTCACTGGTCACTGGTCACTGGTCACTGGTCACTGGTCATTGGTCACTGGTCACTGGTCACAAGTCACTGGTCACTGGTCACTTGTCACTGGCCGCTGGTCACTGGTCACTGGTAAGTGGTCACTGTCGCTGGTAAATGGTCACTGTCGCTGGTCACTGGTCACTGGTCACTGGTCACTGGTCACTGGTCACTGGTCACTGGTCAATGGTCCCTATCGCTGGTCAATGGTCACTGTCGCTGGTCACTGGTCACTGGTCACTGGTCAATGGTCCCTATCGCTGGTCAATGGTCACTGTCGCTGGTCACTGGTCACTGGTCACTGGTCACTGGTCACTGGTCACTGGTCACTGGTCAATGGTCCCTATCGCTGGTCAATGGTCACTGTCGCTGGTCACTGGTCACTGGTCACTGGTCACTGGTCACTGGTCAAAAGTCACTGGTCACTTGTCACTGGTCAATGGTCACTGCCGCTGGTCACTGCTCACTGGTCAATATTCACTGGTCACTGGTCACTGGTCACTGGTCACTGGTCACTGGTCACTGGTCACTGGTCACTTTCGCTGGTCACTGGTCACTGGTCAATGGTCACTGGCCACTGGTCACTGGTCACTGGTCAATGGTCACTGTCGCTGGTCAATGGTCACTGTCGCTGGTCACTGGTCACTGGTCACTGGTCACTGGTCACTGGTCACATTTCACAAGTCACTGGTCACTTGTCACTGGTCACTGGTCACTGGTCACTGGTCACTGGCCAATGGTCACTGTCGCTGGTCAATGGTCACTGTCGCTGGTCACTGGTCACTGGTCACTGGTCACTGGTCACTGGTCACTGGTCACAGGTCAATGGTCACTGGGCACTGGTCACTGGTCACTAGTCACTGGTCACTGGTCACGGGTCACATTTCACGGGTCACTGTTCACTGGTCGCTAGTCACTGGTCACCGGTCACTGGTCACTGGTCACTGGTCACTGGTCACTGTTCACTGGTCACTGGTCACAAGTCACTGGTCACATGTCACTGGTCAGTGGTCACTGGTCACTGGTCACTGGTCACTGGTCACTGGTCAATCGTCACTATCGCTGGTCAATGGTCACTGTCGCTGCTCACTGGTCACTGGTCACTGGTCACTGGTCACTGGTCATTGGTCACTGGTCACTGGTCACGGGTCACATGTCACTGGTCACTGGTCACTGGTCATGGGTCACTGGTCACTGGTCACTGGTCACTGGTCACTGGTCACTGGTCACTGGTCACTGGTCAATCGTCACTATCGCTGGTCAATGGTCACTGTCGCTGCTCACTGGTCACTGGTCACTGGTCACTGGTCACTGGTCATTGGTCACTTTCGCTGGTCAATGGTCACTGTCGCTGGTCATTGGTCACTGGTCACTGGACACTGGTCACTGTCGCTGGTCACTGGTCACTGGTCACTGGTCAATGGTCACTGCCGCTGGTCACTGGTCACTGGTCACTGGTCACTGGTCACTGGTCACTTGTCAATGGTCACTGTCGCTGGTCAATGGTCACTGTCGCTGGTCACTGGTCACTGGTCACTGGTCACTGGTCACTGGTCATTGGTCACTGGTCACTGGTCACAAGTCACTGGTCACTGGTCACTTGTCACTGGTCGCTGGTCACTGGTCACTGGTCAGTGGTCACTGTCGCTGGTAAATGGTCACTGTCGCTGGTCACTGGTCACTGGTCACTGGGCACTGGTCACTGGTCACTGGTCACTGGTCATTGGTCACTATCGCTGGTCAATGGTCACTGTCGCTGGTCACTGGTCACTGGTCACTGGTCACTGGTCACTGGTCCCTGGTCACTGGTCACTGGTCAATGATCACTGTCGCTGGTCACTGGTCACTGGTCACTGGTCACTGGTCACTGGTCACGGGTCACATGTCACTGGTCACTGGTCATTGGTCACTGGTCACTTGTCAATAGTCACTGTCGCTGGTCAATGGTCACTGTCGCTGGTCACTGGTCACTGGTCACTGGTCACTGGTCACTGGTCATTGGTCACTGGTCACTGGTCACAAGTCACTGGTCACTGGTCACTTGTCACTGGTCACTGGTCACTGGTCACTGGTCACTGGTCAATGGTCACTGTCGCTGGTCACTGGTCAATGGTCACTGCCGCTGGTCACTGGTCACTGGTCACTGCTCACTGGTCACTGGTCACTTGTCAATGGTCACTGTCGCTGGTCAATGGTCACTGTCGCTGGTCACTGGTCACTGGTCACTGGTCGCTGGTCACTGGTCAGTGGTCACTGTCGCTGGTAAATGGTCACTGTCGCTGGTCACTGGTCACTGGTCACTGGGCACTGGTCACTGGTCACTGGTCACTGGTCATTGGTCACTATCGCTGGTCAATGGTCACTGTCGCTGGTCACTGGTCACTGGTCACTGGTCACTGGTCACTGGTCCCTGGTCACTGGTCACTGGTCAAAGATCACTGTCGCTGGTCACTGGTCACTGGTCACTGGTCACTGGTCACTGGTCACGGGTCACATGTCACTGGTCACTGGTCACTGGTCACTGGTCACTTGTCAATGGTCACTGTCGCTGGTCAATGGTCACTGTCGCTGGTCACTGGTCACTGGTCACTGGTCACTGGTCATTGGTCACTGGTCACTGGTCACAAGTCACTGGTCACTGGTCACTTGTCACTGGTCGCTGGTCACTGGTCACTGGTAAGTGGTCACTGTCGCTGGTAAATGGTCACTGTCGCTTGTCACTGGTCACTGGTCACTGGTCACTGGTCACTGGTCACTGGTCACTGGTCAATGGTCCCTATCGCTGGTCAATGGTCACTGTCGCTGGTCACTGGTCACTGGTCACTGGTCAATGGTCCCTATCGCTGGTCAATGGTCACTGTCGCTGGTCACTGGTCACTGGTCACTGGTCACTGGTCACTGGTCACTGGTCACTGGTCACTGGTCAATGGTCCCTATCGCTGGTCAATGGTCACTGTCGCTGGTCACTGGTCACTGGTCACTGGTCACTGGTCACTGGTCAAAAGTCACTGGTCACTTGTCACTGGTCAATGGTCACTGCCGCTGGTCACTGCTCACTGGTCAATATTCACTGGTCACTGGTCACTGGTCACTGGTCACTGGTCACTGGTCACTGGTCACTGGTCACTTTCGCTGGTCACTGGTCACTGGTCAATGGTCACTGGCCACTGGTCACTGGTCACTGGTCAATGGTCACTGTCGCTGGTCAATGGTCACTGTCGCTGGTCACTGGTCACTGGTCACTGTTCACTGGTCACTGGTCACAAGTCACTGGTCACATGTCACTGGTCAGTGGTCACTGGTCACTGGTCACTGCTCTGTGGTCACTGGTCACTGGTCAGTGGTCACTGGTCACAGTCACATGTCGCGGGTCACTGGTCACAAGTCACTGGTCGCTGGTCACAAGTCACTGGTCACTTGTCACTGGTCACTGGTCACTGGTCACTGGTCAATTGTCAATGGTCGCTGGTCACTGGTCACTGGTCATGGGTCACTGGTCACTGGTCACTGGTCACTGGTCACTGGTCACTGGTCACTGGTCACTGGTCAATCGTCACTATCGCTGGTCAATGGTCACTGTCGCTGCTCACTGGTCACTGGTCACTGGTCACTGGTCACTGGTCATTGGTCACTTTCGCTGGTCAATGGTCACTGTCGCTGGTCATTGGTCACTGGTCACTGGACACTGGTCACTGTCGCTGGTCACTGGTCACTGGTCACTGGTCAATGGTCACTGCCGCTGGTCACTGGTCACTGGTCACTGCTCACTGGTCACTGGTCACTTGTCAATGGTCACTGTCGCTGGTCAATGGTCACTGTCGCTGGTCAATGGTCACTGTCGCTGGTCACTGGTCACTGGTCACTGGTCACTGGTCATTGGTCACTGGTCACTGGTCACAAGTCACTGGTCACTGGTCACTTGTCACTGGTCGCTGGTCACTGGTCACTGGTCAGTGGTCACTGTCGCTGGTAAATGGTCACTGTCACTGGTCACTGGTCACTGGTCACTGGGCACTGGTCACTGGTCACTGGTCACTGGTCATTGGTCACTATCGCTGGTCAATGGTCACTGTCGCTGGTCACTGGTCACTGGTCACTGGTCACTGGTCACTGGTCCCTGGTCACTGGTCACTGGTCAATGATCACTGTCGCTGGTCACTGGTCACTGGTCACTGGTCACTGGTCACTGGTCACTGGTCACGGGTCACATGTCACTGGTCACTGGTCACTGGTCACTGGTCACTTGTCAATGGTCACTGTCGCTGGTCAATGGTCACTGTCGCTGGTCACTGGTCACTGGTCACTGGTCACTGGTCACTGGTCATTGGTCACTGGTCACTGGTCACAAGTCACTGGTCACTGGTCACTTGTCACTGGTCGCTGGTCACTGGTCACTGGTAAGTGGTCACTGTCGCTGGTAAATGGTCACTGTCGCTTGTCACTGGTCACTGGTCGCTGGTCACTGGTCACTGGTCACTGGTCACTGGTCAATGGTCCCTATCGCTGGTCAATGGTCACTGTCGCTGGTCACTGGTCACTGGTCACTGGTCAATGGTCCCTATCGCTGGTCAATGGTCACTGTCGCTGGTCACTGGTCACTGGTCACTGGTCACTGGTCACTGGTCACTGGTCACTGGTCAATGGTCCCTATCGCTGGTCAATGGTCACTGTCGCTGGTCACTGGTCACTGGTCACTGGTCACTGGTCACTGGTCAAAAGTCACTGGTCACTTGTCACTGGTCAATGGTCACTGCCGCTGGTCACTGCTCACTGGTCAATATTCACTGGTCACTGGTCACTGGTCACTGGTCACTGGTCACTGGTCACTGGTCACTGGTCACTTTCGCTGGTCACTGGTCACTGGTCAATGGTCACTGGCCACTGGTCACTGGTCACTGGTCAATGGTCACTGTCGCTGGTCAATGGTCACTGTCGCTGGTCACTGGTCACTGGTCACTGGTCACTGGTCACTGGTCACTTTTCACAAGTCACTGGTCACTTGTCACTGGTCACTGGTCACTGGTCACTGGTCACTGGTCAATGGTCACTGTCGCTGGTCAATGGTCACTGTCGCTGGTCACTGGTCACTGGTCACTGGTCACTGGTCACTGGTCACTGGTCACAGGTCAATGGTCACTGGGCACTGGTCACTGGTCACTAGTCACTGGTCACTGGTCACGGGTCACATTTCACGGGTCACTGTTCACTGGTCGCTAGTCACTGGTCACCGGTCACTGGTCACTGGTCACTGGTCACTGGTCACTGTTCACTGGTCACTGGTCACAAGTCACTGGTCACATGTCACTGGTCAGTGGTCACTGGTCACTGGTCACTGGTCACTGGTCACGGGTCACTGGTCACTGGTCACTGGTCAATCGTCACTATCGCTGGTCAATGGTCACTGTCGCTGCTCACTGGTCACTGGTCACTGGTCACTGGTCACTGGTCATTGGTCACTGGTCACTGGTCACGGGTCACATGTCACTGGTCACTGGTCACTGGTCATGGGTCACTGGTCACTGGTCACTGGTCACTGGTCACTGGTCACTGGTCACTGGTCACTGGTCAATCGTCACTATCGCTGGTCAATGGTCACTGTCGCTGCTCACTGGTCACTGGTCACTGGTCACTTGTCACTGGTCGCTGGTCACTGGTCACTGGTCAGTGGTCACTGTCGCTGGTAAATGGTCACTGTCGCTGGTCACTGGTCACTGGTCACTGGGCACTGGTCACTGGTCACTGGTCACTGGTCATTGGTCACTATCGCTGGTCAATGGTCACTGTCGCTGGTCACTGGTCACTGGTCACTGGTCACTGGTCACTGGTCCCTGGTCACTGGTCACTGGTCAATGATCACTGTCGCTGGTCACTGGTCACTGGTCACTGGTCACTGGTCACTGGTCACGGGTCACATGTCACTGGTCACTGGTCACTGGTCACTGGTCACTTGTCAATGGTCACTGTCGCTGGTCAGTGGTCACTGTCGCTGGTCACTGGTCACTGGTCACTGGTCACTGGTCACTGGTCATTGGTCACTGGTCACTGGTCACAAGTCACTGGTCACTGGTCACTTGTCACTGGCCGCTGGTCACTGGTCACTGGTAAGTGGTCACTGTCGCTGGTAAATGGTCACTGTCGCTGGTCACTGGTCACTGGTCACTGGTCACTGGTCACTGGTCACTGGTCACTGGTCAATGGTCCCTATCGCTGGTCAATGGTCACTGTCGCTGGTCACTGGTCACTGGTCACTGGTCAATGGTCCCTATCGCTGGTCAATGGTCACTGTCGCTGGTCACTGGTCACTGGTCACTGGTCACTGGTCACTGGTCACTGGTCACTGGTCAATGGTCCCTATCGCTGGTCAATGGTCACTGTCGCTGGTCACTGGTCACTGGTCACTGGTCACTGGTCACTGGTCAAAAGTCACTGGTCACTTGTCACTGGTCAATGGTCACTGCCGCTGGTCACTGCTCACTGGTCAATATTCACTGGTCACTGGTCACTGGTCACTGGTCACTGGTCACTGGTCACTGGTCACTGGTCACTTTCGCTGGTCACTGGTCACTGGTCAATGGTCACTGGCCACTGGTCACTGGTCACTGGTCAATGGTCACTGTCGCTGGTCAATGGTCACTGTCGCTGGTCACTGGTCACTGGTCACTGGTCACTGGTCACTGGTCACTTTTCACAAGTCACTGGTCACTTGTCACTGGTCACTGGTCACTGGTCACTGGTCACTGGCCAATGGTCACTGTCGCTGGTCAATGGTCACTGTCGCTGGTCACTGGTCACTGGTCACTGGTCACTGGTCACTGGTCCCTGGTCACTGGTCACTGGTCAATGATCACTGTCGCTGGTCACTGGTCACTGGTCACTGGTCACTGGTCACTGGTCACTGGTCACGGGTCACATGTCACTGGTCACTGGTCACTGGTCACTGGTCACTTGTCAATGGTCACTGTCGCTGGTCAATGGTCACTGTCGCTGGTCACTGGTCACTGGTCACTGGTCACTGGTCACTGGTCATTGGTCACTGGTCACTGGTCACAAGTCACTGGTCACTGGTCACTTGTCACTGGTCGCTGGTCACTGGTCACTGGTAAGTGGTCACTGTCGCTGGTAAATGGTCACTGTCGCTTGTCACTGGTCACTGGTCGCTGGTCACTGGTCACTGGTCACTGGTCACTGGTCAATGGTCCCTATCGCTGGTCAATGGTCACTGTCGCTGGTCACTGGTCACTGGTCACTGGTCAATGGTCCCTATCGCTGGTCAATGGTCACTGTCGCTGGTCACTGGTCACTGGTCACTGGTCACTGGTCACTGGTCACTGGTCACTGGTCAATGGTCCCTATCGCTGGTCAATGGTCACTGTCGCTGGTCACTGGTCACTGGTCACTGGTCACTGGTCACTGGTCAAAAGTCACTGGTCACTTGTCACTGGTCAATGGTCACTGCCGCTGGTCACTGCTCACTGGTCAATATTCACTGGTCACTGGTCACTGGTCACTGGTCACTGGTCACTGGTCACTGGTCACTGGTCACTTTCGCTGGTCACTGGTCACTGGTCAATGGTCACTGGCCACTGGTCACTGGTCACTGGTCAATGGTCACTGTCGCTGGTCAATGGTCACTGTCGCTGGTCACTGGTCACTGGTCACTGGTCACTGGTCACTGGTCACTTTTCACAAGTCACTGGTCACTTGTCACTGGTCACTGGTCACTGGTCACTGGTCACTGGTCAATGGTCACTGTCGCTGGTCAATGGTCACTGTCGCTGGTCACTGGTCACTGGTCACTGGTCACTGGTCACTGGTCACTGGTCACAGGTCAATGGTCACTGGGCACTGGTCACTGGTCACTAGTCACTGGTCACTGGTCACGGGTCACATTTCACGGGTCACTGTTCACTGGTCGCTAGTCACTGGTCACCGGTCACTGGTCACTGGTCACTGGTCACTGGTCACTGTTCACTGGTCACTGGTCACAAGTCACTGGTCACATGTCACTGGTCAGTGGTCACTGGTCACTGGTCACTGGTCACTGGTCACTGGTCACTGGTCACTGGTCACTGGTCAATCGTCACTATCGCTGGTCAATGGTCACTGTCGCTGCTCACTGGTCACTGGTCACTGGTCACTGGTCACTGGTCATTGGTCACTGGTCACTGGTCACGGGTCACATGTCACTGGTCACTGGTCACTGGTCATGGGTCACTGGTCACTGGTCACTGGTCACTGGTCACTGGTCACTGGTCACTGGTCACTGGTCAATCGTCACTATCGCTGGTCAATGGTCACTGTCGCTGCTCACTGGTCACTGGTCACTGGTCACTTGTCACTGGTCGCTGGTCACTGGTCACTGGTCAGTGGTCACTGTCGCTGGTAAATGGTCACTGTCGCTGGTCACTGGTCACTGGTCACTGGGCACTGGTCACTGGTCACTGGTCACTGGTCATTGGTCACTATCGCTGGTCAATGGTCACTGTCGCTGGTCACTGGTCACTGGTCACTGGTCACTGGTCACTGGTCCCTGGTCACTGGTCACTGGTCAATGATCACTGTCGCTGGTCACTGGTCACTGGTCACTGGTCACTGGTCACTGGTCACGGGTCACATGTCACTGGTCACTGGTCACTGGTCACTGGTCACTTGTCAATGGTCACTGTCGCTGGTCAGTGGTCACTGTCGCTGGTCACTGGTCACTGGTCACTGGTCACTGGTCACTGGTCATTGGTCACTGGTCACTGGTCACAAGTCACTGGTCACTGGTCACTTGTCACTGGCCGCTGGTCACTGGTCACTGGTAAGTGGTCACTGTCGCTGGTAAATGGTCACTGTCGCTGGTCACTGGTCACTGGTCACTGGTCACTGGTCACTGGTCACTGGTCACTGGTCAATGGTCCCTATCGCTGGTCAATGGTCACTGTCGCTGGTCACTGGTCACTGGTCACTGGTCAATGGTCCCTATCGCTGGTCAATGGTCACTGTCGCTGGTCACTGGTCACTGGTCACTGGTCACTGGTCACTGGTCACTGGTCACTGGTCAATGGTCCCTATCGCTGGTCAATGGTCACTGTCGCTGGTCACTGGTCACTGGTCACTGGTCACTGGTCACTGGTCAAAAGTCACTGGTCACTTGTCACTGGTCAATGGTCACTGCCGCTGGTCACTGCTCACTGGTCAATATTCACTGGTCACTGGTCACTGGTCACTGGTCACTGGTCACTGGTCACTGGTCACTGGTCACTTTCGCTGGTCACTGGTCACTGGTCAATGGTCACTGGCCACTGGTCACTGGTCACTGGTCAATGGTCACTGTCGCTGGTCAATGGTCACTGTCGCTGGTCACTGGTCACTGGTCACTGGTCACTGGTCACTGGTCACTTTTCACAAGTCACTGGTCACTTGTCACTGGTCACTGGTCACTGGTCACTGGTCACTGGCCAATGGTCACTGTCGCTGGTCAATGGTCACTGTCGCTGGTCACTGGTCACTGGTCACTGGTCACTGGTCACTGGTCACTGGTCACAGGTCAATGGTCACTGGGCACTGGTCACTGGTCACTAGTCACTGGTCACTGGTCACGGGTCACATTTCACGGGTCACTGTTCACTGGTCGCTAGTCACTGGTCACCGGTCACTGGTCACTGGTCACTGGTCACTGGTCACTGTTCACTGGTCACTGGTCACAAGTCACTGGTCACATGTCACTGGTCAGTGGTCACTGGTCACTGGTCACTGGTCACTGGTCACTGGTCAATCGTCACTATCGCTGGTCAATGGTCACTGTCGCTGCTCACTGGTCACTGGTCACTGGTCACTGGTCACTGGTCATTGGTCACTGGTCACTGGTCACGGGTCACATGTCACTGGTCACTGGTCACTGGTCATGGGTCACTGGTCACTGGTCACTGGTCACTGGTCACTGGTCACTGGTCACTGGTCACTGGTCAATCGTCACTATCGCTGGTCAATGGTCACTGTCGCTGCTCACTGGTCACTGGTCACTGGTCACTGGTCACTGGTCATTGGTCACTTTCGCTGGTCAATGGTCACTGTCGCTGGTCATTGGTCACTGGTCACTGGACACTGGTCACTGTCGCTGGTCACTGGTCACTGGTCACTGGTCAATGGTCACTGCCGCTGGTCACTGGTCACTGGTCACTGGTCACTGGTCACTGGTCACTTGTCAATGGTCACTGTCGCTGGTCAATGGTCACTGTCGCTGGTCACTGGTCACTGGTCACTGGTCACTGGTCACTGGTCATTGGTCACTGGTCACTGGTCACAAGTCACTGGTCACTGGTCACTTGTCACTGGTCGCTGGTCACTGGTCACTGGTCAGTGGTCACTGTCGCTGGTAAATGGTCACTGTCGCTGGTCACTGGTCACTGGTCACTGGGCACTGGTCACTGGTCACTGGTCACTGGTCATTGGTCACTATCGCTGGTCAATGGTCACTGTCGCTGGTCACTGGTCACTGGTCACTGGTCACTGGTCACTGGTCCCTGGTCACTGGTCACTGGTCAATGATCACTGTCGCTGGTCACTGGTCACTGGTCACTGGTCACTGGTCACTGGTCACGGGTCACATGTCACTGGTCACTGGTCATTGGTCACTGGTCACTTGTCAATAGTCACTGTCGCTGGTCAATGGTCACTGTCGCTGGTCACTGGTCACTGGTCACTGGTCACTGGTCACTGGTCATTGGTCACTGGTCACTGGTCACAAGTCACTGGTCACTGGTCACTTGTCACTGGTCACTGGTCACTGGTCACTGGTCACTGGTCAATGGTCACTGTCGCTGGTCACTGGTCAATGGTCACTGCCGCTGGTCACTGGTCACTGGTCACTGCTCACTGGTCACTGGTCACTTGTCAATGGTCACTGTCGCTGGTCAATGGTCACTGTCGCTGGTCACTGGTCACTGGTCACTGGTCGCTGGTCACTGGTCACTGGTCACTGGTCACTGGTCACTGGTCATTGGTCACTGGTCACTGGTCACAAGTCACTGGTCACTGGTCACTTGTCACTGGTCGCTGGTCACTGGTCACTTGTCACTGGTCGCTGGTCACTGGTCACTGGTCAGTGGTCACTGTCGCTGGTAAATGGTCACTGCCGCTGGTCACTGGTCACTGGTCAGTGGTCACTGTCGCTGGTAAATGGTCACTGGTCGCTAGTCACTGGTCACCGGTCACTGGTCGCTGGTCAATGGTCACTGTCGCTGGTCACTGGTCACTGGTCACTGGTCACTGGTCACTGGTCACTGGTCACTGGTCACTGGTCACGGGTCACATGTCACTGGTAACTGGTCACTGGTCACTGGTCACTGGTCACTGGTCACTGGTCACTATCGCTGGTCAATGGTCACTGTCGCTGGTCACTGGTCACTGGTCACTGTTCACTGGTCACTGGTCACTGGTCACTGGTCATTGGTCACTATCGCTGGTCAATGGTCACTGTCGCTGGTCATTGGTCACTGGTCACTGGACACTGGTCACTGGTCACTGGTCACTTGTCACTGGTCACTGGTCACTGGTCACTGGTCAATGGTCACTGTCGCTGGTCACTGGTCACTGGTCACTGGTCAATGGTCACTGCCGCTGGTCACTGGTCACTGGTCACTGCTCACTGGTCACTGGTCACTTGTCAATGGTCACTGTCGCTGGTCAATGGTCACTGTCGCTGGTCACTGGTCACTGGTCACTGGTCAATGGTCACTGGTCATTGGTCACTGGTCACTGGTCACAAGTCACTGGTCACTGGTCACTTGTCACTGGTCGCTGGTCACTGGTCACTGGTCAGTGGTCACTGTCGCTGGTAATGGTCACTGTCGCTGGTCACTGGTCACTGGTCACTGGTCACTGGTCACTGGTCACTGGTCACTGGTCACTGGTAAATGGTCCCTATCGCTGGTCAATGGTCATTGTCGCTGGTCACTGGTCATTGGTGACTATCGCTGGTCAATGGTCACTGTCGCTGGTCACTGGTCACTGGTCACTGGTCACTGGTCACTGGTCATTGGTCACTGTCGCTGGTCAATGGTCACTGTCGCTGGTCAATGGTCACTGTCGCTGGTCAATGGTCACTGCGCTGGTCATTGGTCACTGGTCACTGGTCACTGGTCAAAAGTCACTGGTCACTTGTCACTGGTCAGTGGTCACTGGTCTCTGGTCACTGGTCACTGGTCACTGGTCACTGGTCACTGGTCACTGGTCACAGGTCAATGGTCACTGGTCACTGGTCACTGGTCACTGGTCACTGGTCACTGGTCACTGGTCACGGGTCACATTTCACGGGTCACTGTTCACTGGTCGCTAGTCACTGGTCACCGGTCACTGGTCACTGGTCACTGGTCACTGTTCACTGGTCACTGGTCACAAGTCACTGGTCACATGTCACTGGTCAGTGGTCACGGGTCACTGGTCACTGGTCTGTGGTCACTGGTCACTGGTCAGTGGTCACTGTTCACTGGTCACTGGTCACAAGTCACTGGTCACTGGTCACTGGTCAATGGTCCCTATCGCTGGTCAATGGTCACTGTCGCTGGTCACTGGTCACTGGTCACTGGTCATTGGTGACTATCGCTGGTCAATGGACACTGTCGCTGGTCATTGGTCACTGGTCACTGGTCACTGGTCAAAAGTCACTGGTCACTTGTCACGGGTCACATGTCACGGGTCACTGTTCACTGTTCACTGGTCGCTAGTCACTGGTCACCGGTCACTGGTCACTGGTCACTGTTCACTGGTCACTGGTCACAAGTCACTGGTCACTTGTCACTGGTCAGTGGTCACTGGTCACTGGTCTGTGGTCACTGGTCACTGGTCACTGGTCACTGGTCACTGGTCACTGGTCATTGGTCACTGGTCACTGGTCACAAGTCACTGGTCACTGGTCACTTGTCACTGGTCACTGGTCACTGGTCACTGGTCAATGGACACTGTCGCTGGTCAATGGTCACTGTCGCTGGTCAATGGTCACTGCGCTGGTCATTGGTCACTGGTCACTGGACACTGGTCACTGGTCACTGGTCACTTGTCACTGGTCACTGGTCACTGGTCACTGGTCAATGGTCACTGTCGCTGGTCACTGGTCACTGGTCACTGGTCAATGGTCACTGCCGCTGGTCACTGGTCACTCGTCACTGCTCACTGGTCACTGGTCACTTGTCAATGGTCACTGTCGCTGGTCAATGGTCACTGTCGCTGGTCACTGGTCACTGGTCACTGGTCAATGGTCACTGGTCATTGGTCACTGGTCACTGGTCACAAGTCACTGGTCACTGGTCACTTGTCACTGGTCGCTGGTCACTGGTCACTGGTCAGTGGTCACTGTCGCTGGTAATGGTCACTGTCGCTGGTCACTGGTCACTGGTCACTGGTCACTGGTCACTGGTCACTGGTCACTGGTCACTGGTAAATGGTCCCTATCGCTGGTCAATGGTCATTGTCGCTGGTCACTGGTCATTGGTGACTATCGCTGGTCAATGGTCACTGTCGCTGGTCACTGGTCACTGGTCACTGGTCACTGGTCACTGGTCATTGGTCACTGTCGCTGGTCAATGGTCACTGTCGCTGGTCAATGGTCACTGTCGCTGGTCAATGGTCACTGCGCTGGTCATTGGTCACTGGTCACTGGTCACTGGTCAAAAGTCACTGGTCACTTGTCACTGGTCAGTGGTCACTGGTCACTATCGCTGGTCAATGGTCACTGTCGCTGGTCACTGGTCACTGGTCACTGTTCACTGGTCACTGGTCACTGGTCACTGGTCATTGGTCACTATCGCTGGTCAATGGTCACTGTCGCTGGTCATTGGTCACTGGTCACTGGACACTGGTCACTGGTCACTGGTCACTTGTCACTGGTCACTGGTCACTGGTCACTGGTCAATGGTCACTGTCGCTGGTCACTGGTCACTGGTCACTGGTCAATGGTCACTGCCGCTGGTCACTGGTCACTGGTCACTGCTCACTGGTCACTGGTCACTTGTCAATGGTCACTGTCGCTGGTCAATGGTCACTGTCGCTGGTCAATGGTCACTGTCGCTGGTCAATGGTCACTGCGCTGGTCATTGGTCACTGGTCACTGGTCACTGGTCAAAAGTCACTGGTCACTTGTCACTGGTCAGTGGTCACTGGTCTCTGGTCACTGGTCACTGGTCACTGGTCACTGGTCACTGGTCACTGGTCACTGGTCACGGGTCACATTTCACGGGTCACTGTTCACTGGTCGCTAGTCACTGGTCACCGGTCACTGGTCACTGGTCACTGGTCACTGTTCACTGGTCACTGGTCACAAGTCACTGGTCACATGTCACTGGTCAGTGGTCACGGGTCACTGGTCACTGGTCTGTGGTCACTGGTCACTGGTCAGTGGTCACTGGTAACAGTCACATGTCGCGGGTCACTGGTCACAAGTCACTGGTCGCAGGTCACAAGTCACTGGTCACTTGTCACTGGTCACTGGTCACTGGTCACTGGTCAATGGTCAATGGTCGCTGGTCACTGGTCACTGGTCATGGGTCACTGGTCACTGGTCACTGGTCACTGGTCACTGGTCACTGGTCACTGGTCAATCGTCACTATCGCTGGTCAATGGTCACTGTCGCTGCTCACTGGTCACTGCCGCTGGTCACTGGTTACTGGTCACTGCTCACTGGTCACTGGTCACTTGTCAATGGTCACTGTCGCTGGTCAATGGTCACTGTCGCTGGTCACTGGTCACTGGTCACTGGTCAATGGTCACTGGTCATTGGTCACTGGTCACTGGTCACAAGTCACTGGTCACTGGTCACTTGTCACTGGTCGCTGGTCACTGGTCACTGGTCAGTGGTCACTGTCGCTGGTAATGGTCACTGTCGCTGGTCACTGGTCACTGGTCACTGGTCACTGGTCACTGGTCACTGGTCACTGGTCACTGGTAAATGGTCCCTATCGCTGGTCAATGGTCATTGTCGCTGGTCACTGGTCATTGGTGACTATCGCTGGTCAATGGTCACTGTCGCTGGTCACTGGTCACTGGTCACTGGTCACTGGTCACTGGTCATTGGTCACTGGTCACTGGTCACAAGTCACTGGTCACTGGTCACTTGTCACTGGTCGCTGGTCACTGGTCACTGGTCACTTGTCACTGGTCGCTGGTCACTGGTCACTGGTCAGTGGTCACTGTCGCTGGTAAATGGTCACTGCCGCTGGTCACTGGTCACTGGTCACTGCTCACTGGTCACTGGTCACTTGTCAATGGTCACTGTCACTGGCCAATGGTCACTGTCGCTGGTCAATGGTCACTGTCGCTGGTCACTGGTCGCTGGTCACTGGTCACTGGTCACTGGTCACTGGTCACTGGTCCCTGGTCACTGGTCACTGGTCAATGATCACTGTCGCTGGTCACTGGTCACTGGTCACTGGTCCCTGGTCACTGGTCAATGTGCACTATCGCTGGTCAATGGTCACTGTCGCTGGTCACTGGTCACTGGACACTGGTCACTGGTCACTGGTCATTGGTGACTATCGCTGGTCAATGGTCACTGTCGCTGGTCATTGGTCACTGGTCACTGGTCACTGGTCAAAAGTCACTGGTCACTTGTCACTGGTCAGTGGTCACTGGTCTCTGGTCACTGGTCACTGGTCACTGGTCACTGGTCACAGGTCAATGGTCACTGGTCACTGGTCACTGGTCACTGTTCACTGGTCACTGGTCACAAGTCACTGGTCACTGGTCACTGGTCAATGGTCCCTATCGCTGGTCAATGGTCACTGTCGCTGGTCACTGGTCACTGGTCACTGGTCATTGGTGACTATCGCTGGTCAATGGACACTGTCGCTGGTCATTGGTCACTGGTCACTGGTCACTGGTCAAAAGTCACTGGTCACTTGTCACGGGTCACATGTCACGGGTCACTGTTCACTGTTCACTGGTCGCTAGTCACTGGTCACCGGTCACTGGTCACTGGTCACTGTTCACTGTTCACTGGTCACTGGTCACAAGTCACTGGTCACTTGTCACTGGTCAGTGGTCACTGGTCACTGGTCTGTGGTCACTGGTCACTGGTCACTGGTCACTGGTCATTGGTCACTGGTCACTGGTCACAAGTCACTGGTCACTGGTCACTTGTCACTGGTCACTGGTCACTGGTCACTGGTCAATGGTCACTGTCGCTGGTCAATGGTCACTGTCGCTGGTCAATGGTCACTGCGCTGGTCATTGGTCACTGGCCACTGGTCACTGGTCACTGGTCAAAAGTCACTGGTCACTTGTCACTGGTCAGTGGTCACTGGTCTCTGGTCACTGGTCACTGGTCACTGGTCACTGGTCACTGGTCACAGGTCAATAGTCACTGGTCACTGGTCACTGGTCACTGGTCACTGGTCACTGGTCACTGGTCACTGGTCACTGGTCACTGGTCACTGGTCACGGGTCACATTTCACGGGTCACGGTTCACTGGTCGCTAGTCACTGGTCACCGGTCACTGGTCACTGGTCACTGGTCACTGTTCACTGGTCACTGGTCACAAGTCACTGGTCACATGTCACTGGTCAGTGGTCACTGGTCACTGGTCACTGGTCTGTGGTCACTGGTCACTGGTCAGTGGTCACTGGTCACAGTCACATGTTGCGGGTCACTGGTCACAAGTCACTGGTCGCTGGTCACAAGTCACTGGTCACATGTCACTGGTCACTGGTCACTGGTCACTGGTCAATTGTCAATGGTCGCTGGTCACTGGTCACTGGTCATGGGTCACTGGTCACTGGTCACTGGTCACTGGTCACTGGTCACTGGTCACTGGTCACTGGTCAATCGTCACTATCGCTGGTCAATGGTCACTGTCGCTGCTCACTGGTCACTGGTCACTGGTCACTGGTCACTGGTCATTGGTCACTATCGCTGGTCAATGGTCACTGTCGCTGGTCAGTGGTCACTGGTCACTGGACACTGGTCACTGTCGCTGGTCACTGGTCACTGGTCACTGGTCAATGGTCACTGCCGCTGGTCACTGGTCACTGGTCACTGCTCACTGGTCACTGGTCACTTGTCAATGGTCACTGTCGCTGGTCAATGGTCACTGTCGCTGGTCACTGGTCACTGGTCACTGGTCACTGGTCACTGGTCATTGGTCACAAGTCACTGGTCACTGGTCACTTGTCACTGGTCGCTGGTCACTGGTCACTGGTCAGTGGTCACTGTCGCTGGTAAATGGTCACTGTCGCTGGTCACTGGTCACTGGTCACTGGGCACTGGTCACAAGTCACTGGTCACTTGTCACTGGTCTGTGGTCACTGGTCACTGGTCACTGGTCACTGGTCACTGGTCACTGGTCACTGGTCATTGGTCACTGGTCACTGGTCACAAGTCACTGGTCACTGGTCACTTGTCACTGGTCACTGGTCACTGGTCACTGGTCAATGGTCACTGTCGCTGGTCAATGGTCACTGTCGCTGGTCAATGGTCACTGCGCTGGTCATTGGTCACTGGCCACTGGTCACTGGTCACTGGTCAAAAGTCACTGTTCACTTGTCACTGGTCAGTGGTCACTGGTCTCTGGTCACTGGTCACTGGTCACTGGTCACTGGTCACTGGTCACAGGTCAATAGTCACTGGTCACTGGTCACTGGTCACTGGTCACTGGTCACTGGTCACAGGTCACTGGTCACTGGTCACGGGTCACATTTCACGGGTCACGGTTCACTGGTCGCTAGTCACTGGTCACCGGTCACTGGTCACCGGTCACTGGTCACTGTTCACTGGTCACTGGTCACAAGTCACTGGTCACATGTCACTGGTCAGTGGTCACTGGTCACTGGTCACTGGTCTGTGGTCACTGGTCACTGGTCAGTGGTCACTGGTCACAGTCACATGTCGCGGGTCACTGGTCACAAGTCACTGGTCGCTGGTCACAAGTCACTGGTCACTTGTCACTGGTCACTGGTCACTGGTCACTGGTCAATTGTCAATGGTCGCTGGTCACTGGTCACTGGTCATGGGTCACTGGTCACTGGTCACTGGTCACTGGTCACTGGTCACTGGTCACTGGTCACTGGTCACTGGTCAATCGTCACTATCGCTGGTCAATGGTCACTGTCGCTGCTCACTGGTCACTGGTCACTGGTCACTGGTCACTGGTCACTGGTCACTGGTCATTGGTCACTATCGCTGGTCAATGGTCACTGTCGCTGGTCATTGGTCACTGGTCACTGGACACTGGTCACTGTCGCTGGTCACTGGTCACTGGTCACTGCTCACTGGTCACTGGTCACTTGTCAATGGTCACTGTCGCTGGTCAATGGTCACTGTCGCTGGTCACTGGTCACTGGTCACTGGTCACTGGTCACTGGTCATTGGTCACTGGTCACTGGTCACAAGTCACTGGTCACTGGTCACTTGTCACTGGTCGCTGGTCACTGGTCACTGGTCAGTGGTCACTGTCGCTGGTAAATGGTCACTGTCGCTGGTCACTGGTCATTGGTCACTGGTCACTGGACACTGGTCACTGGTCACTGGTCACTGGTCACTGGTCATTGGTCACTGGTCACTGGTCACAAGTCACTGGTCGCTGGTCACTGGTCACTGGTCACTTGTCACTGGTCGCTGGTCACTGGTCACTGGTCAGTGGT
The DNA here is from genome assembly GCA_947577245.1 of Andrena bucephala. Lineage (NCBI taxonomy): Eukaryota > Metazoa > Arthropoda > Insecta > Hymenoptera > Andrenidae > Andrena > Andrena bucephala. Next base: position 23,804,685 of record OX387716.1, on the reverse strand, counting down.
CACTGTCGCTGGTAAATGGTCACTGCCGCTGGTCACTGGTCACTGGTCACTGCTCACTGGTCACTGGTCACTTGTCAATGGTCACTGTCACTGGCCAATGGTCACTATCGCTGGTCAATGGTCACTGTCGCTGGTCACTGGTCACTGGTCACTGGTCACTGGTCACTGGTCATTGGACACTGGTCACTGGTCACAAGTCACTGGTCACTGGTCACTTGTCACTGGTCGATGGTCACTGGTCACTGGTCAATGGTCACTGTCGCTGGTAAATGTTCACTGTCGCTGGTCACTGGTCACTGGTCACTGTCGCTGGTCACTGGTCACTGGTCAATGGTCCCTATCGCTGGTCAATGGTCACTGTCGCTGGTCACTGGTCACTGGTCACTGGTCACTGGTCACTGGTCAAAAGTCACTGGTCACTTGTCACTGGTCAATGGTCACTGCCGCTGGTCACTGCTCACTGGTCAATATTCACTGGTCACTGGTCACTGGTCACTGGTCACTGGTCACTGGTCACTTTCGCTGGTCACTGGTCACTGGTCAATGGTCACTGGCCACTGGTCACTGGTCACTGGTAAATGGTCACTATCGCTGGTCAATGGTCACTGTCGCTGGTCACTGGTCACTGGTCACTGGTCACTGGTCACTGGTCACAAGTCACTGGTCACATGTCACTGGTCAGTGGTCACGGGTCACTGGTCACTGGTCTGTGGTCACTGGTCACTGGTCAGTGGTCACTGGTAACAGTCACATGTCGCGGGTCACTGGTCACAAGTCACTGGTCGCTGGTCACAAGTCACTGGTCACTTGTCACTGGTCACTGGTCACTGGTCACTGGTCAATGGTCAATGGTCGCTGGTCGCTGGTCACTGGTCATGGGTCACTGGTCACTGGTCACTGGTCACTGGTCACTGGTCACTGGTCACTGGTCAATCGTCACTATCGCTGGTCAATGGTCACTGTCGCTGCTCACTGGTCACTGGTCACTGGTCACTGGTCACTGGTCACTGGTCACTGGTCACTGGTCAATGTGCCCTATCGCTGGTCAATGGTCACTGTCGCTGGTCACTGGTCACTGGTCACTGGTCACTGGTCACTGGTCATTGGTGACTATCGCTGGTCAATGGTCACTGTCGCTGGTCATTGGTCACTGGTCACTGGTCACTGGTCAAAAGTCACTGGTCACTTGTCACTGGTCAGTGGTCACTGGTCTCTGGTCACTGGTCACTGGTCACTGGTCACTGGTCACAGGTCAATGGTCACTGGTCACTGGTCACTGGGCACTGGTCACTGGTCACGGGTCACATGTCACGGGTCACTGTTCACTGTTCACTGGTCGCTAGTCACTGTTCACCGGTCACTGGTCACTGGTCACTGTTCACTGGTCACTGGTCACAAGTCACTGGTCACTTGTCACTGGTCAGTGGTCACTGGTCACTGGTCTGTGGTCACTGGTCACTGGTCACTGGTCACTGGTCACTGGTCACTGGTCACTGGTCACTGGTCATTGGTCACTGGTCTCTGGTCACAAGTCACTGGTCACTGGTCACTTGTCACTGGTCGCTGGTCACTGGTCACTGGTCAATGGTCACTGTCGCTGGTAAATGTTCACTGTCGCTGGTCACTGGTCACTGGTCACTGGTCACTGGTCACGGGTCAATGGTCAGTGGTCACTGGTCACTGGTCTGTGGTCACTGGTCACTGGTCACTGGTCACTGGTCACTGGTCACGGGTCACTGGTCATTGGTCACTGGTCACTGGTCACAAGTCACTGGTCACTGGTCACTTGTCACTGGTCACTGGTCACTGGTCACTGGTCAATGGTCACTGTCGCTGGTCAATGGTCACTGTTGCTGGTCAATGGTCATTGCGCTGGTCATTGGTCACTGGTCACTGGTCACTGGTCAAAAGTCACTGGTCACTTGTCACTGGTCAGTGGTCACTGGTCTCTGGTCACTGGTCACTGGTCACTGGTCACTGGTCACTGGTCACAGGTCAATGGTCACTGGTCACTGGTCACTGGTCACTGGTCACTGGTCACTGGTCACTGGTCACTGGTCACTGGTCACTGGTCACTGGTCACGGGTCACATTTCACGGGTCACTGTTCACTGGTCACTGGTCACTGGTCACAAGTCACTGGTCACTGGTCTGTGGTCACTGGTCACTGGTCAGTGGTCACTGGTCACAGTCACATGTCGCGGGTCACTGGTCACAAGTCACTGGTCGCTGGTCACAAGTCACTGGTCACATGTCACTGGTCACTGGTCACTGGTCACTGGTCAATTGTCAATGGTCGCTGGTCACTGGTCACTGGTCATGGGTCACTGGTCACTGGTCACTGGTCACTGGTCACTGGTCACTGGTCACTGGTCACTGGTCAATCGTCACTATCGCTGGTCAATGGTCACTGTCGCTGCTCACTGGTCACTGGTCACTGGTCACTGGTCACTGGTCATTGGTCACTATCGCTGGTCAATGGTCACTGTCGCTGGTCAGTGGTCACTGGTCACTGGACACTGGTCACTGTCGCTGGTCACTGGTCACTGGTCACTGGTCAATGGTCACTGCCGCTGGTCACTGGTCACTGGTCACTGCTCACTGGTCACTGGTCACTTGTCAATGGTCACTGTCGCTGGTCAATGGTCACTGTCGCTGGTCACTGGTCACTGGTCACTGGTCACTGGTCACTGGTCATTGGTCACAAGTCACTGGTCACTGGTCACTTGTCACTGGTCGCTGGTCACTGGTCACTGGTCAGTGGTCACTGTCGCTGGTAAATGGTCACTGTCGCTGGTCACTGGTCACTGGTCACTGGGCACTGGTCACTGGTGACTGGTCACTGGTCATTGGTCACTATCGCTGGTCAATGGTCACTGTCGCTGGTCATTGGTCACTGGTCACTGGACACTGGTCACTGGTCACTTGTCACTGGTCACTGGTCACTGGTCATTGGTGACTATCGCTGGTCAATGGTCACTGTCGCTGGTCACTGGTCACTGGTCACTGGTCAATGGTCCCTATCGCTGGTCAATGGTCACTGTCGCTGGTCACTGGTCACTGGTCACTGGTCACTGGTCAAAAGTCACTGGTCACTTGTCACAGGTCAGTGGTCACTGGTCTCTGGTCACTGGTCACTGTCGCTGGTCACTGGTCACTGGTCACTGGTCAATGGTCCCTATCGCTGGTCAATGGTCACTGTCGCTGGTCACTGGTCACTGGTCACTGGTCACTGGTCAAAAGTCACTGGTCACTTGTCACTGGTCAGTGGTCACTGGTCTCTGGTCACTGGTCACTGGTCACTGGTCACAGGTCAATGGTCACTGGTCACTGGTCACTGGTCCCTGGTCACTGGTCACTGGTCAATGGTCCCTATCGCTGGTCAATGGTCACTGTCGCTGGTCACTGGTCACTGGTCACTGGTCACTGGTCACTGGTCAAAAGTCACTGGTCACTTGTCACTGGTCACTGGTCACTGGTCAATGGTCCCTATCGCTGGTCAATGGTCACTGTCGCTGGTCACTGGTCACTGGTCACTGGTCACTGGTCACTGGTCATTGGTGACTATCGCTGGTCAATGGTCACTGTCGCTGGTCATTGGTCACTGGTCACTGGTCACTGGTCAAAAGTCACTGGTCACTTGTCACGGGTCACATGTCACGGGTCACATGTCACGGGTCACTGTTCACTGTTCACTGGTCGCTAGTCACTGGTCACCGGTCACTGGTCACTGGTCACGGTTCACTGGTCGCTAGTCACTGGTCACCGGTCACTGGTCACCGGTCACTGGTCACTGTTCACTGGTCACTGGTCACAAGTCACTGGTCACATGTCACTGGTCAGTGGTCACTGGTCACTGGTCACTGGTCTGTGGTCACTGGTCACTGGTCAGTGGTCACTGGTCACAGTCACATGTCGCGGGTCACTGGTCACAAGTCACTGGTCGCTGGTCACAAGTCACTGGTCACTTGTCACTGGTCACTGGTCACTGGTCACTGGTCAATTGTCAATGGTCGCTGGTCACTGGTCACTGGTCATGGGTCACTGGTCACTGGTCACTGGTCACTGGTCACTGGTCACTGGTCACTGGTCACTGGTCACTGGTCAATCGTCACTATCGCTGGTCAATGGTCACTGTCGCTGCTCACTGGTCACTGGTCACTGGTCACTGGTCACTGGTCACTGGTCACTGGTCATTGGTCACTATCGCTGGTCAATGGTCACTGTCGCTGGTCATTGGTCACTGGTCACTGGACACTGGTCACTGTCGCTGGTCACTGGTCACTGGTCACTGCTCACTGGTCACTGGTCACTTGTCAATGGTCACTGTCGCTGGTCAATGGTCACTGTCGCTGGTCACTGGTCACTGGTCACTGGTCACTGGTCACTGGTCATTGGTCACTGGTCACTGGTCACAAGTCACTGGTCACTGGTCACTTGTCACTGGTCGCTGGTCACTGGTCACTGGTCAGTGGTCACTGTCGCTGGTAAATGGTCACTGTCGCTGGTCACTGGTCATTGGTCACTGGTCACTGGACACTGGTCACTGGTCACTGGTCACTGGTCACTGGTCATTGGTCACTGGTCACTGGTCACAAGTCACTGGTCACTGGTCACTTGTCACTGGTCGCTGGTCACTGGTCACTGGTCACTTGTCACTGGTCGCTGGTCACTGGTCACTGGTCAGTGGTCACTGTCGCTGGTAAATGGTCACTGCCGCTGGTCACTGGTCACTGGTCACTGCTCACTGGTCACTGGTCACTTGTCAATGGTCACTGTCACTGGCCAATGGTCACTATCGCTGGTCAATGGTCACTGTCGCTGGTCACTGGTCACTGGTCACTGGTCACTGGTCACTGGTCATTGGTCACTGGTCACTGGTCACAAGTCACTGGTCACTGGTCACTTGTCACTGGTCGATGGTCACTGGTCACTGGTCAATGGTCACTGTCGCTGGTAAATGTTCACTGTCGCTGGTCACTGGTCACTGGTCACTGTCGCTGGTCACTGGTCACTGGTCAATGGTCCCTATCGCTGGTCAATGGTCACTGTCGCTGGTCACTGGTCACTGGTCACTGGTCACTGGTCACTGGTCAAAAGTCACTGGTCACTTGTCACTGGTCAATGGTCACTGCCGCTGGTCACTGCTCACTGGTCAATATTCACTGGTCACTGGTCACTGGTCACTGGTCACTGGTCACTGGTCACTTTCGCTGGTCACTGGTCACTGGTCAATGGTCACTGGCCACTGGTCACTGGTCACTGGTAAATGGTCACTATCGCTGGTCAATGGTCACTGTCGCTGGTCACTGGTCACTGGTCACTGGTCACTGGTCACTGGTCACAAGTCACTGGTCACTTGTCACTGGTCACTGGTCACTGGTCACTGGTCAATGGTCACTGTCGCTGGTCAATGGTCACTGTCGCTGGTCAATGGTCACTGCGCTGGTCATTGGTCACTGGTCACTGGTCACTGGTCAAAAGTCACTGGTCACTTGTCACTGGTCAGTGGTCACTGGTCTCTGGTCACTGGTCACTGGTCACTGGTCACTGGTCACTGGTCACAGGTCAATGGTCACTGGTCACTGGTCACTGGTCACGGGTCACATTTCACGGGTCACTGTTCACTGGTCGCTAGTCACTGGTCACCGGTCACTGGTCACTGGTCACTGGTCACTGTTCACTGGTCACTGGTCACAAGTCACTGGTCACATGTCACTGGTCAGTGGTCACGGGTCACTGGTCACTGGTCTGTGGTCACTGGTCACTGGTCAGTGGTCACTGGTAACAGTCACATGTCGCGGGTCACTGGTCACAAGTCACTGGTCGCTGGTCACAAGTCACTGGTCACTTGTCACTGGTCACTGGTCACTGGTCACTGGTCAATGGTCAATGGTCGCTGGTCACTGGTCACTGGTCATGGGTCACTGGTCACTGGTCACTGGTCACTGGTCACTGGTCACTGGTCACTGGTCAATCGTCACTATCGCTGGTCAATGGTCACTGTCGCTGCTCACTGGTCACTGGTCACTGGTCACTGGTCACTGGTCACTGGTCACTGGTCACTGGTCACTGGTCAATGTGCCCTATCGCTGGTCAATGGTCACTGTCGCTGGTCACTGGTCACTGGTCACTGGTCACTGGTCACTGGTCATTGGTGACTATCGCTGGTCAATGGTCACTGTCGCTGGTCATTGGTCACTGGTCACTGGTCACTGGTCAAAAGTCACTGGTCACTTGTCACTGGTCAGTGGTCACTGGTCTCTGGTCACTGGTCACTGGTCACTGGTCACTGGTCACAGGTCAATGGTCACTGGTCACTGGTCACTGGGCACTGGTCACTGGTCACGGGTCACATGTCACGGGTCACTGTTCACTGTTCACTGGTCGCTAGTCACTGGTCACCGGTCACTGGTCACTGGTCACTGTTCACTGGTCACTGGTCACAAGTCACTGGTCACTTGTCACTGGTCAGTGGTCACTGGTCACTGGTCTGTGGTCACTGGTCACTGGTCACTGGTCACTGGTCACTGGTCACTGGTCACTGGTCACTGGTCACTGGTCATTGGTCACTGGTCACTGGTCACAAGTCACTGGTCACTGGTCACTTGTCACTGGTCGCTGGTCACTGGTCACTGGTCAATGGTCACTGTCGCTGGTAAATGTTCACTGTCGCTGGTCACTGGTCACTGGTCACTGGTCACTGGTCACGGGTCAATGGTCAGTGGTCACTGGTCACTGGTCTGTGGTCACTGGTCACTGGTCACTGGTCACTGGTCACTGGTCACTGGTCACGGGTCACTGGTCATTGGTCACTGGTCACTGGTCACAAGTCACTGGTCACTGGTCACTGGTCAATGGTCCCTATCGCTGGTCAATGGTCACTGTCGCTGGTCACTGGTCACTGGTCACTGGTCATTGGTGACTATCGCTGGTCAATGGACACTGTCGCTGGTCATTGGTCACTGGTCACTGGTCACTGGTCAAAAGTCACTGGTCACTTGTCACGGGTCACATGTCACGGGTCACTGTTCACTGTTCACTGGTCGCTAGTCACTGGTCACCGGTCACTGGTCACTGGTCACTGTTCACTGGTCACTGGTCACAAGTCACTGGTCACTTGTCACTGGTCAGTGGTCACTGGTCACTGGTCTGTGGTCACTGGTCACTGGTCACTGGTCACTGGTCACTGGTCACTGGTCACTGGTCATTGGTCACTGGTCACTGGTCACTGGTCACTGGTCACTGGTCACTGGTCATTGGTCACTATCGCTGGTCAATGGTCACTGTCGCTGGTCATTGGTCACTGGTCACTGGACACTGGTCACTGTCGCTGGTCACTGGTCACTGGTCACTGCTCACTGGTCACTGGTCACTTGTCAATGGTCACTGTCGCTGGTCAATGGTCACTGTCGCTGGTCACTGGTCACTGGTCACTGGTCACTGGTCACTGGTCATTGGTCACTGGTCACTGGTCACAAGTCACTGGTCACTGGTCACTTGTCACTGGTCGCTGGTCACTGGTCACTGGTCAGTGGTCACTGTCGCTGGTAAATGGTCACTGTCGCTGGTCACTGGTCATTGGTCACTGGTCACTGGACACTGGTCACTGGTCACTGGTCACTGGTCACTGGTCATTGGTCACTGGTCACTGGTCACAAGTCACTGGTCACTGGTCACTTGTCACTGGTCGCTGGTCACTGGTCACTGGTCACTTGTCACTGGTCGCTGGTCACTGGTCACTGGTCAGTGGTCACTGTCGCTGGTAAATGGTCACTGCCGCTGGTCACTGGTCACTGGTCACTGCTCACTGGTCACTGGTCACTTGTCAATGGTCACTGTCACTGGCCAATGGTCACTATCGCTGGTCAATGGCCACTGTCGCAGGTCACTGGTCACTGGTCACTGGTCACTGGTCACTGGTCATTGGTCACTGGTCACTGGTCACAAGTCACTGGTCACTGGTCACTTGTCACTGGTCGATGGTCACTGGTCACTGGTCAATGGTCACTGTCGCTGGTAAATGTTCACTGTCGCTGGTCACTGGTCACTGGTCACTGTCGCTGGTCACTGGTCACTGGTCAATGGTCCCTATCGCTGGTCAATGGTCACTGTCGCTGGTCACTGGTCACTGGTCACTGGTCACTGGTCACTGGTCAAAAGTCACTGGTCACTTGTCACTGGTCAATGGTCACTGCCGCTGGTCACTGCTCACTGGTCAATATTCACTGGTCACTGGTCACTGGTCACTGGTCACTGGTCACTGGTCACTTACGCTGGTCACTGGTCACTGGTCAATGGTCACTGGCCACTGGTCACTGGTCACTGGTAAATGGTCACTATCGCTGGTCAATGGTCACTGTCGCTGGTCACTGGTCACTGGTCACTGGTCACTGGTCACTGGTCACAAGTCACTGGTCACTTGTCACTGGTCACTGGTCACTGGTCACTGGTCAATGGTCACTGTCGCTGGTCAATGGTCACTGTCGCTGGTCAATGGTCACTGCGCTGGTCATTGGTCACTGGTCACTGGTCACTGGTCAAAAGTCACTGGTCACTTGTCACTGGTCAGTGGTCACTGGTCTCTGGTCACTGGTCACTGGTCACTGGTCACTGGTCACTGGTCACAGGTCAATGGTCACTGGTCACTGGTCACTGGTCACGGGTCACATTTCACGGGTCACTGTTCACTGGTCGCTAGTCACTGGTCACCGGTCACTGGTCACTGGTCACTGGTCACTGTTCACTGGTCACTGGTCACAAGTCACTGGTCACATGTCACTGGTCAGTGGTCACGGGTCACTGGTCACTGGTCTGTGGTCACTGGTCACTGGTCAGTGGTCACTGGTAACAGTCACATGTCGCGGGTCACTGGTCACAAGTCACTGGTCGCTGGTCACAAGTCACTGGTCACTTGTCACTGGTCACTGGTCACTGGTCACTGGTCAATGGTCAATGGTCGCTGGTCACTGGTCACTGGTCATGGGTCACTGGTCACTGGTCACTGGTCACTGGTCACTGGTCACTGGTCACTGGTCATTCGTCACTATCGCTGGTCAATGGTCACTGTCGCTGCTCACTGGTCACTGGTCACTGGTCACTGGTCACTGGTCACTGGTCACTGGTCACTGGTCACTGGTCAATGTGCCCTATCGCTGGTCAATGGTCACTGTCGCTGGTCACTGGTCACTGGTCACTGGTCACTGGTCACTGGTCATTGGTGACTATCGCTGGTCAATGGTCACTGTCGCTGGTCATTGGTCACTGGTCACTGGTCACTGGTCAAAAGTCACTGGTCACTTGTCACTGGTCAGTGGTCACTGGTCTCTGGTCACTGGTCACTGGTCACTGGTCACTGGTCACAGGTCAATGGTCACTGGTCACTGGTCACTGGGCACTGGTCACTGGTCACGGGTCACATGTCACGGGTCACTGTTCACTGTTCACTGGTCGCTAGTCACTGGTCACCGGTCACTGGTCACTGGTCACTGTTCACTGGTCACTGGTCACAAGTCACTGGTCACTTGTCACTGGTCAGTGGTCACTGGTCACTGGTCTGTGGTCACTGGTCACTGGTCACTGGTCACTGGTCACTGGTCACTGGTCACTGGTCACTGGTCACTGGTCATTGGTCACTGGTCACTGGTCACAAGTCACTGGTCACTGGTCACTTGTCACTGGTCGCTGGTCACTGGTCACTGGTCAATGGTCACTGTCGCTGGTAAATGTTCACTGTCGCTGGTCACTGGTCACTGGTCACTGGTCACTGGTCACGGGTCAATGGTCAGTGGTCACTGGTCACTGGTCTGTGGTCACTGGTCACTGGTCATTGGTCACTGGTCACTGGTCACAAGTCACTGGTCACTGGTCACTGGTCAATGGTCCCTATCGCTGGTCAATGGTCACTGTCGCTGGTCACTGGTCACTGGTCACTGGTCATTGGTGACTATCGCTGGTCAATGGACACTGTCGCTGGTCATTGGTCACTGGTCACTGGTCACTGGTCAAAAGTCACTGGTCACTTGTCACGGGTCACATGTCACGGGTCACTGTTCACTGTTCACTGGTCGCTAGTCACTGGTCACCGGTCACTGGTCACTGGTCACTGTTCACTGGTCACTGGTCACAAGTCACTGGTCACTTGTCACTGGTCAGTGGTCACTGGTCACTGGTCTGTGGTCACTGGTCACTGGTCACTGGTCACTGGTCACTGGTCACTGGTCACTGGTCATTGGTCACTGGTCACTGGTCACAAGTCACTGGTCACTGGTCACTGGTCACTGGTCAATGGTCACTGTCGCTGGTCAATGGTCACTGTCGCTGGTCAATGGTCACTGCGCTGGTCATTGGTCACTGGCCACTGGTCACTGGTCACTGGTCAAAAGTCACTGGTCACTTGTCACTGGTCAGTGGTCACTGGTCTCTGGTCACTGGTCACTGGTCACTGGTCACTGGTCACTGGTCACGGGTCACATTTCACGGGTCACGGTTCACTGGTCGCTAGTCACTGGTCACCGGTCACTGGTCACTGGTCACTGGTCACTGTTCACTGGTCACTGGTCACAAGTCACTGGTCACATGTCACTGGTCAGTGGTCACTGGTCACTGGTCACTGGTCTGTGGTCACTGGTCACTGGTCAGTGGTCACTGGTCACAGTCACATGTCGCGGGTCACTGGTCACAAGTCACTGGTCGCTGGTCACAAGTCACTGGTCACATGTCACTGGTCACTGGTCACTGGTCACTGGTCAATTGTCAATGGTCGCTGGTCACTGGTCACTGGTCATGGGTCACTGGTCACTGGTCACTGGTCACTGGTCACTGGTCACTGGTCACTGGTCACTGGTCAATCGTCACTATCGCTGGTCAATGGTCACTGTCGCTGCTCACTGGTCACTGGTCACTGGTCACTGGTCACTGGTCATTGGTCACTATCGCTGGTCAATGGTCACTGTCGCTGGTCATTGGTCACTGGTCACTGGACACTGGTCACTGTCGCTGGTCACTGGTCACTGGTCACTGGTCAATGGTCACTGCCGCTGGTCACTGGTCACTGGTAACTGCTCACTGGTCACTGGTCAGTGGTCACTGTCGCTGGTAAATGGTCACTGTCGCTGGTCACTGGTCACTGGTCACTGGGCACTGGTCACTGGTGACTGGTCACTGGTCATTGGTCACTATCGCTGGTCAATGGTCACTGTCGCTGGTCATTGGTCACTGGTCACTGGACACTGGTCACTGGTCACTTGTCACTGGTCACTGGTCACTGGTCATTGGTGACTATCGCTGGTCAATGGTCACTGTCGCTGGTCACTGGTCACTGGTCACTGGTCAATGGTCCCTATCGCTGGTCAATGGTCACTGTCGCTGGTCACTGGTCACTGGTCACTGGTCACTGGTCAAAAGTCACTGGTCACTTGTCACAGGTCAGTGGTCACTGGTCTCTGGTCACTGGTCACTGTCGCTGGTCACTGGTCACTGGTCACTGGTCAATGGTCCCTATCGCTGGTCAATGGTCACTGTCGCTGGTCACTGGTCACTGGTCACTGGTCACTGGTCAAAAGTCACTGGTCACTTGTCACTGGTCAGTGGTCACTGGTCTCTAGTCACTGGTCACTGGTCACTGTCGCTGGTCACTGGTCACTGGTCACTGGTCAATGGTCCCTATCGCTGGTCAATGGTCACTGTCGCTGGTCACTGGTCACTGGTCACTGGTCAATGGTCCCTATCGCTGGTCAATGGTCACTGTCGCTGGTCACTGGTCACTGGTCACTGGTCACTGGTCAAAAGTCACTGGTCACTTGTCACTGGTCAGTGGTCACTGGTCTCTGGTCACTGGTCACTGGTCACTGGTCACAGGTCAATGGTCACTGGTCACTGGTCACTGGTCCCTGGTCACTGGTCACTGGTCAATGGTCCCTATCGCTGGTCAATGGTCACTGTCGCTGGTCACTGGTCACTGGTCACTGGTCACTGGTCACTGGTCAAAAGTCACTGGTCACTTGTCACTGGTCAATGGTCACTGCCGCTGGTCACTGCTCACTGGTCAATATTCACTGGTCACTGGTCACTGGTCACTGGTAACTGGTCACTGGTCACTGGTCACTGGTCACTGGTCACTTTCGCTGGTCACTGGTCACTGGTCAATGGTCACTGGCCACTGGTCACTGGTCAATGTGCCCTATCGCTGGTCAATGGTCACTGTCGCTGGTCACTGGTCACTGGTCACTGGTCACTGGTCACTGGTCATTGGTGACTATCGCTGGTCAATGGTCACTGTCGCTGGTCATTGGTCACTGGTCACTGGTCACTGGTCAAAAGTCACTGGTCACTTGTCACTGGTCAGTGGTCACTGGTCTCTGGTCACTGGTCACTGGTCACTGGTCACTGGTCACAGGTCAATGGTCACTGGTCACTGGTCACTGGGCACTGGTCACTGGTCACGGGTCACATGTCACGGGTCACTGTTCACTGTTCACTGGTCGCTAGTCACTGGTCACCGGTCACTGGTCACTGGTCACTGTTCACTGGTCACTGGTCACAAGTCACTGGTCACTTGTCACTGGTCAGTGGTCACTGGTCACTGGTCTGTGGTCACTGGTCACTGGTCACTGGTCACTGGTCACTGGTCACTGGTCACTGGTCACTGGTCACTGGTCATTGGTCACTGGTCACTGGTCACAAGTCACTGGTCACTGGTCACTTGTCACTGGTCGCTGGTCACTGGTCACTGGTCAATGGTCACTGTCGCTGGTAAATGTTCACTGTCGCTGGTCACTGGTCACTGGTCACTGGTCACTGGTCACGGGTCAATGGTCAGTGGTCACTGGTCACTGGTCTGTGGTCACTGGTCACTGGTCATTGGTCACTGGTCACTGGTCACAAGTCACTGGTCACTGGTCACTGGTCAATGGTCCCTATCGCTGGTCAATGGTCACTGTCGCTGGTCACTGGTCACTGGTCACTGGTCATTGGTGACTATCGCTGGTCAATGGACACTGTCGCTGGTCATTGGTCACTGGTCACTGGTCACTGGTCACAAGTCACTGGTCACATGTCACTGGTCAGTGGTCACTGGTCACTGGTCACTGGTCTGTGGTCACTGGTCACTGGTCAGTGGTCACTGGTCACAGTCACATGTCGCGGGTCACTGGTCACAAGTCACTGGTCGCTGGTCACAAGTCACTGGTCACATGTCACTGGTCACTGGTCACTGGTCACTGGTCAATTGTCAATGGTCGCTGGTCACTGGTCACTGGTCATGGGTCACTGGTCACTGGTCACTGGTCACTGGTCACTGGTCACTGGTCACTGGTCACTGGTCAATCGTCACTATCGCTGGTCAATGGTCACTGTCGCTGCTCACTGGTCACTGGTCACTGGTCACTGGTCACTGGTCATTGGTCACTATCGCTGGTCAATGGTCACTGTCGCTGGTCATTGGTCACTGGTCACTGGACACTGGTCACTGTCGCTGGTCACTGGTCACTGGTCACTGGTCAATGGTCACTGCCGCTGGTCACTGGTCACTGGTCACTGCTCACTGGTCACTGGTCAGTGGTCACTGTCGCTGGTAAATGGTCACTGTCGCTGGTCACTGGTCACTGGTCACTGGGCACTGGTCACTGGTGACTGGTCACTGGTCATTGGTCACTATCGCTGGTCAATGGTCACTGTCGCTGGTCATTGGTCACTGGTCACTGGACACTGGTCACTGGTCACTTGTCACTGGTCACTGGTCACTGGTCATTGGTGACTATCGCTGGTCAATGGTCACTGTCGCTGGTCACTGGTCACTGGTCACTGGTCAATGGTCCCTATCGCTGGTCAATGGTCACTGTCGCTGGTCACTGGTCACTGGTCACTGGTCACTGGTCAAAAGTCACTGGTCACTTGTCACAGGTCAGTGGTCACTGGTCTCTGGTCACTGGTCACTGTCGCTGGTCACTGGTCACTGGTCACTGGTCAATGGTCCCTATCGCTGGTCAATGGTCACTGTCGCTGGTCACTGGTCACTGGTCACTGGTCACTGGTCAAAAGTCACTGGTCACTTGTCACTGGTCAGTGGTCACTGGTCTCTAGTCACTGGTCACTGGTCACTGTCGCTGGTCACTGGTCACTGGTCACTGGTCAATGGTCCCTATCGCTGGTCAATGGTCACTGTCGCTGGTCACTGGTCACTGGTCACTGGTCAATGGTCCCTATCGCTGGTCAATGGTCACTGTCGCTGGTCACTGGTCACTGGTCACTGGTCACTGGTCAAAAGTCACTGGTCACTTGTCACTGGTCAGTGGTCACTGGTCTCTGGTCACTGGTCACTGGTCACTGGTCACAGGTCAATGGTCACTGGTCACTGGTCACTGGTCCCTGGTCACTGGTCACTGGTCAATGGTCCCTATCGCTGGTCAATGGTCACTGTCGCTGGTCACTGGTCACTGGTCACTGGTCACTGGTCACTGGTCAAAAGTCACTGGTCACTTGTCACTGGTCAATGGTCACTGCCGCTGGTCACTGCTCACTGGTCAATATTCACTGGTCACTGGTCACTGGTCACTGGTAACTGGTCACTGGTCACTGGTCACTGGTCACTTTCGCTGGTCACTGGTCACTTATCAATGGTCACTGGCCACTGGTCACTGGTCACTGGTCAATGGTCACTGTCGCTGGTCAATGGTCACTGTCGCTGGTCACTGGTCACTGGTCACTGGTCACTGGTCACTGGTCACTGGTCACAAGTCACTGGTCACTTGTCACTGGTCACTGGTCACTGGTCACTGGTCACTGGTCAATGGTCACTGTCGTTGGTCAATGGTCACTGTCGCTGGTCACTGGTCACTGGTCACTGGTCACTGGTCATTGGTCACTGGTCACTGGTCACAAGTCACTGGTCACTGGTCACTGGTCACTGGTCACTGGTCAATGGTCCCTATCGCTGGTCAATGGTCACTGTCGCTGGTCACTGGTCACTGGTCACTGGTCACTGGTCACTGGTCATTGGTGACTATCGCTGGTCAATGGTCACTGTCGCTGGTCATTGGTCACTGGTCACTGGTCACTGGTCAAAAGTCACTGGTCACTTGTCACGGGTCACATGTCACGGGTCACATGTCACGGGTCACTGTTCACTGTTCACTGGTCGCTAGTCACTGGTCACCGGTCACTGGTCACTGGTCACGGTTCACTGGTCGCTAGTCACTGGTCACCGGTCACTGGTCACCGGTCACTGGTCACTGTTCACTGGTCACTGGTCACAAGTCACTGGTCACATGTCACTGGTCAGTGGTCACTGGTCACTGGTCACTGGTCTGTGGTCACTGGTCACTGGTCAGTGGTCACTGGTCACAGTCACATGTCGCGGGTCACTGGTCACAAGTCACTGGTCGCTGGTCACAAGTCACTGGTCACTTGTCACTGGTCACTGGTCACTGGTCACTGGTCAATTGTCAATGGTCGCTGGTCACTGGTCACTGGTCATGGGTCACTGGTCACTGGTCACTGGTCACTGGTCACTGGTCACTGGTCACTGGTCAATCGTCACTATCGCTGGTCAATGGTCACTGTCGCTGCTCACTGGTCACTGGTCACTGGTCACTGGTCACTGGTCACTGGTCACTGGTCATTGGTCACTATCGCTGGTCAATGGTCACTGTCGCTGGTCATTGGTCACTGGTCACTGGACACTGGTCACTGTCGCTGGTCACTGGTCACTGGTCACTGCTCACTGGTCACTGGTCACTTGTCAATGGTCACTGTCGCTGGTCAATGGTCACTGTCGCTGGTCACTGGTCACTGGTCACTGGTCACTGGTCACTGGTCATTGGTCACTGGTCACTGGTCACAAGTCACTGGTCACTGGTCACTTGTCACTGGTCGCTGGTCACTGGTCACTGGTCAGTGGTCACTGTCGCTGGTAAATGGTCACTGTCGCTGGTCACTGGTCATTGGTCACTGGTCACTGGACACTGGTCACTGGTCACTGGTCACTGGTCACTGGTCATTGGTCACTGGTCACTGGTCACAAGTCACTGGTCACTGGTCACTTGTCACTGGTCGCTGGTCACTGGTCACTGGTCACTTGTCACTGGTCGCTGGTCACTGGTCACTGGTCAGTGGTCACTGTCGCTGGTAAATGGTCACTGCCGCTGGTCACTGGTCACTGGTCACTGCTCACTGGTCACTGGTCACTTGTCAATGGTCACTGTCACTGGCCAATGGTCACTATCGCTGGTCAATGGTCACTGTCGCTGGTCACTGGTCACTGGTCACTGGTCACTGGTCACTGGTCATTGGTCACTGGTCACTGGTCACAAGTCACTGGTCACTGGTCACTTGTCACTGGTCGATGGTCACTGGTCACTGGTCAATGGTCACTGTCGCTGGTAAATGTTCACTGTCGCTGGTCACTGGTCACTGGTCACTGTCGCTGGTCACTGGTCACTGGTCAATGGTCCCTATCGCTGGTCAATGGTCACTGTCGCTGGTCACTGGTCACTGGTCACTGGTCACTGGTCACTGGTCAAAAGTCACTGGTCACTTGTCACTGGTCAATGGTCACTGCCGCTGGTCACTGCTCACTGGTCAATATTCACTGGTCACTGGTCACTGGTCACTGGTCACTGGTCACTGGTCACTTTCGCTGGTCACTGGTCACTGGTCAATGGTCACTGGCCACTGGTCACTGGTCACTGGTAAATGGTCACTATCGCTGGTCAATCGTCACTGTCGCTGGTCACTGGTCACTGGTCACTGGTCACTGGTCACTGGTCACTGGTCACAAGTCACTGGTCACTTGTCACTGGTCACTGGTCACTGGTCACTGGTCAATGGTCACTGTCGCTGGTCAATGGTCACTGTCGCTGGTCAATGGTCACTGCGCTGGTCATTGGTCACTGGTCACTGGTCACTGGTCAAAAGTCACTGGTCACTTGTCACTGGTCAGTGGTCACTGGTCTCTGGTCACTGGTCACTGGTCACTGGTCACTGGTCACTGGTCACTGGTCACAGGTCAATGGTCACTGGTCACTGGTCACTGGTCACGGGTCACATTTCACGGGTCACTGTTCACTGGTCGCTAGTCACTGGTCACCGGTCACTGGTCACTGGTCACTGGTCACTGTTCACTGGTCACTGGTCACAAGTCACTGGTCACATGTCACTGGTCAGTGGTCACGGGTCACTGGTCACTGGTCTGTGGTCACTGGTCACTGGTCAGTGGTCACTGGTAACAGTCACATGTCGCGGGTCACTGGTCACAAGTCACTGGTCGCTGGTCACAAGTCACTGGTCACTTGTCACTGGTCACTGGTCACTGGTCACTGGTCAATGGTCAATGGTCGCTGGTCACTGGTCACTGGTCATGGGTCACTGGTCACTGGTCACTGGTCACTGGTCACTGGTCACTGGTCACTGGTCAATCGTCACTATCGCTGGTCAATGGTCACTGTCGCTGCTCACTGGTCACTGGTCACTGGTCACTGGTCACTGGTCACTGGTCACTGGTCACTGGTCACTGGTCACTGGTCAATGTGCCCTATCGCTGGTCAATGGTCACTGTCGCTGGTCACTGGTCACTGGTCACTGGTCACTGGTCACTGGTCATTGGTGACTATCGCTGGTCAATGGTCACTGTCGCTGGTCATTGGTCACTGGTCACTGGTCACTGGTCAAAAGTCACTGGTCACTTGTCACTGGTCAGTGGTCACTGGTCTCTGGTCACTGGTCACTGGTCACTGGTCACTGGTCACAGGTCAATGGTCACTGGTCACTGGTCACTGGGCACTGGTCACTGGTCACGGGTCACATGTCACGGGTCACTGTTCACTGTTCACTGGTCGCTAGTCACTGGTCACCGGTCACTGGTCACTGGTCACTGTTCACTGGTCTCTGGTCACAAGTCACTGGTCACTTGTCACTGGTCAGTGGTCACTGGTCACTGGTCTGTGGTCACTGGTCACTGGTCACTGGTCACTGGTCACTGGTCACTGGTCACTGGTCACTGGTCACTGGTCATTGGTCACTGGTCACTGGTCACAAGTCACTGGTCACTGGTCACTTGTCACTGGTCGCTGGTCACTGGTCACTGGTCAATGGTCACTGTCGCTGGTAAATGTTCACTGTCGCTGGTCACTGGTCACTGGTCACTGGTCACTGGTCACGGGTCAATGGTCAGTGGTCACTGGTCACTGGTCTGTGGTCACTGGTCACTGGTCACTGGTCACTGGTCACTGGTCACTGGTCACTGGTCACTGGTCACGGGTCACATTTCACGGGTCACTGTTCACTGGTCACTGGTCACTGGTCACAAGTCACTGGTCACTGGTCACTTGTCACTGGTCGATGGTCACTGGTCACTGGTCAATGGTCACTGTCGCTGGTAAATGTTCACTGTCGCTGGTCACTGGTCACTGGTCACTGTCGCTGGTCACTGGTCACTGGTCACTGGTCACTGGTCACTGGTCACTGGTCACTGGTCAAAGGTCCCTATCGCTGGTCAATGGTCACTGTCGCTGGTCACTGGTCACTGGTCACTGGTCACTGGTCAAAAGTCACTGGTCACTTGTCACTGGTCAATGGTCACTGCCGCTGGTCACTGCTCACTGGTCAATATTCACTGGTCACTGGTCACTGGTCACTGGTCACTGGTCACTGGTCACTTTCGCTGGTCACTGGTCACTGGTCAATGGTCACTGGCCACTGGTCACTGGTCACTGGTCAATGGTCACTGTCGCTGGTCAATGGTCACTGTCGCTGGTCACTGGTCACTGGTCACTGGTCACTGGTCACTGGTCACTGGTCACAAGTCACTGGTCACTTGTCACTGGTCACTGGTCACTGGTCACTGGTCAATGGTCACTGTCGCTGGTCAATGGTCACTGTCGCTGGTCAATGGTCACTGCGCTGGTCATTGGTCACTGGTCACAGGTCAATGGTCACTGGTCACTGGTCACTGGTCACTGGTCACTGGTCACTGGTCACGGGTCACATTTCACGGGTCACTGTTCACTGGTCGCTAGTCACTGGTCACCGGTCACTGGTCACTGGTCACTGGTCACTGTTCACTGGTCACTGGTCACAAGTCACTGGTCACATGTCACTGGTCAGTGGTCACGGGTCACTGGTTACTGGTCTGTGGTCACTGGTCACTGGTCAGTGGTCACTGGTAACAGTCACATGTCGCGGGTCACTGGTCACAAGTCACTGGTCGCTGGTCACAAGTCACTGGTCACTTGTCACTGGTCACTGGTCACTGGTCACTGGTCAATGGTCAATGGTCGCTGGTCACTGGTCACTGGTCATGGGTCACTGGTCACTGGTCACTGGTCACTGGTCACTGGTCACTGGTCACTGGTCACTGGTCACTGGTCACTGGTCATTGGTGACTATCGCTGGTCAATGGTCACTGTCGCTGGTCATTGGTCACTGGTCACTGGTCACTGGTCAAAAGTCACTGGTCACTTGTCACGGGTCACATGTCACGGGTCACATGTCACGGGTCACATGTCACGGGTCACTGTTCACTGTTCACTGGTCGCTAGTCACTGGTCACCGGTCACTGGTCACTGGTCACGGTTCACTGGTCGCTAGTCACTGGTCACCGGTCACTGGTCACCGGTCACTGGTCACTGTTCACTGGTCACTGGTCACAAGTCACTGGTCACATGTCACTGGTCAGTGGTCACTGGTCACTGGTCACTGGTCTGTGGTCACTGGTCACTGGTCAGTGGTCACTGGTCACAGTCACATGTCGCGGGTCACTGGTCACAAGTCACTGGTCGCTGGTCACAAGTCACTGGTCACTTGTCACTGGTCACTGGTCACTGGTCACTGGTCAATTGTCAATGGTCGCTGGTCACTGGTCACTGGTCATGGGTCACTGGTCACTGGTCACTGGTCACTGGTCACTGGTCACTGGTCACTGGTCACTGGTCACTGGTCAATCGTCACTATCGCTGGTCAATGGTCACTGTCGCTGCTCACTGGTCACTGGTCACTGGTCACTGGTCACTGGTCACTGGTCACTGGTCATTGGTCACTATCGCTGGTCAATGGTCACTGTCGCTGGTCATTGGTCACTGGTCACTGGACACTGGTCACTGTCGCTGGTCACTGGTCACTGGTCACTGCTCACTGGTCACTGGTCACTTGTCAATGGTCACTGTCGCTGGTCAATGGTCACTGTCGCTGGTCACTGGTCACTGGTCACTGGTCACTGGTCACTGGTCATTGGTCACTGGTCACTGGTCACAAGTCACTGGTCACTGGTCACTTGTCACTGGTCGCTGGTCACTGGTCACTGGTCAGTGGTCACTGTCGCTGGTAAATGGTCACTGTCGCTGGTCACTGGTCATTGGTCACTGGTCACTGGACACTGGTCACTGGTCACTGGTCACTGGTCACTGGTCATTGGTCACTGGTCACTGGTCACAAGTCACTGGTCACTGGTCACTTGTCACTGGTCGCTGGTCACTGGTCACTGGTCACTTGTCACTGGTCGCTGGTCACTGGTCACTGGTCAGTGGTCACTGTCGCTGGTAAATGGTCACTGCCGCTGGTCACTGGTCACTGGTCACTGCTCACTGGTCACTGGTCACTTGTCAATGGTCACTGTCACTGGCCAATGGTCACTATCGCTGGTCAATGGTCACTGTCGCTGGTCACTGGTCAATGGTCACTGGTCACTGGTCACTGGTCATTGGTCACTGGTCACTGGTCACAAGTCACTGGTCACTGGTCACTTGTCACTGGTCGATGGTCACTGGTCACTGGTCAATGGTCACTGTCGCTGGTAAATGTTCACTGTCGCTGGTCACTGGTCACTGGTCACTGTCGCTGGTCACTGGTCACTGGTCAATGGTCCCTATCGCTGGTCAATGGTCACTGTCGCTGGTCACTGGTCACTGGTCACTGGTCACTGGTCACTGGTCAAAAGTCACTGGTCACTTGTCACTGGTCAATGGTCACTGCCGCTGGTCACTGCTCACTGGTCAATATTCACTGGTCACTGGTCACTGGTCACTGGTCACTGGTCACTGGTCACTTTCGCTGGTCACTGGTCACTGGTCAATGGTCACTGGCCACTGGTCACTGGTCACTGGTAAATGGTCACTATCGCTGGTCAATGGTCACTGTCGCTGGTCACTGGTCACTGGTCACTGGTCACTGGTCACTGGTCACTGGTCACAAGTCACTGGTCACTTGTCACTGGTCACTGGTCACTGGTCACTGGTCAATGGTCACTGTCGCTGGTCAATGGTCACTGTCGCTGGTCAATGGTCACTGCGCTGGTCATTGGTCACTGGTCACTGGTCACTGGTCAAAAGTCACTGGTCACTTGTCACTGGTCAGTGGTCACTGGTCTCTGGTCACTGGTCACTGGTCACTGGTCACTGGTCACTGGTCACTGGTCACAGGTCAATGGTCACTGGTCACTGGTCACTGGTCACGGGTCACATTTCACGGGTCACTGTTCACTGGTCGCTAGTCACTGGTCACCGGTCACTGGTCACTGGTCACTGGTCACTGTTCACTGGTCACTGGTCACAAGTCACTGGTCACATGTCACTGGTCAGTGGTCACGGGTCACTGGTCACTGGTCTGTGGTCACTGGTCACTGGTCAGTGGTCACTGGTAACAGTCACATGTCGCGGGTCACTGGTCACAAGTCACTGGTCGCTGGTCACAAGTCACTGGTCACTTGTCACTGGTCACTGGTCACTGGTCACTGGTCAATGGTCAATGGTCGCTGGTCACTGGTCACTGGTCATGGGTCACTGGTCACTGGTCACTGGTCACTGGTCACTGGTCACTGGTCACTGGTCAATCGTCACTATCGCTGGTCAATGGTCACTGTCGCTGCTCACTGGTCACTGGTCACTGGTCACTGGTCACTGGTCACTGGTCACTGGTCACTGGTCACTGGTCAATGTGCCCTATCGCTGGTCAATGGTCACTGTCGCTGGTCACTGGTCACTGGTCACTGGTCACTGGTCACTGGTCATTGGTGACTATCGCTGGTCAATGGTCACTGTCGCTGGTCATTGGTCACTGGTCACTGGTCACTGGTCAAAAGTCACTGGTCACTTGTCACTGGTCAGTGGTCACTGGTCTCTGGTCACTGGTCACTGGTCACTGGTCACTGGTCACAGGTCAATGGTCACTGGTCACTGGTCACTGGGCACTGGTCACTGGTCACGGGTCACATGTCACGGGTCACTGTTCACTGTTCACTGGTCGCTAGTCACTGGTCACCGGTCACTGGTCACTGGTCACTGTTCACTGGTCACTGGTCACAAGTCACTGGTCACTTGTCACTGGTCAGTGGTGACTGGTCACTGGTCTGTGGTCACTGGTCACTGGTCACTGGTCACTGGTCACTGGTCACTGGTCACTGGTCACTGGTCACTGGTCATTGGTCACTGGTCACTGGTCACAAGTCACTGGTCACTGGTCACTTGTCACTGGTCGCTGGTCACTGGTCACTGGTCAATGGTCACTGTCGCTGGTAAATGTTCACTGTCGCTGGTCACTGGTCACTGGTCACTGGTCACTGGTCACGGGTCAATGGTCAGTGGTCACTGGTCACTGGTCTGTGGTCACTGGTCACTGGTCACTGGTCACTGGTCACTGGTCACTGGTCACGGGTCACTGGTCATTGGTCACTGGTCACTGGTCACAAGTCACTGGTCACTGGTCACTTGTCACTGGTCACTGGTCACTGGTCACTGGTCAATGGTCACTGTCGCTGGTCAATGGTCACTGTTGCTGGTCAATGGTCATTGCGCTGGTCATTGGTCACTGGTCACTGGTCACTGGTCAAAAGTCACTGGTCACTTGTCACTGGTCAGTGGTCACTGGTCTCTGGTCACTGGTCACTGGTCACTGGTCACTGGTCACTGGTCACAGGTCAATGGTCACTGGTCACTGGTCACTGGTCACTGGTCACTGGTCACTGGTCACTGGTCACTGGTCACTGGTCACTGGTCACTGGTCACGGGTCACATTTCACGGGTCACTGTTCACTGGTCACTGGTCACTGGTCACAAGTCACTGGTCACTGGTCACTTGTCACTGGTCGATGGTCACTGGTCACTGGTCAATGGTCACTGTCGCTGGTAAATGTTCACTGTCGCTGGTCACTGGTCACTGGTCACTGTCGCTGGTCACTGGTCACTGGTCACTGGTCACTGGTCACTGGTCACTGGTCACTGGTCAATGGTCCCTATCGCTGGTCAATGGTCACTGTCGCTGGTCACTGGTCACTGGTCACTGGTCACTGGTCAAAAGTCACTGGTCACTTGTCACTGGTCAATGGTCACTGCCGCTGGTCACTGCTCACTGGTCAATATTCACTGGTCACTGGTCACTGGTCACTGGTCACTGGTCACTGGTCACTTTCGCTGGTCACTGGTCACTGGTCAATGGTCACTGGCCACTGGTCACTGGTCACTGGTCAATGGTCACTGTCGCTGGTCAATGGTCACTGTCGCTGGTCACTGGTCACTGGTCACTGGTCACTGGTCACTGGTCACTGGTCACAAGTCACTGGTCACTTGTCACTGGTCACTGGTCACTGGTCACTGGTCAATGGTCACTGTCGCTGGTCAATGGTCACTGTCGCTGGTCAATGGTCACTGCGCTGGTCATTGGTCACTGGTCACAGGTCAATGGTCACTGGTCACTGGTCACTGGTCACTGGTCACTGGTCACTGGTCACGGGTCACATTTCACGGGTCACTGTTCACTGGTCGCTAGTCACTGGTCACCGGTCACTGGTCACTGGTCACTGGTCACTGTTCACTGGTCACTGGTCACAAGTCACTGGTCACATGTCACTGGTCAGTGGTCACGGGTCACTGGTTACTGGTCTGTGGTCACTGGTCACTGGTCAGTGGTCACTGGTAACAGTCACATGTCGCGGGTCACTGGTCACAAGTCACTGGTCGCTGGTCACAAGTCACTGGTCACTTGTCACTGGTCACTGGTCACTGGTCACTGGTCAATGGTCAATGGTCGCTGGTCACTGGTCACTGGTCATGGGTCACTGGTCACTGGTCACTGGTCACTGGTCACTGGTCACTGGTCACTGGTCACTGGTCAATCGTCACTATCGCTGGTCAATGGTCACTGTCGCTGCTCACTGGTCACTGGTCACTGGTCACTGGTCACTGGTCACTGGTCATTGGTCACTATCGCTGGTCAATGGTCACTGTCGCTGGTCATTGGTCACTGGTCACTGGACACTGGTCACTGGTCACTGGTCACTTGTCACTGGTCACTGGTCACTGTCGCTGGTCACTGGTCACTGGTCACTGGTCACTGGTCCCTGGTCACTGGTCACTGGTCAATGATCACTGTCGCTGGTCACTGGTCACTGGTCACTGGTCACTGGTCACGGGTCACATGTCACTGGTCCCTGGTCACTGATCACTTGTCACTGGTCACTGGTCACGGTCACTGGTCACTGGTCACTGGTCACTGGTCACTGGTCACTGGTCAATGTGCCCTATCGCTGGTCAATGGTCACTGTCGCTGGTCACTGGTCACTGGACACTGGTCACTGGTCACTGGTCATTGGTGACTATCGCTGGTCAATGGTCACTGTCGCTGGTCATTGGTCACTGGTCACTGGTCACTGGTCAAAAGTCACTGGTCACTTGTCACTGGTCAGTGGTCACTGATCTCTGGTCACTGGTCACTGGTCACTGGTCACTGGTCACAGGTCAATGGTCACTGGTCACTGGTCACTGGTCACTGTTCACTGGTCACTGGTCACAAGTCACTGGTCACTGGTCACTGGTCAATGGTCCC
This sequence comes from Andrena bucephala, assembly GCA_947577245.1. NCBI lineage: Eukaryota > Metazoa > Arthropoda > Insecta > Hymenoptera > Andrenidae > Andrena > Andrena bucephala. Next base: position 23,779,879 of record OX387716.1, on the reverse strand, counting down.
TATCGCTGGTCAATGGTCACTGTCGCTGGTCACTGGTCACTGGTCACTGGTCATTGGTGACTATCGCTGGTCAATGGACACTGTCGCTGGTCATTGGTCACTGGTCACTGGTCACTGGTCAAAAGTCACTGGTCACTTGTCACGGGTCACATGTCACGGGTCACTGTTCACTGTTCACTGGTCGCTAGTCACTGGTCACCGGTCACTGGTCACTGGTCACTGTTCACTGGTCACTGGTCACAAGTCACTGGTCACTTGTCACTGGTCAGTGGTCACTGGTCACTGGTCTGTGGTCACTGGTCACTGGTCACTGGTCACTGGTCACTGGTCACTGGTCACTGGTCACTGGTCACTGGTCATTGGTCACTGGTCACTGGTCACAAGTCACTGGTCACTGGTCACTTGTCACTGGTCGCTGGTCACTGGTCACTGGTCAATGGTCACTGTCGCTGGTAAATGTTCACTGTCGCTGGTCACTGGTCACTGGTCACTGGTCACTGGTCACGGGTCAATGGTCAGTGGTCACTGGTCACTGGTCTGTGGTCACTGGTCACTGGTCACTGGTCACTGGTCACTGGTCACTGGTCACGGGTCACTGGTCATTGGTCACTGGTCACTGGTCACAAGTCACTGGTCACTGGTCACTGGTCAATGGTCCCTATCGCTGGTCAATGGTCACTGTCGCTGGTCACTGGTCACTGGTCACTGGTCATTGGTGACTATCGCTGGTCAATGGACACTGTCGCTGGTCATTGGTCACTGGTCACTGGTCACTGGTCAAAAGTCACTGGTCACTTGTCACGGGTCACATGTCACGGGTCACTGTTCACTGTTCACTGGTCGCTAGTCACTGGTCACCGGTCACTGGTCACTGGTCACTGTTCACTGGTCACTGGTCACAAGTCACTGGTCACTTGTCACTGGTCAGTGGTCACTGGTCACTGGTCTGTGGTCACTGGTCACTGGTCACTGGTCACTGGTCACTGGTCACTGGTCACTGGTCACTGGTCATTGGTCACTGGTCACTGGTCACAAGTCACTGGTCACTGGTCACTGGTCACTGGTCAATGGTCACTGTCGCTGGTCAATGGTCACTGTCGCTGGTCAATGGTCACTGCGCTGGTCATTGGTCACTGGCCACTGGTCACTGGTCACTGGTCAAAAGTCACTGGTCACTTGTCACTGGTCAGTGGTCACTGGTCTCTGGTCACTGGTCACTGGTCACTGGTCACTGGTCACTGGTCACGGGTCACATTTCACGGGTCACGGTTCACTGGTCGCTAGTCACTGGTCACCGGTCACTGGTCACTGGTCACTGGTCACTGTTCACTGGTCACTGGTCACAAGTCACTGGTCACATGTCACTGGTCAGTGGTCACTGGTCACTGGTCACTGGTCTGTGGTCACTGGTCACTGGTCAGTGGTCACTGGTCACAGTCACATGTCGCGGGTCACTGGTCACAAGTCACTGGTCGCTGGTCACAAGTCACTGGTCACATGTCACTGGTCACTGGTCACTGGTCACTGGTCAATTGTCAATGGTCGCTGGTCACTGGTCACTGGTCATGGGTCACTGGTCACTGGTCACTGGTCACTGGTCACTGGTCACTGGTCACTGGTCACTGGTCAATCGTCACTATCGCTGGTCAATGGTCACTGTCGCTGCTCACTGGTCACTGGTCACTGGTCACTGGTCACTGGTCATTGGTCACTATCGCTGGTCAATGGTCACTGTCGCTGGTCATTGGTCACTGGTCACTGGACACTGGTCACTGTCGCTGGTCACTGGTCACTGGTCACTGGTCAATGGTCACTGCCGCTGGTCACTGGTCACTGGTCACTGCTCACTGGTCACTGGTCAGTGGTCACTGTCGCTGGTAAATGGTCACTGTCGCTGGTCACTGGTCACTGGTCACTGGGCACTGGTCACTGGTGACTGGTCACTGGTCATTGGTCACTATCGCTGGTCAATGGTCACTGTCGCTGGTCATTGGTCACTGGTCACTGGACACTGGTCACTGGTCACTTGTCACTGGTCACTGGTCACTGGTCATTGGTGACTATCGCTGGTCAATGGTCACTGTCGCTGGTCACTGGTCACTGGTCACTGGTCAATGGTCCCTATCGCTGGTCAATGGTCACTGTCGCTGGTCACTGGTCACTGGTCACTGGTCACTGGTCAAAAGTCACTGGTCACTTGTCACAGGTCAGTGGTCACTGGTCTCTGGTCACTGGTCACTGTCGCTGGTCACTGGTCACTGGTCACTGGTCAATGGTCCCTATCGCTGGTCAATGGTCACTGTCGCTGGTCACTGGTCACTGGTCAAAAGTCACTGGTCACTTGTCACTGGTCAGTGGTCACTGGTCTCTAGTCACTGGTCACTGGTCACTGTCGCTGGTCACTGGTCACTGGTCACTGGTCAATGGTCCCTATCGCTGGTCAATGGTCACTGTCGCTGGTCACTGGTCACTGGTCACTGGTCAATGGTCCCTATCGCTGGTCAATGGTCACTGTCGCTGGTCACTGGTCACTGGTCACTGGTCACTGGTCAAAAGTCACTGGTCACTTGTCACTGGTCAGTGGTCACTGGTCTCTGGTCACTGGTCACTGGTCACTGGTCACAGGTCAATGGTCACTGGTCACTGGTCACTGGTCCCTGGTCACTGGTCACTGGTCAATGGTCCCTATCGCTGGTCAATGGTCACTGTCGCTGGTCACTGGTCACTGGTCACTGGTCACTGGTCACTGGTCAAAAGTCACTGGTCACTTGTCACTGGTCAATGGTCACTGCCGCTGGTCACTGCTCACTGGTCAATATTCACTGGTCACTGGTCACTGGTCACTGGTAACTGGTCACTGGTCACTGGTCACTGGTCACTTTCGCTGGTCACTGGTCACTGGTCAATGGTCACTGGCCACTGGTCACTGGTCACTGGTCAATGGTCACTGTCGCTGGTCAATGGTCACTGTCGCTGGTCACTGGTCACTGGTCACTGGTCACTGGTCACTGGTCACTGGTCACAAGTCACTGGTCACTTGTCACTGGTCACTGGTCACTGGTCACTGGTCACTGGTCAATGGTCACTGTCGTTGGTCAATGGTCACTGTCGCTGGTCACTGGTCACTGGTCACTGGTCACTGGTCATTGGTCACTGGTCACTGGTCACAAGTCACTGGTCACTGGTCACTGGTCACTGGTCACTGGTCAATGGTCCCTATCGCTGGTCAATGGTCACTGTCGCTGGTCACTGGTCACTGGTCACTGGTCACTGGTCACTGGTCATTGGTGACTATCGCTGGTCAATGGTCACTGTCGCTGGTCATTGGTCACTGGTCACTGGTCACTGGTCAAAAGTCACTGGTCACTTGTCACGGGTCACATGTCACGGGTCACATGTCACGGGTCACTGTTCACTGTTCACTGGTCGCTAGTCACTGGTCACCGGTCACTGGTCACTGGTCACGGTTCACTGGTCGCTAGTCACTGGTCACCGGTCACTGGTCACCGGTCACTGGTCACTGTTCACTGGTCACTGGTCACAAGTCACTGGTCACATGTCACTGGTCAGTGGTCACTGGTCACTGGTCACTGGTCTGTGGTCACTGGTCACTGGTCAGTGGTCACTGGTCACAGTCACATGTCGCGGGTCACTGGTCACAAGTCACTGGTCGCTGGTCACAAGTCACTGGTCACTTGTCACTGGTCACTGGTCACTGGTCACTGGTCAATTGTCAATGGTCGCTGGTCACTGGTCACTGGTCATGGGTCACTGGTCACTGGTCACTGGTCACTGGTCACTGGTCACTGGTCACTGGTCAATCGTCACTATCGCTGGTCAATGGTCACTGTCGCTGCTCACTGGTCACTGGTCACTGGTCACTGGTCACTGGTCACTGGTCACTGGTCATTGGTCACTATCGCTGGTCAATGGTCACTGTCGCTGGTCATTGGTCACTGGTCACTGGACACTGGTCACTGTCGCTGGTCACTGGTCACTGGTCACTGCTCACTGGTCACTGGTCACTTGTCAATGGTCACTGTCGCTGGTCAATGGTCACTGTCGCTGGTCACTGGTCACTGGTCACTGGTCACTGGTCACTGGTCATTGGTCACTGGTCACTGGTCACAAGTCACTGGTCACTGGTCACTTGTCACTGGTCGCTGGTCACTGGTCACTGGTCAGTGGTCACTGTCGCTGGTAAATGGTCACTGTCGCTGGTCACTGGTCATTGGTCACTGGTCACTGGACACTGGTCACTGGTCACTGGTCACTGGTCACTGGTCATTGGTCACTGGTCACTGGTCACAAGTCACTGGTCACTGGTCACTTGTCACTGGTCGCTGGTCACTGGTCACTGGTCACTTGTCACTGGTCGCTGGTCACTGGTCACTGGTCAGTGGTCACTGTCGCTGGTAAATGGTCACTGCCGCTGGTCACTGGTCACTGGTCACTGCTCACTGGTCACTGGTCACTTGTCAATGGTCACTGTCACTGGCCAATGGTCACTATCGCTGGTCAATGGTCACTGTCGCTGGTCACTGGTCACTGGTCACTGGTCACTGGTCACTGGTCATTGGTCACTGGTCACTGGTCACAAGTCACTGGTCACTGGTCACTTGTCACTGGTCGATGGTCACTGGTCACTGGTCAATGGTCACTGTCGCTGGTAAATGTTCACTGTCGCTGGTCACTGGTCACTGGTCACTGTCGCTGGTCACTGGTCACTGGTCAATGGTCCCTATCGCTGGTCAATGGTCACTGTCGCTGGTCACTGGTCACTGGTCACTGGTCACTGGTCACTGGTCAAAAGTCACTGGTCACTTGTCACTGGTCAATGGTCACTGCCGCTGGTCACTGCTCACTGGTCAATATTCACTGGTCACTGGTCACTGGTCACTGGTCACTGGTCACTGGTCACTTTCGCTGGTCACTGGTCACTGGTCAATGGTCACTGGCCACTGGTCACTGGTCACTGGTAAATGGTCACTATCGCTGGTCAATCGTCACTGTCGCTGGTCACTGGTCACTGGTCACTGGTCACTGGTCACTGGTCACTGGTCACAAGTCACTGGTCACTTGTCACTGGTCACTGGTCACTGGTCACTGGTCAATGGTCACTGTCGCTGGTCAATGGTCACTGTCGCTGGTCAATGGTCACTGCGCTGGTCATTGGTCACTGGTCACTGGTCACTGGTCAAAAGTCACTGGTCACTTGTCACTGGTCAGTGGTCACTGGTCTCTGGTCACTGGTCACTGGTCACTGGTCACTGGTCACTGGTCACTGGTCACAGGTCAATGGTCACTGGTCACTGGTCACTGGTCACGGGTCACATTTCACGGGTCACTGTTCACTGGTCGCTAGTCACTGGTCACCGGTCACTGGTCACTGGTCACTGGTCACTGTTCACTGGTCACTGGTCACAAGTCACTGGTCACATGTCACTGGTCAGTGGTCACGGGTCACTGGTCACTGGTCTGTGGTCACTGGTCACTGGTCAGTGGTCACTGGTAACAGTCACATGTCGCGGGTCACTGGTCACAAGTCACTGGTCGCTGGTCACAAGTCACTGGTCACTTGTCACTGGTCACTGGTCACTGGTCACTGGTCAATGGTCAATGGTCGCTGGTCACTGGTCACTGGTCATGGGTCACTGGTCACTGGTCACTGGTCACTGGTCACTGGTCACTGGTCACTGGTCAATCGTCACTATCGCTGGTCAATGGTCACTGTCGCTGCTCACTGGTCACTGGTCACTGGTCACTGGTCACTGGTCACTGGTCACTGGTCACTGGTCACTGGTCACTGGTCAATGTGCCCTATCGCTGGTCAATGGTCACTGTCGCTGGTCACTGGTCACTGGTCACTGGTCACTGGTCACTGGTCATTGGTGACTATCGCTGGTCAATGGTCACTGTCGCTGGTCATTGGTCACTGGTCACTGGTCACTGGTCAAAAGTCACTGGTCACTTGTCACTGGTCAGTGGTCACTGGTCTCTGGTCACTGGTCACTGGTCACTGGTCACTGGTCACAGGTCAATGGTCACTGGTCACTGGTCACTGGGCACTGGTCACTGGTCACGGGTCACATGTCACGGGTCACTGTTCACTGTTCACTGGTCGCTAGTCACTGGTCACCGGTCACTGGTCACTGGTCACTGTTCACTGGTCTCTGGTCACAAGTCACTGGTCACTTGTCACTGGTCAGTGGTCACTGGTCACTGGTCTGTGGTCACTGGTCACTGGTCACTGGTCACTGGTCACTGGTCACTGGTCACTGGTCACTGGTCACTGGTCATTGGTCACTGGTCACTGGTCACAAGTCACTGGTCACTGGTCACTTGTCACTGGTCGCTGGTCACTGGTCACTGGTCAATGGTCACTGTCGCTGGTAAATGTTCACTGTCGCTGGTCACTGGTCACTGGTCACTGGTCACTGGTCACGGGTCAATGGTCAGTGGTCACTGGTCACTGGTCTGTGGTCACTGGTCACTGGTCACTGGTCACTGGTCACTGGTCACTGGTCACTGGTCACTGGTCACGGGTCACATTTCACGGGTCACTGTTCACTGGTCACTGGTCACTGGTCACAAGTCACTGGTCACTGGTCACTTGTCACTGGTCGATGGTCACTGGTCACTGGTCAATGGTCACTGTCGCTGGTAAATGTTCACTGTCGCTGGTCACTGGTCACTGGTCACTGTCGCTGGTCACTGGTCACTGGTCACTGGTCACTGGTCACTGGTCACTGGTCACTGGTCAATGGTCCCTATCGCTGGTCAATGGTCACTGTCGCTGGTCACTGGTCACTGGTCACTGGTCACTGGTCAAAAGTCACTGGTCACTTGTCACTGGTCAATGGTCACTGCCGCTGGTCACTGCTCACTGGTCAATATTCACTGGTCACTGGTCACTGGTCACTGGTCACTGGTCACTGGTCACTTTCGCTGGTCACTGGTCACTGGTCAATGGTCACTGGCCACTGGTCACTGGTCACTGGTCAATGGTCACTGTCGCTGGTCAATGGTCACTGTCGCTGGTCACTGGTCACTGGTCACTGGTCACTGGTCACTGGTCACTGGTCACAAGTCACTGGTCACTTGTCACTGGTCACTGGTCACTGGTCACTGGTCAATGGTCACTGTCGCTGGTCAATGGTCACTGTCGCTGGTCAATGGTCACTGCGCTGGTCATTGGTCACTGGTCACAGGTCAATGGTCACTGGTCACTGGTCACTGGTCACTGGTCACTGGTCACTGGTCACGGGTCACATTTCACGGGTCACTGTTCACTGGTCGCTAGTCACTGGTCACCGGTCACTGGTCACTGGTCACTGGTCACTGTTCACTGGTCACTGGTCACAAGTCACTGGTCACATGTCACTGGTCAGTGGTCACGGGTCACTGGTTACTGGTCTGTGGTCACTGGTCACTGGTCAGTGGTCACTGGTAACAGTCACATGTCGCGGGTCACTGGTCACAAGTCACTGGTCGCTGGTCACAAGTCACTGGTCACTTGTCACTGGTCACTGGTCACTGGTCACTGGTCAATGGTCAATGGTCGCTGGTCACTGGTCACTGGTCATGGGTCACTGGTCACTGGTCACTGGTCACTGGTCACTGGTCACTGGTCACTGGTCACTGGTCACTGGTCATTGGTGACTATCGCTGGTCAATGGTCACTGTCGCTGGTCATTGGTCACTGGTCACTGGTCACTGGTCAAAAGTCACTGGTCACTTGTCACGGGTCACATGTCACGGGTCACATGTCACGGGTCACATGTCACGGGTCACTGTTCACTGTTCACTGGTCGCTAGTCACTGGTCACCGGTCACTGGTCACTGGTCACGGTTCACTGGTCGCTAGTCACTGGTCACCGGTCACTGGTCACCGGTCACTGGTCACTGTTCACTGGTCACTGGTCACAAGTCACTGGTCACATGTCACTGGTCAGTGGTCACTGGTCACTGGTCACTGGTCTGTGGTCACTGGTCACTGGTCAGTGGTCACTGGTCACAGTCACATGTCGCGGGTCACTGGTCACAAGTCACTGGTCGCTGGTCACAAGTCACTGGTCACTTGTCACTGGTCACTGGTCACTGGTCACTGGTCAATTGTCAATGGTCGCTGGTCACTGGTCACTGGTCATGGGTCACTGGTCACTGGTCACTGGTCACTGGTCACTGGTCACTGGTCACTGGTCACTGGTCACTGGTCAATCGTCACTATCGCTGGTCAATGGTCACTGTCGCTGCTCACTGGTCACTGGTCACTGGTCACTGGTCACTGGTCACTGGTCACTGGTCATTGGTCACTATCGCTGGTCAATGGTCACTGTCGCTGGTCATTGGTCACTGGTCACTGGACACTGGTCACTGTCGCTGGTCACTGGTCACTGGTCACTGCTCACTGGTCACTGGTCACTTGTCAATGGTCACTGTCGCTGGTCAATGGTCACTGTCGCTGGTCACTGGTCACTGGTCACTGGTCACTGGTCACTGGTCATTGGTCACTGGTCACTGGTCACAAGTCACTGGTCACTGGTCACTTGTCACTGGTCGCTGGTCACTGGTCACTGGTCAGTGGTCACTGTCGCTGGTAAATGGTCACTGTCGCTGGTCACTGGTCATTGGTCACTGGTCACTGGACACTGGTCACTGGTCACTGGTCACTGGTCACTGGTCATTGGTCACTGGTCACTGGTCACAAGTCACTGGTCACTGGTCACTTGTCACTGGTCGCTGGTCACTGGTCACTGGTCACTTGTCACTGGTCGCTGGTCACTGGTCACTGGTCAGTGGTCACTGTCGCTGGTAAATGGTCACTGCCGCTGGTCACTGGTCACTGGTCACTGCTCACTGGTCACTGGTCACTTGTCAATGGTCACTGTCACTGGCCAATGGTCACTATCGCTGGTCAATGGTCACTGTCGCTGGTCACTGGTCAATGGTCACTGGTCACTGGTCACTGGTCATTGGTCACTGGTCACTGGTCACAAGTCACTGGTCACTGGTCACTTGTCACTGGTCGATGGTCACTGGTCACTGGTCAATGGTCACTGTCGCTGGTAAATGTTCACTGTCGCTGGTCACTGGTCACTGGTCACTGTCGCTGGTCACTGGTCACTGGTCAATGGTCCCTATCGCTGGTCAATGGTCACTGTCGCTGGTCACTGGTCACTGGTCACTGGTCACTGGTCACTGGTCAAAAGTCACTGGTCACTTGTCACTGGTCAATGGTCACTGCCGCTGGTCACTGCTCACTGGTCAATATTCACTGGTCACTGGTCACTGGTCACTGGTCACTGGTCACTGGTCACTTTCGCTGGTCACTGGTCACTGGTCAATGGTCACTGGCCACTGGTCACTGGTCACTGGTAAATGGTCACTATCGCTGGTCAATGGTCACTGTCGCTGGTCACTGGTCACTGGTCACTGGTCACTGGTCACTGGTCACTGGTCACAAGTCACTGGTCACTTGTCACTGGTCACTGGTCACTGGTCACTGGTCAATGGTCACTGTCGCTGGTCAATGGTCACTGTCGCTGGTCAATGGTCACTGCGCTGGTCATTGGTCACTGGTCACTGGTCACTGGTCAAAAGTCACTGGTCACTTGTCACTGGTCAGTGGTCACTGGTCTCTGGTCACTGGTCACTGGTCACTGGTCACTGGTCACTGGTCACTGGTCACAGGTCAATGGTCACTGGTCACTGGTCACTGGTCACGGGTCACATTTCACGGGTCACTGTTCACTGGTCGCTAGTCACTGGTCACCGGTCACTGGTCACTGGTCACTGGTCACTGTTCACTGGTCACTGGTCACAAGTCACTGGTCACATGTCACTGGTCAGTGGTCACGGGTCACTGGTCACTGGTCTGTGGTCACTGGTCACTGGTCAGTGGTCACTGGTAACAGTCACATGTCGCGGGTCACTGGTCACAAGTCACTGGTCGCTGGTCACAAGTCACTGGTCACTTGTCACTGGTCACTGGTCACTGGTCACTGGTCAATGGTCAATGGTCGCTGGTCACTGGTCACTGGTCATGGGTCACTGGTCACTGGTCACTGGTCACTGGTCACTGGTCACTGGTCACTGGTCAATCGTCACTATCGCTGGTCAATGGTCACTGTCGCTGCTCACTGGTCACTGGTCACTGGTCACTGGTCACTGGTCACTGGTCACTGGTCACTGGTCACTGGTCAATGTGCCCTATCGCTGGTCAATGGTCACTGTCGCTGGTCACTGGTCACTGGTCACTGGTCACTGGTCACTGGTCATTGGTGACTATCGCTGGTCAATGGTCACTGTCGCTGGTCATTGGTCACTGGTCACTGGTCACTGGTCAAAAGTCACTGGTCACTTGTCACTGGTCAGTGGTCACTGGTCTCTGGTCACTGGTCACTGGTCACTGGTCACTGGTCACAGGTCAATGGTCACTGGTCACTGGTCACTGGGCACTGGTCACTGGTCACGGGTCACATGTCACGGGTCACTGTTCACTGTTCACTGGTCGCTAGTCACTGGTCACCGGTCACTGGTCACTGGTCACTGTTCACTGGTCACTGGTCACAAGTCACTGGTCACTTGTCACTGGTCAGTGGTGACTGGTCACTGGTCTGTGGTCACTGGTCACTGGTCACTGGTCACTGGTCACTGGTCACTGGTCACTGGTCACTGGTCACTGGTCATTGGTCACTGGTCACTGGTCACAAGTCACTGGTCACTGGTCACTTGTCACTGGTCGCTGGTCACTGGTCACTGGTCAATGGTCACTGTCGCTGGTAAATGTTCACTGTCGCTGGTCACTGGTCACTGGTCACTGGTCACTGGTCACGGGTCAATGGTCAGTGGTCACTGGTCACTGGTCTGTGGTCACTGGTCACTGGTCACTGGTCACTGGTCACTGGTCACTGGTCACGGGTCACTGGTCATTGGTCACTGGTCACTGGTCACAAGTCACTGGTCACTGGTCACTTGTCACTGGTCACTGGTCACTGGTCACTGGTCAATGGTCACTGTCGCTGGTCAATGGTCACTGTTGCTGGTCAATGGTCATTGCGCTGGTCATTGGTCACTGGTCACTGGTCACTGGTCAAAAGTCACTGGTCACTTGTCACTGGTCAGTGGTCACTGGTCTCTGGTCACTGGTCACTGGTCACTGGTCACTGGTCACTGGTCACAGGTCAATGGTCACTGGTCACTGGTCACTGGTCACTGGTCACTGGTCACTGGTCACTGGTCACTGGTCACTGGTCACTGGTCACTGGTCACGGGTCACATTTCACGGGTCACTGTTCACTGGTCACTGGTCACTGGTCACAAGTCACTGGTCACTGGTCACTTGTCACTGGTCGATGGTCACTGGTCACTGGTCAATGGTCACTGTCGCTGGTAAATGTTCACTGTCGCTGGTCACTGGTCACTGGTCACTGTCGCTGGTCACTGGTCACTGGTCACTGGTCACTGGTCACTGGTCACTGGTCACTGGTCAATGGTCCCTATCGCTGGTCAATGGTCACTGTCGCTGGTCACTGGTCACTGGTCACTGGTCACTGGTCAAAAGTCACTGGTCACTTGTCACTGGTCAATGGTCACTGCCGCTGGTCACTGCTCACTGGTCAATATTCACTGGTCACTGGTCACTGGTCACTGGTCACTGGTCACTGGTCACTTTCGCTGGTCACTGGTCACTGGTCAATGGTCACTGGCCACTGGTCACGGGTCAATGGTCAGTGGTCACTGGTCACTGGTCTGTGGTCACTGGTCACTGGTCACTGGTCACTGGTCACTGGTCACTGGTCACTGGTCACTGGTCACGGGTCACATTTCACGGGTCACTGTTCACTGGTCACTGGTCACTGGTCACAAGTCACTGGTCACTGGTCACTTGTCACTGGTCGATGGTCACTGGTCACTGGTCAATGGTCACTGTCGCTGGTAAATGTTCACTGTCGCTGGTCACTGGTCACTGGTCACTGTCGCTGGTCACTGGTCACTGGTCACTGGTCACTGGTCACTGGTCACTGGTCACTGGTCAATGGTCCCTATCGCTGGTCAATGGTCACTGTCGCTGGTCACTGGTCACTGGTCACTGGTCACTGGTCAAAAGTCACTGGTCACTTGTCACTGGTCAATGGTCACTGCCGCTGGTCACTGCTCACTGGTCAATATTCACTGGTCACTGGTCACTGGTCACTGGTCACTGGTCACTGGTCACTTTCGCTGGTCACTGGTCACTGGTCAATGGTCACTGGCCACTGGTCACTGGTCACTGGTCAATGGTCACTGTCGCTGGTCAATGGTCACTGTCGCTGGTCACTGGTCACTGGTCACTGGTCACTGGTCACTGGTCACTGGTCACAAGTCACTGGTCACTTGTCACTGGTCACTGGTCACTGGTCACTGGTCAATGGTCACTGTCGCTGGTCAATGGTCACTGTCGCTGGTCAATGGTCACTGCGCTGGTCATTGGTCACTGGTCACAGGTCAATGGTCACTGGTCACTGGTCACTGGTCACTGGTCACTGGTCACTGGTCACGGGTCACATTTCACGGGTCACTGTTCACTGGTCGCTAGTCACTGGTCACCGGTCACTGGTCACTGGTCACTGGTCACTGTTCACTGGTCACTGGTCACAAGTCACTGGTCACATGTCACTGGTCAGTGGTCACGGGTCACTGGTTACTGGTCTGTGGTCACTGGTCACTGGTCAGTGGTCACTGGTAACAGTCACATGTCGCGGGTCACTGGTCACAAGTCACTGGTCGCTGGTCACAAGTCACTGGTCACTTGTCACTGGTCACTGGTCACTGGTCACTGGTCAATGGTCAATGGTCGCTGGTCACTGGTCACTGGTCATGGGTCACTGGTCACTGGTCACTGGTCACTGGTCACTGGTCACTGGTCACTGGTCACTGGTCACTGGTCACTGGTCATTGGTGACTATCGCTGGTCAATGGTCACTGTCGCTGGTCATTGGTCACTGGTCACTGGTCACTGGTCAAAAGTCACTGGTCACTTGTCACGGGTCACATGTCACGGGTCACATGTCACGGGTCACATGTCACGGGTCACTGTTCACTGTTCACTGGTCGCTAGTCACTGGTCACCGGTCACTGGTCACTGGTCACGGTTCACTGGTCGCTAGTCACTGGTCACCGGTCACTGGTCACCGGTCACTGGTCACTGTTCACTGGTCACTGGTCACAAGTCACTGGTCACATGTCACTGGTCAGTGGTCACTGGTCACTGGTCACTGGTCTGTGGTCACTGGTCACTGGTCAGTGGTCACTGGTCACAGTCACATGTCGCGGGTCACTGGTCACAAGTCACTGGTCGCTGGTCACAAGTCACTGGTCACTTGTCACTGGTCACTGGTCACTGGTCACTGGTCAATTGTCAATGGTCGCTGGTCACTGGTCACTGGTCATGGGTCACTGGTCACTGGTCACTGGTCACTGGTCACTGGTCACTGGTCACTGGTCACTGGTCACTGGTCAATCGTCACTATCGCTGGTCAATGGTCACTGTCGCTGCTCACTGGTCACTGGTCACTGGTCACTGGTCACTGGTCACTGGTCACTGGTCATTGGTCACTATCGCTGGTCAATGGTCACTGTCGCTGGTCATTGGTCACTGGTCACTGGACACTGGTCACTGTCGCTGGTCACTGGTCACTGGTCACTGCTCACTGGTCACTGGTCACTTGTCAATGGTCACTGTCGCTGGTCAATGGTCACTGTCGCTGGTCACTGGTCACTGGTCACTGGTCACTGGTCACTGGTCATTGGTCACTGGTCACTGGTCACAAGTCACTGGTCACTGGTCACTTGTCACTGGTCGCTGGTCACTGGTCACTGGTCAGTGGTCACTGTCGCTGGTAAATGGTCACTGTCGCTGGTCACTGGTCATTGGTCACTGGTCACTGGACACTGGTCACTGGTCACTGGTCACTGGTCACTGGTCATTGGTCACTGGTCACTGGTCACAAGTCACTGGTCACTGGTCACTTGTCACTGGTCGCTGGTCACTGGTCACTGGTCACTTGTCACTGGTCGCTGGTCACTGGTCACTGGTCAGTGGTCACTGTCGCTGGTAAATGGTCACTGCCGCTGGTCACTGGTCACTGGTCACTGCTCACTGGTCACTGGTCACTTGTCAATGGTCACTGTCACTGGCCAATGGTCACTATCGCTGGTCAATGGTCACTGTCGCTGGTCACTGGTCAATGGTCACTGGTCACTGGTCACTGGTCATTGGTCACTGGTCACTGGTCACAAGTCACTGGTCACTGGTCACTTGTCACTGGTCGATGGTCACTGGTCACTGGTCAATGGTCACTGTCGCTGGTAAATGTTCACTGTCGCTGGTCACTGGTCACTGGTCACTGTCGCTGGTCACTGGTCACTGGTCAATGGTCCCTATCGCTGGTCAATGGTCACTGTCGCTGGTCACTGGTCACTGGTCACTGGTCACTGGTCACTGGTCAAAAGTCACTGGTCACTTGTCACTGGTCAATGGTCACTGCCGCTGGTCACTGCTCACTGGTCAATATTCACTGGTCACTGGTCACTGGTCACTGGTCACTGGTCACTGGTCACTTTCGCTGGTCACTGGTCACTGGTCAATGGTCACTGGCCACTGGTCACTGGTCACTGGTAAATGGTCACTATCGCTGGTCAATGGTCACTGTCGCTGGTCACTGGTCACTGGTCACTGGTCACTGGTCACTGGTCACTGGTCACAAGTCACTGGTCACTTGTCACTGGTCACTGGTCACTGGTCACTGGTCAATGGTCACTGTCGCTGGTCAATGGTCACTGTCGCTGGTCAATGGTCACTGCGCTGGTCATTGGTCACTGGTCACTGGTCACTGGTCAAAAGTCACTGGTCACTTGTCACTGGTCAGTGGTCACTGGTCTCTGGTCACTGGTCACTGGTCACTGGTCACTGGTCACTGGTCACTGGTCACAGGTCAATGGTCACTGGTCACTGGTCACTGGTCACGGGTCACATTTCACGGGTCACTGTTCACTGGTCGCTAGTCACTGGTCACCGGTCACTGGTCACTGGTCACTGGTCACTGTTCACTGGTCACTGGTCACAAGTCACTGGTCACATGTCACTGGTCAGTGGTCACGGGTCACTGGTCACTGGTCTGTGGTCACTGGTCACTGGTCAGTGGTCACTGGTAACAGTCACATGTCGCGGGTCACTGGTCACAAGTCACTGGTCGCTGGTCACAAGTCACTGGTCACTTGTCACTGGTCACTGGTCACTGGTCACTGGTCAATGGTCAATGGTCGCTGGTCACTGGTCACTGGTCATGGGTCACTGGTCACTGGTCACTGGTCACTGGTCACTGGTCACTGGTCACTGGTCAATCGTCACTATCGCTGGTCAATGGTCACTGTCGCTGCTCACTGGTCACTGGTCACTGGTCACTGGTCACTGGTCACTGGTCACTGGTCACTGGTCACTGGTCAATGTGCCCTATCGCTGGTCAATGGTCACTGTCGCTGGTCACTGGTCACTGGTCACTGGTCACTGGTCACTGGTCATTGGTGACTATCGCTGGTCAATGGTCACTGTCGCTGGTCATTGGTCACTGGTCACTGGTCACTGGTCAAAAGTCACTGGTCACTTGTCACTGGTCAGTGGTCACTGGTCTCTGGTCACTGGTCACTGGTCACTGGTCACTGGTCACAGGTCAATGGTCACTGGTCACTGGTCACTGGGCACTGGTCACTGGTCACGGGTCACATGTCACGGGTCACTGTTCACTGTTCACTGGTCGCTAGTCACTGGTCACCGGTCACTGGTCACTGGTCACTGTTCACTGGTCACTGGTCACAAGTCACTGGTCACTTGTCACTGGTCAGTGGTGACTGGTCACTGGTCTGTGGTCACTGGTCACTGGTCACTGGTCACTGGTCACTGGTCACTGGTCACTGGTCACTGGTCACTGGTCATTGGTCACTGGTCACTGGTCACAAGTCACTGGTCACTGGTCACTTGTCACTGGTCGCTGGTCACTGGTCACTGGTCAATGGTCACTGTCGCTGGTAAATGTTCACTGTCGCTGGTCACTGGTCACTGGTCACTGGTCACTGGTCACGGGTCAATGGTCAGTGGTCACTGGTCACTGGTCTGTGGTCACTGGTCACTGGTCACTGGTCACTGGTCACTGGTCACTGGTCACGGGTCACTGGTCATTGGTCACTGGTCACTGGTCACAAGTCACTGGTCACTGGTCACTTGTCACTGGTCACTGGTCACTGGTCACTGGTCAATGGTCACTGTCGCTGGTCAATGGTCACTGTTGCTGGTCAATGGTCATTGCGCTGGTCATTGGTCACTGGTCACTGGTCACTGGTCAAAAGTCACTGGTCACTTGTCACTGGTCAGTGGTCACTGGTCTCTGGTCACTGGTCACTGGTCACTGGTCACTGGTCACTGGTCACAGGTCAATGGTCACTGGTCACTGGTCACTGGTCACTGGTCACTGGTCACTGGTCACTGGTCACTGGTCACTGGTCACTGGTCACTGGTCACGGGTCACATTTCACGGGTCACTGTTCACTGGTCACTGGTCACTGGTCACAAGTCACTGGTCACTGGTCACTTGTCACTGGTCGATGGTCACTGGTCACTGGTCAATGGTCACTGTCGCTGGTAAATGTTCACTGTCGCTGGTCACTGGTCACTGGTCACTGTCGCTGGTCACTGGTCACTGGTCACTGGTCACTGGTCACTGGTCACTGGTCACTGGTCAATGGTCCCTATCGCTGGTCAATGGTCACTGTCGCTGGTCACTGGTCACTGGTCACTGGTCACTGGTCAAAAGTCACTGGTCACTTGTCACTGGTCAATGGTCACTGCCGCTGGTCACTGCTCACTGGTCAATATTCACTGGTCACTGGTCACTGGTCACTGGTCACTGGTCACTGGTCACTTTCGCTGGTCACTGGTCACTGGTCAATGGTCACTGGCCACTGGTCACTGGTCACTGGTCAATGGTCACTGTCGCTGGTCAATGGTCACTGTCGCTGGTCACTGGTCACTGGTCACTGGTCACTGGTCACTGGTCACTGGTCACAAGTCACTGGTCACTTGTCACTGGTCACTGGTCACTGGTCACTGGTCAATGGTCACTGTCGCTGGTCAATGGTCACTGTCGCTGGTCAATGGTCACTGCGCTGGTCATTGGTCACTGGTCACAGGTCAATGGTCACTGGTCACTGGTCACTGGTCACTGGTCACTGGTCACTGGTCACGGGTCACATTTCACGGGTCACTGTTCACTGGTCGCTAGTCACTGGTCACCGGTCACTGGTCACTGGTCACTGGTCACTGTTCACTGGTCACTGGTCACAAGTCACTGGTCACATGTCACTGGTCAGTGGTCACGGGTCACTGGTTACTGGTCTGTGGTCACTGGTCACTGGTCAGTGGTCACTGGTAACAGTCACATGTCGCGGGTCACTGGTCACAAGTCACTGGTCGCTGGTCACAAGTCACTGGTCACTTGTCACTGGTCACTGGTCACTGGTCACTGGTCAATGGTCAATGGTCGCTGGTCACTGGTCACTGGTCATGGGTCACTGGTCACTGGTCACTGGTCACTGGTCACTGGTCACTGGTCACTGGTCACTGGTCAATCGTCACTATCGCTGGTCAATGGTCACTGTCGCTGCTCACTGGTCACTGGTCACTGGTCACTGGTCACTGGTCACTGGTCATTGGTCACTATCGCTGGTCAATGGTCACTGTCGCTGGTCATTGGTCACTGGTCACTGGACACTGGTCACTGGACACTGGTCACTTGTCACTGGTCACTGGTCACTGTCGCTGGTCACTGGTCACTGGTCACTGGTCACTGGTCCCTGGTCACTGGTCACTGGTCAATGATCACTGTCGCTGGTCACTGGTCACTGGTCACTGGTCACTGGTCACGGGTCACATGTCACTGGTCCCTGGTCACTGATCACTTGTCACTGGTCACTGGTCACGGTCACTGGTCACTGGTCACTGGTCACTGGTCACTGGTCACTGGTCAATGTGCCCTATCGCTGGTCAATGGTCACTGTCGCTGGTCACTGGTCACTGGACACTGGTCACTGGTCACTGGTCATTGGTGACTATCGCTGGTCAATGGTCACTGTCGCTGGTCATTGGTCACTGGTCACTGGTCACTGGTCAAAAGTCACTGGTCACTTGTCACTGGTCAGTGGTCACTGATCTCTGGTCACTGGTCACTGGTCACTGGTCACTGGTCACAGGTCAATGGTCACTGGTCACTGGTCACTGGTCACTGTTCACTGGTCACTGGTCACAAGTCACTGGTCACTGGTCACTGGTCAATGGTCCCTATCGCTGGTCAATGGTCACTGTCGCTGGTCACTGGTCACTGGTCACTGGTCATTGGTGACTATCGCTGGTCAATGGACACTGTCGCTGGTCATTGGTCACTGGTCACTGGTCACTGGTCAAAAGTCACTGGTCACTTGTCACGGGTCACATGTCACGGGTCACTGTTCACTGTTCACTGGTCGCTAGTCACTGGTCACCGGTCACTGGTCACTGGTCACTGTTCACTGGTCACTGGTCACAAGTCACTGGTCACTTGTCACTGGTCAGTGGTCACTGGTCACTGGTCTGTGGTCACTGGTCACTGGTCACTGGTCACTGGTCACTGGTCACTGGTCACTGGTCATTGGTCACTGGTCACTGGTCACAAGTCACTGGTCACTGGTCACTTGTCACTGGTCACTGGTCACTGGTCACTGGTCAATGGTCACTGTCGCTGGTCAATGGTCACTGTCGCTGGTCAATGGTCACTGCGCTGGTCATTGGTCACTGGCCACTGGTCACTGGTCACTGGTCAAAAGTCACTGGTCACTTGTCACTGGTCAGTGGTCACTGGTCTCTGGTCACTGGTCACTGGTCACTGGTCACTGGTCACTGGTCACGGGTCACATTTCACGGGTCACGGTTCACTGGTCGCTAGTCACTGGTCACCGGTCACTGGTCACTGGTCACTGGTCACTGTTCACTGGTCACTGGTCACAAGTCACTGGTCACATGTCACTGGTCAGTGGTCACTGGTCACTGGTCACTGGTCTGTGGTCACTGGTCACTGGTCAGTGGTCACTGGTCACAGTCACATGTCGCGGGTCACTGGTCACAAGTCACTGGTCGCTGGTCACAAGTCACTGGTCACATGTCACTGGTCACTGGTCACTGGTCACTGGTCAATTGTCAATGGTCGCTGGTCACTGGTCACTGGTCATGGGTCACTGGTCACTGGTCACTGGTCACTGGTCACTGGTCACTGGTCACTGGTCACTGGTCAATCGTCACTATCGCTGGTCAATGGTCACTGTCGCTGCTCACTGGTCACTGGTCACTGGTCACTGGTCACTGGTCATTGGTCACTATCGCTGGTCAATGGTCACTGTCGCTGGTCATTGGTCACTGGTCACTGGACACTGGTCACTGTCGCTGGTCACTGGTCACTGGTCACTGGTCAATGGTCACTGCCGCTGGTCACTGGTCACTGGTCACTGCTCACTGGTCACTGGTCACTTGTCAATGGTCACTGTCGCTGGTCAATGGTCACTGTCGCTGGTCACTGGTCACTGGTCACTGGTCACTGGTCACTGGTCATTGGTCACAAGTCACTGGTCACTGGTCACTTGTCACTGGTCGCTGGTCACTGGTCACTGGTCAGTGGTCACTGTCGCTGGTAAATGGTCACTGTCGCTGGTCACTGGTCACTGGTCACTGGGCACTGGTCACTGGTGACTGGTCACTGGTCATTGGTCACTATCGCTGGTCAATGGTCACTGTCGCTGGTCATTGGTCACTGGTCACTGGACACTGGTCACTGGTCACTTGTCACTGGTCACTGGTCACTGGTCATTGGTGACTATCGCTGGTCAATGGTCACTGTCGCTGGTCACTGGTCACTGGTCACTGGTCAATGGTCCCTATCGCTGGTCAATGGTCACTGTCGCTGGTCACTGGTCACTGGTCACTGGTCACTGGTCAAAAGTCACTGGTCACTTGTCACAGGTCAGTGGTCACTGGTCTCTGGTCACTGGTCACTGGTCACTGGTCACAGGTCAATGGTCACTGGTCACTGGTCACTGGTCCCTGGTCACTGGTCACTGGTCAATGATCACTGTCGCTGGTCACTGGTCACTGGTCACTGGTCACTGGTCACTGGTCACGGGTCACATGTCACTGGTCACTGGTCACTGGTCACTGGTCACTGGTCACTGGTCACTGGTCAATGGTCCCTATCGCTGGTCAATGGTCACTGTCGCTGGTCACTGGTCACTGGTCACTGGTCACTGGTCACTGGTCAAAAGTCACTGGTCACTTGTCACTGGTCAATGGTCACTGCCGCTGGTCACTGCTCACTGGTCAATATTCACTGGTCACTGGTCACTGGTCACTGGTAACTGGTCACTGGTCACTGGTCACTGGTCACTTTCGCTGGTCACTGGTCACTGGTCAATGGTCACTGGCCACTGGTCACTGGTCACTGGTCAATGGTCACTGTCGCTGGTCAATGGTCACTGTCGCTGGTCACTGGGCACTGATCACTGGTCACTGGTCACTGGTCACTGGTCACAAGTCACTGGTCACTTGTCACTGGTCACTGGTCACTGGTCACTGGTCAATGGTCACTGTCGCTGGTCAATGGTCACTGTCGCTGGTCACTGGTCACTGGTCACTGGTCACTGGTCATCGGTCACTGGTCACTGGTCACAAGTCACTGGTCACTGGTCACTGGTCACTGGTCACTGGTCAATGGTCCCTATCGCTGGTCAATGGTCACTGTCGCTGGTCACTGGTCACTGGTCACTGGTCACTGGTCACTGGTCATTGGTGACTATCGCTGGTCAATGGTCACTGTCGCTGGTCATTGGTCACTGGTCACTGGTCACTGGTCAAAAGTCACTGGTCACTTGTCACGGGTCACATGTCACGGGTCACATGTCACGGGTCACTGTTCACTGTTCACTGGTCGCTAGTCACTGGTCACCGGTCACTGGTCACTGGTCACTGTTCACTGGTCACTGGTCACAAGTCACTGGTCACTTGTCACTGCTCAGTGGTCACTGGTCACTGGTCTGTGGTCACTGGTCACTGGTCACTGGTCACTGGTCACTGGTCACTGGTCACTGGTCACTGGTCATTGGTCACTGGTCACTGGTCACAAGTCACTGGTCACTGGTCACTTGTCACTGGTCGCTGGTCACTGGTCACTGGTCAAAGGTCACTGTCGCTGGTAACTGTTCACTGTCGCTGGTCACTGGTCACTGGTCACTGGTCACTGGTCACTGGTCACAGGTCAATGGTCACTGGTCACTGGTCACTGGTCACTGGTCACTGTTCACTGGTCACTGGTCACAAGTCACTGGTCACTTGTCACTGGTCTGTGGTCACTGGTCACTGGTCACTGGTCACTGGTCACTGGTCACTGGTCACTGGTCATTGGTCACTGGTCACTGGTCACAAGTCACTGGTCACTGGTCACTTGTCACTGGTCACTGGTCACTGGTCACTGGTCAATGGTCACTGTCGCTGGTCAATGGTCACTGTCGCTGGTCAATGGTCACTGCGCTGGTCATTGGTCACTGGCCACTCGTCACTGGTCACTGGTCAAAAGTCACTGTTCACTTGTCACTGGTCAGTGGTCACTGGTCTCTGGTCACTGGTCACTGGTCACTGGTCACTGGTCACAGGTCAATAGTCACTGGTCACTGGTCACTGGTCACTGGTCACTGGTCACTGGTCACAGGTCACTGGTCACTGGTCACGGGTCACATTTCACGGGTCACGGTTCACTGGTCGCTAGTCACTGGTCACCGGTCACTGGTCACCGGTCACTGGTCACTGTTCACTGGTCACTGGTCACAAGTCACTGGTCACATGTCACTGGTCAGTGGTCACTGGTCACTGGTCACTGGTCTGTGGTCACTGGTCACTGGTCAGTGGTCACTGGTCACAGTCACATGTCGCGGGTCACTGGTCACAAGTCACTGGTCGCTGGTCACAAGTCACTGGTCACTTGTCACTGGTCACTGGTCACTGGTCACTGGTCAATTGTCAATGGTCGCTGGTCACTGGTCACTGGTCATGGGTCACTGGTCACTGGTCACTGGTCACTGGTCACTGGTCACTGGTCACTGGTCACTGGTCAATCGTCACTATCGCTGGTCAATGGTCACTGTCGCTGCTCACTGGTCACTGGTCACTGGTCACTGGTCACTGGTCACTGGTCACTGGTCATTGGTCACTATCGCTGGTCAATGGTCACTGTCGCTGGTCATTGGTCACTGGTCACTGGACACTGGTCACTGTCGCTGGTCACTGGTCACTGGTCACTGGTCAATGGTCACTGCCGCTGGTCACTGGTCACTGGTCACTGCTCACTGGTCACTGGTCACTTGTCAATGGTCACTGTCGCTGGTCAATGGTCACTGTCGCTGGTCACTGGTCACTGGTCACTGGTCACTGGTCATTGGTCACTGGTCACTGGTCACAAGTCACTGGTCACTGGTCACTTGTCACTGGTCGCTGGTCACTGGTCACTGGTCAGTGGTCACTGTCGCTGGTAAATGGTCACTGTCGCTGGTCACTGGTCATTGGTCACTGGTCACTGGACACTGGTCACTGGTCACTGGTCACTGGTCACTGGTCATTGGTCACTGGTCACTGGTCACAAGTCACTGGTCACTGGTCACTTGTCACTGGTCGCTGGTCACTGGTCACTGGTCACTTGTCACTGGTCGCTGGTCACTGGTCACTTGTCAGTGGTCACTGTCGCTGGTAAATGGTCACTGCCGCTGGTCACTGGTCACTGGTCACTGCTCACTGGTCACTGGTCACTTGTCAATGGTCACTGTCACTGGCCAATGGTCACTATCGCTGGTCAATGGTCACTGTCGCTGGTCACTGGTCACTGGTCACTGGTCACTGGTCACTGGTCACTGGTCATTGGTCACTGGTCACTGGTCACAAGTCACTGGTCACTGGTCACTTGTCACTGGTCGATGGTCACTGGTCACTGGTCAATGGTCACTGTCGCTGGTAAATGTTCACTGTCGCTGGTCACTGGTCACTGGTCACTGTCGCTGGTCACTGGTCACTGGTCAATGGTCCCTATCGCTGGTCAATGGTCACTGTCGCTGGTCACTGGTCAGTGGTCACTGGTCACTGGTCACTGGTCAAAAGTCACTGGTCACTTGTCACTGGTCAATGGTCACTGCCGCTGGTCACTGCTCACTGGTCAATATTCACTGGTCACTGGTCACTGGTCACTGGTCACTGGTCACTGGTCACTGGTCACTTTCGCTGGTCACTGGTCACTGGTCAATGGTCACTGGCCACTGGTCACTGGTCACTGGTAAATGGTCACTATCGCTGGTCAATGGTCACTGTCGCTGGTCACTGGTCACTGGTCACTGGTCACTGGTCACTGGTCACTGGTCACAAGTCACTGGTCACTTGTCACTGGTCACTGGTCACTGGTCACTGGTCAATGGTCACTGTCGCTGGTCAATGGTCACTGCGCTGGTCATTGGTCACTGGTCACTGGTCACTGGTCAAAAGTCACTGGTCACTTGTCACTGGTCAGTGGTCACTGGTCTCTGGTCACTGGTCACTGGTCACTGGTCACTGGTCACTGGTCACAGGTCAATGGTCACTGGTCACTGGTCACTGGTCACGGGTCACATTTCACGGGTCACTGTTCACTGGTCGCTAGTCACTGGTCACCGGTCACTGGTCACTGGTCACTGGTCACTGTTCACTGGTCACTGGTCACAAGTCACTGGTCACATGTCACTGGTCAGTGGTCACGGGTCACTGGTCACTGGTCTGTGGTCACTGGTCACTGGTCAGTGGTCACTGGTAACAGTCACATGTCGCGGGTCACTGGTCACAAGTCACTGGTCGCTGGTCACAAGTCACTGGTCACTTGTCACTGGTCACTGGTCACTGGTCACTGGTCAATGGTCATTGGTCGCTGGTCACTGGTCACTGGTCATGGGTCACTGGTCACTGGTCACTGGTCACTGGTCACTGGTCACTCGTCACTGGTCAATCGTCACTATCGCTGGTCAATGGTCACTGTCGCTGCTCACTGGTCACTGGTCACTGGTCACTGGTCACTGGTCACTGGTCACTGGTCACTGGTCAATGTGCCCTATCGCTGGTCAATGGTCACTGTCGCTGGTCACTGGTCACTGGTCACTGGTCACTGGTCACTGGTCATTGGTGACTATCGCTGGTCAATGGTCACTGTCGCTGGTCATTGGTCACTGGTCACTGGTCACTGGACAAAAGTCACTGGTCACTTGTCACTGGTCAGTGGTCACTGGTCTCTGGTCACTGGTCACTGGTCACTGGTCACTGGTCACAGGTCAATGGTCACTGGTCACTGGTCACTGGGCACTGGTCACTGGTCACGGGTCACATGTCACGGGTCACTGTTCACTGTTCACTGGTCGCTAGTCACTGGTCACCGGTCACTGGTCACTGGTCACTGTTCACTGGTCACTGGTCACAAGTCACTGGTCACTTGTCACTGGTCAGTGGTCACTGGTCACTGGTCTGTGGTCACTGGTCACTGGTCACTGGTCACTGGTCACTGGTCACTGGTCACTGGTCATTGGTCACTGGTCACTGGTCACAAGTCACTGGTCACTGGTCACTTGTCACTGGTCGCTGGTCACTGGTCACTGGTCAATGGTCACTGTCGCTGGTAAATGTTCACTGTCGCTGGTCACTGGTCACTGGTCACTGGTCACTGGTCACGGGTCAATGGTCAGTGGTCACTGGTCACTGGTCTGTGGTCACTGGTCACTGGTCACTGGTCACTGGTCACTGGTCACGGGTCACTGGTCATTGGTCACTGGTCACTGGTCACAAGTCACTGGTCACTGGTCACTTGTCACTGGTCACTGGTCACTGGTCACTGGTCAATGGTCACTGTCGCTGGTCAATGGTCACTGTTGCTGGTCAATGGTCATTGCGCTGGTCATTGGTCACTGGTCACTGGTCACTGGTCAAAAGTCACTGGTCACTTGTCACTGGTCAGTGGTCACTGGTCTCTGGTCACTGGTCACTGGTCACTGGTCACTGGTCACTGGTCACAGGTCAATGGTCACTGGTCACTGGTCACTGGTCACTGGTCACTGGTCACTGGTCACTGGTCACTGGTCACGGGTCACATTTCACGGGTCACTGTTCACTGGTCGCTAGTCACTGGTCACCGGTCACTGGTCACTGGTCACTGGTCACTGTTCACTGGTCACTGGTCACAAGTCACTGGTCACATGTCACTGGTCAGTGGTCACTGGTCACTGGTCACTGGTCTGTGGTCACTGGTCACTGGTCACTGGTCACTGGTCACTGGTCACTGGTCACTGGTCACTGGTCACTGTTCACTGGTCACTGGTCACAAGTCACTGGTCACATGTCACTGGTCAGTGGTCACGGGTCACTGGTCACTGGTCTGTGGTCACTGGTCACTGGTCAGTGGTCACTGGTAACAGTCACATGTCGCGGGTCACTGGTCACAAGTCACTGGTCGCTGGTCACAAGTCACTGGTCACTTGTCACTGGTCACTGGTCACTGGTCACTGGTCAATGGTCATTGGTCGCTGGTCACTGGTCACTGGTCATGGGTCACTGGTCACTGGTCACTGGTCACTGGTCACTGGTCAATCGTCACTATCGCTGGTCAATGGTCACTGTCGCTGCTCACTGGTCACTGGTCACTGGTCACTGGTCACTGGTCACTGGTCACTGGTCACTGGTCAATGTGCCCTATCGCTGGTCAATGGTCACTGTCGCTGGTCACTGGTCACTGGTCACTGGTCACTGGTCACTGGTCATTGGTGACTATCGCTGGTCAATGGTCACTGTCGCTGGTCATTGGTCACTGGTCACTGGTCACTGGTCAAAAGTCACTGGTCACTTGTCACTGGTCAGTGGTCACTGGTCTCTGGTCACTGGTCACTGGTCACTGGTCACTGGTCACAGGTCAATGGTCACTGGTCACTGGTCACTGGGCACTGGTCACTGGTCACGGGTCACATGTCA